>OX422216.1:296793162-298283162 GCA_949130495.1 Sambucus nigra | reverse complement strand
GGGCTACTAAACCCCAATCCTAACCTCTACTGGGGCTACCCTTTACTCTCTAATCTATGGCATGGAATTCGTCCTACCAGTCGAGCTGGATATACCCTTATCGCGCGTCATTCTTGAAAGCAGGGTCAGTCAAGAAGACTGGTGCCAAAGTCGTCTTGACGAGCTGACCTTCCTAGACGAAAGGAGATTAAAAATGCTATACCACATACAAGGGTACCATCAATAAATAGCGCGATCATTCAACAAGAGAGTCAAGAACCGCGGTGTCCGAAAAGGGGATCTAGTCCTCAAAGAGATCATAAAACCCATCCCAGATGGGAAATTCAAGCCCAATTGGAGCGGCCCCTACATTATTAAGAAGATCTTGTTTGGCGGTGCTGCCATGCTCATTGATTTAGATGGGGAAGAGATGGCTCGTCCAGTCAACCTGGACCGTCTCAAGAAGTTCTACCCCTAGTCCTAAATCTCGACGCGCTACGACTCTTCTCATCTCCCTTCTATTCTTAAAAAAGAGAATATCTCTTCAGTCCCCTCTACCCAGAACTACGTGGGCCTGATCCTCTGCAAAAAAACATTTTCAAACAAATTAAAACTTTTTGAAAAAACCCAGAGGTATGTAGGCATCTCATACACCTTACATGAGCACGGCCCTTTCTTTTTCACAAAATACTATTATTTTTTTCTCTCCGAGAATGACAGTACATTCTAATATACACTTGAACAAAAGGATTATGTATGCCTTAGAAATCAGTATAAATAACTCAAAAATACAAAACTCATCGAAAGGCACAACTGGATGATCAAAAACTTGTTTATTTCATTAATAGGAAATTACAATGCAATTACATAAAGGAACGGATAAGTCCCTTCCCCCTACCTTCCTAAAAAACCTAAAATAAAATCCCCACATTTATTCCCCATTATAAAATAAACTCTCCAAGAGTCCTAGCCACAGCTACCAGAGGAGCCCGCTCCGTCGTCATCATCATCTGCATCCTGGTCCCCAAGCTTCCCCCTCCTGAATAGAGTGTCGCAAATGCTCCATAGACCGATAAGCTCGAACCAGCTTCAGAAAAACTACCACACCTCCCTCCATGGTATTAAACAAAATAAACCACCTTTATCCATTCTCCAGTGCCAACATCTTGCTGACTACTCCCCTCCACAACCACTTCATATAATCCCAGGGATATGCCAAACTCTCCTAACAGATTGAGAAGGAAGGGTCGACGGAAGCCGAGTCTCCCAGATAGAGCCAACCCACATGCACAGATGCTCAGTCAAATATTTTATCGGAAATAAGTCTAGTGTCCAAGGTGGCACGACCTACTCCTAGCCAAATTGACGCAGAAGCCGCCAAGGGAAATAGAAAGAGGTTTGTTTGAGACCAACCAACCGAACATACGGGGGTTCTCTCAGCTCCAGAATAGTCATCAACTGTCCCCACCAGGGCACTGACCAACACAAATTTAAATCCCTGTGCTCCACAAGCCACTTCTCCCAACTCTCAATATCCAAGACAACATTGATGAAGCAGTGCGAAAAGAAGTTGGGTACATCCGACAAAGGTTATTCTAGAGGAGTCACCAAGTGGAGTCTTTCAGACAACCACATGAATAACATCACGGGGCTACCCCTCAGGAAGGCAGAATGACCTTCTCGCCAAGCATCCAGGCCATTCAAAGTCTTCGCCAGTATCACAGTCGCAGGATTGTGACGATATGACATCCAGGAGGTAATGACTGCAGGTCATGGGTCCACCAGCAGTTCCCTAGTCACCAGTAGCAATTTTGATACTAAGCCCAAAATAACGACTCCGGCGGATCCAGCATCGTCAGTCTCCTGTAAATGCATGGACTGTAACACCACCAAAAGGGAGATCATTCCTCCAGTAACCAATGGTCTGGCCGCCGAAGGTGAAATACGAAGAAGCCTATCCAGCAAATCCCTAGGAGAACGAGAAAATTTGGGTAAATCCATGAAAACTCTGGGATTTATCCCCAGCATGACAAAAAATTCCTCATAGGTAGGACAAACTTCATCCAACCCAAAGCGGAATACATGGTCTTCGGAGTACCAAAATTGTACCACCGCCATCAGCATGTTCCACTCAATGGGCCAATTGGACCACAAAGAGACTCGACACATGTTGAAAGCATTGTAGTCGATATTATAAGAGCACATTGGTTCCAAGGCTTCGAGGTAGTTAGTAAAATCAATGCTACCAGGGACAGCCATTGTCACACCCCAAACCCAATATCCATACCAATAATTCATTATTAGAATAATTAAATCATAATCTTGATCCCATTGTAAATATAATTCATCTATCCATATTTTACTGCATAATTTGCATAATCAACATAATATTATTCTTGTGCCATAACGAAATCAATATCAGAGTCATAACTAAGCGGACATACAATACTATGATTAACTATGATAAAATTTCACAATCATCAACTCAATCCATACTAACGCAACATGTACAATGTGTGAGTATATTAAAATCTTCAGTGTGACAATGATAAAATCCCAATATTTAAATCCCGGCTCTTTCCAACGGTACAACTCTCGAAGTTACCGGTCATATGGTATTCTAGTTGGTAGCATACAAACCTGAAATTGTTAAAATATAAACTGTAAGCATTACGCTTTGTGAGGTACTCCTTCCCTACAATGTAATAACAATTCTATATAGAATATGTGGATATAAAATCCGAACAATCCTGCCCATTGTCAATAACAAATCCTGGATCATAAGATCCAAATAATTTTGCCCAATAGCAATAACAAATCCTGGAACATAAGTTCCAAATAATTCTGCCCATTGGCAATAACAAATCCTGGAACATAAGTTCCAACAAATCATTGGATCTTTATCCAATTCCAATCCTGGGTCATAAGACCCAACCAATCCTGGATATTTTAATATCCAAACAAATCCTTAATACTGAAGTATTCAAACAAATACACTCTTAGAGCTATATTCATATTTATATATGAAACAAATCATAAGTACACTCACCTTGACAGTTTAACTGGCTTTTCCCTTGCTTTTATCTAGTACTTGTTCAATCATCTCTTATTCCCTTCCTATCATTCTTACAATATTAGTATCATCATAATAATATTAACAATTTAAAGAATAACTTAAACATAACTCAATCCATAAGCATCATATAATTCTATTCAAATCATTCATTATAAATGAAGTTCCACAAAATTTCATGTTAGTACATTTGTCATATCCAAATCATAGACCAACATATATTCATTTATTCTTAGTAATTAAATCCTTATCATGTTAGGATTCCAATAAAACATCTGACACATCATTTCAAGTTTCATAGAGTAAAATAAGCCTATTTCTTCACTACCTAGCAAATCTACCCTATAGGCTCTTTTATCGTTCATTCAACTTCTAGGAATTTTCATAATTTTTCTACATCATAACTTTCCATGATATTTAACCCAACATCCGTAAACACATTGAAAAAAATAAGATTAAAGTTTCATAATTTTCAGAGTTCATTTGCTATGTCAAGAAAAACATCGAACACATGGCGGGCATTCTTTCACCCTTAGGGAAGATTTCATACCCGAACTTCAAACTCTCACCAAAGACTCATTTCTTGGTATTTTAACATGATTTTAGGATATGTCATACATATATGAGTCCATGTTAATCTCCAATTGGAATCAATCAATTATAGTAAGTACACAAACATATATGGAAGTTTGAATAAACTGAGTTTCTACACAAAGCAATTTTAGGGTTTTATACATTAAACTTAACTTAAACTTTCTTCTAACCAAACATATATATCAAGGGCTGAAATTTTAGTAAAAAAATGATGGTTTATATCATATAAAACATAAATATAAGAAAAACAATAAGATTTGTAGTTAGAATTACCTTCGGGGCTTTTACGTAATTTTCTATGAATTTTCTTCAATTTTCTCCTCACTTTTTCTTCCTAACTTCCTACTTCTCTTTCCTTAAGCTTAAAATCTCTCATGGCTACATTTTGGATGAATAAAGAGGTAATTATAAGGTTTTAAGGCCGGCCAAAGCCACCACCCTTCCCAACCAATGAGAATAAAACATTTGTTGCCATAATAAGACAAAATACTACTTAACGGATGGACTATTTTGCCCTTGTTTCGTAATTTTGGTATAACTTCTCACTCGAACCTCCGTTTCACACACCGTTTGTTGTGTTACAACCATAACTCACTTTTCTACAACTATATAGTTTTCACCTCAAGTCAATTGTTATTTCATAAAGGTCAAAACTATCCTTAAACATGAACATTCCTACCGATACCTTCAAAATTTTGTATTTGTAACTAATTCGACATTTCATGCTTTTTGAAGGTAGGATTAGACTAAAAATAATAAATTAACATCACATATATTAATAACACACTAATCATATCACATAATCTAGGCATTATTTAAGCATAATTAATCATAATTATATTCGGGTTGTCACATTTCTCTCCCTGTTAGGAAATTTCGTCCTCGAAATTGACATACATTGGTTATCCGAATCAAACAAATACGGATAACGCATTTTCATGCTATCCTCACTCTCCCATGTAGCTTCTTCCATGGAATGCCTTCTCCATACAACTTTCACAAGTGGGATCACCTTTGATCTCAATATTTGTTCTTTCCTATCGACGATAGCAAGAGGTTCTTCCACGTAGCTCAAATCTTCCTTCAACTCAATAGGTTGTTACACCAATAAATGTGAAGGGTCCGCTACATACTTTCTCAACATAGAAACATGGAAAACATCATGTAATCGAGCTAACTCTAGTGGTAATACTAACTTGTAGGTAACCATCCCGACTTTTTCAAGGATTTCATAAGGTCCAATGTAGCGTGGACTTAATTTTCTTTTCTTTCCAAACCTCATAACTCCGTTCCATGGCGATATTCGGAGAAACACATAATCCCCTTTCTGGAATTCCAAATCTTTTCGTCGTTTATCCGCATAACATTTCTGTTTGCTTTGAGCTATTCTCATTCTATCTTGAATAATCTTCACTTTTTTTGTGGTGACTTCAATCAACTCTGGACCCTCTATCTTCCTCTCACCAACTTCACCCCAACATACGGGTGTACGACACCGTCTACCATACAACGCTTCATATGGAGCCATACCAATAGTAGACTGAAAACTATTGTTATATGAAAATTCTATCAAAGGCAAATATTCATCCCAATTACCTTTGAAATCAAGCACACAAGCTCTAAGCATATCTTCCAAAATTTGTATTGTTCTTTCAGACTTCCCATCTGTCTGGGGATGAAAAGCCTACCAAACTTTAAGTTGGTACCCATAGCATACTGCAAACTATCCCAGAATCTGGAGGTAAAAGTAGGGTCCCTATCTGAAACAATAGAAACAGGTTCTCCGTGCAATCGAATAATTTCATTAACATACAATCTAGCATACCTATCAACTGTATACGTAGTCTTGACTGCTAGAAAGTGAGCTGACTTGGTTAACCTATCTACCATTACCCAAATAGAATCTGACCCCTTCTCAAATCGAGGAAGACCAACTACAAAATCCATCGTTACATGATCCCATTTCCATTTTGGTATTAGCAATGGTTGAAGTAAACCAGTAGGTTTCTGATGCTCCACTTTTACTTGCTGACATATAAGGCATCTAGCAACAAAATCAGCTATTTCCTTCTTCATATTATTCCACCAATAATGCTTCTTTGAATCCCTATACATTTTAGTACTACCAGGATGCATAGTATAAATGGAATTATGAGCCTTATCTAAAATTTCCTCTTTCAATCCACCCACATTAGGCACACATAATCGCTGTTTATACAATAAAGTGCCATCATTCACAATACAAAAATCTTCAGACTTACCATCTTGGACATCTTGTCGTTTCTTCTCAAGGAAAGGATCTTGACTTTGCAAATCATGAATATGGGTAGCTAACAAAGGCCTCACGCTTACATGAGAAAAGAATCTATCCCCATCTACTAGCTGTAATTCTACTCCCATCAATCTCAACTCCATAATATGAGCAACTCTAGCACATCGAATACAAGATAACCTGCCTGAAGCCTTTCTACTCAAAGCATCTGCAACTACATTTGCCTTTCCTGGGTGGTAGTGAATTGTACAATCATAATCTTTAATTAACTCCATCCACCGCCTCTGCCTCAAATTCAACTCCTTCTGAGTAAATAAACACTTAAGGCTTTGATGGTCAGTAAAAATTTCACATACCTCACCATATAGATAATGATGCCATAATTTCAAAGCAAACACAATAACAGCAAGTTCCAAATCATGTGTAGGATAATTACGTTCATGTGTACGCAACTGCCTAGAAGCATAAGCAATAACTCTACCATGCTGCATAAAAACACAACCCAACCCCTAGTGTGAAGCATCAGTAAATAACAAAACCATCTCCACCATGTGGAATAGTAAGAACAGGGGAAGTTACCAACCTCTTTTTCAATTCATCAAAACTATTTTCACAATCAGAATTCCATTCAATCTTAACATCTTTCCGGGTTAGTTTAGTCATCGGCAAGGCAATTGAAGAAAATCCCTTTATAAACCTCCTATAATACCCAGCTAAACCTAGAAAACTCCTCACCTCAGTCACGTTATTGGGCCTCTCCCATTTTACAATAGCCTCTACCTTTTTAGGATCAACACATATACCATCTCCCGAAACAACATGGCCTAAAAATGCAACTTGTGATAGCCAAAATTCACACTTGCTAAACTTGGCATACAACTTCTAATCTTTCAACAAATTCAAAATAGTTGTGAGATGCTTTTCATGTTCAACCATATCATATGAATAAATAAGAATATCATCAATAAAAACTATCACAAATGAATCAACAAAAGGATGAAGTACCCGGTTCATGAGATCCATAAATACAGCTGGAGCATTAGTCACCCCAAAAGGCATCACCAGAAATTCAAAATGACCATACCGAGTACGAAAAACAGTTTTAGAAATATCACTCTCCTTGACCCTCAACTGATGATTACCCGATCGTAAGTCTATTTTTGAAAACACTTTAGCACCCTGTAACTGATCAAGCAAATCATCTATACGAGGTAAAGGGTATTTGTTCTTAATTATAGCTTTATTCAGTTGCCTATAATCAATACACAAACACATGGTACCATCTTTCTTCTTCACAAATAAAACTGGCGCACCCCATGGAGATACACTAGGCTGTATAAACCCCCTATCAAGTAAATCTTACAACTGAATCTTGAGTTCTTTCAACTCAGCAGGTGCCATTCTATACGGTGCCATAGAAATAAGGGTTGTCCCCGGTGCTAATTCGATACTAAATTCAACTTCTCTTTCTGTAGGTAACCCTAGAAACTCATTAGGAAACACTTCAGGAAAATCCCGTATAATAAGAACATCGACTAATTGTAAAGCCCCCTTACTAGTGTCAAGAACATATGCAATAAAACCTTCACAACCCTTACTCAATAATTTCCTCATCTGAATAGCAGAAATGATGCAACTGGGAACAATTTTCCTTTCCCCCACAAATTTAAATTCAGGCTCACCAGGCATATTAAAAACAACTTCCTTACAGAAACAATCCATAGATGCATGATATTTAGACAACCAATCCATTCCCAGAATTATATCAAAATCAGAAATATCCAACGGAAGTAGATCTATAACTGTATCTCTAGACCCCACAGTCAAAACACAATCATGAAAAAGATATTCAGCTACAACCATATCCCCCATAGGCATATAAATACTCAACCCCACATCTAAACGAGTACACGGTCTATTCAGGTATATGGCAAAAGCATAGGACACAAAAGAATGGGTGGAACCAGGATCAATTAAAACATACGCACTTCTATCAGTAACAGAAAGTGTACCTGTCACCACATTCGGGTTAATATTAGCCTCTTTCATCGTAAAGACTCGTCCACCTGGCCTGGAACCAGTGGCTTGTCCTTTGCCCATACTTTTCACTGCACTGCCTTGAGATAACACTCTACTTGCTGCTTCGCTAGGTGCTGCTGTAGTCTCTGCCAACTGCGGACAATTATTCCTAACATGCCCCACTTGATGACAATGGTAGCATTCCAATCCTTTAAGCTTAGGACACTTGGATTTATAATGCCCCTCCTCTTTACAAAAGAAACATGTAACAATTCTTGTCGGTGCCTCACCCTTTCCTGACCTCCTAACCAGATTAGAATATTCCCCACCCCTAGTATCTCTGCCAAATCTCCCTTGGCTTCTACCACTATATCCATCACCTCTCTGAAATTTATGAGGTTCCACCTTAACACTTCCACCATCACCTCCTCTAAACTGAGATGCGTCGAATCTGCTTTTCTTAAACCTCTTTCGACTCGCAACACCTTGGTTCATTTTCCTTTCTGCTATCGTGGTTTTGTTTACCAGAGAAGCATAATCTTCTAACTCATAAGTGGCCACTCTATTTTGAATAGGCCAAATCAGTCCATATTGGAACTTACTAAATTTATCTCCTTCATCCTGCACATACTTAGTAGCAAATCTAGACAAAGCAGTAAATTTAGCATCATACTCCCTCACGGACATTTTCCCCTGGGTCAAATTTATAAATTTCCTCACCTTCTCCCTCCTATAAACCTTAGGGAAATACTTAACGTACAAAGCTTTAATAAACTCATCCCAAGTAATAACACCAATACCTTCCATTCTGGGCACCAAATGGTTGCTGGCTTCCCACCAATATTTGGCCTCTCCTTTCACCTTAAACACAGCTAGATTCACTTTCTGGTCATCTGGAACTTTCATAACTGCAAAGATGGTCTCTATATCTCTAACCCACATCTCAGCTTCTGTAGGTTCCACTGACCCTTAATATTCAGGAGGATTCAGCTTCAAAAACTTCTCATGCATGGAATCTTTCATTTCCTTCCTTGCCTCTCTCTCAATTCTAGCCACAGTCTTTGATTCTAGATATCTAGCCTGTTGCTCTGCCATTTGCGCCATATTTCGTTCTTGTTGCTCTACCATCCTCAGTATTGCCTGAGCCATTATTTTCATCTCCTTAGGTTGTTCTTGCTCTCTAGCCCTTCTAGTAACACTTTTCTCTACTTCAGTATTCTCTGTACGAGAAGCGACTCCCTCTTCTCTAGGTTGTCCATTCCCAGGTTCCATCTGGAATTATCTGTAATACAACAAAATTCTAACATCCAATATAAACAGTTTATGATACTAAACTATTGGTTAGTATATAAAAAATTCATAAATATGAAATCAACTAAATACTTCCATCTAATTGTCACACACGTCCAGAATTTATAACCACGCTCTGATACCACTAATTGTCACACCCTAAACCCAATATCCATACTAATCATTCATTATTAGAATAATTAAATCATAATCTTGAGCCCATTGAAAATATAATTCATCTATCCATATTTTACTGCATAATGTGCATAATCAACATAATATTATTCTTGTGCCATAACGAAATCAATATCAGAGTCATAATTAAGCTAACATACAATACTATTGTTAACTATGATAAAATTTCACAATCATCAACTCAATCCATACTAACGCAAAATGTACAATGTATGAGTAGATTAAAATCTTCAGTGTGACAATGATAAAATCCCCATATTTAAACCCCGGCTCTTTCCAACGGTGCAAATCTCGAAGTTACCGGTCATATGGTATTCTAGTTGGCAGCATACAAACCTGAAATTGTTAAAATATAAACTGTAGGCATTAAGCTTAGTGAGGTACTCCTTCCCTACAATGTAATAACAATTCTATATAGAATATGTGGATATAAAATACGAAAAATCCTACCCATTGGAAATAACAAATCTTGGATCATAAGATCCAAATAATTCTGCCCATTGGCAATAACAAATCCTGGAACATAAGTTCCAAATAATTCTGCCCATTGGCAATAACAAATCCTGGAACATAAGTTCCAACAAATAATTGGATCTTTGTCCAATTCCAATCCTGGGTCATAAGACCCAACCAATCCTGGATATTTTAATATCCAAACAAATCCTGAATACCGAAGTATTCAACAAATCCGCTCTTAGAGCTATATTTTATATATGAAACACATCATAAGTACACTCACCTTGACAGTTTAACTGGCTTTTCCCTTGCTTTTATCTGGTACTTGTTCAATCAGCTCTTCTTCCCTTCCTATCATTCTTAAAATATTAGTATCATCATAAGAATATTAACAATTTAAAGAATAACTTAAACATAACTCAATCCATAAGCATCATATAATTCTATTTAAATCATTCATTATAAATGAAGTTCCATAAAATTTCATGTTAGTACATTTGTCATATCCAAATCATAGACCAACATATATTCATTTATTCTTAGTAATTCAATACTTATCACGTTAGGATTCCAATACAACAGTCGACACATCATTTCAAGTTTCCTAGAGCAAAATAAGCCTATTTCTTCACTACCAAGCAAATCTGCCCTATAGGCTCTTTTATCGTTCATTCAACTTCCAGGAATTTTCATAATTTTTCTACATCATAACTTTCCATGATATTTCACCCAACATCCTTAAACACATTGAGAAATATAATATTAAAGTTTCATAATTTTCAGAGTTCATTTGCTATGTCAAGAAAAACATCGAACACATGGCGGGCATACTTTCACCCTTAGGGCAGATTTCATACCCGAACTTCAAACTCTCACCAAAGACTCATTTCTTGGTATTTTAACATGATTTTTGGATATGTCATACATATATGAGTCCAAGTTAATCTAAAATTGTAATCAAACAATTCTAGTTAGTACAAAAAAATATATGGAAGTTTGAATAAACAAAGTTTCTAAACAAAGCAATTTTAGGGTTTTATACATTAAACTTAACTTAAACTTTCATCTAACCAAACATATATATCAAGGACTGAAATTTTAGTAAGAAAATGATGGTTTCTATCATCTAAAACATAAATATAAGAAAAACAATAATATTTGCAGTTAAAATTACCTTCGGGGCTTTTACGTAATTTTCTATGAATTTTCTTCAATTTTCTCCTCACTTTTTCTTCCTAACTTCCTACTTCTATTTCCTTAAGCTTAAAATCTCTCATGGATGAATTTTGGATGAATAAAGAGGTAATTATAAGGGTTTAAGGTCGGCCAAAGCTACCACCCTTCCCAACCAATGAGAATAAAACATTTGTTGCCATAATAAGACAAAATACTACTTAACGGAAGGACTATTTTGCCCTTGTTTCGTAATTTTGGTATAACTTCTCACTCGAACCTCCGTTTCACACACCGTTTGTTGTGTTACAACCATAACTCACTTGTATACAACTATATAGTTTTCACCTCAAGTCAATTGTTATGTCATAAAGGTAAAAACTAGCCTTAAACATGAACATTCCTACAGAAACCTTCAAAATTTTGTATTTGTAACTAATTCGACATTTCATTCTTTTTGAAGGTAGGATTAAACTAAACATAATAAATTAACATCACATATATTAATAACACACTAATCATATCACATAAGCTAGGCCTGATTTAAGCATAATTAATCATAATTATATTCGGGTTGTCACAGCCATCTTGCAAGACTAAGAAATAGTAGGCGAGTAAGTAAGAATGTGACGGTGTGATGGAAACACTCCACCCTTACCCCTTTTTATACTTGAGACCCCTCACAAAAGACATGACCCCTGTAGAAATCAGAGGGAATACGACCCCACAAATTATAAGAGGCTGAAGAGGTCACTAATCAAATCTTTGAATTGATGGGACTGGACTTGACTGCCGATAGGCAGGACAAGGGTCTTGCCGATCGGCAACCCCCTATTTTTGGAAATTTTTCTATTTTCCTCTCGTGTCAAAATCAGAATCTCAATAAAAATAAATTGATATTCTCAAACATAATTTCAAAAAATCCTCTTCCACCCTTATATAATTTCTCATTTTAAAAAATCTCTCCCTTAAAATCCCAAAAATATCTCTTTTTACGGTCTCAGCAGCAAAGTAAAAAGAGAATGCACTTGCATTCATCCATCATTAGAAAAAGATAATAAAAAAACCATTGAATTGTATATATATTCTTCTGTGTTACATCAATGCTGCAGGAAATAAACGAAAAGCAAAAAACAACGGGACTCAGCCCGAACCCACATTCTCTCTCTCTCTCTCTCTCTCTCTCTCTCTCTCTCTCTCACCTACCATTCTCCCCACTCTCTAAGAGCTTCCACCCCTGTGACGCGCTCTCTTTCCCCTATGGCGAGATGACGCACCACCACTACCCGAGCCAGATTCCTCCCCGGACGAAGAAGACGGCACCAAGGAAGAAGGAACCGGGACCGCATCCCGAATATGGGAAGTCGCCGAAGATATTCAGTCTCTAATATCCCTTAGCCAAGTAGTCGACACCTAGACTTGCTGCAAGTAAAAGGAAAAATTAGTATCAAAGCATAAAGGATCAAAATAGAAAAGAAAGAAAGAAAAGAACAGAAAGGTATACCACAGGACGAAGAACCTCCTCTGTCAAACCCAACTCCGCCGGATCCATCGCGTGAGGACGGTGTAACATAGCCACCATCCCTCCATCAGCCCGTCGAATGTTATATGAAGGGGTATGCAATCGCACAAAGGGGACCTCTGAAGTCACCGCTGCCACAAACACCAACGGACCACCGCCGCCGTGGGAAGATCCCACCGCCCAACTCGAACTCGCAAGAGGGAAAGGCAAGGCATTATATATGCTAGGCGCCATCAACCAGCTCATCACAAAATCCATATAGTCATACGGCGCAGCCGTATCAGTGTACAATAGTTAGGACTCGCCGATCATCATTGCGATCCTCGTATCCTCTGGTAACAGACGCTCCCGCCTCATAGACATGGGAGGCTGCGCAGGTGGCACCACCACCTTCTCCTCCGCAGTCTGCCGAACCACCCCCTCCTCGAGATACCAAGAATGGCCGAACTCATATGATAGCAAATGCCTCATCTACGCGCCTGGTCGCCCCCGTATCCTGAATGGATGTCCCCCAAGGGTAAAAAGTCACCTAAAAATCCCCAACATGCAAAAGTCAATACAGAATCAGAATATGCAAAAAACTAAGACTGAAGAGAAAAGAGTCCTACCCTACCACTGGTCAGACCATTAAAGACCTAATGCACCACCTCTAGAGAGAGAGATCCCTTCGACTATCGATTGGCCTTCTGCCATCAATACAATCAACAAAAGTCCCTAACAATCTCATCCTTCAAGGCAATTAGTGGGGTATTGCACCCAATCACCTCATAGAACCATGTCTGCCAAAGGCAAGAATTCCCAATCAAAAAGATACGCATAAGGAAAAATATGCATGCATGAAAATAAAATGCGCAAATTAAAGAATACCTTAAGGCGATACATGGCTCCAGTAAACGTTTGTCGGCAGCACCGATTGAATGCGTCCAAAGAAAAATAAAGGGTTGCTAAAGTCAGGCACCCCCAATCGTAGAGAGGGATATTCAAAAACTTCCTCAAATACGGCAAGAACCACAAGTGGACGACGTCGTCGCTCGATGCCACCATGAAACCTCCCAGCACCAATAATAGGAATAACCGGGCCATCTGCCTCACCTGCAGCCCATCCTCCTCATCAATTACCCTACTCAGCAGAACATCCTTCAGTAAGGACAGCTGGATGGAATCCCCAAACACTATCCTCCCTACATCGTCGAGCGCCGCCCTCACCACCTCCACCCTCACCCACAGAGAATGATTCACCTCTATCTGCTCCCCATCGCAATCCATCCCCAGCAGCTGGTCCACATCTATGGGAGTCACGATCATCTCCCCAAAGCCAAAATGGAAGGTGTGGGTAGTAACCCACCACCTCTCCCCCAAAGCACATAGGACTGCTGTTGAACGAGGCATCTCATCCAGCGCAGAGGCTAACCTCCCAAAACCCGCTGAAGATACCATCCAATGCACCACATATGGAAGATTCTCCCAGACATCCTTAAGCCATGTCGTCCCACGGGCAAGCATGTTCTTCAAAGAGATATTAAACTGTCAAAAGAAAAACCCTTATCAAAAATTCAATAAGGAAGGAAAAATCATCAAAAAGAGAAGAATGCCAAAAGTCTTTACTTACATAATCGCCAGGGTTCACCACCCTCGAGGAGCGATGACGCGACATCTCCCGTAGCAAAGTCCGCTCATCCGCAATCATATCGAATGCATCAAAGGAGTTCTCACTCCCCAAAGAAAGAGACGCCCTGGCCCTCCACTCCACGTTCGCCTAGTCATCAACAGTCAACCATTCCCTATGCGCTATAGTGCTCACAAAGGTGGCTATTTCTTAGAGATCGAAATGCTAGAACGATTTGCAGAGAAAAACTCGCAAAAAGAAAGAAAGCAAGAAGCTGTGAAAAATGAAGGGAATTCGCCCCTTTAAATAGGATGCCAAGGGTTATGCCGATCGGCACTAACCCCCCAACCACCGATCGGCACTGACCCCTTACTTTCTCGAGGCAGTCCAAAAGTCCTTGCCACTGCTGAATGGCACCTTATGCATCTTGCCGACCGGCAACCCCTTAAAATTTCGAACAAAAATTACCAGAAAATACCAGACAACCTTATAAAATTCTCAGAAAATTCCTAAAAATCCCAGGAAGGATTTAGAACATTTTCACCAAGAAAATTTTGCACTCCCTCAATAGGAACCCCTATTTCCCCAATGGAACTCCCAAAAACCAAGCAAAACTCCTCCCGGCAACGTCCCCGGAAAAACTCTAAAGATCGCCCCTATACCCCAAAGGTCTCAATTTTCCCCAAGCAATACATCCAAACCCTAGGCCACCTAATCACCTCCCCAGTGAAATTTTTGCAAAAGATTTCCCCAGCAATCGACTCCCCAGGCCAAAACAAAACCACATGATAAATCTCCCCAGCAGAGTTCCCCAAGAACATCTCTACTTAATCCCACATAACTGGCTTCGACCCGTAGAATTGGTCATCTATACTTAAGCTCGCAGAATTAGATTTGACCCGCGGAATTGGTCATTTCTACTTAAGCCCATAGAACTGGCTTCAACCCGCAGAATTGGCCATCTCTACTTAAGCTCGCAGAATTGGCTTCGACCTACAGAATTGGTCATCCCTACTTAAGCCCGCAGAATAGGCTTCAACCCGCAGAATTGGTTATCTCTACTTAAGCCCGCAGAATTGGCTTCGACTCATAGAATTGATCATCTCTACTTAAGCCTATTAAGCCTGTAGAATTGGCTTCGACCCGCAGAATTGGTCATCTCTACTTAAGCCCGTATAATTGGCTTTGACGCGCAGAATTGGTCATCCCTACTTAAGCCCTCAGAATTGGCTTTGCCCACAGAATTGGTTATATCTACTTAAGTCCGTAGAATTGGCTTCGACCCGCAGAACTGGTCATCTCTACTTAAGCCCGCAGAATTGGCTTCGACCCGCAGAATCGGTCACCCTCATCTTCAAGCCCTTAGAATTGGCTTTGACCCGCAAAATCGATCACCCTCATCCTTAAGCCTTCATAATTGGCTTCGACCCGCAGAATCGGTCACCCTCATCTTCAAGTCAGCAGAATTGTCTTCGACCCACAAAATCGGTCACCCTCATCTTCAAGCCCTCATAATTGGCTTCGACCCACAGAATCGATCACCCTCATCTAATTAATCCCGCAGAATTAATCATCTCTCCTTATGCCCGTATAATTGGATTCGACCCGTAGAATTGGTCATCTCACCTTAAGCCCACGGAATTGTCTTCGACCCGCAAGAATTGATTATCTCACCTTAAGCCCGCGGAATTGGCTTCGACCCGCAGAAATGGTCATCTGTACTTAAGCCCACATAATTGGCTTCGACCCATAGAATTGGTCACCCTCATCTCCAATCCCTCAAAATTGGATTCGACCCACAAAATTGGTCACCCTCATCTTCAAGCCCTCATAATTGGTCACTCTTATCTTCAAGCCCTCAGAATTGGCTTCGACCCACAGAATTGGTCACCCTTATCTTCAAGCTCTCAGAATTGGCTTCGACTCGTAAAATCGATCACCCTCATCTTCAAGCACTCAGAATTGGCTTTGACCCGCAGAATCGGTCATCCCCAGCACCTCCTCAGGAATTGACCTAAACCTTTCCTCCAAACCATCCCTTAGGTCCTCAGAATCGACCTTGACCCCCTGAATTGGTCATCCTTGTTTCCTTAGGTCCTCAGAATTGACCTTCACCCCCTGAATTGATCATCCTCGCTCCCTTAGGTCCTCAGAATTAGCCTTGACCTCTTGAATTGGTCATCCTCCCTCAAAAGCATCATGCGGTGTCTATTCGATGGCTATCATTTGTTCCAAACTCACCCATCGAGGGGCTCTATAGACACCCCATTCTGTTACCCCTTAAACTCTCTTTTGGTCCTTAGTACCTCTCTTCATCACTACAAAGCCAAGTTATACCCCGAGTACTGACCTAAAAGCCACCGGGTACTCCCAGGCTCCATTTGATCGAAAGTCAAAGTCTTCAGCTCGACTAAGACTGAATGAATCTTCGAAGGGACCTAAACCCCCTTTCTAACGGTCCATCCCATGAACGATTCCGACTTACCATGCGAACGAATGACCCGTTTCTCCCCGAAACTCAATCAGGTGGCCATCGGGTGCTCTCGAGATCCGTTTGACCTAAGTCAACTCTTAAACTCAATTGAGATTAAATGAATCTTCAAAGGGCATTGAAACCCCTTTCTAATGGTCTGCCCCATGCACGATTCTGACTTAAGCTACAAATGAACGATCCCTTTTACTCCGAAAGGTCACCGAATGCTTCTAGGGCCCAGTTGATCAAAGTCAACTCCTAAAATGAATCAAAATCTTTGGAATGTTGAAGTAAATATCCTAACCTTTCCAAAAGTTCACCCCATGCACGATTCAGTCTTACCATACGGATGAACGGTCCGTTTGCGTCCGACGATTCCCCGTCCAATGGACCGACAAACGCTTTCGAGCAACATTTGACCCGAAGTCAACTCCTGAACCCGGGAACGATCCAAAGTAATTTTGAAGGTCTCTGAATTATCTTTCCAACTATCTATCCCGTGTGCGATTCGTATCAACGGTTTGCGCTCTGCTACTGATTTTCTGAAAAAGCCTGAAAGACACTACCAAACGGCAGGTCCCAGACCCTGCCTATTGGCAGTGTGCCTAAATGCACCTGTCGATTGGTAGGACCAGGGCTATGCTGATCGGCAATGCCCTGGTCCTATAAAAAGGAGGCCTTGATCTCATTACAAAAGAGACCAGATCATAATCATATCACTCTCAGCAAATCCCGAAAACCTCTATCGAAGTCGGCGCGATTTCCACGTCAAAATTCCTTTCCAACCTTCACTTTTCATCATCCTTTTCATAAAACTCGGTGAATTAACCACTCTCCATTATCATCCAAGTGCAAGGGCTGCTCTCTAACATTCAAGATCAAGTTCAAGATCTTCAAGAAGGTGCAATTTTCTCAATTCTCTCCTTAAATTCTCATAAATTCGCATTAACTTATTTTATTACTTAGCACTTTTATTCCCTCATCTCAAATATCCTAATATACTTTTTATTTAGTATTATTGCACATCTCTTATTTTCATACAAATAAAAAACCAAAAAACAAGAAAAAGAGGGTTGGCTCATAAATTATAAATGGGAATTCTCACACTTTTCTTACACTTTTCTCACAACCAAAACACTTTTTCTACACACACACACACAAATAAGAGAAGTCCCCAGTCGAATTTATGGGATAAACCCCATCCCTCATTTTTCATGCGAACTACGTGGATTTTGATGCCTCTATAGGCTACGTAGTCATCTCAGGGTAAAATTCGAGATTCGAGTCCTATTTTTACTTTTTCTCTCATCTCATATTCTCTCTAAATTCAATTATCCTATATTACATATATATACATATATTTGTTCTTAGTGGCGTATTATTCCACATGCGTTGTTGTTCCATCATAACGATCAACGTAAGGATAATCGCATAAATCTTATTTTTAATATTTTTATACCTTCCTACGGATGACTCGCTTTACCTCTTCCATGGTACAAGTCGATAATTTCTATCTCCACTATATATACACATGCACACATATCACGGGGAAAATAAAGGAAAATAGAAAAAACCCATGAGAAACCGTAAGGGATAGACTAACGACTCTATCTCTCTACATTTTTCACCTCACCCAAACGAAGCCAGTCGAAGCGCTCCCGAGAGGGACGCACGAGACCTAGGATCCTCCCTCATGCCACCCGCGCGCGCGCGAGGATCGGGGATGGCCACACAATCAGTTTTTGAAGAGGAATGATGCGTTGAAGGAGTCCTCTGTTGATGTAAAGGTGGCTTGTGATAAGTAGAGAAAATGTCTGGTGGTTTCTCTATCGCTTAATACTGCACAAACAGTTCAGAAGGCGAACCTCGACCAAAAGGTCCAAAGCCTAGAGGTTTAGAAAGTCAACCTTAAATATAATATTGATGACTCTGCTTCCATATGAGCTATTGTGATCACGCCAAGAAACATGCTGAGAGTGCCAAGCTCGAGATTGCCAAGACAAGGGATGATGAGGCCAAGGTCAAAGCCGAGAATTCCCTAGATAGTGTCATGTAGGCTGAAGATGAGGTATATACATGTGGTTGGGAAAAGCCTTTGCCAAAAATAGAGACCATATTGGGTACCTGAGAAAGGTATTTTTTTAAAGGCTAGTGTGAGGCCCTTGTGAAGGCCAACATTGCAGAGGACTCCGAGCTCTTCAAGGAGTATAACATAGGTTCCCCACCTAAAATTGAGAAGGGGGAGGAAGATAACGATGAGGAGGAGGATGATGTATGAAGTTGCAAGATATATATAATGGTTTAAACTAAAGCCAATTTTTTGTTTTTCAAGTTAAATATTAAACTTAACTAATTTAATCCTAAGGTAAAAAAGTTGCACCAATTTTAAACGAAAGTTGAGTAAACTAGTTTTATCCAATTTTATTTTTTCCTAAAACATGCATCTAGGTGATAGTAGGATAAAGTAAAATGAACAATCACACAATGCCCAATGCCCAATGTATGAACAAAACCCAAAATAGGAAATATCTCAAACAGTACTTGAAAAATTACCACTTAAGTCGTTTAATTCAAGATTAGACAGTTTAAATAGCTCCGAACAAATTTTTTTAAGATACTCTTTAATAAAAAAAAATAGCTACACAAGATGTGTATAAAAGATTATATGAAAAAGTTATTTAAGGTATAGGTGTACCAGTTTTGAAAAACAAAACTTATATAAGTTCTAAATCAGCACAGCCTCAAGAAGATGATGAGAGGAAGAGTAAGTATCAAGTACACACGATTTTAACGTGGTAAAACCCCACCCAATTGGTAAAACATCCACGGAGGTCTCTACACCTCAAAAGAAAAATCCACTAAAATAGAGTAATAAATTACAAACTATATAACAAACCAAACACACAAGCAAACCTAATTATAAGTACAAAATGTTTACCAACTCCTTTGGATTATTCTGATTTCTCTGAAGGTTCTGATGTTGAGGTTGTTCTCCCAGCTTTGTAACCGCTTCTCCTTTTATCTTTACGTCAACTCTAAAGCCAATAATCTATCTGCCAACACTTCTTTAGTGTTGTAGTGTGATTAGTGTATGTGGTGAAGTTCCTAATCGCATGCATGAAACACATACACACACACTTATACATATAATATTCCTAACAAATTACAAATATCGTTCTAAGATGCAGTGAAGATTTTTGAATCATTGTTTGTTTGATAGTCTCAGACCACTAATCTTTCTTTTTATCCACAGATCTTGAGGGAACCTTGCTATAAAAAGAAGCCAAGGTCCTAAACACTTTCTTTATTTTATTTACAAAGCTGTTTCACAAAATATGAAATATTTCACGAAAGTGTAAAACCCCAATCAAGATCTTAACTAGATCTAAGTCTGATTTTTCTCATAGACTAGAAACAGAAATAAGTTTGTTGGTTCTATTTTTTAAAACAATTATATGAGAGTAAAATAACCAATAAGAATGATTTCTTCAAAAAAGAAATCAAACTTAACAAGATCTAAGTGATATGTATCAGAGAGTTTGAGATCTCAAATTTCTATGAGGATATATTGAAATCTAAACTTCGTCACTTGGTTGGATAAGAGATTAAAGAGTAAAGAGGCTAGTTCTTCTCACTTTTGAACTCACCCAAACTCACAGAAGGGTTTTCTTGTGAAAGATTTTGCCAGAGTTTGATTAAGGTTTCTAATTCTCTCTCTCTCTCTCTCTCTTATTTTCTCTCATAACTCAAAATGATCAAAAGATTAGAAACGTTCACCAATTGGTCTCTATTTATACTAAGTTAGGAAGGATCTGGAAGGGTTGTATAAGATCCATGGCTGAGATTAAGTCTAGCATTAATGATGTAAATCTTACAGCTGAAGATGGACCGCTATTGAAAGAAATTTGATTGGTCCTCTTTGATATCACAAAGATTGAGTTAAAGACATGCAGACCATAGATAGAAATTGATCCAATGGACAAGATTACGTATTAAGGTTGTGAGACTAAACAAACACAAATCCATTCTCTCATAGATCAACAAGTGTAGGGTAGGGATCAAGCCTAAAATGATTGTTTTGATGTTTTAAATAATCTCATCTACCACCAAAGAATTCTCTGTCGCTTTCGGATCCTACCCAAGCTAGATTTTAGGAGAAAAGGGTAATTATAAATCAACCCATAACATTATTAAAACCATCTTTTAAATGTTTAAAAAAGTTTTATAAATTCCTAAAAATTATTTACCATATCCCAAAAATTGTTAAAAAAAGTCATCTTTATGGGATTTAACACACACACACACACACACACCTAAATTATAAAGAATGCAATCCTAGGTGCAGTGTTGGTATTCTACCTTTGAGACTTTTAGAGGAATTTGATATCTAGTGACTGAGGCTCTTTGGAAGACTAGGATATGACTCAATTTTGTCACTATTTCCCAACTAGACAAGTGCCTATATAATGTTGACTCAAGTGAGTCAAAGATATTGGGTGCTTCAGCCCTTCCATGTAAATTCACTATGTATGGAATTATAAAGGACACGATAATAGACTTACAACACAGAATAGACGTCCACACAAGCCTTAATGCTCTTTATTCCTTCCACCTCCAGACAACGACATGTAGGAGTCCACCCGTATAACTATCACAATGTGTGAGTCCACACACGCCTCAGTATCTACCGAATAGCTCAGTAACTGTCTACGAATTGTAACACAAAATCTACTGCTTCTTTATTGCAACACCACACTATGGAGTCCACCGTGTGTAAACAGTAACAAGTATCGATTCCACTAAAAAAATAATTCTCATCAAGATGAAGAGAATAAATTAAAGGTGCCCAAAATAGGATCTCAAAACATAATATGATGAAAACTTGGATCCTAAACAGCTTGGCTGTAAACTAGGATTTTGGATAGCTTTTTTATAGATTTTGGGAACTCAAAATATAATTTTTTCCCAAATAAAATTGTTGCTCCACAGTTCTATTTATAGGAGTTTTTTCAAAAATAAAATTAGGATGAAACATTTTGTTGAAAATCAAAAAATCTTGATAAATATGCCAGTTCATTTGAATGACTTTAAACCTCGTTCGAATGAAGTTTAGGATCTCGTTCGAACCAATATCTAAAGATATATCAAATGAGATTCTGACAATTACCAAAGTTGGTTCGTTCGAAGTTCATTAGAACATGTTCTAATGAGGTACCTAGACTCATTCAAATGACATACCTAATGTTATTCTAAGTACCTCGCGAAAATAATATTTTTCTTCTAAATACTATTAAAAATGATTAAAACTTTTTTAAAATAATTTTATAAAAAACTACCACCCAAATATAAAATTTCCAAGGATCAAAATATGTACATCATTCATACCTGAGAGATCCTCAAAATAAGATGATGAAAATAAGAACAAATGACGTCCCCATGATGTAGATCTTCTAACTTGGTCGCTACATCTTCAAGAAATCACATCATAGGATTGAAAGGTCAACACACCCAAGTCCTAACCTATGACTCAAAGAGTTTTCTCTAAACACGGAATAAGACAAAACATACAAATTAACTCTATTTGGAATTTTTTCTTACAAATATCCCTTTTTTTTTATTCCGAGATAAAACCAAAAATAAAAGCTCCTATGGGTCATTAAGCTCATCAAAGACTCAATCCTCAACCCTAAAATGAAAATTTATAACTTAACCAACTGATAAACCTTGAGTACCTTTGCACGCTTGTAAACTTTACCGCATGTTGCAAAACTACACACTTAAATACACCTTCAAATGCAAAGAGAATGTAACAATATATAAAATTTGCATAGGAATAAACTCCCTATAACTAATATCCCCACATAGGTAAGACGTATGCCCCTAAGAAAAAGATCTCCTCCTAAAACTTAACTGAAAAAATACCATTTTTCCCTTTTTTTGTTCGAAATAGACAAAGAAAGAATGCATAATAAACCATTATCCCCCATAAACCATTTCTCCTTCAAAATTTGAGAACATGTGATACGAATTGTAAATAGAGGGGAACGAATAATATCATGCAATGGTGTATAGTGAAACAAACACAGCATGTCAACATAAGCAGAAATAATCCAAACAATGATCAATTAATACCAATATTAATGCAATAAATAATACTAACTTTAGTACAATAATGAAGCCTAAGATACCAATGTATACAAACAACAAAAGATACCAATATGATCATATAGCATGCCAATTTGATTCAAAGAGAAGGCACATGACAAACATGGATTAAATACGAATGCAAATACTCAAAATAAAAACGATACCATATAAATAAATATGAAAAAATATACCAATGACACACAAGCATATATATATATATATATATATGTGTGTGTGTGTGTGTGTGTGTAAACACCATAAACAAGATATAAAATACAATAAGCTTTGCACACTAGCATAGTATCGAAGTGTCCAAATATGTGAGATGGAGTGAAGGAGCGTGAACTAGAAAAAAAATATGATCCAATCACTAAAAAATGTCCAAGAAGTTGTATTTGACTACATTAACTTCAAAAAACAAAGATTTAGCCTCATGGTGATAGATATATTGAAATTATAAATGGGCATGCAAACACAATGCACAGTAGCGTAGAAAATATTGATGATTATTAAATTAATAGCATCAAACATGAAATGAATAAGACTCATTGTGCAAACCCCATTGATCTTCAACTTATAAAACCCTCAAAATTATACATATATCATTTTTTTACTCCCATTTTGAAGATACCAATGTAATTAAAGAATCAATGAAACAAATATTTGTCCTTGGAAATATTTATTTTCTTTTGCCTCTTAATTTTTTTAGGCTCTTGCCAACAGTGGTCTTTCACGCAAGAAAGATTTATTCCTTCATAGCCCTTTTCCATTTCTTAAACATATATCAATCAATTTTCTGGTAAAAAAAATTTGAGAAATGGTTTTTACATGAAGAAATCACCGAATCAAATATATATGTTCATGAAAAAATTATTAGGAGAACATCTCACTTAGATCATGTAACATATGAAGTTAAAATTCAAAAGAGTTCGTCCATGTGTGTGAGGAGGCATATGTATAATGAATCCATTAAGTAAGTCATTTTCAAACTACTCCATGCAAGCATGATTAGGAACAATCTAAGCATTGAAATCATAATCAAATATCCTAGGCACATGAAACATGGAATGAAGTGGATTAAAACACCCCGATATACCACACAAAATGTGTAAAACTAAACTAAATATAAACCAAAAATCTTTTTGAGTTTTTAAACATTTTATGACACCAAAATAAAAACAAACGAAATATTTTGGTATTTTTCGATAAGACTCAATAAATGAAAAATCAAAAAACAAAAGATTTAAATCACATACAACTAGCAAACACATATAATGTGAAGTACAAATGTTGGTGTATGTAAACCTGCGAACACAATCAACCATTATATTTAGCATGAGAGGTATCATGAGCAAGCATTTGAGAATAAAAAATTATATCATGTAAAGCCTCGAAATATGATTTCCTAACTGACGTAGGTGTGACATGACACTTCCTAGGACCATTTTTAAGATCAAAACAAAAATGCCTTAAATGACCTTTCTTACTGCAATGTGTGGGCATGTACACATGAGGAGTGTTATCCTTAGGTTAACCTTTTCTAACATTCCTAGAAACGATTGACTCTCTCAAAAGCATGGTTTTAGCTTTAGTAGAGGAATCATTTGGAATAGAAAATTTAAAACCACAATTATCATCTTTGATTCAAACGGTGCCTACATTTTATTTAACTTTTTTAACCTAGACTCCAAATCAAATTTGACATTACTTGAGTCTCTTAATCTATCCTCTAACTCCACAATCCCAGGCACAAGAAAACCACGAGACTCATCAAAATTAGGGAATCCTTCTTCAAAATCTCCATTAATCCCCGAAGGCTATCTCGCTCCCCCTCAATAAGATCCTCAATCAAATTAATCTCATCATTACCTACGACATGTTGTTTTAACCTAGCTTCCAACTTCAAGTTATCCTTTTTCAATTTGATCATTTTCACATTCAACTCATAGAAGGCAACTTAAAATTCACTCACCTCCCCTTATTCATCTTCTTCTTTATTTACATTGTCTCCAACATCACACAATTGGGAATACTAAACAATGGCCTCTGGAGTGTCATGATCAGAATTACCGTTATCAGAAGATTTTTCATTAAAGCTCACATGACTATCCATGAACGTAGTGTAACTGTACTCAATGGGGGAATCAAATTCCCCTTCTTGATCAATATCATTAAGGGTGGCACTGTACACCATCGGTTTCTTACCATCCTTCCTTAGTTTAGTGTGACACTCAGTTTCTCTATGGCCATAACCCTCACACCCAAATAATCTATCTGACTCATCCCTATTAAAATTACCATTATGATTTTTAGGTAAATTTATATCCTTGTTAAATTTTCCTTTCTTAAACTTATTTTCATCTTTAGATTATTTTTCAAACTTGAGAAATTACATAAACTTTTTTGCAAATATGGACATATCATCATAATTAAATTCAAACTCATCATTCGAAACATGTGTTTTATCCTTCCGGGCATTCAAAGTAATTCCCTTATATTTCTTCATCTTTTTGGAGGAAAACTTATCACTCTCATAAGTTTGAAGATCAGTAACAAGCTCTTCGAGTTCCATAGAGTCAAAAGTACTTAAGGAATTAAAAACTGTCACTTTTGAATTAAATATTTTAGGTAAGCACCTTAATATTTTCTTTACTACATGGGTTTCGAGTATTATCTCTCTCAAATTAACAAGTTCACAATATCTAATAGTATAACATATAACTCATTAAAGGATTCCCTCTCCACTATCCTAATGGTTTCAAACTCAATGATGCTATTTTGGAGTTTGAAAGTCTTAACAGCACTAACACTAGAACCCTCATGAATGAGTTAAATTATATCCTAAGCCTCTTTAGACATTTCACATGTCATAATGCAAAACTCCTCCAACGTGACTGCACAAAATGAAGCATTCAGGCCACGCAAATTATAGTTGGTGGGTTTATGAACATCCCCACTCAAGGTTTGAATGGGTTTGGAAATCCTATAATTACCTACTAAGGATGTGGGTGGCAACCAACCCTAAAATACCGCTTGCCACACCCTCTCATCTAATGACTTAAGTGTTGATATCATATGCATTTTCCATTTTCGCAAAGTTATACCCATCAATTGAAGGTGGTATAGAAACTGATTGACCCTCCATATATGAATCGCCAAAATTCATGATTAAACACTGGTCTAACACATAACTTAGTGTTCAGCTCTGGTACCAATTTGAAGTTGCAGGATATAAGGAATGGTCTAAATAAAACCCAATTTTTATTTTTTTTTCAAATTAAATATTAAACTTAAACAATTTAATTCCAAAGTAAAAGGTTGCATCAATTTTAAACGAAAGTTGTGTAAAATACTTTTAGTGAATTTTAGTTTATCCTAAAATATGAATTTAGGTAATAGTAGGATAAAGTAAAAACCATCACATAACACCTAATATATGAGGAAAACCCACAACAGTAAAAACCTCAATCCAGCCACCCAAATTCACTATATATGGAATTACAAAGGACACGACAGTAGACTCACAACACGTACTCGTTGCCCTTATAAGTCTTGACATTCTTTATTCCATCAACCTCCTCGCAATGGCACACAGGAGTCCACGCGTGCAATTTTCACAACATATGAGTCCACACACGCCTCGATATCCATTGAATAGCTCTGCAACTGTCTATGGATTGGAATACGAAATCCACCATCTCTAAATAGCAACAAGTACAGAATGATTATCAACAAGATTAAGAGAATAAACCAAAGGTTCCCAAAACATAATCTCAAAACATAATATGATGAACACTTGGATCCTAAATAACTTAGGTATAAACTAGGGTTTGGGAGAGTTTTTTGATCGAGTTTGCGAACTAAAAATATAAGTTTTTTTCTCAAATAAAAATGATTCTCTACACTCCTATTTATAGGAGGTTTTCCAAAAACGATATTAGGATGAAACATTTTGAAAAAAATCTCAAAATCTTGAAAAATACGCCAGCTCATTCGACCTACTTTGAACCTCGTTCGGATTAAGTATAGGATCTCGTTAAAACAAGTATCCAACGAGCTATCAAATGAGACTCCAACAAAGGCCAAAGTTGGTTCGTTCTAAGTTCGTTGAAACTTGCACGAAGTTCGTTGGAACTTGTTCTAACGGCCCCATGAAAAAAATATTTCTCTTCTAAATATATTAAAAGGATAAAATCATTTTAAAACATTTTAAAATCAATTTTATAAAAACAAAACGCCCAAATAAAAAATATTCAAGGATCAAAATATTTATGTTATTCAAACATGAGAGATCCTCGAGAAGACAGAATGAGCATGAAATACGGCACGATGATGCAAATTTTCTAACTTGGTCACTATGTCTTCATGAAACCACATCATAAGATTTAAAGTTCAACACACTAATGTACTAACATACGACTCAAATATTATTTTCCAAACACGAAATAATCTAAAACTTACAAATATACACCATTTAAAACACTTTAAAACATTTTTCTTTATAAATATACATCCTTATCTTTTATAAAAACAATTTCGAGCACCATTAATTATACGCATTCATACCTGAGTGATTTCGAAATGTATTTAACTTGAAGACGAGTAAACTTGCACAAATTAAACTTCGGCATGATTAATTCTTTGAAGCTTTGCTACAACGTCTTCAATTTCTTCAATAGGTCATAAACCAAGTGTAAAGACACAAATTTCCAATTGAGTCCATATATAGTTTTGGCTCAATTCCGGACAAAAACATTAATTCATAGGATAGTATTTATTGTAATATTCTCAAGCTTATGCAGTGTATGTTGAAGACGTAGCGGCAAAGAATTTAAAGCTTCATCAAAATGTCGGTTTGCGTGCCTCGTTTCTACGTCATCAACTAAGGTTCCATGCTCCCAAGGTATGAATGTAATTATATTTATATAGGAGTTTGGAACAATTTGTATTGGGTGTTAGGTTAATAAAAACTGCATTTTATTTTCAGAAGAATCAATTAGAAACTTAAAAATAAGTATATAAAAGTTTCTGGGCCAAAATCGCATTTTATAAACTTTCTGGACGTTCGTTAGAAATGTTGTTCGAACGATTTTTTTCGTTCGAACCAGATTTCGTTCGAACGAGTTTTGTCGTTCGAACGAGTTTTTCCAACGACCCTAACTGGACAGTCGTTCGATATGTCGTTCGATATGTCGTTCGAACGAATGGTCGTTCTAACGAGGTATCTAACGAACTTCTAACGAGCCCAGGCTGGTCACTCGTTAGAAGTCTCGTTCGAACGAGAATCACATTCGCTCGAACGAACTTCCAGCGGGAACAGTTATTTGGCAGTTTTTTGCAGTTTTTTCCCACTCCTCCACTTGGTTTTCAACTAACTTTTTTCATGCATTATTATGTGCGGGAAACACATTTTCCAAGACAACTTTTCCATTCCATATCCATCTCTTAGAGAGAGTTTGAGAGAAAATTTATTTAGGAAAATGTTCAAGTTTTGAGTGTGAATTTTAATGAAAAATTCATACACACTCTAGTCTACACCCAATTATTGTTTATCCAAGTTTCTATATTTATATCAATTGCTTGGAGTTTTTGGCACCAGTTTTCTCTACCGAATTCAAGAGACGTTTCGGGTTTGCTTCTACACCCCATCACAAAGAAGACTTTTGTTGAGATTCTACCCGCAAGGAGAAAGGCTCCATGCTTGGGTGACGGTGACCATATAATGTCCCATCGGTGAATTCCGAGACCACGGTGGAGCTCCGTTGGTTATCCGCTAATTGGAGGTTGATACAAGAAGGAGCATCACGGCTTGAGAGGGTTCGAGTTTAGGAAGTAAGTCTTTTGTCTTGTATTTTGTAATACCGTTTTTAGTGGATTTGAGGCTAGGGCCGTCCCGAGGTTTTTTCCCGTTCATGGGTTTTTCCTCGTACATCGCGGTGTAGTGTGACTTTGTTTATTTTATCTTGCACAATAATTTAGAATCCATGCTTAGGATAATTTCAAGATAAAATCTGGTTTAATTATCACACTCATTTAATTTGGGACTTAAATTAAATATTGGGTAAAATTGGTTTATTCAAGTCATGTACTAAAATTGGTTTCGCCTAACTTTGGATATAATTTGGTAATTATGACTTAGGCAAATTCTAGGACTTGAATTATGTTTTTAATTCGTTTTGTTAAAACCATATCAACGCTTCCACATTTATTTAAAAAGGAAATTATTTTTTAATTTGACATTATTAAAATCCGGGGATTCCACCTCTTCAAATTGGTATCAGAGCCAAAAACGATAAATTATTTCGTTAAGATCCTTTAATTTTTGGCTAAATATGGATTTTTCCCCATTTTCAAAATTTCCTATTTTTGATGGTTCAAACTACGCGTATTGGAAAGCGCGAATGAAATCGGCACTTAAATCTATCGATGAACGTGTTTGGATGTCTGTTGTTAACGGTTGGACCCCACCAACACATTTAATTGAAAATGAACAAGTTCCCAAACCCGTCGATAGATGGACTGAAAATGAGTTTAAGCTAGAAAATTTTAATTCCCGTGGTTTAAATGCCTTATTTAGCGCTGTCGCACCAGATGAATTCCGACGTATTATGACGTGTGAAACCGCTAAAGAAGCTTGGGATATTTTACAATTAACTCATGAAGGAACGAGTGTCGTTAAAGCTTCTAAACTCCAAAACCTCACCACTCAATTTGAAACTATCAAAATGGATGAAAAAGAAACATTTGATAAATTTTATGCTAGACTTTCTGATATTGTTAATTCATCCTTTAACTTGGGAGAGAAAATACCTGACGACCGTGTAGTAAAGAAAATTTTAAGGTCCCTACCCGATAGATTTATTCCAAAGGTGACCGTTTTAAATTCTTTACCCACTTTAGCCTCTACGAAATTAGAAGAACTTGTAGGTGATTTATAAACCTAGGAACTGGATATGTTTCCCTCTAAAAATGAAAAGAAAATCGAAAAGGGCGTTGCTTTAAAAGCCCGCAAAGAGGTTAAACAAGTAGTAGAGAGCGATAGTGATAGTGACTCGGAAGATATGGCTTTGTTTGCTCGTAAATTTAGAAAATTTCTTAAATTTAACAAAGATAAAGTTAAAAATGATTTTAAGAAATTTGAATCTTCTAAACATGATAAAAACGAGAACATTTCTAAAGCCGATAAGATCCCTAAACCTAGTAATGAAAATATTGATAGGGACGAGTCTAATAAATGTTTTAGTTGTGAAGGTTATGGCCATAGGGCTTATGAGTGCCCCACTAAACTAAGGAAAGAGGGTAAATGACCCATTTCATATAATGCGACCCTTAGTGATAGTGATAAGGAAGAGAAGCCCGAATCCCCCACTAAGAAAAATTTTGTGGCTTTTATGGCATGTGAGTGATAATGAGAACTCATCGAATGATGAAATTATAGCACATGCCACTTCCAAGGTCATTGTACATGATTCTCTTATTTTTTATGATAGTGAGAGTGAAGAAGAAAGAGAGAGTGAAAATGAAGATGAGGTTGATATGAGTGAACTTCAAAATGCTTTTCATGAATTATATAAAGAATCTATTAAATTGAAAAGAGCTAATTTGAAGTTAGAAGCAAGTTTAAGAGAGAGTGTCAAGGTCATTGATGAAAGTGCCTTAATAGAAGACCTTAGGACACATGAGAGGACTCTTCAAGAGAAGCTTAACTATGTAGAAGGCGAGAGAGATAGCCTTAGGGGTTTAATGGAATCCTTGAAAAAGGAGCTTCTTACTTTTGAAGAGCAAAATGTTTTACTAGAAGCTAAAATTTTAGATTTGGAAAATAAATTAAAAGATTCTAGTAATGTCAAATTTGATTTGGAATGTCGTTCGGAAAAACTTGATAAAATGTTAGGAACGATCCAAATTAAAAATGGCACTTGTGGTTTAGGCTTCAATCCTTGTAATGAATTTACTCATAATGCCCAAACCAATGTTTTAGGAGAATCAACTAGGAATACTTTTAAAGATCACTCCTTAAGTAAATCTTCTCGACATGTTCTCACTTGTACACATTGTGGTCGATAAGGTCATCTTAAGAAATTTTGTTTAGATCTTAAACGAATTCCTAGAAAATCCCATAGTAAAGTAACCACGATAGCTAACGTTCCTACACCCCAAGATAGTAATTCTTCATTAATTTGGGTTAGGAAATCCGACTTGATTGCCTTACAAAATAGGGATTTTGATTCTCATTTACTTACACATGCTTCCTCCCTTGCTAAATCTAAAGGATGAATGTGTTAGTGTTTGCATACTTTAGCGTTTGTACTTCATGCTATATTCATATGCTAAATGTATGCTTGTTTAGTCATTTTCAAGTCATTGCCTTATTTCATATCACATGCTAGAAATTATGACTTGTTTATCTTTTTGTATTATATTTTGTGTTTGAATCGACTGCATAATATAAAAAGATTTTTGTTTATCATTTGTGTTTTATTTATTTCATTTAAGCTTAATGAAAAATACAAATGATTTTTGTTTGTCCTTTTGAGTAAATATTTCTTTTTGATTAAAAATGTTAAAAACTCAAAAAGATTTTGTTTTGTGTGTATTTTTGTTTGACACACTTTATGTGGCATATATTTGTGTTCGAATCCTATCGTTTACGCTTCCATGTGGCTAGAACTTTTGGTTTAGATTTTCAATCCTTAAAATGTTCTTTACCATGTTTTATATGGAGTAGTTGGATTTTGTATTGTTTAAATGGATTCTATTTCTATATGCCTCTATTCACACATGCACGAGCTCTTTTGAAATCTTAATGTCACATGTTATATTTGAGCTTTTTGATGTGTTCTCCTATCAATCTAGTCATCTACATATCTATGACCTAGGAGGACTAGTGCATGTCAAAATCCGTTGCATGTGAGATTTGTGTGAAAAATGAAAACATGATAAATTCATATATGCACGGGGAAGGGCTCCGAAAGGATGAATTAAATCCTTTGCGATAGTAAGCCACCGTTGATTGGATCTAAAAGAAATACGTGATCCAAAGTCCTAAACACAGAATATTTGGCATTAAACAAAAATCAATTGCCAAGGCCTATGTTTGTTTGATATATTCATTCACAAACAAAAGAATATATATGCTCATTGAGGGAGAATTGGATGGTATATCAACGGTTTGCACAATGTCCGTTTATCCTAGTTGTCTTTAATGTCATGACTCTATTTGGTTTGTAGAATCATCATCATGCTAGGCTTGTATGCATTATGTATGTTTGTTCATTGAGTTCAATCTTTATATTGTCACATTAGGTTATATTTAACTGTGATGAAGTTTGCAATCAAATGAGAACTCCGTGAACGTTTCCTAAGTGTTTGGGTCTAAATTTAATTGTTGCTAGTTCACACCCCTACACTTCCGTTTCCATATGACAGATTTTTGCCCTACGAGTGTGCAAACTTATTGTATTTTGTGTCATGTGTTTGTTTATATCTATATATATGCAAGTACTATATTGGTATATTTCTAATGTATATATATATATGATATTTGTTTGTCTTTGCCCTGCTTTTATTGCCCATATGCTTTCATGTCTTCTCACTTTAAGCTTTCACGTGTTGTTTATTAGTTCTTTATCCTTTGTCTATTCCCGAACAAAAAGGGGGAGAATGATAATGATGATAGGGGGAGAAATGGTATCTAATCCTATTATTATCGTATCTTCGTTTGAGGGAGATTTATCTTAGGGGGAGACGTCTTTCTAAGTAGGTCTTGTGTTTAAAGGGAGAATTAATTTAGGGGGAGTAATTAATTAATTGCATTTAATATTTTGATATTCCCTATGCGTTTGATGAGTTTGCTTAAGTGTGCAGGAATTATTATAAAGCGGCATCTTTCTATGGCAAAGAGTTTAATCCTTGGGTTGAGTCAAGATTGGGCGGGTTATGTTTTCAGTCTAGTGAGCTTGATGGCCCTTTAGGATTTTTTGTTTGGTTTTTGTCCCGGAATAGCCAAAGGGGGAGATTTGTAAGGATACAAATTTCCAATTGAGTCCATATATAGTTTTGGCTCAATTCCGGACAAAAACATTTATTCATAGGATAGTATTTATTGTAATATTCTCAAGCCTATGAAGTGTATGTTGAAGACGTAGCCGCAAAGAATTTAAAGCTTCATCAAAATGCCGGTTTGCGTGCCTCGTTTCTACGTCATCAACTAAGGTTCCATGATCCCAAGGTATGAATGTAATTATATTTATATAGGAGTTTGGAACAATTTGTATTGGGTGTTAGGTTAATAAAAACTGCATTTTATTTTCAGAAAGAATCAATTAGAAACTTAAAAATAAGTATATAAAAGTTTCTGGGCCAAAATCGCATTTTATAAACTTTCTGGACGTTCGTTAGAAATGTCGTTCGAACGAGTTTTTTCGTTCGAACCAGATTTCGTTCGAACGAGTTTTGTCGTTCGAACCAGGTTCGTTCGAATGAGTTTTGCCAACGACCCTAACTGGACAGTCGTTCGATATGTCGTTCGATATGTCGTTCGAACGAATGGTCGTTCTAACGAGGTATCTAACGAACTTCTAACACTCGTTAGAAGTCTCGTTCGAACGAGAATCACGTTCGTTCGAACGAACTTCCAGCGGGAACAGTTATTTGGCAGTTTTTTGCAGTTTTTCCCCACTCCTCCACTTGGTTTTCAACCAACTTTTTTCATGCATTATTATGTACAGGAAACACATTTTCCAAGACAACTTTTCCATTCCATATCCATCTCTTAGAGAGAGTTTGAGAGCAAATTTATTTAGGAAAATGTTCAAGTTTTGAGTGTGAATTTTAATAAAAAATTCATACACACTCTAGTCTACACCCAATTATTGTTTATCCAAGTTTCTATATTTATATCAATTGCTTGGAGTTTTTGGCACCGGTTTTCTCTACCGAATTCAAGAGACATTTTGGGTTTGCTTCTACACCCCATCACAAAGAAGACTTTTGTTGAGATTCTACCCGCAAGGAGAAAGGCTCCATGCTTGGGTGACGGTGACCATATAATGTCCCATCGGTGAATTCCGAGACCACGGTGGAGCTCCGTTGGTTATCCGCTAATTGGAGGTTGATACAAGAAGGAGCATCACGGCTTGAGAGGGTTCGAGTTTAGGAAGTAAGTCTTTTGTCTTGTATTTTGTAATACCGTTTTTAGTGGATTTGAGGCTAGGGCCGTCCCGAGGTTTTTTCCCGTTCGTGGGTTTTTCCTCGTACATCGCGGTGTAGTGTGACTTTGTTTATTTTATCTTGCACAATAATTTAGAATCCATGCTTAGGATAATTTCAAGATAAAATCTGGTTTAATTATCACACTCATTTAATTTGGGACTTAAATTAAATATTCGGTAAAATTGGTTTATTCAAGTCATGTACTAAAATTGGTTTCGCCTAACTTTGGATATAATTTGGTAATTATGACTTAGGCAAATTCTAGGACTTGAATTATTAAAATCCGGGGATTCCACCTCTTCAACCAAGTGGGATCATGACAAAATAAAATCTTCCTATGACATTACAAACACAGTTTTATTCACGGAATTAAGTCAAGACAATATATGGACCCAATTGGAAATTTATGTCCTTACAAATCTCCCCTTTGACTATTTCGGGACAAAACTAAACCAGTGAAATGCCTAAGTCGGGCCGTCAAGCTGTATGATGCCTAAATCCCATCTCATAAACCCAAAATTAAAAATTACAGGACACGAACTAGTATATGTAGCACCGACAAGCATGAACTGTCTGAATGTGATGTAGACTTGAAATATCAAAACTATGAAGCATACCTAGACACATGAAATAGACAAACAAATTCCAAGTGAAGTATGGAGGAACAAATGAAACCAATATATATCCAAATGATACCAAACACCAATAGATACCAATATGAGTAATCTCTGGAAAAAAACATTTGTTAACCGAATTGAGCAACAAAATGATATCCAATTTAAACAACTAATTTGAAATACCAATTTGTAAAAAATGTAATAAAAAAACATGCTCAAATCTCCCCCTACATCACATCTCTCCCCTTTTTTGTCTCGAATAGACAATCCGATGAAAGGATAAACCAATTAAAGTATCTAGCATGAGAATATACCAATTTGAATCAATTTGATAATTGAAAGTGCTAGATAACCATAAAACAACCAGCTAAATATGATCAAAAGATGGCAAATCCGTAGTTAGTAAACTAATGAATCACACAAATAATATATCAATCTAATCAGGTGTGATAAATGGACTATATGAAAAATATAAATTTTGGAACAATATAAACCTGCATACAAACCAGTCAGTCCAGAAACACTTCCAGCAGTACCAAAAATATCACCAAAATAAACGAGTGGACTGCAAACCACTCAAAAGCAAGAATTTCACCTGTCGTTCGAACGAGCTAGGGACATCACTCAAACAAAATGAGGACGTTGCTCTAACAAAGTACAGATGTCGTTCGCGCGACATGGAGATGTCATTTGAACGACTTCTCGCGACCTGCAAAACTTTCACATTTTCCTAGAAATATCTTATATTATTGCCCAATGAAAAAATTTCCATAAAAAAATACCAGGAAGGGCTTGACAGCAGCACAACAGTGTTAAAATAGTAAACTGTTAACACAAAATGAAAAAATGCATTAAAACTAAAAATGTGAGTTACATGCAAGCATAGTACCGATGTGCCTAAACATGGACATGGAATGTACGGACGTGAAACTACAACAAATGAGTCACAAGTTTAACACATCGAAACGATCAAGAATCTCTAATTGATAGCGATAAATCATCAAACTTTATCATAGCCATATGACAATTAAAAAGTGAGCTTAATGAACTAAACAAACTACATGAGCATAAATCCAGAATTTTGACGATTCTACAAATAATAGGGTCAAATTATAATGTTTCAACATTAGGATTAGTTGTTCAAACCCGTTTAAATTTTCTCCAACTAATCTCCCTCATAAACATATACTTTTTTAAGTTCCTTTGAGGTTTCTAGCATTCTCAACTTAGAGAAAATCTCATTAGCCCCTTTCTTAACAAATTGCTTTTTCTGTTGGCCTATTTTAAACAGTGGCTTTCACGATGAGTTAATTTTGAACTCTCGCAACCCTTTCCCATGAACCATTCATCATTTTTTCAATTGTACCAATTCAAATCCTCACGGTAAATGATTCTTACATTCACACTTCTCCTTAAGTCTACTTACGCATAGATGATAAAATTGACATAAGAACGCCTCACCAAATTTAAATATACAAGAGAAGTCAAACATCCATATAAACTCGTGCATCTGTGCAATGTTGGCATATATACAAAGTCGAATCAAAATGCATATGAACTTCGAAATAACCCCATATAAGCAATGGTTAAGATTATTCTAAGCATCGATAATAATGACCAAATGTCATAGCCACGTGGATAATGAAACTATGGTGGGGTCCAAGCACACCAATATGCCACATCAAACATGTAAACTCAAAAATAAAAACCAAAAATCTTTTTGTCTTTTAAAACATATTTTCTAAAAAAACAAAATCTTTTTATATTTTTCAAATAAGGCTCAAACAAATGAAAAATATAATACAAAGAGATAAACATGTCATAACGCTAGCAAATTATAGATCATGATGCAAGTGCTAGCGTATGACAAAACATGCAAACTACTATCCATAAGAAATAACAAGAGATGAATCATATACATGCATGTCAGGATCAACCAACGAAGCATTTAGCATCTCCAAAACGGATTTCCTAACCCAAAAAGGTGTATACCTAATAAAACGGGTTTTGGGAACCAATGGGACACTACGCTTAATCTTCCTAGGGTCTTTTCTAAGATCAAAACAAAAACTCCTAAGGTGACGTTTCCTATCACAATGCGAACATGTGATAACACGACGAGGAACAGGACCTTTAGGTTGACCTTTTTTAATACCCTCGGATGTGTTTGATGCTCTAAAACAAACTATAGTTTTGGATTTTACATTCGAACCACTAGAACAAGATAAGTCGGTACCATCACTACTCGAGTCATTTAAATCATTTTTTAACTTCAAAACTTTCGAATCAAGCAAATGATTAGACTCCTCAAACTTTCGGGACTCCTTCTTTAAATTTTTAATTACCCCTATAAGGTTATCTCGACCCCCCTCAATATGAGCAAACTTATCCCTTAGAGTCTTCTCTCGTGCCACAAAATCAATAATCGAATTATTTTCCTCAATGGCACAAACCCTAGAATTTCTCAAATCCTCGAACTCTTTTTCTAAAATGAGGACTCTATCATCACTCTCCTTTTTGACCAATTTTAACATATTAAAATCTTTAAACAAGGAACTAAACTTCTCATGACAAATATCTTTTTGAATTTGAAACGTTTGCATATATTCAATCCTATTTTTGAAATCAGAATTTTCTTTCTCCAAAACTTCAATACGTTTTGTAAACTTTAAATTCAAACGATGTAAATCGTCAAAGCTTAGAGAATCCATCGATAGAGAATGAACAAAGGAGAGATAAACAAACACACAATATCATAAAATAATTAAATTATGTCTTCTAGCTCTGATACTAATTTGAAGAAACGGGGTGGCCCTTATGTATGTTTCAAATCAAACCAATTTTATCTTGATTAATCCTAAATATGCATCTACTGATTAAAGAAATTAAAGTAAATTAAAGAATACTCACAACGCCGGATGTTCGAGGAGAAAACCCAAAATGGGAAAATAACCTCGGACGGCCCAATCCAGACAATCACTAAGAACAAAGGTTTTACAAAGACAGATTAGCCTTACTCAATGATTCGATCCCCATGGGTCTTGACGCTCCTTATGATCTTCTACCATTCTTCAATAGTTCCCACACAGAAATTCCATCTTCCACGATACCTGTCCATAACACACGCGTCCACGTATGTCCCGGTGCCCATCGAATGGCTTTGATTCGTCTACGATGTCGAATAAGAAGTTCTTATCTTTTCTTCACCGTAAAACCGTGATGTTTAATTTGTAAAACAAACCTTCTTGGTGCAGCAAGATTACATAAACATATAATAACGATATCTCGGATCTTTGCAAACTCTAAGGATGTTTTTAAGATTTTCAAACCTTAGAAAACATATGCAAAACTCGTACTGGAATGTAAATATATTTTCCAGAATACACACCTACGAAACTCTGACGAAACCATGCTTTAAATAAGAATTAAGCGCCGCCTCGAAAAATGTGTCGCTCAAATGACAAGGCCACATCGTTCGCACAACATGAGTATCTGGTTCGAACGAGAGCTTATGTCGTTTAAACGACAGCGCGAAAGTTTGACTTTTTGACTTTATGTTTAAAACATCTCTTTTAAAAGAGATCCAAATAAGTCAAACTCTTTTTCGAGTTTATCAGAATAAAACGTAGTGTAAAGCATTTAAAACATTTTTCTTTATAAAAATACATCCTTATCTTTTATAAAAATAATTCTGAGCATCATTAATTATACGCATTCATACCTGAGTGATTTCAGAATGCATTTAACTTGAAGATGAGTAAACTTGCACCAATTAAACTTTGGTATGATTAATTCTTTGAAGCATTGCCACAATGTCTTCAACTTTTTCAATACGTCATAGACCAAGTGGGATCATGACAAATTAAAATCTCCCTATGCAATATTATAAACACAGTTTTGTTTATAGAATTAAGTCAAAACAATACATGGACTAAATTGGAAATTTATGTCCTTACAATAAGCTTAATGTTACATGGATCCTGACAAACGTTATTCCATTTAGCTGGATAAGAAATTACATCGAAGACTACGATCTGGATGAAGGTGATGGGCTTTATCTACCTCCAAACTTAGTCGAAGGGCGACTCCTAGAGGGCCATTGAGAATCGAATATTTGTTTGTGATTGTTATCCCTTATGCATTAGATGTCTTGCTTAGTGGATTTTGAGTCTTAGAAAGGGTATCGTGTTGTTAGCGTGACTGAGAAAGCTATTTTTACTTTTTTATGTAAATTAGTTTGTTTCCCACTTTTTTGTAATGGTTTTAAAGTGTTAATGGAATTTTTTACATTTTCCCCTTTACGTTGGGTGGTCCATGGATCACATCAAACCTTAGGCCTAAAGCCAAAAAATCACTAATGAACCTATTTGTGGGGTCATCCCCCACTAGGATTTATATGACCTCGTTGTTCATGGGTGCCAAAAGCTTCCTAGTAGGCCTTTCATCATTTGTGAGTAATTGTTAATGATTTTTAATCATAAAAATAATTTGAGTTTGGTTGACCATTGGTAGATCAACCAGTTATTTTATATGGAGACGTATCATTTTAGAGACGGTATTTGGCCGACTGGTTAACTAGTCTTAAAAGAAGACATTTAAAATAAGATAATAATCACGATGATAAGTAATACGCCAAAGAAAACTCATTTAACTAATCGATCTTCTTTATTAAGTATTCATTTTCCTACCACTTTTAATAATGCATCCAGATAAATTCTGACATGCGTAAATATGTGAAACAAATCTAAAAGAACATTGGAAAAATAATTCAAAATTGAAATAAACTTTGACTTTAAAGGTAAAACTTCTTAAGATTGAATGCATTCCATGCTCAGGAAACCTCTATGTCCTCTATTATTTCTAAGTGGTAGGATCCACGCAAGTCATATCGAATAACTTTGAATGGGCCTTCCCAGTTGGGCTTGAGTTTCTTAACTGGGGTCTTCTTAGCACTGACCACAATCTTTCCAAGTATGTAGTCTTTGACCTTGAAGTTACTTGCCTTGACCCCCCATTATACTTCTTGACCAAATGTTGTTGGTAGGAGGCAATATTTATAAGACCTAATTCCCTCTTTTTATAGGCTAGGTCAAGATATGCTTTGATTGCTTTGTTGTTGAGGTCTTGGTTAACTAAGGTGAACTTCATGATCAGCAGACCTGTTTCTAATAGGATTACTACCTACATTCCATAAGATAAGCCAAAGGGTGTTTCCCTCATTGATCTCCTGGGCATAGTTTGAAATACCCATAGAATGTCGGGGAGTTAGTCAACCCATGCACTTTTTGTTTTTTCAAATCTCTTTCTTATTCTGTCAAGGACTATCTTATTAGAATCTTTTGCTTTTTCGTTGCTCTAAGGATATGTCACTAAACTATATCAGTACCTAATGTTGTGCTATTCATAGAAGCTTTGAAAGAAGTTTCTCTCAAATTTATTCTCGTTATATGTGATGATGATACAGGAGATACCAAACCATGTTATGATGTTCTTCTATATAAACTTGATCTTTTCGACATCTCGGATATTCACCAAGGTCACTCCTTTAAACCATTTACAGAAGTAGGTTATGTCGATCAATAAAAACTTTCTACTGCCAGAGGAGGGGGCAGTGGACTGACGATGTCCATCCCTCACTATGTAAAAGGACAAGGACTTGTGAGGGATTTGAGGTCATTGGCGGGATGATTCACTAACAGAGAGAAAAGTTGGCAATTTTTGCATTTTTGGCCATAGGTGACCACATCCTGCTGCATATATGTCCACCAGTACCCTTGTTTCGTGGACCTAAATGCCAATGACATGCCCCCTGCATGGATTCCGTATATTCCCTCGTGTAACTCATAGACAGACTATTGGATATCATTTGGGTTTACACGCTAAAATTAATCTCCTGAAAAAGATAGCCGATATTCTTTCGATAAGTTAAAGTGAGAATATTTTACTCAGATCTTGTGTGCCTCCTTCTTATACTTTCACATAACATCCTCTTTCAGGTTTCACACTATCAAATCCATCCATCTTGGGTCCCTATCAATGGACATAACCTCTTCGATTATTTTTCCTTTATTGAATCTGGGTCGATGAAGGTACTCTACTTGTATTGTTCACTTTATATGTCCCTTAACAGATGAAGCGAGTGTGTCTAGTGCATCAGCATGACTATTGTTCCCCCTAGGAATTGTTCCACTTATACATGCTTGAACTAGGTGAGCATCTGTTGGCCTTCTTCAAGGTACGATGTCATAATTTTATGTCTAATATTATAGTATCATTGTAGAAACCCCATCATAGGACACCCATAAGAACCTTTTCAGGCTCCAAGCACTCACCCATTCACCATAAACCCTAAGTCGTATTCTAAGAACCCATCTAGAGGCCACTGAGAACTCTCGACCCCCATTCGACTCCACTAAAGTTTCTAGATTGAGCGAGGCTCAATAAATCTTTGAAAGGCTTTGAATACCCTTTCCAATGATTCGCCCCATGTAAGAATCGGCATTACGGCTCATACGAACGATTCGTTTCATTCTAAGGGTCATCGGATGCTTTTGATACCCATTTGACCTTAGTAAAAAGATTAATGAAATCCTAAAAGTCATTAAATTATCTTTCCAATTATCTTCCCCATGCATGAATCGAACTTACGGTTCAGACGAACGATCCGTTTTCCTTCGAAAACCTCCCGTTTAGAGACCATCGAGCACTTTCGAACCTCGTTTGACTTTAACTATTGGACCCAATAATGGCTCAATGGATTATTAAAGGTCACTGAATACCCTTTCCAATGGTTCACCCTGTGCATGATTCAGACTTATGGTTTGCATTTTATGCCTATTTTTCTGAAACAATCGTTTTGGACAGCCTATAGGTACCTCAGGAACACTACCTATCGACAAGGTGTTCTTTTCATTGCTCAACAAGGCAAGCACACTGTTGATAAGAGGGTTAATCTCTATACCGATCGGCACCCCCTTGACCCATAAATAGGGGCCATGACCTCACCTTGAAAAGGGAGAAGAGGACCCCTTTCAGAAAGTCAAAGAACATTCCCCTCGAATTCAGAGCCTTTCCCTTTTCCCAAAAGGCCCATTTTCCCACATTTCCTTCCATCACTTTCCAACCTCACTTATTAATACACCCCACCACTTCATATGACTTCCACACCAATTCAAGAGCATCTCAAAATCAGCAACAAATACTTATAATGAGGCCTACTTCTCAATCCCTTTCTCTAGTTTTTTTCCATTTTAGTGTTATATATCTTATTTCTACTTTTTTCCTTTTGTTTCATTACATCATATCCATTAATCTCTAATATTTATTGGTAGTATTGCACATAATCTATATTCATAAAAACCCCATAAGAGAAAGCATAAAAAGAGAGTTCACCCCTAGATTCCAAAAGTGGGATTTCCTTTTGTAAGGACATTATTTCACTATGATGTTTACATTATCGCATGTCGTATACCATTAAAATCGTCGAAGACTTATTCAAGATTCAATCATACGTCAAGGCGGATCCGAATATTAACATTCTTGAATAAATATACCTCCGCGAGATTGATTTTGGTAAGGTTGTGTTTTAGTACCATGATGGTTCATTATAAGTGTTGGGATAATTTTTCTAAAATATTTTCAAGAACTTAAGGCGTTTTTTTCCGTCAAAGAATTTTTTCTAAGTGTTGAGGCGGAGTTTTTAACGAAATAATTTTTTTTATTAAGGTCGTTAGAGCGACACTTGTATGTCATTCAAGAGACATTACCTTTTCGCTCGAAGCCTAGTTTGAGCGACACGTGTCCTCGTTCGAACGAAAACCGATATCGTTTGAGCAATTTGCCGACTCAATTTTCTATATAAAGCATGTTAAATGAGTCCTTTTTCGTTAAGAATACCTGGCGAATTTCGATACCAGTAAACTTCATTATGTATAACACTTTGTCTTGTTAAATTAAGGGTTTAATCCTTTTTTTTTCAATTCACAAAAATCCCATATGCTTTAGTGAATTATTTTGGAAACCAAGATTCACCTTTGATGAAGTTATTTCTTTATGGAGTGTTATCTCTACAGCTGACTACAACTGAGTGTCGATTGGGAGTGCTCGTGGGTATTCCTTACTGAATTGGACTGTATGTTCTTGTGTGCTGCTGCGGTTGTTCCATTGCTGAATCTGGGCTACGTGTCCATGTGAGTATCTGCGCTATATTCATTGCGGATTTCATTGTGTATGTAAGTTGCAATTTATTATTCATAGTGAAATAAAAGGTTTTAGCCGAAAGATTTTTTTCTGAAATCTGTGTGTCAACAATTATATTTATGTTGGTTTAATTTCACCCACGTAGATGCATGTTTTAGGGATGAATTAAATTATTTTAAAATTTTACTCCAATTAAATAAGGTTAAATTGAAAATTTACGAATTTGATTAAATCAGTATTACACGGCATTCTCAAATTGGTATCAGATCTTTTTAAGCAATCTTACCTTCTCAAATTGGTATCAAAGCGGGTTTCTCTAATTTATCGAGTGATCCTTGTTTTTCACAAAATTAGTGATATTGATCTTTTTTTAAATCTATTTTGTGAAAGATTGCAATTTTTCGATGGAGCACTTATGAAATCGGATTCTTCCCCTTAATTGCACGAGTCAGAGTTTTGATGATTTAAATAGTTTGAATTTGACGTTTGAGAAAAGAATTAAGGATTTGGAAAAAGAAAATTATCGTTTTAAATCCGCTATGAATCTTTTGCATACGGTTTAAAACCAAAGAGATTTTTATCATGAGAAATTTGTTTCTTTGGACCATAACTTTAATGTTTTAAAATTATCCAAAAAGAATATTGGTGATAGAGTCCTATTTTTAGAAAAAGAATTGGAGGACTTTAAAAATTCTAGGATTTGTGCTTATGCCAAAAAGGATAAAAATATTTTAATCAATGAGTTTGTGGCACGTGAAGAGACTCTTATGGATAAGTGTGCGTATTTTAAGGAAGAACGTGATAACTTTCAAGGAATAATTAAAAATTTAGAGAAGGAGTCCTTAAAATGGTAAGAGTCTAATTCTTTGCTTATGTAAAAAAAAATTGGGATTGAAAAATGATTTGACAGACTCGAGTAGTGTTTGTAGCAATGTTAGTGGCTCGTCGTGTTCTAATGCTTCTGTTGTTAAAGAGAAGACCACTACTTGTTTTAGAGGGTCAACCAGTCCCAAGGACGTTAGAAAAATGTCAACCCATAGGTGTCGTTCCACCCATTTTCACATGTTCACACTATGGTAGGAAAGGTCACCTTAGGCGTTTTTGTTTTGATCTTGGAAGAGGTCCTAGGAATTTTAAGGTTTTTGTCTCGTCAATCCCCATAACCCCTCGAGTTAGGTACACACATGTTTGGGTTAGAAAATCTGTTTTGGAGATGCTAAATGCTTCGTTGGTTTATTCTCACATGCTTGCACATGATACGTCCCATGCTATTTCTTATGAATATTTTCTTGCATGATTTGTTTGTCATACGCTACTTATGCTTCATGATATATTCTTGCTAGTGTTATGACTTGTGTACTTTTCTATTAGATTTTGTTTTTGAAAAATTGGAAAAGTAATAAAGATTTTATTTTGATGATATTTTTGAAAAAAGGCAAAAAGATTTTTATATTTTGTTTTTCACCATTTATGGATGGAATATAGGATGGCCGAATCACAATTTCATTCTTAATTCCATATCCATATGATTTTTTGATATGTGTCATCATTTCATTTTGGTTTTTTACAATATTTGGAGTCATTGAGATGTGATTTGTTGTTACTACCTACATGCTTGACTCATGAGTTCCTTTAACGTACAATTTCACTTATTTGTTTGACTATTATTCTTGTATATCAGATGTTGGTCAATATGTTTTCGTCTCAATTCTGTCTTCAAAATGAACCAAATGCGATAAAACTTGACAATGAAAGTAGTGCATGTGAAATCATTGTCGTGAGTTTGAGTGATTTATTTTATTTTATTTTATTTGAAAGAAGAATGGGGTATATTAGAAATCAGCAAGTGGGTAAAATCCCCCCACCAGTGGATACATCAAATTCCTTCAATGTGTGCACCTAAAAAAGAAAAAGCCTCTATAGTATCAATATAATATCTAGTTTTCGGTCCATCAAAAGGAAAGTTTCTAAAAGGAACTTTAATCTCCCCACAAATCTGAATATATGATTTATTTGAAAAATAAGGAAGGGCTATGAAAGGTACTCATTTATCCTTTGCGATTAAGCCACCGTTTAAATCAGACCTAGAAATTGCTTGGCACAAAAACAGAAGCCAAGGTCAAAAGAGGTTGAAACGAGCCTGAAAAAAATTTAAAGGCAGTAAAAAGAAAATTATGCCAAAAGTGGGCCAATTTATTTTGTTTCATCACCTCAAAAGAAAAATAAAAAGCATTATTATTTGTGAGGGAGTTTGGACGGAATATAAAATGGGTTTTCACGTCATGACAAAGTCTTAAAAAAGCATTACATAGTTCTAGACGTTTTTTATGTGAAAATCATGTCTGACTTTGATTTGTCGATTTGATTAAGACGATGTCATCTAAATTCACATTTTTTACACATAAGGACGATTTTGAGATCATTCGTTAGGAGTATATGTATTCATCGTGCACATATGTTATGGTTGATTACATTAATTTTGCCTATCGAATTGTTCACACCCATTCATTCTGTTTCCACGATTTGGTTGTCCTAGTGTAAATTCATGGTGTGTGATTTTTGCAAAATTATTTTTTCTTTTTTGTATGAAAAAATTTAAAAATCAAAAATAGTTTGTGGAAGCTTTTGGGTTACTCCTTTTCATAAGCATAGTTTGTTCCATGTTTTCTATTCATGTCATGACACTCCAGATTTATTAGAAAATTTATTCTTTTTCTTGTCTATTTCGAACAAATAAAAAAGGGGGAGAACGAATTATGATTCTATGGGGGAGATTTGATTATTGATGATTGATTTATTCTTATATCAGTTCAAACTCGATGCGTCATGAAGCTATATTTTCTTTGTCTCATGTGTGTAAGTACAATATTGAAGATCAATATTTTGCACACCCTGATGAGAAAATCCTAAAGATTTGAAGATTTGATGTTGAAGATTTTTGAAGAAAGTTTAAGACTTACATCTTTAGTACCTCTTTTAGTTTTAAGTTCATGGGAGGGTATTAGATTTGTATATGCATTTTGATTTTATAATTAAGATTTATTTTATTTTATACCGGCATAGACATGGGGGGAGATTTGTAAGGACATTATTTTATTGTCATGTTTATATTATTTTATGTCATATACCACTATAACCGTTGAAGACTTATTCAAGATTCAACCATGCGTCAAGACGGAGTTGAATATCAACATTATTCAACAAAGACGCCTCCGCGAGATAAATTTTGTTAAGTTTGTGTTTTAGTACCTTAATGGTTCATTATAAGTGTTGGGATAATTTTTCTAAAATATTTTAAAGCACTTGAGGCGTTTTTTTTCATCAAAGAATTTTTTCTAAGTGTTGAGGCAGAGTTTTTAATGAAATAATTTTTTTATTTTTTTATTAAGGTTATTCGAGCGACACCTATATGTCGTTCAAGCGACATTACCTTATTGCGTGAATCCTAGTTCGAGCGACATGTGTCCTCGTTCGAGCGACAGCCTGGTCTCGTTCAAGTTATCTACCGACTCAATTTTTCTATATAAAGTGTGTTAAATGAGTCATTTTTCGTTAAGAAGACCTGATGAAATTCGATACCAGTAAACTGCATTCTGCAGAACACTTTGTCTTCTTCATTTAAGGGTTTAATCATCTTCATTTTCAATTCAAAAAAATCCCATATGCTTTAGTGAATTACTTTGGAACCCAAGATTCAACTTTGGTGAAGTTATTTCTTTGTGGAGTGTTATCTCTATGGCTGACTACGATAGCGTGTTGATTGGGAGTGTTCGTAGGTGTTCCTAATTGAATTGGACTGCGTGTTCTTGTGGACTGTTGCGGTTGTTCCATTGTTGACTCTAGGCTGCATGTCTATATGAGTATCTGCGCGATATTTATTGTGGATTTCATTGTGTATGTAAGTTGCGATTTATTATTCATAGTGAAATAAAAGGTTTTACCCGAAAGGGGTTTTTTATCTTGAAATCTGTGTGTCAGCAATTATATTTGTGTTGGTTTGATTTCACCCATGAAGATGCATGTTTTAGGGCTAAATTAAATTGATTTAAAAATTGAATCCAATTAAATAAGGTTAAATTGGAAATTTACGAATTTGATTAAATCAATATCACACGGCATTCTCAAATTGGTATCAGAGTTTTTTAAGCAATCTTGCCTTCTCACTTTTCACACTCTCACTCTTGAAATAAATTTTCTTTACACACTCATAAAAGAAGTACCACATTTGGATTTATGGGTTGAACCCCACCCCTATGCTATTTTAGAACTATGTGGACTTTGATGCCCCTTAGGCTACGTAGGCGTCTTGGGCCAATCCAGATATTTGAGTCCTCCATTTTCATGTTTTTATGCTTCTTTCATACCTTATATATATGTTTTATAAGTCTTATGTTCCTATATACTTGTGCCTTTCCCGACGTGCACATTCACGATTTGTGATTCGACGAATACTTACATCATATTTTTATCATTATTTTCATGAACATTCCTACGGATGAATTTTCTCCGTCCCTTCAATGATGCGAGTTGAACGATTCCATTATCAACTTGCTTATATTATACACATGTACACATACATCACGAATTTAAAAAGGAGAAGATTAACATTATCTCATGAGGTATCGAAGGGGAGGAATGGGTGCCTAACACCCTTCCATTCTGTAACTTTGTCCCCAAACCTTCGAACTACTTGGTTTCGCAAGCATCAATTTGACATTGACGTCGTTCTCTCGAGGCGACGACATTTTTTTCCTTCTTTGAGATAAATAGGTTGGTGACTCTATTTCTTTATATTATCCCCCATATGACGACGACCGACTCCCGATATTCCACGAGTGCCAAAGGGAATCCGAGCCCCGAGATGGCCATAGTGGCGACTCCGCTGGGGATTATGTTCTTAAAAGGACAAGACTTTATTTCTACACGGGTGTTATTATTTGCTCTCCTACTTTTCTACATGTGTACATATACTCCCACCTGTATGTTCCATTTACTCCTTTGCTTACTTTTTATATTTTTCCTCATGCTTATCTCTACCATGCTCTCTTCTCATGAATATGTCACTTTTCACTCACTTGTACATGCTCACTTCACACACTTATATATATGCTCCATGCTCACTACACACACTTACACTCGTATATAGTTTCACCTCTACACACATGCTCCACACACCATTGGTAGAATATCCATGATTAGTTTAAATATCACACACCCACACTTCTCTCACCTGTATATATATCCATACTCACTTACATATCTCACACACCACTTAGTTGATCCATGTTTAGTCTCAAAGTGCACACACATCCACTTTTATATATTATCACTCGCGGTATTCCCATGTCACTCCTTTTGCACATATATCTCACTTACTGATATATATTCACATGCTTTTCTATCACCGTGCTTAATATAGTCTTCATGCTCCATGCTAGATTTATTTTTCATTATACTTGTAGATTTCCCCTCATAGTGGTAGTACTCCATTAAGTTAGAATGCAAATAAATAAAATATCTCTCCATATGGTACTAATTAAGACTCATGAATTTTTTCACACTACATCACCAGAGCATGGCAATATTGGCCAAAATTTTATCCCAAACTAGTGGTCACTTCTTGATGGGTGCCGACTTCACTAGGGCGTAGTTAACCTAAGTGATATGATTCTCACATTGGCCTCGTACCTCTAACGTATATCAAATGTCTCCCCTTGCATCGTACCGCTTGACCGAACTCATGTTGGGAGATAAATATTAGGGAACTCATTCACGTACGTTGAGTATATCGAATTCTCTCTCACATATACCATCCCCAATAGGTATATCGTGAGATCATTCCCGTACACTCAGGTATATCAAATGGCTTGTCCACATGTACCAATGAATGATTGTCCTAATAAGCAAGAGGTATATCGTGGAACTCATGCCAAAGGGGGAACCCTTCCACTAACCCAACAAGTAAATAAACCTCATATAGGTATCAACCTTAGGTCACTCATAATTAGTTTATCGGTTACCATGTGAAACTCTGTCGAACTTTCAGGTTGGCATACCACATCATTTTCGTGTTATTTTGCCTTTTTAAAAACAAGATCCTGTCTGTGAGCTTGGAAACAATTCAAATCGTGTCTTATATTTTTAAACCCTAGCTTTCTAGCTCGGCACCTGTCCAATATTTTTTTTGCATTTAGGCAAATATAATACAAGTGAAAACCTAATGATAATAACCATATTGATATTCCTCCTCTTTTTCCCTCCTTCTCAAAAAACAAAAATACCAAAAAAATATTTTTTAAAAATACCAAAAATTCTCTCTTTTTTCCCAAAAATAAACCCAAATCATTTAACTCCTCAAGTTGATCACATACCCAAATTCTACCTGGCTCCCTATTGTATTCGGTCTTTCGTCAAACCTCCCCGAAGCTCCACTACTTATTCTACTACTCCAACTGAATTTGGGATCTACCTTCGTAATCTATCCATGGAGAATGTCAATCAAGCATCGAAAGTCCATCCAGATCTTATGGCCAACTTAGCTAGTTCAGTGCGAAGATTGATAACCTTCAAACCGATATACAAGAGATGCAATGACACCATGCCTAGACACTCGAAGCTCATGAACCTGAGATTCTTTTTCCTTGTATTATGGGTCCACCTGTCCCAAGCCTGTTTAGGTCGCAGAAGAATATCTGCATGTCCCGCACACCTCACTTGTAAACGGGCCACCACATTCTCAACTCTCCATTCCAAACCTCACCCAGCTAGGGGATAATCCTACAGTGCCCATAGACCCTAAAGAAGAAGAACTAGACAAAGTCAAGAAAGACCTCAAGATGCTATCGAAGAAGTTTGACCAAGTCAAAATCTATGAGAATATCATGTATTACACCCACATATATTATTATCATAAAGCGAGACAGCCGGAAAAGTTTAAGATACTAAACATCGAAAAGTTTGGGGGCAGTGAGCCCCCAATTATGCACCTATGCAGCTATCACCGATCCATAACCCTTCTCGATTACTCAAACGAAATAAGTCCAGATGCTTCATTAGACCATGAAAGAAAGTTCCCTCTGGTGGTTTGTCTCTTGAAGAATCCAGGATTCTTAGCTGGAAAGATATGGCCTGGGAGTTTATGTCTCAATATAAGTGCAACGAAGAGTTAAAGTTTATGCACAGAGACCTGAAGCAGCTAAAGCAATATCCTGGGCAATTACTCACTACCTTCATTGGAAGATGGAGAGAGAAAGTCATCACTATAACCAACAAGCCCTAAGAAGAGGAACACGTGAGCATTTTAAAGAAAAACTTCCTTCCCCATATCCGAGCATCTATGCGAGGACAGTACTACCCGAACTTTTGAGCACTCCGAGAGTCTGAACCAAAAAAGTTGAGTAGACAGTTTACCCACTAAAAATAAGATAATCTATATAATGCCTCAGTCTCAAACATCAATAACATATCATAACCTTCTACCTCTTAGGCTCCAAAAAGTCGACCCAGTCCTGTCAGATTAGAATACATCGAACTCCATGCTCCCTTATTCAAAGTTTACAAGAATTTACTAACTAGAAATCTCATCAAACCCTTGGAACCCCTACCATTACTAAACCCACTCCCTAAAAAATTTAAGCCCAATGCCCACTGTGACTTTCACCAAGTCGTAGGTTACACCACCGACCAATGCTTTAATCTAAAAAATGTGATCCAAGGCCTGATAGGTGGGGCTATCATCACCCCTCCAGCTAATCCTAAGCCCAACATCACTCACAACCCTATTTCAGCACATAGAACCAGAGTGAATGCCATATTCTTGGAAAATAATCCTGAGTTTGACCCTTCTACCCCAATTGTGCCAGTTAAACCACCCATCATCCCCACATTCTCACCCAAGGTTTATTAATCCTTTCTCTTGCACCTTGCCTAATTTGCTGACCAACAGGCCCTGGCAATCCTGTTGCTAATCCTTATAAGGGCTTGTATTTCCATCCACACCCAATCTGGTGGGAGGTATGGAACTACTTGTTGTGTTAGACCAACTCCAAAACTTTGGGCTGAAACTTCCCACAGAAAATGTCAATCGACTACTAGAGATTCAGTGGCCTGTTTACGGAAGCCCAAAAGTGGGTTCGAGAATCAGATGAATGGGTGGTACTCGTTGAAGAAGTCGATCTGAATGAAGTTGTACAAATCATGGTTGATGGATTTCGCCAGACAGGAAAAATTTATGGCATCTCTGAGTTACTACTTTGAAACTTTAGGGACGACTCGTCCCTTCATTTCTCCATTTACATATTAAATGGCAAAATTTATATGATAAAATCCATTGAGTTTATTGAATGCATTGATTACTCTTGGAAAGAAAATATCTTCTCCACCGTATGGTAGGATAACTTTACTAGCTTAGATAATGAACTGATTCTTGAAGAAGCCAATTCAGTTTCCAATTTGTGTGGAATGATCTCCTTTGTAGATTTATTGGGAAAAATCAATAAAGTATATCCATTCATCCCGAAGTATAGGAAGCCATAGGGTTCTTATTCTTCCCCGTCTCTTTAAACCATATGACCAGATCAAGGTGATACTACAAATATTCGATTCCCCATTCAATCGGAGTAGACAAACAAAATGAGTAGCTGAAGATCTCCTAATGCCATAAATGAGCATTGAAGAAAGAAAAGTCCTCGATTTGCTGAAGAAAACCCAAGGCAATATAAACTTATAGGGACTCTTCATGTCCTCTCAATTGCACCGGAATGCCCTAATAAAACTCCTCACTAAACCAATAATTCCTTCTACAACTCTCGAAGAAGCCGTGAATATAGTTGGATCCTTAACCTCTACCAAACTCCTCTTTTTCTCTGAATTTTTTTTAAGTTCGACCCTGATCATAGTTATACCCTTAATATATCCGTTGAAGTATTGGGAAAGACAGTCCCACTATCACTTGTCGACAATGGGTCTGTTCTCAATGTATATCTGCTCAAAACCTTTAATTACTTGGGATTGATAGTCAGTGATATCACTCCTACATCTACCACCATTTACTCCTATGATAACACTCATCTATAAGTAATGGGTGACATAAAACTCATACTAGGGGATATCCCTATCAATCCTCTAATGAAATTCCAAGTCATAGACATACCTACCTGCTTTAACCCTATTCCTTAGTCACCCTTGGCTCCACAACATCCGAGGAGTATCCTCTTCTATCCATTAGACACTAAAGTTATTGGTCAAAGATCAAGCTATCACCATTTTGGGGGATGATGACAGTTTAGACAGTTTTAATACTAGAAATGTACTGTTTGAGATTTATTATGGGAGCAATGACATGCTCCTCTCCTATTTCAGAATTGATCCACTCCCCGTCCCAGCAGGAGACAACTTCAAAAAGCGAGTCTGTCTAGAGCACAACCCTCACGAAAATGTCAATGTAATTCAAATGTTCTAAAATATTCACTTCATGCCCAGAATATGTCTAGGGCGACGCTAGCAAGGTATATTCACTTTAATTTTATTTTTAAAGATCCAACGAGTGCCAATAACCCTCTTATTTTCTGGCCTAGGGAAGAAATTCCATATGTTATGACTCTCTAATTGGATGAGATCTTCATGCATAAAACCTATCCAAAAGGAGTCACTAAGTGCCTCATTCACATTCTTTTGTTTAACTAGAGAAACAAAACATGCAAAATGGGCTACATTACGTAATTGGGATCTCGTACGAACTGGCTCATCAGGGTACCAACAACATTATCAACGGGATGATCTTTAGAAACCCAATTAGACACTTCAGGGTCTCAGTCAGTAAAAGCTCAACTATTTGAAGAGAGTCATAAATAAAGCTGTTTTGGACTCTTCAACAATAATTGATCCTTGATCTTTACTCTCGACATTAGTGTCACTCATTATCACATTTATCGATTCCATTATTACTTTAGTACCAAATTATAAATACGATAGGCTCGACTTCCTGGGGAGTAAACCAAAAATATGTCTTTATCGCCACGAGTTTCAAACTTAGACAGGTGTTCTCTGTCTTTGCAAACATAGCAAGTACTCCCAAAAGTTCAAAAATATTTCAGATTGGGCTTTTTACCATACCAAAGTTCATAGGAAGTTTGTTTGGTATTTTTTCAAAGATAAACGTGGTCGATGATGTGACATACTGTTTGAATAGCCTCGTCCCAAAATTATTTTGGAAAGTTCTTCGCATGTATCATTACCCTCACCATTTCATGAATTCTTCGATTCTTACGCTCGGCAACACCATTCTATCGAGGTGTTTTAGGAGCACTGAACTCATGCTGATAACCATTACGACTACTGTATTCTATTGCAATCAAGTCCTTAAATTCATTTCCTTTATCTCTTCTTATTCGATTAACTTGGCTATCATTTTCATTCTCGATTCTTAAAAGATTTTAAAAATTCTCATAATGTATCGAATTTTTGTTTTAAAAATGCTACCTAAGTGAACCGATTAAAATCATCCACAATGACTAAAATGTCAAAGGCTCACAGTACGGGAAGGACCTATAAGATTCATGTGGATTAGCTCCAGAGGTTTAGTTATTAAAGTGTCTTAAACTTTCTTGTGAGCAGATTTAATCATTTTTCCTTCTTGACACGGCTCACAAACAACATTTGAAATAGGTTTTATTTTTGGTAAACCTCTAACTATATCCTAAGAGCTCCGTTTTCCAAGATTATAGTAATTAATGTGACCAAATCAGTTATGCCAGATTTTGTTATCATCAAGTTTGTCTATCCTACAAGTCCCATTACACGAATTTACTATATAGCAGTTATCAGGGTCCTGTGGCCTGTAAGGATATAGTCACCGTTATCATTCAAGATTTTGCAATTGGTTTTTGAGAATGTGACAGTGTGGTTAGAGTCACAAAATTAAGATATTCTCAACAGGTTAGCCTTAGGACCTTTTACTAATAGGACATATTTGATAACGGGAAGTCCATTTTCTTAGAGTGTTCCTTTGCCTAAAATCTGAGATGATACTCCATCTCCAAACAAAACATTCCCTAAGAAATTAGTCTTATCAGATAATTTAGTATCATCCCCGATCATATGCTTGGAGCATCCGAGTTAAAGTACCAACCAGATATAGTGTTCTTAGCTTTTAAACCACTAATCAGAGTGCTACACTTCAACTGGAATACTAGATCATCCTTTGTATCCCAAATAGTTATACTTTTGAAATGTTTATGAGCTTTTGGTTTTGAAACATATCTAAGACTCTTTCTCTTAGATTTCTTCTTAGCACAATATCTTTTCTTCCTACCTATATAGTTAGAGTTTTATTGGGTTGTTTAGGAAGTACATAGTTATTCCCGTTCTATCTAGAATAGTTAAAGTTTTTATAAACATGTGAATTATAGACAATTTGATACAATTGTTTTTTAAAACACTCAGCGAGACAGTGTCCATAAACATCGCAATAAGATCGGTATTGGTGGTTACATGGTTTGTTCACGTTTTGAAAACCTTTAAAATAGGTTTATCCATTTACTGGACATTAACCTCAGGTCTTACTACGACATTTTTCCATTCGGGTCCAGATTGCCTATCAGGGGCAAACTCACTTAGCCTTAGGTTCAGCAGTTGGCTTTAGATGATTTTCCATCGGATTGTCTAGCTCTTTTGCTTATATTCAAAATCTTTCTTTGAAGCTTGAAAATCAGGACATAGGTCATTTGGTTTTTTTTTAGAAGAAATAAATTGCAAATGTAGAAAAAATTTAATTTCTGCCTTAGTTTATTGATCAAAACCTATACCAGTTTTATCTTCAGAATTGGTTTTGCTAGAAGCAACACAATCTTCAAAACTATTAGAATTGTTTTCAAATTTAGAGAACTTTTCAAAGACTATTGAAACTTTTTCTTTAGATTCTTCCAATTCTATCAAAGTTGCCCTATATTTCTTTTCTAAAACCTCATTTGATTCAGAAAGTTCTTTAATTTTTTTGACAAAGGATTTAGTTTTTATTTCATAGGCTAAATACTGATTTGTATAGTCCCATGCGTTCTGCTTCACCATTAGTTTAGTGATTTTATCTTTTCAGTCAAGTCCTTGATTGTCCTTTTTAGTTTAGAGCTCTTCCTAAGATTCTTAGTTTAGAGTGTGTGAATGTCAAGGAGACCATCGTTATCGGGCTCATTATGTGTATTATTTGAGTTGTCTCTAGCGTTTCATTTATTGAACTAACACACCCATTCAATTCGTTATTAGTACGATCACTGCAACTCACACACATCATCGAAGAACTATTACTATCAATAACTACATCATGTGTATTGTCTAAGAAAAGAGTAGATAAACTAGAAATAGGCAAAATATCACTAGGCATGATAGCATCAGGTTCAGTATTGTTCATAGAGATATAATTAGAATAGATAAATTTTTTCAAAGAATGACATACAAAGATCAAAAGAGTTAGAAACACAGGCTCAACTTCTTCAGAGTCACTTAAGTCATCCCAAGTCTTACTGATATTGTCTTTAGCCATGTTATTCAGTTTGACACTAAAATTAGTAATTATGTGACCCTTTTTGCCATATATATAGCATTGAGTGTTTCTAAAGTCTCTTTCAGGTCTACTATTGTTCTTAGTGTTTTATTTGTCATGGTTTCTCTCATGAGGCATGCTATAAGCGTTGTTTTGATATCTTGCTTTCCCTTGTTTAGAAGCAAGAGTGTTTCTAAAATTTATAATTTTCTTGCACTATTTTGACATAAGGGCTATCTGGTTATCCAAACTCTCTAAATCACAATCCTCATCAGAGTCCAAGTCTATATTGGGCATAACACATTGAGTTGAGGTAATTTTAGACTGAAAAACTACATTAGAACTGTCTTTTATGATAATTAGAAAGGTGATTCTCAAACTTAAGTTCAATTTATACAGTCCTAAGTTTGCGATTGAGGAGTTTAGGGGTCAAGTATGGATCATCTATTTCCTCAATTGCATACCATTTTTTATTAAAATTAAGTGAAGGGACCTAAGAATTTTTTAAACTATTTCTTTCATTTCATATATGATTCCATTTGCATGCAGTTTTGTAATTACATTAGTCAACCTAATATAGAATTCGTCCAAGGTATCAATCTCATACATAAGTAGGGTGTTATACTATTGTATTAACATCTGAGTTTTGGTTGCCTTAACAAGATCATCACCTTCGTGAGCAGTGACTAACATGTTCCGGGCTTCCTTAGATGTCGAGCAAATAGATATGCGTTTGAATTCGCACCCATTAATAGACATGAATATGGCATTTTTTCCTTTATTTTTACTTAAGGAGGCAAGTTATTCTTCCTTAGTAAACTCAATGAGGAGTTTTTAATCCTTACAGTACAACCTTTTGTAACAGGCTTAGTTGGATGAGTATATCCATTTTTAATAGATTCCCAGACATCATCTCCCGATGTCCCTTGGATGAAACAAATCATCCTTACTTTCTAATAAGGAAAATTGTTCCCATCAAATAGGGGTTGCCTGGAAAAATTTCCAAGACACTCAAACTTTTCGTCCATTAGAAATTTTTTAGAATAATTTCAATGTACAGGTTCAAAAGTTTTAAAAAGTACTCAGCTCTGATACCAATTGAAAAACACTCACTATGTTCTTTTAACAAATAATAAAAAAGTTGAACGAGTTTCGAAATTACTTTTTAAAGAAACTATTATAAAAATCTTATTAAGTACACAAGATGTGTTAACCAGTTTAATGAGCGATTAGTTCAAGTCCCTTGGAAATAGGTTTTCGAGTAAACCTAAGTCCGAGTAAAAGAATCTCGCAAAGAAGAACTAAAAAGCAGACACAAGAGACAATTATTTTTAACTTTGTAAAACCCTACCCAATTGGGGAAACATCCACGGTGACCTCTACGCCACAAAACAAAATCCACTATAAATAGTTTAGGTTACAAGCATATAATAAATCACATAATTAGTTCCTATTCTAAGTCCATGTGACACCCCCGACTAATTAAATACCAGGTAGCTACTCTTTTATTCCAATTAATGCAAAATGTCAAGTTGGTTAAGTTCATACCATCGCTGACGAAAACATTATTAAATAATTACAAGCCACCTAATATTTAAAAAGTGAGTTGCCAAATTTTATTAAATTAAATTAACATGTAACCAATTAAATTATAAGCTAACTATCCCACATCCTCATCACAATCACAATGGAAATAGATAATGGAATATTAATTGAGTCTGGAGTAACACTCCCCTGAATAATCCAAATAATGAATAAAAACCCAATACAAAGTCTGAATAATTAAATAACTCCAATACTGTAATGAAACTGAAAGTATGAGAAAGTTGTATATAAATGGAAAGGGGAGACATACCCAAACAGATAAATGACCCAGAATAGAATTAAATGTAGAATATGGAGGTGTCTACTACCGAGATCCTGTAACTTCAACATCAGCTACATCAAGTCAATGAGATGGAACTCCTATGCTTGGCGTCCTTATGGCTGGGCACCTAAAAGGTTTTACAAAAATAGATTTGAAAGCAAACGGGTCAGAGCCCAAGGTGAAAACAGTTTAAAAATAGCAAGTGTTTAATTGCATTAAACATTGAATAATATATACATGTTAGTTACGTGCTCTCACATGAGTTCCTCACCCCTCAACTAGTGTGCACGACTAACAAATATCCTTGACATGTCCTAGTTATGTTGTTAACTTACTAGCCTGTACCACTTCTTGTCTTCACATATAATATAGGCATTTATTCACATCATTCTAACATATCCTGCCGGTAACTCACCTTTTCACTAATAAGATTAATTGATAACAATTACGATAGGAAATTCTCATTTTAAATCCCATTCAAAAAGTCTCAATGATTTATATTCACACTTTAACAAAGAGTTCGATATAATCACAAGTATATTATTCTCAACGCAAATATACAAATAGGACAACCCTATTGTAATACCCTGTATTTTTGACGATTTAAATAATTATGTGATTAATTATTATTATGGGAATAAATATGAGATTAATTATTGTTGTTGGATTAATTAAATTAAAATATGAGAAATTAATTTATTATTAATCCGAATTTAAATAATTATTAACTAGCGTGCCAAGAGTTAATACTTATTGTTGTGAACTATTGAATGTTACCGTGTGATATGTAATATGGAATTATGATACTTGATAAATTATCGGAAGTGAGAAATACGGCAGTTTGGTAATTTAAGTCTGACAAGCGTGTGAGTCGTGTCGGGACTAATTGAATGGAATAAAAAGAGAATTTATTTTTGATAACTCGTATGGTCATTTCGAGTGAGCCGTTGAGTCCGGGAGAGTCGAGATAGTCAAAATAGTATACTCGGGTGTTAAGTTTGGGTCCCGGGGCGATTTTAGGCCTAATCGGCACCCCGTAGGGGTAGTTTTGTAATTTGGATTTTTGTGCTAAACTAATGGACGAAAATTGGGATTAATTATATCAGCTAAGGAAAGTCCATTAGGGTTAAGAAATGACAGGAAGTTAGAACGGCCATGGAGGGTGAGAAGGAGAACCAATTTCGAAGAGAGAAGGCTTATTTGGCATCACCTTGCACAACCGTGACCACCAACGCGCTGATCACGAAGAGAGGAACGCGTATGTACCAACATCACCAATGGATCAGACCGTCATATTCGAGGCAAGTGTTTATTAATTTCTTTCTTTTAGCAATAATCATGCTCATGTTAGTGTAGGTGGAATTAATCATGATTTATATGTTAATTGGGTGAAAATTGGAGATTTAAATTATGATTAAGGATTGGTTTAATTAGTGGTTGGAATTCATTCATGTATGTAGAAGATTAATCACGGAATTTGATTATATATTGATGAACGAATCTGGATTGATTAGGTTCTTTAATTAGAATTTTGGAAACTAGGGTTCATGGTAATTAAGTTGGAGATTTATGTAATTATGATGATTAATGGCGAATTAAGGATCCTAGGATGATAGAAATGATATATAACCTGTTAGGGGTTGATGGGTATTGATGATGAGTTGTTGGGAATTGAATCTTAAAGGTTTTTAGGTTCAAAAATGGTGAAAAACGTTGAAGTTTGGTGAAGAAGACGAATAGTGCAATCTCGCGCGATCTCGCGCGAAGTGGTTCAAACGAGATGGAGATCTCGCGCGAAGTCGTTCGAGCGAGATGGCATCTCGCGTGAAGTCGCTCGAGTGACACGTGGAATTCGTTTAAATGACAACCCTTCTGGTTCGAGCGACAGAGGGAATTTTTTTGGGAATTTTCTAAAAGTTTAGTTTTGAGTTTGCCGTTTATTAGAGTGAGAAAAACTGCCAGATAGTAAATTTAAATAAGATGGAATTTTGAGAAAGTATGTGAGAATATATACTTAATTATTTCAGTATAAAGACAATGTACCTTGGAGATTACGAGAGAGATAGTAATCTAAATATTTATACTATACGTAAGTGATGAGGTTAAAATACGTATGAAGAGTATATATGTAGGTTGAAGAAATACCTATAATTTATAATAGGATTGTGTGTATGCCTATTATGTGATATTATTGTTAAGAGCACTAATGGGTGATAACCCGGGGGTGCAAGAACCTTATAGTTGAGGGAACTAATGAGTGATAACTCGGGGGTGCAGAAACTCTATTATTAAGTGTACTAATGGGTGATAACCCGGGGGTACAAGGATGATTATTGTTTGGCGCACTAATGGGTGATAACCCAGGGGTGATGGATTAATATTGATAGGTGCATTAATGGGTGCTAACCCGAGGATGCAATATTCTATTATTAGGCGCACTAATGGGTGTTAACCCGGGGGTGCTGAATTATTATTGATAGGTGCATTAATGGGCGATGCATGATTTTCTGGAGATATGCACTAATGGGGCTTAGTCGGGGGTGCATGATTAGTATATATATATATATATATATATATATGTATAGGGATGATGGTACTATATATATATGTGGACTTTTGAATATTGCTACTGTGTGAAATTAGTAGATTTGGTAATAATAATAATTATTACATTGTACCAAGCGATCTTAACCTAAGGGTGCATGATTAGTGTATATGTATAGGGATGATGAGACTATATATATGTATGAGTGTACTTGGGTAACTTTCTACTTTGTGAGACTAGTAGATAAAATAAAAATGATAAGTAAAATGATCTTAGTGAATAAAAGATTAACCATTCAAACGGTGAATAATGAAATTTAGTATGTGAGATAAACTATCTGAATAGCGTATTGTATGGGCGGTATGGGAATACTACTAGTGAGCATAGTTAGTATTAGTATAGTTTCTGACCAGTTAGATTGGGAGGTATAACTAGGGGGAGATTAGATGTACGTTAGGTGTGCACAATAGACGAGAGGTGAGAAACTCATGTGAGATTTCGATAACTAACATGCGTTAAGACTAGTTTTAAGAACCACTTTTAAATACTTGCTAAATCATTTTTACATATTGGGCTCTGACCCGTTTCTTATATCTCTTCTCTCTTTTGCTATATATATGTATTATATCAGGTGCTCAGCCACAGGAGTATCAGATTTAGAGATTTGGATTGCTTGACGTGCTGCAGCTGTTGTGGAAGTTATAGGTCCTTGCAGTAGACGCATCTATCCTTTCCATTCAGTTTTATCTAGACTTCTTGTTTAGGACTTATGTCACCAACTTCTAGTTCTTTCATCAGAGATATTGTATTCAGTTTATTATATGGTTTGGAGTTTTGAGCTGGGAGTTTTTGTCTAGTCTTATTTATTTCAGTACTTGATTCATGTTCAGTATTTATTTACATTCCTATGTGTGGTGAATGGTTTATACTTTAAGATGGAAAGAAATGGATTTACTTGGTTTTATTAAAATTGGAAATGTTTTAACACCTAGCTTAATTTTATATTAGGGGATTAATATGTTAAAAAGTTTTTCGACAGTGATGCTGAGAATGAACCAACTAAATAGCCTGTTTTCAATTGGTAGAGGACTAATCGCCCTATATTTAATTGGGCAGGGTGTCACACCTATGCTAAGTTGTGGTGCACACATACTCTGCTATCAAATCCCGGTACATCACGTACATAAGGACCACGTGTTTCGAATCTCTCAGGAACCGTTTCAATAAGAAAAATCACACATATTGGAGGCGAACATAGTTCACATACCCATGGGTCACGCACATACCTACTCTCCCATGGTCAACTGACTTATTAACTCACAAATAAGCCATTGACAACCCTATGTCCTTAAGGTACCAATCTAAACCCCCCGTAGGCACACAAGGATTAGATGGCCCTATTTCAAAAGACGACCTCCTGTGATAGCAAGTATGGTAGGTATGTCATACACACAATAATCCACATACTAAGCATTCACACAACTTAGATAACTTGTTATATTTATTAAAGGCATTTTTCATCCCTATACCATTAATCCAATTCGTACACAATTATAATTTCGGATGACATATAATATATTCCACCGATACGTCTCACGTCATATAATTTTGAGTACTTAAACCTAACCAAAGAGGTTACTAAGTCTCCTAGCTTTCCCACATATAAATCCAGTACTCTTAACTCCTTATTTATGTCCCAAATCCTATTTCTCACTCCTAAGAATTTAAATCACGTTCTCACATCATAAATTAGGAATTTACTCGTCGGACATTTGAAAATTCAATGCTACATTCCAACCCAATTCTAATATATTCTGGGTTCAAATATATATCCACTACACCAAATCTGCCCATTTGTCAAGGTCATTGACCTTGACAAATTCACCTTGTCAAGGTCAATGACCGTGACATTTTGAGGCGAGACAACTTTTTTTGTCACGGTCGTGTCAAGGTCAATGACCGTGACACGTTTGTCACGGTTATAAACCGTGACAAAGCCGTGACCCTTTTTTTAAAAAATTGTCACGGTCAATGACCGTGACAATTCTGGGAAGAATTTATAAAAAATCTGCTGGGCAGTATGGCCACTGCCACTGCCCAGCAGTATATTTGTACCTGTTCCAAACATCATATATCCAACACAAACTAAAGATAATGCAAATATATATTCATGACAGTATAATCCAAATCTTCAAAGTAAAAATAATATACATGACGATATAATCCAAATATAATTAAAATGGACAAACTAGAAAATAATGTTACTACATGTCTTGGATAAAACTGAGGAGGTGAGTAGGCCACACGACATACGAATTGACGCACCCACTAATATACGTCGTGCCGCATTGTTCGCGCAACCACAATAGGGAGTTATCCTTCCTGGTTATGACATGCGTGACGAGCACCCTGGATTCCATTTGTTGAAGCACACGTCCATGGACTATTCCACCCTCGACGATATCCGGGTCCCTCAACCCCCGCCCTATCCGCTGGCCATCAAATATGTCCAATATGAACACGCTCGGCCAACCAATTGTCGATAATGGTCTGTTGGAGGGCGTCAAATAGGGAAGTGGATCGTCGAAGTACGAACGTGTCGGTGATGAAGCAGCGAGGTCCACATCCTCGTCATCCTGCGCCTCGTCCTCCCGCACCTCCTCCGCCACCGCCTTCTCCTTCCCTTTCCCTTTACCTTTCTCTTTACGGTCTCCACCCAACGTACGCTTCATGAATGCGTACATATCTTGGACCGTCGCCTCCAAACGAGACAGCTTCGCGTCGTGTGAATCCACCGTTCGAGCCAACCCGGTGTCGCTCGTCTCCAATCCGATGATCCTAGATTTGGCCACCCGCGAGCTCACTCCCCTTGTCCTCCCCTTGCGATCAGAGCCAAGCACTTGGTTGAGTGCGTCTGTGGACAAAGATGCCTTGTCGGCATCAGACTGCGACTCATGCACTTCCTTAAGCTTTGCCTGAAACGACAAAAAGCACATGATTAGTAAAATAAGTAAACTAAAAAATTATAACGTAATTAACAATAATTAAACTGTCGGATTACTTACAATCATGGCCGCGACGCTCGGGGACACCTCCTTGTCCTTCCCCTTCTTCGTCCGAAGAGCCACATAAGTATCAAGCCTATGTGGCTTACCCCCTGGCCCACTCCCTACCCCCTGAAATAAAATAAAGTAAAGTAAAATTAGTATCGGCCCCGCAAAGTAAAATAATATCCAATAATATATTTCTGTAGTTATAGATAAATTAAATATTACCTTCATCCTATGCTCCACCTCAGCGTAAGAGGTCCGGCCGGAGTAGTGCACGTCCGTCTTTTTAGCCCGATTTTCCCTCCCCGATTGGCGAGATGGCAATTGTCGATCCTCGATCTCATTGTCAATGAACTTTTGCCATTGTGCCAATGAGATCGGCTCCTTGGGCGGGACGGATCCGCGCCATTGTAAAATGGTCTCTCGTGTTTTTCCAAAGTACCGTGTCCGCATATTTTTTTTCCACGTCTTGTGTTGCTCCCTCAACTGCTCCAAGACGGAATCGCGTAGCTTTGGATCCAAGTTGAATTGTTCCTGTCCAACAAATACAATGTTAGTTGCGAATAAATATAAATATAAATATAAATATAAATATAAATATAAATATAAATATAAATTGAAATTGAAATTGAAATTGAAATTGAAATATTCATATAAATATTACCTGTAGTGCCGCCCAAACAGCTAACTTGAGCTCATACGGCACCTCCTTCCAACTCATAAACCCCGGGTCGATGACCGTCTTTAGCAGCTCGAGGGATCTCGCTAAAAGCTCCCACTTGTTTTCGACGGTAATCCCAAATTTTCCATATTTGGGGAGCCTAGGGGCGGAGGAGCCCTCGTCGCCTCCGCTACCACCGAACCCAGACGACGACATCATCATAAACAGCATCATCATCTTCACCCTAACATCTGAAGGAGACATTTTTGCTGTAAAAAAAATGTTATTAGTACAGATAAAAAAAATATTATTAGTACAGATAAAAAAATGTTCCGTCTATATTATAACGTATGTGTAAGTTCCGTCAATACCATTTCGTTTCAATTTTGTAATTATAATTGTAGCATAAATTTCATTATCATGGGTTTTACCTAATTGAATTAAATGAACAATACTTTTAGCCCTTGTTATTCATCAAATTTGAGGCAAGTTAATTAGAATATTTGTATCGAGCCTATGTGATTTATATGGATTAATTCTATTACATTTATAATTTAACTAATAGAGATGAATTTTAATATTAATCCTTTGGTTTATTTAACTAACTTTGGTTTGGTTTATTTCTAGTTGAATCTGAGTTATAATTTTTAGATTATGTATAGGAATTGAATTTTAATATTAATCCTTCATAAATCCCTTGAATACATGCATAAATTTGTAGAGATTGAAATTAAATTGCTTGAGATTGAATTTCTATGCTTGAGAATGAAAATATCAATTATTTATAAAATTGATGTCTACTTTTAGTGTTGTGTATATATGTTAGTCTACTTTTGCTTTTTTTTTTTAAATAATCAATTAACCAAATTTCATGATAGTGAATAAGGGTTAATCCTAGCCATTGATTAAGTGTATTATTAGTAAGTACAAAAATTAAATATGGACTCTTAATCTAGGATATAAGGAGTATTTGTTAGTGAAATAATAATTTAGTGATAAAAACACACTCGAACACTACCAAGTTTTGACGACACGGATCTCTAGAAAGAAAAACAAGCATTTCCAAATTAATATGCCCTCTTTCTTGTTTAGTGTCTCGTGAATTGATAGTATGATTTTAAAAATAGTATACAAAACTAGGTGAGATTTTAGAATTACACGTCGAAATAATACATGTTGTATAATAATAATAATACAAGTGCATGCTTTGCAATCAAAGGTATTTATCTTTATAAGGAAAAAATTATCTTAAAATGATTGGTAGGGAATGTCTATGAGGTGGATGATAATTTATTTGATATTTTATTTTATTTCTTTTGGTTAGGTTATTAAGACTTTATTTGAATTGATATCTTAGTAATTATTATTTAATATTTATTTTGAGCAATTATCTTATGATTTCATATTTATTTATTTTGAGCAATTATAATTTGATATTTTAAAATTGATATCTTAAAATGATTTCATATTTATTTTGAGCAATTATAATTTGAATTCATTTCATATGATTTCCCACCCCACCCCACCCCTCCACCACCCCCTCCCCCACCACACACCACCACACACACACACACACCCCACCCCACCCCCTGCCCCCCTCCACCACCCCGTCCCCCACCACACACACACACACACACACACCCCACCCCCTCCCCCACCACACACCACCACACACACACACACACACCCCACCCCACCCCACCCCCTCCCCCACCACACACCACCACACACACACACACACCCCACCCCCTCCCCCACCACACACCACCACACACACACACCCCACCCCACCCTCCCCCACCCTGCCCCACCCCCTACCACCCCCTCCCCCACCCTGCCCCACCCCGCCCCACCCCCTGCCCCCCTCCACGCACACACATACACACATATATATATACACATACACACATAAATATACACACAAATATATATATATATATATAAATGGAAGAGAGAGAGAGAGAGAGAAAATGGACCTGAAAGTAGAGAGAGAGAGAGAGAGAGAGCAGCGTCGAGAGAGAGAGAGAGATGGAGGGAACGGCGCGGGAGGGAAAAAAGAAGGGGGATAGGGTTTTAGCTGCGAACATTGTCACGGTCGTGTCAAGGTCTTTGACCGTGACACTAATTGTCACGGTCATTGACCGTGACAAGTCCGTGACAAATTTACTTGTCACGGTCAATGACCGTGACAATTCGTTGTCACGGTCGTGTCAAGGTCAATGACCGTGACATAAAATGCGTGTTTTTTTGTCACGGTCAATGACCTTGACAAGGCTGGCCGGCTGAAAGGTGACAATTTGCCCATTTTGGTGTAGTGATCCCTACTGGTCTCCTTCAAATCCTAATGCATTCACATAATCCCCAACTACAACATTCGATGGCCGGAAACACTTAAAAATCAAAAAGGGGAAAAAGTCACCATTTCTAGGGGGATCGATCGATCGATCTTGAGCATCGATCGACCGATGATGAATGTCGATCGATCGATCAAGCAGGTGAGGCTATGAGTTTCTTCATTTTTCAGTCCCAGATTTGTCCCAACGTCTCATTACATGATGTGAAATCCTAATATAAGTATATGGGGACATTACACAACCTAATTACATTATTCTTTAACATTCCAAAACTTTTAAATCATCAACAATTATCCTTTCTTGGATCAAATCTTCATATTAACATAAAAACCCTATTTTCTATTTTCTTCAATAACCATAACATTTCTCTTCTTAAATCCATATTTATTTCATCTAGGGTTATGATTTGGTTACTGAATTTCTTCCAAAACTACTCTACATGCAAATCCTATCCAAGATTTAGGTTTCTTCTCCAAATTTCATGAGTTTCCATCATTATTCAAGGCTATCATCAAACCCTACACTAGCATGGATGAATTATTCGATGAAATTTAATGAAATCAAATCACTTGCCTGAGAATCGATGTTCTAATCCGTTGGTGATGTTAATGGTTGGTTCTCCCTCTCTCCGGTGATAAATCCGGTGAATAATGGTGGTGTATGGTGGTTATGGCTTGGAAACCCTCTTTGTAACTTCTCCTCTTTCTCACGTTGCCCACTCTTGCTTTTTGGCTGATAGTGGCCCTAATGGCCCTAATATTGGTTGATAATGAAGGCCTAAAATTCATGGGCCAAAATCCCTTGAAAATTAAAATGACTAAAATACCCTCCCGGGTTGTCGGTTTGGCCTAAAAATTCCCCGGGACCGAAACTAAACCCTCGGTTAGTGTTTCCTGACTATTTTAACCCCCCCCCCCCCCGAACACGATGGCGCACTCAAAATGACCATACGGATGATAGAATTATAATTTGCTTTTAAATTCAATTAAATTGATTCCTGACGCGACTGACACGCGCATCCTAACTTAATTTCTCGAATTGTCGTATATATGACTCGCGACAATTTTAATAAATTCAATAATAATATATTACCATATATACCCATTAATATTCAACATTACAATCATAGTCAAATACCAACTCACGTCTCGCTAGTATTTAAGTCCGGATTAATTTTCAATTAATTCTCCTTTAATTTAATTAATCCCATTAAATAAAATCAATAAAATTACGGGGTATTACATACTTCCCCCCTAATGACAGAATTTCATCCCGAAATTTGGAAATAAAATATACCTGGCAAAAATAACTCTGGATAACGCTCGCGCATCACATCCTTGCGCTCCCAGGTAGACTCCTCGGCACTGAACACGTACTAACTGTACTATCTTCGACCTCAATTTCCTCTCGTTATGATCTGGAATAGCAACCGGCCCCTCCTCATAGGAACTATCAGGCTGTAGATCAATATACTCTAAAGCAATGTGAGTATAGGCCAAATCATCTCAAAGATATCTCCTCAGCGAGGAAATATGGAACACGTCATGGAACCTATGTAAGTGTTCTGATAATCCAAGTATATACACGACTGGTCCAATTAGATCGATGATAGGGAATGGCCCCACAGATCTAGGTGTCAATTTCCCCTTCTTCCCAAAGCGCATATCACCTTCATAAGAGACACTCTGAGCAGCACCTGGTCCCCCACATTGAACTCTTGAAAGGACCTTTTGGCATCGGCGTAACTCTTTTATCGATCCTGAGCAACCCGAATACGAATCCGTATCATCTCTATCCTCATCGAAGTATCCTGAATCACCTCCGGCCCACCTCTAGACAACATGATTGGGAACGAAAAGGCCTACCGTACAACGCCTCAGATGGAGCCATACCAATAGTGAACTGATAGAAGTTATTATAAGCAAACTCCACTAGTGGGAGATACTACTCCCAACCACCTCCAAAATCGAGGATGCAGATATGCAACATGTCCTCTAACATCTAATTCGTCCCCTCGATCTTCCCATCTGTCTGCGGGTGGTATGTTGTACTCAATTGCAACTCCGTCCCCATGTCTTCCTAGAAACTCTCCAAAAATCGTGACTCAAATCTTTTGTCCCAGTGATAGGATATTGAGAGGCACCCCATTGAGTCTCACTATCTTAGCTATGAAGATCTGGGCATACCGTCCCGTAGTGTAGTCACACATACTCTGCTATCGAATCCCGGTACATCACGTACATAAGGACTACGTATTATGAATCTCTCAGGAACCATTTCAATAAGCAAAATCACATATATTGGAGGCGAACATAGTTCACATACCCATGGGTCACGCACATACCTACGCTCCCATGGTCAGCTAACTTATTAACTCACAAATAAGTCATTCACAACCCTATGTCCTTGAGGTACAAATCTAAATCCCCCCGTAGGCACACAACTATTAGATGGCCCTGTTTCACAAGCCGACTTCCCATGATAGCAAGTATGGTAGGTATGTCATACACATAATAATCCATAAACTAAGAATTCACACAACTTAAATAACTTATAATATTATAAAAGGTATGTTAACAACCCTATACCATTAATTCAATTCGTACACTATCAGACTTCCGGATGATATATAATATATTTCCCCGATACGTCTCACGTCGTACAGTTTCAAGTACTTAAAATCTAACCGAAAAGGTTACTAAGTCTCCTATTATTACCATATATTAATTCATTAATCTTAAGGTCCATATTTCTATCTCTAACCTTAGATTATCAACTATATAGATTTAATTCATTTACTCGCAATCTCTAACAGCACCTCACTCATCGGATCCTAGTAAGTCTAACATAAAGTCCCAATTCAATTCTGATATAATTCGGCCCCATATACACCCCTACTGGTTTTCCTTAAATCTAAATGTGTTCACAAGGTGCCCACAGATAACTTCTAAGCATCGTAATTGCTTAAATTTAAAAAGGGGAAAAATATCAAGATTTCGAGGGAGGTCGATCGATCGATCATGATTGTCGGTCGATCGATCAATCGAACAGTTACAACCCACGTTTTTCTGCATTTTTAGGCCTAGTTTTATCTCCAATTTCCATTACATGAATCCATTATCCAAAATAAACATACTACATGTTATACCATCCTAATTACGACCTTTCTAACATTTTAGATCAATCAAATCATCTCAAGAACAACATATATATCGATATATTCATCAAACTTTTCATGTTCAACCCTAGTTTAGTTTCTTCCAATTCAAGACAACCCAAAACTAAATTTTAATCCAGTATTTATATTACTAAGGTTCTGATTTCAATCTTTATTAGTTGTAGAATTTAACTACATGCAAATCCTACTCATATTCAAGATTTACTTCTCCCAATTCATGAAATTATCAATCTTTCAAGTCTAGCCTTCAATTCTAATCTACATGGATAATATTTGGTGTTCTTATCTACTGGTGAAGTTAAAGGCTGGTTCTCTCCCTTTCTCCGATCACAATTTTCGTCGAAAAGTGGTGGTGGGTGGTGGTTATGGCTTGTAATCCTCCTGTAACCTCTCCTCTTTCTCATATTGCCCACTTCTTTATTTTTGGTTGATAATGGACCTAATGGCCCTCATAATAGCTGCTAAATAAACCCTAAAATTCGTGGGTCCAAATCCCTTAAAATTTAAAATGACTAAAATACCCTCTTGGGATGCCGGTTAGTGTTTTCTGATTATTTCAACCCCTCCAGACATGTTGGCTCACTCAAAATGACCATACGGATGATAAAATTATAATTTACTTTTAAATCTAATTCAATTGATTCCTGATGCGACTGACACACGCGTCTCAACTTAATTTCTCGCATTGTCGTATTTATGACTCACGATAAATAGGCCCCCCTTTGGTTAGCCCTGACTTCTCGTTCGAAGTGTTGTTTGAATGTCATTTGAACGAGTCCCATTTTCATTCAAATGGTCGGATGTTAAAATAACAGTTGGTTTCTTATTTTTTGGTCGTTTTATTATCTCTTTTGGTCAAATACTCTGTTATTTCTCCCTATTTTCTCTTATTTTACAAAACCTATAACCCCCACTGTCTTCATCTTCATATCCCTCCATCTTCCCTCTCCTCTATTATCAAAATCGCCTCTCCATATTTACCCTCCATTTCACAAACCCATCTCATTTTTTCCAGAGGTTTTTGGTTTTTAGAGTTATTCATGAAGGTATTATCCTATCCCATCTCCTATCTCATTTTCCTTTCTTCATAGTTCATGCGTGTTGGGTTACATTTTTACACATGTAATATTGTTTTTGTGTTGTATCTATTTTTCCAATCCTAACCTAACTCAACTCAAAACTCAAATTTCTTTTTTAAGGCTATTTTATTTATATCAGTGATTTTTGTCAAAAACATCAAAAATATTTATTTATTTTTGTGTTTTCCCTAGTAAAAGGACACTTCATGATTTTTTTTGGCATATCTTTTACATAAAAATCCTTTTTGCCAAAAGTTTCATGAAATATCATTTAATTTTTTTATACTTTATATTAGCGAGATATTTTATATATTTGTTTTTCTTATGGAGATTGGGCATTGTTTGTTGTTATTGTTGGTTTTGGTGGTTCTGTTGGTTCTATTGGGTAGGGTGTAAAGGTTTTAGATTTTTCTCTATGTCTCGTAATAGGCATGTTATAGAGTTCGAAGAGGAACACTCGTCGAACGATGATGCAACGGTCCCCAGCCTACGGCTTCATTGGAGGACAAACGCAAATTACACACTCTTCCACACCTTAGGTTTCCCTATTAGGTCTATTGTTAGGGAAAATATCATTAACCTAGTTTCTCTATCGGGAACCATTTTTTTACCTGGCTAGCACATCGAGGGTGGAACCCCATGTTAGACCTTAGAGATACTATTTAATCCGACGTTATTCTAGAGTTTTCCTTTGCTATGATGGTTTGTGAGTGAGGTCTTGTTTCTAGAGTCACGCGTAAGGAAGTACTTATTACCACCAAATCAATCGCCCTTTTACCGGGTTTACCTCGGAAGACCAACCCAACCTATCATTATCCCGATAAGGCTAGACCCTACCTTGACACTGTCTTTGAGGATGTATTTGAGCTCTTAGAGCCAAGAACCTCCATTATTTACCATTGGAACCTCAAAGATGATTTCATGATCCTTAATTGGATTTTTTGTGCATGCCTCATTCCATACGCAAACCATACTCAGATCACACCCGATCACGTGCGTATAATGTATGCTATCAGTATTATGTCATCTATTAACCTCCTAGACCATATTTTTAGCTTTCTTGGAGTTGTTCGAATCTCTCTTACTACTCTTGTCAGACAGGCCTTACCATTTGTCATATTAGTCACCCGACAATGCCTTGATGTTGGCTATTCTCTTCTTCATACTGACATTCCTGTGACATGTTATCAGTCCATAAACACTTCATGTGTTGGCTGATCTCGGAGTTATCTTCTTTGAGCCTCATCTCATCCCACTCCATCCCATTCTGATTGATCCCACTCAACAGCCACATCTGACCCTGCTCAGTCCAGGCAGTCTACCTCTCGTCTCCATCCCCCATCCAAGTCGGGAGAGCTTAGGTTGATGTATTTACAGGTCGAACAGATGCACGAGGAGCATCGTCAGGATAGGGCTATGATGCAGGAGTTATTTTGCATCAATGGAGAGAGAGAGAGAGAGAGAGAGAGAGAGAGTGTGTGTGCTGAGGAAGCCTAGGCTCGTAGAGAGGAATATCAGACGTGTCAAGATTCTTTGATGATGCAACAAATTGAGGAACTTCACCGTGCTGAGATGCATCGCAGAGCAGGTTCTTCGGCTACCAGACCGTCTCATGGAGATGATGCTCCAAATGATCCAACCCAGTGATTGTTGTTTAATATTCATTTCTCTTTTATGTACTTGTGAGGGAGTGATTTTAAAGTTTATTTATGTATTTCTCTCATTTGTACCGAGATATTAGATATTGTTTATTTCCAACACTTTATTTGGATATTTGATATTGTGGCACACATTTGGATTATTGGATCTTTATTATTAATGCACTTATTTTGATTTCTCTCTATTCTTGTATGGTGGATGATGGTTACATTTTATTGTGCTACTGATCTTTTTACTTATGTTTTTGTTTCACTCTATAGATATTATGCTTAATGATTTATGTCTCAAGCAGTGAAGGTATTATTCTACCTCTCTGTCTTTTTCGAGCAAAAAGGAGGAGAACATTGTTAGAGGGAGAACCCCATATTCGTTTGGGGGAGCACTTAATTTCATATTTATGTTATTTTCCCCACATGAGTTTATGTGTTTATTATTTAATGTGTGTAGGCCATTGATATTTCCATATTATTGGATCATGCCTGGAAAGAATTTCAAGTTGCTGGATTGTTAGGGAGTCGAATGTCCATTTTCTTTTTTGGGTTTGGGAATGGGCATTAGGATTGGCTTAACGCCCTAGGTTAGAAAATTCTTGAGCCTTTTTATTCTTTTATGTTTTGTCCCAAAATATCCAAAAGGGGAGATTTATAAGGACAACTTTCCACATTGAGCCAATTTGTAGTATTGGTTATTTTCGTTGGACAAGACATTTAGACTGTTTAGGGAGTCATATCATAATTCTCATTAAATAATTGGAGCTACCGGGATTTCATGTCACATCAAGGATACAATCCAATCGCTCACATTTCCCAAAGATATATGACCCGTTTTAAACTTGTTGGAGAATTCTTTCAATTGGATATATTTTATATATAAAAATATTTTTAAACCTTAATTTCTTTTTCTACATCATTTAAGTTCATTCAAAAGATACTTCGAACGAGATATGTTTTACCCTTTGTTGACTTGTCGTTAGATACCCTCATTAGTTTCATGTTCGAACAAGAGTCCTACATATCATTTGAACGACTTCCAACGAGAATCTAACAACGTCCTTTTTATTAATGCTGAGATCTCATTTAAAGGCCTAGTTTCTTTCTCGTTAAAATAACACTTAAGGATGTCATTCGAATGAGTCTTCATCCCGTTGGAACGACTGTAGCAGTTTTTCAAAATGTCAGTTTTTATGTAGTTTTTCCAAATAACCTCCATACTCCACTAATTCCCTTTATCTAATACATAAGGAGGTTGTGTGAAAATTGAAGAGAACCTATTGTGTGACTTAAGGAAAGCCAAAAACTCTTTTACAAATACTTTCCAACTTTTACATGATCTTTGTGGATCATTTTCCAAGTGCTTAAACCCATAAATCATCATCCTTGCATTATCAGCACTTTATGCAGTGGATTTTTGTATGGTTGGAGATGTCTTAGGCTTTCGATATATACCGAGACATAGGAGGTTTCATGCAACATATTGAGGATACATGTATTACGGATGGAGGTGTTGAAGATGGCATCAGCAGCACTTATAGGGTCAAGTTTCTAAGTTTTTTGTGTATTCTTATAAAACCATATTTGTAATGGATTTTGTCCAGGCCTGGTCGTTCGAGGTTTTTCCCATTTAAGTTTTCGTCATACATCGCGGTGATGTGGTTGTGTTTTTTCTATTTACATATCTAATCCTACATGCTCATTTAGGATTTAGTAATCAAGACTAAACATTGAAAAGTAATAAGTTATTGGCTTAGTTGTAGTTGTAACATGTGTTGTGTGATTGTATCTCAGAGTGTATTTCACAAATTTAGACCTAATCCATGTAACCGCGCATGAAAGAATCAAATCTTAATGAAATATTAACGGGCATTGAATTTCTTTTCCAATGATCCACTCCACTCCGTGTGCAAATTGATATTACGATTTTGATAAAAGATCCATTTTCCTCTGAAAACCTCCCGTCCAGAGACCATCAGGCACTTTCGAGCCCCATTTGACTTTGGTCAACTCTCAAATCGGAGAGTGGATCAATGGATTCTTTAAGGGCACTGAACCCCCTTTTCAACGGTCTATCCCATGTACGATTCGGACTTATGGTTTGCATTTTATGCCCATTTTTTTGAAAAATTCATTTCGGACTTCCTATAGGCAACTCAGGAACCTTGTATTGTCCCTTTCCTTGCCCAAAAAGGCAAGAACACTGACGATCGGCAGGTCAAGACCTATGGCGATCGTTACCCCCTTGACCCCATAAATAGGGGCCATGACCTCACCATGAAAAGGGAGAAGAGGACCCCTCTCAGAAAGTCAAAGAACATTCTGCTCGAATTCAGAGCCTTTCCCTTTCCCAAAAGGCCCATTTTTCTACATTTCCTTCCATCACTTTCCTACCTTACTTGTTAATTCACCCCACCTCTTCATATCACTTCCATACCATTTCAATATTGGCATGTTCGCATCTCAATTCAACAACAAACACTCATAAGGAGGTCTAGTTATCCATCTATTTCTTTAGTTTTTTACATTTTATTGTTATTTATCTTATTTCTACTTGTATACTTTTGTTTCATTACATCACATCCATTAATCTTTAGTCTTTATTAGTAGTATTGCACATAATCCATTTTCATTAAAAAAAAAACAAAAAAAAACAAGAGCGTTCACCCTTAGATTCCAAAAGCGGGATTTTCATTTTACACTCTTACTCTTGAAACACATTTTCTCCACGCACACATAAAGAAAGTCCCACATTTAGATTTATGGGTTGAACCCCATATATATATATATATATATATATATATATATATATATTAGGGGTGGGCATGGTCCGGTCCGTCCGGGTTTTGCCTATTTTTGGGACCAGACCGAATATTCGGTCCTCAATTTTATTGGATCGAGACCGGATCGATTAATTCAGTTAACCTACTAATTCGGAACTAGTTTTTTTCGGTTCAGTCCGGGGTAAAATTCGGTCCTGACCTTATTTTATATATGTATATTTTTTATGAATATTTTTATTTATTGTTCTCACAATTGTATATACAAAAATTTTAAAACTAATAATACTTGAAACCCCGAGTGATATTTACATGGATTTTCTTAACCCAAATAAAAAATTTCTATACATATATAAAATGTTCCAAATTAAATCCATAAGTTATATAAATTAATTCAAAAACTATATATAAGAAAAATAATAATATTATTTTTATTATTATATATGGGAATCGGTTTGGTCCGGTCCAAATCGGTCTTTTAATATAGTAGACTGCGGACCGGACCGATTTAATCGGTTTTTAGTTTTTGTGGATCGGTTTTCGAACCGGTTTCAAAATAGCCTTATTTTTTAGTTCGGTCCAATCGGTTCATTTAGGTCGATTTTTGTTTTGCTCACCCTTATATATATATATATATATATATATATATATATATATATATATTATGAGTCGTATGCTATTATATACTTGTGTCTCGGCCGATATGCACATTCGCTCTTTCATAGAGATTTTTGATTCGGCAAATACTTACATCATATTCTTATCATTATGTTCGGGAACACTCCTACGGATGAATTCATTTCGTCCCTCACGTGATGCAAGTTGAACGATTTCATTCTCCCCTTATTTATATTATACACATGTACACACACATCATAGAGTTAAAAAGGAGAAGATTAACATTCGCCCATGAGAGACCAAAAGGGTGGAATGGATGCCTAACACCTTTTCATTTCGTAACTTAGTCTCCGGACTCATTATATTATCCCCCACATGCCGATGGTCAACCCCTAATATTTCATGAGAGCCAGAAGAAATTCAAGCACCGAGATAGCCACAATCATGATATCTAATTTGATACCAATCGATCAAGGCTTTATACTCTACTTCGTTGTTGGAGGCTTCAAATATCAAGGAAATTTCCTATTCGATAACAGTTTCCTTCGGGGATACCAGCATTATCCCATCTCATGCCCCTCGAAATTTGTGGCTCCATCGATATAAAGGGTCCACCTTTTCCCCATTTGACCATTTGTTGGGAAAATTCGTCGCTTTCGGTGCATATCTCCACTGGTTCCTAGTCACTGGAGAATTCAACAATGAAGTCAGTTAGGACTTTCCCTTTTACTAAGGTCTTAGGCTAACTAGATGTCAAACCTCCCTAATTGCACTAACCACTTGGACATCCATACAGATAGGACGACCTTCCTAAGTATTGCCTTCGGAGGGAAGGAGGTTAAAACGATGATAATGTATGCCTCAAAGTAATGTTTTAACTTACGGGAACCTATCACTAGTGCGTATGCAGGTTTCTCCAAGAAGAGGTGCCTCTCTAAACATCGAGACGAGTTTTTCTCGCATAATAAATGGGAGTTGGAATCTCATTCTCTTCACAAGCTAAAGCTGAGATAATTCTAGACATCACCAAGTACAAGTGCAAGGGTCCCTCATTTTCAGGAATGGTCAGCAATGGTGGTCAGCTCAAATGCTTCTTTACTTCTTCAAGTTCCTCGGTGCATTCTTCATTCCATATTTCTTTCCTTCCTTTCCTTAGTGCTTTGAATAAAGTTCGACACTTCTCCAAAGATTTTAATATGAACCAATTAAGCGCGGCAAACATGGAAGTCAACTTTTGCACCTCGCGCACAATTCTTGGAGGTTTCACCTTCTTGATGGCTTTAATATGGTCGAGGTTTGCCTCAATAACTCTTTGAATGACTAGGTAAACTTTCCAAGTTATACCCCAAAGGAGAATTTATCCGCATTGAGTTTCATTATGTTATAATGAAGGACTTCAAAAGTACTTACTAGGTCTACAAAGTGGTTCTCCTCTTTCCTACTATTTATAAGCATATCTCCTATGTATACCTTCATCGTATCTCCTAATTTCTGCTTGAACATATTTTTCACAAGCTTCTAATTGGTTGCCCTGATGTACTTTAATCTAATTGCATCACCCTATGGTAGTATAGCCCTAGCGTGGTGATGAAGGACATTTTTTCTTGTCCGAGGGAAAATAGTGGGATTTTATGGTACCCTGAGTAGGCGTCAAGAAATCTCATATGTTTATTGTTAGCGATCGCATTGACCAATTGGTCTATCTTGGGAAAAGGAAACTATCCTTTGGAGATTAACTATTCAGATCGATGAAGTCTATATAGACTCTCCAGTTTTTATTTTTTTATTTATGACCATTAGGTTTGACAGCCACTTGGGGAATAAAACTTTCTTAACGGACTGCACCTGCAGAAGTTTCCCCACTTCCTTTTCAATGGCCCGGGCTTTCTCAGATTCAACTCGTCATGCCTTTTGGGTCACTGTTGGATGTTGTGGATCTATATGGAGCTTGTGACGCATTACTTCTAGATCTATTCCTAGCATGTCATAAGTTTCCAGAAAAAAAAATCTTAACTGCTTTTCAGGAAAATAACCAGTTGTTCGTTCTCTTCATCAGCAAGAGAGCTGCCAATTAAGAACTTCTTCTCAGGTTGGTCATCATCAAACAGCACCTCTTAAAGAGGTTCCATGACCGGATCACTGGGGGAAATCCTAGTTTCATCAACACCAGGTTGCCCATACTTTAGCTACTACTTGGAGGGTACAGAGCCCTTTGTTGGCTCCACACATTTCTCCTTGTTTTCCTATTTTATATGGATGGAAGCTATGAAAAAATGTCAGGCTAAGGCCTAGTTCCTCGAGATTTCCATGACCCCCTTATCAGTGACGTATTTTATCTTCTCGTGGTAGGTGGACGACATTGTCATCATGGCATGCTGCCATTCTCTACCAAGTATAAAACTATATGGGGAATTTATGTATACAATGGGTAACTTAATGAGTTATATATTTCTCATGCTTGGACGAGGAAAATAACTTTCCCAAGGGGAAAAGTTATCCTTCCTACAAAGCAAACTTTGGGCACATTGGCTTCTTACATACCCTCTATGCTCAGATTTAGTTGGTCAAACATCTTGAGGTACATTATCTCCAAGGATCCCCCCTAATCCACTAAAAGATTATCCACATCCTAATTAACGATCCTCTAAGTGATTATAAGGGCAACATGATGGGAAGTCCTTACTCCGACAAGATCATCATCGGTGAATACGATGTGATTTGAATAATCGATATTTTCAGTCCGCCCGCTTTTGACCATAATGGGCTTTGACAGGTTGATCAAAAATGTATTTATTAGTTTTGTAAGCTTCTTCACTTTTATCCTAAGGTAATTCCCCTTGATATGATTTGGGCTTGAAGATTTATGAACCACTACAAAATCATAACCTAGACATTTGTTCAAAATGTTATCTAGCTTTGGGTTGCGCACTGGTTCTAAGACCCCATGGATTACTCTGAAGTCATGCCATAAGTCCTCGTTCAGTACATTATACGATCTCTACTTGTGCACAGGTTGGGATTAACCTGCCTTTTTCTCGATAAAATCGTTGAGGTGCCTAGTCTAGGCTAATTCCTCAAGGTGGGATTTGAGTGCCTTATAATTTTTAATTTTGTGTCCTTGATCCTTGTGATACAGACACCTTAGTGTTGTGTTTCTCTTCTTGGGATTGTTGATCATCTTCTTGCACCACTTGAAGCATTATTGTCCTCTGATCGTATATATCGGTTAGGAAAAAACCTTGTTGATTTAAACTCTTCCGAGAGATCCTTCTTCTTGGTTCCCTTCTATTTTTTGTTCTTTTTTCCCTCCTTCCTTGTATGTCCCTTCTTTTTCTTCATTCTTGGACTGAAATTGTCACTATCCTTCCTCATAGACTTCGATCGTTGTGTCTTCAATGTTGGTATATTTCTCAATTCTTACCTTGAGTTTGTGGATCATAATGCCCTCTCGCTTAGTGAGAGACTAGAAAATCATGGAATTACTTGGCAGATCAATAATGAAGGAACTCACTGCAACTTTCCCGGTGTAATCTTCTAATTTGTTATCCACCTCTGAGTACCTTTTGGCATACTCACGGGGTGTTCCTTAAGGCTTATTCTTTATCATGAGAAATAAATCCATCAGTTTAGGATGGATGTTTCTTGTGATAAACATGGTCGTAAAGGCCTCAGCCAGTTATTTGAAGGAGGCAATCGAACGGTGTGGTAACTTCTCAAACCACTTTTGGTAAGTCTCTCTAACAGTGGAGGTAAATATTGGACAAATCAAACCTTTATTAGTGTTCCACAACGCCATCGCCTACAAATACTTCCTGACGTGATAGGTGGTGTATGTCTACCCATCATAGATCTTAAATCACCGGGGGTAATTTTTTTAGGAAGCTCAAACTCCTCTATATCCCGAAAGAAGGGCGACTTCATATGATAGACAAGGGCTCTTCTTGTAAGCTTCTTAGTCGTGCGAGACATTTGATGGGCTGGGTTTTTATCTATGTATATTGTGATGAGATCGCTGAGATCTTTATATCCTCGCCACTCTTCAGACTGTGGTATCCTTCCATGAGAATTTTCGTGAGAAGGGAATTCTATTTGTATTTGAGTTCTCCTTCCTCGTCTGCAAGCCTTGCTTGCCCAAGGACTAAGAGTTCGTTATATGTGCCCATTCTAGTGCTTTTCCCCATTGGCTTCCATTTTTAACTTCTATAGGATCCGTTAGAGAGAAACATTTTACTCCCATTGATGCTTGTTGGTGGCCCTTTCATCTCAGAGGTTCTTTTAATAAGTGGCAATGAGCCTTGAGATCTAGTTATAGATCTCAAGATCATCACTCTCAACTACTTTCTCCTCCTGAGGATGATCAAGCGCGTCAGAGCATTGGTAATAAATACAAATCTCAAATCTAATCTTCTAGGATGTATAAGATGATTTATGACCCTCTTAGTCGTCATGACTGATGTAGTTTAGGAGGCAACCCTTCGGGTCCCCATGACAATATTACTGATGACCCTCCTAGTAATCGAAATTTTTAGGATCCTGGTTGGGCGAGTGAGACATTTCAGAAGATTGGCTAGTAAAAAATAACTCATATAGATCCCATAGACGATGGCAATTGTATGTAGTAATTTCCTACAAGTGATGATATTCAATGCGCACAATCCAAATAAGAATATAACATAAAGTAATGAAATCACACACGATACAAGATATACTTGGTTCGACAATATGACTAAGTCCATTGGATGCTAGGGTTTATTCTTTATTACTTTATAGAACGGGCGACAGAGTTATAGTAGTGCTAAACGTTACAATATTATGTTCCCCCTCATGTGGGGGTTATATTTATAGAGCAACTTAGGAGAGTCGTAAGCTACGTCAATATTTATCCCTAAGACTTCATACCTTTTATTTTATCATAATCAACCATTTCAAGCGATTGACTTGGAGGAGTTTTCTCTAACTTGGAATATTCATTAATTATAGGCGTATGTGGCCTGAGCGCTTGTGCTGAGCACTTGCATGCGCAATTCTGGATTCCAAAAAAATATTGTGCTCTTGAGGGTTTGTAGATTTTAAAAATAAAGGAGGGACAAAATGTTGGAATATACAAGAGTCGTTAATATTTGAAGATACAATGGGGGAAAATGGGTGAGAGATACACATGAAGTTGGTGTGTGGGATATAAAGAGATTTACGTAAAGTATAATTATAGCACAAACAATCCAGACCATCCATTTTAGAGGTTATATTAAGACTTTGATTTGGAGCTATTGTGAGGATATTATTTTAAAATCTTTGTTTTAGTTTTGGTCTTATTTTAGAACAAAAAAAAAGTCTTAGTATACTGTTCCAAGTCTTTTGAGTTGTAAATGTCATGTAATTGAAGACAAAGACAATGCTAATGCTCTATCTACCTTAGCTTGAACCATTGATGTTGACTTGAAGAGAACAATTTAAGTAGGGTTCATAGAAATACCAAGAATGGAAGAGCCAGACACAATGATAATATCCTTGGAGATTCAAAGATAATAACCATGGAGATTGACCAAGCAACTAGTTGGATGGACATAATCATCACCTACCCAAGAGATGGCGAGCTCCTAATCATTACAAAGGGGATTAACAAGTTTAAAGTGAAGTCAATGAACTTTTTCCTTTACTTTACTTAATTCACTAGTCCTCTCGTCAAATGAGTTCATCTATAATAAGTTGAAGATATATTATATGAGATGTTGTGGAGCTCATGATATGGAAGATCAGTGGCATACTAAGAGAGATCTCAGGGATACTTGTACCCCTTTATGCAAAAAAGTTTCCAACATGCCAAGAGTCTTCCCCAATTACTAGGAACCATAGAGGGGGATTATATTACACTAATAATTACCTGTCCATTGATTAAATGGGGAATTAACATATTTTTCCAATTCCTAAAGTCCCGAGGTGATCGCAAGATCCTTATCACACTAACTAACTAGTTCACCAAGAGGATAAAATCTGAGCCACTAACCTACATTAAAGAGGAAAATATAAGGAGGTTTGTATAAAGGAATATAATTACTAGGTTTAGGATCCTAAGATATTTTGTGTCAGACAACAAGACTCGGTTTGACAATCATTAATACACATATTTTGCATCGAGTACTAAATTCACAACTACTAAGAATTAGTGGACTTCCCTTATACCGATGGTCATGTTGAGATCTCCAACAGGACAATTCTTATTGGAATCATGAGCCTATAAGGGAAAGTCAAGGAAAAATGAGTGGAAAACTCCCCTATATCCTATGGGTTGATCAAATAACTCAAAGAATATTGAAAAAGAAACCCCTTACGCACCATCATATGGCATGATGGTTGTCATCCCTTTAAAAATCGACCAACATACATTAAGGTCTAATATTTATATAGACGGCCCTATTCAAGACCGAGTAAACCAAGAGCTAGACTTAGAAGAAGAAAATAAAGAACATGAACTTGTTCATTTAGCAGCCTATTGACATGAGCTTTCTAAGAAACGCAATAAGAAAGTCAGAGACTATTGGTTTGAAATCAGAGAGTTAGTGCTCAAAAATCTACTATTGGGTGAAAGAAATACATATAATGGCAAACTAACCCATAACTTCGAAGGGCCATAATGGATGTCACTAACATGATGAAAAGCATGTATTCCTTAGATCATTTAGATAGAATGTATATGCCAAAATAATGGAATGCCATTAACTTGAGGAATTTTTTTCAATAGATGTTTAAGTAATGTTGTCCTAGTTATTAGATAAAAAAAGATGTTCAAAATAGATTAGAAATAGTGTTAGAATCCCATGTTTAATTTCATTGGCGTACCACTTTTTTACAAAGGTTGTTCAATGATGATCTACTATTAATATCAAAGACCAACCATGGTGTTTAATTCGGCTTAAGTAAGCCATTTCGATATAGAATATATCAAGCTAGCCAAAAGAGGGATAAATATACCTAGAGTAGGCCTGACTAATCTATAATAGATCATATTAGACTAAATATGGATAACTCTTCCTTGAAAGGACAAATTGATCTATAATATATCAACCTAGCCTAAAGAGGGTTGAGTTTGCCTAGAATATGCCAGACCTATCTTGAACAAATCAACTTATCCTAAATAGGAATAAGTTTTCCCTAAATAGGGCACACCAATTTAGTATATATTAACCCAGCCTAAAGATTGCTAAGTCTGTCTAGAGTAGGAAAAACCGATTTAGAACAGATAAACCCATCCTAAATAGGTATAAGTTTACCTAGAATAGGCTAGACCAATCTAGAAATGATTAACCCAACCTAAAAAGGGCTAAGCCTCACTAGAATATGTCATAATAATCTATAGTAGATCACTCAATTAGGTTAATCCCACTTGGTATAGGTTGGGCTAACATAAAAATAATTGGAAAAAAAGCTAAGTATATTAGGTCGACTTGAAATGGGCCAGTTTTAATAAAGGACCAAGCTTCACTAGCAAAGCATGATCAATCACTAATGATAAAAATGCATTAAAGTAACTAACATAACACAAGGCCATGAGATCATCCTAACTCAACAATAAATCATATAGACTCGTATTGGAATTATAAATATATTTTGAGATAATTAAGTTGGATTTGTACATCAACCGAATTTTCCCCAAGTTCTTAGAATAAATACACATATTTGTGAGTAAATTGATGGATTTAAAAGTTGATAATAATTATCTTAAATGTGACACCCCGCCTTATAAAATATCGGGTGATCATTCTTATATTAAATTAAACAGGAATCTCATCTGTTCATTCTTAGCATCACTATCGAAAACTTTTCAAAACTTACTAACCACCTAATATTCAAAAGACATGGTGCCAAATTTTATATTTTTATTTAACATCACAACAACAACATAAAAAATAATATATAATTAACCATTATGCAATCATGGAATCAAGAAATACTAAAATGGAATAGATGTAAACCTTCTCGAAACAACCACGACTACAAATCAAATAACGAAATGAGTCACAAGAGTAATAACTGAATACATTAACAAACTGAAATAAAATGGAACAAGTAGGGCGACATGCCCAAATGGAACACTGACTCCATTCTACTCTAGAAATTAAAGGATTTAAGTGGCTAAGGCAAAGTCCTACAACATCCACATGTGTCACAGCTGCGTAAACCTGGAATAGAACAATTATGGCATCCTTGTGGCTGGACACCTAAAAGGTTTTGAAAATATTTTATAGTAAAGGTTAGAACCCAAAACATTTTAAAAATATTTAGCAAGTGAACTTAAATGCAGTAAATTAAAATGCCAATATGCTCTTCATATTTAAGTTAGTGTCGTACACTCTCTTGAGGACACCTCACCCATCCACTAATGTGCACGCCTAATGTTCTATACATGACCCACCTAGCTAACCATCCCGTAACTATTCTTGTCACATATATCCCACGATTTCCCACTACTCTATCCCTAGTGGGTTTAGTATACTTTATAAGTTATTAATCACATTAACTTATTTAAATCAACTCCCATTTAATACCATATAACTGTTTCACAAGTCATATCATTTATACCTTTCACACCATGTATATATACTTGTATATAACTCTCCACTATATATACGTATAACTATATCTCAACATTCACACGCATGTCGGATATAAATGTTATCATCCAATGCGTAGGAGGCGGTCATAGTTCCCCCGGCAGTTCTCGTTCCATCCCATAACAACCCACCCCTAATCAGACACTATGACCTGGGGGATATACTCGCCCTGCATTTACTAGTCAGGGGACTCACCCACATCGCGTAACCTCCTACGATAGCATTAATATTTGTATGCTTTACTATAAATATTATTCACACAAATATTTATAAATCATGTATATATATACTACACATCACTGTATATATATATAGAGAGATCCAGGCTACCGGTGTACTATATCAATACACAAGCCTAAAATATGCAAGTCTATGGTCCGACTTCATTTCAATTAATTATACACTAATTAATTTTCAGTATTTTGGTATCACCCTACCAATTATACATGGACTCTCTCTCTCGGCAATGATTTCAATATTTCCAATCCATTATTAAATTTCATTCCATCAAGTCTACCCACTTAATTAACAGGTTTTAATTTCACTCAATCATGAACCTTAATCCTTCAAATTAATAAATCTTCTAATTAATTCAAGGGTAAACATTCAACAATTTAAATCCTAGATTATAACCAAAATTACAGAATCACCCAATGCAGAAACTATGTATCTCAAAACACATAACAGGTCAGAATCAGGGGAAGAATAAAATCTTATCGGGCTTAACAGGTCATTCAAATGACAGTCCATGTCGTTCGAACGATAGTGGCTCTCATTTGAATGAGACACCAGGTCGTTCGAACGAGCCTGGTATCATCATCATCCCTAATATGTCCAGTTAAAACCCAGTATGCCATTGACATGTTTAAAACCTCCATTCTGTATAGATTTCTTCATCAAAACTTCCCCAGATTCATCCTAATTTCAGCCTTTTATTATATTCAATATAATCACATCAATTACACCAAATTAGTCTAATCTTAACACCTTTACAGATTTATAACTCCAAATCAAAAAATCCCCAATTTCTGAAGAACACAAACCCTAGCATATTAATTGATTCTCACCTCCTTTAATATGAATAGGTAAATGCAGATGAACAATTGCAAATTAAACCACTTGCCTTAATTTGTAGAATCAAAGCCTTTGGATGAAGATGTTGGATTGAAATTAAGGGTCTCCTCTTGTTCTTGAAGCAATCTCCCGAATCCCCAAATTCTCTTCTAAGGGCTCTCCTCTTAATCTCTCCCCGAGATTAGTCTTCTAAAATGAATTTTAGTTTCCTTACCCTTTAACCATTAGGGTTAAAAAAACTCAAATCCCGTTTTTGGGCCTCTGGGCCTCCTAAAAAGGGGCCCAAACTCTTTATTTGGAGCTTAATTATGTCTAATTAAGTCCCGAAACCCAATATATACATGTGCCCACTCATTTCCAACTATTTTGGCCCGTCCGGATTCAATCGTGCATTCAAAATTACCATCCGGATTAAATTATAAAGTTCTCCAAATTCTTGATCTCAAAATGCAACATAAATTTGTTCAAATAATAATTCTTTAATTCTCCAACTTAATAAATTCCTCAAATTAAAAATGTCACGACTCACCAATTAAATTCCTCCCAATAAAATAAAATTCCTTTTTTCTCCAAATATTTTATTTAATTATAGGTCCTTCAATTTATGGGGTGTTACATACCCCCCCCCCCCGTCAACGGAATTTCATCCTCAAAATTCAGATGACCCTAGCACTCCCAGTCTCAACTAGCTCCCAAGTCACCTACCCTTAAGATCACTACACCTATCTCTCCCACTTCTAATCATGAATTATTTAAAAATAATCAAATTAGTTAACCAGGTGCCCATACACCCTGTACCTGTGCTTAACCGCACAAATAATACCTGACTTATTCCGACCTAAAGTCATAATAAGACTTCCATCTCACAGTCATAACCAAGGTACTCAACCCATAGACTAATGACCAAAAACCTCTCCACTTTCAATATTGTGCAAATTTTCGTGTGTGGGATGTCTCGCAAAGCGAAATCCAAACAAAGAACCCCCCTGATACACTACTACCTAACATTATCCGTCGTGGAGATTTGTTAGTCCCTCAGTCCATAGCATGTATCCCCAAACGCTCGTCTCTCTACATAAAGGTATACACATCCATGTTTTATGCTTCAAAATACAACATACAATGTCGTGCCCTTACTATCTCTAGTTTCTTACGTGGAAATAAATCCCGAGCTATATCTCCCTGCTCGATAATAACTCAACCCAACCTGAATCACCTCATAAATGTCCCTACTCCCCGTGATTTCATTTAATAATTTATACATTAATATGCAACCCATTTAACATACATAACCGTATATATACGTTAGAACCTATCTCAGGTGAAACCTAGCAATGATAATTCATACCCCGGTAGCGTGAACATTCAATCTTATTATAATTATCCACTATAGCCCCAAACTATAATTACATAGTTGAAACTTGGAAAATCTTCCATGCTACTCCCAATTCTCAAAAGTAGAAATATCTGCAAGAGTGCCACCTTCCTTTTTGTGTACCTTCCGCTCTTTTGTGGTTAACACCCAATAACCCCGCTATTCCACGGTACTTAAATATATACACTATAGTTATTTTAGCCAACACATCCACTAATATCCGTCTCACTAGCGAATCCTAGTGGTAAAAAACCATAGGTTGTGTCACACTCAATGTCACTTCCAAACACACCCATGCTCAACATTTCATAACCTGAGGAACATCTTATTCCCATCCTTCGAAATATACCCAAAATCATTGCCTTTGCATTTTCTCCCCAAATCTGCTAAGTATCTGCACAATAGAGACTTTGGCTCCTCTCAAGGTGCCCATACACCATATATCTTGTGCATAATTGCATGACCCTTCGATCATCACATATGTAACCATATTTTTTTCAAGTTCCGCTCCGGCATTATCGATGTGTCTATATCCTCCAATTGTTTTCGATGACCTTACTACTTATTATTCAATTCTTACCGATATTGCCTCACCTATCAACTTGTGTTGCAAAGCTTCGCAGTGTTTCTTTCGTAACACTTTTTGGCTCCACTAACCCTATCTCTTGGTGGCTATCTGCTCAATGTATTTCCTCCACATTTTCACTAATTATCATTAAATCTGATGACTTATAATTCGAAGACGTCTTGACACTCTTGACATTTTATTAAGGCTTAAGCATATAACACTTCCCAACAAAGCCCCAAAAGAACCTTTCCTAATGTACTATTCCTCAGCACCGTCCATCCTTGATTTCCACATAACCCAAAGTGTAACCCCGAGACTCTCAAACCTTTCCCCTATAGTCATAAGTCTATCATAGAATCTCGCGTCTCTAATGGAGTCATATACTACTGCGCTCGTACTATCACTAAGACGTTAACGCTAAATATTAATGATGAGCTAAATCTCTTCGCTCCACAGCAACCCAACATACCTTGAATCTCATCATTATAACTTGACAACTGTACCCTCTGAAGTCTACTTCACAAGATATTACCGTGGCTCAACCCTTTTCCGCGTGAAACATCTTAAAAGAATGTACATCCAGTACTGAAGCAACAAACATGATAGCCTTGTTATGATCACCCACCATTACGAATCCCTCCATACCCAAGATAAAAACATACCTCAATTATCACCTCTCAAAGGATCTATTCCTCAAGAAATACATCATCTCAATATACCTACCCGTTCCTTTCAAGTGGAACTGACAAGTACCCCGTTACTCCATGATAAGAATACACATACTAGCGATGTTAACGATACTTCCACTAAATCCATTTCTCACGCGAATCTAATACTAATAGATTATTGTGACCTGCTTGCATCACATAAAACATACACCAATCAACTCAGAATAAACTTGTAGTTTCAGTTGCCCATAACGCTGTCGGTTCAACGGTTATTAGACATAACACCCACATCATAACCAAACCAAAAACTTCTCCAATAGATGCCCCCACTAGGCAATCTAGCTCATGTCCCCTGACTTGCTGCGGACAAGATTCATCCATGAACTTCTACTCTTTTATATAAAAGACACCTCTATGTGTCCCTATCCTTTCTTTGGCCCCACCGTCCATGTCGGGGTTGTCCTTCTCACGAACCTGGTAGTTTTGACCCTGATTGCTACTCTTATTATCCCTTTGGCATCGTTGGTCCCATGGGACTTGTTGATGGCCTTAATAGCCCTAACTGAACCCAACATCACTTGGTAAAAATTATATTAATCTCGATCATTAAGTCAGGTCCTCTACTGGGTATCCCTTCCCTTGGTGCCTCACTAGATCTAAAATCCAATCTCATTCTTCTGATAGATTCTTCAACTCCATTAGTTCCCCTCTCTCGAGAGCATTGATATGAATGTAAATGCATAACCATAATGATAATAACACCCATCATCCCAAATTGATCTTCTATCCATGCTTGTATATTCTACCCACGGGTCTAATATTAACTTGCAATCCAACTTGATTCTTCGTATCCCTTTCATCGGTTACTAACTTTGCGAATTTTATCAACTTTCCTTCCCATCCGGCCACTGTCTGACCCTTTTGGAAGATTACCAAAATCTCCCTTGCCTCTCAATTTAACCTCTAATGAGAGGATTTATAATAATCTGCACCCCAAATTCCTCATTATTCATGGTATCTCCACATGAATGTGGTGACGGCTCCCACCAATCCATACTTCTTCTATAAACAAACTTCTTCGCTCGAAATTTTGACTTGAGTTTCACTACACTCCCCCACATGTGATCCCAATTGGATGTTCTTTACCTATTGGTAAATCACTCTTTTGTGCCTCCCTCACATTCTAGTGGATTGTTCTTCAGGAAAAAAATCTTCCTTGACCCTTACCCTTGTACTCTACAGTTGGGGTTTTAACTTTGCACCATTATCCTTCCCGATAGCTCTTGGGGCAACAATTATGCCCTAGTGTTTACTCTAACTTCAATTATTTGAACAATATGGTGACTCCTACCGTGTCACTCTTTCCAGCATGCTCTATAGCTTTTGATGCGTCCTCCCTCCTTCAATCTTTCTAACATCCTACGTTTGTCGTTCTATAATGTTCGATTTGCCACGCTCGACCGAAACTGTATATGAATAATACCAACTAATCATTATAGTAGGAGAACATAACTCGCATACGTGAAGGAATACAAAAATCCTATAATAAGGCTCTATATCAAAGAACGTTATGCTGAAATGTGAAAAGCCTCACAGATCCTAAAGACACTAGAATCTGATGCTCTGATAATATCTTTTACACACCGCCTAGTAAAATACTGGGTGATCAGTCCTATATCAAATTAAATAGGAATCTCATATGGTTCATTCTTAGCATCACTGTCAAAAACCTTTTAAAACTTACTAACCACCTAGTATTCAAAAGACATGGTGCCAAATTTTATCTTTGTATTTAACATTCCAATAACAACATGTGAAAGAATATATAACTAACCATCATGCAATCACTGGATCAAGAAATACTAAAATGGAATAGATGTAAACCTTCTCAAAATAAACACCTGCTACCAATCAAATAAATAAATGAGTCACAAGAGTAATAACTGAATACATATACTAACTTAAATAAAATGTAACAACTAGGGCGACATGCCCAAATGGAATATTGACTCCATTCTACTCTAGAAATGAAATTACTGAAGCGGCTAAGTCAAAGTCCTGCAACATCCACATGTGTCGTAGCTGTGTAAATCTGGAATAGAACAATTATGGCGTTCTTGTGGCTGGACACCTCAAAGGTTTTGAAAATATTTTATAGCAAGGGTTAGAACCCAAAATATTTTGAAAATATTTAGCAAGTGAATTTAAACGCGGTAAATTAAAATACATGTATGCTCTTCATATTTAAGTTAGTGTCGTACACTCTCTTTAGGACACCTCACCCCTCTTCATATTTAAGTTAGTATCGTACACTCTCTTGAGGACACCTCACCCTTCCACTAATGTGCACGCCTAATATTCTATACATGACTCACCTAGCTAACCACCCCGTAACTAGTCTTGTCACATATATCCCACGATTTCCAACTACTCTATCCCTAGTGGGTTTAGTATAATTTTTAAGTTATTAATCACATCAACTTATTTAAATCAATTCCCATTTAATACCATATAACCGTTTTATAAGTCATACCATTTATACCTTTCACACAATGTATATATACTCGTATATAATTCTCCACTATATATACGTATAGCTATATCTCAACATTCACACGTATATCGGATATAAATGCTATCACCCAACGCTTAAGAGGCGGTCATAGTTACCCCTGAAAGTGCCCGTTCCATACCATAACGGCCCACCCCTAATAACAGACCCTATGACCTGGGGAATATAGTCGCCCTGCATTTGTTAGTCAGGGGACTCACCCACATCGCGTAGCCTCCTAAGATAGCATTAATATTGGTATACTTTACTATAAATATTATTCACACAAATATTTATAAATCATATATATATAAAAATCATATATATATATATGATTTATAAATCACACAAATATTTATAAATATTTGTGTGAATAATATTTATAGTAAAGTATACCAATATTAATGCTATCTTAGGAGGCTACGCGATGTGGGTGAGTCCCCTGACTAACAAATGCAGGGCGACTATATTCCCCAGGTCATAGGGTCTGTTATTAGGGGTGGGCCGTTATGGTATGGAACGGGCACTTTCAGGGGTAACTATGACCGCCTCTTAAGCGTTGGGTGATAGCATTTATATCACGTGTGAATGTTGAGATATAGCTATACGTATATATAGTGGAGAATTATATACGAGTATATATACATTGTGTGATATATATATATATATATATATACTACACGAGTAGCCTGGATTTATATATATATATATATATATATAAATAAATCCAGGCTACTGGTGTACTATATCTATACACAAGCCTAAAATATGCAAGTCTATGGTTTGACTTCATTTCAATTAATTATACGCTAATTAATTTTCAATATTTTGGTGTCACCCTACCAATTATACCCAGACTCTCTCTCTCTCGACCCAAATTTCAATATTTCTAATCCATCATTAAATTTCATTCCATTAAGTCTACCCACTTAATTAACAGGTTTCAAATTCACCCAATCATGAACCTTAATCCTTCAAATTAATTAATCTTCTAATTAACTCAAGGGTAAACATTCACCAATTTAAATCCTAGATTATAATCAAAATTGCAGAATCACCACATGCAGAAACTGTGTATCTGAAAACACATAACAGGTCAGAATCAGGGGAAGAAGAAAATCTTACAGGGCTTAACGGGTCTTTCAAAAGACAAGCCAAATCTTTTGAACGACAGTGGTTCTTGTTTAAATGAGATACCAGGTCGTTTGAACGACCCTGGTATCATCATCATTCCTAATCTGTCCAGTTAAAACCCAATCGGCTATTGACATGTTTAAAACCTCCATTCTTTACAGATTTCTTCATCAAAACCATTCGAGATTCATCATAATTCCATCCTTTTATTATATTCAATATAACCCCATCAATTACACCAAATTAGGGCATCAAATTAGTCAAATCTTAACACCTTTACATATTTATTACTCCAAATCAGTGAAATCCCCAATTTCTCAAGAACACAAATGTAACATCCCGTAATTTTGAGGATCAAATATTCAATTATTTTGGAGTTATAAAAATATTTAAATTGGAGAAACTTAAATTCATGAGTTGGAGAATTTATTTGAGTGAGCCGAATTATTTATAATTGGTGACTTTTAAGTTTAATGGTTCAAAATCTCGTGTGTCGAATTTTAAGGTCGAAATTTGGAAATGTCAAAACATAATTCGGATGGAAATTCTAAGTGCACGGTTGAGTCCGGATGGGTCGAGTTAGTCAGAAAAGAGTACCCGGGGGTAGTAATTGGATCTCTGGGTATTTTTTGGCATAGCCGGGCCCATACGGGTGAGTTGGGACATTTTAATTAGGCCCAGATGGCCAAAATCGGGATTAACCTAAGTGAGGGACTTATTGAATGGCAGCTAACGATTCTAAGCCTAGGGCTTAAGAGGAAAATTGGGGGAAAGCAAACCAAGAGCAATTGGGAGTATTTTGGAGTCAAATTAAGGAATTAATTTGGGGTGTTATTCATCAACCAATATCTACACCAGTGGAATCAGACCCTATGAACAATTCCAGGCAAGTGTTTAATTTGCTGTAATGTGTAAATGGTGATATCCAATTCATATTTTAGTGATGTGTAAACTAGAATCCGTTTTGGGGATAAATGGGTACAAAATGGGATTTTTGTTCATGGAACTATTAAATGAGATTCAAAGTAAGAATTAGTTGTGTTGTATATCTCTGAGTATAGACATCTGATTTGAATGAGAAACCCGGAATATAGAAGGGTGGTATTTAAATCTGGAATTGGAATTGTAGAACAAAGTTCGTGAAAATTTATGGAAAAACCCAATTCAGGTGTCAATGATTTGTGGTGGGGATAAAGGGTAGTTATGGTTGTATCCATGTTGTAAATTAGTTTAATAAAGGGGTTTAAATATTATGTTATGTTTGGTCAAGGATGGAATGGAAAAACAGAGCTTCAAAGCTCGTTAATGGAGGGAATTTTCGTGGGGAAGAAGAACTGCCAAGGGACGATCGATCGATCGATCGAGGGCTATCGATCGATCGACGATGGGGAAATTCTGGCAGGTCAAGTTGGTTATTATATATGCCCTTACTTTCTGTTTGGATATTTGGGGTATAATTTCAATTTGTGAAAAATTATAAAGAATTTAATAGCTAGGGGCTCAAATGATAGCTATTAGGAATTGACAATTTAAGTTAAGAGTTAGGACTTAAAGTAAGAATTTTGTGTGAAACATATTTAATCTAATTATGGACCAAGTGGGCGAGTCCGAGTATGTTGGTAATTATGGGTAAATATAATTGGGAAATTTATGGAGATGAATGTGTGACACATTGTGGGCGAATATGTGGGAATGAAATTATGAGATGTAAAAATGGACCAAGTGAGTGAGTCCGGGTATGTTGGTTAAGTGACACCAAAGTATTAAATTAATTATTGAGAGAGTAAATTCATTTGGAGTCAAAACATAGACTCGGGAAATATTAAGGTATGGGCCAAGTGAGTGAGTCCGGGGATAATGGTTGGGTGATACCAAGTTATTAAATTAATGGATGTGTTAATTAATGAAGGTAGAGTCGAAAGATAGACTCGAAAAAGTATTAAATTAATTGATGTGGTAATTAATTAATTTAGAGTCGGATTGTAGACTCGGGAAGGGTATTAAATAATTAATGTGTAAATTAATTAAATAAGAGTCGGACGATAGACTCGGGAAGGTATTAAATTAATAGGTGTGTTAATTAATTTAATTAGAGTCGGACGATAGACTCAGGAAGGTGTTAAATTAATAGGTGTGTTAATTAATTTAATTAGAGTCGGACCATAGACTCAGGGAAAATAGTGTATTAATTGATATGTGAATCAATTGTATTAGAGTCGGACTACAGGCTCGGATTTGTGTTAATTAATTAATGTGTAAATTAATTAAATAAGAGTCGAATCATAGATTCGGTAAAATTTCATATAAATTATTGTGTAGAGTATTATTATTCAGAGTCAGACCACAGACTCGAGAAGATGGAAATTATTAAGTGAGAAAATTCATTAAGTTGAGTTGGGCCAGAGACTCGGGAAATTTCAGGCTAGTGTTACGGGTTGTGAGTACACGGTGAAGCCGGGGTTTATTTTATATATATATATACGGTGTAGTGATAGTGTATATATATATATATATGTGTGTGTGTGTGTGTGTGTGTGTGTGTGTGTGTGTGTGTGTGCATTGTGTGTGTGTGTGTATTGTGTGTGCTATTAAATATCAGTGATTAGATATTTATTTAATTTATATACTCTAGTTCTATCAAGGGAGGTTACGCGATGTGGGTGAATCCCCTATCTTGAGGAGTAGGGTGAGTATATCCCAGGTCATAGAGTCCGGTATATAGGTGAGGAGATTATCTCACTTTCAGGGAAGGAATATGACCGCCTCCACTTCTTTTATGTTTTGGGCCAGGTTGGTGAGCGATTCCAACTTGGGTAACTAGGTTATGTGAGAACACCTAGTGAGATAGCACTCTAAAGGGAATCATCCAACGAGGGTATACTCGGAGGGATGGATATACGTATGTTATATGTGTGAATGTTTTAGTAAAGATACGTATATAATGGTATTTAATATTATATGCGGGTAATAATACAGTGTGTGATGTATTTACTTTATATAACTTGTGACACGGTTATATGCTACTATTTAAGAAGGAATTAATTAAGTTAATTGTGAGATAACTTATAATTCAAGAATCATTATACTCGGGTTAGAGTAGTATGGCAAGGGGAGGTTATACCAGGACTAGTTGGATGGGGTAGTACAACTAGGTGGGGGTCAAGGTAACCGTTAGGTGTGCACAATAGTGTAGGGGTGAGAATATCCACAAGGGAGTGCGACACTAACTTAAATATGAAGCGCATTCGTGCATTTCAAATTACTGCAGTTAATTCACTTGCTAAATACTTTCAAAATGTTTTGGGTTCTAACCCTTGCTATAAAACTATATTCAAAACCTTTTAGGTGTCCAGCCACAGGGACGCCAGGATTGATATTCTATTCTGGGGACATAGAGCTGCGGCATATATGGATGATAGAAGGAGTTTGGATTAGACGCATCGTTCATTTATTCCTAGAGTAGGAATCATGTATCAGTTTCAGTTTTATTTAGGGCTTGTCGCCCAGACTTCTCAGTGCAGTTTTTAAATGTATTTATTCAGGTGTTGGATGTTTGTATTGGATTTCACTTTGGTGGCCAATGGTTTATTCGAAAAATTATTTAATTAATTATTCAGTTGAGTTTTATTCAGTTGTGTGAATGGTTCATATTTATTTCCGCATGTACTGTTTTGTTTAATTAAAAAGTTAAAATTGGCACCAGCTTTTGGAATACTAGGTGGTTAGTAAGTTTTATTAAGTATTCGACAGTGATGCTAAGGATGAACCAACTGGGATTCCTGTTTTAATTTGGTATAGGACTGATCACCCGGTATTTTATTAGGCAGGGTATCACAACAAACCCTAACATATTAATTGATTCCCACCTACTTTAATATGAATAGGTAAATATAGAGTAACAATTGCAAATTAAACACCCTGCCTTAATTTGTAGAATCAAATCCTTTGGATGAAGATGTTGGATTGAAATTAAAGGTCTCCTCTTGTTCTTGAAGCAATCTCCGAAAATCCCCATAAGAGGAGTGTGCTTGCGTTCAAATAAGGAACTTATTTAGTTAAGCACAGTTTTTACCACTTAAGTCTTAAACATGCATCTATATGAGATTAACTACGATGATGAAACATGAAAGAACACAAATATGAGGAAAAATCCCCAACGGGGTAAAACCTTTTATTTTCACAATAATTTTGTAAGAAAAACGTCTTACAACGGATTACAATGAAAATACAGTGACACAGAAATACCCTCAGGTGTCGGTTATGTTGTCGTCGGCTGGAACAATCCCTTTCCAGTAGGGCAATAATGACGAAGAGAGCGGCTTCCTCACAAATTACTCCAGATGAGTAAATGATCTTCTTGAAGGTTTAAATATTCACACACATATATGGGAATGGTTTTGAGAATCAAAAAGGTTTAGAAAACCTTAAAAGGTGAAGTCTTATTCTGGGCAGTTTTCGCAGATTTTTGAGATTACAGAAAGACTTGAAAAACGTGTAGAAGGAGATCAGATATTTATACAAAAATCGAGGCGGTGGCTCGTTCTAACGAGATAGCCATGTCTCTCGAACGAAGGACAGATGTCGTTCGAACGAGATCGCGCGACATGCCTATCTCGCACGAACGACTTTCAAAGTCGCTCGAACGAGCTCGTCGATCGAGGCCATTCGCTTCTACACTTAGAAAAAATTCTGCTTTTGATAAAAAATTAATCCAGACTTCAAAAAATAATTTTCAAAAACATTTCCCAAATATTTATGCAAATATATAAAACTCCAATAAAACATTTTACTGAAAGAGCATAGTGGAGTAGTGGGAATGAGCTGAGCAGCACGTTTCATATACCATGATGCACGTGAAGAAAGTGTATGCATTGAATTCGGATACAGGCCGTCGAGGATGATCGTGTTGACGTGCCAAATGTAGCGGTATCAGACATATGAACTATGATCTAGGAGAAAAATAGAAAATTCCTAGAATCTACCCCGGACATTTATAAAAATATGTCCTTACAAATCTCCCCCTATGTCTATGCCGGTACATACATAAAAAATCCGAATTATGCAATCAAATGACATACAAGATAATATCCCCATTAAACCCTCAAACTGAGAATACTATATGACATGTCTTTCAAATCTTCAGCTCCTCAGAAACTTTCAAACTTTTCTCATCAGGGTGTGCAATCCAATAATGAACAATGTTGTACACACATGAGATAAAGCAAATACCCCTGACAAGCAACAGTTTGAAATATAATGATATGATATGCAAAAATTGATGATCAATTAAGCTTAAGCAAATCATTCATAAATCAACCAAACAACAAAACAATTCCTCCCCATAATTCTTCTTCCCCTTTTTATGATGTCTCCAAATAGACAGATATGAGAAGTATAAATGAATGCACATGGAGAATGACACACGGGAATAAACTGCTATTTTTGCATTTTTCAAAATTTTTCACACATAGTATACAACAAAGAATCACACCATGAAAGAACGCAAAAACAACCAAGTCAATGATAGCGAAAATGAAGGGGTGTGATAAAATTCGATAGGAAAATCAATGCATACAAACAAGACATATGTGGACGATGAATATCGTATACTCCAAACGAATGAACTCAAATTCTTCCTTTGGTGTAAAAAGGTGGAAATATAAGACATTGACTCAATCAATTCAACAAATCAAAGATCAAAGTGATTTCCACACCAATAACGTCCAAAACTATTTCATACTTTTTAAGGACTTTCAAGGAAGTGCAAACCCGTTTATATTCTCCAACCAAACTCTCTCAGATATTAATTTTGAATAGAGGCATTCTAAATTCTCAAACTTTGGAGAATTGATGGTGAAACCTAATAGCCCATATTTGACATGAATTGCTTTTTATTGCCTTTAATTTTTTTTTTCGGGCTCTTTTAACCTCTTTGGACCTCGGATAATAAAACTCCTCCATTTTTAGGTCCTTTCGAATGGTGGCTTTTGCGCAAAGAAGAGATAATTACCTTTCGCAGCCCCTCCCCGTTCTTAAACAAACACTCAGTCTCACAAAATGTTTTTTTACATGCATTCCAATCTTGTCAAGTTTTATCGCATATTGTAAGTTATATAGATAGAATTGAGATGGAAACACTCAAGCCAACATGTGATAGACAAGTACAATAATCAAATAAAGTCGTGCATGTGTGCAATAAAGGATATAGGAGTCAAACATGTAGGAATATATCACTAATTACATCTCAAATACTCCATACAATGTAAAGCACATGGACGAAATGATGTAGCGTCTCAAATCTCAGTCAAATAGTCACATGAAAAGATGGAATGAAATTGTGACTTGGCTATCTTAAATGGTCATCCATAAAAGATGCAAAATAAAATACAAAAATCTTATTGTGTTTTTCTAAAAAAAATTATCAAAAAAAAATCTTTTTTTAAAAAGAATAAATAAATAGCTGTACAACACAGTAATAATACATATAAAACAAACTAGCAATAGGAAGCATATGATATGAACATGAAAAAGCATCCTATTCTAGACATAGACCAACCCCTCAGTCAACTGTGCAAATCCCATCATATTTCCTAAGACTCTCAAATCTAAGGGCATCTAAAGGTTTCATAAAAATATCGACTAACTGACGGTCGGTGGGAACAAAACTCAGGGATACGACTCTCTCCTCAACTAATTGTCGTATAAAGTGCTCCCGTATCCTGATGTGCTTTGTGCGTAAATGCTGGACTGGATTGCGGGATATGTGTATCGCGCTCATGTTATCACAGGAAATGGTCATGGTGTCCTGTGAAATCCCATAATCCTACAGCATTTTCTTCATCAACAAGAGTTGCGTGCAACAACTCCCGGCGGCTATATACTCAGCCTCTGCAATGGAAAAAGAGATGGAATTTTTCTCCTTGCTCAGCCAGGAGACAAGAGCAGAACCAAAATAGAAACACCCACCAGAAGTGCTCCTACAACCATCTACATCCCCGGCCCAACAGCATCTGAATAGGCGGACAAACGGTCATCAGTATGAAAGGAATACCAAATACCGTATGAGAGAGTCCCACTTACGTATTTAATAATACATTTTAGAGCAAATAAATGTGACTCTTTCGGGGATGCCTGATATCGCGCACAGACTCCAACACTAAAGGCTATGTCGGGATGACTGGCAGTCAGGTAGAGAAGACTGCCTATCATACTCCGATATAAGGTTTGCTCTACGTCCTTGCCTGAAGTGTCCTTACTAAGCTTGGTAGTGTTACTCATAGGTGTACGTGCATGCTTAGCGGAGTCTAAACCAAATTTCTTCACTAGGTCTCTAGCATACATGGATTGGGAGATGAACATCCCATCCTCTAGCTGATGAACCTGGAGACCAAAGAAGAAAGTAAGCTCACCAACCATTCTCATCTCAAACTCACTTTTCATCTCCTCTTCAATTTGAGAGGAGTGCGCTTGCGTTCAAATAAGGAAGTTATTTAATTAAGAACAGTTTTTACCACTTAAGTCCTAAACATGCATCTATATGAGATTAACTACGATGATGAAACATGCAAGAACACAAATATGAGGAAAAATCCCCAACGAGGCAAAACCTTTTATTTTCACAATAATTTTTTAAGAAAAATGGCTTACAACAGATTACAATGAAAATACAGTGACACAGAAATACCCTCAGGTGTCGGTTCTGTTGTCGTCGGCTGGAACAATCCCTTTCCAGTAGGGCAGCAGTGACGAAGAGAGCGGCTTCCTCACAAATTACTCCAGATGAGTAAATGATCTTCTTGAAGGTTTAAAGATTCACACACATATATGGGAATGGTTTTGTGAATCAAAAAGGTTTAGAAAACCTTAAAAGGTGAAGTCTTATTCTGGGCAGTTTTTGCAGATTTTTGAGATTGCAGAAAAACTTGAAAAACGTGTAGAAGGAGATCAAATATTTATACAAAAATTGAGGCGATGGCTCATTCGAACGAGATAGCCATGTCGCTCGAACGAAGGACAGATGTCGTTCGAACGAGATCGCGCGACATGCCTATCTCGTGCGAACGACTTTCAAAGTCACTCGAACGAGCTCGTCGATCGAGGTCATTCGCTTCTACACTTTGAAAAAATTCTGCTTTTGATAAAAAATTAATCCAGACTTCAAAAAATAATTTTCAAAAACATTTCCCAAATATTTATGCAAATACATAAAACTCCAATAAAACATTTTACTGAAAGAACGTAGTGGAGTAGTGGGAATGAGCTGAGCAGCACGTTGCATATACCATGATGCACGTGAAGAAAGTGGATGCATTGAATTCGGATACAGGCCGTCGAGAATGATCGTGTTAATGTGTCGAATGTAGCGATATCAGACATATGAACTGTGATCTAGGAGAAAAATAAAAAATTCCTAGAATCTACCCCGGACATTTATAAAAATATGTCCTTACACCCCAAATTCTCTTCAAAGGGTTCTCCTCTTAAGCTTTCCCCAATTTTAGTCTTCTAAAATGACTTTTAGTTGCTTTACCCTTTCACCATTAGGGTTAAAAAACTTAAATCCCGTTTTTGGGCCTGTGGGCCTCCTAAAAAGGGCCCAAACTCTTTATTTGGAGCTCAATTATGTCTAATTAAGACCCGAAACACAATATATATATGAGGCCACTCATTTTTAACTATTTTGGACCATCTGAATTCAACCGTGCATTCAAAATCGCGACCCGGATTAAATTATAATTTTCTCCAAATTCTTGACCTCAAAATGCAACATAAATTTGTCCAAATAATAATTTTTTAATTCTCCAAGTTAATAAATTCCTCAAATCAAAAATGTCACAACTCACCAATTAAATTCCTCCCAATAAAATAAAATTCCTTTTTCTCCAAATATTTTATTTAATTAAAGGTCCTTGAATTTACAGGGTGTTACATTAATTTCCCAATTATCACCAATATGTCAATTCGGTCATAGGCCTACCCTTCACTCACAAAAAATGTTGTTTTAGAAATTTTCTTTGTTCAATATTTGGCATTAGAAAATCCAAATAACATTATATGTCAATTGATAAGACATTTAGAAAACAATCCATTTATAAAGTAAATGTCCATAGTCTTATATTGCTTCAAATGAAAAAAGAACAAAACATGCACTAAATCTTATATGCTGAAGCGAAAATAAACTATTTTTAAGCTTCAGGAGTGCACTCCTCCTGAAAACCCACAACCTTTTCTTGTTGGCCGACTTGAGCATCGCTTTTGGGGTTGGTGGAAAACTTTTCCACTACCTAGATCGAATTCAAGGAAGACTCCTTCTATCTAATAACAAGCTTGGGAAATGGAAAATTTTAGCCTTTGCCCTCCTATTTCACTGGGCTATTAGAGAAGAAGTTTCGTTCCTTAATTTCTTTTCTCAGTTAAGCTTCCTTGTTCCTTAGTTTTGTCCCGGTCTCTTCGAAAATTTGTTTACTTCATGGACATTCCCCCAATTCATGTACAAAATCTTAATCATTGTTAAAGGCAACTGTAAGGACAATTTGTCCATCATTTATTGCTAATGTCATATGTCGTTACACAGTTGAAGAAATTCAAGAATCATACAGCCAACAATGGATCCGAATATCAAAAGAAGAAGAGGAATTAAAGTCTGACAAACCCGGACCGGTCCGCCCTGGAAAAAGAACCGATCCGCCTGCGAACCGGTCCACCTCATACCCAGACCGGTCCACTTGTTGAAAGCCAGTATACCCCGGATCGATAGATAACCGAAAATGCCAAATAAAAAACTAACCGATCCGCCCCCTCCGGACCGATCCGCCTCAGACCCGGACCGGTCCGCCTAGGATAATCTTCAGCAGATCGTGGTCAGATTTTCTAGGCTAAACATTTCCTTTATAAACCCACTACGGGAAGTGGTTTTCTAAGACTTCCATACACAATTTTCAGAGTACAAAGAACTCTAAGTCTTCACTTATTGAGTACCACGACTCTAGGTTTTTTATTCACACAAATTTCCAAACACTTGTGAATCACTTTGCAACCCAGGAACGCATTTTTGCTGTTCATACTATTGTGGAGAAGACCGTTCTTCTTCTTCATTGCAGGCCTACTGGAAAGGGATAACTCCAGCCGCCGACTACAGAATCCGACACCTGAGGGTAATTCTTAGTCACTTGTATTTTTATTGTAATCCGAAATTGTACAGTTACAATATTATAATGAAAATAAATGATTTTGTCCCCTTGGGGGATTTTCCTCAATTGTGTGTGTTTGATTAATCTTCATGATCTACTTCTTGATTAAATCACACCTAGTTGCATGTTTAGGGTTTGTTTGAGTAAAAAGGTGTTAAATATATAATTTTCTCATTTGAATGCAAGCACATACTCTCTCAAATTGGTATCAGAGTAGGTTACGCTAATCTATCGTGTATTCCTATTTTCCGCAAAATCTTTTCTAAGATATCATTTTCCTGAAAAAATTGATTTTTGAAAAGTGCGTGTTCAAATGGAGAAATCACATAATAAATTACCTGTTTTTGACGGGACAAATTATGCTTATTGGAAAGCCTGCATGAGGTCAGCTTTAAAAGCCATAGATGAAAGGGTTTGGATTTTAGTTGAAAGAGGGTGGACACCTCCCTCCGTCACTCTGGAAAACGTGACTAATTTAAAACCTGTCACCTCTTGGACTGAAGATGAATTTAGATGGTCTTCCTTTAACTCTAAAGGTTTGAGTTCTATTTCCGGTTCCATCACTCCCGATGAATTCCGACGTATCATGACGTGTACCACGTCTAAAGAGGCTTGGGATGTTTTTAAACTGACACATGAGGGTACGAACGCAGTTAAAGAATCAAAATTACAAAATTTGGCCACCCAATTTGAGACTATTACCATGTCTGAGTCTGAATGCTTTGATGATTTTTATGCTCGTTTGTCAGACATTGTTAACACAAGTTTTAATTTGGGTGAGGTGATTGATAACACGCGTGTCGTTAAAAATATTTTGAGATCTCCCCCAAAACGCTTTATTCCTAAAGTCACTGTTTTGAACTCTTTGGGAAATTTGAAATCACTTAAGTTGGAAGAACTTGTAGGAGATCTTCAAACTTATGAGATTGACATGTTTCCCAAAACCATTAAGGCTAAGGATAATGGCATTACTTTAAAGACTCATTTTAAGAAAATAAAAGAAAAATTTTTTGAGTCCGATTCTGAGTGTGATTTTGACTTGGCCCTATTTGCAAAAAATTTCGAAAGAATTGTCAAATTCAAGAAAAGTGGAAATTTCAATGATAAAAGGAATTTTGAGAAGAATAATTTTGAAAAGAAAAATGAAAAGGATTTTAAAGATCCTCCTAAGAAAGACAGTGAGAGATGCTTTGAATGCGACGGTAAGGGTCATAGAGCGTTTGAGTGTGCCAGTCGTCTGAATAGAGAAAAGGGAAAAGTTTCCTCAATGCTACCCTTAGTGATGACAGTGAGGTCAAGTCGGTGGACTGTGGAGATGATTCACCGCATGAGCATAACATCACTGCACTCATGGCAAGTCATGTGAGTACCTCCAATGCTTCTCAAGATGATGAGGATGCAACGTCGCAGGGACGCCTCGACAGTGAGAGCGATAAGAGTGAGGGGGAGGATGAGGCAAGTGAGAGAGAGTGTGATATCCAACACGCATACGCCGAGTAGTATTCTGAATCATTTGAAACCAAGAAGCGTAATAAAGCATTAGTTCTTAGGATCACCGCTTTAGAGAAAGATTTAAGAGTGTTTGGAAAAAGAGAGAGTTGTGGTGAGAGTGGAAAATAAAAAAAGAAAGAACTTGAGAAGCTAAGATGTTTTGAGTGAGATGGGATAGGGAACGAGAAATTTGAGTGTCCCACTAAACTTAGGAGAGAGCGTAAGAAAGATGCCATTCCCACTTCTCTAAGTGATAGTGAGGACAAGGATGGTGATGAAAGTGTGATCCGAAAAGCATTTAGAAAGTTGTTTATCGAGACCATGGAAATAAAAAGGTCAAATAGGATCCTAGGTCTTCGAATTCGTGAGTTGAAGGGAGAGAATGATGAGCTAAAAAGGGAAAAAGGTGACTTGACCAATATGGTGTCTAGTCTGACGACACGTGTATCCCATCTCGAGGATGATCTCAAACAAGCACGAGAGGTCCAAGTCACATTAGAGAATGCATCTGAGAAGGTTGATAAGATGGTTCCCTATCCCGTTTTGAATGATGTTGGAAAAGGTAATGACGGTACATTCACTACTTTTAATGCACCGGAGCCTATATCCACCTTGGTGAGTGAGTCCCATGGGAGACCGTCTAGGAATGTTCATCCCAAAATTGTTGAAAAATTACTTCCTAGACCGGTGTATGTTTGCTCCCACTGCAAGAAGCGAGGACGTCTTAGGGAGTTTTGTTCCAAGTTGGGTTTTGTGCCATATCATGCCACTTCACACATTCATGCACATATACCCACTCATGACATTTTGCCTGCACATTATGATAGAGAGTTTGCACATATTCGCGAGCAAGTGAAGTTTTTGATCAAGACAACACATGATCTAGTGGAGTTGGTTCAAATGATGTCACCATCTTTGGAAAACTCCACCAATTCTCCCAGTTGAGATCTTGTCTTGGTTGCTAGCATAGGTTGATATTCATGTTGTTTCTGGTGCCTATTGCTAGCATGTACCATTAGTTTGTTTTACTTTTGTTTATTTATTATTTCGTTAAAAGAAAAAATTCCAAAAAGATTTTCCTTTTCATAAAATTTTTGAAAAATCCAAAAAGATTTATGCTTTGCACCTTTTATGGATGAGCATTTAAGATAGCCAAGTCACAATTTCATTCCATTTTATTCATGTGACTGTTTGATAGAGATTTGAGAGGCTACATCATTTCATCCATGTGCTTTACATTGTTTTGGATTCTTTGAGATGTAATTAGTGATATCTTCCTACATGTTTGACTCCTATATCCTTTATTGCCCACATGCAGGGCTATATTTGATCATTTCACTTGTCTATCACATATTGGCTTGAGTGTTTCCATCTCAATTCTGTCTATACAACTTACAATATGCGATAAACTTGACAAGATTGGAATGCATGTAAAAACCGTTTTGGTGAGACTGAGTGTTTGTTTAAGAACGGGAAGGGGCTGTGAAAGTTAATCATCTATCCTTTGCGCAAAAGCCACCGTTAAAAAGGACCTAAAAATGGAGGAATTTTAATATCCGAGGTCCAAAGAGGTTAAAAGAGCCCGAAACATTTAAAGGCAATAACAAGCAATTCATGCCAAATATGAGCCACTTAGGTTTCACCATCAATTCTCCAAAGTTTGAGAATTTAGTATACCTCTATTCAAAATATATATCTGAGGGAGTTTGGTTGGAGAATATAAACGGGTTTGCACTTCCTTGAAAGTCCTGAAAAAGCATAAAAAATTTTGGACGTTATTGGTGTGAAAGTCACTTTGAGCTTTGATTTGTTGATTTGATTGAGTCAATATCTTATATTGTCATTCTTTTACACCAAAGGAAGCATTTGAGTTCATTCGCTAGGAATATCCAATATTCATCGTGCACATATGTCATGTTTGTATGCATTGATCTTTCTATCGAATTATGTTCACACCCATTCATTAACGCTATCATCGACTTGGTTGCTTTGTGTTCATTCATGGTGTGATTTTGTTTTTAAAAAAATCAAAAATTCAAAAAATAGTTGTGTATTTACTTGTGACACCCCGTCATTGATTGTTTGCATTATTTCTCTCATTTGTCTATTTGGGAACATCATAAAAAGGGGGAGAAAGAATTATCACATTAAGGGGGAGTGAGTTTTGTACCAATTAGCATATTGGCATATCTGTTTATCTCATTTCAAACTCGATACGTCACTTGGTATTTTGCTTTTTCTCATGTGTGTAGGTACTACATGGATTAACATTGGATTGCACACCCTGATGAGAAAAGCGTTGAAAATTCCTAAAGAGTTGAAGAACAAACGATGAAGTCTTATTCAATTGTATCTTTCCAGTTTTGGGTTCATGGAAGGGTAGATTTGTATAGGCAATTTTTTACTTGATAATTTGGATGTTTTTATGTTTGTACCGGCATAGACATAGGGGGATATTTGTAAGGACAATTTGTCCATCATTTATTGGTTATGTCATATGCCATTACACAGTTGAAGAAATTCAAGAATCATACAGTCAACAACGAATCCGAATATCAAAAGAAGAAGAGGAATCAAAGTCTAACAAACCCGGATCGATCCGCCCTGGAAAAAGAATCGATCCGCCTGCGAACCGGTCCGCCTCAGACCCGGACCGGTCCGCTTGTTGAAATCCAGTATACCACGAATCGATAGAGAACCGAAAATGCCAAATAAAAAACGAACCGATACGCCCCCTCGGACCGATCCTCCTCAGACCTGGACCGGTCCGCCTGGGATAATCTTCAGTAGATCGTGGTCAGATTTTCTAGGCTAAACGTTTCCTTTATAAACCCACTACTGGAAGTGGTTTTCTAAGACTTTCATACACGATTTTCAGAGTACAAAGAACTCTAAGTCTTCACCTATTGAGTACCAAGACTCTAGGTTTTTTATTCACACAAATTTCCAAACACTTGTGAATCACTTTGCAACCCAGGAATGCACTTTTGCTGTTCATACCATTGTGGAGAAGACCGTTCTTCTTCTTCAGTGTAGCCCTACTGGAAAGGGATAACTCCAGCCGCCGACTACAGAATTCGACACCTGAGGGTGATTCTTAGTCACTTGTATTTTCATTGTAATCCGAAATTGTACAGTTATAATATTATAATGAAAATAAATGGTTTTGCCCCTTTGGGGGATTTTTCCTCAATTGTGTATGTTTAATTAATCTTCATGATCTACTTATTGATTAAATCACACCTAGTTGCATGTTTAGGGTTTGTTTGAGTTAAAAGGTGTTTAATATATAATTTTTTCATTTGAATGCAAGCGCATACTCTCTCAGCAACGGACTTGAATTAGTTCAAATGAGAAGCTCACATCCTTAACCCCAATGTTAAATCCCTCATCATAGGATTTTTCAGCAGCCACATTGGACTTCTTATTCTTATTCATCTTCTTCTTCAGGTCCATCTTCTTAGCTAAGAAGTACCTTTATTTTAGCGTAATCCCATCATCCTTTATCATCAAGACATGGGCCTTATTTAGCTCTCTGAGTTGGGAGTCTAATACGTGGAAATCAACTAGATGTCCTTTTTTTATTTCATTATATCCTCTTTATAGTTTGATATATTTTTTAGTTGTTCTATTCGACTGAGTATTTTATTATCCCTTTTAGAGAGCTAATTACTCACCCGATTAATCTGGGCATGCGTAGTTGTGTCTATGGTGAGGATGGGTGTGTATATACATATGAGTCATATGACCTTTGTGTATATATGATTTGTATTTATCAGTGTATGTCTTATTTTATGTCCAATACTATAGCTTCAAGTAGAGAGATTCCACACATATTAATATTTGAATACATGCTTCTACTTCATCCCAATGTACTGACCATTTTCTTTTATGTATCCACTCATGTATACCAGCATATCACTAAGTTTTCTGGTTACTCTTTCTCTGTGAATGACAAGATGATTTACTAAATAAATTAAGCTTCATCGTCGGTAGAAATTTCATAAAGTGAGTTTTATTACTCCTACAAATGTTAACGTTAATTATGTATTTTAAATTTTTTTATCTCCGTGGAATAGTAATATCTTCGATTTATTTTTTAGAAAAATAACTTACAAGACTTTTCATTTAAATCTTTATTAATGGAGAATATTTATCTTTTCATAAATTTTTAGTGTGGTTTACACCAAACAAGGCCCTCCAAATCTTTGTACAAAGTGCATTAACATAAAACTAAATTGTATTATAACAAAACTAAGATATATGACCCTTATTAATATGTAACTATTCTATTGCTTATATATGGTCTTCAATCTAAATGTCCAAGTTTGGGACTTTGTGTTAGGATTCATAATGAAGGTCCCTATATAGAGCACACCTAGGGTTTGTTTTTCGTGCTTTAGCTATATAGGACTTCATCTAGTTGGACTTGAATTTTGACAAAATATTTTTGTAATTTAGGATTGCGTGTCCCCATATCGACGTCAAGCTCTCCTTGTTCATCTACATGAAATGAGCACTCAATTCAATCCACCGTCTCAGAAAAAGGTAACTTTCAGTTTCTACGGCTCATAGGAATTTTTGTCACGTAGAACACGACCCCACATTGCTTTGCATTGTGTTTATCATATCTTATGATAGTGCATAATATTTGTCATAATAAAATTCTTTTTGAGTTCAAAAAATTTATTTGAAATTTTTATAAGAAAAATATTTCTTGGAAAATAATGTTGTCATTAAATATTTTTTTTAATAAAAGTTACATAATAAATTTTTGAAGTTAAAAATATTTTTTTGGTATGAAATATGCATGTGCGTGTAATATTATATGTCCGATATTATATATATTATATATGTGTGTATGTGCGCATGATATTATTTTATATGTATACATGCATGTATGCTAGGATATATATATATATATATATATATATATATATATATATAGGTATATTTAATGGGTTGTTATCCTTTTGCTTTAGACAAACTGTTGCCTTGCTGTAGACTTGATCGAATTGACCCATAATAGTACCATGCTTTAGGTCTACTCGATTTGACCATTCCCTTATAGGCTTTAATAGTTGGCAGTAGCGTTATGCGTGATATTATTTATGTTAATATATATATATATATATATATATATATATATATATATATATGTTGATTTCATGCATTTATTGTTGCCAAGTTGTACTGCCGATTGGACCCTTGCAGATCTTCTAAAGAACTCAGTTGGCTAGCCTTATAGCTGTTGCCATGTTTCCCTATGTGACTTGACCACACCGTTGTTTAAATTTTCCGCCCTCGGGCTTCATTCTAAATAGGAATGTTTTATATATATACGACGTCGTTAGTATTTTTTTTTTTTTTTTAAATCAAAATTAATTTCGTTTTGTTCTAAAACGACGACGTGTCTAATTGCCCAACGGTAACAAGTTTATGTGCGCTACAGCTGGCTCCCAAACTATGTTCCAACGCCCACGGTTTTATTCTAAAAACCAAATCTGGTTTTCTGTTTTTATAAACGACGCCGTGTAACTTTTGTCCAACGGTAATAAATGTAGCGTTCTTGGTACGCAGTGTAGCACAAATGGCATATTTTTAAAACGACACAGTTTTATAAAACGTTTTGTTTCTTGAATCTGTTAGTGTGTAACAGCTTGCATAACACGTGTCACATTTTTAACACATCATTTTGTGTTTCTTTGTGAACCATCAGATCTATTTTTATCTACATTTGTGTGTAATTCTTTGGTAATCCATGTGACCCTATTTTATACCAATCTGCACACACTTGTGCACTCTATAAATAGAACCCTTTGTGTATCATTTTTATAGAGCTGAGAAATTTATCTTTGTAGTTAAACTCTGTCAAAATTTTTAGAGAGAGAGAGAGATTAAACCAGAAATATTTTTGTGTCATCTTCAAGTGTTGATTTCTGTCAAAACGAAAATGAAGATTGGACTTCTCTCATTGTAAATCTGCACTTACGATTTTTCAAGTGTATATAATTTTTGTAAGTGAGTTCTCTCATCTGTGTGTATTTTTAAATCAGTCTTTAGATCTAATATTTGTCCACAACACACACTATTCACGAAATTATTTTTTGTGTGAATATTCTGCTTGTGACTTGATTGTGAGATCTTGAATGTTTTTAAAACGTTTTGTTTTAAAACAGATTTTTCAAAAAATATTTTGTAATATTCAGATTTGTATTGTTTGTGGTTTAGAAAGTTAAACCTAATATTTTTAAGATCTGATTTGTGAAGATTTAAAATCTGAACTGAATATTATTTTGCTGAGTGTTTAAGACTATTTTGATTTAATCTGAAATATTTGTAAAATTAGTCTTGATAAGATTTTAGATTAAAATCTGATTTAATCTATCTTTGTTTTCTGAAAAACAAGATTGTGAATAATTAACTGTCTGTTTTTATTGAATATATTTTCAGTCATATTCTGTGAACATGATTACTTGATTATGTAAGTGATTTTCAGGATCTATTTTCATCTCATATCACTCACATAATCACTCACGTTATAATCACGTAGACACATATTTGTGTAAATATCTGAACAAGTCTAGTGTTCAAGATTTGAAATTAAGAAAAGAAAGCTTTTCAAAATTGAAATTGAAAGTCAAGAAGAGTTGACTTGATTTGAATGACATAAGACTTGCAAAGATATATAGGTGATATAGTCTGTTGCATTGCATTCTGTGTGTATTCATTTAAGTGTGGGTGTGTATTCATATAGGATAGTACACCACACACTATCACTTCACTAGAAAATAAATAATAGGCACTGAGCCAACCTGCGCTTAAAGAAGTTAGAGGGGAGGCTGAGAAGTGAAGAACGCAAAAACAAGTGAGGACAGTTTAAAGAGAGAACAAAATAAGCAACCAGGCAGGAGTCTTGGTCGAGTGGGGTAATCGCTAGATCTTTCTTCTTTATTTGTCGAGTTTGTTGCTTGTAAATCGTCCCTATTGATTTATTGTTTTAGTGGAAGTAGATTAGGTAACTCCTAGAGGAGTTCGTCATTTTTTCCCGGGGAAGGGTTTTTGCGACGTAAAATAAACACAGTGTGTTGTATATTTTTCGTATATCACCTCACATGAAAAAGTAGGCTTAACTAAATAGAAACTCGCCTAAAAATTGAATTGGTTATTATTTTTGTAAATCACCTTGATTTAAAAAGATAATAATTTGGACTGTTAATTAACTTTGAAAATCAAATTCATTTTCCTAAAGTTAACAAATTAAGTAAAAGTTTAATTTGGTCCCCTTTGCATCATTCATATAAACTCGTAGGTTTAAGGTCTTTACTCAACAATAAGTTTACTTCCGCACATAAAAGTCTTTGCGCATCGCCCGCTTAATTGTCGGGTTCCTACACATAATTGTCAATGAAACTTCTATTTTTGTCTCAATTTTAATGGCTATAACTACTCATCATAATTGTACAACCTCCAAATGAAAGGTTTGGGTATTACTTGAAGAAATTTATATATTTGGCCTGAACAATGATGATGCGAGTAATGTTAATCGACGTTATTGTTTACACTTTAAAATATTTTTTCCTTTTAGATAATTATAATTATTTCTAATAAGAAATATGGATTTGAAGTTGAGGTTCATGAATTGGGTTTATGGAAAAAGACAAAGTGATGACTTTTATAGAAACTTAAGAAGTTGAATAATCAAGGTAATGAAAATTATAAATTATGTTCGCCAAATCCCTGTATTATTCTACGTATATTCAGCAGAGCAAGTTATTTCATAATACTATGAGAATCTCATCACATTTTCTTTTATCATTACTTGAATGAGCACAATATCAAATTTACACATTTGTTTCAATTGCATGCTTAACGTGAGCCAGGGGTAAGAATTAAAAGACATTTCTCTCTCTCTCTCTCTCTCTCTCTCTCTCTCTCTCTCTCTCTCTCTCTCTCTCTCGCGCGCGCGCGCGCGCGCACGCGCGCGAGCGCACTCACTTGCTCTCTTCTACTAAGTGTTGTTTAAAAAAAATAAGTAATGGAGTCATGGGTGGGACAAAAATTTTGAAAAATTTTCTTTAAAAAAAATATAGAATTTTTTAGAGTTAGGGTGAGAAATTTATATTTTTGTCCAAAAATGAACTTTGGATGGTTGCCTTTATACTCCCTCTAAGAACATCACTATCTCCATTAATTGCCCACTTTGTCTCTCCAATCATTCTCCCTCATCCGGAAAAATATAAGGAAGGACTTGAACTTGAAAAGGAAAGGAAAAGAGAAAGTTGCAAAAGCATTGTAAGAAAAATAGAAACAAACAGACAAAAAATCCATCTTTGGGGTGTATATTTTATCCGAATAATTTCATACAACTCTCTCACAAAAATCTTTCAACATCCACAAATATTTTGTTGCAGAAAATATTTCTTCCCCCATTTATAATTCTATGATATTGAGCAATTTATTTAGAATGAGTGTTAGCACGCCATATATTAAAGTCCATAGTTATATGAGATAGGGTTGATTCCTGGCTTGTTTGGAGACGACGTGACTGTATACTACATGCATAGAGATGGTAGATTCGTGAAACGCCTTAAATAGAATTACATAGTCCGTGACTCTATCCAAGAATCATGTACGACATATTTTATAAACAATTGAGGTGATATTATTTAGTTTTATTATGCAGTAAATATTTGGATTCTAACTATGCAGTCTATACTTGTGATAATTATATGTGGTAACAACTTAATTTTAAGTAGTAGACCAAATAAAATGTGATTTTGATTTTTTGAATTCTCCAGAAAACTCTCTAGCGTAATTTTTAATTACAATATATAAATTGTACCAACAATTTTAAGGCGTTTATATATCTATTATGGAGATTGAAAAATAAATCTTAGGGGCTTATATGGTTATTTTTACGACGCCTTAAAATGAAAAAAAAAATCAACAAAGTTTATACCTTGAGAAATTATAACTTTGACCTTGTACCTCTAGAAATTACAGTTTAGCTCTAAACTTCCTAAATATTACATTTTGAGAAGTAAAAAAAATAAATTTCAGTACTTAAGTCAATCCGAAATCGATCAATAATTTCGTCAGAAATTAGAATTTGAAAACTAATGAAACCCATTCATTAATAAACTTAAATAGGTCAATCCTGTTTTTTTAGTTATGAATTTTAAATGTTATTTCATATAAAATGATACTGTTGGAAATTGAATTGTCTTTTTTTTTCAAATTTATTCAGAGTCACTTGTGGTTAAGAAATCAAATTAAAATTTGATATTTCGAATCAAATGAAAATTTGACATTTGATGACGAGTGAAAATTTGTTGTATGAAAATTGATGAAAATTTTTTATATGGAATCAAATTAAAATTTGTCACATGAAAATAAATGAATTTTTTATATGGAATCAAATGATTTTTTATATGCAATTAAATAAAAAAATGATATTTAGAATCAAATGAAAATTTGATATAAGGATTCGAAGGATAAATAATAACCATTTTCACTTTGTGCTATGTTTACTACAAAAAAAATTGTTCAAATATTTTTTGAACTGTTTATATGAATTTGTGGTTGGTAGTTTTCAACCTTACTAAAGTGATAGATCATGGAAAGCAAAAAATGTGAATTTTTTGTTATGAATTTTGTGGAATATAATTTATTTATTTTAGTGATAGATACACTAAAATTTCATGAATTTTGTCATTCATATATTATGATGAGATTATGAATATTGAGCGTTCTAATTTCTAAAATGAGTTAGATATATTTTATTATAATTTTTATAAATCTGATGCACAATGCTGAAATTTTAGGACAACTTGTAACTAAATTGAGTTTATCTTAACTTATACTAAATGTTTTTGAATGATTCTAATTTTCTATAAAACTAGACTCATAAAGGATGCATTCTGAAAATTTTCATAAATTTTCAATAAGCAGTTCGGTTATGGTGAAATTTCATACTTGAAGTTTTGAATGATATATTTTGAATCTAAATATTTTCTTACAAATTTGAACCACATTATTATTGAAAAGAGATTCTAAATCTTTTGTGTATTTTAGCAATTTAGATTGAAAGGTTATGAGGTTCTAAAAATATTTTGGGATGGGAAATAAAAGATCAATTTTATACAAATTATATAGCGTAGTATGAATTTTCTGCAATTATTGGTGCAACCTACGAAATTTGCATATAATAATTTGTACCTCGTGTATATGATATAATCATGATGAGTAGAGATATCACGTGTCAAAATTCGTGTTGTAAATAGAATCCATATGTCGAAATAATAATAATTGGAGAATTTTACCATAATTGAGTTTTAGGCAAGTATAATCTTTACTTTAGTAAAGATATTTTAATTGAATGATTTGGAATAGAGGTTTAAACTATAATATTAAATTTTATCTTATATAGTGTCAAAAGTAATATATGAAATCATATGTTTCATTTTTTTAAGAAATAGATTTTGTAATCTATATGTGACTTTCATATCATTGAATGATTGAACTTATGACTAGAACGAATGAACATACATTTTTTAGCTATACTTAAAAGCATGGAACATGTATTAATTTAAGAAATAACATTAATTCTTATTTAATGGTGAAACACTATGAGTTTATATTCCTTTTTTTAATTAAAGATACAGTGTGGGCACATTATATGTTGCTTCTCAATTCTATACCTAGAGAATAGTGGGGGTACTCTCACGAGTACCTCTCAATTATTATTGAAAAATATTTTAATAGAATATAGAACTTGTATGTTTAAGAGAACTATTAATTTTTTGAGATATGACTTAAAAATAAAAGCTTGCTTATGCTATTAAAATATATTCAAAAAATTCTTTGGGTAAGGTAAATTACTTGAACCAACTTGTAGTTGGAGAACTTGTTAATATGGAAGGCACCAATAAATGGCATGATAATTTGATGATTCCAAATCATCAAATGAGATTGAATTGATAATGATATAAATGGTGTTTATCTTTAAGTATGTTGAAATATGAATGAACTATTATTATTTATGCAAGTATGATTATCTAATATTTGCTTATGATATTTTATTACCAAGAAAACCAAATTTATTCTAGCTCGAAGTGTTGGCCTCATGAATTTCAATGAAACACGAATATTACTTGTTAATATTACAATGCCAAATTTGAATCATTAATCAATCGAGTACCTTGAAATACAAGACTTTATATATATATATATATATATATATATATATATATATATATATATATATATATTATTGTGAACCATTTTATACTCCACATGAACCAAGTATGAATTATTTAAGAATACTATATATAGTCTTAAAAAAGATGAATATGCAAACATCTTAAGTAGTCTCAACTGAGCTACAAAATATAATTGACTCAGAATTGTTTATTTTATGGGAGTACTATAAAGGTTTATAATTGAAAAAATAGATTCTTATGCTATCAAGAAATGTCTTGTGTTTTGATAAGAACCATGAACCTAGAATTCATTCCCAATCAATTAATGGATATATGTCTAACACATATTATGATTCACACTTTTGGAACCCTAAGAAATATTAATTGTTGACACAATTAATGATGAAGCTTATGGTGACATCATTAGCTATGGCTAGTGAGGAAATAAAATGTTGTAAGACCTATTATAAGACAACCTTTATGGGAGATATTGATATGACACTTTATCCATAGCAATAGAACCATGTCTATAGTAAAATTTTAGAATCGTTATCATAACGGAAAGAAAGACAAATATGTCATAAGCACAACATAGTTAGAGAATTTAAAACTAATGAGTTGTGAGTATAGATTACGTTCGGACTGATGAGAATAGAATAACACTTATCCTTTGACGAAAGGACTAGTGCAGTAGAAGGTGTTAACATATATAAAGTGATTAGAATAAAGCCCGTTGATAGTTGAATCATTTGTGGTAACCTATAGATTGGAGATAACAAGAAACAAGTGATATGTAATACCCGTTCCCAATATTTTATTATTTTTCTCATGCCAATTGTACTAATATGAAACCTTGAGATTTGGATCTTTATTATGGGCTTTCCCTCTATATTTGTTTTATCTTCTGGCCTTGATATTATTTGTTGGAAGTTTTGCAAAAATTTGGAGATTTAATAAATTATGTGGTTCGAACGAAAATAATCTCGTTTGAATGAGAATCATATGTCTCTCAAGGTGGTCATCTAACGACAATGGAACGAACCACCATTGTATGGCTACACAGATTTGTCAAAAGGTCATTCAATGGGAAGATCAAACGAGATATAAATCTCGTTCGAGCGACCTGTTCATAAATTTTTAAATTGGATGCCCTTGTGTGTTGTCACATTTTTTGCCATTAGATCGATGACGTGTCAACTCCTGGAGAGTTCAGATGACCCAAAAATGAAATTTTAGTGTCTGTGGTTGTTTTATAAAGGTTTGTTTGTGGTTATTTGGGGTTTAAAAGAAGAGAGTGTGGGGATGGTCTCCCCAACATTTTCAGCATTTCCTCTCTCTAGCTCTTAGAGAGAGTTTTCCCTTCTTCCACCACCACAAACCACCCTACACCACCATGTTTCCACCTTATGCCACCAAATTTTAAAAGTATTTAACCATATATATGCTCAATATACCCATTCTCACCATTGTTGAGCAAAGCTATGAATTTTGGAGGTGTTATTGGGGGGTTTTTGGAGAAGATGAAGATGGAAGATTTAAGGAGTTTGAAATGGGTTTTCCTTGGAGATTTTATGGAGGTAAGCTTTGTGGATCTAGGCAACCTTCTTGAGGCCACCTTATGAGGTGGGTGATTTCCATCACCTTCTTTTTCATCCAATCATTTCTGGAGCTCCATTTGAAGGGAAAAAGTTCTACTCTTAGTTACGACTTTATTTTGCTCATTAATAGTCTTGTAGCAAGAATTTTTAGAGTAGAATGCATATATGAGTAAAAAGATGACTTCTAAAGGTTTTGTTAAATGGTTTATAAATGACTTCAAAGGTTTGAGAAAAATACTATGATTAGAGAATGTTGAATAAATGATGTATTTTAAGAAGTTTGGTATTAAACATTTTATGGAATAAAATATTTTAAAAATGATATTTATCTTGCTAGAGATTTTTTGGGTGAACTATGTTGTAAAGTTTTTGAAAAAAATAAAGATTGTATAAAGTTAAACATTTTTTTGAAGTTTGGAAGAATAAAAATGTCCTTTCGTCTTAAAAAGTGTATTTTTGCAACTATTATGAAATTTCTAGAATAAATCACATGTTAAACCCATATAATAGGATTTTGGACTTAAAATTCATCTTCTCATGCATATGAAGTTATAGTATTTTGAGGATGAACATATAAAAAAGTTTAATGAAGGTCCTGATACCAAATTTAGTCTGCTAACATGGACCATTCACTTACAGACACGTGTCTGCCAGTGTGGCAATTATGTATACTTCTATCGAGCAACTCAAGACCACCGAGCAACTAAGAAGCCACGAGGAACTCAAGGGCCCCAAGCAGCTCGAGCGTGTCGAGCTACTTAGGCGGTCCGAGAAACTTAAACGGTCCGAGCTACTTAGGCGGTCCGAGCAACATAGCATTCTAATCAGGATAATCAAGGAGTCGACTGCGCATTAAATGCTCATTTATTATCATACAGATGTACATGTCTACTAGATAACAGTGTATTGCCCTTTCATTTGTACAGCCTCAATGCTATAAATACATTGTAACCTCCTCATTAGAGGAGGACCGAAATTTCTTGAGCAAACCATTCCTCGAGAATTCCAAACGAACAGTCAGCAATAACAAAAACAGTGGACGTAGGCCATTCTTGCAAGGCCGAACAACTTTAAAAATCTATTGTCTATTATTTCTTTATTCTTTTTATTTGTGATTAAAATAATTAGGTCAAATCTAATTTTTTACATCAACAGATTGGCGCCGTCTGTGGGAAATGACTGTAATTATCATTTTTCACCAAAACAATTCATCACTGATGGATGATCATCCTGAATCCAGCAATCGAAACATTGGGATCCCTCCAAATCCTCCATCTACTCCTCCAAATGTTCAAGATCTGGCTGGTATAATGGCTAATTTGTCCCAAGGGCAAACTACCATGCAAGAAACCATGCGTCAACTCATACAAATCGTTCAAGGCGGAATGCCAGCCCAATCAGGGCAACGAAGCATTCATAGAAATACTCGTTTACTCTCTTCGTGAAGACAAATGTTATTCCCAAAGGAATCTCAGTCCAGACGCACCGATTCATATCGTACTGAGAGATCCAATGATCCTTCTTATCAACCTGGACGAACTTTCTCGGTACGAGCTACAAACACTCAACAAAACATCACTCTATCTCCAAAAATGACAAGTGCTCTTAAAAGATTGAGTAGAGTCTCTCTTTTTTATCGTTTGGGTCCTAGAAGGAATAGAAGTCCCCCTAGGACTATGTCGAGGAACTCTCAACGACCATCTGATTTAAAGGAAAGCTCTGCCCAATCACGACCAACTGCTCTTCATAAAAGATCCCAAGAGGCAAATTCAACACGATCAATTGCTCGAACCAATAGGGTCGAGGAAGGAAATGATGCTTGGAAGGGCTCAATTCAAAGGTTGGAGGATAGATTAGGGGAGATGGATAAAACCAAAAATCCTCTATAAAGGACTTTTATTCGAGGAACACCATTCATACAAGAGATTATGGACTTTCCCACATCGTTAAAATTCAAAGCCTAGGTAGTAACACTAAAATACGATGGAAAAACTGATCCTGTTCTCCATATAGAGCAATACCAGGCAGCTGCTAATATCTATGTTGTTCCAGACGAGATGCAATGCAGGGCATTTTCAGGAACCCTTACAAGATCTGCTCAGATGTGGTACAATAACCTTCCTCGGGGGAAAATTGCGACTTTCTTTCAGCTAGTAGAACTCTTTATTGGAAATTTTTATTTTGGAGCAAAGCCAGTCAAACGAGTAGCACACTTGTTAAGTGTTATACAGAAGGCATGTGAGAGCACCAGGGATTATATTACTCATTTCAATAATGAGAAGCTCGAGGTAATTGATTAAAGGAGAAGACAACAATTACTGCTCTGATGAGTGGACTATTGTCGGATAAATTGTACTACACTCTAGCCAAAGATCCACCTAGAACTATGACAGAACTAATGGCAAAGGCGGCGAAGATTATAAACGCCGAGGAAGCTATGGTTGCGAAGAAGAATATGAATACGAAAGAGACCAAGGCTGAGGTTGATAAGGCTGAGAAGGAGCAGAAGAACAATGGTGGTAATAGGCAGTTAATAGAAAAGCAATCATTGGAACAATTGAAGAAATTTTGAAATTATACTCCTTTAAAAGTAGATATAAACCACATTCTGGAAGAGATCAAGAACAGCGAGGAGCTGAACTGGCCAAAGAAAATGAAGGCAGATCCTGACAAGAGGAATAAGTCCAAATATTGCGAGTTCCATAAAGACCATAGTCACACGACCAAAAATTGCATAGCTCTTCAGAATGAAATTGAATCACTCATTAGACGAGGAAAGCTGGACAAGTATGTTGATCATCAAAATGGTGGAAAGTGCAATGACCGAGCAAGACAGAGGTCTAGATCTCCTCATTGAGCAAAAGAAGATAAGAAGAGAAGTCATGAAGAAGACACGGATGACGACCAAGACGACCCCGATCTCCCCAAAAGACCAAAATAGCCGAAACGTGAGGTATTCTCTATCCATTTTGGATCATTTGAATGTAATGTCATTACAGGTGGAGATGCAGGAGGCGGAGATATGACTGATGAGAGAAAAGCTTACCTCAATGAGGCTCAAACTTGGTCATACATTCAGCGAATAAATCTGGCTAAAGATGATCGCCCGAGGAAGGTGAATAAGGATAAACTGTTCATTTGTTTCTCTAAGAACGACTTGGCAGGTGTACTATATCCTCATGATGACCCATTAGTGATCAAGATGAGAATGAAGGAAGTGATGATTTCACGAGTATTAGTAGATAATGGTATCTCAGCAGATATCATGTTCTATCCATGCTTTGATAGTTTGAATTTGAAGTTATCCCAGTTGGAGCCATATCATAGAACCCTCTTTGGTTTTACTGGCAAAAAGGTTTTCCCAATTGGGATGATCAAGTTGGATATGATTATTGGTACCTAGCCTGCTTGTCTAACGAAAAGAGTACGCTTCTTCGTAATGGATAAAAATATCCAATCAGCTTACAATATCATCATGGGAAGGGTAGGACTAAAAAAATTTGAAGCGGTACCATCTAATGTACATCAATGTTTAAAATTCCCAATAATTTTTGGAGTAGGAGTGGTGAAAGGTGACTAGAAAGTAGCTCGGGAATGCTACTATTTGTTGCCGAGAAGGAGGAGCATGAAGAATCCAGAAAGAAGACTACTGCCTACCAAATAGAAGATGCGGAGATTGAAACATTAGACCCTAGAGACGAGTCTCAACTCGTGAAAGGACAGGTCATGGAGGCTATTAAGAATGTCATTCTGGATGACGAGTATCCAGAACGAACAACTCAAATTGGTGCATCCTTGGATGAATCAATAAAATAAGAATTGATAGCATTTCTAAGGAAAAAAAAGCAGACTTTTGCATGGAGTCATGAGGACATGCCAGGAATAGATCCGAATTTCTTGTGTCACGAGCTCAATGTGAACAAGGAAATCAAGCCAGTAAAGCAGTGAAGAAGAGTGTTCAGTCATGAGAAAAATAAAGCTATACAGTCGGAGGTAGAGAAGATACAAAATGCCTCTTTCATTGAGGATGTCAAACATCCTGACTGGATAGCAAATGTGGTGATGGTAAAAAAGAAAAATAACAAGTGGAGGATGTGTGTAGACTTCAGTGACCTTAACAGGGCATGCCCGACGGATCATTTTCCTTTTCCACTAATTGATCAATTGGTGGATGCTACCTCGGGGCACGAACTATTAAGTTTCATGGATGCTTATTCTGGTTAGAACCAGATTAAAATGAAACCTGAAGATAGGGAGAGTACCTCTTTTATTACCCCGAGGGGAACTTATTGTTATAATGTTATGCCTTTTGGACTTAAAAATGCAGGTGCTACCTATTAGCGATTGATGAACAAGGTGTTTACAGAGCAAATCGATCATAACATGGAGGTTTATGTTGACGATATGCTAACGAAGAGTAAGAAAGCTGCTAATCATCTAGTTGACTTAGGCCAGACCTTTGATCAACTAGAGGAATATCAAATGAAGCTGAATCCCACCAAATGCATATTCGGAGTACGAGAAGGCATGTTCCTCGGATATATTATTAACCAACGAGGAATTGAAGCGGATCCTGAAAAGATCAAGGCTCTATTGGATCTGCGATCTCCGTCGACAAAGAAGGAAGTACATAGTCTCACAGGGCGAGTTGCAGCACTTAATAAGTTTGTGTTATGAGCAACTGATAGATGTCTCCCATTCTTCAAAACACTTCGAAAGACTTTCGAGTGGAATGATGAATGCGAGAAGGCCTTTCAAGAATTGAAGAAACACCTGGGAGCACCTCCATTGTTGTCCAGACCAGTGATGGGAGCGAAATTATACTTGTATCTGGCAGTTTCAGAGAATGCAGTTAGCTCGACGTTGATAATAATGGAAGGTGGAGTGCAAAAACCAATCTATTACACTAGCAAGGCCTTCCGAGGAGATGAAATTAGATATCCAAGACTGGAAAAGTTGGCGATAGCACTGATTGAAGCAAGCAGAAGGATGAGGCCATATTTCCAAGCTCATACTATAGTTGTGTATACAGATATCCCGTTAAGGCAAGCTCTGCACAAACCAGAGAAATCAGGAAGATTGATGTACTGGGCAGTAGAATTGGGCGACTACGATATAATTTATGAGCCTAGGTCGTCGCTCAAAGGGCAAGCAGTGGCTAATTTTAGAGTTCACTTATCCAGACATCTCCAAAGAGCAGAAGTTGAATACCGACCAGCCTGTGGATGTTACAAGATCATCAAATTTAAACCCCGACCAACTTAAGTCGGTTGACTAGTAAGAGAAGATGGTCTACGAATAGCAAGAAGTGTTAGAAGAGGACATAAAGAAGCAACAAATATTCCACCGAGGAACTCTGTCCGATCAAAAGTTTGATGATGAAGTACCTATATGGAATCTATATGTGGATGGCTCATCTTGCAATACAGGCAGTGGAGCGGGGATTATTTTAAACATCTCAGATGAGATCGGTGTGGATTATGCTCTGAACTTTCAATTTAAAGCTTCTAATAATAAAGCTAAATATGAAGCTATGATTTTTGGTCTTAGTTTGGCAAAAACCATGAAGGCAGGGCAGATCATCGTATTCAGTGACACACAATTGATCGTAAATCAAATGCTGGGGGTATATGCAGCAAAAGGAGAATTAATAATCAAGTATCATGCAAAGGCAATGGAGGCTGTATCAAGTTTTAATGTCGTACAATTAATTAGAATACCGAGATCGGAGAATGCAAGAGCAGATGAACTAGCTCGGTTAGCATCAGCCACACGCACTGAGCTAAGAAGAACAATCCTAATAGAAATCCTAGCTGATCGGAGCATAAACAAGGATCTAATGATGAATTTTATTACCCTTGATTTAGGACCATCTTGATTTAGGACCATCTTGGATGGATCCCATCAGGGCCTACATTGAAGAGGGGGCTCTGCCAACTGATAAACTCGCAGCCAAGAAGTTGAAGTTTAAAGCTTCTCGTTATGTATTGACCAATGGCATTTTATATAGACGAGTAATTATAGCATGGTTACAAAGATGTGTCCACCCCTTCGAGGTGAAAAATTTGATTGAAGAAATTCATGAAGGGTCTTGTGGATCCCATGTGGTAGGCCAGACGCTTTTACAAAGAATAACAACACAGGGGTATTATTGGCCGACGATGAGAGCTGATTGTACATCTTACACAAAGAAGTGTGATAAATGTCAACGTTTCTCTTCTATCCAAAGAACTCCCCAAGCATTATTAACACCCATCACGTCCCCTTGGCCATTTGCTATGTGGGGAATAGACTTGCTCGGGCCACTTCCAACGACCAGGGGAAGATTTATATATCTCGTGGTCGCTGTGGATTATTTTATTAAATGGGTGGAAGATGAGCCTCTTATTGATATGACATATGACAAGGTGTATCAATTTATTTGGAAGAATATCATTTATAGATATGGTCTTCCCTATGCATTCATCACAGATCATGGAACTCAGTTTGACAACGAGGAGTTTGCTGCATATTGCCATCAGTAAAACATATTGAAGATCCATTCTGCACCAGGCCATCCCCAGAGCAATGGACAAACTGAGGTGATGAACAGAACGCTGCTGAATGGTTTAAAAAAATGACTGGATGATGCAAAGGCAAATTAGATTAACAGGCTACATTATGTGCTGTGGGCTTATCGTACTACACTGCGAGCAGCAACAGGAGAATCTCCATACATGCTGGCATTTGGAAGTGAAGCTGTTATACCTGCCAAGTTGGACCTACACACACAGGGTGCTGAATTTCAATTCTCCTATCAGTGACTTGATGAGGCGATTAGATCTAGATATGCTCGAAGAAGTTAGAGAAGAAGCAGCAATTAAGAATGCTTCATACCAACAACAAACAGCTCTGTTTTACAACAAGAGGGTAAAGAAGTATGATTTGAAGGAGGGAGACTATGTGCTGAAGAAAGTAATTCAAAAGCACAAAAAGCTGGAAGCTAACTGTCATGGACCCTACAAAGTAACAAAAGTTGTTCGTCCAGGGACATACAAGATTGAAACCTTGGGAGAAGAATTTAAGAATGCATGGAATGCAAAACATCTATGCAAATATTATCAGTAGTTGGAATTTCTATGTAATGGAGTCTTCTTCAATATAAATAAAGTGTTGAATGTTTTACCCGGTTCCCTCTTTTTGATGAAATTTTTTGGAGTATTAGTGCTACACACTATGCATCAAGTTCAGAATCAATTGCCACCAACTCCGGTTGATCGGCCATATAATCTCTTCCAACTCCGGTTGGTCGGGATCAAATTACCACCAACTCCGGTTGGTCGGGAAATACATACGACTAACTCCGGTTGATCGACAATATAATTGCCACCAACTCCGGTTGGTCGAGAAATACATACAACCAACTTCGATTGATCGGCAATATAATTACCACCAACTCTGGTTGGTTGGGAAATTAATATGACCAACTCTGGTTGATCGGAAATATAATCTTTTCCAACCCAGGTTGGTCGGGAAACAAATACAACCAACTCGGGTTGATCGGCAATATAATTACCACCAACTCCGGTTGGTCGGGAAGCAAATTACCACCAACCCAGGTTGGTCAGGAAACAAACACGACCAACTCCAATTGATCAAAAATTCAATAACCACCAACTCATATTGGTCGGCATTCAATTCCAACAACCCCGGTTGGTCGGCAATTTAAAAACTAAACAAGACATTTTTGTCTTTCTAGAGATATACATACATGTTCATCAGTAAATAAAAGAGATATTCTATAAAATATTTCCAAACTAGTGACAATTAAATTGCAAAGAAAACAAAAAATATCTTCATTAAAACCAGAACAAATTACATATGATATAAATTACAGATTGCATGTGATATCAATTGAATAAATTCTACTCTATGGGTTTCTTCCCCTCTGCCTTTGACACAGGGTCTACCCCAGCTGGAGGATCATCAAGACTATAAGGGGAATTTATGAAATTCAGATCTTGTAGCATTCTAACGTTCATTATAGATGGACGATCAAGCAGGTGTTCTGGGCGAGATATTTCAAAATCTGAATGAAGACTATAATCATCAAGATACTTGGAGATTAGAATGCGAGGAATGGCCGGAGCTAGAATCCAACTAAGGTCAAGCTTGAAAGGGGGGACTGGTAAATCAAGAACTCCAGGAGTATAGTAATCCCACAAGAAATGACATATCTTCAATTTTAAAACACAGAGAGCATTAAACCAGCCCTGTTTATACCCTTCGTTGTTCGACTGTTCTGAACGAGCATCAAGATGACAAAGTGCTTCATTGTAACCAACCATCCAAAACTCTCTAGGCTGTTTATGGAATTGGTAAGTTAACCTCTCCAGTTTCTCGTGAATATTCTTCACCAGAAGTTCTTTATTTTCCAAAGCAGAATTCTGGGTAGAAACTTGCTCACTGAGGTTCAGGATCTTTTTAGACATTTCCGTGAGAGCTTGATTCTTTGTCATTAATTAAAATGCCTGATTTTCCAAAGGTGCTTGAGTTCTTGCATCTTTAATAGAGATCCGACCAGCCCTTGCTCGTCCCCGAGAAGAAGATCTTTCTCGTCCACGAGTAGAAATGGAGGGTCCATCTTTTTTCAAAGTTTCCAACTCATCTCGCAAGTTAGCATTTTCTACTTCCAAAAAAGAAAAACCGTCATCGTTAATTGGAACCAAAGATCCCGAGGAAGATGTAGCAGATTTTAGTTATTTATTCTCTTCTTGTAAGGCAATGTTTTCCTGTTCTAGCAATTTGGCGATATGAATATTATCCTCGACTTCAAGCTTCAGAACACTTTATCTCTTCTCATAAGCAGATACAAATTTATCATACCCTCTATCATCACTCAGTTGCTGATATTTCTTCTCGTACCCCTGGTGCAAGAGTGTGGAGGACTCTTTGTACTGTTGCTGGAGTTCCTCGATAGTTCCTTGAAGGTCCTCAATCATTTCATAGTAAGCCACATTATTTGCTACTGCACGATCAAGCAAACACTTCAAATACTGGTAAGCTTCAACAACTCGTTCAGAAGCATCTGAGCCCAAGATATCATTGATTTGAGCATCATTCAGATCTACATGACCAGCCTTGAAATAGTCATTGCATTTTTTCATCAGTTCGGTGTCATGAGCTGACAAGAGCTCCATCCTAGCCATAAACTAGTAAAGAGAAAAGATAGAAAGAATCAATAAAAATACAGACAGAGCTAGTAGAAGAGAAAAATCAAGCTAAAAGAACAAAGTTCAAATTATTTTATTTCATCACAAAAAGAAATACATAGTCCAAAATTACATTCAATAAAAAAGAAAAAAAAAAGATCCGAACAACTCTACACCTTCTCCTTGCTTCCTAATACTTCCTCGGAAGGCTTGGACGAAGAGGTTGGTTTCTCAAAGGGCAATAAAAGCTGCTCGATAGAAGTGTTTACTGGTTGGGGTTGCTCGGAGCAAGGTTCAACAACAATGACCTGCTCCCCAATTATCATAGAAGATTCTTCTGAGGTAGCTTCGTCCTCTTCTTCTTCTCCAGGAGAGGGAGGAGGGACATGAGTGTATCTCTGGAACAGTTCAGAATTCTCAGCGATTTTTAACTCCTACAGATCTGCAACCCATCCATCCCTGAAGTATTTAAGGCTGGCAAACTCCATTTGAGAGGACATGGCAGCCAGGCCTTTGTTCCAGCCTTTGTCCCAACCAGCGCTGAACGACTTTTTAACCGCATTTCTTCTTTTTGCCTTCTCCAAGGAAGTACTCTCAATAAGAAGTTCCTCGGCAGCCTTCAATTTCCCTTCCACCTCCTGCTTCTGACGATAAACATCATGAAGTATACCAACTTACTCTTAAGCAGTTTTGAGCTTATTCTCAAGCTCTTCAGCATTCTTGAGCTTCTCCTCAAGCTCTTTGTTATTCTTTTCAAACTCTTTCAATTTTTTCTCCAATTCCTTGGAGGCTTCCACAGCTCGATCTCTCTCTTGCTCAACGGACTTAACCTGCTTCTCCCAAGCAACTTTATTTTCCTCATACTTCTGATGAGAGTCTTTCAAAGACTGGGTTAATCCAGTAAACGCCTTTTCCACTCCATCCAAGGAACTGGAGGTCCTGATGGCTTCATCCCTTTTTACAATGTTGTTAAAGCACGTTACCAGCTGAGAAAAGAAATAACTCTAAGTCAATGTAAGAACATAGCATTAGAAGATAAAAGACTTAGATCAATAATACTTACTGAGGTAATGTGTTGAGCAGCTAGAGCAGTAAATCTCTCACGAGTGAGAGAATCTTCAATGTCAAGGACCTCTAGGATAGTCTAAGATTTTTCTAAGCCCACAGCAGAGCTTGGGGGAATAAAAATTGAAATACCATCTTCAACAGTGGATGATTGAGATACTGGTTCAGGAAGTCTCTCAGAAATATTTTTCTTTAACCTCCTTGGAGGAACAGGAGCATTCTCAACTAAGGATGTTGTCTTAGCTGGTGATATGACGATAACCTCACTAGGAGGAGTAATGGAAACAATCTTTCTCGGAGCCACAGGGGGGCTTTCAACGATCTTGCTAGAAGCCACAGGGGGATTCTCACTAAATTTCTTAATAGAATCAGAAGGGGGTACCTTTACAGTCTTTATCCCCTCTTCTGGGACATCTTTCTTACTTCTCTTTGCCTCCACGGCAGGAGAATCAGACTTGTCAAAAAAGGAAGGATCTTTTCTTCTCTTCATTATGTCACCAATAGGAATATTTGACTCTGAAGAATAACCCTCCATACTAGTATCAGCAGCTGGTATTTGGCCAATGTCAACCACCACTGGACGAGCAGTAAAAGATGAAGTATAGCTCTTGTACTGCAAAAAATAAGAAGCAAATCTAATGTGTTCCTCGGCCACAGACTGGTTCAAGCTCGAGATAAGTTTAAAATGTTTTAAATTAACGTCAGTTTCCTTGGGAGACTTTCTTTTGCAGTCAATTGCAAATAATCAAAAACTAAATGTCAGTGATGCATTTTATGAAACACAAAGAGAACAAGACTTCAAAAAATAAAAACAACCTATCCCATTGCCATAAGGAGGACATCTCGGACCTTGGTATACATCATCTCCATTTAATGGAGGTTGTTGCCAATTTTTCATTACCACTCCATGTTTAAAATAATCCATGTTGGCGTCGGGAAGATTGACGACTAATGCCCTATTTTAAAACCTAGTTTTTAAATAAAAAGTACTGTCACTGACAACCCATTTGTAGCAATACATAATCTCTGGAATCCCTAAATGGGTTCCATGAAGTTGGTTCAACCTATGAACTCCATTAACTATTCTCCAGGTATTTGGCACTATTTTTGCAGGTACAACGTCAAAATATTGACAGAACTCCAAACATAAAGGATTTAGAGGAAAAGAAAAGCCACATTCGGCCACAAAGAGACTTGGGAACCAATGTCCCTCAGCCAGAGAAAAATAGTCAGAAGGTTCAGAGAGTTCTTCTAATATGACCCATGAAGGAATTGAAAATTCAGAACGAAATTTGTCAAGAGATTCAACAGGGTAAACCATGATGAACAAAATAAGTAAAAGAGAAGGAAGAAGATCTTACAAGAGAAGAGTGAACCAGTTGACAACGAACAATGGAAGAAATGAACGCACAAAATAGAGAAGAAATGAAAAGTTCGAAGACACAGATTCGAAAAGTGGAAGACGATAGGATTTCTACCGCGTTTAAATACTTTACCTCGGGAATAGAGAAATGCAATGATTACCAAAGCGTACGTTTGCGTATCCGGCGGCTAAAAATAAGAAAAGGGGCACAAAAATCGAAGCGATTATGGAAATTCAAAATACTTTAAAAGCCTAATACTATGCACTCAAAAAAGGAGTTATATACAATGAAAGTTTGCCTAAAATCCATACAAACCGAAAATCTAAGAAGCAGAATGCTCCTTACTTTTATTCTTCATCAAACTACGAAACATTGGGGGCTTCTGTTGATACCAAATTTAGTCTGCTCATATGGACCACTCACTTACAGACACATGTCTGCCAGCGTGGCAATTATGTATACTTCTATCAAGGAACTAAGAAGCTACGAGGAACTCAAGGGCCCCGAGCAGCTCGAGCGTGTCGAGCTACTTAGGCGGTTTGAGCAACTTAAGCGGTCCGAGCTACTTAGGCGGTCCGTCCAACATAGCATTCTAATCAGGATAATTAAGGAGTCGACTGGCATTAAATGCTCATTTATTATCATACAGATGTATATGTCTACTAGATAACAGTGCATTATCCTTTCATTTGTACAGCCTCAAGGCTATAAATACATTGTAACCTCCTCATTGGAGGAGGACCGAAATTTCTTGAGCAAACCATTCCTCGAGAATTCCAAACAAACAGTCAGCAATAACAAAAACAGTGGACGTAGGCCATTCTTGCAAGGCCGAACCACTTTAAAAATCTATTGTCTATTATTTCTTTATTCTTTTTATCTGTGATTAAAATAATTAGGTCAAATATAATTTTTTACATCAACAGAAGGTTTTAGTGGGTTTAAATATGAAATAAATAAATTAGAAATTCCAGTCCTTAAAGTGTATGAAAATGTGTTGAAAATATGATAAGTGTAAGGTTTCAAGACTACTTGTATTAATAAAGGAAAATGGTATTTTTCTTTAAAAGTAGTTTTTAAAAGTCCAATGATTCCTTAGAGAAAGAAAGTGATGAAACAAAGATGTTTCCAATTTGAGAAGAATATTTCTCCAAAATGTTAAAAAAAGTGTTAATGTGTTAAAAACATTTAAGAAGTTGGTGTGGGTAACTTAATGGTGTTTTGAGAAGTAACACTTGTGAAAATGGAGGAAAATACAAGTTTTAAAATAAATGGATAAAATGATAATTTTACGTAAAGTAGAACATTTCTATCAAATAAAAATATTGAAAAAGGTGTTACACAAAATGGTCCTTAATGAACATGATTTGGGGATAAAATCGATGTTAGAGTAAAAAGGATTAGAATTTATGATTTTATAGTGTAACATAATTTGGGATGAAACCCCGAGTTTTGGTTTCGATCGAAAAAAGAAAAAACGTGGAATAATATGGACATTTGTAAAATGTTAGAACACATTAATATGGACTCTTATGACACTGAAAAAATTAAGGAGGGCTTGAAGCCCTGGGTTAAAGATCCAAAATCACTTGCCAGATCATATGATAGCATAGCCGGAGGTGTGGAGACCGATTAAGTATGCCAATTGTAATACGCCGTAATTTTAATGAATTTAAAAATGAGTTAAATTAAAAGTTAATGGGATTAATTGGAATTAATTATAAATTAATTAATTGGGATTAATCTGGAATTTATATTACTTTTGGATAATGAAATATATGATTCTATATATTACTTAGTAATATTTAAGTAATATATGAATATGATTTTATTTATATTGTCGTGAGTTACTAATACAGTAGTTATGAAACTTAAGTCGAGATGCGGTATAGGACATGTCGGGACTAATTTAAATGAATAAAAAGGAAACATTATATTATATCAATCTTATGGTCATTTTGAGTGCGCCGTTGCATCCGGAAGGGTCGAAATAGTTAGAAAAGTCTATTCGGGTGTTGGATTTGGGTCTCGAATCACTTTGGAGATGAAAGGACACCCCGAAGGGGCATTTTAGTCATTTTAATTAGGAGATGAATAGTAATTTTGGGATTTTTCTTATTATAAAAGTGATGGATTAGAGGAACGTAGGTTCATTTCATTTTAACACAAAATACAGGAGAGGTCTTAGTGTGAGAGAAAGTGAAGAGTTTATTAGGAGGGGAAGTGGTTGCTTAAGAAGGAGAAGGGACTTTTGGGGTAAGCCAAAGGGGATTAACCACCTTCTACCACCAGCACCACCACCAAAAAGTCATCGAAAAATAAGGAAAGGATTCTAAAACATCATCACCAAAGGTTCAGACCTACATAATTAAGGCAAGTGTAATTCTTGCTTTATTTTATTGCTTACAATATCCATGCTAGATAGGATAAGAAAGAAGTATGAATTTACATGATTTAAGGATGAACTATGGAGTTTTTTGGAATTTGTTTTTGATATGAAAATTAGATAGAATAAATATCATTATGTTTAAATGATTTAATCCACGAATTTTGGGTTTCAAATGATAGAAGAAGTCTGAGTTAATATGATTTTTGGAGAAATAAAAACCTATGAGAATTTTGGGAATAATAAGATTTAATCCAAACTATTTGATGATTTTAGTTTGTTTGATTATTAGAAACTGATCCTATATCTTGTTATATCAATTGAGATTAATTAGGAGAAGTTTTGGATTGATTTGTGTTGATTTTGATGAGGAAGAAAATGGATAAAACGCATGAAAAAAATTGTTGAAAAGGGACGAACATTGTATGATAATTTTAGGATTGTTTTAAGAGGAAATTGGCAGTGTGGACGCAAGTTTTTATATAAAATCATGTTCTGCATAATTTGCAGTTTTAAGTTTTTTCAAAATCGGAGCAGAAAAGCCTCAAAATTGTAATTTTATATTTCTGACAGAATGTACCTTTATCGAAAAAAAATAATTGGAAAATGGTAATTTGGCCCATGGTGAGATTTTATTAATTTTGGTACATTAACAAGGAGAGGGGGACTTGGGTTAATGTTGGAAAATTATTTGGATTTGAGGATTAAATTTTGTGAGAAATATCTACATAATTATATTACGATTTAGAGGAGAATAATCGTTATATCAAGTAAGGGTAATATTGATGATATATTTACGGGTACTTGGGTGGGAGAAAATATTATGTGAGTGATAACTACATAAAGAAAATATGATGATAACCATGATTACAAGTTTGGGTAGTATTCAATAAATACGACGGGTACTTGTGATAGGATGAATTCCTAATATGATATAGGTAGTGTAAGTACCTAATTTTAGATAGGTAGATGATAATACCGATTTGATTGATTGATAATTAATGTGTATGACATACCTAGCTTACTTGCTATCGACGGGAGGTATACGCGTGACGGCATTCTTATCCTGATGAATATATGGGACCTTTGACTTGCGCTCGAGAACATAGGACTTAGGTCGATTACCATTGGTGAGAACAATGGTATAGAATGTTCATTTGGGTGCGTAGGTATGTGCGTAGCCCAAAGTCTTAGGACTATGTTCGCCTCCATTATTTTTTATTTGATATTTGTGGTTTCGAGGGATATTTACCTAACCTATAGTCCCCTATACAGTGACGAGATATATTGGGATAAGATAGCAGAGTAATCCAGCACCGCAGCTATGTCTTGGGGTGCAGTATAGTATATATATAATATAGTGAATGTGTATACATACATATGATGATATCTACTGTGTGGCTAAAGTGGAAATGTAAGATAGTTACGTATAAAAACACTTAATTGAATTGTATTAACAAGGGACTTATCCATGTTGAATCTAAATGGATATATATGTTTATAACATCATTATATGTATTATAGGGTTAATACGTGGGAATGATTTGGGTTAAAAAGAATGGATACAATGGGATAATCTAGTTAGCTTGGGAATTATAACTAGAATGGCTTAAAGGTACGTTAGGTGTGCACTCTAGATGAGAGGTGAGAATCTCAAGAGAGATTCCAATAATCTAACATGTATATTATAAGTGATAAATATTGCAATTATTCACTTGCTGCTTTCAAAACTATTTTACCATCAGGCTCTGACCCGTTTCCTTGCATATTCTCTTTTCTCTCTTTTATCTTTTATATCAGGTATCCATCCGCAGGGACACCAGCCATGGAGGATTATGATGGTTGACGAGCTATGGAGCTATGGATTATTGTTTAGATGCCTTTATTTATTTGATTCATAGTCTTTAGTGATCTTTCTTTTAGGGCATGTCGCCCAAGAGGATTTTAGATATTTCTCTTCTATCTGAGTCAGGATTTTCATATTCGTATCCTTGTGTTATATTTACTGTTATTGGGATTTATGTATTGAGATATATTTACTGGAAAAGTTTTATTCCAGTTGCATTCAAATTCTATTGTGATATCTATTCAGTTTATTGTTGTTGTGGAATGGAATGTGTGGAATTGTTCGAAATGGTAAAATGAATTTTTTATTGGAAAGTTTTTAACACCAGCTTAATTGAGTATTAGGTTATAGGCAAATGTTTTCGACACTGATGCTAAGAATCAACCAATTGTATATTATGATTTAATTGGGTATGGGACTGATCAAATGATATTTAATTAGGCGGGATGTTACACAGACAATGGAAGATTTCGAGAAAAAAATTATGAAAATGGAACATATCAAGAAATGGGTTGTGTGGTTTATATGTGAAAAGACAACCTAACTTGAATGAATTAATAAATATTATGGTAAAGGATGAAATGGACAATTAATGTGAAAATTGATTAATATCCATAAAGTAAATGAATGGTAAGGTGAAGGTACTAGATGGGTAGTTAAGAAACATAAATAGGTTTGACCCATAATTAACACAAGTGTGTGTTTATGACAGGTTTTCAAAGGAAAAATAAGTATTTTATAACACGATGTTTGCGTGTGTTGAAAGGGTGATTTTCGATTAAAAAAACTAAGATAAGTTTGGCATGAGTAATAAGGAAGTTTCGGGAAAAGAAATGATTTTCCTTAAACATGGGGTATTGTTTAAGATATTTAATCGAGCGTGTTAAATCGAGAATCAAATGTCAAGTCAAGAAAAAAGGATTTCTTTTACAAACTTAAGGTGAATGAATTGGGGTGAGTAACGTTTTTGGAATAAAAAATAGTTTCATGCACTTAAGTATATATAAGTGTATATATATATATATAAGGTAGTTGCATGTGCATGTAGATAAACATGTTAGAGTATCCTTTTTGTTATTCGATTCTATATTGCATTCTTGTATTTCCCACTAGGCATTCGGCTCATTCCCTCGTCTTTCTTGCGTCAGGTTGGGTGCGATTCCGTATTTTGAGAGCATTGTACGAATAAGTATTCGTTTATTTTACGTTAGTAGCTCTGTATGCTTGGTTTTCAGGAACACTTCCCACGGGTCCCTCACGTAGCATGATTTGAAATCGAAATCGCATGCTAAACAAGTCAAATGTTAATTAAATAAAATTGAACTAGAAACATTATGTAGGTTATTGTATTGCACTTCATACCTAACGCTCGAGTCGGATCGGGTTGAACACGGGTAACTCATAAATCTGGTCCAGGCATTAAAAATGGTATCTATGGCCATCCCAATCGGTGCGGCGCTCATTTTAGGGGGAAAGGATAAAGAAATAGGATTCCCCCGGGATGAAAACTGCATCGAGTTCTCGTACCCTTCTCTTCAAAAATGGGCTTTGGCCGTCGTCGGTGTGGGGTGAATGTAAAGAGATAGTCGCTAGCCTATTTTTCTCAAAATAGGCAAAAGAATCTATTGCCACTTTCAAGAAAATGGCATCAAGGACAAAACTAATGCGTACGAAACCAATAGATTGTAGGTTCGAGGGATAAGTTACAGAATGGGAAGGTGTTAGGCACCCATCCCGCCCTTTCGGTCTCTCATGGGAAAATGGTTATATTTTCCTTTTATTCCCCGTGAAGTGTATGCATGTGTTTATATAATGGAGATTGGAATCGTTCGACCCATACCATGGAAAAGATAAGGTGAGATCATCCATAGGAATATTTCCAAAATAGTAATAAATGTAGAAGATAGAATATGAGCGTTCATCGAGATATTGATCGTTATTGGGAAACGATAATATATGTAGGATGAGATGCGAAAAAGCATGATATATGTATATGTATGATAAAAATGGGGGATGTTGAGAAATTTGGAAAATAAGAGAAATAGAAAAATTGAAAAGTTGGACTCGAGTCTCGAATTTTAATTTGAGACGCCTATGTAGCCTATAAAGGCATCAAAGTCCACGTAATTTGAACGTAGAATAGGGGTGGTGTTTATCCCATATATTTGAATGGAATTTTATTAGGTGTGTGCGTGTAGAAAATGTGTTTCTAGTTTTGGAAAAAGTGTGATGGATAATTCCGTTCGGAATTTATGGGTGTAACTCTCTTTTATTTATTTTTGGGTTTTTTTATGAAAAATGGAGTATGTGCAATATACTAATAAAAGTGTAAATGTTAATGTGTATGAATGAAACTAGATTATGAATCTAAAGTAATTTATGCAAAATAAGATATTTGAAAGAGAGGGAGAATAATTGGACCTTATTTTGGAGATTGAGTTTGGATCTTAGATAAACTCCTTGGAATGTTAATGGATGTTGATGAGAGAGAAGGATATTTTCCAAATTGGGTGTGAAAAGGATGGGTATTTAGGCTTGAATTAGATTTCTTATATGGAACTTTGCTGACTTAGAGAGAATGTTGTTGAGATCACTAATGCTGATGAGTTTTTGCTCTCCGTCAAAAATGAGGTCATGCCCCTTATTTATAGGGTCAGGGGGTACTGATTGGCGTACCCCAAAGGGTGCCTATCGGCAGGTCACCCATGACACTATGCCGATAGACAGGGTTCAGGACCTGCCAATTCGCAGTCTCGTGCGGGCTTTTCTGGAAAAATGACTGTAGAGCACAAACCGTAGATCCGAATCACGCACGGGACATACCGTTAGAAAGGTATTTCAGAGGCCTATGAGGGTCTTTTGGATCTCTCTCAGGTCCAGGAGTTTAATTTGGTTCAAATGTGGCTCGGAAATGCATGTCGGTCCATTGGCTGGGAGATCGTTGGACGCAAACGAATCGTTTGTCTGCATGGTAAGTCAGAATTACACACGAGGTGGGCCATTGGAAAGGTTAGGAGATGTACTTCGACATTAAAAAGAGTTTTAATCAATTTGGGAAGTTTACCTCCGTCAATCGGGGCCCAAAAGTGCCCGATGACCTCTCGAAATAAAACGGACCATTCGTCTGTATCGTAGCTCAAAATTACGAACTGGGTGGATCATTAGAAAGGGTATTCAATGACCTTCAGAGATTTATTCATTCCCGTTCAAGATGAAGAGTTTACTTTGGTCAAGCGGAGTTATGTAGCACCCGGTGGCCTCCAGATTAATTTTTGGGGGAAAACTGATCATTCGTCCGAATGGTTATGCTATTTTGCGCACGGGGTGGACCATTGGAAAGGGGTTTTAGTGTATTTCAAAGATTCAAAGAGCTTTAGATCTGACGGTGGAGTTGATCGGGGTCAATTCAGGGCCTGGGAGCCCCCGATGGTCTCTAGATTGGTACTCGAAGTGCAACCCAAGTTTTCAGTAGAAGGGAGAAGTGCTAGGAGTCTAAAAAGAGACTTAGGGGGTCCTAGTATGTGGTATCTATGGATCCCCTCGATGGATGAGCTTGGGACAAGTGATGGTCGTCGAATAGACACCACATGATGGAAGATGGTCAGTTCTGTAGACCTATGGGATGGGGATGACCGATTCAGAGGGTCGAGGTCAATTCTTGCCTAAAAGGAGGTGACGACCAAGGGTGGAGGTTAATTCTGACCTGAAAGAGGTAACGATCGAGGATCGATGTCTATTCTGACATAACTACGGTGACGATCCAAGACTGAGGTCAATTCTGACCTAAAAGAGGTGACGACCGAGGATCGAGGTCAATTATGACCTAACTAGGGTGGTAATACAAGACCAGGGTCAATTTTAACCTAAGAGAGGTGATGATCGAGGACCGAGGTTAATTCTGACCTAACTAAGGTGACAATCTAAGACTGAGGTCAATTCTGACCTAAAAGAGGTGACGACCGAGGACCGAGGTTAATTCTGACCTAACTAAGTAGATAATCTAAGACCGAGGTCAATTCTGACCTAAGAGAGTCAATTCTGACCCAATTAAGGTGACAATCCAAGATAGAGGTCAATCTTGACCTAAGAAAGGTGACGACCGAGGACCGAGGTCAATTCTGACCTAACTCAGGTGACGGTCCAAGACCAAGGCTAATTTTGACCTAAAAGAGGTGACGAGGAGGACCGAGGTCAATTCTGACTTAACTAGGGTGACGATTCAAGATCGAGATCAATTCTGACCTAAAATAGGTGACGACCGAGGACCGAGGTCAATTCTGACCTAACTAAGGTGACGATCCAAGATTGAGGTCAATTCTGACCTAAAAGACGTGATGCTCGAGGACCGAGGTCAATTCTGACCTAACTAAGGTGACGATCTAAGACAAAGGTCAATTATAACCTAAAAGAGGTGACGATCGAGGTCAATTCTGACCTAACTAAGGTGAATATCTAAGACCGGGGTCAATTCTGACCTAAAAGAGGTGACGACCGTGGACCGAGGTCAATTCTAACCTAACTAAGATGCCGATCTAAAACCGAGGTCAATTATAACCTAAAAGAGACGACGACAGACGACCGAGGTAAATTATGACCTAACTAAAGTGACGATCCAAGATCGAGGTTAATTTTGACCTAAAAGAGGTAACGACCGAGGACCGAGATCAATTCTGACCTAACTAAGGTGACGATCCAAGACCGAGGTCAAATATGACCTAAAAAAGGTGATGACCGAGGACCAAGGTCAATTCTGACCTAACTAAGGTGATGATCCAAGACTGATGTCAATTCTGACCTAAAAGGGGTGTACATTTCCTTCGAGAAAATCGACCGTAGTGCTGGGGAAAAAGATTGGATTTTGGATTCCGTTGGGGAATAGTGAATGAGATGGGGAAAATTTAGGTCATCCTTTGGATATGTTGCTAGGGAGAATGATTCTCTAGAATTCCTAGTGGGGGTGTAAAAAAATGTTTTCCTTATTGAACAAGGTGCTAGAACAGATTTGGCAATTCTAAGTATTTTTCTAAATTTGTTCGGAATTTTCTAGTATTTTTTTCGGACTTTTGTACGAAATTTTAAGAGGTGTGCCGATTGGCATGGGTGTGGGTGTGCCAATCGGCATTGGCATGGACTTTTGGGCTGCCTCAAGTAGGTGAAAGGCTTAGTGTCGATCGGTGGGTGGAGGGAACTGTCGATCGGTATGACCCTTAGCCTCCTATAAAAAGGGGGCGGGTTCTCCTCATTTTACACAACTTTTTGACTTCTTTTTTTCTACTATAAACCTCTACAAATCGTCCTAACGTTCGAAATGGATGAGTTCTCAAGCATTGCAACCCATATGGCATGGCTCAATGTATATGACTGGGCAGGGCTGAAGTGGATGGCTAGGGTGCCTCTCGCATTGGGTAGCGAGAACTCCTTCAACTCGTTTGAGCCTGTGGCGAATGATCAGACTCTTCTACGTGAGCCTTCGCATCATGCTCTTCAAGGGTGGTGAATCCTGGTGGTTATGTAAGTGTTGTATGACTCTTGTTATTCCTTTCTTGACAATATTTCTTTATTTCCTAAATCTGGCAAGGATTTTCTTCATTTCCTGACAGTCTGACGTCTCCATGTCGACTATTCGTGCCCTTGGTGTGACAAGGATCAAGGATATTTGGGAGCATTTTCTTGTTGTGGTGTGCTGGAAGGTGTCCTCCGCGGGTTTTGGGAGGCTAGCATCGGCATTGGATGAGACGCCCCTCTCTACTGCGGTTTTGTGCGCTCTATGAGAGAGGTGGTGGTGGGACACTACCCACAGCTTCCATTTTGGCTTCGGGGAGATAACGGTGACTCCCATTAACATTCAGCAACTGCTGGGGGCTAGATTGTAAAGGTGCCCAGATTGAGGTGGACAGGACGCTTTGGGTGATGTCGGAGGCGGTGACGGCACTCTTGGTGACGTGGAGAGGGTAGTTTCTGGAGATTCGCTCCGCTTGTCATCTTTGAGGGAGATTTTACTGAGGAGGAGGATTGATGAGAACAATGGGCAGCAAGTGCGTCAGATAGCCCGTATGTTTATCTTATTGGTGTTAGGGGGTTTCTTGGTGGCGACGAGTGGCGACGTCGTTCACTTATGGTTTCTGCCATTTTTGAGGATGTTTTCGAACATCCTCCTCTATGACTGGGGGAGCCTAACTTTGGATACCTTGTACTATTCTTTGGATGCATTCAGTCGGTGCTTTCGACCGACTTTTACTGGGGCCATATATCTTCTGGAGGTATTCTTTATTTTGAGCATTTTTCTTTACGCATTTGCATTTTCCATTCATGCATTTCCTTTTAATTTCTTGAATGTTGATCCTTGTCCTTTGCAGATGTGGTTCTATGAGGTGATTGGGTTGAACACCCAACTGATTTCTTTGAAGGATGACTCTGTTGGGGACTTTTGTCGGATGTTCCGATGGCGAGGTCCAACTGTCAGTCGAAGAAGAACCTTTCTCTAGAGGTAGTGCGTCAGGTACTGAATGGTTTGACGAGCGGGCGAGTAAACATTCTTTTGTCTTCGAGACCGTTCTTTTCCTTTGGTGCCATTTTACTGATATTGATCCTTCACTTTTGCTGGGGATTTACAGGTGACCTTTTATCCATGGGAGACGGCTATTCAGCACACTGAGATGACTGGGGGAATGCGCAGCTACGGCAGTTAATGACATGCAAGTTTGGGTACTTCTGGTACGTAGGAGAGAGGGTTATGGGGAAGATAAGGTGACATACAATTTTGGTTCTTTCCTTTTGGATTTCTTGCAGATTCATTGCTGACTGTGGGAACTTAGCATTTGCATGCTTGATGTAGTGGCCTTGCACCTGAAAAGAGACTCAAAAATGCAAACAGATGTGCACATTTTATTTTATTATCTTGATTTAGTGGCTTACTCTACATGCACTTTAGTTTGCTGTTGAGTTTTTATTTTGAGAAAGAGTATAAAGAGTTTTTTTTTGGAGATTTTTGAATATGTTTGAGTACAAAATGACCTCAATGGCTAGGTTGAAAAGGTAGGAAAAAAAAGTTTTTTGAAATTTTTGAGTGAAGGAATGCCTTGGTGGCTCCGTCATTGGCTACAAGATGTGGGTGATGCTGGATATGCTGGGGCCCTCATCCTAGGCATTATTTCCAAATTTTTATTGGTGACTGGAGAGACACTGGTGGACCCCCAACTGGTTGCTATTATTTCTTGGATGTCATACCGTCGCAATCCTGCAACAGTGATACTGGCAGTGATCTTAAATGGCCTGGATGCCTGGCGGGAGGGTCGTTATGACTTTCTGAAGGGAAGCCCTGTAATGTTGTTTATGTGGTTGTCGGAGAGGTTTCGTATGGCAATCCCACCTGGGTATCCCTTGTCGATAGTTCCAAACTTCTTCTCACGCTATTTCCTTAGCGTAGGCCTAGGTATTAAGAGTTGGGGAAACTGGTTTGTAAAGCATGGGGCATGAGTCTTACGGTAGTCTGTGCCTTGGTCAGACTGGTTGGCCTCCGGTAGACCTCCTTTTACTTTCCCCGGCGATTGCTGCGCCAATATGGTTGGGAGCAAATTGTGCCACCACGGACACCAAACTTCTTTCCTATGGAGGATCTGATAGAACGTATGTGCATGCGGCTTGGATCCCTGCGGAAAAATCATTGTCCGTCGACCCGTCCCTCTCAGTCTACTGGGAGAGTCTAGCATGTCTCTGGGGACTACATGAAGTGGTTATGGAAGAAGGTAGTGGCCAGGATGCTAGCTGTGGAGACTGGTCAAAAGTGGTTTGCCATATCTGACACCATGGAGGGGGCTTTGTGGTCTACCCCAAGTTGGTTCGATATTATCTCTCCATAGAGCATCTGCGATACTCCATTCATGAAGGGGAGGCTTGGAGAGTCTAGGACGAAGGTGATGATGGCGTTGGTTCCTCTAGAAGTTGTGGGTATGGTTTTGTGAAGTTTTTTGCTAGGGAAGTCGTTTGCCTCCCTATGCCAATGTAATCGTACGAAAATTTCTGATAATGAAATAAATAAGTTTTTGATCATTTCGTTATGCCTTCTGATGACTTTTTGCATTTTGAATTATCTATACCAATCGCTAAGGCATACATAATCCTTTTTTCATGTATATGTAAAAATGAACGGCCGTTCTCGGGGATAAGAAAAGAATAGCATTTTGTGAAAAGGAAGGGGGTCGGGCTCATGTGAAGTTAATGAGCTGCCTACGTACCTCTGAGGGTTTTGAAAAAAATTTGAAATTGATTTTTTGAAAATATTTTTAGAGGATCAGGACCACGTAGTTCTAGGTAGGGGAAATAAAGATCTTTTTTTAGAATAGAAGGGAGATGAGAAGAGTCGTAGTGCACCAAGATTTAGGACTAGGGGTAGAATTTCTTGAGACAGTCCAAGTTGACTAGGGCTCCATTTCTTCCCTATCGAGGTCAGTGAGCATAGCGGTGCCGCCCGATAGAATCTTCCTCAGGATGTAGGGGCCGCTCCAATTGGGCTTGAATTTTCCTTTGGGGTCCCAGATGGTCTCTACTATTTTTTTTAGGGCTACGTACCCCTCTCGAAAATCGTGGTCCTTGACTCTCTTATTGAATGATCGCGTTTTACAACGATGGTACCCTTGTATGTGAGATAGAGATTTCAATCTCCTTTCATCTAGGAGGGTCAGCTCATTAAGATGGCTTTGGTACGAGTCCTCTTCGTTGACCTTGCTTTCAAGCATGACGCGTAATGAGGGTATCTCCAGGTCCATGGGTAAGACTGCTTCCATGTCGTAGACTAGAGAGTAAGGGGTAGCCCAAGTAGAGGTTCGGACTAACGTGTAGTAGCCTCAGAGGGAATAAGGGATCCTATCAGCCTAATCACGATAACTCCCGGTCATCTTGTTGATGATGGCTTTGAGATTCTTATTGGCTTCTTCAACTACTCCTTTGGTTCGAGGTCGGTATGGAGAGGATTTATGTCTCTGAATTCCATACTCGTTGACCACTTTCGTAACCTTTGCCTCAAAATGTAGCCCATTATCTGAAACTAGTTCGTGTGGGTCCCCATACCGGCAAATGATGTTTTTCTTGATGAATTTGGCCACTTTCTTGGCATTCAGAATGGCGTATGATTCAGATTCAACCCATTGGTGAAGTAGTCAATAGAGACTAGGATGAACTCATGCCCATTGGATTCCTTCGATGTAACTTTTCCTATGATATCGATGCCTCATGTGGAAAACGTCCAGGTAGAAGTCATGTTGTACAAGTCTCACGGAGGCGGATGCTGTAAGTTGGAGAATTATTGGCATTTAAGACATCTTCGTACATAAGTTATGCAGTCATGTACCATGGTAGTCTAGTACTATCCCTGTTGGATGGTCTTTTTTACTAGCATATGGCCATTCATGTAAGGTCCGCACTCCCCGTTATGGAAGTTCTGCATCATCTCTTCAATATCAGCCGCTGCAATGGAGTGTAAATGGGTTCCATCGAAATTTCTCTTGAACAGTGCTTTATCACAGACAATATACTGGGCGGCCAGTTTGTGGAAAGTTGTTCGGTCTCTCTTGTCGGCTCCTTGGGTATACTCACCGTGTTTAAGGAGGTACCAAATATCATAATACCAGCAGTCGGCTATTTTGGATGCTTCTATGCAGAGCTTGATGTGGTAGCAGTGGTTTGGTTTATCCTATTTTTTGACAAGGAAGGGGGCCATGGTTATTCCTTCGGGCATGTCAATCATAGAGTATAAGGTGGAAAGTGCATCAATTAGGTTGTTCTTTGCTCGGGGCAGGTAGTGGAAGGTGATTTCTTGGAATTGGGAAGCCAGTTCTTCAAGGTGGGCATAGAAGGGTAAGAGTTTCTCATCCCTGACTTTCTATTTCCTGAGTACTTGATCGATGATGATGGTTGAATCCCCGTAGATGTCAAGATATCGAACTCCTTTCTTGAGGGAAACTTTGAGGCCTACTGTGCACGCCTCGTATTCAATCATGTTGTTAGTGCATGGGAAATCCAATTTGATGGGAATAGGAGTGTGGGAACCATCAAGGGCAATTAAAAGAATCCCAACGCCATATCCTTTTTTGTTCGCAGCGCCATCAAATAAACATTTGCCATCGAGGATCTTCAAGGGAGGCGCAAAGTATATTCTCGTCTGGGAATTCTGTAATCCAAACATTGGCCTTCATCGTAGGGCAGTCGACAAGGTAGTCAGAGATGGATTTTTTTTCATGGCCTTCTATGTGACATAGGTGATATCAAACTCGGCTAGAAGCATCAACCAATGGGCCATTCGGCTGGATAGGGTGGGATTATCGAGTAGGTACTTAATTGGATCCCGAAGGATAGCATCCAAATACATACTGATGCATACGAAATCAAAATTGATTCGAAAAGGGTTCGGAGGCTAAGTTACGAAATGGGAAGGTGTTAGGCACCCATTCCGCCCTTGCGGTCTCTCATGGATTGTTACTATTTTCCTTTATTTCCCCATGATATATGTGCATGTGTATATGTAGTGGATAAAGAAATCATCGACTTGTATCATGAAAGAGATAAAGCGAGTCATCCATAGGAATGTTCCTAAAAGTAATATTTGAAAAATATGATTTATGTGGCTATCCTTGCGTTAATTGTTATAAAGGAACGATAATGCATGAGGAATAATACGCCACTAAGAACAAATATATGTATATGTAAATATATAGATTTTAGAAGAATTGAGTTAAAGAATATAAAAAAATAACAAAAATGGAAGGAATAGGACTCGAGTCTCGGGTTTTACCCTGAGACACCTACGTAGCCTATAGAAGCATCAAAGTCCACGTAGTTCGTATGTAAAACGAGGGGTGGGATTTATCCCATAAATTCAACCGGAGACTTGTCTTATATGTGTGTGTGTGTGTGTGTGTGTGTGTGTGTGTGTGTGTGTGTGTGTGTGTCTGTGTGTGTGTGTGTGTAAAATAAATGTTTTAGTTGTGAGAAAAGTGTGCGAATTCTCGTTTGGAATTTATGAGCAGACCCTCTTTTTCTTGTTTTTTGGGTTTTATTTATATGAACATAAGGGATGTGCAAAATACTAAATAAAAAGTATATTAGGATATGTGAGATGGAGAGAATAAAAGTGATAAGTAATGAAATAAGTTAATGAGAATTTAGGAGAATTTGAGAAAGTTGGACCTTCTTGAAGATCATGAGCTTGATCTTGAATGTTGGACAGCAACCCTTGCGCTTGGGTGATGATGAGGAGTAGTTAATTCACCAAATTTGATGAAAAATATAATAAAAAGTGAGGGTTGGAAATCACGCTGACTTCGAGAGAGGTTTTCTGAGTTCGCTGAGAGTGATCGATTTCAGATCTTGGGTTTTTTTAATGAGGTCAGCCCTCTTTTTTATATGCCCAGGGCATTACCGATGGGAATAGTCCTATTCCTGCCAATCAGCAGGAGTTTTTAGGCACATTGCCGATATGAAGGGTTTGGAACTTTCCGTTTGGCAGTCTCTTTCATGTTCCTTTAGAAAAATGGTCGTAAAATGAAAACCATTGATCCGAATTGCGCACAGGGTGAACCCTGGAAAGGTACATCGGAGACCTTCAAAAGTCCTTTGGACTGATCCCAAGTCCGGGAGTTAACTTCGGGTCCAATGTGGCTCGAAAGCGCTCGTTGGTCCTTTGAACGGGGAATTATTGGACGCAAATGGATCGTTCGTCCGCATGGTAAGTCTGAATCGCGCACGGGGTGGACTGTTGGAAAGGTTAGGAGATGTAATTCATCATTCCAAAGACCTAGACTCAGTTTGGGGAGTTGACTTTGGTGAATTGGGTTCTGTAAGCGTTGGGTGACCTTTCGGAGTAAAACGGATCGTTCGTTCGTACCGTAAGTCAGAATTGTGCACGGGGAGAACCGTTGGAAAGGGGATTTAGTTCCCTTTGAAGATTCATTTATTTTCGGTCAATCTAAAGAGTTAACTTGGTCAAACGGATCCCAGATGCATCTGTTGGCCTCCTGACCAAGTTTTGAGGGAAAACGGGTCTTTAATCCGTACCGTAGGTCAGAATTGTGCACGGGGAGGACGGTGGAAATGGGATTTAGCTCCCTTTGAAGATTCATTTATTCTCAGTCGAGCTAAAGAGTTTGACTTTTGGTCAAATGGAGCCTAGGAGTGCCCGATGGCCTCTAGGTCAATACTCAGGGTATGACTTAGGTTTATAGTGATGAAGGGAGGTGCCAGGGACCTAAGGAGAGATTAGGGGGTGCTAAAATGGGGTGTCTATAGAGCCCTTCTACGGGTGAGTTTGGAATAAATGATAGCCATCGAATAGACACCGCATGATTCCTTTTGAAAGAGGATGACCAATTCAGAGGGTCGAGGCCAAATCTGAGGGCTTAAATTGAGATGACCAATTATGTGGGTTAGAGCCAATTCTGAGGGCTTAAATTGTGATGACCAATTTTGTGGGTCGAAGCCAATTCTGAGGGCTTAATTTATGATGACCAATTTTGCAGATTGAAGCCAATTCTGAGGGCTTAAATTGAGAGAACCAATTCTGCGGGTCGAAGCCAATTTTGAGGAATTTGATATGACCAATTCTACGGGTCAAACCAATTCTAAGGGCTTAGGTTGAGATGACCAATTATGCGGGTCAAAGACCATTCTGAGGGCTTAAATTTAGATGACCAATTCTACGGTTCAAAGCCAATCTGAGGGCTTAAATTGAGATGACCAATTCTGCGGGTCGAAGATAATTCTAAGGGCTTAAATAAGATGACCAATTATTGGGGTCGAAGCCAATTCTGAGGGATTAAATTGTGATGATCGATTTTTCGGGTCGAAGGTAATTCTGAGGGCTTTGATATGACCAATTCTGCGGGCCGAAGCCAATTCTGAGGGCTTTGAGATGACCAATTCTGCGGGTTAAATCCAATTCTGAGGTCTTAGGTTAAGATGACCAATTCTGCGGGTCGAAGCTAATTCTGAAGGCTTAAATTGAGATGACCAATTCTGAGGACTTAAATAGAGATGTTCTCGAGGAACTCTGTCGTGGAAATTACCTCGTGATTTTGATTTGAGCTGGGGAGTTGATTGTTAGGTAAATCTTTGTATCTTTTGGAGACTTTGCGGGGTAATAACCAATTTGGTACTGTAAATTCCACTAGGGACGTAATTAGGTGGTCCACGGTTTGGATGCTTTGCTCGGGGAGACTTTTGGGGGATAGGAGATAACCTGAGGTTTAGGATACTTCAAGGGTCCTCTGGGGATGTTGTCAGGGGGAGATTCTCTTAGCTTTTGAGAGTTTCGCTGGGGAAATAGGGGTTTCGCTTGATGGAGTGTGAAATTTTCTTGGTGAAAATGTTCTAAATCTTCCCTGGGATTTATTGGAATTTTCTAAGGATTTTTCAGGGTTTTTTGGTATTTTCTGGGAGTTTTTGTACGAAAATTTAAGGAGGGTGTCGGTCAGCATGGTGTGGAAGGTGACATTCGGCAGTGGCATGAACTTTTGAACTGCCTCGAGAAGGTAAAAGGTCAGTGCCGATCGGTAGGTGGGGGTGCACTGCCGATCGGCATGACTCTTGGCTTCCTATAAAAAAGGGTGGGTTCCCCTCATTTTTCACATCTTCTCTCTCTGCGATTTTCTTCTGTGAATCGTTATAACATTCCGCAACTCGAAAAATGGCCGCTTTTGTGAGCACTGCGGTACACAGGGAGTGGTTGGCTATTGATGACTGGGCAAATGTGGAGTGGAGGGCCAAGGCGCCTCTTGCTTTGTGGGGTGAGAACTCTTTTGATGCATTTGAGCCAATGGCAGATGAGCGGACTTTGCTGCGGGAGCCATTGCGTCATCGCTCTTCCAGGGTGGTGAAATTTGGTGGTTATGTAAGTACAAAATGATGTTTGGCATTATCTTTTGGTGATTTGCTTTTTTCTTTTTTTGGATTTTTATAAGGTCTTTTCTTAGACAGGCGGATGTTTCTTGGTCAACTATGCGTACCCGCAGGACGATGGGGATTAAGGATGTCTGGGAGCACCTTCCACCTGTGGTGCGTTGGGTGGTATCATCAGTAGGCTTTGGGAGGTTGGCGTCTGTGCTGGATGAGATGCCTCGTTCGACGGCGGTCTTATGCGCTTTGGGGGAGAGGTGGTGGGACACTACCCACACCTTCCATCTTGGCTTTAGGGAGATGACTGTGACTTCCATAGATGTGCAGCAGCTACTGGGTCTAGATTGTGATGGAGAGAAGATAGAGGAGGATCGCTCTTTGCAAGTGAGGCCGGAGGTGATGCGGGCGGCACTCAGTGATGTGGGGAGGATAGTATCTGGGGACTCTATCCGCCTGTCCCTACTGAGGGATTTTTTGTTGGATAGGGTGATTGATGTGGAGGATGGGCTGCAGGTGAGGCAGATGGCCCGGTTGTTTATTTTCCTGGTGCTGGGGGATTTTTGGTGGCATCGAGCGGTGATGTCATCCACTTATTATTTTTGCCATACTTGAGGATATTTTCGAACATCCCTCTCTATGATTGAGGAGCCTGACTTTGGCGACCCTTTATTTTTCTCTGGATGCATTTAGCCGGTGCTGCCAGCAGACTTTCACTGGAGCCATGTATCTTCTTGAGGTATTCTTTAGTTTGCGCATTTTCCTTTCATGCATTCGCATTTTCCTTGTGCGTCTCTTTATTTATTGCGGATTATTGTCTTTGGCAGACGTGGTTCTATGAGGTGATTAGGTGTAATACCCAGTTGATTTCTCTGAAGGATGAGACTTTTGGGGACTTTTGTAGATTGTATCGGTGGCGAAAGGCCAATTGGCAGTCGAGGAAGTCTCTTTCTCTTGAGGCGGTGCGTCAGGTCTTGAATGGTCTGACCAGTGATAGGGTAAGAATTTTTCCTTCTTCATTCTTGGTCTTTATGTGCTTTGATTCTGTATTGACTTATATCTGCTGAGGATTTTTCAGGTGACCTTTTACCCTTGGGGGACGGTTGTTCAGGATACGGGTCGACTGGGGTGAATGCGCAGATGAGGAGTTTGTTGGTGCATGAGTTTGGCTACTCTTGGTATCTCGGGGAGAGGTTGGTTCAAAAGATTACTGAGGAGGAGGTGCAGGTTCTGCCTACGAGTCCCTATATGTCTATGAGGCGGGAGCGGCTATTGGCAGAGGATGCGAGGATTGCGGCGATAATTGTCCAGTCCTATCTGTTTTACACTGACACGACTATACCATACGATTATATGGACTTTGTGACGAGTTGGTTGATGGCGCCCAGCATATATGATGCACTGCCTTTCCCTCCTACAGGTTCGATTCGGCCAGTGGGGTCCTCCCATAGTGATGGTGGTCCGTCGACATTTGCGGTGGCGATAACTTCAGAGGTCCCCTTTGTGCGATTCCGTACCCCCTCCTATAACACTCGGCGGGCTGATGGAGGGATGGTGCCTATGTTGCATCGTCCTCATGCGATGGACCCGGAGGAGTTGGGCTTGACAGAGGAGGTTCTTCGTCATGTGGTATACTTTTCTGTTCTTTTCTTTTTCTTCTCTTTGGTTTCTTTTGATCTTTTATACTTAATACTAATTCTTCCTTTCCTTGCAGTAAGTTTAGGTGTCCACCACTTGACTGAGGGATATTAGGGACTGGATATCTTCAGCGACTGCCCATATTCGGGACATAGTTCCTGTTCCTTCTTGCTTGGTGTCGTTCGCCTCATCCGGGGAGAAGTCTGGTTCGGGTAGCGGTGGTGCGTCATCTCGTCGCAGGGCAAAGAGAGCGCATCGCATGGATGGAAGCTCTTAAGAGAGATAGCGGAAAGGGTAAGTGAGAGAGCGAGTGTGGGTTTGGGCTGAGTCCCATTATTTTTCTGCTTTTCTTTATTTTCCTGCAAAAATTATGTAACACAGAAAAATATCTATGCAATGCAATGGAGTTTTTTATTATCTTCTGTTAATGATGAACGAATGAATGCATGCATATGTGCTTTTTACTTTGCTGCTAAGACCGTAAAAAGAAATATTTTTGGATGTTTTGAAAGGAATTTTTATTCACAATGAGGAATTATATAAAGATGAAAGGGGAGTTGAAATTCTGCTTAAGAATATCAATTTAGTTTTATTAAGTTTTCTGATTTTGACAAAAGAGGAAAAAGGAAAATTTCCAAAAATAGGGAGTTACCGATCGGTAAGCCCCTTGTCCTGCCTATCGGCGGGTCAGTCTAGTCTAATCAATCAAGGCTATGATTGATAATCTCTTCAGCCTTTGGTACCTTGTGGGGCAGGATCCCCTCTGATTTCTGCAAAGGTTGTGTCTTTTGCGAGGGTTTTCAAGTATAAAAAGGGGTAAGGGTGGAGTGTTTTCATCACACCTTCACAATCTTCCTTTTCCACATTCTTACTTGTTTACTATTTCTTTCAAGATGGCTGTCCCTGGTAGTATTGAGTTTGCTAACTACCTTGAAGCCTTGGAAGCAATGTGCTCTTATAATGTTGACTATGATGCTTTCAACATGCGTCGAGTATCTTTATGGCGTAATCGACCCATAGAATGGAACATGGTGATGGCGGTGGTACAATTTTGGTACCCCGAAGACCATGTATTCCACTTTAGCTTGGAAGAAGTATGTCCGACTTATGAGGAGTTTTCTACCATATTAGGTGTAAATCCTATTATGGCGACTGTTATGCCTGAGTTTTCTCGGTCTCCCCGTGAGTTATTGGATGGACTTCTCCGTGTCTCGCCCTCAGCGTGTAGATCTTTGGTTACTAGAGCAATGATCTCCCTTCTGGTGGTGCTGCGATCTGTTCATTTGTAGGAAGTTGGTGATGCTGGATATGCCGGAGTTGTCGTTATGGGCTTGGTTTCGAAATTACTGCCGGTGACTGGGGAACTACTGGTGGACCCACAACTTGAAGATATTACTTCATGGATGTCCTACCGTCGCAATCCTGCAGCGATGATACTGGCAGAAACTTTGAATGGCTTGGATGCCTGGCAAGAAGGTCATTCTGACTTTCTGAGGGGTAGCCCTGTGATGCTGTTCATGTGGTTGTCTGAAAAACTCCGCCTGGTGACTCCTCCGGAATACCCTTTTATCGACTGTACCCAACTTCGTTTCGTGCCATTTCATCAACGTTGGCATGGATATTGAGAGTTGGGAGAACTGGCTTATGGAGCACGAGGCTCTAAATCTGCGATGGTTAGTGCCTTGGTGGGGACAGTTTCTGCTAATTCTGGTGATGGGGGAATACCCGTACATTCGGCGGATTGGTCTCAGACAGACCTCTTTATATTTCCCATGGTGGCTTCTGCACCAATTTGGCTGGGAGCATATCGTGCCACCTAGGACACTAGACATCTTTCTGGTTGAAGATCTGGTAGAGCGTCTGCGCCTGTGGCTTGGTTCTTTGTGAGAGAGTCGGCGTCTGTCGACCCGTCCCTCTCAGTATTTTTGGAGAGTTTGGCACATCCCTTAGGATTATATGAAGTGGTTGTGGAGAAGAGTAGTCAGTAATTTATTACTAGTGAAGACTGGACAAAAGTGGCTTGCCTTATCTGATACCTTGGAGGGAGGTGTGGTAGTTTTTCCGAGGCTAGTTCGAGTTTATCGGTCCATGGAGCGTCTACTGCACTCCATTCAAACAGGGGAAGCTTGAGGACCCCAGGATGTAGATGATGATGGAGTGGGATCCTCTGGTAGATGTGGGTAGGACTCTTGGGGAGTTTATTTTATAATGGGGAGAAAATTTTGGGAGTTTATTTGGTTTTTTAGGAAGGTAGGGGGAATGGATTTATCCATTCCTTTTCTTATGTAATTGCATCATAATTTCTTATTAGTGAAATAAACAAGTTTTTTATCGTTCAACTTTGCCTTTAGATGAATTTTTTATTTTGAATTATCTAAACCGGTCTCTAAGGCATGCATAATCCTTTTGTTCAAGTATATGTTAGAATGAACTGTCACTCTCGAAGATAAGAAAAGAATAGTTTTTTGTGAAAAAGAAAGGGTCGTGATCATGTAAGATGTATAAGCTGCCTACGTACCTCTGGGGTTTTTATTTGAAAGGTTTTAATTTTTTTGAAAATGGTTTTTTGCAGAGGATCAGGCCCATGTAGTTCTGGGTAGAGGGAAATGAAGATTTTTTTTTTAGAATAGAAGGGAGATGAGAAGAGTCGTAGCGCATTGAGATTTCGGACTAGGGGTATAACTTCTTGAGATGGTACAGGTTGACTAGACAATCCATCTCTTCTTCATCTAGGTCGGCGAGCATAGTGGCACCGCCGGACAAAATCTTCTTCACAATGTATGGGCCGCTCCAATTGGGCTTGAATTTCCCTCTTGGGTCCTACTATTTCTTTGAGGACTAAATCTCCTTCTTGGACACCGCAATCCTTAACTCTCTTATTGAATGATCGTTCAATATGATGGTGGTACCCTTGTATGTGATACAACGCTTTGAATCTCCTTTCGTCCAAGAATGATAGCTAGTCGAGACGGCTTTGATGTCAATCCTCCTCACTGACTTAGATTTTGAGCATGACACAAAGTGAAGGGATTTCTAGCTCCACGGGTAGGACTAATTCCATGCCATAGACTAAAGAGTAAGGGGTAGCCCCAATAGAGGTTCGGATTGAGGTTCGATAGCCCCAGAGGGCCTAAGGGATTCGGTTGTCCCAATCTTGACAGCTTTCGATCATCTTACTAATGATGGCTTTGAGGTTTTTATTAGCGACCTCGACTGCACCGTTGGTCTGAGGTCGGTAGGGAGAAGATTTGTGTCTCTGAATCCCGTACTCATTGACCACTTCTTTGACTTATGCCTCGAAGTGCAACCTGTTATCTGATACTGGCTCGTGTGGGACCCCATATAGAAAGATGATGCTCTTCTTGATGAATTTGGCCACTTCTTAGCATTCAAACCTGCGTATGACTCGGCTTTGACCCATTTGGTGAAGTAATAAATGGCAACTAGGATGAACTCATGCCCTTTGGAGGCATTGGGTGTAACTTTCCCTATGATGTCGATATGTCAGGTGGAGAACGACCAGGGAGAAGCCATGTTGTATAATTCTCGCGGAGGCAGGTGTTTAAGGTTAGAAAACTGTTGGCATTTGAGGCATCTCTGGACATAGGCGGTGCAATCCTAGATCATGGTGGTCCAGTAGTAGCCTTGTCAGATGATCTTATTATCAATCATATGACCGTTTATATGGGACTCGTATTCCTCGCTATGGATATAATACACTATCTCTTTAATGTCAGCCCCTGCAATGCAGTGTAAATGGGTTATATCGAAGTTTCTCTTAAACAGTGCTTTGTGACAGATGATGTATTGGGCAGCCAGTCCTCGGAGGGTTTCTCAGTCTTTCTTGTTGGAACCTTCGGGATAACTACCATGCTTGAGGAGGTGATAAATATCATAGTACCAGCAATTGGCTATCTCGGGATCTTCTTTGGTGATGAGCTCAATATGGTAGCAGTGGGTTGGTTTATCTTGCTTTTGAACTATAAAGGGGGCCATTGTTATTCCTTCGGGCATGTCGACTATGGAGGCTAATGTAGAAAGTGCATAGGTTAGGTTATTCTTTGCTTGAGGTAAGTAGTGGAAGGTGATGTCTTGGAATTGGGAGGCTAGTTCTTCTAAGGTGGCATGGAAGGGTTGGAGATTCTTGTCCTTGACTTTCCATATTCTGAGCACTTGGCCGATAATGAGGGCAGAATCCCAGTAGACATCTAGGCATTGAATTCTTTTCTTGAGAGTAACTTTGAGGCCTACCGTACACGCCTCGTATTCAGTCATGTTATTAGTGCATGGGAAACCCAATTTGATACCGATGGGAGTGTGGGAGTCATCTGGGGTGGTTAGAAGTATCCCAATGCCATATCCCTTTTTATTGGAAGCATCTTCGAAGAACATTTTCCATAGAAGGTCGTCTTGAGTGGTGTAGTGTAATACCCCGTATTTTCTGTGATATTTATTTTTGGGGATTAATTGAATTAAATGTTTATTAATTGGAAATTAATCCGGATAAAAATATTAACGAGATGTGAGTTAGTATTTAATTATAATGTGTATATTTGGCATTATATGAATATTGGTAATATTGAAATTGTCGTGAGATTTAAATACGGCAATTTGGGAAATTTTGTTGAGACGCGTGTGACCGCCGCGTCATGGTATTTTATTATTTTATTAAAAAGTGAATTTTAGTTCCATTAACCGTATGGTCATTTTGAGTGCGCCAACGCGTCCGAAAGGGTCGAGATAGTCAGAAAACACTAGCCGGGGGTTAAGTTTGGGTCCCGGGGCATTTTTGAGCCATACCGGTAACTTATAGGGGTATTTTGGTAATTTCAGAAATTTGGGAATTAAAAGTGACGAAAATTGGAAACAGAAATCTGACTTCTTCTTTAACCCACTAAACCCACTAACTACACTAAGAGACTTAATGGTCTACGGGAGAAGTTGAAATATAATTCCAACTTACCAAAAACCAAACACACCTCCATCACCTCCATTGTCTTCAACCTTGGGAAGAACTTGTAGAGAGAGAGAGAGAGAGAGAGAGAAGGAAGAAAATTCTGCAGAATGAGAGAGGGAGAACAACGTAGCTTTCAAGATTCAACACCAAATTCAGAGAAAGATTAAGGCAAGTGGTTTAAACTCATTTGATTCAAGCTATGCTTTTCCATGTTTAGGAAATTTTCGAAATTGATTTTGGAAGATAATTTAGACCCATAAATTGGAAGTTAAAAGCCATGATTTATGTAGGAATTGCATGTAGTGATATTCTGGACGAATTATATGTTCTAAACAGAACCTTTGATGATTTAAAAATGGAGTTAGAAGAAGTTTATTGATGTTCTTGAATGAAGAAGAATTCTGGAAATTTTTTATATAGTTTTGATCTAAACTAAGCCTTGGAATGATGAATTATGGAATTTGGAATGTTAATACTGTTGTAGGATGTTAGTATGATGATATTGTAACCTTGTCTTAGAGTTTCATGCTTAAAAATGGTGTTTTGGGACGAATTGGTAACTGCAAAACGAAGCAGTCCGTAACCAGACCTGGTGCGTTTGATCGATCGATGTTCTTCAGTCGATCGATCGACCACCATCGATCGATCGAAGGTAAAGGTTGATCGATCGACCTTCCCAGAATGAGTAAAGTTTTTCGTTAATTAAATTTTAATGAGGTTAATCCTTGAATGATATTATTGGAGACCTTGTGAATACCCTTAACCTTAAGGAAGACCAGTAGGCATGATTATGAGGTTGGACTTTAATTGGAATTTAATTTGAAGAATTATTCTAATTTAATGAAATTCGATATGTGAGATAATATTTGGGTTAATAGTGCAAATTTGAATAAGTTGATGAAATAAGGTTTGGGGCAGAAGTAAAGACCTTAGGTATAAAGATGTTATATGTGGGAATAATGGGATCTTAATAGTCTATTTGAGATAGGTTTTAAGTTTAAGAAACTACGACGTGAGACGTGTCGACAATTTAATTTCTATATTATCGGAACACTTGAAATATATGAATTTGGAATAATGGTATCAAGATGTAGAGTATACCTTTATTAATATCGATATATCTAAGATGTGTGAATGCTTAGTATATAATTTTTATGTGTATGACATACCTACCATACTTGCTATCACGGGAGGTTTACGTTCGCTTAGGGCCTTCTTATCCTTGTGTTGCCCGGATTTAGATTGGTTACCTCGATGAACATAGGTCATAGAAGGACTTATTGGGATGTTAATAAGTCTGCTGATCGTGGGAGCGTAGGTATGTGCGTGACCCATGTGATGGTGACTGTGTTCGCCTCCACTATTTGTGATGTTGTTATCTGAACGATTCCTAAGAGATTCGGAATGCGTGACCCTTATGTACGTGATGTACAGGGATGGATAGCAGAGTATGTGTGCACCGCAGCTTAGCCTTTGGGTGCTTGTATTGTATAGTTATGATGTGAAAATATACGGTTAAACGAGAAGTAAATTAACTATGTTAAATTGTGAGTATAGTTATGGTAATTTTTATGAAAAGATAAAAAGGGGACTTTTATCAAAATGGTGTTGTTAATAATTGAGAATCCGGGAATTAAAGTAGAACTCTCTATTTAATTGTTAAGGTTGGAATTTAAATGTGAACCGAGTAGAAGTGTCAGAAACTCTTTAGATAGTTATGAGATAACACATGAATGGGTACAAGAACGTTAGGAATGCACAGTTAGACGAGAGGTGAGTATCTCATGCGAGAGCACGTCCTAACATGTATTTTGCATATACTATTTTAAATGTTTTTAAAGCACTTGCAGGTTTTTAAAATATCTCCACATTCGGGCTCTGACCCGTTTGCTTTCAAATCTATCTTTTTTTAAAACCATTTTAGGTGCCCAGCCACAAGGTCACCATGCATAGGATTCTCACTCAGATGACGAGCTGTAGATGCTTGTGGAAGCTACAGGGATTTGCTTTTAGACGCTTATATCATTTGGATTCCATACTCAGTATTCCTCAGTTGTAGGGCATGTTGCCCAAATTCTATTAGATACATTTCCATTTCAGTTTTTCAGACTTTGGCATGTATTAATTCAGTATTCTAGTTCTCGTTACTTAGTTCAGTCGTGGAATTTGTAGTGAGGAGTTTTCCTCCAGATTTATTTATATCATGTGTTGGTTATTCTATTATTTTGTTATGGTGAATGGTGTTATTATTCTTCATTACACTTGTTGCATGTTAATCAGGCTTAATTAATATTTGACAACTTACTTTTTAAATACTAGGTGGTTAGTAATAATAAAAAATGTTTTCGACAGTGATGCTATTAACTGAGCCAACTTGGCATTTTGAATTAATTTAATAAAGGAGTAGCTACCCGGTATTTAATTAGTCGGGGTGTCACAGGTGGTATCAGAGCATCAGGTTCTAGTGTCCTTTGGGATCTGAACGGCTTATTATGTTTCCGCTGAGCTTTCTTTGATGTAGAGCCCTATATTTTAGGACTATTGTATTCTTTTGTATTTGCTACGTTCTTTAGCTATTTCAAGTTTATAACTGCGAACTTATAGACTTTATTCTTATTTCAGAATGCCTCCACGACGTGCACGATGAGTTCCCAGGAATGCAACGCCCGAACCCCAGCCAGCTCCAGTTCAGGGCATGATGAACGCCGCTGAGGTTGCAGCTATTGTAGCCCAAGCGGTAAATGCCGCCATTGCCATAGTTCAGTAGGTACCGCCTCAGGTGCCGGTTGCCGCGCCAGTACAGGCAAATGCATTCCCGTCTTCTTGGGAATGTGTACGTGACGCTTTTCAGAAAGCGCATCCGCCAGAGTTTGCAGGTAGCTCAGATGTGGCAGTCTTGAGCCAGTGGAGGAAGGATATACAGCGGCACTTGAGGATGTATGAGTGCACGGATGTTCAGAAGCAGAGGCTAGATACTTTCAAATTAGTTGGATCTTCACTGCAGTGGTGGGAGTCTATTACCACCATAGAGGAGAGAGATACTCTCACTATTCAGGAGTTCTGGGTGCGGTTCGACCGCAAGTACTTTTCGTCAGCTGTTCATACGGAAATGAGGAGGAGATTGATGAGTCTGAAGCAGGAGGGTAAGACCGTGGCCGAGTATGAGGCCGAGTTCACTAATCTGTTGAATATCGTTCCGGATGAGATACCGACAGAAAAGAAGAAGATTGAGAAATTCACCGACGAGTTGACATGGAGGATCCGTCATCATCTGTTAGGGAACCTTTCGTTGGCCACTTATTCTGATGTGGTTAACGCTGCTTTGTTACACTGACAGGATCATCGCTTTCATATGGTTGAGGGCAAGAGATCGGGAGAGTCTAGCCATCAGGGCAGGACTGGAGGACATGGTGCCGGTGGAGCACAATCTGTTCAGGGGCAGAGACAGAGTGATCAGGGTTTCCAGCAGGGGGATCATAAGAGGTTCCATTCAGGGGGTTTCAGGAACGGTCAGGGAGGATTTCGGAATGGCCAGCAGGGTCATAACGGCCATCAGGGCCAGCAGGGTCATAATGGTCAACATCAGCAGGGCCAAGGGAGGAACGGTAACGGCCACCAGGGCTGGGGACAGCAGGGGCAGAGAGGAGGGAACTTTCCAGGGAAGTGTTTCATTTGTGGCAAGACTGGCCATAAACGCCAGGACTGTCCTGATAGGGGTAGGGCCCCACAGCAGCAGCAGCAGGGAGCTCGCCAGGAGCCACAGAGGCCTATGTTTCCCGCCGCTCTCCCCGCACCGCCACAGATGGCAGCATTGCCACCCATTCCAGCAGTTCCGGCTCAGCAGGGGCAGCTACAGTATGGACGTGTCTATAACGTCCACCAGGCAGCAGTCCCACAGGCACCGCCCGCGATTGAGGGTACGTTTTCTATCCATGGCACTATGGGTCGGGTACTGTTTGATACGGGGGCTACACATTGTTTTATAGCTACACATTTCGCGAAGGCGTTAGGGTTGTTAGCCACCGCGGAGAGCACAGTGACGTGTGTCGACTCACCATTGGGGAATGGGTCACTTATATTCTTTATATGTCGGGGAGTGGGGGTAGATATTGGTGGTTTGTTATTACCTGCGGACATGTTGGTATTAGATATGCATGTTCACGATGTGATTATCGGTATGGATTGGCTCGCTGATTATAGAGCCGTGATTGATTGCTTCGGTGGGAGCATTATTTTTGCCATTCCGGGGCAAGAGATGTTTGTAGTGGCGATGCCTCGCCCAGAGGGAGGCTCGACCGCTCATTTATATTACCTTGAGGAGGATACCTCTAAGGAGGTTGTGATTCCTTTAGATTCGATCCCAGTTGTCAGGGAGTATTCTGATGTGTTTCAGGAGATACCAGGCCTACCCCCCAGTCGAGAGATAGACTTCGTTATAGACTTGTTACCAGATACGAGACCTATAGCACGCGCACCGTACCATATGGCTCCAGCTGAGATGAGGGAGTTACGGGATAAGATTGAGCAGTTGTTGGGTCAGGGGTTTATTCGTAGGAGTACTTCACTGTGGGGTGCCCCTGTGTTGTTCGTGAAGAAGAGAGATGGTTCACTGAGATTGTGTGTGGACTACCGGGAGTTAAACAAGGTCACGATACGGAACAAGTATCCATTGCCTCGAATCGATGACCTATTCGACCAATTGAGAGGAGCTTATTGCTTCTCAAAGATTGATTTGCGATCTGGTTACCATCAGTTGCGTATTAGGGAGGAGGGCGTCTCGAAGACTGCATTCTTATCGAGATATGGTTCTTACGAGTTTCGGGTTATGCCATTTGGGTTGACCAACACTCCAGCAGCATTTATGGACTTGATGAATAGGGTGTTCAAGGATTTCCTAGATCAGTTTGTCATTGTCTTTATTGATGATATTTTGGTTTATTCCCAGACTGAGGAGGAGCACGCCGAGAACTTGAGGCAAGTTTTGCAGACACTGCGCCAGAATGAGTTGTATGCAAAATATGAGAAGTGCGGGTTTTGGCTGAAGGAGGTTCAGTTTTTGGGGCATATTATTTCCGACTGGGAAATATCGGTTGATCCGGGGAAGGTATCCGCGGTGAGGGAGTGGGGACAGCCCATGACACCGACGGAGATCCGTAGTTTCTTGGGCTTAGCAGGATACTACAGGAGGTTTATTCGGGGTTTCTCCACGATAGCGGGTCCCATGACACATCTAACTCGTAAAGGTGTGCCGTTCATTTGGAGTGATGCCTGTCAGTTGGCATTTGATTAGTTGAAGGACAAGCTAACCTCAGCACCTGTGTTAGCATTGCCGAGATCGGGAGTTGAGTACCTTGTTTACACTGACGCGTCCTTACAAGGACTTGGAGGTGTACTGCAGCAGGAGAGTCAGGCCATAGCTTATGCTTCCCGTAAGCTTAAGCCTCACGAGAAGAATTACCCTACCCATGACTTGGAGTTAGCGGCAGTGGTATTTGCCCTTCGTATTTGGAGACATTACCTTTTGGGGGAGAAGTTCCGATTGTTCACGGATCACAAGTCCCTACAGTACTTATTCACGCAGAAGGAGTTGAATATGCGGCAACGGAGGTGGCTTAAATTCGTGAAAGATTATCAGTTCAATATCCAGTATCACCCGGGGAAGGCTAACGTGGTGGCAGACGCGTTGAGCCGTAGACCGGTAGAGGAGGTGACGAATGTGTGGAAGGCCAAGTGGAAGGAATTGGGACACCAGGATGCAGTGGCCCGATCATTCATGTATGTGATGACTGTTACACCGCAGATTGTCACGAAGGTAGTGAGGGCACAGGCAAACGACTCGTTCTGTCAGGAGCAGATAGTTAGATTATTAGCAGAGGGAGCCAAATCCTATACCATTAGCTCAGACGGGGGACTACGCTTCAATGGGAGATTGGTGGTTCCGAAAGGGGAGGAATTGCGGCATGAGGTGATGGCAGAGTCGCACGGCTCACGGTTCGCGGTACATCCCAGAGGGGATAAAATGTACCAAGACATGAGATGTCAGTATTGGTGGAGCGGGATGAAAAGAGATATTGCCGAGTTTGTTTCAAAATGCGCCACTTATCATCTCGTAAAAGTGGATCATCAGAGATCGGCAGGACTGCTACAGCCGTTAGAGGTCCCGATGTGGATGTGGGAGAGCATCTCTATGGACTTTATCACGGGATTGCCTACGTCACAGATAGGTCATGACTCCATTTGGGTAATTGTGGACAGGTTGACAAAAGTCGCTCATTTTCTACCCGTAAGGACAGACTACACTGCGGGACAGTATGCCCAGCTCTTTATTGCAGAGATAGTGAGACTTCACGGTGTGCCCTTAAATATCGTGTCTGACCGAGACAAGATATTTGTTTCACGATTTTAGGAGAGTTTTCAGCAGGCCATGGGCACGGAGTTGCGGTTGAGTACGGCGTACCACCCGCAGACCGATGGGTAGATCGAGCGCACAAATCAGATGTTGGAGGACATGCTACGTATGTGCACCATTGATTTTGAGGGTGGATGGGAGCAGTACCTTCCACTGGTGGAGTTTGCTTACAACAACTCCTACCAGTTCACCATTGGCATGGCTCCATTTGAGGCGTTGTACGGTAGACCTTGTCGTTCCCCAGCATGTTGGTTGGAGGTGGGGGACAACAAAATACTTGGGCCGGAAGTGATTCAGGATACTTCGGCAAGGATAGATTTGATTCGGAGTCGCATTCGGGTAGCTCAGGACAGGCAGAAGAGCTATGCTGATGCGAAGAGATTTTTTAGAGAGTTCCAAGTGGGGGACCAGGTTTTGCTCAGAGTATCTCCTATGAAAGGGATTATGCATTTCGGGAAGAAAGGGAAGTTGGCACCGAGATATGTGGGACCATTTCCTATTATTGAGCGGATCGGACCGGTTGCGTATAGACTTGGGTTACCGGAGCATTTGCATCGGATTCACGATGTGTTTCATATTTCCTCGCTTAGGAAATACCTTAGAGATAATTTGGCTCATTCTCTCATTGTTGTGGAAGACATTGATCTCCAGCCAGATAGCTCCTACGAGGAGGGGCCGATTGCTATTCTGGACCGAAGTGAGCGGAAACTGCGGTCAAAGATAGTTCCGTTAGTGCGTGTTCAGTGGCGACATCATAATGTCGAGGAGTCCACATGGGAGCGCGAGGATGAGATGCGCGAACGTTATCCAGAGTTATTCTTACCAGGTACTTTCTAGTTCCAAATTTCGGGACGAAATTCAGTTATTAGGGGGGAAGTATGTAATACCCCGTATTTTATGTGATATTTATTTTTGGGGATTAATTGAATTAAATGTTTATTAATTGGAAATTAATCCGGATAAAAATATTAACGAGATGTGAGTTAGTATTTAATTATAATGTGCATATTTGGCATTATATGAATATTGGTAATATTGAAATTGTCGTGAGATTTAAATACGGCAATTTGGGAAATTTTGTTGAGACGCGTGTGACCGCCGCGTCATGGTATTTTATTATTTTATTAAAAAGTGAATTTTAGTTCCATTAACTGTATGGTTGTTTTGAGTGCGCCAACGCGTTCGAAAGGGTCGAGATAGTCAGAAAACACTAGCCGGGGGTTAAGTTTGGGTCCCGGGGCATTTTTGGGCCATACCGGTAACTTATAGGGGTATTTTGGTAATTTCAGAAATTTGGGAATTAAAAGTGACGAAAATTGGAAATAGAAATCTGGCTTCTTCTTTAACCCACTAAACCCACTAACTACACTAAGAGACTTAATGGGCTACGGGAGAAGTTGAAATATAATTCCAACTTACCAAAAACCAAACACACCTCCATCACCTCCATTGTCTTCAACCTTGGGAAGAACTTGTAGAGAGAGAGAGAGAAGGAAGAAAATTCTGCAGAAAGAGAGAGGGAGAAAAACTTAGCTTTCAAGATTCAACACCAAATTCAGATAAAGATTAAGGTAAGTGGTTTAAACTCATTTGATTCAAGCTATGCTTTTCCATGTTTAGGAAATTTTCGAAATTGATTTTGGAAGATAATTTAGACCCATAAATTGGAAGTTAAAAGCCATGATTTATGTAGGAATTGCATGTAGTGATATTCTGTACGAATTATATGTTCTAAATAGAACCTTTGATGATTTAAAAATGGAGTTAGAAGAAGTTTATTGATGTTCTTGAATGAAGAAGAATTCTGGAAAATTTTGATATAGTTTTGATCTAAACTAAGCCTTGGAATGATGAATTATGGAATTTGGAATGTTAATACTGTTGTAGGATGTTAGTATGATGATATTGTAACCTTGTCTTAGAGTTCCATGCTTAAAAATGGTGTTTTGGGACGAATTGGTAACTGCAAAACGAAGCAGTCCGTAACCAGACCTGGTGCGTTCGATCAATCGATGTTCTTCAGTCCATCGATCGACCACCATCGATCGATCGAAGGTAAAGGTCGATCGATCGACCTTCCCAGAATGAGTAAAGTTTTTCCTTAATTAAATTTTAATGATATTAATCCTTGAATGATATTATTGGAGACCTTGTGAATACCCTTAACCTTAAGGAAGACCAGTAGGCATGATTATGAGGTTGGACATTAATTGGAATTTAATTTGAGGAATTATTCTAATTTAAGGAAATTCGATATGTGAGATAATATTTGGGTTAATAGTGCAAATTTGAATAAGTTGATGAAATAAGGTTTGGGGCAGAAGTAAAGACCTTAGGTATAAAGATGTTATATGTGGGAATAATGGGAACTTAACAGTCTATTTGAGATAGGTTTTAAGTTTAAGAAACTACGACGTGAGACGTGTCGACAATTTAATTTCTATATTATCGGAACACTTGAAATATATGAATTTGGAATAATGGTATCAAGATGTAGAGTATACCTTTATTAATATCGAGATATCTAAGATGTGTGAATGCTTAGTATATAATTTTTATGTGTATGACATACCTACCATACTTGCTATCACGGGAGGTTTACGTTCGCTTAGGGCCTTCTTATCCTTGTGTTTCCCGGATTTAGATTGGTTACCTCGATGAACATAGGTCATAGAAGGACTTATTGGGATGTTAATAAGTCTGCTGATCGTGGGAGCGTAGGTATGTGCGTGACCCATGTGATGGTGACTGTGTTCGCCTCCACTATTTGTGATGTTGTTATCTGAACGATTCCTGAGAGAATCGGAATGCGTGACCCTTATGTATGTGATGTACCGGGATGGATAGCAGAGTATGTGTGCACCGCAGCTTAGCCTTTGGGTGCTTGTATTGTATAGTTATGATGTAAAAATATACGGTTAAACGAGAAGGAAATTAACTATGTTAAATTATGAGTATAGTTATGGTAATTTTTATGAAAAGATAAAAAGGGGACTTTTATCAAAATGGTGTTGTTAATAATTGGGAATCCGGGAATTAAAGTTGAACTCTCTATTTAATTGTTAAGGTTGGAATTTAAACGTGAACCGAGTAGAAGTGTCAGAAACTCTTTAGATAGTTATGAGATAACACATGAATGGGTACATGAACGTTAGGAGTGCACAGTTAGACGAGAGGTGAGTATCTCATGCGAGAGCACGTCCTAACATGTATTTTGCATATACTATTTTAAATGTTTTTAAAGCACTTGCAGGTTTTTTAAAATATCTCCACATTCGGGCTCTGACCCGTTTGCTTTCAAATCTATCTTTTTGTAAAACCATTTTAGGTGCCCAGCCACAAGGTCACCATGCATAGGATTCTCACTCAGATGACGAGCTGTAGCTGCTTGTGGAAGCTACAGGGATTTGATTTTAGACGCTTATATCATTTGGATTCCATACTTAGTATTCCTCAGTTGTAGGGCATGTTGCCCAAATTCTATTAGATACATTTCCATTTCAGTTTTTCAGACTTTGGCATGTATTAATTCAGTATTCTAGTTCTCGTTACTTAGTTCAGTCGTGGAATTTGTAGTGAGGAGTTTTCCTCCAGATTTATTTATATCATGTGTTGGTTATTCTATTATTTCGTTATGGTGAATGGTGTTATTATTCTTCATTACACTTGTTGCATGTTAATCAGGCTTTAATTAAAATTTGACAACTTACTTTTTAAATACTAGGTGGTTAGTAATAATAAAAATGTTTTCGACAGTGATGCTATTAACTGAACCAACTTGGCATTTTGAATTAATTTAATAAAGGAGTAGCTACCCGGTATTTAATTAGTCAGGGTGTCACATGTAGAGGATGTTTTCATATGGGAATTCGGAGATCCAAACATCAGCTTCCTCTATGGGGTAATCAGCGAGGTAGTCAGAGAGGGATCTTCCTTTTATGGATTTTTGTGTGACGTACATGATATCAAACTCGCCCAGGAGCATAAACCATCGACATGTTTGACTGGATAAGGCGGGTTTCTCAAGCAGGTACTTGATGGGGTCCATTCGGGAAACAAGTTTGATGGGGAAGGTGAGCATATAGTGTCGTAACTTTTGGGTGACCCAAATAAGAGCGACACATGCCTTCTCCAAAGAAGTGTAGTTGACTTTGTACCCATTTAATTTACGAGTGGCGTAATAGATGGTTCTTTCTTTATAGGAATCTTCAAGGTATTGGGCTAGCAAAGCCCCAATTGCAGTGTTGGTTATGGTTAGGTATAGGAGAAAGGGGAGACCGGGCGGTGGTGGCATGAGTACCTAAGGTTGGGTCAGATATTGTTTGATTCGGTCAAAAGCTTATTGACAGGCCTCATTTCAAACCTTGGTTGAATCCTTTCAGAGGATTTTGAAAATAGGTTCACAGATGGAGGTTACATAGTTTATGAACCGGCTGATGTATTATTATTTTCCAAGGAAACCACGGACTTCTTTCTCCGTTCGAGGAGGTGGCATCTCAAGTATGGATTTCAACTTGGTATGATCTACTTCAATTCCCTTCTCACTGACCATGAATCCTAAGAGTTTTCCCTTTGTAACGCCGAAGTCACATTTCTGTGGATTGAGTCTCATTTGATACCGTCGCAGTTGTTCGAAGAACTTTCAGAGGGCGGGAACATGACCTTCTATAGTTTGGATTTGATAATCATATCATCCACATAAACCTCGACCTCTTTGTGAATCAGATCATGTAGGATGGTTGTGGCAGCCCTCTAGTAGGTAGCCCCAGCATTCTTGAGCCCAAATGGCATAATGATGTAGCAAAACGTTCACCATGGGGTGATGAATGCGGTTTTTTCTTGGTAATATGGGAGAATTTTGATTTGGTTGTATTCGGCAAAACCCGTCGACGAATGACTTAAGATCAAGACTGGTTGTGTTGTCCATGATCATGTTGATATTGGGTAATAAGTAATTATCCTTTAGAGAGGTTTTGTTCAAGTCCCTATAATCTACACACATCTGAACTTTCCCTCTCGATTTCGGTACAGGCACTATGTTGGCTAGCCATGTGGGAAATTCGATCACGCGAATGAAGCCCACGTTCAGTTGTTTGACCACTTCTTCTTTGACTTTGAGCGATCATTCGATGCAGAGCTTTCTCAAATTTTGTTTAACACTCTTGTAATCTAGAAGAGTGGGGATCTAATGTTGAGCTATATCAGGATCAATGCCGGTCATATCGTCATAGGACCACGCAAAGACATCCACGAATTCCTTTAGTAATTCTTTGAGTTGTGTGTGCTCATGTTTGTCAGGGGTAGCCCCTATCCTAATCTCACACAGTTGGCTACTGGAACCGAGGTTAACAATAATAGTTTCTTCTTTATTAACTTGAACACGGTTATGTTGTTTGTTAATAACCTTATTTAGATCAGTTAAGAATTGTTCACTTATAAAATCATCATCATCGAAAGTTTGATTAGAATCAAAATAATTAATGTAAGGCACAGCAAGATACTCAAAATCTTCATTTATTTCATTGATAGGAAAAACATCATTGAGAACCTCATCAAAGGAGGTCTCGGTTATATTTGATCAAGGATAGACAACAAAAGAAGAGAATGGGCAAATATTGGGGTTAGGTGGGATTTCAACAGGTAGAACTGGTGCAGCATGCCAGTTGAGGAGAGGTGTATCAGTTGCTTTAATCAGGTAGGATGGATCCAGTGATGTAGTGCCTGAATGAACCATACAGAGTGTCAGTCCCAGTGTCTATAAGTCAAACGAATCATCGAAGTCACTTCCCTCAGAATCTGCGGTATCTTTGATGAGCGGTTGTACATGGTGTTGATAATTTTCAGCCCATGGGTAGATGTCTTGGAAAAAGATCTCCATTCCAGGCTTTATCTTCTTATCTATATGGTCATACCATCGTTTCGAAAGGCCGCAAAAGGGTAAGTCTTCACCCTCTTTAATGAATCGCCCATTCAAGGAGTCACCTGGGATAGTCTGGATGCAGTCTAATCTTTTTTTTGGTCGAGATTGGCGGACCATTCTGAGCTCTTGTTCTAATGGTTAATATCCCAAACCAAAAAGAGGGACAGCTTTTTCCAGTTCAATGGGCTTAATTATCCCTTGATGTCTTTATCCTAGCTCCAGTCCGGGCATGAAGTGCATGTTTTTGAACATCTGAATCACATTGACGTTGCCATGAGGGTCGTATTCTAGATAAACCCTTTCTTTGAAATTGTCCCCTGCCGGGAGTAGAAGTGGCTCAACTCGGAATCCTGATAGGAGCATATCATTTGACCCATGTTATATCTCAAGGATTGGATAACTAGTACTTGCACCTTCGACACTGTCGTCGTCACCCAAAATGGTGATGACTCGTTCGTCGGTGAAGAACTTCAATTTCTGATGGAGTGAGGAAGGCACACCCATGATAATATGGAGCTAAGGTCGCCCGAGAAATAGGTTAAAATAAGTTGGGATGTCAATAACTTGGAATTCAATGACAGGGTTTATAGGACTAACCACTATTACAAGTTTTATGGATCCCATTACCTCCCGGTGGGTATTATCTTAGGTACGTACAGTAGCGAAGGTTGGAGCGAGATCACTTTCCTTCAGTCCTAAGAATTTGAAGGTTCTTAATGGGCAAACATTCAAGGCGAATCCATTATCAATAAGAGAGAGTGGTACGATCTTCCCCATAACTTTGACGGAGATGTTGAGTGCAAGATTGTGGTTTAGCCCGATTCTGGGAATTTCTTCTTCAGAAAAGGATAGCATTCGGGTAGAGGTCGGGGATTCGACTAAATTTATTTCTTCTTCTGGTGTGGTAGAAGGAGGAGCTATGGGTATAGTAAGAAACTTGATCAAAGCATTTCTATGCAGCTGGGAAGACATGAAAATCCCACATAGAGTGATGTTAGCCTGATTTTTCTTCAGTTGATCTAGGATCTTACTTTCCTCGAGGGTTATCTCGGGCATAGGAAGGTTTTCGACACCCTTTCCTTTGTCATTGGTTGGTGGTAAGCTTAGAAACTGGTAATTCCTTCCCAATTTGATTATGTGATTTACCAAAGAAGGGAAGAATATGAATCCCATTTCCTCGTCAATCCCGGGTTGTTCTGCCACCTTATTTATTTTTTCGAGGAGTTATTCAAATGATATCATCCCACACATGTCGGCTACCAGGCCAGCTTTCTTTGAAGCTTGCTCTTCGTTTGAATCTCCAAATTCTTCCCCCTATCTGGTGGTAACAACTATGGCTTTCCATGTAAAGTCAATGCATTCCACAACTTCAATGGCTTCTTCGTACAGGTCCCCCCATTCTGCGGGAAGGTATAAGGGTGAAGGGAACAGGCGCCCTTGTAACATCAGAGTATCAAGTAACTCAGTCATGCTGCAAATATTGTTGGTTTGCCTGAATAATTCTGCCATGATCTGGACAACGTCATCTAGGCTGACTTCATCGGTTGGTACTACCCAACTGCATGATCTGGACAACGTCATCTAGGCTGACTTCATTGGTTGGTACTCTCGGGCCCATTTCCATGCTTCCAAGAATAGCGTACTGAACCTCTGGCAGTCAAAGATCATCTATGGGTGCAATTTCAGCCCGAACTCTAGGAGTTGGTTTAATACTTTTGATAATTCCATACTTCCATTTTCAGAACGGGTACGGGCAGCGATGCATACTCTAGTAAGGAGTGACAGTGCCTGATCAGAGAGGCTAGCAGGGTGTAGGAGGAAATACGGACAAATTTGAAGAGGTTTGGGAGAGCATATGGGTGTGATTTGTGTTAAGGGATCAAATTTTGGGTTCTCTTCTAAGAAGATAGCATTTGCATGATTTAGGAGTAGGTTATGAGTAGTGTTGGGCTTAGGTTTGGCTGGTGGGGCAATGGTACCCGATCAATTAGACCTTGAATTATGTTTTGAAGGTGAAAGCATTGGTCGGTGGTATGGCCAGCAATTTAGTGAAAGGCGCAATGGGCATATACTTTGAAGTTTTTTAGAAGTGGACTTGGTAATGGACGGGGGTTCAAGGGTTTGATGAAGTTTTGACTTAATAGGGCTTGGTAAACTTTGGAGAGGGGAGCATGGAGCTCAGTGTATTCCTTTCGGACTAGGACAGGGCGGCTTTTTGGCTCCCACGAGGTTGTTGGTTGAGATTGATAGGTTTATCACATTTTCTCGGAGCGAATTGTTCGAAAACTTTCTTTGGTTCAACTTCTGTTTTAGCAAGACCTTCCTCGATTTCTACTCCGGTTGCTCTGAGAGCTCGAAAGTGGGGATAGTATTATCCTCCCATTGTTGCTCGGACAGGGGTAAGAAGTTCTTCTTCACTATATTGACTTTTTCTTCTTCGGATGGCCAATTGGTCATGGTGGCTGGCTGCTTTTTCCCTCCATCGGGCTATGAAGTTACTGACTGATTCCCCAGAGTTCTATTTGAGCAACTCTAAATCACTACGGGTGACCTTAAGCTCTTCGTTGTATTTGTACTGTGACATGAATTCTCGGGCTACATCCTCCCAGCTACGGATTCTAGACTCCTTGAGAGACAAAAACCATCAGAGGGAACTATCCTTCAAAGTTTGCTGAAATAATTGGGCCATCACTTCTTCAGAAGCCCCTGGGAGGGTCATAGAATAATGATAACTGCGAAGATGAACAATCAGGGGTCCACTTCCTCTGAATTTCTTGATATTTGGCATCTTAAATTTCTCGAGTAACCTCGCCTTAGGATAAGGAGACATGTGGGTGTAGTCTATGTAATTTCCAGAGATTATGACTTGGTCGAACTTCTTAGTTAGCATCTTGAGATCTTATTTTGACCTTGTTCAAACTCTTCCTCTTTTGGATCAATGATCATAGGCACGTTAACCCCAGGCTGGGCAAGGTTTGGCATAGGAAACTAGGCAGGCGACGGCCCGTTAACAGGAGGAGCACGTGGAGCGTGTTGATATTCTTTGGGAACCCAAATAGGCTTGGGTGGAACCATATCACGAGGGAATAGGGCCTTGGGCTCTTGAGGAACAGGAACCTGGTTTCGTTGCATCTCTCGGACCTCAGTCCGGAGGCTGTCAATCTTGGACACGAGCTAAGCTAAGACTGCCGTGAGATCTAGTTGCACAACTAGTACTTGATCTGTGTTCTCCATGGAAAATGGATGGATTTCCGACTTGAAAGAAGTAGCAGGGGAACAGACAAAAATCTGGGTGATTTGACTGAAGAACGAATCCAATAAGAAGCCAGGCCAAGGGCGTGCAATCAACCTGAGAAGGCGTAAAATGGGATTTATTTTTGGAGAAAAAAATGAAATTTTTGTTGATATTTTTTCTTTTTTTTAGATTGAAAGACAAAATATTTTTGGATTTTTGATAAAGGAAGGAGAAATGTTTTAAGGAGAAGGGTTTCAGCATGATTATTATAGTTATTTTGTTCTCACTTGTATTAAATTCTCCTATATGCAAAAATTAAATGTCGGACGGGACCCGATCCTGGAAAAGTTAGGTTTGTAACATATGCAAAGTTATGGTTGGACTTGTGACCAGGCTCACGGACAGGGTATCATTTAAAAATGCACGAAAATTTGGGTGGCAGGCCGATCCAAAATTTTGGCAAGAGTTTATGGTCGAAATCGATAATCTAACATGTGTGTCCTAGGCTTGACACCTATATGTGGGTATGAAGTTGGTTGGGTAAATTGTAAAGGGTTCCCCCCTTTGGCGTGACTTTCATGATATATGTCTTATTTTTTAAGGCAAAAGGTACGTGTGGAAAAGCCATTTGATATACCTGAGTGTACGTGAATTGCCTCACTATATACCTTGTGGGGATGGTACGTGTGAGAGTGAATTCGATATACTCGGCGTACGTGAATGAGTTCCCTGCGATATACCTCCCATCATGACTTCGGTCAAGCAATACGATACGGGAGAACCATTCGATATACGTCGAAGTTACTTGGCCAATGGAAGGTGAGAGTCATATCACTTAGGCTAATTGCACCCTCCCGGACCAGCGCCCATCACGAAGTGACCCTCCAGTTACTGGATAAAATTTGGTCAATACCAATGCTCTTTGGTGATGTCGTGTGAATCATGAATGATTCTCTTATTAGTATCTTATGATGAGAGTATCTTTCTTGATCATGCCAAACAGGGATCAAAGTACAAGTACCAATGGTATACCAAGTATGGATGGGTAATGCGTGCAACATGTGGATACACGTGATCCTAGGTGCACCTGATGCAAATTGTACATGGAGAATCTTCTACAAGTGTGTGAATAAAAGCATAAGCGTGAGGTACACATGAATAATAAGGGGGTACATGAAAATAGGGGGATATATAAGAAAATAAAACACCCATGTAAATAGAGTCTAGCGCTCATATAAAAACGTACCCAGCGGAGTCGCCACTGTGGCCATCCCCAATCCTCGTGGAGGGAGAGAGCGATGATGAGAGGGGGTGTCATCTTCGTGGTGAGAGGATCCTGGTCCCACGCATCCTTCTCGGGAGCGCTTCGACCGTCATCGGCGATGTGTGAGGTAAAAAATGTAGAGAGGTAGAGTCGCTAGTCTATTTTACTCAAAAAAGATAAAAGAAGGTGGAGCCGTCCCGAAGAACAGAATCCAAAGACATACTGATACATACGAAACCAAAATTGATTCGAAAGGGGTTCGGAGGCTAAGTTAGGAAATGGGAAGGTGTTAGGCACCCATTACGCCCTTACGGTCTCTCATGGATTGTTACTATTTTCCTTTATTTCCCAGTGATATGTGTGCATGTGTATATTTAGTGGAGATAGGAATCATCGACTTGTATCATGGAAGAGATAAAGCGAGTCATCCATAGGAATGTTCATAAAAGTAATATTAGAAAATATGATTTATGTGGTTATCCTTGCGTTAATTGTTATAAAGGAACGATAACGCGTGTGGAATAATACGCCACTAAGAACAAATATATCTATATGTAAATATATAGATTTTAGAAGAATTAAGTTAAAGAATATAGAAAAATAACAAAAATGGAAGGAATAGGACTTGAGTCTCGGGTTTTACCCCGAGATGCCTACGTAGCCTATAGAGGCATCAAAGTCCACGTAGTTCGTATGCAAAACGAGGGGTGGAATTTATCTCATAAATCCAACCCGGAACTTCTCTTATGTGTGTGTGTGTGTGTAAAAAAAGTGTTTTAGTTGTGAGAAAAGTGTGAGCAAATCCTCTTTTTCTTATTTTTTGGGTTTTATTTATATGAAAAGAAGGGATATGCAATAATACTAAATAAAAATATATTAGTATATGTGAGATGGAGAGAATAAAAGTGCTAAGTAATAAAATAAGTTAATGCGAATTTAGGAGAATTTGAGAAAGTTGGACCTTCTTGAAGATCATGAGCTTGATCTTGAATGTTGGAGAGCAGCCCTTGCACTTAGGTGATGATAAAGGGTAGTTAATTCACCAAGTTTGATGAAAAATATGATAAAAAGTGAGGGTTGGAAATCACACTGACTTCGAGAGAGGTTTTCTGAGTTCGCTGAGAGTGATGGATTTCAGATCTTGGGTTTTTTCTAATGAGGTTAGGCCCTATTTTTTTTAGGCCCAGGGCATTGCCAATCGGCATAGTCCTAGTCCTTCTAATAGGTAAGAGTTTTTAGGAACACTTCCGATAGGCAGGATTTGTAACCTGTCGTTTGGCAGTCTATTTTAGGTTTCTTCAAAAAAATGATCGTAAAACGCAAATCGTTGATCTGAATCGTGCACGAGGGGAACCGATGGAAAGGTACTTCAGAGCCTTCGAAAGTCCTTTGGACTGCTCTCGAGTTCGGGAGTTGACTTCGGGTCCAATGTGGCTCGAAAGCGCTCATCGATCCTTTGGATGGGGAATTATCGGACGCAAACGGATCATTTGTCCGCATGGTAAGTCAGAATCGCGCACGGGGTGGACCATTGGAAAGGTTAGGAGATGTAATTCGATATTCCAAAGAGCTTGACTCAGTTTGTTGAGTTGACTTTGGTCAACCAGGGCCTGGAAACGTTCAGTGATCTTTCGGAGTAAAACGGATCGTTCGTCCGTACCGTAAGTCAGAATTGCAAACGGGGCGGACCATTGGAAAAGGGATTCAGTTCCCTTTGAAGATTCATTCAGTCTCGGTCGAGATGAAGAGTTGACTTGGTCAAACAGAGCCCGGTAGCGTCCGATGGCCTCCTGATCAAGTTTAGAGGGAAACGGGTCATTTATCCGTACCGTAGGTCAGAATTGTGCACGGGATAGACCATTGGAAAGGGGATTATGTGCCCTTTGAAGATTCATTCAGTATCAATCAAGCTAAAGAGTTTAACTTTTGGTCAAACGGAGCTTGGGAGTTCTCTATGGCCTCTAGATCAGTACTCGGGGTATGACTTAGGTTTGGAGTGATAAAAGGAGGTGCTAGGGACCTAAGGAGAGGTTAGGGGGTGCTAGAATGTGGTGTCTACAGTTAGGTTTAGGAGTAAGGGACGATCAGACTGCGCTGGCATGGCTATTGGAGGTTGGGTTAGGTATTGCTTAATTTGGCCGAAGGCTTATTATCAAGCTTCATTCCAAACCTTCGTTGAATCTTTGTAGACGAGTTTGAAGATGGGTTCACAGATGGAAGTCAATTGGCTGATGAATCGACTTATATACTGTAGTTTTCCAAGGAATTCGTGGACTTCTTTCTCTATTCGGGGAGATGGCATCTCAAGTATGGCTTTCAGTGTGGCAGGATCTACTTTTATCCCCTTCTCACTGACCATGAATTCCAAGAGCTTCCCTTTAGTAACGTCGAAGACACATTTTTGTAGGTTAAGCCGCATTTGATATTTTCACAGTCGTTCAAAGAAATTTTGGAGAGCGGGAACATGACCTTCTCTAGTCTTCGACTTGATAATCATGTTATCTACATAAACCTCGACTTCTTTGTGTATCAGATCATGCAGAATGGTTGTGGCCACCCTTTGGTAGGTAGCCCCGGCATTTTTTAGACCAAATGGAATGACATTATAGCAAAAGGTTCCCCAAGGGGTGATGAATGCAATTTTCTCTTGATGATCAGGGTGCATCTTGATATGGTTATATCCGATAAATTCATTCGTGTTATCCACAATCATATGGATGTTTGGTAGTGGGTAATCATCCTTCGAAGAGGCCTTGTTCAAGTGTCGATAATCGACACACATGCGGACCTTTCCTCCTGATTTCGACATGGGTACGATATTGGATAGCCATGTGGGATATTCGATCACACGAATGAAGCCTACATTCAATTGTTTGACTACTTCTTCTTTTACTTTGAGTGACCATTCGATGCGAAGCTTTCGCAGCTTCTGTTTAACTGGTTTGCATTTCGGGAGCGTTGGAATCTCATGTTGTGTTATTTCAGGGTCAATATCAGGCATATCCTCGTAGGACCATACAAAGACATCCACAAATTCCTACAGTAGCTCTTCGAGTTATGTGCGCTCATGCTCATCAAGGGTAGCCCCTATCCTAATCTCACGTATTTGGCTACTAGAATCGAGATTAATAACAATAGTTTCATCTTCATTAACTTGAACGTGGTTATGTTGCTTATTATTAATTTTATTTTGATTAGTTAAGAATTGTTCATTTGCAAAGTCATCATCATAAAAAATTTGATTAGAATCAAGACAATTAATGTAAAGCATAGCAAGATACTCAAAATCTTCGTTTATTTTATTGATAGGAAAAATAGCATTGAGAATCTCATCAAATGAGGTATCGATTACATCAGAGGAAATAACTAAAGGGGAAAGGTGATAAACATCAAGGTTAGGTTGGATATCAGCAGGTGGCACAGGTGAAGCATGCCAGTTGAGAAGATATGTATCAATATCTTTGATGAGGTAGGATCGATGGGATGATGTAGTCCCTAAATGGATCATACAGAGTGCCAACCCCAGTATTTGCAAGTTAAAGGAGTCTTCGAAATCTCTATCCTTAGAATCCCCGATATCAGCTATGGTCTCCTTAGTGAGTGGTTGCACATAGTACTGGGAACATTCGTCCCATAGATAGCTATCTTGGAAAAAGATCTCCATTCCTGGTTTCATCCTTTTTTCTATAGGGTCATACCAAGGTTCAGGGAAGCCGCATAAAGGGAAATCTTCACCTACTTTGATGAATCTTCCATTTAGGGAATCTCTCGAGATAGTTCTAGCGCATTCTAATTTTCTCTTCAATCGAGGCTAACGGATCAATATGAGTTCTTCTTCTGATGGTTGATAGCCCAAGCCACAGGGAGGAAAGGCCTCCTTCAGTATAATGGTTTCAATTATCCCTTGTTGACTTTTCCCTAGCCCCGGTTCGGGAAAGAGGTGCATATTCTTGAACATTTAGATTACATTGACATTTTCATGAGGATCATATTCTGGATAAACCCTATCTTTGAAGTCGTCCTCTACTGGGAGAAGGAGTGGTTCATCTAGCATATCGTTTACCCCGTGTTGTATCTCGAGTACCGAATTACTGGTGCTTGCATTCTCAGTGTTATCACTGTCTCCCAAGATGGTGATAACTTGTCCATTGGCAAAGAACTTCAATTTTTTATGAAGGGAAGAAGATACCCCTTTGATGTTATGGAGCCACGGTCATCCGAGCAGCAGATTGAAACAGGCTGGGATGTCAATGACTTAGAATTCAATCATAGGATTTATAGGTCCAGCCCCTATTGCAAGCTTGGTAGATCCCATTACTTCTCGACGATTATTGTCATAGGCATGCACGACAGTAGAGGTTGGAGCAAGGTCGCTCACTTTCAATCCTAAACAGTTGAGGGTTCTTAACGAGCAAACATTCAGATACGATACGTTATCGATGAATGAGAGGGGAACAGCTTTCCCCGTGACTTCGACTGAGATATTGAGAGCATGATTGTGGTTGAGACCATTCTTAGGGATTTCCTCTTCAAAAAAGGAGAGCATTCGAGTAAAGGTCAAGGATCTAACTAGGTTCACTGCTTCTTCTGGTGTGGTTGAGGGGGAACTATGGGACCTATGAGTAGCTTAATTAGGGCATTTTGGTGAAGTTAGGAAGATATGAACAATCACCATAGAGTGATATTGGCTTGAGTTTTGTTCAGTTGGTCAAGGACCTTGCTTTCTTTAAGTGTTATTCTGGCATAGGGAGATTCTCAACACCTTTCCCTTTATCACTTGCTGATGGTTGTAAGCTCGGATTCTGGTACAGTCTCCCTGACCTGGTCATGTGGTTCACGAAAGAGGGGAAAAATAGAAACCCTATTTCTTCATCGATGTTGGGTTGCTCAATTACCCAGTCGGTCTCTCCTAGAATATCCTCGAATGATATCATTCCACATAGTTTGGCTTTTAGACTAGTCTTTCTTGAACCTGTCTCTTCATCTGAGTCTTCAAAATCATCTCCCCATCCAGTGGAAACAATATTATCTTTCCATGCAAAGTCAATACACTTTACAGCTTATATGGCCTCTTCGTATAATGCCTCCCATTCGGCAGGGAAATATAAGACCGAGGGGACCAGGTGCCCTTGTAATTTCAAAGCGTCGAGCAATTAGGATATACTACAAATATCACCAGTCTGTCGAAACAAATCTTCCATGACCTGGATCAGGTCATCTATACTGACTTCGTTAGCTGGCACTACCCAGTTGTCTGACTCTCGAGCCCATTTTCGAGCTTTTAAGAAAAACCCACTGAATCTCTGACAGTCGATGGTCATCTGGGAGGGAAATTTCAACCCAAACTCTAGGATTTGGTTCAGCACTTTTGATAATTCCATATCTTTACCCCCAAAATGGGTACGAACAGCAATACGGGCTCTGGTGAGGAGTGATAAGGTTTGATCGGCAAGGTTGGTAGGGTGTAAGAGGAAATATAGGAATGTTTGGAGAGGGTTGGGAGAGTATATGGGTATGACTGGTGATTTACTTGGTATGATTTGGGTAGATGGATCGAGTTCTAAGTTTTCTTCTAGGAAGATGGCGTTTGTATGACTTGGGAGTGGATTATGGGTAGTGTTTGGTTTAGGATTAGCTGGTGGGGCGATGATACCCCGTTCAATCAGGATCTGGATTGTGTTTCAGAAATGGAAACATTGGTCGGTGGTATGGCCAGCAGTTTGGGGTTAGTCATAATGGGCATCAGGTTTGAAATTCTTTAGAAGCGGGTTTGGTAATGGACGAGGGTCCAAGGGTTTGATCAGGTGTCGGTTCAAGAGAGCCTGGTAGACTTTAGAGAGAGGAGTGTGAAGCTCGGTATATTCTTTTCGGATTGGGTTTAGGCAAATTTCTGGTACCCATGAAGTGGCAGGCTGAGAGATATTATTGATGGTAGAAATTGAGGTACTAACAGGTTTTTCAAATTTTCTAGTAGCAAACTGTCCAAAGACTTTCTTCGGTTTGACTTTTGTGTTGGCAAGACCTTGTTCTATTTTTACTCCTGCTTCTCGGAGGGCTCGGAAGCGAGGGTAATACTGTCCTCCCATTATTTCTCGGACATGGGGTAGAAAGTTCTTGACCCATTCTCGGATAATTTCCCTAGTCAAGATGTTAATGTGTATGAATGAAACTAGATTATGAATCTAAAGTAATTTATGCAAAACAAGAGATTTGAAAGAGAGGGAGAAGGAATGGGACCTTATTTTAGAGCTTGAGCTTGGATCTTGGATGAACTCCTTTGAATGTTGATGGATGTTGATGAGAGAGATGGATATTTGCCAAATTGGGTGTGAAATGTATGGGTATTTAGGCTTAAATGAGATTTCTCATATGGAACTTTGCTGACTTCGAGAGAATGTTGTTGAGATCACTGATGCTGATGGGTTTTTTCTCTCCCTCGGTAATGAGGTCATGGCCCTTATTTATAGGGTTGTGGGGTACCAATCGGTGTACCCTAGGGGGTGCCTATCGGCAGGTGACCCTTGACACTGTGTCGATAGGAAAGGTTCAGGACCTGTCAATTGGTAGTCTCCTGCGAACCTTTTTGGAAAAATGACTGTAGAAAACAAATCGTTGATCCGAATAGCACACAGTGCATACCGTTAGAAAGGTATTTTAGAGGCCTATAAGAGTCTTTTGGATTTCTCTTAGTCTGAGAGTTGACTTTATGTCAAACGTGTCTCGGAAGCACATCTCGGTCCTTTAGACGGGAGATCGTCAGACGCAAACGGATCGTTCGTCTGCATGGTAAGTTAGAATCATGCACGGGATGGATCGTTGGAAAGGTTAGGAGATGTAATTCGACATTCCAAAGCATTTTACATGGGATGGGAAGTTGACTTCGGTCAATCAGGGCCCGAAAGTGCTCGGTGACCTCTCGGAGTAAAACGGATCATTCGTCCGTACCGTAGGTCAGAATCACATATGAGGCAAATCGTTAGAAAGGGTATTCAATTCCTTTTACAAATTCATTCATTATCATTCGAGCTGAAGAGTTGACTTTGGTCTAACGGAGTCCGAGAGCGCCCAGTGGCCTCCGAATTGATTTTTAGGGGAAAACTGATCATACATCTGAATGGTAATATCGTTTCACATATGGGGTGGACGGTTGGAAAGGGGTTTCAATGCCCTTTGAATATTCAAAGAGCTTTATCTCTGACGGTGGAGTTGATCGGGGTCAATTCGGGGCCTGGGAGCACCCGATGGTCTCTAAATCGGTACTCGGAGTGCGACCTAGGTTTACGATAGAAGGGGGAAGTGCTAGGAGTCTAACGAGAGACTTAAGGGGTCCTAGAATGTGATGTATATAGTATCATAGCTCTAGGTTCAAGGTTACTTTTGGGAGTGATGTAATGAGGTCAGTAGTGGATCTTTCAACGTCGATGTTGGTTTGGGGCCGATCACACTAGATTTATGATGGTTTCAATTCGTGTTGTCAATGACCGAGTTAAAGAGTAGCACGACAGGTAATTCATTTCCAAGTGGCACATGACCATGTTAGTTATCATTAATCACTTATGCGGTTCTGATTTAGATGTGTTAGAGAGTCGCAAGTGTCTGTGCGAGCCAATAATAGCGATACCATGGTTTTTAGTGTGAGGTGTTTGTGTGTCAACTTTTGATGATATGAGAGGTATGTTGAGATGTTGATAGAGCTTAATGAGATCCATTAAATTATAGACATAAATTGTGTAACGTCAATCGTGGGGATTAGGTGACTCGAACGTCATGCCTAAGCAATGTTAGTTATGATAAGAATGCATTAAGTTTTGGTGTGCGGTACTTTCGAATAGTTAATAATGATGATGCAATTAGGCAAATTTGATTCTTAGGATAATATCACAACGTAAGATAATTTGTGATTCGATAGATGTGAGGAACCGTGTTGGTCGACACTTAGGGATGTGTACTCAATCAGAGTCGGTAAAATACTACTTTTGTAAGTAAGTGTCTTGGTGATTCATGACTGAAAGTTGTACCTAGTAAGGTATTATGAGAGCTATGGGCAAATTACGGTAAGTATGTTACGTATGCAACCATGATGGTTAAGGAGACTTAGGAATAAACTCTAAATAGTCTTCCATGTCAGGGTTTTAGGATATATGATGCAATTTCAAGGGATAGGATCTTTAGTGATGTCGGTGATGTAGACCTAGAGGTTTATAGGATGTATATGATATCATATATCCTTCCAAAATCCTTGTTATTTTCAGTCTATGATTTGGTACGTGGCTTATGTTCACAACCATTTATAAGTAAATAAGATTATTATCTAAGTGTCAGGGGCCCATTTTAGCAGCCTAAGTAATGGCTAGATGCGAGGCAGTTTCAGTGTGAGTATGGTTTATGGGAGTCATGGAGTGTCCATAGGACTAATTGTGTGTGTCATCATTAGGAATAATAATAAACTTGTTGTGACATGTTAAGGTATTCAATGGTTGAGGTGCACCATATGTAGAAGCTCATGGATTAGTGTCTTTGCAAGCACCTAATAGTTGTGATGTGGATATTGATAAATTTGTAGAGCGCGCCTACAATAAGAAAGTCATGGATGATGAAGTCTTGTCGAGTTTTTAGGACTTTTACATGGAGTATGTTTGCTTTCCTTAGGAAAATAGTTAAGTTCGGTATGAAAGAGTGTTAATGTCCTAGAATGATCGTGTTGAAGGTCAAGTAATGATCTCAGGTTTTTGGTCAATGTTTAAAAGAATCGAATAGTGTACATGTCGGGTGTTTCCATTCGAATTAGCATGGATGGGTGATGTGACCTTCTAAGAGAAATTGGAAGCTTGTATCATGAGTGGGTATGATGCTCAGGTGCCATGGAATGACTAGTGTAGGCAGTGTAACACTTGATTTTGAAGAGTACTAGGAAATTCATTCGGGATTTAATTTGATGATGTCACATTAGAGACTTGAGGGAAATATCGAAGCATGATTATGGTGTCGGCATGTGTCGGTGACATGAGTTAGGATAGCCCTAAAAAGGTAGGTACTAGTTTTTGGCACATCTTGCCAAGCCAATACGAATTAAAAGATGTAGCCTTATCTCGTACTTACTACCCTTAGAATGCCAATGAAGATCGATATGGCTGTCAAATAAGTTCAGTTTGGGTAGAACCTGAAGATGAGCTCGGTGATGACCTCGTGTAAGTAAAGGCTACTATAAGGTGAGTGTTTCACTTAATGGGGTTTTCCCTAAGGAGACTTGGGGTTACGAGGTTACGATCATGCTATGACATGGCAGAAAGTAACCTAGGTACAGTGGGTTGGTGATGTCATCACTCATAAGATGGATAAGGTTGGTGTCAACATGGGAGTTGGCATTCGTCGACCGAGGTGGCTTGCGTTGAATGAAAAAGTAAGGAGGGAAACTTATTCTTAAGGAAGGAAGTCTAGCTTTTGACTTCCCAAAGGACAATAGGCTTATATGTGGCTTTCGTCTTATGAGGATGAATGGTTTGTGATCCGATTCATCATAGTTGGTGACTCGATCCAAGGTGTGTGTCTAGGTCAGTACCTAGTGAGAACATCTAGGAGGAATCATAGACTTTAAAGCATGTGGAGTAGATTCACTTTTCGTAAACCATAGTTTGTTGTGTTTGTATGGGATTCTCTCAGAACGGTTGTATGTTCCTTCTAACTCTTATGTGTCCCTTACAGTTTCAATAATTGAGGATTGGTGTTCCCACGACTGTGGTGGCTCGAATTTGTACCATGTTATGGTATGGCACGGTTTGGCCTATTAGAGTGCAGGTGGACCTGACATGGTCAATCCAACTAGATAACTGGGTGATCCACTATCTGAGGTGTGGGTACCCGAAATTAGAACTATAGGCCTGGACAGATAGCCCAATCCTGGCGGCCCAAAGACCAGGCCCCTCTTCTCTTATATTGATCCGGTCTCCCTCCACGTCCTCATGAAGGAAAGTTATAGGGGAGATGGAAAACGTGGAGGAACCCATCACCTCCACTTACCCACATGCACATATATATATTAAACCCTAGGTCCGGGGCAAAAGGACAAGTTGTGTTCTCTGTAATTACTCTCCGAAGCATATAGAAATAATATCGACTGCAACACCGTGGACGTAGGCACATCTTTGCTGAACCACGTACATCCTTTGTTGTGTGATTGTCATTTTATATTCCTTGTTCTCACTTGGTGAAAACTTTATTCTTATTTATTTGTGTTGCACAATAATTGTCACCACAATTGGCGCCGTCTGTGGGAAGCGTTCGTCTTTCCCTGAGAAGAGCCCACACCAAGAAAAGAGTTTAAGATGTCCGGTCATAGCAGCAATGCCCCTCAGGCAGGAGATACTCAAGAGCCACCTGCTCCTCGCAGGATTAGGTCTGAAGTTCGACGTTCAGATCAAAGAGCTCGCCTAGAAAGGCCAGCCTCAGAAGAAAGTCAGGGACCAGCGAGGTCCACGCAAATATCCAGATTGATTGATGCGTACGAGGCAAGACTCCACGAGCAGAGAGAGTCTTCCCGCAGATACGAGGCTGAGAATGCTCGCTTGAGAAGAAGGTTGGAAAGACTGGAGAGGGATCTTCATCCTGATAACAGGAGACGCCCATACCGCACTCCTAGACCTCAGGCGAGCAAGTCTCGCAACCGAGGAAGGAGCCCTAGACGAGAATCTCAAAAGGTCTAAGGAGGCGAGTCAGACAATGACCTTCGCGAACAGCTGCGAAGAGCGCGCCACTACCAGAGCCCTGCTCGTAGCGACGAGAACATACGAAATCTAGTCCGTTAAGATATGGACCAACATCCTGCTCACCACGGAATAAGATCAACCAGAGAACTCGCAAGGCGAGCTCTTAAAACCTAGATGAAGTCACCCTTCACGAGGGAAATCGAAGAGGAAGAAGCCCCCCAAAAATTTACCATTCCAAGGTTCAAGATTTACGATGGAAAGACTGATCCCATCGATCACGTCACGCAATACCGACAGGCCATGACCCTCTGGAATCACCAAGATGCCCTGACGTGCCGTATTTTTCCCTCGAGCCTGCATGATGTAGCGCAGAAGTGGTTCGAAAGGCTCCCCCACCGGTCGATCAAGAATTTCAAATCCCTAGCCGAACTTTTTACGGCCCGATTCATTACTAGTAGCTCCCATCCCAAAAGGATGGATGCTTTACTAACAATGAAGAAAATGCCTCAAGAGACCCTCCGAGACTACGCGAAGAGGTACTGGGAGTTATTCAATGAGATTGAGGACTACAGAGAGGAAGTGGCAGTGGCCTCCTTCAAGATTGGGCTCCCTAATTCTTCCCTCCTATACCAGTCCCTGACGAAGAAGGAAGCTGTGACTATTGACGACCTAATGGCTCGAATCGATAAATACGCAAAGGTGGAAGATGTCACCCGCCCTAATACAGGAGAAAACGGTCGAGCTAAGATCACTACCAAGGGAAGTGAGAAAACTGAGAACCAGAAGAAAGGAGGAAAGAACGGAGGCAAAAATGGCTCTAAGAACGGAGGAAACCATGACGCATCAAAATTATTTCAGGTGGTCAACATCGTCTTCAAAAAACCAATTTACAAAATTCTCACGAAGATCAAAGATGAGACATTCATCAAGTGGCCCAGGAAAATGGGGGGAGACCCCTCGAAGAGGAACAATGCGTTAAGATGCGCTTTTCACAAAGAGGGAGGACATAAGACCGAGCACTGCAAAGCTCTTAAGTCTCACCTCAAGGAGTTGGCCCAGTTCGGGCATTTGAACGACTTTATAGAAAAGAAGGCAGAGAAAGTGGCTGCCAACAGAGAGGCGAGACCCGACAACGTGCTAGAGGATGATGCTGGACATGAGTTCGCAGTAATCCATGGAGTATCTGACGTCAAGCAGTTACAAGGGAACTCAACTCGAATGGAAATGAAAAAACTTACAGCGGTAATGCAGGCTTTTCAAATCGATCCAGCAAAATCACAGTCAAGAAAGCGTCGACGAGCAGAGGACGTCAACTATAACAAGCATATTATTTTCACGGATGAAGATTTGGTGGGAGTAAGGACCCCACATCATGATGCCCTGGTCATTACACTCAGGATAGCCAACTTTGACATCGACAAGCTGCTCGTTGATCAAGGAAGTTCATCCGAAGTAATGTACCTAAGCCAATTCTGAAAATTGAAGTTGAGCGTCGCCGACCTAAAGGAAGCTACTGTTCCTTTGGTCGGCTTCGCTGGAAAAATGACCATGCCCCTGTGCAAGATAGTGCTGCCAGTTCGTGCTGGGAACGTCTCCAAGATGATTGAGTTTTTGGTAGTTGACATCGAATCACCGTACCAGGCCATCCTCGGCAGAGGATGGATTCATGCGATGAAGGAGGTCTCCTCAACCTACCATCAGAAGCTCAAGTATGTAACCGAGCGAGGAGTAATGGAGATCCACGGCGACCAAGCGATGGCGAGGAAGTGCTTCATAGCATCCATCGGACCAAAGCCATAGAAGAAGGCCGATCAACCCAGCGAGAAAGTTGAAGAAGGTGTGATACCTTCCAAGTAGCAATTAAAGTATGGAAGACCTGGAGTAGAGGAGACCAGGCTCCTCCCCTCCGAGCGTGTCATCGAGGACCTGGTAGAAGTTATGGCTGAAGTTGGTGATAGTAGCAGAGTCTTCTTGATTGGAGCATCTCTCACCGACCAAGAACAGAAGGAGTTGACGACCTTGCTGAGACATAACGTAGATGTTTTCACATGGGAACCATACGAGTTTCCTGGAATCGATCCTAATATGGTCTGTCATCAGCTGCACGTCGACCCCATATTCAAGCCAATCACGAAGAAGGCACGGAGAACTGCACCCGAGAAGGCTAAAGCGGTCAAAAAGGAAGTCAAAAAACTACTGGATGCAGGATCCATATGGGAAGTGCAATTCCCCAAGTGGTTGTCCAACCCAGTAGTAGTTCCGAAGAATAATGGGAAGTGGAGAGTTTGCATCGACTTCACTGACCTCAACAAAGCATGCCCAAAGGATAGTTTCCCCCTCCCAAAGATAGACCAACTAGTAGACGCCACTGCAGCTCATGAGCGAATGAGTTTTCTGGATGCATACTCAGGATATCACCAGATCCCCTTGTATGCCCCAGACCAAGACAAAACGGCGTTCATCATGACAGTTGGGTTATATTGCTACAAGGTCATGCCATTTGGGCTCAAGAATGCGGGGGCTACCTATCAACGGTTGGTCACTAGAATGTTCAAGGATCAAATGGGAGACACAATGGAGGTCTACATCGATGACATGCTCGTTAAGAGAAAAAAGAAGGAAAATCACCTCTCAGGCCTGTCAAAGACCTTTGAAATCCTCAGGAAGTACCGAATGAAACTTAATGCGAGCAAATATTCCTTCGGTGTCTAGTCAGGAAAATTTCTTGGGTACTTGGTCAGTAACAGAGGCATAGAAGCTAATCCAGACCAGATCGATGCAATCAATAGGGTACAACCCCCTCGAACAATTCGAGACGTGCAGAAGCTCACTGGAATGCTCGTCGCCTTAAATCTCTTCATCTCCAAATCCTCCGATAAGTGCAAGCCTTTTTTCCAGCTTCTAAAGGGGATTAAACCGATAGAGTGGAGCCCAGGATGGTCGCGAGCTTTGGACGAGCTCAAGTCCTACTTAAGATCTCCACCGCTGCTTGTCATACCACAGCAAATGGATTCTTTGTACCTGTACCTCTCGGTATCCAATCACACTGTCATCTCTGCGTTAATATGTGAGGTTGCAGGAATCCAACACCCTGTTTACTACGCGAGCAAGACCTTATTAGACGTTGAGCAAAGGTATCTGCCATTGGAGAAGCTCGCCTTTGCACTTGTAATAGCCTCGAGGAAGTTGAAGCATTATTTCGAAGCTCATACTATCATCGTCCTTACATCGCATCCCCTTAAGGCGATCCTAAGGAAAGCGGACTTATCGGGCAGACTGTCTAAGTGGTCAGTTGAGCTCGACCGGTTTGACATCCAATTTCAACTAAGGACAGATATCAAGGGTCAGATCCTTGCTGATTTCATAGCCGAATTCACGGGCGAAGAACTCTCCAACCAACCTCAACCAACAAGGCAAGAGAAGAACCAAGCAACAGAGAGAACCTGGAGACTCTTCGTTGATGGATCCTCCAACTCAAAGGGGGCAGGGATAGGCATTATCCTCATCACTCCAGAAAACACAATCCTCTAATAAGGAATCAGGCTTGGATTTACAGCCTCCAACAATGAAGCAGAGTACGAATCCCTAATAGCCGGTCTTCAAAAGGCACAAACTCTAGGAGCAAAACGTTTACAGGTGTTCGGAGACTCTCAACTAGTCTCTAATCAGATAAGTGGAGATTACAATGCAAAGGATGAAAGAATGGAAGCCTACCTCGCCTTAGTGAGAGAATTAATGTCAAGCTTTGAAGAGATCAACATCCAGCAGGTTCCCGGGGGGCAAAACAGTCATGTTGATGCCTTAGCAGCCTTAAGTTCGGCAGTTGACTCTGACCTTAAGAGGGTCATCCCCATCGATTTCCTCATTTGTTCGAGCATTAACCACAATAGCAAGTTACCAAACGTGGAACAAATACTCCAGGTGGGATCAGCCCCCAGCTGGATAGACCCCTTAAAGGACTATTTAAAGGATGGCATGCTCCCAGATGATAAGAAAACTGCCCACTAGATAAGAGTCAAAGATGATGACTTTCACTTATCCACAGGAGGCAACTTGTATAAGAAATCATTCTCCGGTTCCTACCTTAGATGCGTCCACCCAGGTGATATCGAGAAAGTGCTACGCGAGCTTTATGAAGGAATCTGTGGAAGTTATATCGGAGGAAGGTCTCTAGCCTTTCGAGCAATGAAGGAAGGCTATTGGTGGCCATATATACAAAAGGACTCCGCAGTATATGTCCGTAAATGCCTGAAATGCCAATTCCACGCTCCTATGGCCCACCAACCCACCAGTGACCTGAAGTCCCTGTCCAGCCCATGGCCCTTCGCCCAATGGGGAATGGACATCGGGGGACCGCTGCCTACCGCCGTCAACAATCGCAAATACCTGTTGGTTGCGACTGACTACTTCACCGAATGGATCGAGTCTGAATCCTTGGCGAACATCCGAGATGCTGATATGATAAGGTTCATATGGAGAAATATAATCACTCGGTTTGGAATCCCCATAACCATTATCACCGATAATGGAACGCAGTTCGAAAGTGGCCCCTTTCAGAACTTCTGTAACGAACACGGGATCAGACACCACTTCAGCTCGGTGGCCTACCCTCAGAGCAATGGCCAAGCTGAAGCTTCCAATAAAACTGTGATCGATGGATTAAAGAAGTGATTAGAGCGAGCCAAAGGTGCATGAGTAACAGAGCTACCCCATTTTCTATGGGCGTACCGAAACACTCCTCAGCGAGCAACAGGAGAAACCCCATTTTTGCTTACATATGGCATAGAAGCAGTCATCCCACTAGAAGCAGGTTTGCCAACAATGAGATCCAACCTTGTCGACCAAGGCCTGAATGATGAAGCATTGCTCGCCGAACTCAACCTAGCCGACGAGCGTAGAGAGATGACCCTGGTGAAGCTAGCGAACTATCAGCAACAGCTCGCGAAGCATTATAACAAAAGGGTTAGCCCGAGGACGTTCCAAGTTGGGGACTATGTTCTAAGGAAACTCCTGGGCAGCACAGTGAAGTCGTCAGATGGCAATCTAGACCCAAACTGGGAAGGACCCTTTAAAGTAACTAAAGACGATCTGCAAGGTGCCTATCACTTGGAAACGATGGAGGGAAGAGAAATACCACGAGCATGGAACGCAGCTAATCTCAAGAAATTCTATTTTTAGATCTTTTTCTTGTATTCTTTTGTTATGAAAACAGAAGTTCATTTTCTTTATTACTAATGAAAGTTACTTAGTTGGTTACACTCTGATTGGTGACAGTTTCATTCATCGCACATCTTTTCCAAGTAATAAGCACATTGATCACTATAGCATGGGAATACCCCTCCTCAGGTCATCGTCATAAAACACGAGAGACCTCTTAGCATTGCCCCTGGAAATATATAAAGCCTTACAGAGTATTCTTAGGCAGTGCGATCAAATCTTATACTGGTCATCAAACCTACTTCGATTAAACAAAATCCTAATCGGATGAAGACATCCAACACCAGGTGTGTCCTCACCAATTGCCCTACTTAGGCCTAAGGGAGTGTGACGACACAACCTAAAAGGTAAAGTGGGGCACAATGGTACTTTGGTATTATACTGGACTGGGGGGACACTTGCATGACAAAATAGAAGAGATCATAAAGCAGCAAGGATATGAAAAGTAGGATATACACGTTTAGTTGGCAAAATTGTCCAAAAACACAAACTTTTTATTAATCCATCTTATTTACAACAATGATAATACATGTTTAGTCGGTGAGCTCGCCCAAAGCATTTACATTATCAAAAAAAAATAGCAACTAGAAAAATTTCAAGGGGTGGATGCCTCCGAGCAAGATAATCAGCCACTCGAGTTCTTCGTCCGTCATCAGGAGAAGGATCAAGCTCTTCCACAACCTCATTCGCATTCGACTCCAATAATTGTCGGGGAATAGCATCGATGGGAATCCATCGATCGTCCCTCTTGAATGGGTTGGGCACCAGAGTGGAGGAAGACATCTCATGACGATACCATAGCACCGAGTTCCTCGGTACTTGCAGCTCTTTCAAGGCACTTAGCCATCCCCTGATGAAAGAAAGCTCCTCGAACTCAGATAGCCTTGTTGGAGCATCTGACTATCCTTGATCATAACCGTCAGCCCACGCTTGCCGAGGACCTTTCTTGAACAGGTTTCGCAACCGGGTGACGTCCCTTTGAAGCCCAGTAGCGATTACATATGCTCGCTGAACATCACCGCGGAGTTCTTCCATTTCCCTATCGCGAAGTTCTTCTCCTTCCCTGCTTCTGCTCCTAGTGCCCATACTAGCTCGCAGAAGGGGAGGGCGAGTGAGACTTCACGACACAGGAGGGGTAACATTATGATCAGCTCCATCTCATGATGATGAGGAGCCTTAAAATACTGCTCGAACAGTTCTCAGCGCATGCTCCCTGAGTCGTAAGACTTCTCTCCTCAGATCTTCATTCTCCTACTGAAGAACCTCCCCTACTTGGTTTATCTTGAAGGCCTCTAATAGTTTTATCTTTAGCACATTAATCTCCTCTTGCACTGAAGCATTAATGTCCTCCATCTCCTGGAGCCTGTCCTTCAGCTTGACCACGAGCTCAGATTGCTCCTTATAATTCTGATTCCTAGACCTAAGGGACTTGCAGAGCTTAACGAAGGCCTGGTGAACTTCAGGACTCGCATTGGGACCAAGGGTCCTACCCAACTGGGAAGTAGCAGGAATGTAATCATCCACATCAACTAACTACAAGCAAGAGAAAGAAAAGGGAGAGAAAGGGACAAATCAGTACAAGCTGAAATGAAGCCTTTTTCATTAATGAAGATTGAAGTTACATCGAACTGAAAAAAGAAAAGTTTACAGAATGGAAAAAACAAAAATACAGAGCAATCCTAGTAGATAACTAGTTGACAACCTCAGGCGGCCCAGAAGTCGATGGCCCCATCCCCTTGTCAACATCAGCAGGAGCACCGCCCTTAGCAGGGATAATCTCTGTCCCCACAACTAGAGAAACATCAGCAGGGGTCGCTTGGGGAACAGGATCGGCGCCTTCAACAGCTGGGGCAGGAACTTCATCCACGATTGGCTTCGGACCTGGGTCATGCTCTTCAAACAAGGGAGAATTGATGTCAACGCCAGCAGCCAAAAGGGCCTTGTTCCAGCCTTTCTTAAAGTTCACACGACTAATATAGCCTATCTAAACTTCAGCATCCTCATATGCTGCAGCCCAACCAGAATTGTATGAGTCCTCCTTGGCAGTGACAGCCTCAGACTCTTTCTTCTTCAGCTCTACAGATAGCATCCTGTTGTCCTCAACAACCGCTAGCTTGCTCGAGCAAACCTGGTCATAGGCCTGCTGCAGCTCCTTCAAGTCATTGACTACTGCGCCCTTCTCCTTATTGGCAGTAGCAAGAGCCAGATCGGATGAAATCCGAGCAGCGTCAACGGCTTTAAAGCTATCTTCGAGCTCTTTACCCTTCAGCTTCAGGGCAGCATTTTCCTCCTCCAGCTCGCTGTTTCTCTTCACCAGCTCGTCACGTGAACGATAGAGCACGGCGAAGTCAGTAACGAATTGCAAAAAAAAGAAAGCATCAAAAGAGAAAAATGAGGGAATTCAAAACAACATAGGAGAAAAGGAAAAAACCTTACCAGAGCAAGCCTTTGACTAGCCTGAAGGGCCAACTGCTCCGACCCTACCGCCCTCTGGCGATCAGCCGAAAGAACTGCTCTCTCGAGCAGAGCTGGGGCCAACTGGGGAGAAATTGCCATAGAAGCCCCCTCGGGCAGCGCGGATACTGGGACTAAGGCCTGCTCGTCCTTCGTCCTCTCTTCTTCCTTCCTTCTCTCCTCCTCCTTCTCACTCTCCTTCTTCTTCCTCTCCTTCACCCTCCTCTTCTCTTCCATCTTCTTCCTTTCTTCTTCCTTTTTTCTCTCTCTCTCTCACCTGCTCCTTTTCCTTCCTTCTCCTCTCCTTCTCCTGAGCAGAGGACCGAGAACCAGTAGCCATGGCCCCAGAAGTAGCTTTTTGCTTCTTTGACCTCTGTACAAGGAGCACGTGGTCCTCATCATCATCATCTCTAATTAAGTTCTTCCTCGGAGGAACCATCTCTTCCCTTGAACTGCTAGAAGTGCTCGATGATCTCCGAGCTTCAGAAACCTCCTCACGGTCAGAGGAACTGCTACTATCAAAGCTCCCTCCACCCAAATTACTCACGGCTCCTACAAAATCACTTTCAGAGATGATCTCCTCCTCGTCCAACTGGATAGTCTCTGCAGTAGTCTCTTCGAAGGAGTCAAACTCTGGTAAACTATCCACAGGCCTTGCTATGAAGCTGGAGCCAATGTTCTTGTACTCGAGTAGAAAGGCAGCAGACCTAGAATGCTCGCCGTCACCTAGAGGCTCCCTGATATTCCTAGCCTTAACCAATTCCGAGATACGAACCTCGCTGAGAGCAGGCTCCAAATTCTTTGACCTCGTTGTGGAAAAATAAGTAAAAGAGGAGTTAGAAAGGTCACAAATCAGCAAAAATCAAAATAACAGTACAATGTCTACCTATGTATTCCTCCCTATAGAAGGGAACAGAGAACCTCTCAGACCTCAACCCTTTAAATTGGGGAGAAAACTGCCAATTTCTAACAAGGAAACCTTCTTGCCAGTAGTCCTTATGGGAATCAGGTAGATTTACTACCAATACCCTATCAGGGCTCCTAGCTTTGAGGTAAAGGACACCAGAACTAGTTCGAGAAAAGGAGTAACAGAAACAGACCTCGGCTAGCCCTAACCTAGTTCCATACAATTAATTTATCCTATGGATGCCATTTACTATTTTCCACACATTGGGCGAGCATTGTGTAGGAACAATATTGAAATAGTCAAAAAAATGCAGGAATAAATCATTGGGAGGAAAAGTGAGTCCCCCCTGGGAAAGCAACAGAACATGGATCCAGTGAGCATCATCTATATCCCTAACATTCCTAGGAGGGGAGGCACAACACTCAATATCTACCCACCCAGGGATGTTGTAAAACTTCCTAAATTCAGATATTGACCTATTTCCAATCTTCGCCATTAGAAGGCCCAAGAAAAGCTACAAACCAAAGAGAAAGTACAAGGAAAGGGCACAGGAAACTTACAAAATAGAAGATCGGTTCAAGTGATGAAGAAGCACGAGCTCAGACAACTAAGAAGAAATGGGAATGGAAATTGAGAGAAGAAGGTACGAGGCGCTAGAGCTCTGAGAAGATAGAAGAATACTGGAAAGACTGAAGTGACGGGAGAAAAGTGGCTATTCCAACAAGCCTTCAAATTCTAATCATAGTGCACAGTAAGCAATGCGGGTGCCGCCAAAATCAACTCCACAGCTTTCGAGGAATCGCAAAATAGCCATTATGGCTAATAATTTAAATCTGTTGAGCCCATAAACATGACCCAACTAATTTAGGGGCAATTGTGGGTACCCTGTGACACCCCGCCTAATTAAATACTGCGCGATCACTCCTTTATTAAATTAAATCAAGGTAAACAGTTGGTTCATTCTCAGCATCACTGTCGATAAAAATAATTTTTCCGATTTAACACCCTAAATAATTAAGCTAAGTGTCAAAACATTTTCCATACAAAACTTTCCAAATTTTAATTAAAGAAAAAGATTTATTTTAATTTAAAACAACATTTCTACAATAAAGAATCACACCACAATAAACCAAATAACATAATACATTCGTCAATCGAATGTCAACAAATGGAACTAAAACCACAAATCCATCCTGAATAAATCCCATAGAACAATACTGGAAATAAAAGAAATACAAAATCCCAACAACAAATGAAATGATGAAAAGGGCGACACGTGCCCAATAAATGAGAATAATAGGAGTGGAGTCAATAACAGAAGCCGTCTACTCAAGTGACCTGCAACTCCCACCTAAGCTGCAGCTCGTCCTTCTCAAGGGATCCTAAGCAAGATGCCCTTGTGGCTGGGCACCTGAAAATATACATATATATATACAAGAGAGAGAGAGAGAGAGAGGAAAAGAAACGGGTCAGAGCCCGAAAGTGTGTTTGATTTTAAAATACGTTAAGCAAGTATTTAAATTGATACAGGCCAATGCAACTCATATTAGTTCGACACTCTCTTGAGAAATTCTCACCTCTCTTCTAATGTGCACGCCTATCGTACTAACCATCCCAAATAATTTAGTTTATCTTAACTTACTCATAAGTTTTCAAAACCGAACGATGACAACGTTTTAAAAAGGTTACTTTCAATATGTAGCACTCCTCTCGTTTTATCTTCATTAAATTATAAAGTTTCCCAGTGTCTTCTCATACTTTCACAAAACAAGTATTTATTAGCGCGTCAACAACTATGTCCTACTTATCAAATCACAGTAGGCAGTTTAAAGTTTATAACCTCATATATATATTAACTACTCGTATAATATATATATATATATAACAGCACCCCAACTAAATCTATGGTGCGGGCATACTCTGCTATCCAATCTCCGTATCGCTCACACAAAGGGAAATACAAGTTCGGAATCACTCTCGAACTGTATTAACATATACAAAACAACGTTGAGGCGAAGCATAGATTCTAAGTCCATGAGGTCAGTACATACCCACACGTCTCTTAGGACCGTCCGACTATCAATCTGATAGCCCGTACCTAGGATCTCTAACTTCTAGGGTACGAATTAATATCCCCCATAAAGCAACACAGGATAAGATCGTCCCAGCGCGGTAACCTCAGGGATAGCAAGTAGCGCGGGTACGTTTTTCACATGTATATAATATATGTACACACAATCATATAAATATACCCCTTTCATCATATTAATATAGGTTCCTCTCTTAACCGATAGTCACAACATTTATCCTTAATTTCCCATTATTATGATTACGTATAAGGTTTCGTCTCTAGCCTTAACTCGAAGGGTTTTCTCAATAGTTACGTGACACTCGTGGATTCTATCCATCCAAGTAGCAAAATTAGTAGGTAAACGTCTATTCACTATCGTAAGTATTTGACATAATATCTCACTTGAATTACGTAGTTTCCTCGTTCTATAAATAATTGTCCCTAAGATACAATTATCGTCTCATAATAAAGTTCTCAACACTTAATCATATGCCCTACTGGTCTCTCCTATATCCCAAAATATTTTATTCATAAAGCCCAAAAATTATTTCACGATGAATCATGTTCAATTAATTCAACAAGGGGAAATAAGAGTCTGTCAGGAGGGGTCGATCGATCGAGGTCTGGGGCTCGATCGATCGAACCTTCGATCGATCGAACCTCTAGGCTCGATCGATCGATCAAGCAGGTCTGCGAAATCCTGCAGAAGTGCAGTTACGGGTTTTACCAAAATTCTTCACCCAAATCAATATTTTCCAACACTAATTGTCCCAAAACTCCTACTACAAACATAATCACATATTTCCAGATGTTTTTGACGTTAAGCATGCGTATATCCATCATTAAACATGATTAAACAACCCAAAATCTCATTTAAACATCAAGAACCCTAATGTTTTCTTAACTTTTGTTCTAATCAGTTTTCTCCAGAATTTCCTTCTAACATATCATCAAAAATTCGTGGGTTCATCATCTACTTTACATAATATTTCCAGAATATGGTTATAATGTTTTCTACATGCAAATCCCTACCAAAATTGGGGTTCTCTTCCATTGATTACACTCCTAATCATTCCTACACTAATATGAATATTGCACCAATGAAAATACGCAAGTTAAACACTTGCGTGGGATTTCAGAGGTCTGGTTTCCTGCTGATATTGGTGTGGTTGTGTTCTCCTCCTCGCGATCTACGCGTTGGTGGTGACGGTGGTGCAAATGGTGGTGTTTTGGCCTTGAATCCTCCTTGAGAGCTCTCTCCTCTCTACTCCAATGGCCGTTCTAGGGTTCTGAATGTTCTAACCCTAAAAGGCTGACTTAAATGGCTGCTAAGGATGGCAGAAATTCGTGGGTTTAATTACCCTATTTTGTAAAATGACCAAAATGCCCTCCCGGATCACTAATTAAGTCTAAAAACAGCCCGAGACCCGAACCAAACCCCCGGGTACACTTTTCTGACTATCTCAACCCTTCCGGACGCGTTGGCACACTCAAAACGACCATACAAACAACTTATATAATATTCACTTTTATATCTCAATAATTAGTCCTGACGCGACACGGGCGCGTCCCGACTAAAATTCTCAAAATTTTTATTTCATTCACTTGTGACCTTTAATATAACCCATATCATATATTACTATGCTCATTAGTAATATTCGACAATTTTTATATAATTACTAACTCTCGTCACGTTAATAATTATAACATAATTAATTTCCGGATTTTTATTAAATAATTCACTCTCATTAAATTTAATAAAACCCCCAAATTAATATAGCATAAAAATACGGGGTATTACATACTTCCCCCCTAATAACGGAATTTCGTCCCGAAATTCAAAAAATAAGGCATACCTGATAAGAACAAATCTGGATATCTCTCGCGCATATCTGCCTCACGCTCCCAAGTGGATTCCTCCACATTATGGTGTTCCCACTGGACCCGCACAAGTGGAACTATCTTCGACCTCAATCTTCTCTCACTATAGTCTAGGATAGCCACCGGTCTCTCCTCGTAGGAGCTATCAGGCTGTAAGTCAATCTCCTCTATCGCGATGTGAGTATGGGCCATATCATCTCGAAGGTATCGTCTCAACGACGAGATGTGAAATACATCGTGAATGCGATGTAAATGTTCCGGCAGTCCCAATCTGTATGCAACTGGCCCAATCCTCTCTATGATGGGAAATGGTCCCACGTACCTCGGAGCCAACTTTCCCTTCTTCCCGAACCTCATCACTCCTTTCATGGGAGACACACGCAGTAACACTTGGTCCCCCACATTAAACTCCCTGAAGAACCGTTTCGCATCGGCATAGCTCTTCTGTCTGTCCTGGGCTACTCGAATGCGACCCCTGATCATCTCAATTCTCGCGGAGGTCTCCTGAATCACCTCTGGTCCTAGCAACTTGTCATCCCCCACCTCAAGCCAACAAGTTGGGGAACGACAAGGCCTGCCATATAAAGCCTCAAATGGAGCCATACCAATCGTGAACTGATAAGAGTTATTATAAGCAAACTCTACCAGTGGAAGGTGTGGCTCCCAACCTCCTCCAAAATCGAGAACACACATGCGTAGCATATCCTCTAACATCTGATTAGTACGCTCTGTCTGCCCATCTGTCTGTGGGTGATAAGCTGAACTCAACCTCAACTCAGTACCCATAGCCTCCTGAAAGCTTTCCCAAAAACGCGACACAAAAATCTTGTCTCTATCGGACACAATATTCAGGGGCACCCCGTGTAATCTGACAATCTCAGCGATGAACAACTGAGCATACTGACCCGTGGTATAATCTGTCCGCACCGGTAGAAAATGAGCCACCTTGGTCAGACGGTCTACAATCACCCAGATAGATAGAATCGTGGCCCCTCTGTGATGTAGGCAACCCTGTAATGAAGTCTATGGAAATACTCTCCCACTTCCACGCGAGTACTTCCAATGGCTGAAGCAATCCTGACGGTTTCTGGTGGTCCACCTTAACCAGCTGGCAGGTAGAACACTTGGCCACAAACTCAGCAATGTCCTTCTTCATCCCACTCCACCAGTATTGTCGCCTCATATCCTTGTACATCTTATCGCCTCCCAAATGGACTGCAAATCGGGACCCATGAGAATGAGTCATCACTTCATGACGTAACTCTGCTCCTTCTGGAACCACCAACCTCCCATTAAACCGAAAACCTCCATCAGAACTAACAGAATAGGACTCTGCACCCTCGGCTAGAAGTCGCACAATCTGCTCCTGGCAAAACGGATATGTGGTTTGCGCCTGTATCACCCTCATAACAATTTTGGGTGTGACTGACATGATGGATATGAACGAACGGGATACTGCGTCCTGGTGACCCAACTCCTTCCACTTTGCTTTCCAAACGTCGGCTACATCATCTACCGGTCTACGGCTCAATGCATCAGCAACTACATCGGCTTTCCCCGGATGGTACTGTATGTCAAACTGGTAGTCTTTCACAAACTATAACCACCTGCGCTGACGCATATTCAACTGTCACTGAGTGAACAGGTACTGCAGTGACTTATGGTCTGTGAACAAACGGAATTTCTCTCCCAATAGATAGTGCCTCCAAATTCTCAATGCAAAGAAGACCGCTGCTAACTCCAGGTCGTGGGTGGGGTAATTCTTCTCATGCGGCTTAAGCTTCCGGGAAGCAAAAGCTATAGCCTTCTCCTCCTGCTGGAGTACTCCTCCAAGTCCCCGTAAAGACGCATCAGTGTAAACCAGGTACTCCACACCCGGTTTCGGTAAGGCAAGGACTGGTGCTAAAGTAAGCTTGTCTTTTAGCTCGTTGAAAGCTAATTGACAAGCGTCATCCCAAACATACGGTATCCCTTTGCGAGTCAAATTCGTCAACGGACCCGCTATCTTGGAGAATCCCCGAATAAATCTCCTGTAGTATCCGGCTAACCCCAAGAAACTACGTACCTCTGTCGGTGTCGTGGGCTATCCCCACTCCCTCACTGCTGATACCTTACTCGGGTCAACTGCTATCCCTTGCTCAGAAACAACATGGCCCAAGAACTGTACCTCTCGCAACCAGAATCCACACTTCTCGTACTTAGCATACAACTGATGCTCTCGCATAGTCTGAAGAACCTGCCTCAAGTGCTCGGCATGCTCCTCCTCGGAATGGGAATATATCAGGATGTCATCTATGAAGACAATGACAAACTGATCCAAGAACTCTCTGAACACTCGATTCATTAAGTCCATGAATACGGCTGGAGCATTAGTGAGGCCAAACGGCATCACTCTGAACTCGTAAGACCCATATCTCGTCAAGAATGCAGTCTTTGAAACATCCTGCTCCCTAATACGTAGCTGATGGTACCCCGACCTCAGATCTATCTTCGAAAAGAAATTCGCTCCCCTCAACTGGTCGAACAGATCATCGATTCGAGGCAACAGATACTTATTCCGTATCGTGACCTTGTTCAATTCCCGGTAGTCCACACACAACCTCAGTGAACCATCTCTCTTCTTCACAAACAAAACTGGAGCGCCCCAAGGTGAGGTACTTCTGCGAATGAAGCCCTAACCTAACAGTTGCTCGATCTGATCTCGTAGCTCTCGCATCTCTACCGGAGCCATACGGTATGGTGCGCGTGCTATAGGTCTCGTATCGGGCAATAAGTCTATAACAAAATCTATCTCTCGACTGGGGGGTAGGCCTGGTATTTCCTGAGACACATCGGAATATTCCCTAACAACTGGGATCGAATCCAAAGGGATCACAACCTCCTTAGAGGTATCCTCCTCTATGTAATACAAATGAGCGGTCGAGCCTCCCTCTGGGCGAGGCATCGCCACTACAAACATCTCATGCCCCGGAATGGCAAAAACAATGCTCCCACCGAAGCAATCAATCATGTCTCTATAAGCTGCAAGCCAATCCATACGGATAATCACATCGTGCTCATGCATGTCTAAAACTAACATGTCTGCAGGTAATACCAGACTACCGATCTCTATCCCCACTCCTCGGTATATAAAGAAAATAAGTGACCCACTCCCCAATGGTGAGTCTACACACGTCACTGTGCTCTCTACTGTGGCTAACAACCCTAAGGCCTTCACAAAATGCGTAGCTATAAAACAATGCGTGGCCCCTGTATCAAATAAAACCCGACCCATAGTACCATGGATAGGAAACGTACCCTCAATCGCGGGTGGTGCCTGTGGAGCTGCTGCCTGGTGGACGTTATAGACACGTCCATACTGTAACTGCCCCTGCTGCACTGGAGCTGCTGGGATGGCTGGTAGGGATGGCGCTTGGGCTGGAGATGGAAGGGCAGGTGGAAAAAGTGGCCTCTGTGGCTCATTACGGGCTCCCTGCTGCTGTGGGGCCCTATCGCCTTCTGGGCAATCCTGACGCTTATGGCCGTGCTTGCCGCACACAAAACACCGGCCTCTGAAATTACCTCCCCTCTGTCCCTGCTGACCACGGCCCTGCTGGCCGTTACCTCCACGCCATTGGCCCTGTTGGCCCTGATGTGCACGCCGTTGGCCCTGCTGGCCCTGTTGCTGACCCTGCTGATTAGGCTGGCCCTGCCTATAACCCCCATTTCCCTGCCTGGGATCACCCGAACGGAATCGCTTAGCAGGGTCCCCCTGATGGGAACTCTGCTCGTACTGACGAGTCTATCCATGAGATGGTGCCCCACCGGCACCGTTACCCCCGGTCCTGCCCTGCTGGCTGGACTCTCCTTCTCTCTTGCTTCCTTGAAGGTGGAAGCGGTGATCTTGGCAATGTAGTAACGCTGCATTGAGTACATCAGTGAACGTACTCAGGGATAAGTTCCCAATAAGGTGCTGACGGATCCTCCAAGCTAACCCGTCGACAAACAATAAAATCTTCTTGCTCTCAGTAGGTGCCTCATCTGGCACAAGGGTGAGAAGTCTCGTGAACTCCTCCTCATACTCTGCTACAGTAAGATTATCTTGCTTCAGATTTAGTAGTTTCTGCCTCATCTCAGTTTGCATTGCAGGTGGAAAATACTTGTGGTCAAACTGCTCCCAGAACATCTTAATAGGGATCGTGTCCCTCTCCCCCAAAGTAGTAGTGGACTCCCACCACTGCAACGCGGCTCCCACCAGCTTAAAGGAAGCCAATAACTGCTTTTGTACCTCGGTGCACTCATACATGCGAAGATGACACTGGATGTCTTTCTTCCATTGGCTAACTGTGACAATGTCGGAGCTACCAGAGAACTCAGGGGGATGTGCTTTCTGAAAAGCATCCCGAACCCTCTCCCATGCAGATGGAAGCTGTGCTGGTACTGGCGCCACTGCCTGAACCTGGGGTGGAGCCTGCTGAATCACCGCTATCGTGGCATTCACCGCCTGAGCAACAATGGCGGCTACTTCGTTTGCATTCATTGTGCCTGGTGCCGGAGCTGTTGGCTGCTCGGCTTGGGCACGCCTATCTTTCGGAGCATGTCTCGGAGGCATCTGAAACGTGAACAAGTTTATTAGTCTACAGTTATTATCATATCTTAAATAGCTGAAGACTTAAACGTAGAAGCAAGAATACAATAAATCCTAAAAATAGGGCTCTATAGCAAAAACGTTAAGCTGAAAGCGAAATAAGCCGTACAGATCCTATGGACACCAGAACCTGATGCTCTGATACCACCTGTGACACCCCGCCTACTTAAATACCGGGCGATCACTCCTTTATTAAATTAAATCAAGGTAAACAGTTGGTTCATTCTCAGCATCACTGTCGATAAAAATAATTTTTCCGATTTAACACCCTAAATAATTAAGCTAAGTGTCAAAACATTTTCCATACAAAACTTTCCAAATTTTAATTAAAGAAAAAGATTTATTTTAATTTAAAACAACATTTCTACAATAAATAATCACACCACAATAAACCAAATAACATAATACATTCGTCAATCGAATGTCAACAAATGGAACTAAAACCACAAATCCATCCTGAATAAATACCATAGAACAATACTGGAAATAAAAGAAATACAAAATCCCAACAACAAATGAAATGATGAAAAGGGCGACACGTGCCCAATAAATGAGAATAATAGGAGTGGAGTCAATAACAGAAGCCGTCTACTCAAGTGACCTGCAACTCCCACCTAAGCTGCAGCTCGTCCTTCTCAAGGGATCGTAAGCAAAACGCCCCTGTGGCCAATGCAACTCATATTAGTTCGACACTCTCTTGAGAAATTCTCACCTCTCTTCTAATGTGCACGCCTATCGTACTAACCTTCCCAAATAATTTAGTTTATCTTAACTTACTCATAAGTTTTCAAAATCGAACGATGACAACATTTTAAAAAGGCTACTTTCAATATGTAGCACTCCTCTCGTTTTATCTTCATTAAATTATAAAGTTTCCCAGTGTCTTCTCATACTTTCACAAAACAAGTATTTATTAGCGCGTCAACAACTATGTCCTACTTATCAAATCACAGTAGGCATTTTAAAGTTTATAACCTCATATATATATATATTAACTACTCGTATAATATATATATATAACATCACCCCAACTAAATCTATGGTGCGGGCATACTCTGCTATCCAATCCCCGTATCGCTCACACAAAGGGAAATACAAGTTCGGAATCACTCTCGAACTGTATTAACATATACAAAACAACGTTGAGGCGAAGCATAGATTCCAAGTCCATGAGGTCAGTACATACCCACACATCTCTTAGGACCGTCTGACTATCAATCTGATAGCCCGTACCTAGGATCTCTAACTTCTAGGGTACGAATCAATATCCCCCATAAAGCAACACAGGATAAGATCGTCCCAGCGTGGTAACCTCAGGGATAGCAAGTAGCGCGGGTACGTTTTTCACATGTATATAATATATGTACACAATCATATAAATATACCCATTTCATCATATTAATATAGGTTCCTCTCTTAACCCATAGTCACAACATTTATCCTTAATTTCCCATTATTATGATTACGTATAAGGTTTCGTCTCTAGCCTTAACTCGAAGGGTTTTCTCACTAGTTACGTGACACTCGTGGATTCTATCCATCCAAGTAGCAAAATTAGAAGGTAAACGTCTATTCACTATCGTAAGTATTTGACGTAATCTCTCACTTGAATTATGTAGTTTCCTCGTTCTATAAATAATTGTCCCTAAGATACAATTATCGTCTCATAATAAAGTTCTCAACACTTAATCATATGCCCTACTGGTCTCTCCTATATCCCAAAATATTTTATTCATAAAGCCCAAAAATTATTTCACGATGAATCATGTTCAATTAATTCAACAAAGGGAAATAAGAGTCTGCCAGGAGGGGTCAATCGATCGAGGTCTGGGGCTCGATCGATCGAACCTTCGATCGATCGAACCTCTAGGCTCGATCGATCGATCAAGCAGGTCTGCGAAATCCTGCAGAAGTGCAGTTACGGGTTTTACCAAAATTCTTCACCCAAATCAATATTTTCCAACACTAATCGTCCCAAAACTCCTACTACAAACATAATCACATATTTCCAGATGTTTTTGACGTTAAGCATCCGTATATCCATCATTAAACATGATTAAACAACCCAAAATCTCATTTAAACATCAAGAACCCTAATGTTTTCTTAACTTTTGTTCTAATCAGTTTTCTCTAGAATTTCCTTCTAACATATCATCAAAAATTCGTGGGTTCATCATCTACTTTACATAATATTTCCAGAATATGGTTATAATGTTTTCTACATGCAAATCCCTACCAAAATTGGAGTTCTCTTCCATTGATTACACTCCTAATCATTCCTACACTAATATGAATATTGCACCCACGAAAATACGCAAGTTAAACACTTGCCTGGGATTTCAGAGGTCTAGTTTCCTGCTGATATTGGTGTGGTTGCGTTCTCCTCCTCGCGATCTACACGTTGGTGATGACGGTGGTGCAAATGGTGGTGTTTTGGCCTTGAATCCTCCTTGAGAGCTCTCTCCTCTCTACTCCAATGGCCGTTCTAGGGTTCTAAATGTTCTAACCCTAAAAGGCTGACTTAAATGGCTGCTAAGGATGGCTGAAATTCGTGGGTTTAATTACCCTATTTTGTAAAATGACCAAAATTCCCTCCCGGATCACTAATTAAGTCTAAAAACACCCCGAGACCCGAACCAAACCCCCGGGTACACTTTTCTGACTATCTCAACCCTTCCGGACGCGTTGGCACACTCAAAACCACCATACAAACAACTTATAAAATATTCACTTTTATATCTCAATAATTAGTCCCGACGCGACACGGGCGCGTCCCGACTAAAATTCTCAAAATTGTTATTTCATTCACTTGTGACCTTTAATATAACCCATATCATATATTACTATGCTCATTAGTAATATTCGACAATTTTTATATAATTACTAACTCTCGTCACGTTAATAATTATAACATAATTAATTTCCGGATTTTTATTAAATAATTGACTCTCATTAAATTTAATAAAACCCCCAAATTAATATAGCATAAAAATACGGGGTATTACATACCCGAAATTAGAACTATAGGCCTGGACGGATAGCCTAGTCCTGGCGGCCCTAAGACCAGGCCCCTCTTCTCTTATATTGATCTGGTCTCCCTCCACGTCCCTTTGAAGGAAAGTTATAGGAGAGATGGAAAACGTGGAGGAACCCATCATCTCCACTTACCCACATGCGCATATATATATTAAACCCTAGGTCCGGGGCAAAAGTACAAGTTGTATTCTCTGGAATTACTCTACGGAGTATATAGAAATAATATCGACCGCACCACCGTGGACGTAGGCACATCTTTGCTAAACCACGTACATCCTTTGTTGTATGATTGTCATTTTATATTCCTTGTTCTCACTTGGTGAAAGCTTTCTTCTTATTTATTTGTGTTGCACAATAATTGTCACCACATGAGGTATCCTTGATATTGTACATAGTTCAATGTATGGGTGGTTGCACTTCGGTTGTACAATTTTCTCATAATATACGCTTTCTTTTGGATTGACGACTATAGGATTGGACGGCATAATAGTCAGAGGCTGTGGTTATAAAGAGTAGGATGATGACTTGAGGAAATTGTATAGTGGTAGAACTCAAGGAAACATAGCACTAAGTGTTATTTACCATGATAGGTAGAGTAGTTTAATGCCTAGGCGAGTGTTTCCTAGTAGTACACCTAGAGTGGCCCCAGGTTCATGAAAGGGTTCTATGGGATGGTATTGGTTGTACGCATGATATAAAACTTAGTGGCATGTCACCCCGATGTTTGGGAATCACGAGGTGAGGTTAGTATCAAGTCTAAGTAGATTGTTGGGCTAGGAAGACCCGAGAATTCATGGAGACGTGGCATGTGCGGTTTTGAGGTCAGATATGGTTCTTGGTGATAACTTTGATAATTGGTGGTATTATGGTTTACACTTGGGTGAGTGTTGATCACCAGAGGGTGTTACCTAGTAGGGGATCCGGTATGCTTTGGGTATTAGCAAGGTAGTCTTAAGACTCGATTGAGTGTGTTCTCCAAGTGAGTGGAGACTCGAAGATGGTTATGTGATGTCAATGGTCATCATGGTTGTGAACATTAGAATATGTTGTATGTTGAACATTTAGTAACAACCCATGTGTAAGAGCCTATGGTGTGATCTTAGCTATTGAGGATTTGATGATTTAGTCTTAGAGGATTCCTATGACTTGGTATAAGAGTTGGTAAACACCATGGACTTGAGGAATTAGCGGATCGATAATTTCAAGGATGAAATTTCCTAAAGAGGGAATAATGTAATACCCGTGGTTAATATTTTATTATTTTTCCCGTGCCAATTATACTAATATGAAACCTTGAGATTTGGATCATTAGTATGGTCTTTCCCTCTATACTTGGTTTACTCTTGTGGCCTTGATAGTATTTGATGGAAGTTTTGGTCAAAATTGAAGATTTAAGAAACTGTGTGGTTCGAACGAAGACAATCTCATTCAAACGAGAATCTAATGTTGTTCTAAGTGGGTATCTAATGAAGATCGAACGAACTAGAACTATATGGGTATGCAGATTTTTTAGAAGGTCATTCGATGGGAAGATCGAACGAGATCTCAATCTCATTTGAATGATGTTCCATTGTCGTTCGAACGACCTATTCAGAATTTTTTTAAATCAGATGCTCTTGTGTGCTATCACATTTGGGGTCGTTAGATCTCCTAGTGAGTCCAGATGACCCAAAAATGGAATTTGAGTGTTTGGGGTTGTTTTGTAAAGGTTTTTTTAGGTTTATTTGGGGTTTATAAGAAGAGAGAGAGTGGGGGTGGGTCTCCCACCATTTTCAGCATTTCCACTCTCTACCTTTAGCTCTTAGAGAGTGTTTACCCTTCTCCCACCACCATAAACCACCCTACACCACCATGTCTCAACCTTATGCCATCACATTTCAGAAGTATTCCACCATATATAAGCCTAATACACCCATTTCCACCATTGTTGAGCAAAGCTACGAATTTCGGAGGTGTTGTTGAGGTTTTCGAAAAAGATGAAGATGGAAGATTAATGGAGTATGCAATGGGTTTTACTTGGAGCATTTATGGAGGCAATCTTTGTGAAGCTAGAAAACCTCCCCGATACCACCTTAGGAGGTGGGGGGTTACCATCACCTCTTTCTTTATCCAATTATTTTTGGATCTCCATTTAAGGTAGAAAAACTCTACTCTTAGTTAAGACTCTATTTTTCACATTAGTAGTCTTGTAGCTAGAATTGTTAGAGTAGAATACATACATGAGTAAGAAGATGAATTCTTAAGGTTTGTGTAAATGGTTTATAAATGATTTTAAAGGTTTAGAGAAAAATACTAAGATTCAAGAATGTTAAATAAATGATGTATTTTAAGAAGTTTGGTATTAAACATTTTGTGGAATAAAATGTTAGAAAATGATATTTATCTTGCGAGAATATTTTGGGTGAACTATGTTTTAAAGTTTCTTGCAAGAATGAATATTTATAAATTTGGACATTTGTTGAAGTTTTGAAGAATAAAAATGTCCTTTAGTCTTGAAAAGTGTATTTTTTCAAGTATTATGAAATTTCTTGAATAAATCACATCTTAAACACATGTAATAGGATTTTGGACTTAAAATCGATATTCTCATGCATATGAACTAGTAGTATTTTGAGAATGAACATATAAACAAGTTTAATAAAGGTTTTAGCAGGTTTAAACATAAAATTTAAAAAAAAAAATCAGCCCTTAAAGTGTGTGAAAAAGGTGTTGAAAATGTGACAAGTGTAAGGTTTCAAGACTACTTGTATTAATGAAGGAAAATGGCATTTTTATTTAAAAGTAGTCTTTAAATGTCCAAAGATTTCTTAGAGAAAGAAAGTGATGAAATAAATATATTTCCAACTTGAGCAGAATGTTACTTCAAAGTGTTAAAAAAGTGTTAATGTGTTAAAAACACTTAAGAAGTTAGTGTGGGTAAGTTAATGGTGTTTTGGAAAATAAAATTTGTGAAAATGGAGGTAAAGACAAGTTTGAAAATAAATGGATAAAATGGTAAATTTATGTAAAGTGGAATATTTGTATGAAATAATTTTTTTGGAAAAGGTGTCACACAAAATGGTCCTAAATGAACATGATTTCGTGATAAAGTCAATGATAGAGTAAAAAGGACAAGAAATGACAATTTTACAGTATAACACAAGTTAGGGGTGAAACCCCGGATTTTGGCTTCGACCGGGATAAAGGAAAAAGGTGGAATAATGTGGAAATTTGTAAAATACTAAAACACATTTGTATGGACTCGGATGACATTGAAAAAATTAAGGAGGGCTTGGAGCCCTGGAATGAAGGACCCAACATCACTGACCAGAGCATATGGTACCATAGTCGGCGGTGTGGAGCCCGTTAAAGTATGCGAATATTGGAAGATTTTGGAAAAAATATAATGAAAATAGAACATATCAAGAAATGGGTTGTGTGATATATATGTAAAAAGATAACCTGACTTGAATGAATTAATAAATATTCCGATAAAGCATAAAATGGACAAGTAATGTGAAAATTGATTAATGTCTATAGAGTAAAGGAATGGTAAGGTGAAGGTATTAAATGGTTAGTTAAGCAACCTAAATAGGTATGACCCATAATTAACACAAGGGCGTGTTTATGAAAGGTTTTCAAAGGAAAAATAAGTATTTTCTAACACGGTGTTTGCGTGTGTTGAAAGAGTTATTTTCAATGAAAATACTAAGATAAGTTTGGCATGCGTAATAAGGAAAGTTAGGTAAAAGAAATGATTTTTCTTAAAAAAGAGTATTGTTTTTAAGATATTTAATCGGTGTGGTAAATCAAGAAACAAATGTCAAGTTAAGAAAAATGGATTTCTTTTATAAGATTAAGGTGAATTAATTGGGTTGAGCAATATTTTTGGAATAAAAAACGGTTTCATGCATTTAAGTATATATATGTATTATATATAAGGTAGTTGCATGTACACGTAGATAAACGTGTTAGAGTATCCTTTCAGTTCGTTCGATTCTATACTGCATTCTTGTATTTTCACTTTGGACATTCGGCTCGTTCCCTCACGTTTATTACGGTAGGTTGGGTGTGGTTTCGTATTTTGAGAGCGTTTTACAAGCAAGTATTCTTTTATTTTACGTTAGTATCTTTGTATGCTAGAATTCCAGGGACGCTTCCCACAAGTCCCTCACGTAGCTTGATTTGAAATGAAAATCGCATCCTAAATAAGTGAAATGTTAATTAAATAAAATTGGACTAGAAACATTATGTAGGTTGTTTTATTGCACTTCACACCAAATGCTCGAGTCGAACCGGGTTGATCATGGGTAACCCATAAATTCGGATCGGGACGCTACATGATATGGGTTGAATCATCATAATTATTGTATATGAGATTTTACTTTAAGTCCAACCCTATAGAGAATGATATCCTGAAGAAAGTTAATGTTGAGTTATTTATAACTCTTTATGAAATTTATAACTTTATTTTGAATAGGGTATCTAGCTGCAGGAGTAACTTTGATAGACTCACCTATGTGAATGGGAAAATGTGGCCACTTCCTATGGTAATTTTAGGTAATTTTACAAGAGCGTTCACATAATGGGATAGGAGCACATGTGTTGCATTAAGGACTACACCCAAGTAGGGTTGTGCGTGGTATGTTATCAAAGATAGAGTTCAGAACTGTGAATTACTCTTGTATATTTTGAATCATCTTTATTACGTAAAGGTTCATGTCGAAAACATTTTTGCTTACGCACAATTCTATAAATTATTGCTCAATATTTTTTAAATTCAAGTGGGAGATTATTACCAATGAGTGTGTTTTTAAAAACCAAGTGGGGGATTGTTGTAGTAAATGGTGTTTAAAAAAATAAGTGATGGATGCATGGGTGGGACAAATTTTTTGAAAAAGTTTCCTTTAAAAAAAATCTGGACTTTTTTCGCAACAAGTGTGAGCAATTGATTTTTTGCTCCCAAAATGCACTTTGGATGAACGCCCTTATACTCCCACCAAGAACCTAACTATCTCCATTAATTGCCCACTTTATCTACCCAGTCATTTTGCCTCGTCTGACAAAATATAAGGATGGGTTTGAACTTGTAAAAGAAAGGAAAAGAGAGAGTTGCAAAAGACTTGTAAAAAAGAAAGAAAAAAAATAGATGAAAAATTCATCTTTGGGCTATACATTTTATCCGGATAATTTCAAGCAACTCTCTCACAAAAATCTGACAACATCCAAAAATATTTTTGAGCAGAAAATATTTCATCCCCCGTTTACAATTCCGTGATATTGAGCAATTTATTTAGAATAGGTGTTAGTATGCCATATACTAGAGTGCATAGTAATATGAGACATAGTTGATTATAGGCTTGTTTTATCCTCGGATCGACGTGAGTGTATACTACCTGCATAGAGAGGGTATAGTCGTGAAACATCTACAAGAGAGTGACCTAGTCCGCAACTCAACCCAAGAGTCATCTAAAACATATTTTGTAAACAATTGAGGTAATACTGTTTATTTTTGTTATGAAGTAAATATTTGGATTCAAACTACGCAGTTCATATTTCTGATAAACCTATGAGGTAACAACTAAATTTTTAGTAGTAGACAAAATAAAATATCATTTTTTATTTTTTGAACACTCCATAAAACCATCAAGCGTGATTTTTAATTACAATATATAAATTGTACCCAACACTCTCATACACAAAATTAGTTATGGTTCACATTAATTCCAACTCTATTATTGTCCAATGTGATTACAGTATTTCCCATCCAATTTTTTATCTTTAGATTGTGATATTTTCAAAACTTTTAAATATTTAATATTAAATTTTTTATTTTCATTACTTTTTAAACTATTTTAATAAGTTTATTTAAAAATATATAATTTTAATGGATTATTAGTCGTGACACATGCATCGCGTGTGCCACATTTGCTAGTGTTAGAGTATGTGAAGGACTTTTTGATCTTTTAATACTTTCAAGTCAGATTACTTATAGTATAAATAGGTGATAATATAAAGATATTACTCATTCTTTGGTTGGTAACAAAATTTCAGGTTGTGGTTTTTTTCCTCTTTGGATCCTGTGGAAGATTTCGATTTTTTGGGTTTAGTTTTATATTTCTTTTTTATGGGTTTAACTGATTCCGGTCATACCCGTTTCTTGTGCATTTTTGTATTTTTTATTTTTTGAATAATTCAGTTCATTGGGTCCTCTCTTTTAGGAGTAGATGAAGATTATCCTTTAAATTTTGTTGGAAATTTTTTTGTAAAAATAAGGGATTCGACCTCCCTTTTAATTAGAGAAAAGATACAATAGTTCAGCTCTCTATCTCTCTATCTCTCTATCCCTTCTTTATGTCTATATATTATTTCTGCCTTTATGGTATCAGAGTAAGTGGCGGACCCAAGAACTTAACGCAGTGTGGTCGAAACACATATGAAAAAAACGTAACACGCATACTATCAAAATTACCATATGTAGCTAGTCAAATTATCTTGCACAATTTCATTGCAAAGATTAAATTACATAAAAAAATTACAATAAAACTCTTCGGGTCTTCATTTTTTGGAAACGTTGATTGATATCTTCATTTTTAACGTCAGACACTATTTCTCTCTTAATATATGCCACCAAACAATTATTCATCATTTAATCTCCCTTTTGATTGTGCAACGAAGTTTTGATGATTTTAATCACAAACAATACTCTTTTTAAAGTTGTGGTTGCCAACTTCACAAGAAAATATACCAATGGATATGCGCGATGCTTCTTCAATTGATGCATTTTTAAAGCAAATTCGCCAATCCCTATAACTCCAACAAATTGTTCATCAGATCGTACATCCATAATATAGTTATCAAGTCAATGCTCAAGAATCATTAATTCTTGAGAAGGAAAGTCCTATGGATAAAACTTAGAAAATCGATGCAATTTTATCTTATCATATGTGGAGAATGAATAGTTTTCATCAAGAGACGACATACAAACCAGCAACTATGTATTCACCTCATTAAAACCATTATTCAACTCTTAAAATTGCAAATCTATAACCTTGTAAAACACTTTAACACAATAATGATGAAGATTTGTAGCTTCTCCAGGGTTACTAAGTGATCTTCCTATAACAATAAACAAGTCTTCCATCTTTGGCACAAGTATCTCATACTTGACACAAAATGAAGAAACCTCATCTAACAACGACTCATATCCATCTTCTCTCATTTGTTGTAATTGTTGCTTGGTTATTCCCATAAGAGTCATGGCATTCACAATGTCTTGGTCCTTTATTTTTAAAGCTTGTGACAAGTCATTTGCATCACCCAAAATATTTTTCATCAAATGCAAATGAAAAACAAATTTAGGGCATTTCATAAGTACCATTAGTTGTGTGTACTAGTAGGTTCTCCAACATCCATATTAAACCTTGCTTTCTTTCTCCAATTCTTAAAACCCTCCCCATCAAAGGAATCAAAATCATTTTGCTCGGCTTTGAAAAGGTAGCAATACAAACAGTTTGCCCTATCCTTCTTTATACTATACTCTATCCAATTAGGGTGATCATTGAACCATGGAGGCCTAAATCTTCGCTTCTCCTTAGAACAAAGATGGTAAGGAAATTTGTGATTTTTAGGTTGAGTAGGACCTTTTGCCAAGTAGTAACACCGTACCACATTTCTTTCATTAACAACATACTTTTGTAGGGGTTTTCTCAACCCGAGATCAACCAGGTACTTATCCAAACTGGCTTCAACATTGGGTTGGGGTAGTGGAGGGGGAGGAGGGGGGGGGGGCGATGATGTAGGTGGCGGTAGCGTATCTTTTTGAAATACTTCAACATAATTGCCTAAACATGAAACGATATTTAAAAATACATTTTCAGCTACTATACAACAATAATTGAAGTTTGTGAAATGAAAATTTTCAGCAAATAAAAAAAATTAGGAAACATTTCAGCAGTATAAAATTTCAGCAATAAAGTTTCATTCAAATTAACTAAGAAAATTTCAGCAACAAAGTTTCATACAAATTAGCTAAGAAAATATCAGCAATAAAGTTTTATAGAATATTTACAAAATTTCAGTAATAAAGTTTCATAGAAATTAACTAAGAAAATTTTAACAACAAAAAGTTTCATATAATATCAATATCCATGAAATTTCATCAACAAAGTTTCATATAATAATAAAATAAATTAAAAAAAATTACAAGTTTTGACTGCCGAGAGGATAACATAGCAAGAAAGGAGAGGGATGGGGTCTCCTCAAATGCTCCGATCCAACCAACCACTAAGTGAGGGTTGTTGCTGGCTGGTTGGGGGGGTTGTCCAAGAGTAGAGGGCATGGGAGGGGAGGGATAGGAGAGGGCGGGGGAGGGGAGGGAGAGGAGATGGAGATCCGAGAGAGAGGGCAGAGGGGATAGGGGAGAGAGAGAAATTGGGGAGAGGATAGGAAAAGGGAAATGACCGAGTAGAAAGAGATAAAGGGAGAGAATTAGGTTTTTTTTTTTTTTTTTTCTTTAGGTCTATTTACAATATCCACCCTCATAGTTTAAATTTTTATTCGGCTGCCTTATTTTTTTTACAGTATTCGAAATAACAAATTCTGAAAATTTTGTGGGTGCGGCCGCCCCCTTTGGGATGGAGTGGGTCCGCCGCTGATCAGAGTAGGGTCTAACCAGTTAACTCGTGGTAAAAACCCCATGGATGGGTTTCAAAGAGGTGAAAATTATGAAATATACTAAAATGATGGAGAAAGAGAGGTATTTTGAATTTTCACCTCTTTGAGAAAGAGGTATTTTGAATTTTCACCCCTTTGAATAATGAATTAGATGAGGTTAGGGCCGAATTTTAGGAAATGATCCAATCCCAACCATCAAAGGTGTTCTCTGAAGTTAGGAGAGAAGAAAGTCGATAAAAAGTGATAATAAGAGAGACTTCCCCACATGCAATAACAAAAAAATTAGCTTTTGTCTAAAAAATAATTAATAAAAAATCAAATGGCGACCAACGGATGCATGGGGAAAGGTGACAATATTTGGTGATTATTGTCACAAATCACGCCACACTAAGGAGACTTGCTAGAAATTGAATGAAAAACCACCCACCTCGAAAAACAATCACCCCCTAAGAAAGACCACAAAGAGTTTCCAAATGGTATAGAATAATAAATCAGCAATAAAGGAGGAGACTATGTTTTACCACTCTCTAAAGAAAAACCAAAGCAACTGTACGGACTACGCACTCTCAATTACTCACAATCCAAACCTAATTCAAGCAATAAAAATCTAGATTCTTCTGGTTTATTAGCCCAAACACGTACATTCAAATTAACCCTGAGTGTTTTCTTATTATTCTTGTGTTGGAAATTTAAAAAATAAAAATAATATATGGCTCACTCTCTTCAGTTTTGGGTAAAGGATTTGTAGAGATTTTAAAATATTTAGTCCTTGACAATGCCTTGCATGTTCCAAACCACTGTTGTAATATGTTGTTTGTTAGCAAATCAATGAAGGATCTCAACTCTAAAGTTAATTAGGATCACTACACCCCCTACGTACCATGATCCGAGATTGCACGAATTGAAATATAACGGGTTTTAGATCCAAATCTCAAAAAATGTCATTACCAAATTTAATATTCGGTGTTTTAATTCTTATTAGTTATATGAAAACTTTTAAGTTCAATAATATAATAAATGGGAAGAAGAAGAAAGAAGAAAATATATATATATATATATATATATATATATATATATATATATATATATATATATATATATATATATGTGTGTGTGTGTGTGTGTGTGTGTGTGTGTGTGTGTGTGTGTGTGTGTTATAAAATGTGTTTTAAATGGATGTCCACTTGTATTACAATCCACTGGTATTCCACAATTAATAAGGGGTCAATTGGATTATCTTATTTTGTATTATAAATATGGGTCATACCCTTTTAGTATTGACATATCAATGGAATGAAGGTTCACTCCCTCTAAATTCTCTATGTGTCCTCTTTATATTACAACGCGTTATCAGCACGAGTGATCCCAAATATGTTGTTTAATGAAAATACAAAGGGCATGGAAAAACTTAATTTCTTATTTTGACAGCATGTCATGAATGTTTATACTGCTGATTCGGTGACAATTCATTATGAATATGAAGGAGTGAGATGTGGTTTTATATAGACACGAATGAATATGTTTCACAACTCAAAAGGTAATTATAGGTGTTTATACTTTTAATTATTTTTATATTGATCCCGTAATTTTAGTTATTCAAAAAGTTTTCACATATTCACATTTTGAATATTTAATTGTAGAAAATTACTAGCTCGTGCTTAATTTATTATATACGAAAAAAGTTAAACATCGGGACATGAAATTTCCTATAATAATTGAAATTTGAAGTTACAGTGTTCTTTTTAAATTTGGGACGTGAAGTTCCCTAACTATTTAAATTATGTAACCAAAATTTTTCTATTTTTTACTAGGACCCAAAGTTAGTAATTATCATTCAAATTTTGGACCTGAAGTTCCTAATACTATTTGAAATTTCGGGTCTCAAATCCTCAAATGCTATTTTCTAGGGACTTGAAGTTTCTAGTATCTATCTACATTTTGGGATATGAACTTACCAAATAGTTATTTTAATTTGGGACCTAAAGTTTTCATATAAATTTTCATTTGGGACCTAAAGTTCTCAATTATTGTTCAAATTTTTGGATTTAACAATGAAATATACCCTAAAACGAATTCTGAAGTTTTGATTATTTCTACAATAGGACAAAGAATACTAAACATCTCATAATAATTATTTATAATTTGGACTCGAAGCTCCAATAATTTTGAAATCAAACATGAAGTTTTAATTATTTATATAATAAAGATAAGGATATTGAATGTCCGAAAATAATTATTTATAGTTTGGACCTAAAGCTCCAAATAATTTTATCCCTAATCAAACTTGAAATTTGGATATAATTGGGCAGGCGTTTAAAGTCCCTAAATATTTAAGATTATGATATGAAATTGTCCTTATTATTTACATTTAGGACCTGAATTTCCCTAATAATTATTCAAATATAGAAATTAAATTTTCTCCGTTCAAATTGTAGATCGTGGAGTACTTAAATTATATGGACCTAAAGTGTTAAAAGAAAATATATAAGAATCAAACCTGAAATTTTTATTGTCAAATTGAAAGGGCATAGATCAAGAGTCCCCTAATTATCATTTATTTTTATATGAAGATTTCATTATTGTGACCAGAAGTTCACAAAATATATTTGTCATTGAGATATAAAATATGTGGACGTGAAGCTCCAACAAAATATATCATAAATAAAAACTTGAAGTTTTGATTATTCATGAGACATGAATTTTGAAAGTTCTCAAATTAATTATTTATAAGTTGGACCTAAAGCTCTAGAAAATATTTTTTTCAGATTAGTTTCAAAATAAATTGAGTATTTAAACTTTTATTTTCAACTTATTAGCTCTTCATTTTCTTTATTAAATGAAATATCTTTTTAAATACTCTATTAATGGTTAAATGTCCCATTTAACTATTATATTAATGGTTTTACCTTTAAACCTTTGTCTCTTGGTATTTCACTTCATTTGAATATTAAATTACTTTTAATGGTATTTAATTTTAACTCATTTTCACATTTTAATTATTTAATATACATTGGATCCTTGGGAATGTGTATGGAATGTGCAAAATTAAGCCCCTAATTTTTTTAATAAAGAAGTTGGAATATTATTGGTTGGAGTTAATTAAAATTATTTGGCACTTGTGTGGAAGATTCTCTAACATTTTTACCCTTTAGTCCAATATGAAGTTTTGATACAAAACCATATAGAAATTAATGTCCCTCGACATTGGTAATATTGAACTTGAAGTTCAACTATTTGTGTAGAACCAGAAGTTTCTCACATACAAATGATAAAAATTTGTATACATAATTCGCACCAGGTACTTTGTGAGTTATTTTAATGTAGGACCTAAAGTCTTAGGTTTTATTTGTATAATTTATATGAAACCGAAGATTCATATACACGCGATATTAAATGTAGAATCTGAAGTTCTTATTACTTATCATAAAAGAATATTAGTCGTCATTATTTTCATGATCCATAACATATCCTCAACCGTTTCTTTTATTTATTACATACTTTTTATATAAAAAAGATCAATATTAGTCCAAGCCTAATTTTTGGTGGAAGCTAAAAGTTTATTACCTTGTTATATATTTGAAACATAAAGTTTTTTATTTTCGAGCCTGAAGTCCCTAACATATGATAAGTATATGAAATTTTGATTCATCAAAAAAAAAATTTATACATCCTCATTTTATATTCGTATAATTAAGTTTTTTTATTGCCTGAATTATAATGATTAAATTATGATTTCTGATAATACAAAGTCATCAAATGGCTTATTTTTAAACATATATATCTTTGGATTATTTTTCATAAACGATCGATACCCTCAAATATGAAATTGTTTTAAGAACATTAAGCATTCAAAGACTCATTGTTACCAATCTTAAAGTTTTTGTTATCCATCTCATTCTTTGAATATGTGATAATTATTTGATACGAGAATTTTTTTAAATACTTCCATTTGTTTAAGTTTGGTCACGAGACTCTTGACCAAAACATAAATTATTATTGTTCATATATATTTGGACCAACACACACTTCAGAATCTATATTGAATCTTGTAATTTGTAATTTTAAACTGTTATTTATCTAGAAAACAATGAACAACTCACATTCTTCTGAAAATCATAAGTTTTTCAGACTGGGTGTGTAATATAATAACAGGTTCAACCATTGTTGAACCTAAGGCTCTAGAAGAGCTAATGTTATGTTATGTGGTACCCGCCCATTCATATGTAATAAGTTATATGAAAGCAATTTATGTAGAAATTCATTTCATTTTATGGGCATCGGAATACATGAGCATCATATTAATAAATATTGAAAAGTAATTTTGCATTACTTTTAGTGTTGAAAGCCAAAAGCTTGCACCAGCAAAAACCCTCATTTCATTATTTATGAGGTTATACTATACAACATTTATCGTTGTAGAATTGTAATTTGTTATGAGACTACAGCTCCATGGTTTAACTAGGTGATATTATACAATAACCATTTTGATCACTTCATTTATTTTTCATAAAACTTTAAAATTGCAAATGATATCCTATGATTTTTTTACAAACTATTTATTACCATTATTATTACAAGTGTATATATACGGTGCTTATAATTCACTCTCTATTGAACCATCATCCAATATAGTGTTTTTCATACATGTGAAATTTTATTTTTGATGTGACACTATTCCCATCGTTAGGTGGAGGATAGAACGTACACAAAGTATAAATTATTCCTGAAGAACGGCGAGAATTATTATGGAATACTTTCGCTTTGTCTCATTTAATCACCCGTATTTCTCAATGCAAAAATGAGGTAAAAAATGATATGGCAACATCAAATGTCACATGGGCTAGTTGCAAATGTGCTTACCAAAATCATTGTCCAATAAGGACAAAATAAATTCGGCAGTAAATAAATTTATTGTACGCCATAAGCATGATAAAGCTATAGGTCCTAACTACTTGACTTTCCAGAAGTGGAGGTTAAATAAAATAATGCCCAAATAACGCTCTAGAAGAGGTTATACATAATGCTCCAGAAGAAGTTATGAACAAAAGATTCAAATTCTATAAAAATGCATAAGAGGTTATTGTCTATGAAAAGACATAATTTCTTAAAGTGACTATAAAGCCCCTGAAGTTAGCAAAAGTAACTAATATTAAATAAGATCTCTATGTTTTATACATATACAAGAGAAAAGAGGGATCAATAAAGATGATCATCGATGATATAATTATATATGTTGTAGTTACACAAAAATCAATGGGCAATGACACTACAAATCCACATGTTATGAATGAATGTCGATAAAGAATATATTGGCCAAAATGAGAGAATGCCATAATGGCATAATATGAGCCTCTTAATATACGTGGTGTATTTGGACTTGTAGTAAAAAAACCATAAGATGTAATCCTGACAGTTATGGATGGGTGTTAATAAGAAAGAAAAGTGATAAACTCGCTACAAAGTGCACGACCTATGGTGTAAGGTTTCTTAAAAAAATGAAAAATTGATTATATACGAACATACCATCCCGTTACCGCCGTAAATACTTTTCAAATATCTGACTAGCTTAGTAGTTTTTTAAAATATATTATACAAGACTCGTGAATATTATAAACTGCTTATATATACGGGACATAGACAAAGAATACATATAAAAATTATAGAAGGATTTTCTATGCCTGAAGCAAAGATGAGGAGTGCGTACTTAAATGCACTAATACGTTCATTATACAATAGGTACTCCAAATGGATATAGGTACAATTATCTTAGTAAATATTTGTCTATGGAAGGGTATTAAAACAATCATATATGCAAATGTTACATTATAAAATATCCTTAAATGGATGTGCTCCTAAAGAGCTCAATTAAAATGCAAAATATCCAAATAATAAATGGATAACTAATTATTATCTCGGCCTGCATATCGTTCATAGTTTATGTTAAACTCAGATCCATTAGTCATATAAATTGAAAAGTCCTGCAATGTTTTAATATATATATTAAGTATACAGTTTTAGTATACTCATGGTCTCCGATATTTAGATATTAAATATCCATATCATCCTAAAGAGGATGACAATTATAAATTTGGTCCCGAAGTACCATATGTCCATTTTAATAAATATTTGGTCCAGAAGTACCATATTAACATGTTGTTATTACATTATTTTTGTGTTATTCGTATATTGTTATACATAACACAATAAGAGACATAATAATTGCAGTCAATCTCTTTGTAAGAAACACTTACCATTTAATTTTCAAAGTATGTGACTAATATCAATCATATCATGTGATATTTGTATATCTAATCATATGTGTCTAGTCAGTTATATAAATACAGCTTAACTTTAGAATCCTTACAAGGAAGAATAAAAACACTTATGAGTTGCCTCAAACAACATATGTTCATAATACTACTTATTAAGGAAATAGTTCTTATATAGCCAACACTCAAAAAGGCTACATCAAAGGGGATATGATTAATACATTTTTGTTCTTCTACATCCATGAACTCAAGAAGAGTTATGTGACATATAAACTCTAGAAAAGTTATGCTATTGAAGTCAAATAGATATGATAAAGTACCATGTCCATCCCTTTTCACCCAAATCTTATAGAAGTCGAACTCATGAAGAAAAATACAATTGAAGTGACAGCCGATCAAATCTATTCACTATGTAAAAGCAATATTTTATAAGGTTGTGTATGAGATTGATATGCATTGACTCAATTATTGGATAAATATCATAATTAGGGGGAGTATCCAATCGGGGGAGCATTTGATCAGGGGGAATATAAGAACATGATGTTTTGGACATATGAGTGTTGTAATCTTATTCATTTAACTAGGATTTTTCCCATTGGGTTTTCCAGTTAAAGGTTTTAGCGAGGCAACATTAAGCGCGTCCAACACCGATTCAATGACAAAAAAAGTTGTACTCTTTTTTCTTCACTTTGATTTTTTCCCACTGGTTTTTTCCTTAGTAATGTTTTAATGAGGCAATAATCATTGAATGGGAGATGTAGTGTAAATCTAAGGGGGAGTGTTATAAAATATGTGTTAAGTGGATGTCCACTTGTAATTCAGTCCACTAGTATTCCACAATTATTGAGGGGTCCATTGGATTACCTTAATTTGTACTATAAATATGGGTCATACCTCTTTAGTATTGACATATCAATAAAATGAAAGATTCATTCCCTCTAAATTCTCTATGTGTCCCCTTTATTTTACAACAATATATATATATATATATATATATATATATATATATCATTTTATATTTTATTAATATATTATAGAATATCGGGTGGATCCACTACATATATCCTTAGGGAACTTTATATATTGGTGGATACATAAACTTCACAAAATCAATGTTTATAATACTACAAGAACCTATTAAGTCCCTTTATTATTTGAAGTAGGCAACCAACCAAACATAGCCCCATTGTACCATATACCAGCCAAAGCAACGTACCTCGTACCGATACTTGTACCATATACGAGAGTGACCCACAATTCAAGTAATATTGTTGCTAACTTTTTCCTTTCTCATTGTTAATTTCATGAACTAACTTTGGGGAGGATGATTGGTAGTGCAAGAGAAATCGAGGGCTTGTACTACTTTAATGACGAAATTAAATATTGTGAACAAACTAGAATAATTATTTTGTACCTATGTACTTACCTAACGAGAGTGAAATAATGCTCTGGCATCATAGAATAGGTCACCCTAGTTTTCCTTATTTAAAATATATGTTTCCTTAAATATTCAGAAGTAAAAATGAAAAAAATATTACAATGTGAAGTTCTTCAACTTGCAAAACACTATCCATCACTTTCTGCTCCACAACCACACCAGGTTTCAAACCTTTCTCTATTGTCCACGGGGATGTATGGGGGCCTTCCCTTGTCACCAATATAATAGAAAAAATGGTTTATCACATTTAATGATGATCATACCAAAATATGTTAGGTTTACTTGTTGAAAGATAGATTTAAAACTGATAAAGTCTTTATAAAATTCCTATTCATGGTTCAAACTCAGTTTCAAACACAAATCCAAGTCCTTTGTAGTGATAATGACGGGGAATACTTGAATTCCCATCGGGAGATTACTTGCTTTCTAATGGAATTTTTACATCATAGTTCACCTTTTAGAAGTTTCCCAATCTTTGATATTTACTACTAATATGTCATTTTTGTTTTGGGGGGGGGGGAGGGGGGGGAATTGTGACACCCCGTCTAATTAAATATCGGGTAGCTACTCCTTTATTCAATTTAATACAAAATGTCAAGTTGGTTCAGTTCATAGTATCACTAACGAAAAACATTTTAACAATTACTAGCCACCTAATATTTAAAAAGTGAGTTGTCAATATAAATTAAATTAGATCAACATGCAACAGGTTAAATTTTGAAATAATGATACCACGGTCACATCACAATCACAATAGAATAATAATGGAATAAAAATGAATCTAGAGGAACACTCCTCTGAATAATACGAATACTGAATAAAACAAATACAAAGTCTGAAACTCTAATTAATTTAATCCAAAACTAAAATAGAACTGAGTAATTAAGTTGTCTCTAAGAGAAAAGGGGCGAAATGCCCTACGAATGAATAAATCTGAAATGGAGTCAAAGTAGAAAGTGGAGGCGTCTACTATCGAGGTCCTGTAACTTCCACAATAGCTACATCACGTCACTGGAATGGAACTTCTAAGCTTGGTGTCCTTATGGCTAGGAACCTAAAAGGTTTTTACAAGAAAATAGATTTGAAAGAAAACGGGTCAGAGCCCGATTGTGAAAACAGTTTAATATATAGCAAGTGTTTAATATCATTAAATAGTGAATATAAAATACATGATAGTGCGTGCACTCACATGAGTTCCTCACCTCTCAACTAATTGTGCACTCCTAACGTACCCATACCCGTTCTAGTTATTCCACTATCTAACTAGTCCAATCCATAACCTGACTTTACTTTACAATTCAAAGTTTAATTCCCAACATCTTAATATAAACTGAGAGTCTTACTTTTAATACTCAGAATTAGTTATAAGAATTACTAAAAAATTTCCATTTTTAACTCTACTAAAAATGTTACAATCATTCACACTTACAGTTTAATAAACAGTCCATCTTAATTATCAGTATATTAATCTCATCATAAATATACAACAATGGCACCCCTAGGTTAAGCTGCGGTGCACACATACTCTGCTATCGAATCCCAGTAATTCACGTACATAAGGACGACGTATTCCGAATCTCTTAGGAACCATTTCAATAAGCAACATTCACACATAATGGAGGCGAACATAGTTCACATACCCATGGGTCACGCACATACCGACGCTCCCATGGTCAGTTGACTTATTAACTCACCAATAAGTCATTCTCTGACCTATGTCCTTGAGGTACCAATCTAAATCCCCCCGTATGCACACAAAGATTAGACGGCCCTGATCGAAAGCCGACCTCCCATGATAGCAAGTATGGTAGGTATGTTATACACATATAACTCCATATACTAAGCATTCACACATATTAGATATCTTATAATATTAATAGAGGTATATTCCACCCCCCCTTATACCGTCATTCAAGTTTTCACATTGATAAGTATTTGGATAATATACAATATAGACCGCCGACACATCTCACGTCGTAAATCTCAATTACTTAAGTCTTATATGCATTTCTCCAAAATTAAATCCTAAGTTATACTCCGGTCTCTCAAATATACCTACTAGTCTTCCTCGAGACTAGGTGTTCCCAAAGTTCCCAACATCAATTCTCTAGGGTCAAAATTATTGAAGTTCTCCCAAAAATAATACATATAAATAAGCCTATGTGAAGTCCGAAACAAAAATCAGCCGAACAAGGTCATTCTGTCAACTCGTTAGAAATATCGTTCGAACGAGGTAGTTCGAATGAGTGTCATTCAAACGAAGGGCTTTGAACGAACTCGTTAGAAGGGGTATTGGAATCTCGTTAGAAGCTCGTTCGAACGAGGTCGTTCGAATGACCTGGGTTGGTCTTTTAACGAGATGGTAGAGAATTCCCATAATTTCCCCAACTTCGTTTTTCACCAAATACCTTTCTCCAAATCCATCCTAAGTTCATACTATGTTTTTAAACTACTCTAAGTCACCCTAGGTCACTTGTTAACATATTTTTGGGGTCAAATCTTACTAATCAACATATAATAACCATATACTCCCAAATCTTGCCCCAAACCCTATGAACATGAACCCTGAATTTAATTGTATACAAAGACTCCTTATTAATCATTTTCAAATCATCAAAAGTTATATTTTGGGTACTGAATTCGTCTATAACCATTCTACATGCAATCCCTATCCAAAATTATGAGTTCCAACAATCCTATTTGGGTTTTCAATCAAAACTTTCAAGGTATAAAAAGTTTCTACACTAAACATGGAGGAAATATTCATTGAAACTAATAACATCAAATCACTTGCCTTAGATTTGTTCTTCTGATTTGTTGTTGGTGATTAAAGGCAGAATCTCTCCTCTTTCCCGTCATAAATCCTTCCCAATTAGTGGTGGTGGGTGGTGGTTTTGGTTTGGAACCTCTTGTAACTTCTCTCAAACTCCCGTAGCCCACTTATATTGTTTTTGGCTGATAATGGCCTTAGTGGCCTCTCTAATAATATATAATTAAACTCTAAAATTCGTGGGTTTTAATTCCTCAACTTTTAAAATTACTAAAATACCCTTCTGGGTTGCCGCTTTGGCCTAAAAATGCCTCGGGACCCAAATAAAACCCCCGGGTAGTGTTTTCTGACTATTTCGACCCTTTCAGACATATTGGCGCACTCAAAATGACCATTCGATTGATAAAAATATAATTTACTTTTTAATCTAATTAATTTCATTCCTGACGTGACTGACACGCGCTTCCCAACTTAATTTCCCAAATTGTCGTATTTCTGCCTCGCGACAATTTTTAATATTTTCAATACTCGTATATTATCATATATTATCAGTAATGTTTTATTTTAACATCATAATCAAATACCAAATCACTTCTCGCTAGTATTTACCTTCGGATTAATTTTCAATTAATTCTCATTTAATTCAATTAATCCCTTAAATAAAAATTAATAAAATTACGGGGTATTACAGGAATCTGTTCTTACATCATCCTATTTCACAAACCTATGGAGTGGAATACTAATACATATTTGCACCAGTAGCAAAGCTAAATACAGTCTGGATCTTGTTATCATTAACTCTTAATCTTGACTAGCCTCTACAACAACAACGTGTGAAGAATGCTTTTTTGGTTGGAGACCTAGAAGAAGAAGTGTACATGGATGTCCCATCAGGATTTGAAGGGATATATGATGAGAAAAAGGTTTGTAAATTGAAGAAAATGGATCAAGCAATCTCCGAGGGCATGATTTGAGAAGTTAACACGTGTAATTAGAAGCTATGGGTATGTTCAACTGCAAGCCGATCATATTATGTTTTTCAAACACTCAAATGAAGGGAAGAAAACGGTGTTACTTATGTATGTAGATGATATCATACTCACTGGAAAAGATTTGGCAGAAATGGTTAGATTAAAAGCGATTTTTGTAGGCGGAATTGAGATAAAAGATTTTGGCAAGTTAAAAATCTTTTTGGGAATAGAAATTGATAGAACCAAGGGTGGGATCTCGATATAATATACCCTAGATTTAATAAGTGAAACAAGTATGTTGGGAAGCAAATCGATTTAGAAGTTTGCATATCATCGAAAGTGAACCAGTAGGCAACAAGAGATTTCGGAACCTAATAGGGAAGATCATTTATTTATCCCTCATACGACTAAATATTTCATTTGCTATATGTGTTGTCAGTCAATATATGCATTCCCTATATAAGAATCATATGGATGCAGTGTACATAATTTTAAGAAATTTAAAAAGCACACCAAGAAAGGGGTTCTGTTTTAGAAAAGGGGAGTAAAGAAGCATTCAAGTCTTCATTGATTCAGACTAAATAGGGCAGATTCAGTTGATGATAGGAGATCCACCCCGTGTTACTGCACTTTCGATTGGAATAATTTAATAATTAGAAAAAGTAAAAACAATCAGTAGTAACAATGCGTAGTGCACAGAGGCAGAATTTATAGCGGTTGCTCAAGGGATGTGTGAGGAATTTTGGTTAAAAAGATTACTAGAAGAATTTAATATTCCTTTGGGTGAACCTATAAAATTGTACTGTGATAATAAGTTTTCTATTAGTACTTCATAATCCAGTTCACTGTGGCCAAACAAAACATGTAGCATTAAATCGTCACTTCATCAAGGAGAAAACTAAACACAGGACAATTTGTATGACTTATCTACCTACTGAAGAACAAGTCTACTATATTTTAACTAAAAGTGTGGAAGAAAGATAGTTTTAATAAAATGGCAAGAAATTTGGGCACAATCAACATATTTGCTCCAGCTAGAGGAAATTGTGAAAGATTTCAGTTTTTCGAGTTTAGTTTTATATTTATTTTTACTGCTTTGACTGATTTTAATCAAGTCTCAAATCATGTGCATTTATATGTTTTTTTTAAATAAATCATTTAGTTATGCCCTATCTTTTAGGAGTAGATAAATATTTTCCTTTTAATTATGTTGGATGTTTTTTTTTGTATAAATAGGGGGTTCGGCCTCTCTTTTAATTAAAGAAACTATACAATAGTTCATCTTTCTCTCTCTCTCTCTCTATATATATATATATATATAAAGTAGAAAATTTATATATGTCATAAGATTGAACCATGACATCATCATTTTGGTAAAAAAGGAGAATCTTTAGGGGGTTTTCAATTGATGGTTGAAATTGAATTAGGAGGTTTGCATCTAATGGTTGAGAATCCTTCAAACATAAATGGTTCGGATCAAGCATTGGGTTGTAGACAGACTTTTCATTGGGACTATAATTAATCAGGAGGTACAAAACCACTTGGCTGAGTCCCATCTCTCGAGACAAGCCTACCACCGTCAGTGTGAAAACCCACACAAGATCCATCCCCCTCCTTATCTCATATCTCTCCTTACGACCCCCCCCCCCCCCCCCGTACGTACACTCTTTCTTCACTTTCCTCACGCCTCTCCCACATCAACACAGTCCACACTCCCATTTTCAAATCGTGTGCTAGGTACTAACTCTCTCTCCTAAAATGGTCATCTGGGATTTAGAAAATGGGATGCAGATCTCTGGGTTGCCTCTCTGATCATCTAAAAGCAATGGATTTTCGGTTTGTCTCTCTGATTTCCTTATATTATTTTGTTTCAATTTTTTGATTTTCATTCTATTGTTCTGATTTTCGTTCTCTGATTTCTGGCTCAGATTTTCGGTGTGTCAAGGTTCTAAAAAACGCGGAGCGTGATCGAGGCGTAGAGGCCAAGCCTTAAGCCTTAGAAGCCTAGGCGGGCCTTGGCGTAAAAAGGCATGAAAAGGCGTTTAGGTCTTTTTAATATATTTTAATATTTTTTAACCATAATAAGGCTATTAAAATACTAAAATTGTACATATCATAAAAATATGTCTGAATATTTGCAAATAAAAATACTATTTGATTATTTTGGATGAGATAATGGTCCGGTTTGCAAAAAAATCTTTAAAAGGCAATATCGTTTCACTAAAGCATTGTTGTTTTTAGAGAAAAAGTACGCCTTAAGGGTTTTACCAAGAATAAGGCGTCAAAATCTTAAGGCGGGGCGTTTCTCCCAAGCCTAAAGCCTAGGCGTGCTTAGGCGGAGCCTAGGCGGGTTTTTTAGAACAGTGCTTTTTTTCTTTCAAATCTCCGGTGAAACCTTAGGAATGTTTATTTAAATGTTTTGGGCCACGCATTCAAGTTGTGACCAGGATTGAAACTCGATATCCGAGTCTCTCACCCACCGGAAATGTTAGAAGTTTCAGAACCTCCATATCTAAAGCCTTCTTTTATATTTTTTTATGGTTAATATTTACAACCTTAAGTTTGTTGATATTTAAAGCCTTCTTATATTATCATGCAGTGAGGGGAGATCGGTTTCCATCTTGTTTTGGATCTTGAAGTTTTGGGTTTCCTGTGGAGGCCATTGATGCCGGAGTCTGAGCTCGAGCTGGTCATGCTGGGAGATTTCTTAGTCAATGGGCCCGTGAGTTCGGTATTCATCTTCTTTTTTGTCATTTGTTTTAAGATTCTCACTATTCATTAGTGATTTGTGTTGTTAAAGGAAAAGACATGTTTTGATAGATGGGGGTTTGTTTGGATGCAATTTGTGTATGGAATTTAATGGTGGGTTTTTACTCTCACTCTGTTGTTTTTTAATGCTCAATTGTAGCTCGACTATATGGTTTTCCCCTCATTTTCTCTTATTTGTTTTACTCCATTCAACTAAGGTGACCTGAACAAAAACCGTCACTCTTATAAGGCTTATGCCCATTTCCTAAACCGTTTGCTGTTAGGTTTTTGTTGGGGTCAATGTTTATCTTCGTGTGCTGCAGTTAATTTTGGTTAGTGAATATTTTTTTTATTGTGCTTTCATTTTGGGGTTCTGCACGTTCTTTAGGTCTGATTTCTTTTTAGATTTTATTTCTTATGTTATTTTATTATTGGTCTCTCCAAGAATTAAAAATATTTTTTTGGTGTTTTTGTTTCTTACAAAAAACACAACTACGGATCATACTTGGCTGCTCTGATTCTTAAATGGTTGTTAACTTCAAAAATATTAATAGCTAATTTTTTATGTGAACTGATCATCTTGAATTCGTGTGAGGCTTGCGGATTATTAAGCTTTGTGAGGATTAAAGTTATTAAACATTATTAAGCTTACAGTTCTTAGGATATGTCAATAATGAGTACATGGCTTTTTATTTGATCTACTAGATATTGCTCAATTTGATGAAACTACACCCGCTGATTTCTCAAAATGAGCTTACTTTATCGTTTTACATGCCACTATTTATCATCTTTATTTTATTACTGTTAATTTTTTATATGAAAGTACAGTTGTCTTCAAATTGATTTTAATCCAATAAAAAGATTGGGATGATCTTTTTTGTTTTTTTCTACATAAAAATATGCGTAGATAATAATTTAATTTTATATGCACATGGCTCTAGGACATATCACAACAAAATCAATTTGACAGGGTACTATAGCTTTAGCAATACTCCACATGCCCCTATGAAAGGACTATAGATCACATCAATATTTGATATATTACTTTTTTCTTGCATATTCAAATATGGTTATCTACTTGATGTACTTTAACAACTATTCAATCTTTCTTGGCAAACTCCACACACTAGGCACATGGTTCAATGTACTTCAAATTTAAAATGGATAACGGCTTTTAAACTTTTGAATTGGCAGTCTCTCAATGCAGAAAAAATAAGTTATGCCATTACAAGTGGAGTTTTTAATAATGTTGACGTGACATAAGGGACCTATCGTGCACATTTATAATTGTATCTTGATGGACATATTTGAACTGTGCCATTGCTATCTCTACTAAAACAAATACAAAAATGATAATATGTACTTTTAAAAGTGAGTCTAATTTTGAGAAGAAACGGACATTAAAAGCAGCATTACTTTTTTTTACTTATTTTAGACATTTAAATACCGGGAAGATTCACTCATGATCTCGAGAACTTCGGATGCAGGTAAGTTTCGGTTTCATTTTGAATAGTTGGGTTTCATTTTTAGCTAAGTTTAAGTGTTGTTTGTTCTTGAATCGTTATTGATTAAATCCCCTATTCTGGAATCGTTGTTGAATGAATATCCTGTTCATTTTGTGTTGCTTATTGAATCGTTGGAGTAGCTTCTAGACCTAAGTTCTTTCCATGTGTCGTTCATTTTGAGTTTTGGAAGATAAGAGTTTGAATCACAATTTTTTTTAAATTGTTTAAACATTTGTATGTAAAAGAAATTTCATGACTTAAATTTAGACGAATCAATACATTGAAAATCTACACTTATAATTTATAAAACATTTATTATTTATATTATACACGATTTTATACTTTTCAAAATTATATGCGTGCCTTTATAGGAAATTTTTGTCGTTTCGCGATTATGTACTTTCAAAATTTTGCCACTTCGAGATTATGCATTTTGGAAATTTTCAGCGTGTCTTCAGGCACGGGCATACCCTAGTGTATATATATACTAGGGTGTACCCGTGCCGATGGCACGATGAGATACAATGTCTTCCCTTGAATATTGAAGTTTTAATCTTAAATGCATACAATGTCTATTATTTTTTCGTGCCAACATCACATGAGTTTAGTTTTCATATAAAAAAATCTTATTATATTTGTGCCAACATCACATGAGATTACACCTTAACAAAACCAAGTTCGAAAAAATATCATATTCTTTTCATGCCAACATCACTTGAGTTGAAATGCGTGTACTTTTGACCGTTTGATTAATAATCATAATGATAAATATGATAGTTCCCTTTACAACAATTGTGGGCCATTTATAAAATTAGAAATTCAAGAAACTAATTTTAAAAACTTACAATTAGTTTCACGCTTCACATTAATATGAGATTTTTTAATCATGTTGCTCTAACATTAATATTGTTTTTACAACCATTAACATAGCCCCAATTTATCAATTTTTTCTTTCCAATATTCAACACCATGATTAAAATATATCAAATTAAACAAACATGAAGATGTATCAACATATATCAATATAGTAGTATGTAAGTTGTAATTGGATACATATCAATTTTCGTGCATCTCCTACAAAACTCCACTCATCATTTTATTAAGTGAATAAAGTGTACAGAAACGCATAGCTACAAACATTGATGAAGTTTAAACAAAAAAAGTAAATAAATACTTCACTTAGACTTACAAACTCCACACACACTTTATTTTCTCTGTTATGAGAAAGTGAGGATGAAGACTGCAGAAACCCACAAAATCCACACACAATCACATATAGAGACAGTTTTTATGTACTCTAAAAATAGTTTGAGCAGTTACGAAGTTATGAAGAAGATAGGAGGTGAGAAACGTATAAAGTCTTAAAACCATGCCATCGGCACGGGTACACTCTACTCTAAAAAAAGTTTGATTTGATCACTGGCTAAATGTCCATTGCTCTCGAGAATCAAATATGCAGACGCACCAAATATTTCTTGAACATCACTTCCACTAAAAAATAAAAACTCATCCACTTCCTACGTATACATGTACATCAAAACAAATTGTGAGTTACAAATTAAAAAAGAAATACTTTTCAACAGATAAAATCTCCAAACAGGTCATACCCTGGTATAAATAAAATCAATATAAACCAACCAAACAATCCAAATAAGTTAGACATTGAATGTAAATAAATTATTCCAACAATTTCAAACATCTGCAATAATTTTAAGCATAAACTTAATTAAAAATGGAAATGAAAAGGTCTTAAAAATATATCTGAGAAAGAATAGGTGTGAATGTTGTATAAAGCCAGATCGAAAGTCACTTCGTAAGGTATCTAGGTGTGAATATGGTAAAGCTCGAAACTGTGTCACGACAAAAAATAGGAAAGGACTATTGTGCATTTTGACAATAAAATTTCATAAAAATTTTTTACCTAGCACCTGACATGGAAAACAAAATACCAAAATATGCCTCAATCACAAAGATCACGGGATAAATCTTTAAATACCAATATCAGTTAACGTACGGGATGTTTTGATGATGAGGTACCTGACATGGAAAATAAATACCAAGCACATGACATGGAAAATAAATACCAAAATCTAAACTCGATTTTAATATACCTTGAACTCTCTTTCAATATACCTTAAAAATCTTATGTTGAGCTCTGTTTGAATATACCTTGAACTCTGTTTATTTTTCTTCAATATAACAAACTTAACTTATTTTCCTAGACAAAAGATACCAATAATGCCCAAATCAAAGACAAAAGTTAACATAACTTATTATACCAAAAATTTGACAAATTAAGGCACCCAAAGATGAAATATCAACATTATCTAAACTTGCAAATTTTCAATTTAAAAAAATTACCTAGAAATGAAATTAGTGTCCTAGATAGAATTTGCTCTGTAATAAAATTTACATCCAATAAACATGTGTTACCAATACTCATGCCCACACCATGTTTTCGACCATTTAAGAATTATTAAAGACTTTACAATATAATGGAGGGGGGTCAAATATATTTTTCAACAGGGATCAACAATATTTAGATAAAGTTGGTTGAAATATTTAAGAAAATGATACGATGCTAAATAGAGAGACAACAAAGGCATACCCACATTTATGTGACTTTGCATTGACATCACACTGTGTGTCTTCAACTATGCATCCAACAAATAGATGGTTCCCTGATCCAATACATATGGGAGATTTCAAATATTGAGACTAATAAATGTAATACATATTGAGAAACATTCGTTCAAAATTACGAAGTACTGTAGCAAATGGTACTATTATTTTGTCAAGCGAGACAAACAATTTTCCTACAGTAAAGTCACTTTATAGTAAGGTGACTAAGAAAATAACACACGGGGAAAGGCTCTAGGTTTTGTTTCTTCAACTTTGATTGTGTAAATCTATTATATAATTTATATAATTTTGAATCAAGATGATACTAATAACACCAACTACATTATACAACTCAGTATAGTTTCCATTGTTTGTGGAGTACCATTTCTACAAACATTTGTAAAAACAAATAATCTAATTACAAACCCCATACTATACCTGAGGTAGAGATGAGCTAGTTTGTTTTTTAGATCAGACTCTAACCCAAACCCCTCACTATTATCGTCGAATGGGGACATAGGGCTTCGTCGCTCAGTTACCAACATTCTTTGTCATTCAGCTCGAGCATACTTCGTCAAGTCCCAAAACCTGTAAATTTAAATTGGTGGGTGAATACTATATCACAACGAAAACGGATCAGATATAATAACTGCATATTAGGCAGAATTGACTGAGTTCAGAACACGTCATACTTGAGGTAAACAACAAAGATATAAAAAAATTAAAAGAACTGTCCAACTCGTGGAAAAACATTGTCTCTCCAGATCTCATGTTTTCCAGCTAAAGCCAACAAAAACTTTTTATCTCCAGGTCTCATGTTTTATTTTATAAAATTTTGAGAAAAATAATGATCCTTATATTATCTTATACGACTTTTAGTACAAACTTGCTTCCAAGACATCAAAACCAAAAAAACATAGAGAAAACACAGTGGTTGGAGCCATCACCTCCTTCAACACCATGGGTATGGAAGCTCAGATCCAATTTTAATCAACAATAAAAAAAAGTGAACAAAAAAAGAACCTGAAACCTCCTCTGAATAAAAGTAATTTCTATCTTGGTTATGGAAGCTGATAAAGAGAGAGAATCAGTACCTTAACCTCCTCCGAATATTTTCTCTGTTATGTTTGTTGGATAAAATAACAAAGATCGCCGGAGATCGCGGAGGAAATACCACCAGTGATCGCCGGAGATCATCAGAGATCCCCACCAGATAACAAAAAAAAAAGGAAAACGGTAGAGGAGATACCACAAGAAATCACCGGAGACCATCAGATTCATCACATCGGCGGCCAGATCTCACTCCCGATCTGTCACAGTGCTGACTGATCTACCCTGATATCACCCCTGTCAACCCCTGTCATGGATGACCACACCGTCCGACGTGGATGACCACACCGTCCCCTCCAGCCATAACACCTATCATGCTCATCGTGCCTACCTCTATTGAAGCACCTCCAATGGGAAACTCGCAAGTGACAGTACCACCAGCAAGAAGATCAAACGATAATGTGTATACAAAGCCCCAAGATGAGAGAGATATGTTATTAAAAGTGGGATTCTCTGGATGGAGAGAGATAAAAGTGATAAGAGATATGTCATCTCGAGCCTTGTGCTTCGTGAATAACTATTGTGCTCCAAATGTGTTCCTCAACTTGGATGTAGAGTCATCAGATTCAATCCCAGCCGTTAGTTGATAAACACCAAATTTATTAATTTGTGATCTGAGCCATCAGTTGGAGAGGACAAAAAATCCCTCCTCCTTTATTATATAGATATATATATACCTTCTCTATTTATATATTACATTTATGTTTTAAGATCCAATTGATGGTATTTACATAACATCGGGATCAAAGCAAGTTGAACTCCGTGGGGGGTATGTGTGCGTGTCCTCCCATTACATCTTAGTTTTAGGTTTTGGATTTATGGTAAGAAAGTAATAAGATGCTGAAGTGGCTTAAACTTTTGTTTAGATGATGTTGATTTTTGTACTCGTTTAAATTATATTATAAATCCACCGTATGTCCCCCCAAACCCTACCCAAATATTTCCAAATTTGTCTCAACGGGTTACCCAACCCATAAATCCAACCCCACCCTTTCCTCAGTATTAATTGGGAAATCTAATGACCACATAAGTCCAATCAATTATTACGACCCACTAACATACTATTAAGGTAATTAAAATAATTAAGTCGTAAAAATCACACAAAAATGTTTATTAAAATTACTTTCTAATTAGTTATCACCAAATAAAATTACTTATCATATGGCGAAATTATGTAGCACGCGAGGATTAATAATTAACTAACTCATAGGTTATTACATAAATCTAAAACATAAATTCATTATGTAACTTTTTTAATTAAATTAACTATTTAACTTAGCAATTAAATCAACATGCCAATTTACCAATTTAATTATTTTTTTCCAATTAAATTAAACATTGGGTATTACACCAAATAAATTCACATTGGAGAGAGCTATTATTAGGTTTAATTCCCTTGATACGTGTGAATTCGGGTTTCGCTTGTTCCTTTTACCGAATAAAAAATAAGAGTAAGATAAACAAATTAAAGAGAAAACAATCACATAGTAACACCATATGTATGTAGAAACTCTTGAAAGTATAACCATAGTCAATCGACACTCTGAAATAAGTAATTAAAAAATATCACACAACTGACATTCTAGACTTGAGTCACTTAATCATCCGCAAATCTCAAATTTTTAACATATTGTACAACTGTTGGAATCCACCAACTTCACAACGATCATCTTTTCGTATTTAACCGAACTTAACACAACTCAAGAAATCACCACAGTTATTCAATGTAATACATCATTAATCAACGCATTCTTCAAAGTTCATATCATCACCCGATGTAAAGATCGATACTTGGTTAAACGGTTTTTAGAAAATAGTAAATGGTTCTCTCATTTGGATCTTCAATCTCTCTAAACACCGCATAAATAATTAGGGCCATGTTGATGTAAAAAATTAGATCATATCTAATTATTCAATCACAGATAAATAAATGAGACAAAAAAAATTTTAAACTGGTTCAGCCTTATAAGAATGGCCTACGTCCACTATTATGGTATTGTTGATTGTATGGGAATTCTCGATTACAAGTTATCTCAAGAAATTTCGGTCCCTTTTGAATGGGGATTGTACAATGTATTTATAGCCCTGGGGCTGTAATGTGAAAGGGTAATACATTAAATGATGTACATATGAAAGGGTGATACATTCAATGCTCCTTAAGCGTATGCGTCTGAATGATAAGCATTTAATGAACAGTCAAACTGTTGGTTATCCCGCTATTAATGCTTTGTTCGAGGTGCAGCTCAGACCGCCTGAGTTGTTCGGACCGCCTAAGCTTCTTGGTGCTCAAGAGTTCCTCGGAGAGTTCTCGTTCCTCGGAGAAACAGTGTTCCTCATTGTAGTATGGTTCCTCGGAGCGTGTGAGTTCCTCGGAAGTGTTTGTTGTTGCCACGTAGACTGCCACGTGTCTTCACTTTATTGATCCATGTCAGCAGACTAAATTTGGTATCAACAGAAGCCCCAAATGTTTTATAGTTCGAAATTTGAGGAATGTGGAACATTCTTTCTCGGAATATGGTAGTTTTAAATGGTCCTCCTGATTTTTAGGAGTGTTTCCCTCGTATTTATTTCTCCTTTCAAATTCGTAGAATCAGGCTTTTTTGAATTTTTATAACCGCCTCGATTGTCGTGCCCTTTTTGTTCCTCCAGCCGCCGGTAGCGTAATTGTTTCTTTTTGTAATCATTACTTTACCATTTCCCATGGCAGAGTATTTAAACTTCACAGATACTCCCATCGTCTTCTACCTTTTCAAATTTGTATTTTTGAATTTTCCATTACCTTACTCTCTTGTGCGTTCATCCTTTTCACCATTCGTTGTCAACAGATCCACTCTTTTTCTGTAAGATCTTCTTCCTTCTTCTTCATTTCCTTATTTCATCATGGTTTATCCTGTAGAATCTCTTGATAAGTTTTGCTCTGATTTTTCTATTCCCTCCTGGGTTGTTCTGGAAGAGATTTTTGAGCCTTCTGACTACTTCCGTTTGGTTGAGGGACATTGGTTCCCCAGCCTCTTTGTTGCTGAGTGTGGATTTTCTTTTCCGCCCAATCCTCTATGTCTGGAATTTTGTCAATATTTTGACATTGTTTCTGCAAGAATAGCCCCCAATACATGGAGAATAGTTAATGGGGTGCATAGGTTAAATCAAATCCATGGAACTCGCATTGGAATTCCAGAAATCATGTTTTGCTATAGATGGGCAGTTGGTGATAACACCTTTTATTTAAAAACTAGATTTTTAAATAGGGATTTAGTGGTCAATCTCCCGGATGCCAATAGGGACTATTTTGAGCACGGGGTTGTCATAAAAAATTGGCAACATGCTCCTTTATCAGGAGATGAAGTGTATCAGGGTCCCAGATGCCCTCCCTATGGCAATGGGATAGATTATTTTTATTTTATTTATTTTGAAATTATGCTTCTTCTATGTTTGATAAAATGTGCCACTGATATTTTAATGTTTATTTATTTGCAGTTGATAACAAAAGAAAGTGTCCAAAAGAAGCAGACGTGAATATAAGGCACTTAAAACTTATCTGGAGTTTGCATCAGAGTGTTGCCGATGAGCACATTAGGTCAGTCTCGTATTTGCTGCAGTACAAGAGCTACACCACTTATTTCACTGCTCGTCCGATAATAAGTGACACAGAACCAGTACCAGCTTCCACTAGCTCCTCGCTTGAATCACACATTCCTTTAAGTGAAAGGATAAAGAAGAGAAGACCTCCGACCCTTTTTGAGAAACCTGCCTCTGGTTCTGGAGAGGCAAAAAAAAGTATGATTGACGTCCCAGGGGAGGGGACAAAGAAGACCGATGCACCTTCCTCGGCTGCTCCTGTTGTGAAGGTTATCGAGAAGCCCCCGGTGGCTCCGAGCAAGTGTGCTCCTCCAGGAGAGGTGATTGTAATATAACCGATCAAGAGTTCCTCCTTGGTTGAATCTATTCCTGCTCCACCGAGGAGGCTGAAGAAGAGCTCCTCGGTCAATTTGGCTGACACTATCTCTCAGCCCCCGACTAGTGGAGTTCCCACTTTCGTTCCCCCGAGCTCTGTTATGAGCTCGGTGAAGACTTGGATCATTCCCGAGATCCAAGGTATCGAAGAAAACCTTTCTCGGGATATGGTTACCTCTTTGGTAGCTCGCCACATTGCTTCTGTAAGTCCTTTTACTTTAAACTTTTCATCTTCCCTTATTATATATGTTTCTGACTTGCTTTCATTTTCTTTTCACAGTTGGTGAGCTGCTTCAACACAATTTTGAAGAAGGATGAAGATATCAAAGCTTCTAGCTCCTCGTCTGGTGTAGAGGAAGCTTTAATGGGTTTGGGGAAGTCTCTGAAAGAGTTTCGCCAAAAATATGTTGATGATAAAGCAACTTGGGAGAAGAAGCTTGCCTCCACCGAGCAGGAGAAGGCCCGAGTTGTTGAAGTCTCCCAGGAGTTGGAGAAGAGAATAAAGGACTTGGAAGGTAAAAATAAAGAGCTCGACGAGAAGCTCACAAATTCTGGAGAACTTGAGAATAAGATCAAGGTTGCTGAGGAAGAATTCGGTCAGCTTCGGGAGGTAAATCGGCAGAAGGAGGAGGTTGAAAATAAATTGAAGATTGCTGAAAACCTTCTGTCCGAGCAACGTTCCTCGGAGAAGTTGAAGAGAAAGGTGGTTGTAAAGAAGTCTTTCAGTGCTGGCTGGGATAAAGGGTGGAACAAGGGGTTGGCTGCCATGATGTCATAAGTAGAATATGGCAGCCTCAAGTACTTCAGAGATGGATGGGTCGCTGCTCTGCAGGAGATGAAAGTGGATGAAAATTCTGAACTTTTACAGCGACACATCCCTGGTCCCCCTCCAACTCCTGAAGAAGAAGAAGAGGACGAAGCTGCCTCCGAAGAGTCTTTTATGGTGATGGGAAATCATCCCCCAGCCATCCAGCCTGCTATCGAGGAACTTCAGTAGCTCGCTACTTCCTTCGAGAAACCTCCAGCACTTCCCCAGCTACCATCTGTTCCTTCCGAGCAACCTACTTCCTCGTCCCAGCCTCCCGAGAAGGTTTGGGCAGACAAGAAAAAGGTGTAGAGTTGTTCGGGTTTCTCTTTATATTTTTCTTTTGTCAAATGTAACCATGAACATGTAACTCTGATCCTTGATATAATTGTTGATACCAAATTTAATCTGCTGACGTGGACCAATCATACGAAGACACCTGGCTATCTACATGGCAACAACAGACCTCTCCGAGGAACTCACAGGCTCCGAGGAATAGACCTCTCCGAGGAACTCACAGGCTCCGAGGAATATACCTCTCCGAGGAACTCACAGGCTCCGAGGAACATACCTCTCCGAGGAACATACCTCTCCGAGGAACTCTTGAATACCAGGAAGATCAACATACCCGAGTTACTCAGACGGTCCGAGCTGCATCTCGGCCACAGCACTGATTGCCAGATAACGAACAGTCCAACTGGTTCATTAAATGATTATCCTTGACGCACAAGCCTAAGGGCATTAAATGTATTACCCTTTCATATGTATATCATTTAATGTATCGACCCTTTCATGTACAGCCTCAAGGATATAAATACCTTGTATCATTCAAGGGGACCGGAATTTCTTGAGAGAACTTGTAATCAAGAATTCTACAAACACTCAGCAATAACATAACAGTGGACGTAGGCTTTATTCCTAGCCGAACCACTTTAAAAATCTCTGTCTTATTTATTTATCTGTGATTGAAAAATTAGAGCGATCTAGTTTTTTACATCAACAGATTGGCGCCGTCTGTGGGAACGTGTTACAAGCGTTGTTCTCCACCAAAAGCTAAGTTTTTATTTTCTCTACGTATAATCAATTATACATACATCTTTTGATTGAATCGTGATTTTTATGTTTATATACATAAATTAATTGTCCAACTTTTATCTGCAAAATGTTGCATCTCATGATTTTTAAATCATAACTATTAGATTCATCCTTATTTAGAAATCTGAAAAATAGTAGATTTCATAAATCATAATTTTTTGCTTGATTCTCAAGTTTCTATTTTTGGAATAAATATTTTAAATGATTACATATGCCAATATATGCGACGATGATAAGATTTGATCATTTTCATTGTTGATTTTGAAATAAATTTTGTAAGCTATTTGATGTCTATTCAAATTCCCATCATATTTTTAATAAAAGAATGGGAAAAGGTTAAAGACAATGAAAAGTCTTCTCATGGGAATCATGACCCAGATCTATTTTTTCTCTCTTCAAGTTTGAGTCTCTTTGCATTCACAAGTTTAAGTCTCTTTGTATTCACTTTTGTGAATTATATAATTAATTTGGTTCATCTTCCATCTATGTCAATAAAGTCAAATTGATTGTTTTTTTATATAAATTTGGTAATAATTTCGATCATTCACCATATTTTTATCTCTCCTAATTGGGAATAGGAAGGGATCAATATAAAAAAATAATTTTCTCTCACCTGAAAAATCCTTACTCACCTCTTGTAAAAGAGGATCAGTAAAACAATCATGACCATATCAAGACTTTGGGCACAAATTTGATATGTTGGCCCCTCGTTCATCACATCACAAGGTTTCTTTGACGAAATCGCACGACTAGTGGGTTATATATTTATTCATTTAATTAACAGTCTCAAGGCTTAAATTTTACATTGAATGTTATTTTTGATCTAAAGATTCGAGATATTCTAGTCATCCAACCATATATTCTATAATTTGAGATATCCTTAAATGTTGGTCGGCAACATCCATGTCGTTTGTCGGCAGCAGTAGAATATTGGGGTATTAAAAAAATGCGAAGCACCCCAGATATTTCTTTAAACACGAGTTCAGCTTGGGGACAAACAGGGGGGCTTAAGTCTTTTTAACTTATGATCACCCCAAAAATATTTTTAAACAGCAACTAATACCTGATTGGTTGTTGGAGATTAAATAAATTTACAAAAAACTTTACGTCTTATTTATGATGCATATTTGATAATAATTTGTCCATCTCACACACATTTGGCATAAAACATATTATTTCATATTTTGAAATTTTTATGCTGATACATATCATATATTGATTGGATGAGTAAATTATTCTCATGACTAATCAATTCAGCCTACACATATGGTAGAGCAAACTATTAATTTTTACAGGCACAAGATTCAATGCCGACGAATGCTGAAGCATAAATTATTCTATATCTGTTCAGATTCATATTTTATATTTATCTCAGCATGGAGCTCGAAAAATTTCTTCTCTATATATATATTCGGCTCCGAGGAAAAGCTACAACAGTTATTATATTTCACCCCCAACGGATAGTTAGTCGGGGTAATTCTTATTTATATTCAAGCCCAGATATCTGCTCCAGCACAAATGACTCTATATATCCATTGGGATTCATATTCTTATATTCTGGAAAATATTATTCTTATTCGGCATTCTGCAATTATGCCTCGACAGGATACTTATTCAGCTTTAAGGAGAATTACAACATTCGTTCGGATAATTCTTATTTATATTCAGGCCTGACAACATTCTCGGCCATATTATTATGTTCTGAAAGATCTTATTCTTGTTCGGCATTATATGATTCTACCTCGACTGATCGGCGAGGCACTTTATTATTTTTAATTATTCTTTATATCTATTTGGATGCATATTCTATTCTCATTTCAGCATGGAGCTCGACAAATATTTATTATATCTTATTCAGCTCCAAGGATGTCTCCAACATTTATTATATCTTATTCAGCTCCAAGGATGTCTCCAACATTTATTGTATCTTATTCAGCTCCAAGGATGTCTCCAGCATTTATTATATCTTATTCCCAACAATCCGTTGGTCATCACCAAGGAGGTATCCTGCATTTATCTTATTCCCAACAATCTGTTGGAGGTATCCTGCATTTATATTATTCCCAACAATCTGTTGGTCATCGCCGAGGAGGTATCCTGCATTTATTATATTTATTACCAACAATCTGTTGGTCATCGCCGAGGAGGTATCCTGCAATTATTATATCTTATTTACAACAATCTGTTGGTCATCGCCGAGGAGGTATCCTGCATTTATTATATCTTATTCCCAACAATCTGTTGGTTAGCGCCGAGGAGGTCTTCATCATTTATATTATCTTATTCCCAACGAATCTGTTGGTCAGCGCTGAGGAGATTTCCAGCATTTATATTATATTATTCCCAACGAATCTGTTGGTTAGCACCGAGGAGGTCTTCAGCATTTATATTATCTTATTCCCAACAAATCTGTTGGTCAGCGCTGAGGAGGTCTCCAGTATTTATATTATCTTATTCCCAACAATCTGTTGGTCAGCTCCGAGGAAGTCTTCATCATTTATTATCAATTACCACCAACTCTGATCGGTAGATAAAATCCAACTCCGGTTGGTAGACAAAATCCAACTCCGGTTGGTAGATAAAATCCAACTTCGGTTGGTAGAAAAAATCCAACTCCGGTTGGTAGACAAAATCCAACTTCGGTTGGTAGAAAAAATCCAACTCCGGTTGGTAGATAAAATCCAACTCCGGTTGGTATTGGTCGATAAATCTCATTCAAAGTTCACATTCCACAGTTGGGGGCTTATATTACAGATATATTTGTTCATTTGGTGGCACATTCTTATATCATCATGCAGTCGAGCATCAAATTCAACCCCGACTAATCAGGAGGTATATTGAAGTTCAAGAGGAATATTGAAGTTCAGGAAATATATTGAAGTTCAGGAGGAATATTGAAGTTCAGGAGGAATATTGAAATTCAGGAGATATATTGAAGTTCAGGAGGAATATTGAAGTTCAGGAGGTATATTGAAGTTCAGGAGGAATATTGAAGTTCAGGAGGAATATTGAAGTTCAGGAGGTATATTGAAATTCAAGAGGTGTATTCAGAAGTATCACGACATGATGAAAGAAAGCGACAAGTATTCCCCCGAGGAACTCTGTCAGACCAGAAATTTGAAGACGAGGTACCTACATGGAGATTATATGTAGATGAATCATCTTGCACAGCTGGTTGTGGAGCAGGGATTGTTTTAAACACCCCAGATGATATTGACATGGAGTATGCCTTGAGATTCCAATTCAAAGCTTCCAATAATGAGGCTGAGTATGATGCTATGATAGCAGGTTTTCATTTGGCGAAAGTCATGGAGGCACGACAAGTAATTGTTTTCAGTGATTCTCAATTAATTGAATCAAATGATGGGAATATATGCAGTGAATGGAGAGTCGATGGTCAAGTACCATGCAAAGGTGATGGAGTTATTGACAGAATTTGATGCTATTCAATTGGTGAGGACACCGAGGATGGAGAATACTAGAGCAGACGCATTGGCCCGATTAGCATCAGCTACTTGTACCGAGCTGCGAAGAACGATACCAATTGAAGTATTAGAAAGTCGGAGCATATATTGAGGAGGAACAATTACCGGAGGATAATCTCGCTGCCTAGAAATGGAAGTTTAAAGCTGCTCGGTATGTATTAATTAATGGTATTTTGTATAGACGAGGAATTATGGCAGGTTTGCAAAGATGTGTACATTCCTCCGAGGTGAAAGAATTGGTTAAAGAGATCCATGAAGGGTCCTGTGGAGACCATGTAGCAGGTCGGACACTTTTGCAAAAGGTGATGACGCAGAGATACTACTGGCCGACGATGAGAGCTAACTATATAAGCCTATGCCAAGAAATGTGACAAGTGCCAACGCTTTTCCTCCATCCGAAGAATTCCACAAGCATTGTTGACACCCATAACTCCCTTTGGCCATTTGCCATATGGGGATTGATTTGGTTGGACCATTGCCGACGACTCGAGGAAGATTCAAATACCTCGTCATCACAGTAGATTATTTTACTAAGTGGATAGAAGCTGAGCCACTTATTGACATGACATACGAGAAGAAGAGTATCCAGCCCCGAGAAGAATCAAGCTATACAAGAGGAAATGAAGACCGAGCAAGAGAGAGATCTAGATCTCCTCATCAGGCAGAAGAAAAACAATAAATGAAGAATGTGTGTTGATTTCACCGATATCAACAAGGCAGTGGATGCTACCTCGGGACACGAACTGCTCATGGATACTTACTCTGGCTACAACCAGATTAAAATGAAACTTGAAGACATAACAACGGCTGATGAACAAGGTTTTTGCCGAGCAAATCAGTTGCAGTATGGAAGTCTATGTTGATGACATGCATGAAAGCTGCTGATCATTTGGTTGACTTGAGTCAAACTTTTGATCAACTGGATAATTATCAAATGAAACTCAACCCGACGAAGTGCACATTTGGAGTACGAGAAGGAATGTTCCTCGGGTACATCATCAACCAGCGAGACGTTGAAGCAAATCCAGACAAGATCAAAGCCCTTTTAGGGTTGCGATCCCCAAAAACGAAAGAAGAGGTGCAGAGATCAGATACCCAAAGCTGGAAAAATTGGCAGTGGCATTAATTAAAGCAAGTAGAAGAAGGAGGCTGTGTTTCCAGGCTCATACCATGCATACCGACATGCCATTAATACAAGCTATAGCAGAGTTTACTGATCTTAATACTCCTGAGAAACAAAAATTTCTCGCTGATCAACCTGTGGATGTTACAGGATCAACCAAGAAGACTGCTCTAAGGAGCCATGCTCTACGGAGCCATGCTCTACGGAGCCAAGCTCTACGGAGCAAAAGTGCTATAAGTAGCCAACCTCCTTTGGTTAGGAGGACAAGCTCTACGGAGCGCTCTACGGAGCAAAAGTGCTATAAGTAGCCAACCTCCTTTGGTTAGGAGGATAAGCTCTACGGAGCGCTCTACGGAGCAAAAGTGCTATAAGTAGCCAACCTCCTTTGGTTAGGAGGACATGCTCTAAGGAGCCAAAAAGTTCTAAAGAACCCTACTACTCCTTTGGCTAGGAGGTATACACCAGCATGATCAACTACGGTTGGTAAGACTTTATATATTCTCGCATTACAACTTATGTTGGTCGGGAGGTAACATTATTACAAAAAGTTCTTTAAAGAACAAAATATTCCAAACTATACCAAGTATGGTTGGTCGGGGATAAAAACCCATCAACTGTAGTTGGTCGACAAACATTATTTATCCACCTTGGTTGGTTGGAAACACTTTGAATAAATTATACTCATTACTTTATTATTAAGTGATCGAGCAACATTACTAATACTTATAATTTTTTTTGTCGATGAACCAAACAATATTGTTATGCAAGCACAAATAATAAAGTGTTTGATATTTACAAAACAATAGCAAATTCAAATTTGCGAACAAAAATGAAATTCTTTCACTGAATTTAAAATGAATTATGCAAATTTATTACATTGATATTAAATTGTGTACTAACTATTACATTGAGATTCCTACTCTATTGGTTTCTCTCCCTCTGATTTTGAAACAGGTTCCTCGCCAGCAGGAAGATCATCCAAAGCATAATGGGAATTTTATGAAGTTAAGATATTTCAGTATTCTGATGTTCATCACAGATGGTCTGTCCGAGCAACTCTTGCTCGTCCCCGAGCAGCTCTTGATCGTCCCCGAGCAGAGTCCACCACTAGCTCACAGAATGCAGTAAGTCGGCTAACAAACCAATCAACATACTTGAAGATTATGATAAGCTACAAACGGCATCATATGTCGTCCAGGAGATAAGGCCCTTTATGTCCAACAAATCAAGAAGATAGATCAAAAATTTCATTAGCACCGAGCAACACTGCAAAATAAAATACTCCATCCTTTCAAGTAAACCATCAAGCATGAAGCATTGGGGGCTTCTGTTGATACCAAATTTAATCTGCTGACGTGGACCAATCATACGAAGACACCTGGCTATCTACATGGCAACAACAGACCTCTCCGAGGAACTCACAGGCTCCGAGGAATAGACCTCTCCGAGGAACTCACAGGCTCCGAGGAACATACCTCTCCGAGGAACTCACAGGCTCCGAGGAACATACCTCTCCGAGGAACATACCTCTCCGAGGAACTCTTGAATACCAGGAAGATCAACATACCCGAGTTACTCAGACGGTCCGAGCTGCATCTCGGCCACAGCACTGATTGCCAGATAACGAACAGTCCAACTGGTTCATTAAATGATTATCCTTGACGCACAAGCCTAAGGGCATTAAATGTATTACCCTTTCATATGTATATCATTTAATGTATCGACCCTTTCATGTACAGCCTCAAGGCTATAAATACCTTGTATCATTCAAGGGGACCGGAATTTCTTGAGAGAACTTGTAATCAAGAATTCTACAAACACTCAGCAATAACATAACAGTGGACGTAGGCTTTATTCCTAGCCGAACCACTTTAAAAATCTCTGTCTTATTTATTTATCTGTGATTGAAAAATTAGAGCGATCTAGTTTTTTACATCAACAATAATAAAACTTGAATTTTTGTTCTTGCATACTGTTCTTTCTTCTTCATACTTAGTTGGTACTTTTATTAATTACTGCTTCTTCTTTCTCTACTAGTTTGTGTCCAGGATGGAATTACTATCTGCTCATGATACCAAGTTGTTGAGTCAATGCAATGATTATTTTAAGGCTAGTCATACAGATCTGAGCGCAGCACAGATTATCGACATCCTCGGCCAAGATGCTTCGGAACAGGCGGTTGAAGCATATCAATACTTGAAGACCCTGATTGATCGTGCAGTGGCCAATAATGTGGCTTATTATGACATGATCGAGGATCTCCAAGGAACTCTTGAAGACCTTCAGCAGCAATACAAAAAATCCACTGCCCTTTTGCAAGAGGGGTATGAGAAGAACTATCAACAACTCAATGCTGACAAGGGGTATGAGAAGTGTTTTGTTGGCTACGAGGTGAGGGAGAGAACTCTGAGGGGTGAGGTCGAGGAGTGCAGACAAATAGCTGAACTATTAGAGCAAGAAAATAACAACTTGTAAAAAGAGTTGTCTCAGTTGAAGTCTGCAGCTTCCACTTCAAACGCCTTGGTCCCAGTGAATGATGAGGGATTCTCATTCTTGGAGGTCGAGAACGCCAAATTGAGGGACGAATTGGAGACCTTGAAGAGAGCTGGTCCCTCTACATCTTCCCATGGTCGAGCAAGAGCTCCTCGGGGACGAGCAAGAGCAGCTCGAATTCCTGTCGGAACCAAGCCTTCCTAATGGCAAAGAACCAGGCTTTAGCTAAAATGTCAAAGAAGATTAGGGACCTGGAAGAGCAGCTTTCAGTGCAAAAATCAGTTTTGGATAATAAGGAGCTATTCATCAAAAATCTCCACGAGCAGATGGAGATACTGACATATCAATTCCACAAACCGCCCAGGGAGTTTTGGATGGCTGGGTACAACGAGGCTCTTTACCACTTGGACGATCGTATCCAGAATGCCAATAATGAGGGCTATAAACAAGGCTGGTTTAATGCCTTAGGTGTACTGCAACTCGAACAGGGTCACTACCTATGGGATTACCATGATCCTGGGCTGCTCGACCTACCCGTGACACCATTCAAACTCGATATGAGCTGGATCCCTACTCGGGCCATTCCTCGATGCTTAATTTCAAAGTATCTCAGCGACTAAAATCTCCATTCAAGTGTTGAGATATCTCGTCCGAGAATCTTCTAGATCGACCATCCGTGATGAATATCAAGATGTTAAAATATTTGAACTTCATAAACTCTCCTCTTGCTTTAAATGATCTGCCTGCTGGCGAGGAACCTGTTTCAAAAGCAGAGGGGAAAAGACCAGTAGAATAAGAATATCGATGTAATGAATTTGCATACATTTCATTATCAATGTAATTTTTTTTTGATTTAATGAAAGACTTTTATTTTGTTCGCAATCTTAATTGCTATTGTCTTGTAAAATACTTTACATTTGTGCATGTATGTCTATTAAAAAGATAACAATATTGTGTTGTTGTTTTTTTGATCAACTTATTGTCGACTAGCTTGAATTTGTGGTAGTCATAAAAATTACTAAGTTATTCCTCGACCAACTTGATAATAATTTTAAAAAGTCACGAGTATCAATTTTGCTTGATTATTTTCTCATATTCATAATATATTTCCGACCAACCAAGGTCGGTTAATTTCCTTCTCGACCAACTACAGTTAGTGGGTTTTTATCCCCGACCAGCCATAGTTAGTGGATTTTTCCTCTACGAGGAGCTTTTAGTACTTTTTGAAATAAATTTACCTCCCGACCAACTCAAATTGGACTTTTCGAGAATATATTTACTTCCTAACCGACATAAGTTGGCAATTTTAGGAATATTTTTATTTCCCGAGAAACACATAGTTTTATTTCCCGTAGGAATACAAGTTTTACTTCCTGGAGGAATACAAGTAGCTTTACTTCCCGGAGGAATACAGGTAGCTTTACTTCCCGGAGGAATATAGGTAGCTTTAATTCCCGGAGGAATACAGGTATATTTACTTCCCGGAGGAATATAGGTAGCTTTACTTCCCGGAGGAATACAAGTTTTACTTCCCGGAGGAATATATTTGTTTTTCGACCAACCTTAGCTGGTGTTTTCGAGAAAAATTTTGAGTAGCCCGATTTTTGCCGAGTTTCGCCGAGTAGTGTGTAGCACTAATATTCCCCAAAAAATTTCAATAAAAGGAGAAAATACACATCACTGATAATACTTGCGCAGGTGCTCTGCGTTCCATGCATTCTTAAACTCCTCCCCTTCTAAAGTTGTTATTCGATAAGTTCCTGGTCGAACAACTTCTGTAACTCGGTATGGCCCATGCCAGTTTGCCTCTAGTTTGTTGTGCTTTTGAATTACTTTCTTCAACACATAGTCTCCTTCTTTCAGGTCGCACTTCTTCACTCTCTTATTGTAGAACAAAGATGTTCATTGCTGGTAAGCAGCATTCCTGATGGCTGCTTCTTCTCTAACTTCCTCGAGCATGTCTAAATCCAATCTTCTCATTAAGTCACTGACAGGGGAATTGAAATTCAGTACCCTGTGTGTTGGGAGGCCCAACTCGATAGGTATAACAGCTTCACTTCCAAACGCTAACATATACGGAGATTTTCTAGTTTCTGTTCGGGGAGTAGTACGATAAGCCCACGGTACTGACTGTAACTCGTTGATCCAATTTGCTTTCGCATCGTCCACTCTTTTCTTCAAGCCATTCAGCAGCTTTCTGTTTGTCACTTCAATTTGTCCATTGCTTTGAGGATGGCCTGGTGCTGAGTGGATCTTCAACACATTTGATTGATGACAATAGGCAGCGAACTCCTCGTTATCGAATTGTGTTCCATGGTTTGGGATGAAAGCATGAGGAAGACCATATCGACAAATGATGTTCTTCCAAATAAATTGGTAGACCTTCTCGTACGTCATATCAATGAGAGGCTAAGCTTCCACCCACTTAGTAAAATAATCCGCTGCGACGATGAGGTATTTCAACCTTCCTCTAGTCGTTGGCAGTGGTCCAACCAAATCTATTCCCCACATGGGAAATGGCCAAGGGGAAGTGATCGGTGTCAATAATGCTTGGGGAGTTCTTCGGATGGAGGAAAAGCGTTGCCACTTGTCACATTTCTTGGCATAGGCTACACAATCAGCCCTCATCATCGGCTAGTAATATCCCTGCGTCATCATTATTTGCAAAAGCGTTCGACCTGCTACATGGGCTCCACATGACCCTTCATGAATCTCTTCAATCAAGTCTTTCACCTCGGAGGGATGTACACATATTTGCAAACCTGCCATAATTCCTCGTCTATATAAAATACCGTTAGTTAAGACATACCGAGCAGCTTTAAACTTCAATTTCTTGGCTGCGAGCTTGTCAATTGGAAATTCTCCCTCCTCAATATATGCCCTGATGGTATCCATCCAAGATGGTCCTAAATCAAGGGTGATAAATTTCATCGCCAAATCTTCATCTATACTCCGGCCAGCTAAAACTTCAATTGGGATTGTTCTTCGTAGCTCGGTATGAGTAGCTGATGCTAATCGAGCTAGGGCATCTGCTCTTGCATTCTCCATTCTCGGTATTCTGACCAGTTGAATACCAACAAATTCTGATACCAACTCCATCACCTTTGCATGGTATTTGATCATTAATTCTCCTTTGGCTGCATATATTCCCAACATTTGATTTACGATTAATTGAGAATCACTGAAGGCAATTATCTGTTGCGCCTCCATAATTTTTGCCAAATTAAGACTTGCAATCATAGCCTCATACTCAGCCTCATTATTGGAAGCTTTGAATTGGAAACGTAGGGCATATTCCATGTCGACCTTGTCTGGAGTGCTCAAAACTATTCCTGCCCCACTGCCTATTGTGCAAGATGAGCCATCTACATATAGCCTCCATATAGGTAACTCGTCTTCAAACTTATGATCTGACAGAGTTCCTCGGTGAAATATTTGTTTCTTCCTTTCATCTTCCCCTGACATTTCTAGCTCTTTGTCGATCATCTTTTCTTTCCCTTTTACCAACCGGAGTTGGTCTGAGCTCGAATTTGATGATCCTATAACATCCACTTGCCCTTTTACCAACCGGAGTTGGTCTGAGCTTGTGTTTGTTGATCCTGTAACATCCACAGGTTGATCAGCGAGCAACTTTTACTCCTCGGGGGTATCAGGATAGGTGAACTCTGCTATAAAATCCGCTACAGCTTGCCCTTTAAGCGATGATCTGGGTTCATAGACTATATCGTATTCACCGAGCTCTATTGCCCAGTACATCAATCTCCCTGATTTTTCTGGTTTATGAAGGGCTTGTCTCAACGACATGTCAGTATATACGACTATAGTATGAGCCTGGAAGTATGGCCTCATTCTCCTACTCGCCTCAATCAGTGTCAGTGCTCCTCGGAAGGTTTTACTTGTGTAATAGATTGGTTTTTGTACTCCATTCTCCACTCTTATCAACGTTGAGCTGACTGCATTCTCCGATACTGCCAGATACAAGTATAATTTTTCTCCCATTACTGGCCTAGATAACAATGGAGGTGCTCCCAAGTATTTCTTCAAGTCTTGAAAAGCCTTCACACATTCATCATTCCACTCGAAAGTCTTTCGGAGTGTCTTGAAAAATGGGAGACATCGATCAGTTGCTCGCGATACAAATTTGTTGAGTGCTGCTACTCGTCCTGTAAGACTTGCACCTCTTTCTTCGTCATTGGAGATCGCACCCCCAATAGAGCTTTGATCTTTTCAGGATTCGCCTCAATGCCTCGTTGATTGACAATGTACCCGAGAAATATGCCTTCTCGTACTCCAAATATGCACTTCGTCGGGTTCAGCTTCATTTGATATTTATCTAGTTGATCAAAAGTCTGACTTAAGTCAACTAGATAATTGACAGCTTTCTTGCTCTTTGTCAGCATATCGTCAACATAGACTTCCATATTGCAACTGATTTGTTCAGCAAAGACTTTGTTCATCAGCCTCTGATATGTCGCACCTGCATTTTTCAAACCAAAAGGCATAACATTATAACAATAAGTTCCCCTAGGGGTAATGAAAGAAGTACTCTCCATGTCTTCAGGTTTCATTTTAATCTGATTGTAGCCTGAATAAGCATCCATGAAGTTCAGCAGCTCGTGTCCCGAGGTATCATCGACTAGTTGATCAATTCGGGGCAGTGGAAAGTGATCCTTTGGGCATGCTTTGTTGAGGTCGGTGAATTCTACACACATCCTCCACTTGTTGTTTTTCTTCTTTACCATCACCACATTTGCTAACCATTCAGGATATTTAACATCTTCAATAAAGCAGGTTTTCTGGAGCTTCTCGACTTCCTCCTGTATAGCTTGATTCTTCTCAAGGCTGAACACTCTTCTTCTCTTCTTCACAGGTTTTATCTCCTTATTCACATTGAGTTCGTGACATAAGAAATTTGGATCTATTCTGGGCATATCCTCATGACTCCATGCAAAAGTTTACTTCATGCTTCTAAGGAAGGTTATCAATTCCTATTTTAGTGAGGCTTCCAACGACGAACCTATTTGAGTAGTCCGTTCAGGATGCTCGTCGTCCAGAATGATGTTTTCAGTAGCTTCCACCACTTGACCCTTCACGAGTTGCGACTCATCTCTAGGATCCAATGTTTCAATTTCTGCCCCTTCTTCCACTTGAAAAGTAGTAGTCTTTTTCCTTGATTCTTCCAGTTCCTCTTGCTCGGCGGATGAATAATAGCATTCCCGAGCTACTTTCTGGTCACCTTTCACAACTCCTACTCCAAAACTTGTTGGAAATTTCAGGCACTGATGCACCGTAGATGGTACAGCCTCGACCTTTTTTAATCCTACTCTTCCCATGATGATATTGTATGATGATTGAACATTCTTATCCATCAAGAAAAAAAGTATTGTTTTTGTCCGAAAAGCAGGCCACGTACCAATGAATATATCCAACTTGATCGTCCCAAGTGGAAATACTTTCTCGCCAGCAAAACCGAGGAGGGGTCTATGATAAGGCTCCAGTTGAGATAGTTTTAGATTTAAACTATCGAAGCACGAGTAGAACATGATGTCTACCGAGCTACCATTGTCGACCAGTACTCTTGAAATTATTACCTCCTTCATTCTCATCTTGATCACCAATGGGTCATCATGAGGATATAGAACACCTGCAAGGTCATTCTTTGAGAACCCAATAACCAACTTTTCTTTGTTCACCTTTCTCGGGCGATCCTCCTCAGATAGATTTATTCGTTGAATGTACGAGAAAGCTTGAGCCTCACAGAGGTAAGCTTTTATCTTAGCAGTAAGGTCTCCTCCTCCTGCATCTCCACCTGTTATAACATTACAGTCAAATGACCCAAAGGGTATTGAAAATACCTCTCCTTCCGGTTGCCTTGGTCTCTTGGGAAGATCGGGGTCATCCTCGGGATCAACTTCATGGTTTCTTTTCTTGTTCTCCTCTGCTCGACGAGGAGATCTAGACCTCTCTCTAGTTCGGTCGTTGTTTCTTCTTTTGCTTCCACGATCAACGTACTTTGCCATCTTTCCTCGTCTGATGAGTGTTTCAATCTCATTCTGAAGAGCTATGCAATTTTTTTTCATATGGCCATGATCTTTATGAAACTCGCAATAATTTGCCTTATTCCTTTTGTCAGGATCTGCTTTCATTTTCTCTGGCCAGTTTAATTCCTCATTACTCTTGATTTCTTCTAGAACATGGTTGATATCCTTCTTCAAAGGAGTATAATTATCGAATTTCTTCATTGCATCCCATACCGACCTTGTTCTTGAATGTTTGTCATTACCATTGTTCTTATGCTCTTTCTTCTTAGCTTTATCACCTCCCACCTTAGTTTCTTTGGCATCCATGTTCTTCTTCGCAGCCATAGCCTCCTCGACATTCATAATCTTGGACTCTTTTCCCATCAGGTCTGACATGGTTCTAGGTGGATCTTTGGCTAAAGTGTAGTACAACTTGTTGGGCAGTAGTCCACTCATTAAGGCGGTAATCGCTGTCTTCTCTTCATAATCAATGACTTCAAGTTTCTCGTTAATAAAACGAGTTATATAATCTCTGGTGCTCTCACCAGCCTTTTGTCTAACACTTAACAAATGCGCTACTCGTTTAACTAGCTTTGCCCCAAAACAGAAATTCCCAATGAATAACTTGGCCAATTGAAGAAAAGTTGAAATCTTACCCCGAGGAAGATTATTATACCATATTTGAGCAGACCCGATAAGAGTTCCCGAGAATGCCCTGCATCTCATCTCATCTGTAATAGCATAGATGTCGGCTACAGCTTGGTATTGTTCTATATGAAGGACAGGGTCTGTCTTTCCATCATATTTGGGGGTCACAACAGGTGCTTTGAACTTTGATGGTGTTGGAAAATCTACAATGGCCTGGACAAACGGTGTTCCTCGAACAAAAGTTCATTGTAGAGGGTTCTTAGCTTTAACCATTTCCCCCAATCTATCCTCCAGCCTTTGAATAGAGCCTTTCCATGCATCATTTCCTTCCTCGGACCTGTTGGTTCGAGCAGTTGATCGCGTTGAGGTGGCTTCATGGGATCTATCTTGACGAGCAACTGGTCGCGACTGGGCAGATCCTTCCCTTAAGTCTGATGGTCATCGAAAACTCCTCGATGGGGCTCTAGGAGGACTTTTGCTCCTCCTAGGACCTAATCGATTGAAAGGAGATACTCTGCTTAATCTTTCTAGTGCACTGGTCCTTTCTGGGGAGAGAGTGATACGTTGTTCAGTATCTGTGGCTCACACTGACGAAGTTCGTCCAGGTTGATAAGAAAATCTTCAGACTCCTAATTACGATATGAATTGGTATGCCTAGTACGAGAAGAAGATGCACGGGTATTTCTTTGAATACTTCATGGTCTTGAATGGGTTAGTGCACCGCCATGGAGGATTTGTATGAGTTGACGCATAGTTTCTTGCATAATGGTCTGGCCCTGAGCCAGAGTCGTAATTATTCTAGCCAGATCTGGAATATTTGGCGGAGCAGATGGATTTGGAGGGCTTTCATCATTTCGATTGCTAGATTCTGGAATGTCAGCCATTTGCGATGGACTATTTTTGATGGAAAACGATATTACCAGTCGTTCCCACAGACGGCGCCAATCTGTTGATGTAAAAAATTAGATCATATCTAATTATTCAATCACAGATAAATAAATGAGACAAAGAATTTTTAAAGTGGTTCAGCCTTATAAGAATGGCCTACGTCCACTGTTATGGTATTGCTGATTGTATGGGAATTCTCGATTACAAGTTATCTCAAGAAATTCCGGTCCCCTTTCAATGAGGATTGTACAATGTATTTATAGCCCTGGGGTTGTAATGTGAAAGGGTAATACATTAAATGATGTACATATGAAAGGGTGATACATTCAATGCTCCTTAAGCGTATGCGTCTGAATGATAAGCATTTAATGAACAGTCAAACTGTTGGTTATCCCGCTATTAATGCTTTGTTCGAGGTGCAGCTCTGACCGCCTGAGTTGCTCGGACCGCCTAAGCTTCTTGGTGCTCAAGAGTTCCTCGGAGAGTTCTCGTTCCTCGGAGCGTGTGAGTTCCTCGGGGAAACATTGTTCCTCGTTGTAGTATGGTTCCTCGGAGCGTGTGAGTTCCTCGAAAGTGTTTGTTGTTGCCACGTAGACTGTCACGTGTCTTCACTTTATTGATCCATGTCAGCAGACTAAATTTGGTATCAACAGGCCATCATTCGCAATCAAGTTATAAGTTTATTTTATACCACTTAGAAAAAGAGTATTATAAAACAATATCTTTTTTACATCTCTTGCGAACGAGCTTACAATAGTGTGATAAGATTGCATTTTGTGCAAACCAGATTCACATAAGTATCACACATGAACGGTTATATTAGGTAACATTATAAGATATACAATAATATATACATGGGTAGGTGTAAAATAAACACATAGACAATAGACTCCTTTCCACTCTCATTTATACTTTAATTAATGATTTTCTAATAGTAAAGAATAGACCTTTAAGAGCAAACCTTATGCGTACATTATATATAAGGGTTGCTAGTGTAAATATAGTGGGGAAAAGCCGGAAAAATGGTGTGGGTAGGCCAAATTTGGAATAATATGACACAAAATGATGATGTTTTGGGACACTTTTTGAAGCGGAACATGATGTTCTGCTTGAATTTTATAGGCCCACTTCCACGCGGGTAACATTGTTCCCCTTGAGGTAATGTCATTTAATTGGATTTTTGCCCCTATAATTTGCCTCCTTTAATGTTATGAAAACACATTTAACACCCATAATAACTACCCACTTACCTAATTAACTATTAACCAACCCCCTTAATTATAATTCCACCCCTATATATTTCCTCACCTTTTGGCAGTATAGATATCACCCATAATACTAATTTCAGAGTCCATTTTCTATCTCCCAAACCAACAACAAAAACCATAATTTTCCTCTCATATTTTTAACTAAGTGAGTTATATTTTTGGGGGGCAACCCAACAACAAAAACTAAAAAATTCTTATCATATTTTTATCTGGGTGATTTATATTTTTTAGGGGGATGAATTTCATAAAAAAATTGTGTTTATAATGTTTATTTAACAACTTTTTTTCGTGATATTGAAATATTAATTATGGAACAACTTGGGAATATAATTAGATATGTTTTTGGGTTGAGGGAGACTCAAAACAGATGTAAGGGATGGCTCGAGATGGAAATTCCTTTTATTTAGTGTCATATAGTCTTTGAAAACTATAGTCGTGTTGTGGACAACCATGACCGCTTGAAGGCAATGTCGGATACCATCACAAACGGTAACACAATAAAAATGTGTGGAAATTGGTCTAGTTTCAGAGACCATTATAAAGATGTCAATTCGCATAAAGAGGTAATCAATTTGATACATCGTAGAAATTGGGGAGAATGTCTAGACGCTAAAATTCCCAAGATAAGTTGGGACAAGAGCTTGGGGAACGCTGGTGGGACACAACCAACATGTTTCAACTCCCTGCTGGGGAATTAGGCATAACTCCTTATGATTTTACTATTATAATAGGTAAAGGTTTACCTTATAAAAATAAATGGAATATAAACGTTAATCTAATAAAAGATTATTTTTTAAATAACTATCGTCGCTAATGTTTAAGTGTAGGTATCGTCATGGTTACTGTGGCCATCCCCGGCATGCGGGCGGCGTGAGGGAGGATCCTAGGTCCCGCGCGTCCCTCTCGGGAGCACTTCGGCTGGCGTCATTTGGGTGAGGTGAAAATTTTAGAGAGATAGAGTCGCCAATCTATTTTACTCAAAACAGACAAAAGAAAGGGAGCCATCCCGAAGGATAGCATCCAAAGACATAATGATGCATACGAAACCAAAATGATTCGAAAAGGGTCCGGAGGCTAAGTTACGAAATGGGAAGGTGTTAGGCACCCATTTCGCCCTTTCGGTCTCTCATTAGTTTTTGTTATTTTCCTTTATTTTCCCCGTGATATGTGTGCATGTGTATATATAGTGGAGATAGGAATCATCGACTTGCACCATAGAAGAGGTAAAGCGAGTCATCCGTAGGAAGGTATAAAAGTATTAGAAATTAGGCGATTATCCTTACGTTGACCATTGTCATGGAACGATAACGCGTGTGGAATAATACGCCGCTAAGAACAAATATATGTATATATATAATATAAGAGAGCGGAGTTTACAGAAAATATAAAATGAGAGAAAAAGTAAAAATAGGACTCGAGTCTCGGGTTTTACCCCGAGGCCCCTACGTAGCCTATAGAGGCATCAAAGTCCACATAGTTCGCATGCAAAACGAGGGGTGGGTTTTATCCCATAAATCCAACTGGGGGATGATCTTATTTGTGTGTGTGCGTGTGTGTGTGTAGAAAAAGTGTTTTAGTTGTGAGAAAAGTGTGAGAATTACCGTTTGGAATTTATGAGCAAACCCTCTTTTTCTTATTTTTTGGGTTTTTATTTATATAAAAATAAGAGATGTGCAATAATACTAAATAAAAAGTATTTTAGGATGTGTGAGATGAGATAATAAAAGTGCTAAGTAATAAAAACAAGTTATTGCGAATTTATGAGAATTGAAGGAGAGAGTTGAGAAAATTGGACCTTCTTGAAGATCTTGAGCTCGATTTTGAATGTTGGAGAGCAGCCCTTAGACTTGGATGATGATGGAGGGTAGTGAATTCACCGAGTTTGAAGAAAAGGATGATGAAAAGTGAAGGTTGGAAAGGGATTTTGATGTGGAAATTGCACTGACTTCGAGAGAGGTTTTCTGGATTCGCTGAGAGTGATATGCTTCTGATCTGGGACCCCTTGCAAGTGAGGTCAGGACTCCTTTTTATAGGCCTAGGGCATTTCCGATCGTCATAGCCTTGGTCCTGCCTATCGTCACCTAATGATAGGCAGGGTCTGGAACCTGTCGTTTGGCAGTGTCTTTCAGGCCTTTTCAGAAAATCGGGCATAGAACGCAAACCATTTATCATAATCATGCACGGGGTAGACTGTTAGAAAGATAATTCAGAGACCTTCGAAATTCCTTTGGACGCTCCAAGGTTTGGGAGTCTACTTTGGGTCAAATGTGGCTCAGAAGCATTCGTCGATCCATTAGACGGGGAATCCTCGGACGCAAACGGATCGTTCGTCCACATGGTAAGTCCGAATCACGCACAGGGCGGACCGTTAGAAAGGTTAAGAGATGTACTTAGACATTCCAAAGAGTTTGATCCGATTCAGAGAGTTTACTTTGGTCAACCGAGCCCTGGAAGCATTCGGTGACCTTTAGGAGTAAAATAGATCGTTCGTCCGTACCGTAAGTCAGAATCGTGCACAGGACGAACCGTTAGAAATGGGTTTCAGTTCCATTTGAAGATTCATTAATTCTCAGTCAAGTTAAAGAGTTAACTTAGGTCAAACAGAGCCCGAGAGCTCCCGGTGGCCTCTTGATTGAGTTTCGGGGGAAAACGGGTCATTCTTCCACATGGTAAGTCGAAATCAAACATGGGACACACCGTTGGAAAGGGGTTTTAGTGACCTTCAAAGATTCATTCAGTATCAATAGAGCTAAAGACTTTGAATTTTAGTCAAACGGAGTCGGGGAGTGCCCGATGGCTTCTAGGTCAGTACTCGGGGTATGACCTGGGTTTGTAGTGGTGAAGGGAGGTGCTAGTGATCTAAGGAGAGTTTAGGGGGTAATAGAATGGGGTGTCTACAGAGCCCCTCGACGGGCGAGTTTGGAACAAACGATAGTCGTCTAATAGACACCGCATGATGCTTTTGAGGGAGGATGACCAATTCAGAGGGTCGAGGCCGATTCTGAGGACCTAAGGGAGCGAGGATGACCAATTCAGGGGGTCAAGGTCGATTTTGAGGACCTAAGGAAATGAGTATGACCAATTCAGGGGGTCGAGGTCAATTCTGAGGACCTAAGGGATGATTTGGAGGAAAGGTTTAGGCCAATTCCTAAGAAGATGCTGGGGATGACTGATTATGCGGGTCGAAGCCAATTCTGAGGGCTTGAAGATGAGGGTGACCGATTCTACGGGTCAAAGCCAATTCTGAGGGCTTGAATATGAGGGTGATCGATTCTATGGGTCGAAGCCAATTCTGAGGGCTTGAAGATGAGGGTGACCGATTCTGCGAGTCGAAGTTAATTATGCGGGCTTGAAGATGAGGATGACCGATTCTGTGGGTCAACGCCAATTCTGTGAGCTTAAGGTGAGATGACGAATTCTGCGATGACTAATTATGTGGGTCAAAGCCAATTCTACAGGCTTATGTAGGGATGACCGATTCTGCGGGTCGAAGCCAATTCTGCGGGCTTATGTAGGGATGACCAATTCTGCGGGTCGAAACCAATTCTGCAGGCTTAAGTTGAGGTGACCAATTCTGCGGGTCGAAGCGATGACCAATTATGCGGGTCGAAGCTAATTTTACGGGCTTAAGTTGAGCTGACCAATTCTGCGAGTCGAAGTCAATTCTGCGGGCTTAAGTTGAGATGACCGATTCTGCGGGTCAAAGCCAATTCTACAGGCTTGAAGATGAGGTGACCAATTCTGCGGGTTGAAGCCAATTTTATGGGCTTAAGTAAAGATGTTCTTGGGTAACCCTACCGGGGAGATTTATCTTGTGGTTTTATTTTGGGCTAGGGAGCCGACTGTTGGGGAAATCTTTTGCATCCTCTGAAATAATAGCCAAAATTCCACTGGGGAGATTTAGGTGGACCAGGGTTTAGATGTATTGCTTGGGGAAAATTGAGGCCTTTGGGGCATTGGGGGTAATCTTTAGAGATCCTCTGGGCATGTTGCCGGGAGGAGTTTTACTTGGTTTTTGAGAGTTTTGCTAGGGAAATAGGGGTTTCGCTTGAGGGAGTGCAAAATTTTCTTGGTAAAAATGTCCTAAATCCTTCCTGGGATTTTTAGGAATTTTCTGAGAATTTTTTAGGACTGTCTGGAATTTTTTGGGAATTTTTATACGAAATTTAAAGGGGGGTGCCGATCGGCATGGTTCAGAGGGTGCCATTCGGTAGTGGCACGGACCTTTGGACTGCCTCGGGAAGGTAAGGGATAAGTGCCGATTGGTGGGTGGGGGGTCAATGCCAATCAGCATAACCCTTGGCATCCTATATAAAGGGGGCAAATTCCCCTCATTTTTCACAGCTTCTCGCTTTCTCTCTTTCTGCGAATTTCCTCTGCTAATCTCTCTAGCATTCTGATCTCTAAGAAATGGTTTTCTTTGTGAGCACTACATCGCATAGGGAATAGTTGACTGTTGATGACTGGGCAAACGTGGAGTGGAGGGCAAAGACGCCTCTTGCTTTGGGGAGTGAGAACTCCTTTGACGCATTCGATCCGGTTGCGGATGAGCGAACGTTGCTACGGGAGCCGTCGCGTCATCGGTTTTCAAGGGTGGTGAACCGCGGTGGTTATGTAAGTAACCAAAATTTTGGCATTCTTCTCTTTTTGGTGATTTTTCCTACCTCCTTGAATTTTGACAAGGTTTCTTCTTTTGATAGTCTGATATCTCTTTGAAGACATGTGTGCTCGTGGGACAACGGGGATTAAGGACGTCTGGGAGCATCTTCCACCTGTGGTGCGTTGGGTGGTATCATCAGCGTGTTTTGGGAGGTTGGCATCTGCGCTGGATGAGACGCCTCGTTCGACAGCGGTCTTATGCTCTTAGGGGAGAGATGGTGGGATACTACCCACAACTTCCATTTTGGATTTGGTGATATGACCATGACTCCCATAGATGTGCAGCAGCTGCTGGGGCTGGATTATGATGAGGAGCAGATAGAGGTGAATCAGTCTCTGCGGGTGAGGCCAGAGGCGGTGAGGGCGGAGCTTGGTGACGTAGGGAGGATAGTTTTTGGGGATTCCATCTGGCTGTCCTTATTGAAGGATGACTTAATGAGTAGGGTAGTTGATGTGGAGTACGGGCTACAGATGGCCCGTTTGTTCATTTTGATGGTGCTGGGAGGTTTCATGGTGGCGTCGAGTGGCTATGTCGTCCATTTGTGGTTCTTGATGTATTTGAGGATGTTTTCTAATATCCCTCTCTATGATTGGGGGAGTCTGACTTTAGCGACCCTCTATTTTTCTTTATATGCATTTAGTCGGTGCTGTTAGCAAACTTTTACTGGAGCCACATATCTCCTCGAGGTATCCTTTAATTTTGCGCATTTTCCTTTCATGCATTAGCATTTTCCCTATGCGTCTCTTTTTTATTGTGAATTCCTGTCTTTGGTAGACGTGGTTCTATGAGGTGATTGGGTACAATACCCCGCTGATTACCTTGAAGGACGAGACTGTTGGGGAATTTTGCCAATTGTATCGATGGCGGAAGGCCAATCGGTAGTCGAAGGGATCTCTCTCTGGAGGCGGTGCGTCAGGTCTTAAATGGTCTAACCAGTGGTAGGGTAAGACTCTTTCCTTTTCAGCCTTGGTTTTTGGCATGTTCTGATTTTGTATTGACTTATGCCTGATGGAAATTTTTAGGTAACGTTTTACCCTTGAGGGATAGCCATTCATGATACGGGGGTGATCGGGGTGAATGCGCAGATGAGGCATTTACTGGCGCATGAGTTCGACCATTCTTGGTATCTCGGGGAGCGGGTGATTCGGTAGATTGCAGAGGAGGAGGTGGTGGTGCCACCTGCGCAGCCTTCTACGTCTATGAGGCGGGAGCGACTGCTGCCGGAGGATGCGAGGATCGCGGCTATGATCGGCGAGTCCTACTTATTTTACACTGATACGGCTACACCGTATGACTAGATGCACTTTTTGACGAGCTGGTTGATGGCGCCCAGCATATATGATGCCTTGCCTTTCCCTCCTGCGAGTTCGAGTCGGGCGATGGGGTCTTCCCACAGCGGCGATCGTCTGTCGGCGTCTGTGGCGGCGGTGACTTTAGAGGTTCCCTTCGTGTGATTGCATACCCCTTCATACAACATTCGGCGGGCTAATGGAGTGATGGTGCCTATGTTACACCGTCCTCACGTGATGGATCCGGAGGAGTTGGGTTTGACAGAGGAGGTTCTTCGTCCTGCGGTATACCTTCTTCTTCTTTTTGGTTCCTTTTCTGTTTTGATATCTTTTTTATACTAATTTTACTTTTTCTTTGCAGCAAGTCCGGGTGTCGACCACTTGGCTGAGGGACATCAGAGACTGGATATCTTTAGCAACTGCCCATATTCGAGATGCGGTCCAGGTTTCTTCTTGCTTGGTTCCGTCTGCTTCGTTCGAGGAGGGCTCTGGCTCGGGTAGCGGTGGTGCGTAATCTCGCCATAGGGGAAAGAGAGCGCGTCACAGGGGTGGAAGCTCTTAGGGGTGAAGGGTAGGTGAGAGAGAGAGAATGTGGGTTCAGGCCGAGTCCCGTTATTTTTTGCTTTTTTCTATCTCCTGTAAAATTTGATGTAATACAGAAGAATATATATATGCAATGCAATGGGATTTTTTATTATCTTTTATTAATGGTGGATGAGTGAATGCATGCATATGCGCTTTTTACTTTGCTGCTGAGACCGTAAAAAGAGACATTTTTAAGATTTTTTTAAAGGAAAGTTTTAAAAATGGGAAATTATATAGGGATAGAGGAGGATTTTTTTGAAATTATGTTGAGAATATCAATTTTATTTTTATTAGGTTTTTCTTATTTTGATAAAAAAAAAAAGGAAAAAGGAAAATTTCCAAAAATGGGGGGTGGCCGATCGGCAAGCCCCTTGCCCTGCCTATCAGCAGTCAAGTCAAGTACCATCAATTCAAAGCTTTTTATTAGTGCCCTCTTCAGCCTCTTGTACTTTGTGGGGTAGGATTCCCTCCGATTTCTGCAGGGGTTATGTCTTTTGTGAGGGTTCTCAAGTATAAAAAGGGGTAGGGGTGGAGTGTTTTCATCACACCTTCACATTCTTACTTACTTGCCTACTATCTCTTAGTCCAGCAAGATGGCTCTCCCTAGTAGCATTGAGTTTGCTAACTACCTCGAAGCCTTGGAAGAGACGTGCTCTTATAATGTTAACTATGATGCTTTCAGTATGCGTCGAGTCTCTTTGTGGTGCAATTGGTCCATTGAGTGGAACATGCTGATAGCGGCGGTACAATTTTGGTACCCCGAAGACCATGTATTCCGCTTTGGGTTGGATGAAGTTTGTCCTACCTATGAGGAATTTTTTGCCATGCTGGGGATAAATCCCAGTGTTGCTGCGGCTTTATCCGAATTTTCCCATTCTCCCAGGGATTTACTGTCTAGGCTTCTTCGTATTTTGCCTTTGATGACTAGATCACTGGTTGCTGGAGGAATGATCTCCCTTCCGGTGGTGTTGCAGTCCGTGCATTTATGAGAAGTAGGTGATGCTGGCTATGCTGGAGCCATTGCTCTGGGCTTGGTTTCAAAATTGCTGCTGGTGACTGGGGAACTACTAGTGGATCCGCAACTTGTAGCCATTACTTCATGGATGTCATACAGTTGTAATCCTGCGACGGTGATACTGGCGGAGACCTTGAACGATCTGGATGCCTGGAAAGAAGGTCGTTTTAACTTCCTGCGGGGTAGCCCCGTGATGCTGTTCATGTGGTTGTCTGAAAGACTCCGCCTAGTGACTCTTCTAGAATATCCTTTGTCGATTGTACCCAACTTCTTTTCACATCACTTCTTCAGCATTGTCCTGGATATTGAGAGCTGGGAGAATTAGCTTGTGGAGCATGGGGATCAGAATCTAACTGGTTAGTGCCTTGGTGGGAACAGTTGTTGCCTGTACTGGAGCTAGGAGAATATCCATATGTGCGACTGGTTAGTCTCAGATAGACCTCTTTCTATTTCCCTTGGTAACTTCTGCGCCAATTTGTCTAGGCACAGGTCGTGCCACCTCGGACACTAAATTTCTTTCTGGTAGAGGATTTGATCGAGCATCTGCGCCTACGGATTGGCTCTCTGCGAGAGAGTCGGCGTCCGTTAACTCGTCCCTCTCAGTCTGTTGGGAGAGTTTGGCATATCCCTAGGGATTACATGAAATGGTTGTGGAGGAGAGTAGTTAGCAAGATGTTGGCAGTGGAGACTGGACAAAAGTGGCTTGTCTATTTTAACACCATGGAAGGAGGTGTTGTGGTTTTTTCGAAGCTGGTTCGAGCTTATCAGTCCATGGAGTGTCTGTGACACTCTGTTCAGGCAGGAAAAACTTGGGGACCCCAGGATACAGATGATGATGATGGAGCAGGCTCCTCTGGTAGCTGTGGATAGGACTCCTGGAGAGTTTATTGTGTAATGGGGGATAAATGTGGGGATTTTATTTGGCTTTTTTAGGAAGGTAGGGGAAGGGAGTCATCGGTTCCTTTTCTTATGTAATCTGTACCGAAATTTCTTATTAATGAAATAAACAAGTTTTTGATCATCTAGCTGTGTCTTTTGATGAGTTTTGTATTTTTGAATTATCTATACCGATCGCTAAGGCATACATAATCCTTTTGTTCAAATATATGTTAGAATGGACTGTCGTTCTCGGAGGTAAGAAAAGAATAGCATTTTTGTGAAAAAGAAAGGGTCGTGCTCATGTAAGGTGTATGAGCTGCCTACGTACCTCTGGGGTTTTGAAATTTTATACTTTATTTGAAAATAGTTATTTACAGAGGATCAGGCCCACGTAGTTCTAGGCAGGGGGAAATGAAGAGATATTTTTTTAAATAGAAGGAAGACGAGAAGAGTCATAGCGCGCCGAGATTTCGAACTTGGGGTAGAACTTCTTGAGACGATCCAGGTTGACTGGACGAGCCATCTCTTCCCCATCCAAATCGGTAAGTATGGAGGCACCGCAGGACAAGATCTTCTTGATAATGTAGGGGCTGCCCCAATTGGGGTTGAATTTCCCTACGGGGTCCCAGATGGGTTCTATGATTTCTTTGAGAGCTAGGTCCCCTTCTCGGACACCACGGTCCTAGACTCTCTTATTGAATGAACGCGCTATTTGGAAATGATACCCTTATATGTGGTATAGCACTTTTAATCTCCTTTTGTCTAGGAGGGTCAGCTCGTCAAGACGACTTTGGCACCAGTTGATTAGGCACATATTCTTCACATGTATCCCCTTAATTTCAGTATTTTTATGATCCCGTGTAGTGTATTTATCTTGGATTTGTCTCGTATTTATGATACTAACCTTTTTTGGAAAGTATTTCTTGTTTTGTGTATTTCTCATGTATTTTACAGGTATTTCATGCAAGTTAGTGCAAAGGAGAACTCAAAACAGTGAAAGAAACCAAGAAATGGAGAGTTGAAGGGCATTTTCGTAATTTTTCAGCCTTAGTCCGGAGGTGGGGCCAACTAGAAAGTTTAAGATATCTAAATTACAAGAATACTGGAAAAAACGGCACCTCAATCCGAGCTACGGTGAAGAAGTTACGATGTTTTGAAGTTGCACGATAATGAAGAGTCTAGATGTGCGGATTTCTGTAATTAATTATGCATTTAATGCAGTGCAACTCTTGGAAAACTTGTGCCACAAGCGAAATTTGATGCCAAATTCGTGCAACTTGGTGCTATAAAAGACCAAGCCCTACCTCATTTTCAAGGGGAGTTGAATTCTAGAGAGAGGGAGTCAAATTCTAGAGAGTAGAATAGAATTCTAGAGAGAGAATTAGATTTTAGAGAGTCTTTTTGTAAGTTTGAAGAAGAAGAATTTTTCTTGATTCAAGTTCATCTCTTTTCCCTATTGCTGAATTCAAGTAAAATCTTTCCATTCTCTAGTTTTATTATTTGCAATTTACTTACAATACCTTGTGGATCAATATTTTTACATATGAATTTGTTCGTTAATCAAATCATGAGTAGCTAAATTCCCAAGGGTTGGGGTACATGAACTCAATCCAAGGCAAATTATTTATGTAGAAAATAGATGTTAAATTAAAATAGTGATTGAATCGTGAAAGAAACTCATACAAACATTGTCAATCTTTTAATCTCTCTTGCCCTAGGTACTTGAGATGTTTAAGAACGCTTTGCGAGTACGATTTATCATTCACCGCTTTATAGTTACCTTTGATTTCGTATGGTGCGGGCTTGAACCTCATATACGTAATGCTTAGAATCTATAAAGACTGGATCTAGTCAATAGTTTTAATTTATAATTCTATTATTCTATAGGATAATTTGTTAAGGAATGAGGGATTGTACCGTACCCTATTTTCTTCCATTTGTCAGATCTAAATCTTTTTGCAATTTTCAGTCTGTTTCTTTTAAGTAAAGTTTTTAATTCATTAGAAAGTTTCCCAATCTTTAATCATCTTTTTGTTTCTTTTAAGAAATCATTTCAAGGTTTAGTAATTTTTCTTGTTACTGTTTGGCAAGTTCGATCCCTGTGGAGACGATCCCGACTTACCGGGTTATTACTTGAGCGACAAGGCTTGCACTTGAGCCTAGATAAATACGCACTTTTAAGACAAATATTAAGTCGCATCAAGTTTTTGGCGCCGTTTTCGGGGATTGAAATTGTTAAATTTTCAAGAAAGTTATTTTTATCTACAAGTGATTTCAAAGAAAAAAAAAATTAATTTCATCTCTTATGTGCTTATATGCAGAATTTATCTCCCACCCAAGTTCATGAAAATCCTATTGCCGAAGCCAGTTCTGAAAATTCTGAGTCTCCTCGTTTTTGGGTTCCACCTCCTTCGCCTAGTAATTCCATCACAAGTCGTTCTTTGAGTCAAACCCTGAGTGAGAATTCTGAACCTTTCGGTAGCAATATGTCGGATCATGGTAGTGTCGGTGTTGGTGCTGGAGAGGATAAGATACCCTATCTTCCCATAAAAGATCTTTTATTTCCGGAGAGAACAATTACCCCTGGTTGTATTTTACTCCCGTATAATGCCGGTCAGTTCCACTTTCGGAATGGAATGATCCAAATTCTTCCTACATTTCATGGGATGGATTCGGAAAAACCATATCTCCATATTCGAGAATTCGAAGATACGTGTGAGACATTTGGAGACCAAGCTTGTCCACAAGAGGTAATCCGGTTGAAGCTCTTTCCTTTTTCCTTAAAGGATAAAGCTAAAACTTGGTTATGGTCCTTGCCCCCAAATTCTGTTTTATCCTGGAGGGATATGCAAAACAAGTTTATCTCAAAAAAATTTCTACAACACAAAACCAATTCTGTTAAATCCCAAATCCAAGCTTTTCGTCAAAATGAGAATGAGGCTTTTGATAAGTGTTGGGAGAGATATCAGGAGTTAGTTAATGCGTGCCCCCATCATGGTTTTGAACCTCATCATCTGATTTCATTTTTCCATCAAGGCCTTACTGTAGTGTCTAAAAAACTTGTTCAAACCATGTGTGAGAGACCTTTTTGGGAGTTAAGTACGAGCGATGCTGAGGCTCATTTGAAATATGTGGCAGAAACTACCCAAGCATGGGATACTTCTGATTCCAATAGTCAAAATAGAAATCGACAAGTGTCCAACTTGCCTGCTGCGTCTGGTATTTATCACTTGGACAAGGACACTTTGTTGGATCAAAAATTTGACCAATTGGAGAAGAATTTCAGAGATATGCTAGATATGCGATTGAAAGATGTGTCTGGACCCGTGCAAACAGGAAAGGAGAAAGTGTGTGCCATTTGTGCTGCTGGCCATTCTACCGAAGGATGTCCTACCATCCCTGCTTACAAGGCAATGTACACTGAGCAAGTAGAGGCGATAGGAGGGTTTCGTGAAAATTTTAATGCACCTCAAGGGAATGCATATAATCAATCTTGGAGGAATCATCCTGGTTTCAACTATGGACAACCACAAGGGGGGATGGTGCCTCATCCACATGTGACTTTGCCACAAACCCCTCCTCAATTTCAGCATATGGCTCCTCCAATGCAACCTCCTATGCAAGTACCACCCCCTGGTCCGTATGTAGCTCCACCTAGGAGATCTCTTGAAGATAATTTCAATCAATTCATCCAATCCCAAAAAGAGAGAGATGCTAAATTTGAGCGAATGTTCGCTGAAATGCAAACTAACATCTCTAGGTTGCAGTCTCCAGTGAATACTCAAGAAAAGGGTAAACTTCCAGCCCAAGGCCAAAGACCACCTCTTCAGGGTCAACCCACGGTTTGCTCCACATCATCTGATTTGCAAGAACAATGTCAAGCTGTTACTACTCTTCGTAGTGGCCGCGTAATTGATCTAACACCTAAATTGCCAAAGGTGAATGATGATGGAGTGGAACCCGAAATTTCTAAGGAATCTGAAACTTCCGAGTCTGAAAAACCTTCCTTAGAAAAGGAATTGAAAGATGAGGAAGATGAACCTGAAATTGAAGTCAAGTTGCCTACTGTTGCTCCATTTCCTCAACGCTTAGAGTCACCCAAAAAAGGTGCTTCGCGTACAGAGGTGTTGGATGTGTTGAAACAAGTAAAATTGAACTTGCCGTTCCTTGATTCTATTCAACAAATTCCAGCATATGCTAAGGTTATTAAAGATCTTTTGACTGTCAAGAGACGTCTTAAGGTGAAGAAAAATGTTTTCTTGGCACAAAATGTGAGCTCAGTTCTTCTCAATGATCTTCCACCAAAATTCAAAGATCCAGGTGCACCTACCATTTCTTGTATCATAGGAGAAAGAAAAGTGGAAAAAGCATTGCTTGATTTAGGTGCGAGTGTAAACATCCTCCCATACTCCATCTATAAGCAGCTTGATTTAGGTGATTTAAAACCTACCCGAATCACTCTACAGTTAGCGGATAGAACAGTCAAAGTGCCTCGTGGGATTGTAGAAGACGTGATAGTTCAAGTGGACACGTTCTACTTTCCCGTTGATTTTGTTATTTGGGACACCGAGCCTGTTCCTCATACGAGAAATCATGTTCCAATTATATTGGGCCGACCGTTCTTAGCTACCGCTAATGCTTTGATCAATACACGGAATGGCCAAATGCAACTCACTTTTGGAAACATGACTCTCGAGACTAATATTTTCAATGTCGCTAACCAAATGGGTGATGAGGACGAGATTCTTGAAGTGGATCTTATTGAGGAAGTTGTGGATGAAAATATTGAGACAATCATAGGAGGAGATGCTCTGAAAGTGTGCTTAGTGCAAAGTGGTGCACAAATGAGTGCTTATACTGAGTTTGAGAGAGAGGTGGAAGAGTTGAAAATTTGGTTACAAGAGGAAGAGAGTTTGAGAGCGGTTGACTGGATTTCTAGGTATGAAGAATTGCCTCCGAGGGAGACACCCATGATCCCCTCTTAACATAGATTTCCTAGTCTTGAGTTGAAGAAACTACCCTCCCATGTCAAATATGCCTTTTTAGGTGAGAATGATACATTTCCTGTTGTTGTGTCTTCCCATCTAGAAAAAGGGCAAGAAGGTATGTTGTTAGATGTGTTGCGAAAGCATAGAAGTGCTTTTGGTTGGACCATAGCAGATTTGAAAGGTATAAGTCCGTTGATTTGTACCCATAAAATCCATCTTGAAGAAGAAGTGAAGCCCTCGCGAGAGATGCAAAGGCGATTAAATCCAACCATGAAAGATGTAGTAAGAGCGGAAATAATCAAATTGCTAGATGCTGGAATTATATATCCCATTTCGGATAGTAAATGGGTGAGCACAATTCAGGTCGTTCCAAAGAAATCAGGGATGACTGTGGTTGAAAATGCTAAGGGAGAATTAATACCTCAACGCACCGCCACTGGGTGGCGTGTTTGCATTGACTACCGAAAGCTCAATGCCGGAACTCGAAAGGATCATTTTCCCTTACCGTTCATCGATCAAGTTATTGAACGAGTGGTGGGTCATCCTTACTATTGTTTCCTAAATGGGTATTCCGGTTATAATCAGATTGAAGTGGATGTACTTGATCAAGAAAAGACGACTTTTACATGTCCGTTTGGTACGTTTGCCTATAAACGTATGCCATTTGGGTTATGTAATGCGCCAGCTACTTTTCAAAGGTGCATGTTAAGTCTCTTTAGCGATATGATTGAAAAAGGTCTTGAGGTGTTCATGGACGATTTCAGCGTTTTCGGTTCATCTTTTGACCATTGTTTAGCTAATCTTGAGAGAGTTCTATTCCGATGTGTGGAAAAAGACTTAGTCCTCAATTGGGAAAAATGTCATTTCATGGTTACCGAGGGTGTAGTCTTGGGCCACATAGTCTCATCTAGGGGGATTGAAGTTGATCGAGCAAAAATTGAAGTAATAGCTGAGTTACCCCCGCCAAAATCACTTAAAGATGTAAGGTCCTTTCTAGGCCATGTTGGATTTTATAGGAGGTTTATCAAAGACTTTAGCGCCATCGCTAGACCTTTGAGTAATCTTCTCATGAAGGACACTCTATTTGAGTGGAATAAAGCATGTCAAGAAGCGTTTGATAAACTTAAGAGCATGCTTATTTCCGCTCCTATCATGCAAGCTCCGGATTGGTCATTACCCTTTGAGCTTATGTGTGATGCAAGTGAATACGCGATTGGGGCTATTCTTGGACAGAGGAAAGACAAGAAAGCTCATGTTATTTACTATGCTAGCCGAACATTATCTGGCCCTCAGCTTAATTACTCTACTACAGAGAAAGAGTTACTAGCAGTTGTTTTTGCTCTCGACAAATTTCGCTCTTACATTATTGGGTCGCCTATCCTTTGCTTCACTGATCATTCAGCACTTAAATATCTCTTGAGCAAGAAATATGCCAAACCCCGTCTAATCAGGTGGATCCTACTCCTACAAGAGTTTAATCTCTCGATTCAAGATAAGAAAGGAGTAGAAAACGTCGTTACTGACCATTTGTCACTACTCTCATCCGACGTGCCTATTGATCCCATTCCCATAGACGAGTATTTTTCGGATGAGAATCTATTTGCTACCTCTTCTCTCCCTTGGTTTGCGGATATAGTCAATTACCTTGTCACTGGAGTTCTTCCATCTAGTTGGAATCCGCAAGAGAGAAGGAGGTTCATTACTTGGTCACGCATGTTCTTTTATGATGATCCATATTTGTTTAAGTATTGTGCTAACCAAATTATCCGGAGATGTGTACCCGATGAGGAAATCCAAGGGGTAATTCGATTCTGTCATTCGGAAGCATGTGGCGGTCATTTTTCTAAAAATAAAACTGCTGCGAAAATCCTTCAAAGTGGTCTTTATTGGCCCACAATCTTCCGGGATGTTAATGCTTTTTGTAAATCTTGCGATAGATGCCAAAGAATGGGAGCTATTACTCGCCGTGATATGATGCCATTATCCCCTATTTTAGTCTTGGAGTTGTTTAATTGTTGGGGTATTGACTTCATGGGGCCCTTTCCCCCTTCTTTTGGTTTTCTATACATCCTCGTCACTGTAGATTATGTCTCAAAATGGGTAGAGGCTATAGCTACAAGGACGAATGACAGCAAGGTGGTGATAAAATTCATTCAAGAAAATATACTTTCTCGCTTTGGTATGCCTAAGGCCATAATTAGTGATAATGGAACTCATTTTTGCAATAGGCCGATGGAAAAACTAATGCGGAAGTATGGAATTGTCTATAAGGTTGGCACCCCCTATCACCCCCAATCGAATGGCCAAGCCGAGCTTGCTAATCGGGAAATCAAGAATATCTTGGAAAAGACAGTTGATCCTAATAGGAAAGACTGGTCTCTTAGATTGACTGATGCTCTCTGGGCTTATAGAACCGCATACAAGAATCCCCTTGGGATGTCCCCATTTCGATTTTTGTATGGCAAACCTTGTCATCTTCCGGTTGAAATCGAACACAAAGCGTATTGGGCTATCAAAAGGGTGAACTTCAAAATGGATAAAGCCGGTGAAACACGTAAACTTTAGTTGAATGAGTTGGAAGAAATGCGCAATGATGTGTATGAAAGTGCTAAAATATCCAAGGACCGAATGAAACGAGCTCATGACGAAATCATTCGTAAAAAAGAGTTTCATTCGGGACAAAAAGTACTTCTCTACAACTCGAGGTTGCACTTGTTTCCCGGAAAATTGCGGTCAAGATGGTCAGGTTCATTCATTGTGAAAGAGGTATTTCCCCATGGAACGGTTGAACTCAAAGATGAGAAAGGGGGAAACACCTTTAAAGTTAATGGGCATCGTCTCAAGCCCTATTTGGAAGCAATTGTTAAAGAAGCCGACACAATCTGGCTGTCGGACCCCATTTATGGGGATTGACTGAACAAAGAGAGGTGAGGTCGTCGCACCCCCGACGCGTATGGGGTGATTTTTGTTGTATTTTTGAGTCATGTATAAGTGTCTTGTTGCATTTAAAGTAATTAGTTCAAGTATTGTTATTTTTTTGTATGCTTGGTTCTAATATGTTTTGTAGATTCAATGGACTCGCACTCATCACGGATCGCTCCATTTGGGTAATATCTTTATTTTCCTCTCTTTATGTTGTGTTCTTGATTCGCATTGAGGACAATGCAACATTTAAGTTAGGGGGTGTGGGATATTCTTTCCATTTATTATTTAGATTCATTGATTCGATCACATGTTCTTTCCAAGTGTGTTTTTAAAAAAAAAAAAAAGCCAAAAATATTTTTCTTCAAAATAAATAAAAATTGTACAATTTAAATTTTTCAAAAATGTCACCCTTATTCTATTTAAAGTCTCAAATTATAAAATTCATAATGCACTAAGCCAAAATTGACCAAAGATGGAAATTGAAAGAAAATTGACGACTTTGCGAATAAGTGTGGAGATTGATCAAACCCGGTGAGATTTCGAGCCTTTCAATTTTTTATGAGTTTTTAAATCAATCCGAGTTTATGATTAACTCAAAGTTCTTTTCAGCGTTTTAATAAGTCGTTGATGATCTCAATCCTTTGTTTTGACCGGTTATGGGAAATGTGTGAGATGTTGTCTCAAAATTCGTGCTAAATATATCTCTAAACTTAATTAATCTCGAGATGCATATGGTAATGTGATTAGCAATTTGGACAATGAAGTAGTCCCTCGTTTGTTACCCAAAAATATTAGCCATAAAAAGTTGTGAAAAACAAAATTATCCCTTTGCAACCCAAGTTGAGCCTAATAAAATATTTTCCTTTCGTTTGATAACCCGAAAAACCCAAATAGCCCGGAATTGTGAAAATGGAATATTCATTAAGTCCGAAAAGTGCAACAAAAAGGGGCAAGAAGAAAAAAAAAAGATATGCTCAACAAAAATAGCAAGAAAAGAAAAAAAAAGAAAAAAATGAAAAGAAAAAAAAAGAGAAAAATGAGCAAATGCCTGAAAAAGCACTAATGGACGTCATCAGGACATTTTCCAATTCCGAACATTGCGTTTATTCCCATTTTTACCATTTACACCTTTTAACCCAAAAAGTCCTAACTGAGTCCGAATTGCGAAATTAATTACTGCATGGAGAGCTAAAACATGAAAAGATAAAATGAGAGATTAAATGGTGTGAAATAGAGATGATGTTTCCCGTTTCCTAATAACTGTACTCCGATGATGAGATCTTTTCACCATAAATTTTCTTCTTTTCAATTATGTATGCGTGAATTTGTGTCCATTATATTTACTCTTTATATCATGCATGCCGAGAGAAAATAGCCACAATCCGAGTGATTCGTTTGTGAGTGCATCCGTAAGAATTTGAATCCAAACGAATTTTCGGAAAGTAACGTAATGCTCAATCAGTGAAAATTTGAGGTTTAATTTTTGGCTTCGCACACACACACTTTGGTTTGAGACATTTGAATATGAATTTATGGTGATTATTTTTCGAAAAGTTTAAATTGTACAATTTTTAAGTATTTTGATATTTATTTGAGTCAATAAAGAATTTTGTGGGTACATTCACTGCAAACCCTCACGAGACAAAACTCGTCCTACTAGGGTAACCTAGGGGTTTAAAGGCTTGTTGCATACGCTAAATGCAATCGCTTGCCAGCGAAAAAGGTATTCTATCCCAATAAAATAATTTTCAACGTTGAACTTTAAACTAATTTCATTTACATTGCTCGGGACGCGCAAAGTTCTAAGTTAGGGGGTGTGATTAGGCACATATTCTTCACATGTATCCCCTTAATTTCAGTATTTTTATGATCCCGTGCAGTGTATTTATCTTGGATTTGTCTCGTATTTATGATACTAACCTTTTTTGGCAAGTATTTCTTGTTTTGTGTATTTCTCATGTATTTTACAGGTATTTCATGCAAGTTAGTGCAAAGGAGAACTCAAAACAGTGAAAGAAACCAAGAAATGGAGAGTTGAAGGGCATTTTCGTAATTTTTCAGCCTTAGTCCGGAGGTGGGGCCAACTAGAAAGTTGAAGATCTCTAAATTACAAGAATACTGGAAAAAACGGCACCCCAATCCGAGCTACGGTGAAGAAGTTACGATGTTTTGAAGTTGCGCGATAATGAAGAGTCTAGATGTGCGGATTTCTGTAATTAATTATGCATTTAATGCAGTGCAACTCTTGGAAAACTTGTGCCACAAGCGAAATTTGATGCCAAATTCGTGCAACTTGGTGCTATAAAAGACCAAGCCCTACCTCATTTTCAAGGGGAGATGAATTCTAGAGAGAGGGAGTCAAATTCTAGAGAGTAGAATAGAATTCTAGAGAGAGAATTAGATTTTAGAGAGTCTTTTTGTAAGTTTGAAGAAGAAGAATTTTTCTTGATTCAAGTTCATCTCTTTTCCCTATTGCTGAATTCAAGTAAAATCTTTCCATTCTCTAGTTTTATTATTTGCAATTTACTTACAATACCTTGTGGATCCATATTTTTACATATGAATTTGTTCGTTAATCAAATCATGAGTAGCTAAATTCCCAAGGGTTGGGGTACATGAACTCAATCCAAGGCAAATTATTTATGTAGAAAATAGATGTTAAATTAAAATATTGATTGAATCGTAAAAGAAACTCATACAAACATTGTCAATCTTTTAATCTCTCATGCCCTAGGTACTTGAGATGTTTAAGAACGCTTTGCGAGTATGATTTATCATTCACCGCTTTATAGTTACCTTTGATTTCGTATGGTGCGGGCTTGAACCTCATATACGTAATGCTTAGAATCTATAAAGACTGGATCTAGTCAATAGTTTTAATTTACAATTCTATTATTCTATAGGATAATTTGTTAAGGATTGAGGGATTGTACCCTACCCTATTTTCTCCCATTTGTCAGATCTAAATCTTTTTGCAATTTTCAGTCTGTTTCTTGTAAGTAAAGTTTTTAATTCATTAGAAAGTTTCCCAATCTTTAATCATCTTTTTGTTTCTTTTAAGAAATCATTTCAAGGTTTAGTAATTTTTCTTGTTACTGTTTGGCAATTTCGATCCCTGTGGAGAGGATCCCGACTTACCGGGTTATTACTTGAGCAACAAGGCTTGCACTTGAGCCTAGATAAATACGCACTTTTAAGACAAATATTAAGTCGTGTCACCAGTCTTCTTCACTGACCTCGCTTTCAAGCATGACGTGCAACGAGGGTATTTCCAACTCCACGGGTAGAACTTCTTCCATACCGTAAACTAGAGAGTAAGGGGTATCCCTAATAGAGGTTCTAATTGAGGTTCGGTAGCCCCAGAGGGCGTACGAGATCCGATCAGCCCAATCTCGACAGTTTTTGGTCATTTTGCTGATGATGGCTTTGAGGTTCTTGTTAGCGGCTTCAACTGCATCGTTAGTCTGAGGTCGATAGGGAGAAGATTTGTGTCTCTGAATCCCATACTCGTTGACCACCTCTGTGACTTTTGCCTGGAAATGCAACCCGTTATCTGATACTAGCTCGTGCGGGACTCCATACCTGCAAATGATGTTTTTCTTGACGAATTTGGCCACTTTCTTGGCATTCAGAACTGCATATGACTCAGCTTCAACCCATTTAGTGAATTAATCAATGGAAACTAGGATGAACTCATGCCCATTAGAAGCCTTCGGTGTAACCTTCCCTATGATGTCGATGCCCCAGGTGGAGAACGACCAGGGAGAGGTCATGTTGTATAATTCACATGGAGGCAAATGCTGAAGGTTGGAGAATTGTTGACATTTGAGGCATCTCCGTACATAGGCGGTTTAATCTTAGATCATGGTGGTCCAGTAGCCTTATTGGATGATCTTCTTGGCAAGCATGTGACCGTTCATATGGGGTTCGTATTTCCCATTGTGGATCTTCTGCATTATCTTTTCAATGTCAGCCCTTGCGATGCAGTGCAGATGAGTTCCATCGAAGTTCCTTTTGAGCAGTACTTTGTGACAGATAATGTATTGGGCGGCGAGTCTTTAAAGGGTTTCTCGATCATTCTTGTTGGAACCCTCGGAATACCTATCATACTTGAGGAGGAGCCAAATATCATAGTAACAGCAATTGTCTAGCTCGGGATATTCTGTGGTGACGAGCTCAATGTGGTAGCAATGGGTTACTTGTCTTGCTTTTAAACTAGGAAGGGGGTCATAGTTATTCCTTCGGGCATGTCGACCATAGAGGCCAAGGTAGCGAGAGCATCGACTAGGTTATTCTTTGCTCAAGGTATGTAATAGAAGTTGATATCTTGGAATTGGGAGGCTAGTTCTTCTAAGTGGGCATGCAAGGTTGGAGTTTCTTATCATTAACTCTCCATTTTTTGGCATCGAATACCTTTCTTGAGAGCAACTTTGAGGCCTATTGTGCATGCCTCGTATTCAGTCATGTTGTTGGTGCAAGGTAAATCCAACTTTATGGCAATGGGAGTGTGGGACTCATCTGGAGTGATCAGGAGTATCCCAATACCATATCCCTTCTTTTTGGCAGCGCCGTCCAAGAACATTTGCCATCGAAGGTTGTCTTAAGCAGTGAAAAGGATGTTTTCATCTGGGAATTCGTAGATCCAGACATCAGCTTCTTCTACGGGGTAATCAGCGAGGTAGTCAGAGATGGCTCTTCCTTTCATGGCTTTCTGCTTAACGTACACGATATCGAACTCGGCTAGGAGCATCAACCATCGGGCCATTCGACTGGATAAGGAGGGTTTCTTAAGCAGGTATTTGATGGGGTTCATTCGGGATATAAGTTTGATGGGGAAGGCTAGCATATAGTGCCGCAGCTTTTGAGTGACCCAGACAAGTGTGACACATGCCTTTTCCAAAGTAGTGTAGTTGACCTCGTATCCGGCCAATTTGTGACTAGCATAATATATGGCTCTTTCTTTGCGGGAATCTTCAAGGTATTAGGCCAGTAAATCCCCAGTTGTAGTGTCGGTTATGGTTAGGTATAGGAGCAAGGGGAGACCAGGTTGTGGTGGCATAAGTACCGAGGGTTGGGTCAGATATTGTTTGGTTCGGTCAAAGGCTTCTTGGCATACCTCGTTCCAAATTTTAGTTGAATCATTTTGGAGGAGTTTGAAGATAGGTTCGCAGATGGAGGTTAACTGGCTGATGTATTATAATTTCCTGAGGAAACCTCGGACTTCTTTCTCTGTTCGGGGAGGTGGCATATCAAGTATGGCTTTCATCTTGGCGGGATCTGCTTTTATCCCCTTCTCACTAACCATGAATCCCAAGAGTTTTCCCTTTGTAATGCCGAAGATGCATTTTTGCAGATTGAGTCTCATCTGATACTGTCGCAGTCGTTCGAAGAACTTTCGGAGAGCAGGAACATGACCTTTTATAATTTTGGACTTAATAATCATATCATCCACATAGACTTCAACTTATTTGTGAATCGGATCGTACAGGATGGTAGTGGCAGCCCTCTGATAGGTAGCCCCAGCATTCTTGAGACCAAATGACATAACAGTGTAGCAAAAGGTTCCCCATGGGGTGATAAATGGGTTTTTTTCTTGGTGGTCTGGGTGCATTTTGATTTGGTTGTATCCAATAAACCCATCAACGAATGACTTGAGAGCATGACTGGATATGTTGTCTACAAGCATATCGATATTGGGTAGTGGATAATCATCCTTTGGAGAGGCTTTGTTCAAATCCCGATAGTCTACACACATCCGAACTTTTCCTCCTGATTTCGGCACGGGCACTATGTTGGCTAGCCACGTGGGATATTCGATCACACGAATGAAACCTACTTTCAACTGTTTAACCACCTCTTCTTTGACCTTAAGCGACCATTCGGTGCGGAGCTTTCTTAACTTTTGTTTAATCGGCTTGTAATCTGGGAGAGTGGGAATCTCGTGCTGAGCTATTTTAGGATCAATGTCAGGCATATCGTCGTAGGACCATGCGAAGACATCCACGAATTCTTTTAGCAATTCTTCGAGTTGTGCACGCTCAAGCTCGTCGAGGGTAGCCCCTATCCTAATCTCGCGCAGTTGGCTACTAGAACTGAGGTTAATAACAACAGACTCTCCTTCATTAACTTGAACACGGTTATGTTGTTTATTATTAACCTTATTTAGATCAGTTAAGAATTGTTCATTTGCAAAATCATCATCATCAAAAGTTTGATTGGAATCCAAATAGTTAATGTAAGGCACAACAAGATACTCAAAATCTTCGTTTATTTCATTGATTGGAAAAATAGTATTTAGAACCTCGTCAAAAGAGGACTCGATTACATTTGAACAAGGATAGACAACAGAAGAAGAAATGGGGTAAACATTAGGATTAGGGGAGATTTCAGTAGGTAGAACTGGCGCAGCATGCCAGTTGAGGAGAGGTGTATCAGCAACTTTAATAAGTTGGGATGGATCTGATGATGTAGTGCCTGAATGAACCATGCAGAGTGTCAGCCCCAGTGTATGTAAGTTGAAGGAATCTTCGGAGTCACTTTCCTTAGTATCTTCGATATCTTTAATAAACGGTTGTACATGGTGTTGGTAACTCTCGACTCATGGGTAGCTGTCTTGGAAAAAGATCTCCATTCCAGGATTCATCTTCTTGTCTGTATGGTCATACCATGGTTCTGGAAAGCCGCAAAAGGGTAATTACTCACCCTCTTTGATGAATCGTCCCCTCAATGAGTCACCTGGGATAGTCTGGACATGGTCTAGTCTTCTCTTTGGTCGAGACTGGCAGATCATTTTGAGCTCTTGTTCTGACAGTTGATACCCCAAACCACAAGGAGGGAAAGCCTTCTTTAGTTCAATGGGCTCAAGTATCCCTTGCTATCTTTGCCCTAGCCCCGGTCCGAGCATGAAGTGCATGTTTCTGAAAATCTGAATCACATTGACGTTGCCATGAAGGTCATATTCTAGACAAACCCTTTCTTTGAAGTTATCCCCTGTCGGGAGTAGAAGTGGTTCAACTCAGAATCCTGATAGGAGCATAGCATTTGACCCGTGATGTATCTCAAGGATTGGACTGTTGATACTTGTACCATCAACATTGTCGTTGTCGCCCAAGATGGTAATGACCCGTCCGTCGGCGAAGAACTTTAATTTCTAATGGAGTGAGGAAGACACACCCTTGATACTGTGGAGCCAAGGTCGTCCTAGTAATAGGTTGAAACAGGCTGAAATGTCAATAAGTTGGAATTTGACGATAGGGTTTATAGGGCTAACCCCTATTACAAGCTTTACGGATCCCATGACCTCCCGACGGGTAATATCATAGGCATGCACAACAATGAAGGTTGGAGCGAGGTCGCTTTCTTTCAGGCCTAAACATTTGAAGGTTCTCAATGGCCAGACATTCAAGGCGGATCCATTATCGACAAAAGAGAGTGGTACACCCCTCTCCATAACTTCGACGGAGATATTGAGTGCATGATTATAGTTTGGCCCAATCTTGGGGATTTCTTCTTCGGAAGAGGATATCATTCGGGTAGAGGTCAAGGATCCGACCAAATTTATCGCTTCTTCTGGTGTGGTAGAAAGAGGAACTGTGGGTTCAGTGAGCAACTTGATTAAAGCATTTCTGTGTAGCTGAGAAGACATGAAAAGCCCTCATAGAGTGATGTTAGCTTGAGTTTTCTTTAGTTGGTCAAGGATCTTGCTCTCCTCGAGGGTCATCTCTGGCATAGGAAGGTTTTTCATGCCCTTCCACTTGTCATTAGTTGGTAGTGAGCTTGGGATCTGGTAATGCCTCCATGATCTGGTTATGTGATTTACTGAAGAAGGGAAAAATATGAATCCTGTTTCCTCGTCGATCTCGGGTTGTTTTGCCACCATGTTTATTTCTCCAAGGAGTTATTCAAATGATATCATCCCACACATGTCGTATATCGGTCCAGTTTTCTCTGAATCTTGCTCTTCATTTGAATCTTCGAATTCTTCCCCCCATCAGATGGCAATAATTCTGTATTTCCATGTAAAGTTGATGCATTCCACAACTTCAATGATTTCTTCATACAGGTCATCCCATTATGTGGGGATATGTAAGGGTGAAGGGACCAGGCGCCCTTGTAGCTTCAAAGCATCGAATAACTTGGTGATACTGCAAATGTTGTTGGTTTGTCAGAATAATTATGCCATAATATGGACGACATCATCCAGGCTGGCTTCATCGGTCGGTACTTCCCAACTATCTGACTCTCGGGCCCATTTTCGTGCCTCAAAGAACAATGTACTGAACCTCTAGTAATCAATGACCATCTGTGAGGGCAATTTTAGCCCGAACTCTAGGAGTTGGTTTAACACTTCTCACAATTCCATGCCTCCATTTTCAAAATGGTTACGGACAGTGATGCATGCCCTGGTAAGGAGTGACAGTGCCTGATCAACGAGGCTAGTAGGGTGTAGGAGAAAATATGGGTAAATTTGGAGAGGTTTTGGAGAGTGTATGGGTGTAATTTGAGTTGAGGGATCAAATTCTGGGTTCTCTTCTAGAAAGATGGCATCAGCATGATTTGAAAGTGGGTTGTGAGTAGTGTTTGGATTAGGATTGGCTAGTGGGGTGATGGTACCTCGGTCAATTAGACCTTGGATTATGTTTCAAAGATGAAAGCATTGGTCAGTGGTATGGCCAGATGTTTGGTGAAAGACGCAATAGGCATCTGCCTTGAAATTTCTTGGGAGTGGATTTGGCAATGGACAGGGATCGAAAGTTTTAATAAGGTTTCGGCTTAACAAGGCTTGATAAACTTTGGAGAGGGGAGCATGAAGCTCGATGTATTCCTTTCGGCACGGGGCATGACGTCTTTCCGGTGCCCATGATGTGGTTGGTTGAGAGATGTTATTGATGGTTGAGACTGTAGCACTAGCAGGTTTGTCATATTTTCTGGGGGTGAACTGTCCGGACACCTTCTTTGGGTCAACTTCTATTTAGCTAAGACCTTCCTCGATTTCTACTCCTGCCTCTCTGAGATCTCGAAAGTGGGGATAGTATTTTCCTCCCATTGTTGCTCGAATATGGGGTAAGAAGTTCTTATTTACTATGCTGACTTGTTCTTTCTCGGATCTCTGATTGGTCATGGTCACTGCTTTTTCCCTCCACCGGGCTATGAAGTAACTAACTGATTCCCCAGAGTTTTTTTTTAGCAGTTCTAAATTATGGCGGGCGACCTCAAGCTCTTCATTGTATTTTTACTGGGACATGAATTCTCGGGCTACATCCTCCTATCTACGAATTTTGGACTCTTCGAGAGACAAAAACCATAGGAGGGCGCTATCCTTCAAAGTTTGCTGAAACAATTGGGCCATCACTTCTTCAGAAGTTCCTAGTAAAGTCATAGAACGGTGATAGTTGCGGAGATGAACAATCAGGGGTTCACTTCCTCCGAATTTCTCGATATTCGGCATCTTAAACTTCTCGGGTAACCTCACTTTAGGATAAGGAGACATGTGGGTGTAGTCCATGTAATTTCCTGAGATTCTGACTTGGTCAAACTTCTTGGTGAGCATCTTGAGGTCCTCTTTGACTTTGTTCAGCTCTTCTTCCTTCGGATCAATGATCATAGGCAAGTTAGCCCCAGGCTGGGCAAGGTTCGGCATAGGAAGCTGGGCAGGCGACGGCCCAGGAGGGGCACGTGGAGCGTGCTGATACTCTTTGGGAACTTGGATAGGCTCGGATGGATCCATAGCATAAGGGAATAGGGCCTCGGGGTCTTGAGGAATAGGAACCTAGTTTCGTTGCATTTCTCGAACCTTAGTTTGGAGGTTGTCAATCTTGGACACAAGCTGAGCTAGGACTGCCGTCAGATTCGACTGCACAACGGGTACTTGATCTGTGTTCTTCATGGAAAGCGGATGGATACCAGACTCGGAAGAAGTAACAAACGGAACTCCGGGATGATTTGACTGAAGACCGAAGCCAATAGGGAGCCAGGCTAAGGGTTTGCGATCGACCTGAGAAGGTGAAAATGGGATTTATTTTGAGAAAAAAAGGATGAAAATATTTTTGACACTTTTTTCTTTTTTCTTTTTGAGGTTGGAAGATAAAATATTTTTGGCTTTCTGATAAAGAGAGGAGAATTATTTTTGGATTTTTTATAAAGAAATGAGAGACTGTCTCAGCATGATTGTTACAATTATTATGTTTTCACTTGTATTAATTCTCCTAAATGCAAAATGAAATGCTGAACGGGACCCGAGCCTGGAAAAATTGGGTTTGTAATATTTGCAAAGCTATGGCTGGACTTGTGACTAGGCTCACGGACAGGGTCCTGTTTTAAAAATACGAGAAAATTCGGGCGGTAGGACGACCCGAAATTTCGACAGAGTTTCGGGTTGAAATCGATAATCTAACATGTGTGTCCTAGGCTCGACACCTATATGCGGGTATGCAGTTGGTTGGGTGAATTGGAAAGGGTTCCCCCCTTTGGCGTGACTTCCACGATATACGTCTTGCTCTTGCGGGCAATTGGTACGTGTGGACAAGCCATTTAATATACCTGAGTGTACGTGAATTGCCTCACCATATACCTCGTGGGGATGGTACGTGTGAGAGCGAATTCGATATACTCGATGTACGTGAACGAGTTCCCTGTGATATACCTCCCGTTATGACTTCGGTCAAGCGGTACGATGCGGGGGAACCGGTCGATATACGTCGAAGGTACTTGGCCAATGGAAGGTGAGAGTCATATCACTTAGGCTAACTGTGCCCTGCCGGACCAGTGCCCATCACGAAGTGAACCTCCAGCTACTAGGTAAAATTTGGTCAATCACAATGCTCTTTGGTGATGTCGTGTGAATCATGCATGATTCTTTTATTAGTATATTATGAGAATGTATTTCTTGATTATGCCAAACAGGGAGCAAAGTACAAGTACCAATGGTACACCAAGTATGGATGGGTGATGCGTGCAACATTTGGATATATGTGACCCTAGGTGGACGTGGTGCGAAGTGTACATGGAGAATTTTCTACAAGTGTGTGAATAGAAGCATAAGCATGAGGTACACATGAGTAATAAAGGGGAACATGCAAATAGGGGGGAAATATAAACAAACATAACACCCATGTAAATAGAGTCTAGCCCACAAAAGAAAGTCCCCAGCAGAGTCGCCATTGTGACCATCCCACGATCCTCGCAGCGGGCGGGCGACGTGAGGGAGGATCCTCGGTCCCGCGGGTTCCTCTCGGGAGCGCTTCGACCGACGTCCTTTGGGTGAGGTGAAAAATGTATAGAGATAGAGTTGCCAGTCTATTTTATTCAAAATAGACAAAAGAAAGGGAGCCATCCTGAAGGACAACATCCAAAGACATAATGATGCATACGAAACCAAAATGATTCGAAAAGGGTCCGGAGGCTAAGTTATGAAATGGGAAGGTGTTAGGCACCCATTCCTCCCTTTCGATCTCTCATGGGTTTTTGTTATTTTCCTTTATTTTCCCTGTGATATGTGTGCATGTGTATATATAGTGGAGATAGGAATCATCGACTTGCACCATGGAAGAGGTAAAGCGAGTCATCCGTAGGAAGGTATAAAAATATTATAAAATAGGATTTACGCGATTATCCTTATGTTGACCGTTGTGATGGAACAATAACACATGAGGAATAATACGCCACTAAGAACAAATATATGTATATATATAATATATGAGAGTGGAGTTTAGAGAAAATAGAAAATGAGAGAAAAAGTAAAAATAGGACTCGAGTCTCGAGTTTTACCCCAAGACGCCTACGTAGCCTATAGAGGCATCAAAGTCCACGTAATTCGCATGCAAAACGAGGGGTGGGGTTTATCCCATAAATCTAACCGGGGATTCTCTTATTTGTGTGTGTGCATGTGTGTGTAGAAAAAGTATTTTAGTTGTGAGAAAAGTGTGAGAATTTCCATTTGGAATTTATGAGCAAACCCTCTTTTTCTTATTTTTTGGGTTTTTATTTATATGAAAATAAGATATGTGAAATAATACTAAATAAAAAGTATATTAGGATGTGTGAGATGAGATAATGAAAGTGCTAAGTAATAAAACAAGTTATTGCGAATTTATGAGAATTGAAGGAGAGAGTTGAGAAAATTGGACCTTCTTGAAGATCTTGAGCTCGATCTTGAATGTTGGAGAGAAGCCCTTAGACTTGGATAATGATGGAGGGTAGTGAATTCACTAAGTTTGATGAAAAGGATGATGAAAAGTGAAGGTTGGAAAGGGATTTTGATGTTGAAATCGCGCTGACTTCGAGAGAGGTTTTCTGGATTCGTTGAGAGTGATATGCTTCTGATCTGGGAACCCTTGCAGGTGAGGTCAGGCCTCCTTTTTATAGGCCCAGGGCATTTCCGATCGGCATAGCCCTGGTCCTGCCTATCGGCAGGTGCCGATAGGCAGCGTCTGGAACGTGCTGTTTGGTAGTGTCTTTCAAGCCTTTTTGGAAAATCAGTCGTAGAACGCAAACCGTTGATCAGAATCGCACACGGGGTAGACCATTGGAAAGGTAATTCAGAGACCTTCAAAAGTCCTTTAGACCGCTCCCAGGTTTGGTAGTTGACTTTGGGTCAAATTTGGCTCGGAAGCATTCATTGGTCCTTGGACGGGGAATCGTCGAACGCAAACGGATCGTTCGTCCGCATGGTAAGTCTGAATCACGCACGGGACGGACCGTTGGAAAGGTTAGGAGATGCACTTCGATATTCCAAAGAGTTTGATCCGGTTTAGAGAGTTGACTTCAGTCAACCGAGCCCTAGAAGCATTCAGCGACCTTTCGGAGTAAACAGATTGTTCGTCCGTACCGTAAGTCATAATCGCGCACAGGATGGACCGTTAGAAAGGGGTTTCAGTACCCTTCGAAGATTCATTAAGTATCGGTTGAGTTGAATAGTTGACTTAGGTCAAATAGAGCTCGGGAGCGCCCGGTGGCCTCCTGATTGAGTTTCAGGGGAAAACGGGTCGTTCATCCGCATGGTAAGTCGGAATCGCGCACGAGACAGACCGTTGGAAAGGGGTTTCAGTGCCCTTCGAAGATTCATTCAGTCTCGGTTGAGCTGAAGACTTTGACTTTTGGTCAAACAGAGCCTGAGAGTGCTCGATGGCTTCTAGGTCAGTACTCGGGGTATGACCTGGTTTTATAGTGATGAAAGGAGGTGCTAGGGGCCTAAGGAGAGTTTAGGGGGTAACAGAATGGGGTGTCTACAGTTAGCGGTTCGGTGGTGTCGATGAGCAATGGATGATGGAAACTACGTGGCTTTAGTGGACGATAAACTTGAGATTCGTCATGGTGTTATACATAACTATTTTCTTGGCATTAACCCAGATTGAAGCATGTGGAATAAAATGCTCAACTCATAATATGTGGTTTAAAGCAATAAAGAAAATAGAATTAGTTATTAGCACATAGGAAATTGTAAGGGTATTATTTTTGTGCGGGGCATATTTTTTCCCCACCATAAAAGATACCATTGCAATAGGTTGGATGGTCGGTGTGGAGGACCTTGAGATCATCGGGTCATACGATTGGGGTTCAACTATTATAGCGTACATTTACTACTCCCTTCATGTTATGTCCAGGGGATATATATCCTCGTTTGACTTTTTTTGTTAAATTATATTGGTAAGTTTTTTCAATTGACATTAATTTTTTATAATTGTAGTTATGGTAAACTATATATTTGCTAATACTAAGCATATGTTTATAGTTCTTCGCTTACGAGTACATACAATGAGCTTGTCCTTTAATGAGGTAAGATATTGGTGATTATTGGCCTACGGTTAACCGGTGGAAGGTATAGAGTCATCTTACTTGGAAAGAGACAAAGATATTAATACAATATAATTTTCCCACCGCACAAAGTCAAGTAGAGATGCGGTCATCGGGTTCTATGATTTGGCAACACTAGCCAGGGTCTTCCGTGGATAATAACGACTTTGTTCTATATGACAAGTGCATTTCATTCAAATGGCTTGTACTTATGAATCCTCAATAAGGCGGGATATATTACTTGGGTGATAAATTTCGAAGACAAATTTTGGGCAAAATTTTTATACCTAATGATCCACCTACGCAAATGTTGAAGCTACCATTTCACCCCAGTGGGCATTGGATTGTTATATAGGAGGCATATCGAGTTGTATTTATTGCCACACAATGAAAGTTTGACCGTTATTGGAGCCACATGTCCCTTGGAGATGTGTTTTCACCCCTCTATCGAGCGGTCAACACAGATGTTATAAACCCCATTACACTGACATGCCACATTGAGATATGCACACTCCCTTACAGGCACCTGGTCCCCATGAAACTCCCACACATTGTGAAACTACCATTGAACCCCCTTTCACTTGGGGCATACCCTTATGTAGTCCTAGTGGTGTACCAATATTGATTCCAATGTTGATACCGAATAGGATCCAGGGAAAAAGTGAACCAGAGTATGATTATAATAACCTGATATCAACTAATCGAGAATTAAAATATTATTGGCGGTCTTTTAGGTCCACCACTCTAGGTTCAACTATGCAGCTGAATAATTACTAGAGCAATGAGGTAGACAGTCTTACGAGGAAGCTTGAAGAGAACGGTATATCTGACGAGTGTCCAACACCACCACCCAATTTTTTTGTGGTACCCCATTTCCACCCCTATTTATATGTGCCAACGGGAGAATCAAGTGAAGCAAGGTGTTTATATTCCCTTTCAACCCCCTTAAAATGACCCTTCACCGACCCTCGTACATCGATCAACGATGGATGATTTTGGTGCTTATGTATGTTCAAGCCAAATTGGGTCATCACAGATAAATTGTGACCTATCTGATTATGTTGATTTGGATGATGTTAAAAGAGTTGGCGCTTGCGTTCAAATGATCAAATTATATTTAAAACACCTTTTAACCCAAATTAACCCTAAACATGCAACTAGGTGTGATTGAAACAATATGAAATCATGCACGAGTTATTCAAACACACATAATTGAGGAAAAATCCCCCACAGGGGCAAAACCATTTGTATATCACTATAATTTGTAAGAGAAACGGCTTACAATCGGATTACACTGAAATACAAGTTTTTGACTAAGAATTACCCTCAGGTATCGGATTCTGTAGTCGCGGCTGGAATTATCCATTTCCAGTAGGGGTGCAATGAAGAGGAAGAAACGGTCCACTTCACAAGGGTTGAACAACAGCAATGGTGTTCTTGGGTTACCAAAAGTGACTCACAAATGTATGGAATTTGTGTCAATCAAGGGTATGAATCAATGGACTCAACTACCATGAAGACTTAAGAGTTATGGAACTCAGAAAATCGTTTGTAAGTCTTATCGAAACCAACTACTGATCGTGGTTTAAATAAGGAGTCAAAACCCTAAAAAATATGCTACACGATCTAGCAGAGTTTATCCAGGGCGGACCGATCCGGGCCTTAGACGGATCGGTCCGATAGCGGACCAGTTCTTTTAATTTGAAGCTGATTCGGTTCGCATTCGGTTCGGGGCTCACTGGCTTCAAAGTACACGACGGATCAGTCCGGGGCAGTTCGGTCCGGGTCTTAGCGGATCGGTTCGTTTTAATTTCAGGCGGACCGATCCGGCTGACTGGATTTCTGAATTCTTCTTTTCTTTTGATCTTCGAATTTCGTTGATGATGAATGGACTTTGAATCTTTGCAACGGTGTTACGGCTAATGACATATACAAGAATGTTGGACAAAAATGTCCTTACAGATGTTAATGGAATTTTGAATGTTCTAATTATAGCATGCATTATATCAATGAAATGTAATGGTTTAACTTTTTAAGTATGGAAATATTTTATTAGAACGGGGATTGAGGACAATGTTTAAAAAAAATGATATTACATTGATTACGCAAACACACATTAATATCATAAGAACACAATGATATCATAAACATTTATATTACATTGACTCGTGGTTCATACAAAAACCTGACTCGCTAGGTCATCTTGGCCTTTTTTCTCACCAAAAAATAATTTATACATTACGAATGTTAGCTTGGGGTTAGTCTAGAGATATCAATGGCGAGTACTTTGGTTTGATTTGCACTTTCCATTGTCACGGTCTTTGGCCCTGAGTATAATAAAAATCCTATAAGTCTTGATGTTCAGCGGCTTACCGAATAAAATGTTGCGCGTGGATTTCCTAGAATGCTGGGGAGCATAGATTGTATGCACTAGGAGTGGAAAAATTGCCCAACCGAATGGCATGGACAATATACTAACCATAAAAAATCATTAACAATTATAATGGAGGCAATGGCTTCGTATGACCTATAGATATGGAGGTCATTTTTTGAGATCAAACTCCCCCAGTACAATTTGAAATAAATAACAATCTCTACAATATGGGATATTTTTTAGCGGATGGCATATATCCGCTTGATGCCTCGTTGGTGCAAACATTTAAGAGGTCAAGCAACCAAAGGATAAACTGTTTGCATCAGTCCCAAAGGGTGCAAAAAAGGAATTGAACGTGTGTTTAGTGTTCTACAACTGAGATTTGCCTTCATTCACACACCTGCAAAACTATGGAGCAAGGATAAATTGTCTGTGATTATGCAGTCATGCATTATAATGCATAACATGATTATTGAAGATGAGGGTCGTGACTGTGATTAGAGAGAAGAATATTATGACATGTTAGACCCAATTTTGATGTTTTGAAACTCTGTCGATCAACATTATGTAGTTGAGGTCAGGACAATGCTTATGCATGACAAAAGGAATCATTTGCATCTCCGTTAACATCTCGTTGAACATATTTGGGAACAATTTTCCAAAACCAACGTTTTATTGTACCCATTTATAAGTTTTGTGTGATATTTTATGTTGTAATATTTTGTAAATGTTGTGATATTTTAATATTGTGAACGTAGTTGTGATCTTTTATGCGTGGAAATTTAAATAAAATTCATTTATAGAGAGTAATCATACACATTACAAAAAAAAAAGAGGAATAATTGAAAGATACAACAACTTACATACTAAAATGACTTAAAATTCAAAACTCAATTTATTTTCGAGAGTTGGATTATTTTAAAAGTTGGATTCTCCATGTTATGCCCGAGATTTGTTAAGTATATTCACCACTAGGTATTCACAGTACTCCTTCTAGGAAGGGATTGATGTGTGAGGTGTCGGTGGTCATAATATGTTGTTCAAGAATTATTTCTTCGTGATTGTCTTTTATCTCCAACGCCAATAGTGTGCATTCACTAATTTTCAAATCTCGCTCCTTAATATGCATTAAACAATTATGCCCCTTTTGAGCCTTTTCATCCCTTATACTCTCAACATGACAAGACCTATCGAAGAAATAATTAAACTTGGAACATCTATGACAAGACCTATCAAAGAAATCATTAAACTTGGAACAACTATTGAGTATTTTTCGATTCACCTCAATGTTTGAAGCCTTCACCTTTCCTTTCACCCATTGCTTCATGTTTTTCCTTCCCCGTGGTCTGGGATAAGTTTTTTCAATATCAACACGGGTCCCATCTTCCAAATTAATTGCAGGACCCCCAACAGTAAGGCTTCCTTGACTATTAGTTCCGCCTGTTTGTTGAGAATCGAAATGAAATTAAGGTGACTCTAAGAAACTTCTAGACATTTGAAATTTGTGGAGTTCTTTTAAAATCTGGTACCAAGATTCAAAGTTAAACGACTTTCCCTTGTTTTCTCCCTTAAAATCTTGAAGATCCGCGGTAACCTAAAATAAAACGTCGTATTAATATCTCATTGAAAACATATTACTCAACATATACCAGACAACTTAACTCAACAAAGCATTTTCTCAATTATTTGGTGGCGGCTATATACTAAATATATCAAAAAAATTATAGTGAACTTACTCAGTTGGTGCTTATACTTCCACTTGCACGACATAATAATGACACTTCTTCCAATTTTGACACCTACAACATTACATGGATTTGAATTTTGCTGAATCGGGTTTGTATGCTGCCACCTGTCCGTTGTTAAGTTACATCGGGTGACAAATTGTATTCATCAATGACTATATCCCAGAACCTAATTACAGTTTGATTATTGCCTCGCACCATGTCATTTGTTTGATTAACATACGCGGGCCATAGTGTTTCGTCCTTGGATTGAGACATGTTTTGACTGTGGCCCACTTTTTAGTATGAATGTAATTTGCTAAAACAAATTTAATTTGACAAGTTTTGAGAGTAGGATGAATTGTAAAAAAATGTATAAACGAGAACTCATATATATATATATATATATATATAATAATGCTCATGTGCGGATTAGTCCGCATTTTAAGAATGCAGACCGGACATGTGTCACCTAACGGTGCACCTAGAAATTCTCGCCTAAATTATAGGCAGACTCTCTCTCTTTTCTAGGCTCACTGCCAGGTGACACATGTCCGGTCCGCATTCTTAAAATGCGGACTAGTCCGCACAAGAGCAGGACTATATATATATATGGAGAGGTTCATAAGTGGACCAAAAGAATGGACTTTTTAATGGACCTTAACAAAAAACACATAATAACACATTAATTTTAATTCCTATAGTGTAATTGGTCCGCGCCAGCGGCACCAAATACGCGTGTCGATCGATCCCCCACCCCCCATACGCCCCCCCCCCCCCCCCCCACCCCACCCCACCCCACCCCCACCCTCCCACCCCCATGGCAGCCCCGCTGTCATAAGGGCTGCCACAAGGGCTGCTATGGTGATGGTGGTGGTTGAGGGGTGGGGGTGGGGTGGGGGGTTAGTGGGGTGAAGGTGTGGTTTCGAGTGCCGCTGGCGCGGACCAATTACACTATAGGAATTAAAATTAATGTGTTATTATGTGTTTTTTTGTTAAGGTCCATTAAAAAGTCCATTCTTTTGGTCCACTTGTGAACCTCTCCCTATATATATATATATATTCGTTGGTGTTTTAAACAAAAAGAAAGCCATTGGGGGTCAAAATTGGAATTTTGAAAACGAACCGTTAATATAAGGCGGAACATCATTTGGCGCTTGAAACATTTTTTTAATAACATTTTCAGGCGGAGCATTATGTTTCGCTCAAAGGGTGGGCCCACAAAGTTTAAGGTGATCCGCTGCTACTTCATTTCTAATTTTGATAAACTTTCCCCTACCAAACCCCTTATATGCCCATTTGACATACCCACAAGGGATGGGTTGCTCTAATAAAATTCCACCCATATTGCTTTCTATTGCTTATATACGAAAAAAAATTAAAAGACTTCACATATTATGGTTCTTACAAGTCTATCTTTAAAACAAGGGGTTTTGGGGATGGTCCAATCTAACTCAAAGTGTATAAAAATAGGACAATCTATTTCATTTTATAAATTTAGTCCCTATTAAAACACCATAAAAATGACTAATATGCCATTTGACAACTCACAAAAAAAAACATCAAAATTATCTACAAATCCAAAATTCACAAAATTTAAATATTTGAAATTTACTTGTCGAGATCTATCTAACAACACTCATTTGATATTTTTTGATAAAAAAATCGAAATCGATAAATTTACTATTTCAATAAAACCTCCATTTCTTCCGGTGAACACTATATTTTTTTCGACGAAAAACCTTATTCTCCGACGCTGGCAATGGTGCCGCTGGCGCGGAGTAAAAAAATGAAAAAAAATAGACGAAGGGAGAGTGAAACGAGGAGAGAGAAACAATTCAGTGGAAATTTTGGTGGTTTCCGGCGAGGATTTTGGCATTGCGACAACGATTCCGGTGGGTGGGGTGGGGTGGGGTAGAGATGGGTTATGTGTTTATTTTTAGAATGAGTATGAGTAAGGGTATAAATATAAATATCACTTTAACTAAAACACATGAAATTACCTGTTTTGTGTACTCCTAACTCTAAGGAATCACACAAATAAATATTATTATACTACAGAGACTAGATTTATAAATTTAAAAATTACTGTTCTAAAAATCCAAATATAAAAAAAAACATGATTTTGTCCTTAACGGCCTGTTTGGTTTGTAACTATAATTCTGTTTTGAATGTTTAAATACAATTCTGATAAAAAAATCGTTTGGCAACCTGTTTTTAAACACAGAATTATAATATTTCTGTGTTATAATCAAGGGTTTTAGAAAACAAGTTTATGGTATTTTATAACTTTTGTTTTTTATTTTTCAACCCAGAATTATTCATTCTTAATATTTCAATGCAGTTATACCTTAATATATAATATACATACATAATACATTAATATGTGTATAATTCTCATAAAAAATATATATATGTACATGTACACAAAATTACCTATATAATATTATAAATTTAAATAATATTATCAATAGATATATGATACTTATATATAGTTTTATATATGTATTATTAATGTATGGAATAATATAAAATGTACATATAGTACATATGTATTAAAAAATATTATCAATTCATATATGTATATAATTTTATAGTGAATTATACATGCATTATCATTATATATATATATATATATATATATATATATATAGAGAGAGAGAGAGAGAGACTCCCCAAAATACCTCATTAAATATAGTTAAAAACACATGATGTCAAATGTACGTGTATATAATTTATGATGTATGTATGTATGTATAAATTCATGTATCATGTATGTATGAAAGTTTTATGTATGCTTATATGTATATATAATACTACTCTTGTGCAGATCAGTCCGCATTTTAAGAGTGCGAACCGAATATGTGTCACCTGGCGGTGAGCTCAGAAAAGAGAGAGACCGTGCCTATAATTTAGTGTATAATTTCTATGATCACCGCAGGTGACACATGTTCGGTCTACACTTTTAAAATGCGGACTGATCCGAATAAGAGCATTATATATATATATATATATATATATATATATATATATATATATATATATATATATACACACACACATACACATGTATGATATAAATATACATGTTTGTCAATTTTGTCAAATTTTCAAAAAACTATATTTTAAAACAAGTATACCAAACGCACACCAATAATTATAAACACAAAAAATTAAATTTTAAAACTGTATTTAAAAATAACATTTAAATCGAATTTTCTGAATGGAGAACCAAACGGACCCTAATTCTCTATTAAAACAATTATAATCGACCTATCCACCAAGTTTATGGCTCAAACTACGGTCAGAGAGGAAAGGAGAGCCAACAAAACAGTCCCACATCGACTAAATAGAAACAAAGCGAACACTTGTTTTAAGCAACTGTGAGAAAACCATATCGTCCCTTCGGGGACATCCGATAAAATTGGAACGATACAGAGAAGATTAGCATGGCCCCTGCGCAAGGATGACACGCACAAATCGAGAAATGGTCCAAATTTTTTCTATCTTCCAAGTTAGGTCTGAAATCTGTTTTTTTTTCCTCTAGTAAGATTCAGTTCATCATTAATCTGACACATTTGTTTTGTATGTATAGCTTCCCTTGTGCTTTATTTAGTATATGCGTAGCTCACTCAGTTGATAACCCTTGGCTACCTTAATAAGCTTTTACGTTGCATGAGTATCATGTTCAGTGGCGGTAGGGGTGTGCAAAAAAAATCGACCAAACCGAGCCGTAAAATTTTCGGACCGGGTTTTTTTAGGGTCGGGTCGGTTTAATCAGGTATAAAACCGACAGGGTCGGTTCGGTTTTCGGTTTTGGCATAAAAAAACCGATTTTGAACCGAACCGAACCGATTTAATTTTATACTTTTTAATTTTATATTTTATATTATATTTATATTAGTCTTGACATATTATATTATATTTTTTAATTTTATATTTATATTAGGTATTAAAAAAATATATTTTTTATTAAAATAAAGGAAAAAACCGAACCCGCCCTGTCAAAAACCGACCCGATCCGGTTCGGTTCGGTTTTTCAGCATTTTCGGTTTGGTTCGGTTCTCCTCCTCCAAAAACCGACATAGTCGGTTCGGCCCAAAAAACCCAGTCAAAACCAAACCGACCGACCCGTGAACACCCCTAAGTGGCGGACCCAGGAATTTGAATTAGGGTGTGCGAAAAGGTTTGACAAATGCCGGGTGTTCGGGGGCGGTAGCCCCCGAGGCGATTTTTTGTGGGTAGTTTTAACCTTTTTTGTAATTTTTTAACTCTAAAAATATTGAGGTACTAATTCACTAAATTTGGGTTCCTACTTTGTTTGTGGATTTTTTTATATAATACTTCAACATTTTTCCAGCAAACATTTAACTTTTGAACAAACAAATTTAATATTTTGCCAACAAACAATAAACTAATTTAACTTTTGAACAACTCAACAATTCAGAAATTTAATTCAACACTTTAAACTAAATAAATAATTTTTTTCATAAATTACAATGAATATATTTTATCATTCAACCATTTAATTTTAAACATTGAAACTTAAACTAACATGAAATTTAATCATTGAACTGTTAAAAATAAAACTAACATTTAACATAACTAATAAAAATTAAACTAACATTTAGTAGCACAACTGTTAAAAAAAACTTAACTAACAGAGGCACAACTGTTAAAAATAAAACAACATTTAACATAACTATTAAAAATTAAACTAACATCTAGTAGAATAGCTGTTAAAAAAACTTAACTAACATAAAATGGAAGAGGTTATTACCTACTTTGGTTCACTTCAATACAGGAGCATAGGATGAGGGAAGGGGCTGAGTGGATGGCAGTGGCGTGGTGGTTGGACGGAGGAGGGAGGAAGGGGGCGGGAGGGAGTGGGAGGGAGAGTGTGGCTTGAGAGAGAGGTGTTATGTTTAGGGTTTTTTTAGTTTAATGAAATAGATACGGCCGGTGTCCTCTGTTTTATCTTTTATGTTATATATTACATTTTCGCCCCTCGGACTTTAAAAGGACAAAAATCAATGCCTTCTACTTCAAAAAATCACACATAGGTCCAAAAAAAAAAAATTTAGCATATATATCTACGGAAAATTCCCGAAAACTCTGGTGGGCGGCCGCCCACTCTCGGGACCATCTAGGTCCGCTCCTGATCATGTTTCGCATATTTGAGCTTGAGAGGTTTTGTTTTGGGTAAATTTGGCGTTTACACGCGTTGGGAACCAGGACCTGAGGTTAATAAAAATTGACAAGGCCCCCCCATATGTTTATTGATATAAAAAAATGGCCCCTAAACATATAACTAACAACAAATAGACTAGTGGGAGGCCCTCTACGATCGCCCACTTGGCACATGCTCAGGCCCCCCTTGTTGGCAACTTTCTTCACCAACTCAATTATATGCGTCTTGTGATGATAATTTGCAACAAAAAACTAAGGTCACTTATAAATGGTTGATAAAATGCCTGAAATGATAATGTTGTTACCATATCTTATCTTAGAATACAAAAGGTTTAGATAGTTTATACTGGTAAATGTCCTACAAACATAGTTGAAGAGTTATTTTTTTTACCATTTATAAACTAATTCATTTTGCACTAGAAAATAAATAAAAAAGTACATCCCACGCATCATTCACAAAATGAGGTGTTATAACAATAAAATATTGTACTATGTCATTATTATATGGCAGTGTATAACATTTATTGCATTGTCACATCATTTGAAGGAGGATTTGAGGAACATATTTGGGACTCATATAATTATTTTTTTTGTACTGTCTCCACAATGTAATAATCAACCATGTAAGAGAAGCTCCTTTTATAAACTAAGGGTTGTACATGTCAAACAAAGCAACACCATCCCCCCACTAAAGAGATAATAATAAGTCCATTAAATAAATAGTTAATTAGAGCTCCTTAACTCTGCTTCTTCATCACCCTCCTCCCCCGCAAGGTGTGGCCACATGATTTCAATACCTGTATTAAAAAATTTCTGCCTAGCGCTAGGAACGACTCTGTCACATAAGCCACGCCTGAGACCCCCACCTAAGCGCTTGGCATTTCTGTATATTTGACTACTTTTTTGGTGTATGTATATATATATTTACATTTAGAAATTAAAATAAAAACTGCCTAAGCGACCCTCTTAGGCGGCCTCTCAGCACCCGCCTTCCTCGTAGTGCCTTTTATAACATTACGACATCAGGGATGATGTGCTGGAGAGTAGCCTTGGTAACTAAAGTATTCTCTGCCTCCGGATGACCTTGTCAGGAAGTAAGTTGGCACGTGTACGGCCTAATAGGGAATTAACTCCCTGCCTCAATGCTGTCAAAATGGCAGCAAACCGACTACCGGTAGGAAGGTGGAGGAATGTGGGTACTCCAGATATGAGAGATCCACGACATTGAAAGTACGATGGACTAGAGGTGATAGGCTGAGATTATAAGCGTTGTCTCCATAAGTGTCCTAGACGTTGCACCAGTGAAACAGTGATACAATAAGCTGAGTGGCATGTGTCCCAAGATTATAATTTACTCTTCAAAGATAAAGACATGTAGCTAGTGGCTCACAATGGTACAAAGTGCTTGGTGTGGATAGGAGGATCTTGAGCGATTAAGAGGGCCTTTATAATGCAATGAACAAATCTATATTGTATGGAGATTGTTTTTGAAAAATGTCTAATGATTGTTGACATTATTTTAAATGATACGCCAACAACTATGATGTCCCAAAAATTTCGACTCACGGCTAAAAGTACCCTTATTATCCTTTCATTTTTCAAAGATCCATAACATTATAGTCTCTCTACATTTCAAAAATCCCAAATTCATCTTCTTTCTTACCCGTCTCAAGCATCACACCACCACATTTTGCACAAGGCAACAGAGAAAAACACTACAATGATGGATGAGTTACCATGTGAACCGTTAACCATCACTACCACGGACACTGTGAATCATTGCTACCATCGAGTACCTCTGATTGTATGCATCTCCATGTTTATCTCTTTTGTTATTCCTTTTCCCTTTATCCGATTTAGTTATTTTTCCCCTTTAAATCAAATCTATTACTTGGTAGTTGGTAGCCTTTTCCTCTCTCTGTCTTTTCTTTTTTCACAAAAGGGTTCGTATTTTTTTGACAAGGTCTCAACATCATGTGTTATATTTGGCTTTCTTTATATAAGTTTCAACTTGTGTTACATATTGAAATTTTCTCTCATTTAATAAGTTTTTCCAAATTGCTTTCATCAACCACATGAAAAGATCATTTAACTTACTTTGTGATTGTCAAAGAGGAAGATGACCCTCGTGACCGTAATTTTTCCGGTGTATTTCTATTCTTGAATAATTGATGGTATACATTTTAGATGTTTAATTGATGATGATTTTCGGTGTCAACCTTTTATTAAGAAAACAAAGTGAAAATTGGATGTCATAATAGAATGGGCGGATAGGTTTAGAAAAGTAGGTTTTGGTTAAAATATGTTTTTCTAGTTGTCATATTCAACCACCAAACATAATTCGGACTCGTGGGTTAGAGCGTTGTTGTATTGTAAACTTGGAGTATGACCTGGACTAGTGAAACTAAGACACCTAGCATCATGAAATACTTATTTGGGCATTGTTAGTAAATCATTATCTTGGTCGGCTAGATATTTTCTCATGATCGGCAGGATGGCCGACCATCAGCAGGATGGCTAACCGTCAGCAAGTCAGACTGACAGGACTTACATGTGAGATACACGTGAGAATACGTACAATCTCTTTATATAAATGCAAGTGGGTTAAACCTCTCATCAATCTACAGTTAGCTCATGATTAGTTGTAATCACGAATGTAAAAAGGTGTAACTACCTACCTTATAAACAGTGGCGGATCCAGGATTTTGTGTGAACTGGGGCAAAAGTTTCGATAGTTGCCGGGGATTCGGGGGCGGGAGCCCCCGAGGCAATTTTTTTTTGGGGGGGTCGAGTTTTTTCGAGCATTTTTTGGGCTGTTTTTACTTTTTTGGGCATTATGTTCATTTTCAACACTGATTGAAGTGGGAGATGACTTAACCTCAGCTTCAGATACGGTTGGTGCATTGTCTTCTCTTTTTCGTTTAAAAAATTTCACTATTCATTCCCAATATTTACAAATTTAATTTAATTTCACATATAAATTTAATTTCATATAAATTTATATAAATTTACACAAAAATAAATAAACAGACACATATAAACAATACACAAAATAAATTTATAAATTCACATTATAAATTTAATTTCATTTTAGTATAAATAATTTTAGTATAATTTCAGTAGTAAAAATATATAGGATTTTTCTTTTACTTTGGTACGAAAGAAGAGAGAGCACCATTTTAAGTTATGTTTTTTTTTTTGTTTATTACAGATTTTCCCCTGAACTTTTAATATAATTACAAGTCACCTCCAGGTTTAATTTTTTACCAAAAAAAAAAAAAATTTTTTTTTTTTTTTTTTTTTTTTGAAAAATGAACTGGCGCCCGGGCTGGATCCGCCCCTGCTTATAAAGGCATTCTACCTCTTCTTCTTACCCCTACTATAAATGGCACACCATACCCCATAGTTGGGGGAGGAAGAAAACGACATACACAAAACCCTAAAGAGATCCCTGAGAGCTTGTATCCTATCCAATTAAAAAGTAGCTTTACACTTATGGATGTAGGCACCTCAAGGTTCAATTGTATAAGACAAGGGATCTAATTGCAGTTATTCGTTGAGCAGCCCAGCTTCTTTCTATGCTATATATGACCCAAAAAAACTAGCACAAAAGTGGGTTAGAATACACTAGTCTTGTGTGTGAGTTCCACATTCGAAAAATACTTATTGAAGCATTCCTAACGCATTAGGGTATCATGTTATTGTGTGAATTTATTTCCTCAGTAGTTTTGGTGAAAGAGATGCCAGGATTATTATTAAAACGGTCAAAGAAAAACATACCCTGTTATTTATTTATTTTATCCAAGTTGTCAAAAATATGGGGCTATCATTTTATACTGAAATTAAAATATGATGACAAATAAATCAAGGATCAAATACCAAAAAGTCGCTCAAATATTTTTTAATACACGTTTAGTCCAAGCCTTCTATTTTGTACCAAAACTTCCTTATTCTCTTATCTTTAAAGGTCCGCGCCAGAGGAGTCTAAGCCTTCTATTTTGTACCAAAAATTCACCTATTCTCTCATCTTTAAAGGTTTGCACCAGCGGATGAAAACTTTTTGGAGCAAAATAAAAATGATTGGACTAAACGCGTATTAAAAAATGTTCAAGGGACTATTTGATATATGCCCCCAATAATCAACTCGGTCCTTCTTAACATAGACTACCCATGTCTAGAGTTACTCCTCTATGGTAAGAAGATTCATTGTTTTTATAAAGTTTGATTGAGGTATCATTTATTTTCATTATGAACAAGTTCCTTAAAAAAAAATATCATAATCAATTGGGATGTCAATTAACATCTTTTTTTCCTTTTGCAGCAGGAGAAAGCTTCCATGAAAAGGAATTTACTTTGCTATTTGTAAAGTTTCGGATCCATCAGATTGAGTCAGGTGGATTAATACGAGTTTGTGCATATCCTTGCACTTTATTTTCGAACTCAAATTCTTTCCCCCTATCTCTAGAATTTTATTTTCATATGAAACAGGAGTCTGATCTAACCGGCTGCCACTGTCCACAAGGTTTCCGTGGGGACGGTAAAAAATGCGAAGGTGATTTTCTTTTATTTTTCGTCTTCATTTCTCTTCTTTTTTTTGACACAGAATCTCCAAGATCAGTATACAATAATTTATTTATGTGACTTGTTATATATTCTAAGATTAGTAAATTTAAAATCATTAATTTTTTCCTTGTTTTGATTGTCTGTCAGATATAAATGAATGCAATGAAGTTATAGCTTGTCAGTGTGATGGGTGCACCTGTAAGAACACGTGGGGTGAATATGATTGCAAGTGCTCGGGGGACAAACTCTATATAAAGGAGCAAGATGCGTGTTTAGGTAATTAAACTAGTACGTTTCGATTTCAACGCTAAACATCTCTACTTTCACGAATGTGTAGTGGCAATTATATTTTGCATCTCTTACTCCAAACAAAGGTATCAGGATATAGGAAACCTGGAAAACCCAATTGACAATGCTTAGAGGGGATCTAGAACTACGAAATTTAAATGGCAGCAATAATTTCTGATATGCGATTTTATATTTAACATCCCACATTGGATGTGACTGAACCATATGTGCAGACAAGTTATGCTCCATGATGTGGTGCACGTGTGGCCAAACATCTCCCCACAATGTAGTTGTCCACTCCGCTAACATATTAAAGTTAGACTACTAGTACAGCTATTACTACTCGTAGTAGTGGTAATTTTACAGGAAAGCTTTTTCTAATGCTGCTAGTTATCAATGTTTTTTTGCTCCAAAATGCTTTAGTATAACAGTAATTGGGGGCTAGCCAGGGGCGGATCTTCATTAGAGGGGTAAGATATGCAATTACCCCCCCAACCCCAACCCCACCCTCCATTTTGAAAAGTTACTATACTAGTATTATTTTCTCTCCCTTAATTTTGATGATATATTTATCCCTGTAATATAATCATTTGCCCCTATATATATCAGTATTAGACTTTACCAAAACTCTGGCTCAATAAAGCATATTTATGAAACCTTGACATGAGTATACTTCCGTGCCCATTTGTTGATATCGTCTTGAATCCTGACATTATATAAGAAGGGGGACAACATGAATAAAAGAAGAAAAAAAGTAGAATCATTTCTCTTGCCTGAGCACTAGAGTAAGTGCATCTCTTTTATGTTTCATTTCTTTTTCTTTTACAATTTGACATGCACTAATAGCCTCATTTACTTTGCCTTTATATTGTCTAATTATTAAAGAAACAAGTGCATTACTCAGAAATTAACATTTATTTACTCTCCATTAAAAATTAACATCCTTGTTCGTCCACTGTACAGAAAGAGATGCATCGAAATTTGGATGGTTCCTTACGTTTGTGGTCCAAGCGACTGTGGCGGGCATTGGTTTAGCTGGTTATCTAATTTACAAATACAGGTTTCGGGTATGTGTAATAAATATTAACCGACAAAATTGTGCTTTTATTTCCATCAGTGCCATGTTGAAATATGTATCTAAAACATTTGGTTTTAATCATCGTAGTCTTACATCGACCCGGAGATTATGGCAATTATGTCTGAGTACATGTCTCTGGACAGCCAGCATCAAAATCAAGTCGTCCATCACGAGGCTGAACCTCTTCATCAAGGTTCAACTGTATAAGACAAGGTAGTATCTAATTGCAGTCATTCTTTGAGCAGCCCAGCTTCTTTCTATGCTATATATGACCCAAAAAAACTAGCACAAAAGTGGGTTAGAATACACTAGTCTTGTGTGTGAGCTCCACATTCGAAAAATACTTACTGAAGCATTCCTAACACATTAGGGTATCATGCTATTGTGTGAATTTATTTCCTCAGTAGTTTTGGTGAGAGAGATGCCAGGATTATTATTGAAGGGGTCAAAGAAAAATATGCCCTGTTATTTATTTATTTTACCCAAGTTGTTAAAAATAGGGACATATACCAAATAGTCCCTCGAACTTTTTTTAATACACGTTTAGTCGAAGCCTTTTTTTTTTGCACCAAAAAGTCCTTCACCGTGCCAAAAAAGACTTTATCATGCAGCTAGCGCGAACCTTTAAAGATAAGAGAATAAGAGACTTTTTGGTACAAATTAAAAGGCTTAGACTAAGTGTGTATTAAAAAATGTTTGGGGGACTTTTTGGTGTTTGATCCTTAAAAATATGGGGCTAACATTTTATACTAAAAAGTTAAAATTCAAGCTTGTTACACTTCAATCAACTGGGTTCTTCTTAACATAGACTACCCATGTCTAGAGTTACTCCTCTATGGTAAGAAGATTCATTGTTTTTTATAAAGTTTGATTGAGGTATCATTTATTTTCATCATGAACAAGTTCCTTAAAAAAAATATCATAATCAATTGGGATGTCAATTAACATCTTTTTTTTCCTTTTGCAGCAGGAGAAGGCTTCCATGAAAAGGAATTTACTTTGCTATTTGTAAAGTTTCGGATCCATCAGATTGAGTCAGGTGGATTAATACGAGTTTGTGAATTATATATATATAGGAAACTAATCTTCTCATCTTTTATTTTCTCCTCTTTTTCTTTCTTTTGTAAATGAACTTATTGAGATGTATATTGAGGTTTTAAAGAGAGGAAAAGACAGGTGAAACGAGAGTAGGCCTTGTGCTTGTGACAGTATAATTTATCATTTGGTGACACAATGAAAGCCCACTGAATTCTCATGTCTTTGATATTAAACTAGTTTTGGCGGGGTGCGCCAGCCCAAGCAATAGTGCAACGCTTGGGCGACGCCTGAAAGCCCCAGTAGCAAGCTACTGTGATGGACTTTCCCCCTTAAAAAATAAATTTAATATCGTGTGAGCCGATGGCCCACATATCAGATATTAAACTGATAAGAACAGATACTACACTTGATCTTAGCCAAAAGGCCGAGAAAGGTATGCTTTAAAAAGAATTGGGCTGTTGCTTTTATAACCCAAGTATCTTTCGTCTTTCTCTCTCAAAGTCGATGTGGGAAATCAAAGGAACTAATGGTACATATTTCCAGTTACGAAAACTAACAAGTTCTTGAAACTGAACCGATTCAAGACAATAATGACAAAACCCTTTGAAATTTTAAATCATCAATCACTAAATAAGCTTTAGTTTCGATTGAAAAGCTTTGGGCGTTTATGTGCGCACCCTAAAGAGAGTTTAGTCATTCTTGTAACAAAGAGTGATGTAATTTTAGAAATAGAAAATTAAAAAAATGTGTTTAGTAATTGTTTGACATATTCCCTAAACTTTAGGGAGATTAGTTGACAAGTCCCCAAACTTTCTGAAAATAGAGAATAAGGATACTCATGATACTAAGGATCCATTTGATAGGCAACTAATCAAATAACTTTGCTGGCAACAAATTTCATGTCAAATCATATAATTTTTCAGGTGTCTGTTTAGTAGCATTGATTTTTCAGGTTGCAAATCATTTTTTTGATCTTTTTTAGGAAGATAGATTTTTGTTAGAGAAAACAAATTTTAGTTTTTTTATTAAAAAAAACTTTTTATTGTATAAAAAAACTATTTTGTTGTTTTTAGGATTAGTATAATTTTGTCGTTTTCAAGATTAGTATAATTTTTTTAGACGAATATTTAACTGTTTCATAAAAAAATATTTTTGCGAAAAAATTGTTTTAACTGTTATTAAAGTAGTTTAAATGTACCGTTTTTGTTATATAAAACATTTTTTTTAAACAAAACACTTTTTATAAGAAAAAAAGATTTTTATTGTATAAAAATAATTTTTCATTTTGTTGTTTTTAGGATTAGTATAATTTTGTTGTTTAAAAAATAGTTAAAACCGTTTTTATAAAATGGTTTTTTTAAACAAAATTTTAAAATGTAGAGTTTATGGTATATTAAAACAGTTTTTGTTATATAAAACAATTTTTTAATAAAATGGATTTTGATAAAAAAAAATAGTTTATATTTTTAGAATACATTTTTTAAAATAAAATACTTTTTATATAAAGTGATTCTAAAAAAATCTGTTATAAAAACACTCCATTAATTTTAACAAATTGACCATTTGTCATATCAAATTGACCATAAATATCGGTGTCCCTAAAATGATAATGTATCTATATAGTTTTATAATACTCTGACTAGATCAAAAGTACGAAAAAGAAAGAAAAAATAAGTATTTCCTGAGACTAAATGTTATAATGTAACTACGTATTTTCTTCTAAATACAATGAAAATGTATCCACGTAGTTTTACCACACTTCCACTTAATTATAATTAAGAAGAAAAAAAGTAATTTGTTAATAAATTATTGTCTTTGTGTAAATACATTCTTGTTGTTTATCTTGGAGTAAATTACACATTTATTACTCAAACTATGACTCTGGGTTTTAAAATGTTCTCTAAACTTCATTTTAGCTCAATTCCATCAACTAATCAACTTAATTCAAATTCTCATTTCATCCAAATCTGTTAAATTTTATTACAAAAAACTTGGATATTTTTAGACATATTATGTACAAAATTATTATACCCCAACTCTTTGTTTAATATCACACAACTCTTAGTTTTAATTAGATATTCTTTCATCTAACACTGACCTTCCTCTTCAATCTAACTATAACCCTTTCATTAAAAAAATATATACATAATCTTTGACCAACCGCCAAAATTGTCCCGCTTTTGCTCCACCACTCACCGTCACATTATAATAATAGGCTACATTGAGAAGAGAGAAATAAAAAAGATGACAAAACCAAAACCAAATTGATATCATTTAATAAATATAATAAACATTAATGTGTGTGTGTGTGTGTATATATATATATATATAGATAGATAGATAGATAGATAGATAGATAGATAGAGAGAGAGAGAGAGAGAGAGAGAGAGAGAGGTCTCCTACATCACATTTTATACATCACACCTAGTTCTAGGTCCTAAGAAACCCTATTTTTTTAATTTTTTTATTTTTCTATTAAAATTAACATTTAAATCAACACATGTTCAAAAAATTAGGTCAAAATACATTTTCTAGCTATTTTTCAAAGATTAACAAATTTCTGGTGGCGCATACCCTTATAAATAAGGTCTTTTCACCAGTTTTTTTGAACATATGTTGATTGAAATGTTAACTCCATGGGTAAAATAGAAAAAAATTAGATCCTAGAACTAATTGTGATGTATGAGTGATGTAGTAAGAGTGATGTATAGGAATCTATCTATCTATCTATCTATCTATCTATCTATCTATCTATCTATCTATCTATCTATCTATCAATCATAGATAGATAGATATATATAATTTGTCTCGAACAAATACATGAACATGACAATGTATATAACATTTATAAAGGATCGGTTATGATTTTGGCAGGTCTATGACTTAACCCATGTGATAATAGTATAGATTTGGAGATAGACCCTAAAAGTTCAAACATTAGACACTTCCTGTGAACAAGTGAATGTTACTGCACACAATCATCAAATATAAAATCGTGACCCATATTTTTATTGAAGGGGGTGAATCTAATTTTTGAACATTAAAATGATATGTCTAAATGTGTTATAATCACAAGACTAAGTAAAAAAAATTCTTATCTTTCTCAAATTTAGAGATAGTGTGATTTTTGAAATATGTTTTATCTCTTTATAAAATTCTTTTTTTCTAACTAAGTGATTTTTTACAAATTAAAAGGTGTCAATCGTCACTTTTCCCCTCCTTATATCCCACCTTGAGAAATTCACATATCCCATTCATAAACAAGACTTGAATTGTAAGTTTTTTATAAGTGGAATAAGAAGGTAAAGTTAAGATTTTAACAAAAATATAAGTAAAAGATAAAAGAAATCAAAGGTTATTCGTAATTCACAACTAATAATACGTAACTAGTTCAAGACCATGATTTTACGAAACCATGGCCTAGCCAAACAAATTAATCTATCATTTTATCTTCCTTTCGAAAAAAACAGAATACTTAACAAATATAACTGTTACATATATGCTTATATAAGACACTTACTAATTCGTCACAAACCAAACCTGAGAAAAAACTAAGAAAATTGTATGTTTTGAAGAATTTTGAAATGTAAATATTTAATTTACACCTTCTCTCGCGGTAAAAAAAAATTAGAACAAATAGTCAAATATTCAAGAAATAAAATGATTCAATGGAAGATATACATATTCATAGATGAAATCATGAGCAATGGCAATTTCTATAAAGCAAATCAAATGAATAAAATATTAAATTTACATAAATAACACTATCTTGACTGTTAATCTAGACATGTCACACATCTGGATATGTATACAAAATCTGAAAAAAATTATAAAGTACAAAAGAAAATAGCTAATGAAAACTTTAAAAATAAGAAAATATATCCACACTTACAAATTACTTCGTCAGATTACTCCGTCATTTCTTGATTACACATCTGGGTCTCTAGATATTTTCTGTTGTTGCAACACCCATGGATAAAAACTGATATGAGCTTATATTTTTAAAGTTTTTCATTGTCTTCTCCCCCTCTGATAGGATTATATTCTCTATGTATGATTTTTATTACGATTTACGTCGTAATCCGGTCTCTACACCACTAATGTGACAAACCATACTTTTCTCGTGAGTCGCCTCTTCGACCCCCAACTATTCACAAGAGGATTTTGGACCGAATAAAAGAATGTAGTAGATGTAGTTGAGTTGGATCATGAATGGATTACATCAGTCTAGATAAAAAAAATTCTAGGTGGTAATTTTCTACAAGTGATGATATTCAATGTGCACAAGCCAAACAAGAATGAGTATGAGATAAAGCAATGAAATCCCCCCCACAACATAAGATGCATGTGGTTCGACAACATGCCTACGTCCACGGAGTGCTAGGGCTTATTTTTTATTACTTCAGAGAACTGGTCAGCAAAGTTGTAGTGTTGCTCGATGATACTGTATTGTGAGCCCCCTCATGTGTGTGTGTGTGGGGGGGGGGGGGGGGGGTTATATTTATAGAGCAGCTTAGCAGAGTCCTAAGCTTTGTCAATAGCTATCCCTAAGAGTTCGAACATATTTCTTATTATAATGTGCTTTTACAGGTGATTAATTTGGATAAATCTTTTTTGACTTGGAATCTTCATCAATTACAGGTTCATGTGTCCTGAGCGCTCGTGACGAGCACATGCTTGTGTGATTATGGACCCCATAATTTTCCCCATACGTTAGGGTCTCCTTGAGGTCTTTGGGCTTTATTGCGTTTAGGTCAGATGTTGATACCTGAAAAATCTTTACACTGAGGGAATAACAGTATTCCTCCTTGGTCAGAGGGCAATTTTGTAAATGCCCCAGAAAATGGAACACTTTTGCTTGCTTAGTGCCCTATGGGCATGTTTTTAAATACGCCATTTACTTAGCCATGGAGAAATGTGGTCGTCACTTCGGTAGCGGCCACACGCGCATCATAATTACTTTCTTAGGAAACGTAAATCCATTTCTCACCATAAAACAGTTGTTCCCTTTTTTCCTTTTCATTTTAAAAATCTACGCAACTTGGAGGATTGTTTTCACAGCTTCGATTTTCACTATAAACATACATGACTCCATCTTTCTCATTTTTATACACTTCTTCAATTTCTTTTCTCAATTTTTTCTTTGAGTTACTATCTTCAATAATGGTTTATGTCAATAAATAGAGCACTATTAAAAATTCAAAATTGATTACCATATTCTCCAGTGGGTCAAAGTAGAATTAATAGAGGAACCTTGTGAGCTCTGTGCACTTCCTAAAGGCCATTGGGTGCCTTAAATCTTTATAGCTAAGTGTGGGGTAACCATCCCCCTAAACTAGTTGTTTATTGAGTTTTGTTAATACTTTAATGTGGTCCAACCCCACATTGATCCAAATACGTGGAGGATCGTTAATAGGATTAACCGTATTAACGATTTGTATGGGATCCATCTTGGTATTACATATATTAGGCACCGCTATTAATGGGCGACGAACCATGAACGTGTTTATTGATTGAAGATGAGGGCGGCCAATCGGGCTTTGGTGGTGAATTTTCTTAATTCCAGTAAATATTTTCGGGATCATGGCGTCATTGTAAAAAATTGACAACACGCCCCCCTTTTTAAGGGAGAAGAAAATCAATGGCTAAGATGCCCTTAGGAGGGGCAAGGAATATATTAGGTTACGTTGTTAATTTCTCTTTTCATTGACTAATTGCAACTATTTTTTCCTCTATTTGTGATAGTTACAAGAACAAAAAAATGACCTTGTGGTGATGAAGTGAACTTTGTGGATCTTTAGAAGGTTTGGGAAATCCAACAAAGGCTTAGAATGTGACACCCTGCCTAATAAAATACCGGGTGATCAGTCTTATATCAAATTAACACAGGAGTCTCATATGGTTTCATTCTCAGCATCACTGTTAAAAACCATTTTATTACTAATAACCTATTAAGCCATAGCCAAGTTTTAAACTTTTTAATCTTTTTAACTTAATCGCACACTTAAAAAAATTCATATGGTAAAATAAACAACAACATAAATGAATAATTAAATAACCGATAACTCTCGGTAAAGCATCATATACAACCATATTGAATAAGCATAAAACAAAAACGCTGAAAATAAAATAAATGACATCAATTGTGCAACATGCCCGGATACACTTTCAGTACCTCCTATCTAGATCACAAAGGTGTAAGTGTCTATACAATCGCCTTCCCACATCCACAGCTGCGGCAGCAACGTCTGATTCAAAATAATAGTCATCCAGGCGTCCCTGTGTCTGGACACCTAAAAAGTATAACAAGGGAGAAGAAAAAGAAAATATAGATACGGGTCAAAGCCCAATGTTTTAAAAATATTTTAGCAAGTGTTTAAAATACTTTAACATATTAAATAAGATATTCTCCATATTTAAACTGGTGCCGCACTCACATGAGATACTCCTCACGTCTCATATAACAATGCACACCTAACTCATGTATTTTAATCATCATAGTTACACAACCCTGACTAGCACTTCCCAAAACTCTAATTTACCATAAGCTAACACATGCCCCGCATATATAATATCCTAAGCTTACTCCCGGCTTATACGTAATAATATGTCACTTATAATTTAACCGTTTATGATGTATAACTTTGATTTCACAGTTATAACTACGCACATGAACAATAACCGAGGTACCTAACCCATGTATTAGAGACCAAACATCTTCTCACTTCTAATGTTGCGTCAAGTTACATGCGTGGGATGTCTCATGAAGCGAAATCCAGACAAGGAACCCTCCCGATACACTACTACTTAACACTTCGGGTCGTTGAGATCTATTTGGCTCTCAGTCCATAGTATATACCCCTAACTTCCCGTCTCTTGTCATAAAAGTATACTCATATCTTAAAAAGGGATACACCTGATCCCAACAAATTTATGCATTTGATTATACTAAGAACAATAATCCAGAACATTCTAGGGTCTAACATCTTTCAGCTCCCGACATTTGCAATTTTCATGAGTGGGATGTCTTGCAAAGCGAAATCCAAATTAGGAACCCTCCCGATACACTACTACACAACTTTGTCGATTATTGAGATCTTTTGGTCCAGGACCTAAGTCTATAAGTGTGCTTAAATCAATTTATATGACTCCATAGGCCTATTCACTATAGGTGATGCCTAAAGATATAAGCCATCTTCTTTATTTAGTTCGTATATATATATATATATATATATATATATATATATATATATATATATATATATAATCTCACATCTTCATATATATATATACACAATATACCATAAACATCAAGTATGTTCATACTTATATACATATCACACACTATATAAGTAAAATAACCATCCCTCAGAGCTAAAACTCAATGGATGCAGTCTCTCAGTGCTATCATCTTCCAGGGCATACTCACACACCATCCCGGGTACCAACGATCGAACTCTCACACTGACTTGATAAAAAAAAATCACAACGTATGGGAAGCGATCATAGTTCCGAACCTGAAAGTGAGAACGAATCATACCTAAGACTTCTCACCCAGAATAAATATCACACGATATAAAAAATGGACGACTATGACCTAGGGACTAAACGCAACCTGCTCCTCAAGCCATGGGCCTCACCCACATCGCGAAACTTCCCATGATAGCACTAGAGGGGTATACTTCACATAAATATACCATTTACACATAGATATATTCATAATCATATCATATATATGTTGTCTCTATGCCCTATATATATATATATATATATATATATATATATATATATATATATATATCATCAAATTAGGCTATTCATGCCCATCTCTATTGGCATTAGCCTATAATCCCAAATATATACATTTGTATAAATTTTTAAGTGTACACACAACTCATTTAATCCCATAAGTATTCACTCACTTAAGATACAACTCTCACATCTCTTATTTTCGAATAGTAAAGTGTCACGTCTAGCTATTATTCTTATATCATCCTACTCGCACCTCGGCATATATATACAACCCATATATAATCGGCATATATATATTCTATACGCATAAATATATATGTACGAACCCACTGAACAATTCCTCGAATGGCGTTCGTCCTCCCAAACATTCTTAAATTTAAATCCCGGATATTTTCCACGAACCCGAGACTTATACATCACCCATCTACTCTTTTAAGAGGTTCTCACACTCTATCTAGGATCCCCTAATGTTTATGTACCATAAGGAAATTCTTCTCCAATCCTTTTTATCCAAGAAGGAATCCCTCAAATTTTTCTGTTAAAATCGGACCGATCTGGTGTTCCAAAAATGAATCCATCCAGAAAAAAATGAACCGATCCGGCCATAGAAAAAGAACCGGTCCGGTGCTAAAAAATGAACCAATCCGGTGGCCAAAGAAAATGAACCAGGCTATTTGATCAGTTCGGGAGGTCATCTTCTACAACTCTAAAAATTCCTCTAACCCCAATTCTATGGCTTCTAATGTCACCAAACACACATATATATATATAAACACTGGATTATACCCAACACAACAATTAATTAAGGGATTCATAAATATAAACCAAGAAAATCAACCATTTTCTTAATTTAACCCTAAATTTCAATTTCTTCCAATTCATCATTAACAATTTCACCATTTACATGGATTTAAGCCTAGAATTTATATGGAGTTATTATCACATCAACATGTGGTGAAATCAACACCCAAAAAACCCCATTTTTGCAAGAAAACCAAACCCCAAGTGTTGTCTTTTACTCATGACATTTTTAGAGGAAGAGTTTGTGAGTGTCCTTTGGTGAATGGTGTACAATATAGAAGGGGTGGATACAGTTCTCATGAAGGTACATGTTTTTCTTTTCAAGATATAATTTGGATGTATAATTTCGTAATGATGATTCAATATGTATATTTTATAGTGATGTTGTTAGGTTTTTTTACACAGTGTTGAGCTCATTTTCTCTCTCTCTCTCTCTCTCTCTCTCTCTCTCTCGAGAGAGAGAGAGAGAGAGAGAGAGACAAGCTCCTGTGCACATCCAAGTTTGTGTACCAAGTTTGCACACCCTTTTTTTGACATAGTAAACAAATGATTTTTTAGTTGAATTTTTTTGTGTGGTATTTAAACATTTCAAGGAACCAACATAAAAAAAACCTCAAAAAAACTTTTTTAGCTATTTAAAAAAAATTGGTCAAACATTCACAGTTTTAAAAGCACTTTAAAAGCTCCAAAAGTTTGACCGATTTTTTTGAAATAGAAAAAAAAGTTTTTTTGAGTTAATTTTTTTTATACGGATCCCTTGAAATGTTTATATATCACATAAAAAATTCAACTCAATTTTTTTTTAATATTTAAAAAAAATAGGTTTGTGCCAGTAAGTATGCAAACTTGGTGTGCGTAGGAGCTTGCCTCTCTCTCTCTCTCTCTCTCTCTCTCTCTCTCTCTCTCTCTATATATATATATATATATATATATATATATATATATATATATATATATATATATATATATATATATATATATATATATATATATATATATATATATATATATATATATATATATATATTCAGTTTTTTAAGTGTTATGGCCTTATTTGTATGTGTGTTGAATTTGTCCAATATTCACTTGCATTTCTGTTTCAAAATCTTCTCATTCTAGTTAATCCTGTCTCGAATTACATTATTTTTTAGGATGTCTCAAATTAGAAGTTTGTCTTTTGAACATCAAATGTACAAATTGCATGCTAGCTAGAGCTTTGATTTCAACCATTTGTTACGTTAAAATTATATTGTCATAAAAAGTTTGACCTTCAAATGGTGATGATCTTAGCTTGAGATGGAGGGAGTGATTCCAAAATATATTACCTTATTGATTCAGAATTTATTCTTGCTATTTCAAATTTGATCATTTTGTTTCACTAATCACATACCAATTTTACCCTTATATAATGTCCCTTTACAGAAATTCCTATAATTACTTACCTTTCCTCCCACTTAACAACTTTTGGACATGAGTGGTGTATAATAAACAACAGAGATTGTTGGTCGAAAATTAGAGATGGACGAAGATTCTTAGCTTGCTCAGTTATGTAAAGTTTGTCCCTTTTCTTTAGCTTTTCACTTATGGATTATGTATATATGTTCACTTTATTTTCGAACTCAAATTCTTTCCCCCTATCTCTATAATTTATTTTTATATGAAACACGAGTTTGTCACTATCCACAAGGTTGTTGGATTTTTTCTATGGAAAGAATGAAAAAATTAATTAATTTTTGCAAGGCACATTCCGGGAACGCTTTCTTTTAGTCAAAATTTTATAATACCCCGTATTTTTATGGCTTTTAATTATGAGATTTATTAAAATTAATTTGGGATAATTAATTGGAAAATAATCTGGATTTAAATGCTAGCGAGACGAGAGTTAGTATTTGATTATTATAATGTTGTTGAATATTACTGAGTGATTATGGTAATATGTGATTATTGAAATTATTAAAATTATCGTGAGTTGAAAATACGATAGTTTCGGTAATTAAGATGGGACACGCGTGTCAGTCGTGTTAGGACCCAATTTAATGGATTTAAAAGTATTTTATTTTTATGTCATCTATAAGAGCATTTTAAGTTCACCAACATGTCCGAAAGTTTCGAGATAGTCAGAAAACACTAGCCGGGGGTTTTGTTTGGGTCCCAAAGCATTTTTAGGCATAATCGGCAACCCGGGAGAGTATTTTAGTCATTCCTATTTTTGGGTGTATAGTGACCCACGAATTTTAGACAATTAATATCAGCTAACACTTGATTCCCTTAGGGTTTCTCAACCAAAAATCATGAACGGCCATTAGAGTGGAAAACAATGGAGTTTCCAAAGGAGAACCGCCAATTAGAGGCTTTTGCACCACTGTCACCACCACCGGATAGATCGGAAAGCAAGGATCATCCGCATATCATCTAATTCATCGGATCAGAATCGTCATTACTAGGCAAGTGATTTAACTTGCAATAATTTAGTGCATATATCATTCATGTTAGGTTAGAATTGAAGAATAACCTTAAATAATGAAAATCGAATGGATTTGAAGAATTTAAATAATAATTTGGGTAGGTGTTGCATGTAGTTTAATGTTGGAGATAATAGCTGCCACGAAATATTGATTTATGGGTAGATTATTATGAATTTGTATTGAATTATATAGTGTTCTTGAAGAAATATGAGAAGTAGGGTTTTTATATGAAAATTTAGTAAATTGATCCAAGAATTTGATGTTCCATTTTGATTTGATGATTCTAAAACGTGGAAAATGATGCAAACATGTTGGTATGATAATTCGTATACTTGGTTGGAAGTTTAAGACATTGTAATGAAGTATTAGAGGTGTAAAAAGAGGAAAACCCGTAACTGTTTAAGAAAATCTGGGCTGATACCTGCTTGATCGATCAATCGATCGACCCTTTTTCTTCGATCGATCGACCCCTTATGATTTTTGGCAATTGTTTTCCCTTAAGGATTAATAAAAATCTCAAGCGCAATGATGATTCTTAGGATGTTTAAATTGATATTTTGGGACTTATTTAAGGTCATTAGGGTTTTAGTTGACTCCCGAAAAAATGGATTACCTTAGGGATTCGAATATTATTGCTTACGAGGGACTACCGAGTGAGTTACGGTTAGAAATCGTTCAAATTGAAACTATAATGGAAATAAACACTGAGGTCAGGATAAGAACAGTAATGGAGGGGCTTTAAGTTACTGAGATAGCATTAGAAACTAATAGGAGGCCTAGTAACCTTTCGGGGTAGGTTTAGGTACTCAAATTGACACGATGAGAGAAAGTTATCAAGTTAAATATATATTTACGTATGATGTTCAGGATAATCTTACTACGTATGTGACTTACTAGATAGAATGTGAATGTCTATATTGAAATATGATTACTAAGGTTGTGTGAATGCCTAGTGAATGGATTTTTTATGTGTATGACATACCTACCATACTTGCTATCACGGGAGGTTGATTTTTTTTATAAAGGACCCTCTTATCCTTGTGTGCCTTCGGAGGGATATAGACTGGTACCTTAAGGACATAGGAATATGAATGACTTATTTGTGAGTTGATAAGTCAGCTGACCATGGGAGCGTAGGTATGTGCGTCACCCATGGGTATGTGAACTATGTTCGCCTCCAATATGTGTGATTTTGCTTATTGAAACGGTTCTTGAGAGATTCAGAACTCGTAGTCCCTATGTACGTGATGTACCGATATTCGATAGCAGAGTGTGCGTGTATCGCAACTTAGCCTAGGGGTGCCATATATGTATTTATGTACTGAGAGTGATATACTTATGTACTTGTGACTGGTTCATTGTTGCGTAGTAGATGTGAATAACTAATATATCTGAATGGGCTAAGAATGAGAATTTAATTAACACTTGAGATAAGTAATTTTAATGAATGCGAATATGGGTTATGAATATAGATGTTTTGGGGACTAAGAGTAGACATCCTATGGTAGAATGCGAAAGCAGAAGAGGTACATACTAGTTAGTTAGTGACATAACTAGGATGGGTAAAGGGCATACGTTAGGCGTGCACATTAGTTAAGAAGTGAGAAACTCATGTGAGAGTACGCAACTAACATGTTTATAATATGTGTTGTTTATTGTAATTTAAACACTTGCTAAAGTTTTAAACTGTTTTCACCTCGGGCTCTGACCCGTTTTCCTCTAAATATATTTTGTTTTGTAAAAACATTTTTAGGTGCCCAGCCACAGGGACATCAAGCATAGAGTTCCATTCTGATGACGTGATGTAACTGCTGTGGAAGCTACGGGATCTTAGTATTAGATGCCTTCCTATTTATCCTTGGTTACTTCAGAGTCATTTATATCAGTTAGGGCATGACACCCATTCTTATTTATAGGTTGTAGTTACAGACTGTCATTATTTTGGTTATTGGTTTAATTATTCAAACTCTTGTATTTGGACTTTATTTACTCTCGCATTATTATTATTATTGGAGTGTTTACTCCAGACTCAGTTGATTCATTTCGTTGGTTACTCATATGAGATTGTTTATGCGAATGATGGTTAATGATTTAATTCTTGGTTATATGATAACTTAATTAATAAAATTTGGCATCTCTCTTTTTAAATATTAGGTGGCTAGTAATTAATTAAATGTTTTTTGACAGTGATGCTAAGATTGAATCAACTTGATATTCTGTATTAATTTAATAAAGGAGTAGCTACCCGGTATTTAATTAGACGGGGTGTCACAGGTGGTATCAGAGCATCAGGTTCTAGTGTCCTTTAGGATCTGTGCGGCTTAATATGCTTTCAGCGTAGCTTCCTTTGATATAGAGCCCTATGTTTAAGATTGTTGATTTCTTTGGTGAGATTTTGTTCTCCTGCTATGATGTATATGACAGTGAATCTTATTTGCATTCGAGTGTGTTCGTGTGCCGAACAATGCAGTACGTCAGGCGAAGACAGTTGGGTGGACATCAGGAGGTAATGATCAGTTGAGGTTACTTGATTTATTAAAGAAGGATGACAGTAGTTGAAGTTACCCATATTATGTCACAGAAGTCCAGGACAGTAAAGACGGCTAAGGCGCAACTTGTGACTTCCAGGTACAACTATAGTAGAAAATGGGGTCAAATTAGAATCAGACAACAAGGTTGGATTGAGAGAAAGTGAGACGAAACATTGAAAAGAACCATCAGTGGAATTACTAGAAATGCGGAGATGGCGTGTACTAGCCAACTAACGTGAAATATCCAAAGGCTTGGACATATGACGGGGTATAGCTAATCGGGAGTGAAAATTTGGAGTAATTTTTTTTTCTTGGCTCGTAAGAGCGGAGTTACAATGATAAGAGGCAAGTACCACACTTAGAAGTGGAATGTGTCGTCGAGAGAAGGTGCATAACTATGGTTTGACCATACGTTCCTTCATTAGATGTTAAGAGTGAGATGCGAATGTTATTCTAAACTCACACAAGAGGGTCGGACAGAGGTCACTTTGTGAGGAGAAATTTCATTATTTAGCGAACCTTACACCGGGTGAAGTAGGTGAAATGGAGAAGAGGTCATAAAAGGGAGAATTTGCATATAAGAAAAATTGTTAGCACTTGTGGGGAATTCTACTTGGACGGTCAATGCAGATGGTAATTAAGTCGCGTTTTGTTAATATGGAGGTAAGCGCTTCCTTGTGAGGGGAGCTACAAGAATCAAAAAATTTAGATAGAGTAAGACTGGGGGAAATGGTGTTGAAGAAGCACCACAAGGGGGAGACCCATCAGGGAGCCCATTTAAATGATTCGGATAGCTGAATTCTTACCAACGATGGTGATTTGAGAAAGAGATGTGGAAGCCAGTAGCGTGTTCCTTAGGGCCATCAAAGCTAAAGGAACAACGGAGATAGTCATCAGAGTTGACACTACCAACGTCCAAGACAAGGACAACCTTAACATGGTCAGTGTGACCGGAGATAAGTGAAGTATGTGTGGAGGTATTTTGTGGGGAGTAAAACCCGTGCGTTAAAATGTTCCCCGAAGTAAGTATAGGGATAAGGGTATGGTGCCTAGAAAGAGAAGTAGTTATTAAAATTTTCGGTTTGGTACGGACACGTGTGATAAGTTAAGGAACCATTTAAGCTATCAAGGCGATTGGCAAGGTATAAGTATGAGTTATATCCTCAGAGGGTGTTGCGTGTTGTATGTGGCATGAACGAGTTGCTACATTTATTATTATTGCTATTTTTCATTTGAGAGTCGTGTTTAGCGAGTATCTCGGCAATGCTATTATTTATGTGAATATTCCTCCCTGGTATAATGGGGTTACCTTTAGTGTTATCTACGGAGGATGACTGGGTATATTGATAGCGATATATACTTTATTAAAATTACTCGTTTTAGTGATGTGTTATACGAGTATGATATTATCCTAATTATAATTTTATTGTAATGTTTAAATCGATAGTGTGCGGTTATTGCAAGTCTATCGGGGTTACTACCTTGGTGTAGAATGTTTTGTTCTGGCAAGTCCCCATCTGCGAGAGGGTCGGGCTCGCGATTGTATTTTTGAGTGTATATATATATATATATATATATATATATATATATATATATATTATTGAGACTTCAAAAAGTATAATGGTCTCAGACTTTCATTCCCTCTATGTGTAGGGACTTTATCGATATGATGCAGAGTGTATTTAATTTACTGTTCAACAGAAAGATTTAGCTGATTATTTTAATTAATGCTCAGGATGTAGTAATAAGAAGAATGCATTGTTATATCACCCTTTAGAGATGAGGGAGTTAATACTCATGGTTGTATGTCTGGGGACGAGATTTTGAGAACCCCGATTATATTTGCATGATATTTATGGAAGGTTATTTCCATCAATGTTAAGAGATAGTGACTTTCGGAAGGAGTCCCTTATTTAAGTGTAAGTGCGAAAGGAGACGTAACTTTATTGTCAAGAAGCGAGAATATAGGGGTACATGTTATGGACCAAGGGCCTAACAAATTTCGATGACTGACAATGCTAGGAAGTAGTGTATCGGGGGGGGGGGTCCTTATTTGGATTTTACTTTGCGAGACACCCCACGCATGAAACTTAGCGTAAGGTTGGTAGTAAGGAGATGTGTGGCCATTCGTTCATGATTTGGATACCTCGATCGTTATGGAAGTATGTAGTTATAACTGGAAGTTAAAGGGTAAATTACGATATAAGGCCAGTAGAGCCAGTGGTGTGGTGAGGAAGTACTGAAAATTTTTTGGGTTTTTATCTCGGCAGGTTGAAGGATGCACTGAGGTTAAGGAGGATTTAGTATTTCAAATTCGAGGGTGATTGAGAATGCCCAACTGGTTTTCTTAGGTGTTAATCGCCGGAAGAAGGGACATAGATGGGTGAAATTATTACTTGTGAGACTACAATGAAAAAATAGAAGTGGTAGAGTGGATTAAGCATCATGAGAAGGACAAAAATCTATTGATTCTTGTGCAATCAGAATAACACATTCAAAATTGGTTGAAAGGCAGTGGGAAGCCATTTAAAAAGGGAGTGTCCCTTGAGAAGGCCAATAGTTAACTATTATGGACAATTTGGAGCGGAGTTCCACCCAAATCGAATGTTGAGAGTGGCTTACGCGTAAATGGAGGGAGGATGTTGATAAGGTATAGGAGTCCAGATGTGCACAATGTGGTGAAAGGTGCATGTGTCAAAATTTTGGGATACGTCGAGGGAAGAAGAGGGTTAGTAAGTATCACTTAACAGGAAGGATTATACGTGAAAGTCGGCATTGAAAGGGGTATAGTAAGTAGTAGATCGGTTGGGGTAAGATGATCAACCAGATAATTTTGTATCAAGCCGACATTCCAGTGATGGAAGAGTCAAGTTGGTAAATTCCCTTGAGGGGTTTCCAACTTATGGATAAATAACGAGTTCATTCGAATATGTGGGACATGTTGTTCGAAAGGAAGGAAATTGTTATATCCATGGGTAAATTACACTATTAGATAGTGAACACGCCAGTACGTGGTCCTACGCAGTATTATTAAGAACTAGGATGAGATCCCCAAAATCCACATTCAATGTGGGGTATCAGGAAGTAGTGGAGATAACATTTCGTTCTGAGAAGGTTGTCTCACCAATAGCCCGAGGAGTAGGCGAAAGGTGATTAAAGACTGTTGGAACTGTATTAAAGCAATTTTAGATCCATTGCGATCATTTCATTTCCAAAACGGGTATAGCTAATAAGTGAGGTATGTTGTGGTAATGGGGAAAAGATATTACCTAATGGTAGAGTTGGGTGCAAACACCTACATATTCATAGTGTACAAGGTCCTTACTGAGGTTTTGTGTGGATAAACCTTATCATTCTTTCTCTGGATGTTTAGAGGTGAGCAGATCAGAGTTTTAGATCAGTAAGGAGTTAGAGTCAGGAGTTAGAGTTAGATCAGTTGTGAGTGGATTTCCCTTGTGTAAAAATCATAACGCCGGGAACAAATATTCAAAGAACGGACAATAGTAGTCAGATGTTCTATGGTTTCCCCTAGGATTGGAGTTTTTGTCTAGATAAACGCGGGAGTTGATACGTAGTGGGGTGCGAACTCACAATAATATTGAGATAATATGACCAATGAGGTATAGGCTATTCTTATTCGAGTATTGTTTAGTAAAACACAATGTGAGGTGCATTTATTGAGGTGTAACCCTATAACTGATAAAGTAATGAGACTATTCAACAAGCTTATTGTGAAGCGAGGGCTGTAGTGATTGAGCCTTTCTTTGTATTTTACTTTGAGTACTGGAGGATCACCAAATTTTCCAGATATGCCTATTTTCCAAATTTCGAGACGAAGTTCCGTTATTAGGGGGGAAGTATGTAATACCCCGTATTTTTATGGCTTTTAATTACGAGATTTATTAAAATTAATTTGGGATAATTAATTGGAAAATAATCCGAAATTAAATGCTAACGAGACGAGAGTTAGTATTTGATTATTATAATGTTGTTGAATATTACTGAGTGATTATGGTTATATGTGATTATTGAAATTATTAAATTTATCGTAAGTTTAAAATACGGCAGTTTCAGTAATTAAGATGGGACGCGCGTGTCAGTCGTGTCAGGACCCAATTTAATGGATGTAAAATTATTTTATTTTTATGTCATTCGTATCAACATTTTGAGTGCACCAACGTGTCCGGAAATTTCGAGATAGTCAGAAAACACTAGCCAGGGGTTTAGTTTGGGTCTCGAGGAATTTTTAGGCATAACTAGCAACCCGAGAGGGTATTTTAGTCATTCCTATTTTTGGGTGTATAGTGACCCACGAATTTTAGACAGTTAATATCAGCTAACACTTGAGTCCCTTAGGGTTTCTCAACCAAAAATCATGAACGACCATTAGAGTGGAAGAAAATGGAGTTTCCAAAGGAGAACCACCAATCAGAGGCTTTTGCACCACCGTCACCACCACCGGATAGATCGGAAAGCAAGGATCATCCACATATCGTCTACTTCATCGGATCACAATCATCATTACCAGGCAAGTGATTTAACTTGCAATAATTTAGCGCATATATCATTCATGTTAGATTAGAATTGAAGAATAACCTTAAATAATAATCTGGGTAGGTGTTGCGTGTAGTTTAATGTTGGAGATAATAGCAGTCACGAAATTTTGATTTATATGTACAGAATTATGAAATTGTATTGAATTATATAGTGTTCTTAAAGAAATAGGAGAACTAGGGTTTTTATATGAAAATTACGTAAATTGATCTAAGAATTTGGAGTGTTTACTCCCGACTCAGTTGATTTCATTTCGTTGGTTATTCATATGAGATTGTTTATGCGATTGATGGTTAATGATTTAATTCTTGGTTATTTGATAACTTAATTAATAAAATTTGGCATCTCTCTTTTTAAATATTAGGTGGTTAGTAATTAATTAAATGTTTTTCGACAGTGATGCTAAGACTGAACTAACTAGATATTATGTATTAATTTAATAAAGGAGTAGCTACCCGGTATTTAATTAGACGAGGTGTCACAAATTTCTCCCAATCCGGTTTAGAAAGAACCGCGAGTATATTATGGGGTTTATTGAATCTGACTTCAGGATACAATGCAGTGTATGGACTATTATTTGATTCAAACTATATACTATTTGATCAAAACGAGAACACTTTGAATTGGTAATCTGATAATGCCAAAGTATAGAGGAGTGAGAGAGGAGAAATTAGCAATTTTCGGTGTCCAAAACAGAGGTCTGGAACTCTTTTTATATCCATTTCTGTGACTGTTCTTCAACAGTCACGGCTCTTCATGTAGCGACTCAGCAGCCATTAGACCATATCTATTTGGAATAGATTCGATCTAACGATTCAGATTAGGTGTCCCACCGTAAGCGAAAGGACACCCCCTTACAAGAAACGCTGTGAGTTCATCTAATGGCTCAGATCAAGTCATTTCAGATTTTAATGTTTTGATCAGATCGTTCAATCACAGTGGTTAATTTGTTTTACTTTGTCAAAACTTTTGGCTCCCACGCTCTAAGCGACGATGCGCACGTGTTCATCAAAGTGCGCAATGCGCCCTAAGTCGCCCAATTGGTGGTGCTTAAGCACCACCGCAATACGTGGGATCATAGCCTCTTATTTGACTATTCAACTAAGAATCTTAGTTGCTCTTTAGTTGATATACCACCATTTTTGTGGTAATCTTCAAATGTGGGACTTGACTACTCCCATATCTTTCACACCCATTTGCTCATGTTTCTTCCTTCTAAAAAAAATCCAAACTAAGTTTAGAAATAAAACACCAATTAACAACTAAATATTATATTATATTAAATGTTGAAATTTATCCAACATTCCCCCACCTATTTCAATATACACAAGAGATGATACAAATGATCGATTACAAAAACATTAATAAATCACTTTTGGCACTATCGCTGAAATCTAGTACGTAAATGAGAAGTGTCTTCCGAACTTGAACTTTCATATGGTGTAAACAAATCAAAGCTTCATCAAGGTGCTGTGGTGAACATATCTTGAACCAAGGGCCCTTTGATACGAGCCGAAACTATCACACATAGCGATTTTTTAGTTTAGAAGTGTTCTTTTAGCATGCACATTTATAACCGTGTGCTAATCCTGATTTCACGAGTGATTTAGGATCAGTCTTGATTCCATAGAAAGCGGACACACTTTCGACACTCATATAAGTAAATCAACTTTAGTGATTATGCGAGTCATACTTATACGATTTATTAAGAAGTAACCTTCACCCTCTAACATGTAGAAACCCAACACTGGGCACATAGTAATGGAACTTTTGCATAAAGAATTTAGTGTTCTATAACTATAATTTAACTTGTTTAACCACATTAAAGTCTATATATATTTTCAAGATATGAGTTGGGTTCCCATTAAATATAGTTGTGTTATTTAATAGACCTTTGCCCCATTCCTTTTGAGGTGATATATATCATCTCCCTAATAAGACCTTTAGTCAGAAGATCTGCTAAATTCTTGTTCGTTTTAACATAGTCGACTGTAATCACTCATTCCTTGAGTAATCGTCTTATAATTTGATGCCTTAGACTAATGTATCTATATTTTTCGTTGTAGGTTTTGTTCGAAACTTTATAAATTGTGGCTTGGTTGTCACAACTTATCATAATAGAAGGATATGGCTTTTTCCATAAAGGAATATCATATAACAAATTTCTAAGTCATTATGCTTCTTTACATGCATCTACTAGGGCTATAAATTCAGATTACATTGTTGAAGCTGACACATATGTTTGTTTCTTGGATCCCCAAGAGACAACCGCTCCTCCTAGCGTAAAAATCCAACCAGTAGTTGACTTGGATTTTGATTCAAGATTGTTCCATCTTGAATCACTATACCCTTCTAAAACAGATGGATATCCTATATAATGTAAACCCTAATCCAAAGCCATCTTCAGGTATCTAAGCACCCTAGAAATTGCATTCCAATGCTCTTGTATTGAATTACTTGTAAATCTACACAATACACCTACTGCATAAGCAATGTCTGGTCTAGTATAATACATGGTCAACATTAGACTTCCAATAATACTATCATATTTGGGTTGGTCCATAGCACGCCCAGTATTTTTATTACTTAGATACTAGGATCCGCTGGTGCATCTTAAATGATTTGGGTTGGTCCACTAGGATCCACATGGTCAACATTAGACTTCCAACTAAGTTCAAGATGATTATATCTTTTAAGAACTTTTTCTATATAATGATATTGAGATAATGCTAAAGAATTATCCTTTCTCGCAATTTTGATTCCTAAAATCAAATCAACTTCTCCAAGATCTTTCATATCAAAATTTGATGATATAAACCTTTTGGTTTCTTCAACATATTTGAGATTAGACCCAAATATTAACATGTCATCCACATATGAGCAAATAATAACACCAACATCGTTTTAAAATTTACTATATATATTTTTCGGCATCATTAACTTTATATCCATGGACAATATTTTCAAACGTCTCTATCATTGCATAGGAGCTTGTTTAAGTCCATAAAGAGATTTTTCTTCTTCTAAATCACCATTTAGAAATGTAGCTTTGACATCCATTTGATGAATTACTAAATTATGAATAGAAGCAAGATATATTAATTTCCGAATGGAAGTGATTCGAGCAACAAGAGCATATGTATAAAAAAATAATCAATTCCATATTTTTGCTTATAGCCTTTAGCAACCAATCTTGCCTTAAATTTATATATAGAGTCGTCCGGATTTAATTTTCGTTTAAATATCGATTTGCATCCAATTGGTTTAGCTCCGGGGGGAAGTACGGAAATTACCCGAGTTTAATTTGACAAAATTGAGTTCATTTCATCATTAATTGCTTCTTTCTAAAAGATAACATCCCTAGATGTTACCAGTTCATGAAACGTTGTCGGTTTATCTTCTATATTAAGAACAAATTTAGTTTTATTATTAGTTTCATTTAAATCCCCTTCAACCAAATAATAACAAAGTCGGGCCAATATGTTTTTTCAGTTATTTATCTTTTACTCCTTCATGGTTCAATGTCATCCGTTGTTTCTGAAGAAGATATTGGTTGTGAAATTTCTTCTGAAATGAGGAGTCAACAATCGGATTTTTATTTTCTAAATCTTGATTCAAAGTACTAAACTTTGTTAGATGTTCAAAGAATTGCACATATATCAACTTAGTGATTTCTTGAGTTTCAAGATTTAAAAATATAAGTCGCACTGTTACTAGAGTATCCAATAAAAACATATTTGTAAGTCCTATTTCCTAGTTTAGGTCTTTTAAGTTCGGGTTTTATTACATAAGCAAGACTTCCCCAAACTTTAAGACGTCTACGATTTGGCTTACAATTAAACCATAATTCGAATGGTGTAATATCCTTGTTTTTCAATGGAATTATATTTAAAATATAACATGTGGATAAAATAGCTTCTCCCCACATAGAGAAAGGTAAACCATAACTTATTAACATTGCATTTTCCATTTCAACTAAAGTCCTATTTTTTCTTTCCGTCGTTCCATTTTGTTGTGGCATATAAGGCACCTTGACTTGATGGATTATTACATGAGTATTACAAAATTGTATAAACTCACTCGAGTAATATTCACCACCCCTATCGGATCGTAGGACTTTAATTTTATGATTTTGTTGAGTTTCAACTTCTGCTTTAAAAATAAGAAATTTCTTGAAAACTTCATCTTTACTTTTAAGCAAATATGTATGTATATTTAGAGTAGTTTTCGCGCCCCGACTTAATTAAGTTAAACTCATCCTTGTTAATTAGCGATAAATTGCCTTAAATAATAAACAATGCTTTAATTTAAATCTCTAAGGAAAATAGCATGATATTTTTTTTTCAAAGGTATGTGTAGATGAAAACATAACTACATTTACATGTCACCTATAAGTACTACACAACTTTACATAAATAAGATCTTTAGTTTAATATTTACATAACAAGATTCTTGATATTCAAACCATACTAGATATCCGTCACTCCCCCGTTTTAAGGTCCTAACTTGGCAGTGAACTCCAAACGATAGGCATACCTGAAACATAACATTATAGGAGTGTAAGCAATATAAGCTTAGTGAATGACCATATACCATATCTATAACCAAATTTAATAACCATTTTTATTTTGTTTTAATGCTATAACCCAACAGGAATTGTGAAACTCTCGCAAGCCTGGACCCGCCATAGTCCAATTAATCCACCACAGTTATTGGGGATCACCACATCCCTTTATTAGGCACGAGTACACAAACCTTTAAGTTGGATTAATAGGACCGCCACATCCTGTAGGACCCACCATAGTCCTTAACATTAAATAACATCACTTAACATTTCAATCATATGCATATGTTTCCTAAATACAACATCACTCCCATAAGCATTTTAACACATGTATTGAACTACACATTTCCATTTGAACATATAATCATCTATATTTCATGAGACAGGTCACTCACATTGGATTTGGTGCTAAGATTAACACCAAACTACTTCCTTGGTATGGTAGTATTAGCTTCTTCTCCACCTAACAAGTCAACGTCATTAGTATCTTCTGAGGATTCCTCGATTTATAGAAATTTTCCAAAGATTTCTTCCTTAACTTTCTTCTCTCTCTCTCTCTTTAGGCGAAACTTGTTAATTCTTATGTGTAAGAATACAAACCTCTCGTTTATAATCATAAATAATTTATATGGTGGTCCAATAGCAATAGGGGTAGTGGTAACACGTGAGTGGTTGGTTGAATGGTCGAATTAAACAATTCTATTAATGACACATTTGTCCCACCTTGGTAAAATTACCATTACTCACTATCACGGGCCCCGATTTACTCTCTCTTTGTGTCTATGAGTAGATAACTTAAACATCTACAACTTTCATATTTTTTGGTTTCCTAAAATCATAAAATTAATACGCCAAATTTGGGCTCGAACAGGAAAGTAGCAATTTATCGAAAATCTCAAAACTTTCACATTTGGCGACCAAACATTGCCAATTTCGTATCAACACCCTAATTTACTTTTATAAACATAATAATGCATTAAAAAAATAATTTATGATGCATTTATTCACATAACTAATCATATGTTCTAAACATGGTATCTCCGATCATAAGTTCAATTAGCACCTAATGTAAACAACACATATATCACATGGGCATGCATCCCCTAAACATGATAATTAACATGTTTAACACACAAAGACAATTTTAACTTATAACTCCTAAGTTATAATTAATCATGTAATTAACCTTCCTAATCATATTTTAGGTCCTTACATTAATCATCAATAAAAGTTAAGAAATATTTATTTTCACCACGAGTCATATTACTCTTTGTATCACGTACATCACTATGAATAAGATCACGCATTTCGAATGTCCTCTCAATAGATTTAAACAACTTTCTAGTTATCTTCGATTGAGCACAAGTTTCACAATTAAAAAAGTTATCAAATTTACAATCCGAGATAAAACCGAGATTAGTCATATTTTTGATACTTTTATAATTTACATGACCTAATATACTATGCCATAAAGAAATAGACTCAACCATATAAGCAAAACTAATATCATTAATTATATTAATTTTGATTATGCCCTTATAAGAGTACCCTTTGCCAATAAATTGGCCATCCTCGGATAAAACAAGCTTACCAGACTCATACACAAGTTTGAAACCTCTCTTATTGAGAAGGTCCCCATACACAAGATTTTTACACATATCAGGTATATGAAATACATCAATTAGAGTAGGAGTCTTTCTAGAAGTTAATTTTAATTCCATTGTGCCTTTTTCAACTACATTAGTACGAATATTATTTGCCATCTTCACTTCTTTTCCATCAATTTCTTGATATGTTTTGAATGAAAAGCGGTCTTTGCATATGTGAACCGTTACGTCGGTATCTAACCACCATCCACTTTCATTTTCATTTGAATTTTCTTCGCATACAGTAGCAATAACATCTTCAACATTGTTGGTTTCCTTCGACCCTTGTTTTTCCTTAAATGCCTTCTTTTTAAAACGACATTTTCAAGAATAATGGCCCGATTTGTCGCAGAAGAAACATTTGTCCTTCTTTTTCTTATTTGCACTTTGGTTCTTGAATTTTAAATCATTCTTTGCTCTCAATTTTGAGTTTTTGGTATTATTGTATTTTTTATCCTCAACCATATTGGCTTTTGAATGACCTTCACTTTGTTCATCCTTCTTTTCTCGAATACGAGAATCATCTTTTATATGAAGGTGGTGAAGAAGGGATTCCACTGTGTAAGTCTTTTCATCATGATTATTTTTCTTATTAAAGCCGTTCCAAGAGGATGGACATTTTGAAACAATCACCCCTACTTGAAATTCATCTTGAAGATTAATTCCAACGACTTTAAGGTCACCAATAATCTATTGGAGTTCATGTTCTTGTGCAATGACATATTTACCTTTACTCATTCTAAAATTCATGTAGTTTGAAATCAGGAACTTACGGTTGTTCGTTTCCTCGTTTTGATATTTTGTCTCCAATGCTTCCATAATTCCTTTGCCGTCGGAATCATTCGATGAGCGCTATAAATAGTTTGAGATAAAGCATTAAGAATGTGTCCTCGACACATAAATTCATCTTCTTTCCTTTTCACACGCTTCTGCTTTATTTCTTCGGTGTTTTTGGGTGTGGGATCGGGAATTTACTTAAGGTTGGCATCTAGAATGTATGCTAGTTTAAGTGATATGAGGAAGAACATAACCTTCTCTTGCCAACGGGTGAAATTTTTGCCATTAAAGCGGTCGAGTCAGATTAAGTCTTGACTCATAACTTGGATATATTGTGCTATTGTTCCTTCCATTTGAGTGGAGTAATAATATAAAAAAAATTGCCTAAAATTGTCGGACTGTTTTTATGGAAAGAACGAAAAAATTAATTACTTTATGCAAGGCATGTTCTGGGAATGCTGTTTTTTGGAAAAATTTCTCTCAATCCGGTTTAGAAAGAACCTCTAGTGCACTATGGGTTTTAATGAATCTGCCTTCACGATACAATGCAGTGAATGAACTATTGTTTGATTCAAATTATGTAATGTTTGATCAAACCCAAAACACTTTGAATTTGTAATCTAATAATGCCAAAGTATATAGGATGGAGAGAGGAGAAATTAATAATTTTTGATGTCCAAAGCAGAGGCCTGAAACTCTTTTTGTAGTCATTTCTGTGAGTGTTCTTCAACAGTCACAGCTCTTCGTGTAGCGACTCAGCAGCCGTTGAATCGTGTCTATTTGGAATAGATTCGATCTAACGGTTCAGATTAGGCATCCCATAGTAATAGAATGGACACCCCCTTACATGAAACGCTACGAGTTCATCTAACGGCTCAGATCAAGTCATTTTAAATTTTAAACCTTTTGATTAGATTGTTCAATCACAACCGTTAATCTGTTTTACTTTGTCAAAACTTTAGGCTCCCACGCTCTAAGCAACGATGCGCACGTGCACCCTAAGTCATCAAATCGCCCTTTTGCGCGCCGCGTTTTGTGATTGGTGGTGCTTAAGCACCACCGCAATGCATGGGATCATGACCTCTTATTTGACTATTCAACTAATAATCTTAGTTGTCTTTTAGTTGATATACCACCACTTTTTATGGTAATCTTTCAATGTGGGAATTGAGCACTCCCATATCTTTGACATCTATTTGCTCATGTTTCTTCCTTTTAAAATAAAACCCAAACTAAGTTTAAAAATAAAACACCAATTAGCACATTAAATTAACAACTAAATATTATATTATATTAAATGTTGAAATTTATCCACAAAGTTTTCTGCGGGGACACTAAAAAATGCGAAGGTGTTTTTATTTTATTTTTCGTTTATATTTCTCTTCTATTTTTGATACAGAATCTCCAAGATTAGTATACAATAATTTATATATGTGACTTGTTATATATTCTATGATTAATAAATCTAAAATCTTTAGTTATTTTCCTTGCATTGATTGTCTGCCAGATATACGTGAATGCAAGGAAGGAATAACTTGTCAGTGTGTTGGCTGCAACTGTAAGAACACATGGGGTGAATATGATTGCAAGGGCACGAGGGACAAACTCTATATAAGGGAGCAAGATACGTGTATAGGTGAGCTAATACATTTAGATTTCAACACTAAACAACTCTACTTTCACGAATGTGTAGTGGCAATTATATTTTTCATCTCTTACTCCAAACACAGGTATCTGAATAAAGTAAACCCGGAAGATCCAATTCAAAACCATTTGATAATGTTTAGAGGGGATTTAGAAATACAAAATTTTAATGGCATCAATAATTTATGATATGCGATTTTATATTCCTAAGAGAATCCACAATGGGTATTCTAAACTCCAAGAGAAATGGTAAGTTTACCAATTTGCAGGGCTGCAATGGTGGGTGAATTGGGACGAATTTCGTAGACGAATTTGTAAGGGTTCTCCAAATTTGCGGAACGACTGCAGAATTTGTAAAGGGTTCCTAAGAACTTCATTTATTTGTAGGAATTCCTACGAACAAATGAAGTTCATAACAAATATAAATAATCTTTTTTATTATATATATCTGGGTTCCTACGAACGTCATTAGTTCGTAACAGTTCCTACGAATAATTGTTGTCCGTAAGAAGTATTCCTTTATTTTGTACAAACATCAGTTGTTCGTTGGAAACATCAACTACAAATTTTGCTGTATCACCATTGTGAACGCTTACTTCATAGAACAGGTAATCCACTTTTCGTTCTGTAAAACTGCCTTTCACAAGCTTACCCCACTGTGGATGCTCTAACATCCCACGTTGGATATGACTGAACCATACGTGCAGACAAGTTACGTTCCATGATGTGGTGCACGTGTGGCCAAACATCTCCCCAAACTTGAATGTAGTTGTCCACTCTGCCAACATATTAAAGTTAGACCTAGTACAGCTATTACTACTCGAAGTAGTGGCAATTTTGTAGTAAATCTTTTTTTAATGCTGCTAATTATCAACGTTTTCTTGCTCCATTATGCTTTAGTATAAGAGTAATTGGGGGGCTAGCCAGGGGCGGATCTTCATTAGAGAGGTAAGATATGGAATTACTGTTGGAATTAATGTTAAGTGACGAAATTAATTATTTAATTTCGATTGTATTAAATTCCAAATTTCCCATTTATACGGTCTTGATAAATGTTAGATAATTAATTAGTATTTTGATAAATAAAGATATTAAAAGCTTAGGTAAATCTTATCCGTTAGTCCCATGATGGTTAGTGGCATTAGTGGGAGACTTTAAAAGAGTCCCACCTCCACTAGGATTCCGGCCATCTTCCCCTTATAAATAGAGACATCTACACCATCTAGAGTCATCTCAATACACATTGTTTCTAAAGAGGGAGAGAAAATCCAAAATTCTCATTATTCCTATTTTCACAAATATTCTGGGCACATAAGAGAGTAATTCTGAGCTATTCAAGAAGGGATTCAAAGGAAGCTTTGACGGGAGGATTCAAGTCACCTTATTCTAATCAATTGCAATGGATAAAAGTCAGTTTTGATCATAGTTATAAAGAATTTATGATTTTGTGATTACATGAAGATTAAACATCCTGGATTCATGACAAAATTATTTTTTGACACGATGTAATGTTATGGTTTATATCCAATTTTATGATTGACAAAACAGTATTGATTAACATGTGGTATCAGAGCTTTCGATTTATAATCTCATTTTTTCCATTAATAAAAGGTTCTTTATAACAATTCTGATTTCTGATCTTTTGAATCTCAAAATCAGAAAAATTTGGAAATCTAGAAAAAATTTTAAGCAATCTGGTAATCATACATATGGTAATTCAAAATTTTGTTATGTATGATATTAAGAACGAAATTACTGCATACAGTCCTTATCTTATGATAACTTTCTCATTATTGTTCAACTCCTTTTCGTGTTATTATAACCCTAATATGCCGTTAGCATTATTTTATTGTTTCAAGTTGTGTAAGCATTCTGGAAAACACTTTTATTAATCATGATAAGAAAACGAATCTGTTTTTAAGATTAATTAATTGAAAACTGTGATTTGACGCAAAACAAATTCCGGGAGATTTTTTTTGGAGTAGTGAATAGTGTTTTTTGAATTTTTTGGTGTCTGATTGACTTGAAACTTGGTAGGTTGATTGAAAACGGGCCAACGATCAAATTTCACCACCTTTCGATCGTGATGTAAAGTGTTTTTCGGCAATCTGAGTTCGTTAAGGCCATCAAAACCTCATTTTTGCCATTTTAGGAAATAATCTCGGGGCTTGTAAATATTTATAGAAAATTGATATTAACGTTTCGCAAAAAAGTTTTGATTTTCTGGCCTATTTTACTTCAATTCTATGGTGCAAACTCATTTTTTCCATTTTTGAAAATTTATGAACTATGTATTTTTACTATACCTCGACAATTCTGTTTTGAGGCATTTAAGCTACTATTGGTATCTTTGTAATTACTGATAGATTAAGTATTATAGTTAATATTTAATGCACGATTAACTATATTTAAATTAGGACATGTAAGTAATTATTGAGACTGCATGTAGGAATAATACACTTACATTCATTAAAGATTTATTATAATGTTAGTTATAAAATTGGATTGAGGTGCTACACATGCTAATTTCTGAATTTAACAACATTAGAACTAGTTTTGTGAAAAACAGAATAGTTGACATTAAGTCCATTAATCATGGTATTAAATGTTTAGGCAACAAGCACAAATACCAAAATTATGGGACCATGATAAATGAATTATAGGGTAACATATCTTTAGAATCTGAACATTATGTGTTGATTAACACAAATTCCATGATATTCAGGTTGTAAATGAAATATGCCAAAAATTTTAATCAACAATTCAATATTCGACCCTTGCAATTTTTGTTGTGTGTGAAAAATTTAATTTGTGAACATTGTTATTAATTGTAGTTCCCCTTAACCTGTATTCGCAAGCTCAGTCCTATTCCAAATTTGATGGAAGTAATTTTTCTGAATGGAATGAGCAAATTGAGTTCAACCTAGGGGTTCTCGACCAGGACATGGCAATTATGCGTGACGAACCCGCTGCTATTACTGATGTCAGTAGAGAGGATGAAATTGCTGTCCATGAAGCATGGTTATGATCCAATAGGTTGTCCCTTATGTTTATTCGAATGTGCATTGCTGCTAACATTAAGACCTCCCTACCTGAAACTACGAAAGTGAAAGAGTATTTGAACAACATTAAGGAATGCTTTCGCACTATTGATAAATCCCTTGCTGGGAAACTGATGGCTGACCTGACCACTATGAGGTTCGATGGTACTCGAACCATGAATGAGCACATTATAGAGATGACCAATCTGGCTGCTAGACTTAGAGTTTTGGGCATGACAGTGGATGATTCTTTTCTCGTCAATTCGTCCTAAACTCCCTACCTCCTGAGTATGGTCCTTTCCAAATTAATTACAACATTATAAAAGATAAATGGAATGTAAATGATTTGCAAAGCATGTTGGTACAAGAGGAAGGAAGGCTTAAGCAACAGAACGACCCTGTGACTAAGGGACATGTCACAAATCTGACATTGAAAGGAGCTAGTTTTAAGAAGAAGTTCGGAAAGGGCATTAAGAAAGGTCCTGGGCCATCTCATCAAGCTGAACCATTAACTGCTGCTGTGAAGAAGGAAAAGAACAACAAGTGTCACTTCTATAAAAAGCAGGGCCATTTCCAGAGGGATTATCATAAACGAAAGGCCTGGTTCGAGAAAAAGGGTAAGCCCTTTATTTATGTTTGTTTCGAATCAAACCTTATTAACGCTCCTTCTAACACTTAGTTGATTGATTCTGATTCTATGTGCCATGTTTCTAATTTGATGCAGGGCTTCACTTGGATCCGCAAAACAAATCCAAATGAGCATTTTCTCTACATGGGCAATAAAGCGAAGGCTAAAATAGAAGCTATTGGAGTCTTTCGCCTAATTTTAAGCACTGGATTTATTTTAGATTTGCAAGAAACTTTTTATGTTCCCACAGTTTCTAGGAATTTAATTTCTGTTTCCAAACTTTCTTTAGACGGTTTTTCGATTGAATTTAAGTACAATGGTTTTGGTTTGATTAAAGATTCTAATAATGTTGGTTCTGGATTTTTATTAGATGGTTTATATCAATTGAATCCTGAAAAGAATTTTTCTGAAGCCCTTGTGACCTTGCATCCTAATGTTGGTTCGAAACATATACTTAATGATGAAAAATCTACTTATTTGTGGCATAAAAGATTAGGGCACATATCCAGGCCGGGAATTGAAATGCTCATTAAAGATGGAATACTCCATAACCTGGTTCACATACTGTATTAAAGGAAAACAAACCAAATATACAAAGAAAGGAGCCACAAGAAGCACCCAACTACTTGAAATAATACATACAGACATATGTGGACCTTTTGATATTCCATCCATTGGTGGAGAAAAATACTTCATCATCTTTATAGATGATGTTTCACGTTATTACATTTTTTACATATTGCATGATAAATCTCAGTCTATGAACGTCGTTGAAATATACATTATTGGGTTGAGAGGCAACTAGGTAAAAAGGTGAAAATTATTAGGTCTGATAGAGGTGGTGAATATTATGGTAGATATGGCGAGTCAGGGCAACGCCCTGGTCCATTTGCTAAACACCTTGAAAAATTAGGTATTTGCGCCCAATACACAATTCCAGGATCACCTTGGCAGAATGGTGTAGCTGAAAGGCGTAATCATACCCTTATAGAAATGGTTAGAAGTATGATAAGTAGGACCCAATTGCCTACATTTTTGTGGACACGTGCATTAAAGACCATTGTACACATCTTAAATAGGGTTCCTAGTAAGTCAATTTCAAAAACCCCTTTTGAACTTTGGAAAGGATGGAAACCCGATTTAAGGTATTTACGTGTGTGGGGCTGTCCAGCGGAAGCTAGAATCTATAACCCTCATGAAAAAAAAATTGGATCCTAGGAAATTATCTTGTCATTTCATCGGGTATCCAGAAAAGTCGAAGGGATATAGATTCAACTTTCCAAATCATACAACTAGAATCATAGAAACTGGAAATGCTAAATTCATTGAAGAAGATGAAGTAAGTGGGAGTAAAAAAGAAAGGGAGGTAATCATTCGAGAAGTCGGGATAAAAATTCCTATACCCAGAGTTCATAACATACTTCTTATTCCTATTGTAGTTGTTGAACCAGTCATTGACCTAATCAATAACACCGAACACCAAGTGACTGATCAATCAACTGAACAACCACATAATGAGACTATAACCGATGAAACTTTTGAAGCACCACAGGAAGTGCCATTAAAACTAAACTTTAAGACCAAACTTGACTCAAAAGGCAATATCGAACGACATAAAACTAAACTTGTTGCCAAAGATTTTAATCAACGAGAAGGCATTGATTATAATGAGACCTTCTCTCCAGTTTCAAAGAAGGACTCATTAAGAATCATATTAGCATTGGTGGCTCATTATGATTTGGAGTTACAACAAATGGACGTAAAAATAACTTTTCTAAATGGGAGTTTAGAAGAAGAAGTCTACATGTCACAGCCCCAAGGCTTCATAAAGGAAGAAAAGGAAAACATAGTCTGTATGTTAAAGAAGTCAATATATGAACTAAAGCAAGCTTCTCGCCAATGGTACATTAAGATCCACGATACCATTACATCCTTTGGGTTTAAGGAAAACATTATTGATCGGTGTATACATGAAGATCAGTGGGAGTAAGTTTGTGAATTTAGTACTATATGTTGATGACATACTTATCGCCAGTAGTGATCTTAGTTTATTAAGTGAAACCAAGAAGTACCTTTCTAAAAATTTTGAAATGAATGATTTAGGTAAGGCATCCTTCGTGACCGGGATAGAAATATCTCGGGATAGATCATGAGGAATGTTAGGATTGTCTCAGAAAGCTTACATTAACAAAGTTTTAAAAATATTTAGCATGCAAAGTTGCAATCCCATTAATGTTCCACTTCAGAAAGGGGATAAGTTCAGCTTAAGTAAAATGCCCTGAAAGTGATTTAAAAAGGGGGCACATGAAATGCATGCCTTATGCTTCGCTCGTAGGGAGCTTGTTGTATGCACAAGTTTGCACTAGACCGGATATCAGTTTTGCTGTTGGAATGCTAGGCAGATATCAAAGCAATCCGAGGATTTACCATTGGAAAGCTGTAAAGAAAGTGCTGAGGTACCTGCAACGGACCAAGGATTACATGCTTACATATCGGAAGACTGCTCACCTTGAGGTGATTGGTTATTCAGACTCAGATTTTGGGGGATACCTTGACAGTAGGAAGAGCACTTCGGGTTATGTCTTCCTTATGGCTGGAGGAGCCGTTTAATGGAAAAGTGCTAGCAAAGCGTCATTGCATCATCTACTATGGAGGCTGAATACGTAGCTTGCTTCGAAGCTACAAATCTGGATTATGGTTGGGAAACTTTATTTCAGGACTTAGAATTATGGGGTCAATATCTAAGCCGTTGAAAATTTATTGTGATAATGTCGCAGGAGTCTTCTTCTCAAAGAACGATAGGTATACTAAGGCTGCTAAGTATATTCAGATGAAATACCTATCAGTTAAAGAAGAAGTTCAGAAACAAAGAATGTCAATTGATCATATTAGTACGCGTGATAACATAGCAGATCCTCTCACGAAAGGACTATCTCCGAAGACCTTTATGGAACATGTCAAAGAAATGGGTCTCGATTAGTTAGATTGTGATTGCTATTTTGGCTTAGTTGTTTGACACTATTACTTGAATTCAATAAAAGTGTTTCTAATTTCTATTATTTTTGTCTTTTGTGAATGCATGCAAATAAATATAATTCTGAATTATTGTTGACATAAATAGTCCTTATTCAAAAGGACATTATGAGGCCATTATGATACCCAATATTAAAGGCTTAGTTGAATGAAACATTGGTGTTGTGGTACATGGAAGGAACCATGCTCTTGAATAGCATGGAACCACCATGACTCGCATCCGTGAATCATTTGATTTAGCAAACTAAATTTATCAATGATTGTGCACCTTATGATACCTAATCTAATTATACGAATTATTAAGACCAAGTGGGAGACTGTTGGAAATTAATGTTAAGTGACGAAATTAATTATTTAATTTCAATTGTATTAAATTCCGAATTTCCCATTTATATGGTCTTGATAAATGTTAGACAATTAATTAGGAATGTGATAAATAAAGATATTAAAAGATGGGGTAAATCTTATCCGTTAGTCACATGATGGTTAGTGGCATTAGTGGGAGACTTTAAAAGAGTCCCACCTCCACTAGGATTCCGGCCCTCTTCCCCTTATAAATAGAGACCTCTACACCATCTAGGGAGAGAAAATCCGAAATTCTCATTATTCCTATTTTCTCACATATATTTTGGGCACATAAGAGAGTAATTCTGGGCTATTCAAGAAGGGATTCAAAAGAAGCTTTGACGGGAAGATTCAAGTCACCTTATTCCAATCACTTGCAATGGATAAATGTTAGTTTTGATCATAGTTATAAAGAACTTATGATTTTGTGATTACATGAAGATTAAACAACCTCGATTCATGACAAAACTGCTTTTTTACATGATGTAATATTATGGTTTATATCCGATTTTATGATTGATAAAACAGTATTAATTAACAAATACCCCCCACCCTCCTTCATATTGAAAAGCTACCATATTAGTATTATTTTCTCTCCCTTAATTTTGATAATATATTTATTCCTATAATATAATCATTTTCCCCTATATATATCAATATTAGACTTTATCAAACTCTAGCTCAATAAAGCATAATTATGAAGCCTTGATATAGGGGCATTGGTAAAGAAGAAGAAAAAAGTAGAATCATTTATCTTTCCTGAGCACTAGAGTAAGTGCATCTCTTTTATGTTTTATTTTTTTTCTTTTACAATTTGACATGCAATAATAGCCTCATTTACTTTGCCTTTTATATTGTCTAATTATTAAAGAAACAAGTGCATTATACTCAGAAATATTGCAACAAATATTTACTGTCCATGAAAAATTAAGATCCTTGTTCGTCCATTGTACAGAAAGAGATGCATCGAAATTTGGATGGTTCCTTATGTTTGTGGTCCTAGCGGCCGTGGCGGGTGCTAGTTTAGCTGGTTATGTATTTTACAAATACAGGTTTCGGGTATGTGTAATAAATATTAACTGATAAAATTGTGCCTTTTTTCCATCAGTTCCATGTTGAAATATTTATCTAAACCATTTGTTTTTACTCATCGTAATCTTACATGGACTCGGAGATTATGGCAATTATGTCACAGTTCATGCCTCTGGACAACCATCATCAAAATCAAGTCGTCCATCACGAGGCTGAACCTCTTCATCAAGGTTCAATTGTATTAGACAAGGTATCTAATTGCAGTTATTCGTTGAGCAGCCCAGCTTATTTCTATGTTATATATGACAAAAAAAAAACTAGCACAAAAGTGGGTTAGAATACACTAGTCTTGTGTGTGAGTTCCACATTCGAAAAATACTTATTGAAGCATTCCTAACACATTAGGGTATCATGTTATTGTGTGAATTTATTTCCTCGGTAGTTTTGGTGAGAGAGATGCCAGGATTATTATTAAAATGGTAAAAGAAAAACATACCCTATTATTTATTTATATGATCCAAGTTGTCAAAAATATGGGGCTATCATTTTATACTAAAAAATTAAAATATGGTGACAAATAAATCAAGGATCAAATACCAAAAAGTCGCTCAAATATTTTTTAATACACGTTTAGTCCAAGCCTTCTATTTTATACCAAAACTTCCTTATTCTCTTATCTTTAAAGCTCCGCGCCAGCAGAGTCTAAGCCTTCTATTTTGTACCAAAAATTCACCTATTCTCTTATCTTTAAAGGTTCGCGCCAGCGGCACAATGAAGACTTTTTGGAGCAAAATAAAAATGATTGGACTAAACGCGTGTTAAAAAATGTTCAAGGGACTATGTGGTATATTCCCCCAATAATCAACTCGGTCCTTCTTACATAGACTACCCATGTCTAGAGTTACTCCTCTATGGTAAGAAGATTCATTATTTTTATAAAGTTTGATTGAGGTATCATTTATTTTCATTATAAACAAGTTCCTTATAAAAATATCATAATCAATTGGGATGTCAATTAACATCTTTTTTCCTTTTGCAGCAGAAGAAAGCTTCCATGAAAAGGAATTTACTTTGCTATTTGTAAAGTTTCGGATCCATCAGATAGAGTCAGGTGGATTAATACGAGTTTGTGAATTATATATAGGAAACTAATCTTCTCATCTTTTATTTTCTCCTCTTTTTCTTTCTTTTGTAAATGAACTTGTTGAGATGTATATTGAGGTTTAACGAGAGGAAAAGTCAAAGGTGAAACGATAGTATGCCAAAACAGATTTGAATAAAGAGTAATGGTACTCTTACTGGGTGATAGTATTAGACTAGTATCAAATGCGCTTTATATGGCTTGTATCCTGGTGGGACCCACACCATAAAATAATCAAATCTCACCATAGTACAAACAAATAAAGCGGTACCGGTACTAACCCGATACTACCACCCCGATGTGCCTATCATTATTCTTGAATAAATTTCATACAAGTCATGACAGTATAATTGATATTTCGGTAACCCAATGAAAGCCCACTGAACACCCAGGTTATTGATATTTAACTAGCTTTGGTGGAGTGCGCCAGGCCCAAGGTATAGTGCAACACTTAGGTGACGCCTGAAAGCCCCAGTAGAAAGCTACTGTGATGGACCTTCCCCTTAAAAAATAAATTTAATATCGTGTGAGCCTATGGCCCACATATCAGATATTAAACTGATAATAATAGATACTACACTTGATCTTAGACAAAAGGCCGAGAAAGGTATGCTTTTAAACAAAATTGTGTTGTTGCTTTTATAACCCAAGTATCTTCCGTCTCTCTCTAAAAGCCGATGTGGGAAATCAAAGGAACTAGTGGTAATACTATTGTTACTATATTCTTCTAGTTAAGAAACCTAACAAGTTCTTGAAACTGAACAGATTCAAGACAAACCCTTTGAAATTTTAAATCATCAATGACTAAATAAGCTTAGTTTCGGTTGAAATGCTTTGGGCATTTATGTGCGCTTTCAACCCTAAAGGGAGTTTAGTTATTCTTGTAACAAAGAGTGATGTAATTTTAGAAATACAAAATTAAAAAAATTGTTTAGTATTTGTTTGACATATTCCCTAAACTTTAAAAAGATTAGTTGATAAGTCCCTAAACTTTCTGAAAATAGCCAATAAGGATACTCATGGTATAAATAGGCTGATAACTCCGTAATGAATATATAATCATATATTTTCTACTAAGGATCCATTTGGTAAGCAAGTAAGCAAATAACTTGGCTGGAAATTTTTTTTGTGTCAACTCCTATAATTTTTCAAGTGTCTGTGTTGTTAGAGTAAAATTTAATATATCGGCTTATATATAAAATAAATATGAATTATAGGCTATCAAATAAAAGTATGCCAATTAAAGTGATTAGTTTAAGTTTTGGGGCCTTACTAATGTATTATTAAAGTGTGAGTTTTATTGTGTAGAGACAAGCATAATTTCTATTTTTATGATGGGTTAAAATAGAAATATACGAAATATGAAAAGATATGATTGCGTTATCAATAGGGGTCATGGTCCCCAGATCACACAACACCAATCTTTCGATTCCCATTGTCAGAGAGAAGTTTAGAGAGGAAATAAAAGTGTTGATCTGGAAGAGCATAAGACCTCAGACTCAGATATTTTAACTTTCTGTCATGGATTCAGGTACGCTTCCGCAAAATCAATATTTATATTTCTTGATAATTCAATATGAGTGTTCCTGTTTGTGTGATAGTTTTCACAAAATAGAAATTAATCCATCATGTGGTATCAGAGCTATTTCATGTTGAATTGTTGAGAATATATTAGGAAGGTATTGATATTAATTTTCGCCTGCAAATATTTTTTCAAAAATGTTTAATATATCAGGAAAAAAATTTGGATTCAGAAATATTCTCGTTTCATTATGATTTTAACGTTATAAAATTCATGAAATTTGGACTAGCGGTTGATTTGATGGTAGTAAAAGGTTAAAGGTTCGACTCTTGGTGTTTCATATTTAAGCCTCTTAAATGATGAAAATTATGAAGGATCTCAAGAGGTTTTGAACCCATAACCTTTCAAGTCTGGAGCCAAAGGGGTTTTGAACTCATGACCTTTCAACTCTGGAGCCAAATGGGTTTTGAACCCATATACAAATTTAAATTCAAATTTTAGTGTATTTATATATATATTTGAGATAAATTAATTTAAACAATATGTCACCAAAGTGACCTCTTTTGTTCAAAATTAATTTTATTTCGAAATATAAAAAGAATTATGTGCATGTAATTTATGTGAATATTAATCGTCCCAAAGGAAGATTATTTTTTAACAAAATTACATGTGCCACTTTAATAATAAGCACGTGGTAATTATTTAGTTTTACATATGAATAATAAATCGGCCCAAAGGAAGAATTATTATTCAATATGTTCTTATTATCAGTGTTTTATTATTACGGCAAGATATCACTTACAAGTTAATATTTTTTCCAAAGATCAAATATTAATAGAGTGTCCGATATCTTAAATTGGGATTTGTCCTTTATTTGAATTTATTTTTGATTTAAGATTTATATGAGCTAGTTTTATTTGTTTATTGTTCTCTGATTTAGCTATCAATTCTGCTTCCAACATTACTGCCAGTATTAATTCTATTCCCATGCTTAATGGCATAAACTTTAAGTCATGGCAAAAGAACCTTCATATAGTTCTCGTTGTCATGGATCTGGACCTTGCATTAAGGGTTCCTTCTCCTGCACCTCTTACGGATAAAAGTTCCTCTGATGATAAAAAGGACTTTGAAAAGTGGGAGAAGTCAAATCGCATGTGTTTGATGATTATAAAGAAGGCCATTCCAGAAGCATTCAGGGGCACAATATCGGAAACGATAAGGACAACCAAAGAGTTCCTAGAAGAAATTAAGAACAGATTTGCCAAAAAAAATGAAAAGACTGAAACAAGTACACTTTTGGCAAGTCTCATCTCAATGAAATATAAAGGTAATGGGAACATTAGGGAGTACATTATGGAAATGTCTCATCTCGCTTCAATGTTAAGAGCACTTAAGCTTGATCTCTCTGAGGATTTGCTTGTTCATTTGGTTCTAATATCTCTTCCCACACAATTTAGTCAATTTAAGGTGAGCTACAACTGCCAAAAGGAGACTTGGTCTCTTAATGAGCTCATCTCACATTGTGTGAAAGAAGAGGAAAGACTGAAGCCGGATAAGACATAAAGTGTTTATTTGGCTAGTACTTCCAAGGACAAGGGGAATAAAAGAAAGAAGGATAAAGAAGATGCAGTGGTTCCATATCCAAAGAAACAACATAAAGAAAAAACTGTTGATGGTTGTTTCTTCTGTGGAGCTGCGGGACATAGGAAGAAGAAATGTACCAACTATCATGCTTGGCGTGTCAAGAAAGGTACACTTCTTAACCTAGTTTGTTCTGAGGTTAATTTGACTTCGGTACCTAAACACACTTGGTGGATAAATTCTGGTGCAACCACTCACATCAGTCTGTCTATAAAGGGTTGCCTGAGTTGCCGAAAGCTAAATGATGGTGAAAGATACACTTTTATGGGCGATAGCAAGAAGGTTGAGTTGAAGCAATTGGGATATTTAGGTTATCATTGAAGTCTAGTACTTATTTGGATTTGGATGAGACATTTATCATACCGTCATTTAGACGGAATTTGGTTTCTATTTCTGTATTGGACAAATTTGGTTATACTTGTTCCTTTGGAAATAATAAATTTAGTCTTCTTCATAATTCAAATTTAGTTGGTACTGGTTCTTTATCTTTTGTAGATAACCTTTATATGCTTGATACTATTTCTTCATATCATGAAAACTTGCAATTAAGTACTCGAGGTATTAAAAGAAAATTAACCAATGAGAATTCTGCATCATTATGGCATAAGAGATTAGGTCACATCTCCCAAAGGAGAATTGAAAGACTTGTTTCAGATGAAATTCTAGATTCCCTTGATTTTTTCAGATTTTAAAATTTGTAAAAATTGCATAAAGGGAAAACAGACAAACATAAGGAGATCTGGTGCTAATAGGGCTACATACGTCTTAGAACTGATACATACAGATATTTGTAGGCCATTCCCTACGGTTTCATGGAACGGTCAACAATATTTTATCACATTCATAGACGATTTTTCACATTGTGACTACCTTTATCTCATCCATGAAAAGTCCCAATCTCTGGACGTGTTCAAGTCATTCAAGGCTGAAGTTGAAAATTAACTCAGCAAAAGGATTAAAAGCGTCAGATCTGACCGTGGTGGTGAATACTACGGTAGGTATGACGGTTCAGGTGAATAACGCCCAGAACCATTTGCTAAATTCCTAGAGGAGTGCGGTATCGTCCCGCAGTACACCATGCCAGGTTATCCAAGCATGAATGGTGTTGCTAAAAGGCAAAACAGAACGCTTAAAGACATGGTAAGGAGTATGATCAGTTACTCTAACTTACCAGATTTACTCTAGGGTGAAGCATTAAAGACTGCAGTGTATATCCTTAACAGAGTACCAACTAAAGCAACTGCTAAAACTCCTTTTGAACTTTGGGCAGGCAAGAAACCTAGTCTGAAGCACCTTCATATTAGGGGATGTCCAGCTGAAGCGAGGCCTTATAGGCCACATGAAAAGAAACTGGATTCGAGAATAGTTAGTTGCTATTTTATTGGATACTCTGAAAGATCTAGGGGTTACAAATTTTATGATCCTACTACCAAAATAATTTTTGAGACAGGAAATGCCCGGCTCTTTGAGGATGTTGAGTTTGTCGAGGGGGATAAGGTTAAGGATTTTAGTTTTGAAGAGGAATATGTTGATATTCCTACAGCTGTTATTAACATTAATCAGGATCCAATTCCTGACATTGTTCAAGAAGCAGATCATATTCAAAACAATATTCAAGAATCTCCCATTCTAGAAGAACAAACTCTACCACCTCCAGAACTTATACCATTAAGGAGATCCACTAGAGAAAGAAGAAGTTCTGTGCCAGATGATTACATTGTATTTCTCCAAGAACATGAGTTTGACATTAGTGCGGTGGAAGATGATCCGATCACCTTCCGTCAAGCCATGGAAAGTTCTAAATCTCAAGAGTGGATTGATGCCATGAATGAGGAGATAAAGTCCATGAAGGACAATGATGTTTGGGATCTTATCCCATTACCTGAAGGTAAAAAACCCATTGGCTGCAAATGGATATTTAAAACCAAGAGGTATTCGAAAGGTGATGTGGAGAGATACAAAGCCCGTCTTGTCGCTAAAGGCTTTACACAGAAAAAAGGCATCGATTATAAAGAGACTTTCTTTCCGGTTTCATCGAAAGACTCTTTTAGGATAGTAATGGCACTTGTGGCGCACTTTGACCTTGAGCGTCATCAGATGGATGTTAAGACTGCATTTCTCAATGGTGACATTGATGAAACAATATATATGGTGCAACCAAAAAACTTTGTGTCGGGAGATGCAAAGAAAACAATTTGCAAATTAAAGAAATCCATTTATGGGCTTAAGCAAGCTTCTCATCAATGGTATTACAAGCTTCTCATCAAGTTATCATCTCGTTTGGTTTTGAGATGAATCTGGTTGATGATTGTATATACCACAAGTTCAGTGGGAGTAAGCATATTTACTTGGTTTTATATGTTGATGACATTTGGCTTTCCACCAACGATATAAGTATGTTTCACGAAACCAAGATATTTCTTTCAAAGAAATTTGAGATGAAAGATCTTGGTAACACTTCTTTTGTGTTGGGTATACAAATACACCGAGATCGCTCTCGGAGTACACTTAGTTTATCACAAAAGAGCTATATCGAGAAAGTTCTTAAAAGATTTGGCATGCATGATTGTAAACCAAGTGACACCCCTGTAGCTAAAGGTGATAAATTTAGTCTCAGTCAATGTACCAAGAAAGATTTTGAGATTCGGGAGATGCAAAAGATTCCTTATGCGTCTGCAGTAGGAAGTCTTATGTATGCTCAAGTATGTACGCGTCCGGATATTGCGTACATTATTGGCATGTTGGGAAGATACTTAAGTAATCCTGAAAAGGATCATTGGATAGCAGCCAAGCGAGTCATCAGGTACTTACAGAGAACAAAAGACTACATGCTCACCTATCGGAAGCCAGAACAGTTAGAGATCATCGGATATTCTGACTCCGATTTTGCTGGATGCCAAGATAGCATGAAATCTACTTCAGGTTATATCTACTTACTTGCTGGAGGTGCTGTATCGTGGAAGAGTGTTAAGCAGTCTATTATAGCTTCTTCCACCACGACAGCTGAGTTTGTAGCTTGTTATGAGGCGTCCAATCAAGGAATATGGTTGCGAAATTTTGCTACGGGGCTGCCTATTGTGGATGGCATTGAAAGACCACTTAAGTTATTTTGTGATAATAAATCAGCAATACTATATTTCAACAACAACAGGAGTTCTACGCAGTCAAAGTTTATTGACATTAAGTTCCTAGTTGTAAAAGAAAGAGTTCAGAGTGGACTTATATCTATAGAGCACATTGGAACAAACTCCATGATTGCGAATCCGCTGACTAAGGGATTACCACCCAAGGTCTTTCATGAGCACACTGCTCATATGGGTGTAATTTCTTTTCAGGATATGTCAGTTTAGTGGGAGTTTGTATTTTATATACTTTCATAGACATATTTGATTTAATGGATATTGTATGGTTATTTACTGGAGTAAAGTATTAAGTTTATATTCACTCCGACTTTATATGGTTTGATCTCACTAAGGTTTAAGGAGGACCAGTCGAAAATAGGCATGTTAAGATCACATTGCATGAAATTTCCATGCTACACATCCACACTTGATCTTTGTCATTAGTTGCATTGATATATGTGATCATTAATGGGTCTACTTATGAAATATGTAATGATGATCGCTTTGATTCTATATTGGTGCAATTAATTGACAAGATTGTTAAGATACATAAAGTTTTGATAGCTAAAACTCATGAGCTCATAAAGTATAATTCGGATTTATAAAGTTACATATATATATATAGCCCAAGTGGGAGATTGTTAGAGTAAAATTTAATATATGGGCTTATATATAAAATAAATATGAATCATAGGCTATCAAATAAAAGTAGGCCAATTAAAGTGATTAATTTAAGTTTTGGGGCCTTACTAATGTATTATTAAAGTGTGGGTTTTATTATGTAGAGACAAACGTAATTTCTATTTTTATAATGGGTTAAAATAGAAATATACGAACTATGAAAAGACACGATTGTGTTAAAAATAGGGGTCATGGTCCCCAGATCACACAACACCAATCTTCTGATTTCCATTGTTAGAGAGAAATTTAGAGAGGAAATAAAAGTGTTGATCTGGAAGAGCATAAGACCTCAGACTCAGATATTTTAACTTTCTGTCATGGATTCAGGTATGCTTCCACAAAATCAATATTTATATTTATTGATAATTCAATATGAATGTTCCTGTTTGTGTGATAGTTTTCACAAAATAGAAATTAATCCATCATGTGTTTAATAGTATTGATTTTTCAAGTTGAAAATCATTTATTTGATTTTTTTTGGATTATGATACGAGAAGGAAAATAAATTGTTATTAAAAAAACAGTTTTTTAAAAGTTGAAAGACTTTTTGTTAATGAAAAAAAAACATTTTTTCCTAAAAAACCTTTTTATTGTACAAAAAAACTATTTTGTTGTTTTTAGCATTATTATAATTTTATTATTTTCAAATGTTAACTGTTTTATAAAAAAATACTTTTACAAAAAAAATGTTGCAATTGTTATTGATGCAGTTTAAATGTACCGTTTTTATTATATAATTTTTTTAAACAAAACACTTTTCATAAAAGAAAGGATTTTTGTTATGTAAAAACAGTTTTTTATTTTGTTGTTTTTAAGATTAGTATATTTTTGTTGTTTAAAAAAAAGTTAAAACGTTTTTGTAAAACGTTTTTTTAAACAGATTTTTAAAATGTACAGTTTGTGCTATATAAAACAGTTTTTGTCATATAAAACAATTTTTTTATAAAATGGATTTTGATTTAAAAAAAACAGTTTTTAGAACACAGTTTTTTATTAAAAAATAGTTTTATATTTTTATAATACAATGTTTTAAAATAAAATAGCTTTTATAGAAAGTGATTGTTAAAAAAATACGATATAAAAACAAACCATTGATTTTAACAATATAGAAATAAAAAAATATTTTTACAAACAGAAAGTTGACAAATTTGGGTGGCAAAATTTTCTTTGGGGTATCGGATTGGAAAAGTTTGCCACAAAAAAAGGGCAACACATGAGTTAGTATGGAAAAGCTTTTAAAAAAATTTCCTCGTAAATTATGTCTCAAATGTACATACAAGTGGATAGAATCCTCATTTGTCACTTTTTTTGCATTTGTCATGACAAATCGGGCCTATCAAATGGACCATAAATGTCGGTGTCCCTAAAATGATAATGTATTTATATTGTTTTACAATACTCTCACTGGATCAAGACTACGGGAAAAAAAATTAAGTATTTCATGAGACTAAGTGTTATAATGTAACTACATATTTTCTTCAAAATACAATGAAAATGTATCTAGATAGTTTTAAAACACTTTATCCTAAATATAATTAAGAAGAAAAAAAAAGTAATTTGTCAATAAATTATTGTCTTTGTGTAAATAATTTCTTGTTGTTTATCTTCGATTACATTACACATTTAGACCTCAAACCATGACTCTGAGTTTTAAAATGTTCTCTAAACTTCATTTGAGCTTAATTCCCTCAAATGATCAACTTGATTCAAATTCGTCCTTTCATCCAAATATGTTAATTTTTATTACTGATGACTTGGATAATTTAGACATATTATATACAAAATTATTATACCCTAACTCTTTGTTTAATAACACACAACTCTTAGTTTTAATAAGATAATCTTGTGTACGACACCGACCTTCCTCTTCAATTTAATTATAACTCGTTCATTAAAAAGAAAAATAGATAATCTTTGACCAACCGCCACAATTGCCTCGCTTTTGCCCCACCACTCACCGTCGCATTATAATAATACGCTACATTAAGAAGAAAGAAATAAAAAAGATGACAAAAACAAAAGTAAATTAATATCATCTAATAAATATAATAAACTTTATATCATATATACACACACACACACACACACACAAAGAGAGAGAGAGAGAAAGAGAGACAGAGACGGAGACTCATGTACATATCAAGTTTAAATACCGATTTTTTAACATATTAAACAAATTATTTTTTAGTTGAGTGTTTTTGTGTGGCATTTTAACATTTTGATAACTTTGCTTTTTGTATGTCGTTGTTGAAAGCCAAGTTAGTCAAAACCTCAAATACCTACAAAATAATATCAACTCAAGTGTAGAGGTAAGTAAGGGTATCAATCCACGTCAAAGGGTGTAAGCTAGAGACAAAGTCAATTGTAATTCATTTTTATTTTCTTTTTGTTCTTTTTGCTTTTCTATTTTTTTTTAGCTTTTTCAAATATTAAAACAATAGGGTGAGGTGAGGTGAAACATGACTAAACTAAATTGTGAGATGAAAACAACTAACTAGAAAGTTACTAAAATGAAAAATAAAGTCTAAACTAAAAATAAGAGATAAAATGAGGTAAATAATTATGAGAACAATCAAGGAATGATATTACACCACAAATTTTTAGTTATTTTAATTAATTAATTTAATTAATTGAATTTTCCCAAATTAATATCAAAATTACAAATCAACTCTCGTTGCAAATGTAATTTTAATAGTAAGATTTTAGAAAATTAAGTTTAATACCTCACAACTCTAGAAATATAGATGTACACTCCTTTTGATTAATCACCCGCTAGGATCGATCAATTAAAATTTATGTAAATCTTAGCAAATAAATTTAGAGTTGAAATTCAAGTTATAATACCCCACTTAAGAAACCCCTATCTCTAGTTCGAATCTAAAATGAGTATTATAACTAGAATTTCGATTTTCTCTCGAAAATCATTTACCCTCTATCGAGGCGTAAATTTAATGGTGAGGGATCAAACATAACATTCAAAGGGAATTTTGAAGTAATCAAACTAATTAAACTAAAATAACATCAAATAAGGGTTTCCCCCCACCCATGAAAGGAGATTTAGCCTAACATGGCATCAAACATAATAAACAAATATTTAATAGGCATTAAATATAAAAGAGTAGAGAGAAGAATAATCAAACCAATCACTTGAATTCAATAGACTTCAATCCTTGAATGAGAAGCATAAAACCTTCCAAGTGAGTGATCAACAAAAATATAAATGAAAAATTCACTCAGCTTGAATATCACACAATTATTTCACTCAATTTAAATCTAAAAAAATAAAATAAAATAAATTTCTAAACTAAAAAAATATATAATTTCTAACTTTCTCTCTAACCCAACTCCAAGGTTTCTCTCCTCTTTATTCCATCCTTCTCAAAAAGGTCTTCAACTCTATTTAAATAGTAGGTGCCATTGAGCTAGGGGTAAATTGAGTAATGGATTTTAGTGTGCATGAAAATGGTGAGGTGTGGGGATAAGTGGGTGAGTGGATAGGAATAAAAATTTGATTTAGTTATTGGGGGTAAAATGGGAAGTTGTGTAAGAAGAGTTAGTTGGGGTTATTTTTGGGTAAGAGGTTTTAGTTGGGGGGTAATAAGGGAAAAAGGGTATAAGAGGTTTTAAGTCACATGGGTTAAATGGTTTAGTGTTGGTTTGTTTGTCTTGGAGTTGCAGGAGATAAGTCGTGGCATTTGTGAAAATGGGTTTTGGGAAGCTTGGATGGTGGTTGTATTGAAATGGGTAAGGTTTGGGACAAATGGAAGAAGTTGAGAATAGGTCAAAGGTGGAAATGGGTTTATGAAGAGGGTATCCGGGTAGGGGAGGTTCAGAGTTTGGATCGTCCGGAGGTGGGATGGAGGGGTGATGATGTCATCGTCGGGCTGAGATGAAGTCAGAACGGAGCAGGTCGTCGTCGGCGGTTGCCTGGGTGGCAGTTTCATCGCCGGAGAGGGGCTGGCAGGCGAGGGTAGAGTTGCCGCCAACGGTGGGGTCGGGGCAGCTTGGTTCCGCCGGGGGTTTGGATAGCTGGGAACTCCGACGGGGGACAGTAGGTGGTCCGATGGTTGAGGTTTTGTCGGAGAGGGAGTGAGGTAGTGGGTTTCGGGTATGGGAAGCTGGTAAGGAGAGATGGATTGCTGAGTTTTTGGGTTGGTAATGGTGGATAGGGAGGTGAGAGAATGTGTGTTTGATTATGGAGGTTTAGGAGAGAGAGTGGTGAGAGGTTGAAGATGGGTGAGGGGAGTTAGAGTGTGGTGAGAGTGTAGGAAAAGTAGGTGTGAAGGTGTGTGTAGGATATTTGTGTGTGTTTTATTTGTGACCCTTAAAAAAATGAAAATGAAATTAACTAAAATTCTAAAAAAAAAATCAATAAAAACTAAAATTAAAATAAAATAAAATAAAACTTCTAATCTAGAAAGTAAAACTAAAATAAAAGAAATAAAAGAAATAAAACTAAAACCTAATAAAACTATAAAAACAAAAATCTAAAAAGTAATATATAATAAAAATATAAATAAACTCTTAAAAAGAAAATGTAAAATCTAAAAAAACTAATAAATATAGTCCTAAAAATTCCAATCCTAATAAAATAAGATAAAATAAAATAAAAACTAAAACTTAAAACTTAATAAAATCAAAATAAAATAAAATTATATTAATAAAATATAAACTAAAAATTCTAAAATAATCCTAAAATTAAAATGACTCAAACTAAAAATCTAAAAAATAATAAAAGGGCACAAACTAATACACACGGGTTTCGAGGTAGGTTTAGGCTAGGTTGGGCTAGGTTAGGGTTAGGGGATTGGGTATTTAACTCCATAAAATGCCCAATTGCCTTGAAATATAGCTTTTGATACTGCAACGTGCATTCGGCCTACAAAATAAATATTTAAGCACATAATACCCACATTGCCTAGAATTAACAACTAAAGTACGTCTATTTGGGGTATAAATTGTAAAGTTTTTGGTACTTATCAGACCTCCCCCAAACAGAATGTTGCTAGTCCTCGAGCAATAAGATAGAGAGAAAGAGAAATATAAGAAACCAAAAGTGTACCACTTTCGCGGGCACTTGCGATTGCACTTAGCATGTGTAGCAAGCCTTTAAATCTATAGATTTCCCTACAGGACGAGTTGTGTCTCGTGAGGGTTTGCAGGGAATATACCCACAAAATTCTTATTTTGCAAAAATTTATCGAAAGGCAGTCAATTTCTTATTAGACATAGAATAATCGCACAATCCATCATATGAGAAATATTTTGAGAAATACAAGCAAGAATGTGTAAAAAGTTTAGCTAAGTAAATACTCAAGGAACATCCTTCCTAGAACTCAACGTGTGTAGTGTGAATCAGTCAAAATGGGTCGAGTATCATAGAGTAATTCCTAGATTGCCTTTTCGGAATCAACGCTTTAACTTCAAAATCTCACTGGATATATCTCTCTCAAACGAACTCTCGAGATATGGGTTAGTGTATCGCTCTTGTGTGTGAGGAGGTGAGTAAATGTAAGTAAGTTCAAACGTCTCACACGCACATAAGAAAGAATGAACATATAGAAAAAAATTGATCTCATGAAAGAATGCTAATCATTATAGTGAGAACGTCGAGTTATTCACCACGTTGAATTTCATTTTCCCGAACACCTAGGGGAATATATGGATGTTTATGGGTGAGGGGGAAATGAAATGAGAAGGAGGTGATAGGTAGGATGGATGGGATGAGGTAGGTAGGATAGTGATGTAGAATGGGATTGATGTGTGAAATGATGGATATATGATGGATGAGCGAGAAGAGTGTACTATACTTTAGGCACAAATGTATTTATTACTACTACAAACTATCTTTCTTTTCTTTTCTCTTTTTTTTTTTCTCTTTTTTTTTCTTTTTCTCTATTTTTTTTCTTTTTTCTATATTTTCTATTTTTGCTATTTTTTCTCTCTCTTTTTAGAAGCCAACAATGAAGACAATTACATTTGAAATCACACTCTTTTTCTCAAAATGATGATGGATGATATATGAATGGAGGTGATAGGTGATGGTGTGGGGAATATATGGGAATATAGAAGAATATCGAAATGCAATGGGTGAGTGAATGGAAATGTGATATGGAGAAAAGTGGTAGGTGTATGGATGAAAATTCTAGTGATCGGGATAAATTTCAAGACACGCATTTCTTACAACTCGAAAAAGATGTCATTCTCAGTGATCAAGCCAAAAATGAAGAATAATGAGATCATACAACAATTAAAAGTGCGGACCCAAAAGAAGTTGAATCAACTTGTGACTCGGAGATTGCGTAAGACACTTTGAAAGGGTGAAATGCATGAATCTCACAAGCTAAAGTCTCTACTAGTGATCCTTAAGGTTCTATTTAGAATTGTAGTACTCCTCAACTCTAAATCGTAATGACATGATAAGTGTGCAAATTTTGTTGAGTCTAGAAATTCATGGTGCAACATACCTTGTTACGTATTACATAAGCTATTTGGAAAAAAATATTTTGTAGCTTGATTCCTAATATTTTGAAAGATGGATGATTGAAAATTCACAACAATGATTGAGATGAAAGAAACTGCATGAAATTTTTAAAAATCAGGTTCAAAAATCAAAATTTTTCAAAAGAGGTACGATTTTGATAAAATTCCCCACCCTCAAACAAAAAGGAACATCGTCCTCGATGTTAGGTAAAAAGATTTTTAAAATTGAGAGCATAAGGTAGGAAAGATAGTACCAGAATATACCGCTAGTGAAGTGGGCAGATGTAGGCAAGAATAAACCTGAATAAGAAGTGAGAGAAAAAATATGTACAAGTCCGTAACATGATAAAGCATAGGGTGATGCGAAATACCACCCCCAAACAGGATGAGATTAGTACAAGAAACGCGGGCTGCCTCCCGATAGCGCTAAATTTAATGTCTTCATCCAGACCGAAGGGATTCTCACCCTAAAGAGAAGATCTATGATGGCACGAGGCGGCAGAAAAATGGGTGATGAGAATCACCCCCAAACAAGACTGAAGCGTCAGTCTTTTTGTATCAGGGCTAAGAATGGCTAATGAAATTGTATGGCAAAGTGCATCACGCGATGCAAGACATCGATGGACCATGGACGGGTGGGTAGTAGGGTAAGGGTGAGGGTGAATAGGTGTTGGTTACGTGCCTTATTGAGCCAAAAGGTGAGGGCAAATAGGGCCCTATAAGCAGGATGCTCTAGTTGGCGAGGGAGGTGAAATGGTGTGGAAATAGTGATGGGGTGGGGCTTATAGAAATGACACGACCGTTCTATGAATGGGCGATGATAATGGTCACGTCGTGACACGCCAGGGAGCTGTCGATGGGAAAAATCAACACCAGAAGAGAGTGGAGGGCATAGAGGAACAAGCTCGGTGTCATGAAAGTGGAGAGTATCACCACAAATACTCTCGTAGATGGTGGAGGATGGTTTCAAGTAAAGATATAAAAATGTAGATGGAAACATGAAATGTGCAAAATCAAGATCCAAACCAGGTGGTGGGGTGGAAGGGATAATGGGCGGGGCGGGTGGGATAAATGGTGGAGGAAGATGATCCAACTCCAGAGTGGGAGACATTCACTCATTGGGAGGAGTAAAAGAATACTCACAAGGGAGTGTGGTTTCTAAAGATGGAGTGATCAACTTCTCCATAAAAGTAGCATTGGTGAATGTGGAGGGTGGGTAAGACGAGGCACCAAGCTCAAAGATAGAGTTATCACTAGAAATATCGGGCTCAAAGGAAGCCATGCATGGTGTAATAGGATCCAAATCCGGATTGTTAGGAACAATCACATATTCTATCTCGAGAAATTGGTGAGCACTCATAGACGGAGCATACCTAAAAGTTATGGTCATGTCAGAGACATATGCATAAGGTAAAAGCTCAGGAATTTTGTTGGATATTTCGGGAGTGGGAAGGTGAATGGGAATAGGAACCTCAATGGTAGGTTCATGTGGACATGGTAGGATTGGATCAGGCTCACTAATGAAAGGTACGTCAACACAATTGTCGACTTGGGGCCCAGACCATGGAATGGTCTCAACTTCGAGATTCTCAAGGGGATAGAGTTGGTCACACTCAAAATCGGTGTCACAAGAGGACACATCATCATCACACTCGGTGGCAACGATGGGTGGAGTCATGGGAATGTCCGACTCTCTCGCACACTCCAACTCATTTAACCTTTGTTCAAGCCTTTGGAGAGCTTGAGTTTGAATTTGAGTGGCTTGCTCTTTCTCGAGTATGAACTTTTGCAAGAGGCTTTCGAGAGAGGATGTGGATGGTGGTGGAGTTATGGGTGGTGGCGGTGGGTGAGGTGGACACAACTCGCTATAATCGGGACTATATGGATAATACTCATATGAAGTGGGTGGAGTGGGGCCAAGTTCATCATACACGAAAGGATCGCTTTCATGATGGACAAATGGTTGATACTCATGGAGTGCGCAGTGAGGAAACTGATCGTGAATGGGTGCACAAGGTTGACATGACGACTGTTAGAACGTGTGAGGATCCACAACATCGGGTTGGGATTCTTATTACATGGAAGGCTGATCAGGCCTCCACGAATAGCTCGGGAGCTCACACAACTCGGGATTAGGTATAGAGGGGTAGTTGGCCGAGGTGGGTTTCGGAATAGTGTCATATGGATAAACATGTTCCATGGTGGGTTCAGATGGATATGTAATGTAAGGGCACTCATGGAACATGTGATCGACATAATAACAGTGGGTGCACAACAAAGGAGGAGACAAGTCGACACTTGACACCGAGGGTGATGGAAAGTGAGGTGCGTGCATGGACGGGTCAAGAGTATCAAGGACACTCATGATAGAGCCGAAACCACGCAATATCTCATAAAGAGACGGCTCGTGATCACTCTCACACGTGTCGCGTGATAATGAAAAATGACCAAAGTAGTCCCGTAAAGGACGTTCTTCGACCATGAGGAGAAAAATATTTTTTTGGAATTTTTATTTTTATTTTTATTTTCAAAAGGAAAGAAAATATTTTTGATTTTTTTTATAAAGAAAGAAAATATTTTTGGATTTTTGTGAAAAATAAAGGAAGAAAAATATTTTTGGATTTTTCTAAAATGAAAGAAAGAAAATATTTTTGGAGTTTTTTGGAAGAAAAGGTGGGGAAAAATATGGACTCTTAGAATTCTGACGAACTCACTAAAATTGACCACCGAAAAATGGAATTGGGCACACACACAAGTCAAGAAAAATTTCTAACTAGCACATATCCAATTTTTATCTTTAAATTTAGTGAAAGGGTGGTCAATTTTTAATTAAATCCGCGGGTGATAAAAAATTCACAGAAATCTCTTTGTGATCGCCTTTGCAAAATTTTCTCCTAGTTGATTGATTTTAAATTTAGTGATGGCTAGGTAGCACACAATTGGTAAGCGAGTGAGTCGGGTGATGAAATCCCTTCTCTTGAGTGACCGGGTGTAGGTCCTAGTCAATTAATTCATCACACCATTCGAAAATAAATGCGAGAATAAAATCACACAAGAGCACACAAAAGAATTGACTCTCTAATAGGAGAGGCGCGAGGGTGTAAGAAATATACCTCCCATGGTTTTTAGGCCGTGGGGTGCTGAAAAATTTGAGTCGACCGGGGGGAGATCACGCCTATCTCAGTCGTCCCTGGGAGTCCTACCGACTCAAAGTAGAGAGGCTTCTAAATCCTCGCCTTTGGAAGCCCTCTCTCTACCTTGTCCGAATTCCCTATCACTCTTTTCGATTATTACAAATTAAAAATTAAAAATAAATGGTGTCTCTATGCACCGCAATACAAGCAAAGGACAAAATCCTGATACAAGCCTTCTAAAAATATAAAAATGGTACTAAAATGCAAAAAAGTATAAAAAAAATAAATGAGCTACAATATTGAATCCGCTCCGAGTGCTTCACGCTCCCAAGAATGGCAACGATGCTATTTGATAACTTTGCTTTTGGTATGTCGTTGTTGAAAGCCAAGTTAGTCAAAACCTCAAATACGTACAAAATAATATCAACTCAAGTGTAGAGGTAAGTAAGGGTATCAATCCACTTCCAAGGGTGTAAGCTAGAGACAAATTCAACAGTAATTCATTTTTATTTTCTTTTTGTTCTTTTTGCTTTTCTATTTTTTTTTAGCTTTTTCAAATATTAAAACAATAGGGTGAGGTGAGGTGAAACAAGACTAAACTAAATTGTGAGATGAAAACAACTAACCAGAAAGTTACTAAAATGAAAAATAAAATCTAAACTAAAAATAAGAGATAAAGTGAGGTAAATAATTGTGAGAACAATCAAGGAATGGGATTACACCACAAATTTTAGTTATTCTAATTAATTAATTTAATTAATTGAATTTTACCAAATTAATATCAAAATTACAAATCAACTCTCATTGCAAATGTAATTTTAATAGTAACATTCTAGAAAATTAAGTTTAATACCTCACAACTCTAGAAATATAGATGTACACTCCTTTTGATTAATCACCCGCTAGGATCGATCAATTAAAATTTATATAAATCTTAGCAAATAAATTTAGAGTTGAAATTCAAGTTATAATACCCCACTTAAGAAACCCCTATCTCTAGTTCGAATCTAAAATGAGTATTATAACTAGAATTTCGATTTTCTCTCGAAAATCATTTACCCTCTCTCGAGGCGTAAATTTAATGGTGAGGGATCAAAAATAACATTCAAAGGGAATTTTCAAGTAATCAAACTAATTAAACTAAAATAACATCAAATAAGGGTTTCCCCCCACCCCTTGAAAGGGGATTTATCCTAACATGGTATCAAACATAATAAACAAATATTCAATAGGCATTTAATATAAAAGAGTAGAGAGAAGAATAATCAAACCAATCTCTTGAATTCAATAGACTTCAATCCTTGAATGAGAAGCATAAAACCTTCCAAGTGAGTGATCAACAAAAATATAAATGAAAAATTCACTCAACTTGAATATCACACAATTATTTCACTCAATTTAAATCTAAAAAAAATAAAATAAAATAAATTTGTAAACAAAAAAAATATGTAATTTCTAACTTTCTCTCTAACCCAACTCTAGGGTTTCTCTCCTCTTTATTCCATCATTCTCAAAAAGGTCTTAAACTCTCTTTAAATAGTGGGTGCCATGGAGTTAGGGGTAAATTGAGTAATGAATTTTAGTGTGCATGAAAATGGTGAGGTGTGGGGATAAGTGGGTGAGTGGATAGGAATAAAAATCTGATTTAGTTATTGGGGGTATAATGGGAAGTTGGGGTAGAAGAGTTAGTTGGGGGAATTTTTGGGTAAGAGGTTTTAGTTGGGGGCTAATAAGGGAAAAGGGTATAAGAGGGTTTAAGTCACATGGGTTAAATGGTTTAGCGCCTGTTTAGTTCTCTATTCAGAAAATTCGATTTAAACATTGTTTTTAAATACAGTTTTAAAATTCAGTTTTTTGTGTTTATAATTATTGGTGTGCGTTTGGTAAAGTTGTTTTTAAATACAGTTTTTTGAAAATTTGACAAAATTGACAAATATGTATATTTATATCATACATATGCGTGTGTGTGTGTGTGTGTGTGTGTGTGTGTGTGTGTGTGTGTATATATATGTATGTACATATAAACATACATAAAACTTTCATACATACATGATACATGAATGTATACATACATACATACATCATAAATTATATACATGTACATTTAATAACATGTATTTTTAGGTATATTTAATGAGGTATGTTGTGGAGTTTATATATATATATATATAGAGAGAGAGAGAGAGAGAGAGAGTTAAACTCCCTAACATACCTCATTAAATATACCTAAAAATACATGATATTAAATGTAGGTGTATATAATTTATGATGTATGTATATGTATACATTCATGTATCATGTATGTATATACACGTACATTTAATATCATGTATTTTTAGGTATATTTAATGAGGTATGTAAAGGAGTTTAACTCTCTCTCTCTCTCTCTCTCTCTCTCTCTATTTATATATATATATATATATATATTTATAATGATGTCGCATATATAATTTACTATAAAATTATATACATACATGTATAAAACTATATATAAGTATCATGTATCTATTGATAATATTATTTAACTTTATATTATTCCATACGTAATTTTGTGTATATGTACATATATATTTTTTATTTATAAGAATTACACACATTAATGTATTATGTATGTATATTATATATTAAGGTATAATTGCTTAAAAATATTAAGAATGAATAATTCTGAGTTGAAAAATAAAAAAAAATAGATGTTATAAAACACCCAAAATCTGTTTTCTGAAAAACTTGATTATAACACAGGAATATTATAATTCTGTGTTTAAAAACAGGTTGCCAAACGAAGATTTTTATCAGAATTGTATTTAAACACAAAAAATAGAATTATAGTTGCAAACCAAAGAGGCCCTTAGTATTGGTTTGTTTGTCTTGGATTTGCAGGAGATAAGTTGTGGCATTTGTGGAAATGGGTTTTTGGAAGCTTGGATGGTGGTTGGATTGAAATGGGTAAGGTTTGGGACAAATGGAAGAAGTTGAGAATGGGCCAAAGGTGGAAATGGATTTATGAAGAGGGTATCCGGGTAGGGGAGGTTCGGAGTTTGGATCGGCCGGAGGTGGGTTGGAGGGGTGATGCCGTCGCCGTCAGACTGAGATGAAGTCAGAACGGAGCAGGTCGTCGTTGTCGGTTGCTTGGGTGGCAGTTTCATCGCCGGAGAGGGGCTGGCAGGCGAGGGTAGAGTTACTGCCGATGGTGGGGTCGGGGCAACTTGGTTTCGCCGGGGGTTTGGATAGCTGGGAACTTCGGCGGGGGACAGTAGGTGGTCCGATGGTTGAGGTTTTATCGGAGAGGGAGTGAGGCAGCGGGTTTCGGGTATGGGAAGCTGGTAGGGAGAGAGGGATTGCTGAGTTTTTGGGTTGGTAATGGTGGATAGAGAGGTGAGAGAATGTGTGCTTGGTTATGGAGGTTTAGGAGAGAGAGTGGTGAGAGGTTGAAGATGGGTGAGGGGAGTTAGAGTGTGGTGAGGGTGTAGGAAAAGTAGGTGTGAGGGTGTGTGTAGGATGTTTGTGTGTATGTGTTTTATTTGTGACCCTTACAAAAATGAAAATGAAATTAAATAAAATTCTAAAAAAAATAAAATCAATAAAGACTAAAATTAAAATAAAATAAAACTTCTAACCTAGAAATTAAAACTAAAATAAAAGAAATAAAAGAAATAAAACTAAAAACTAATAAAAATATAAAAACAAAAGATCTAAAATGTAATATATAATAAAACTAAAAATAAACTGTTAAAAAGAAAATGTAAAATCTAATAAAACTAATAAATATAATCCTAAAAATTCCAATCCTAATAAAATAAGATAAAATAAAATTAAAACTAAAAACTTAATAAAATCAAAATAAAATAAAATTATATTAATAAAAATAAAATATAAAAATAAAAAATAAAACCTAAAAATTCAAAAATAATCATAAAATTAAAATGACTCAAACTAAAAATCTAAAAAATAATAAAAGGGCACAAACTAACACACACGGGTTTCGGGGTAGGTTTAGGCTAGGTTGGGCTAGGTTAGGGTCAGGGGATTAGGTATTTAACTCCATAAAATGCACAATTGCCTTGAAATATAGCTTTTGATACTGCAATGTGCATTCGACTTACAAAATAAACATTTAAGCACATAAGATCCATATTGCCGAGAATTAGCAACTAAAGTATGTCTATTTGGGGTATAAATTGTACAGTTTTGGGTGCTTATCACACTTCAAGGAACCAAAATAAATAAATAAATCAGCTCAAAATAACATTTTTTGCTATTTCAAAAAAATCAGTCAAACTTTCACACTTTAAAAGCTATAAAGTTTGACTGATTTTTTTAAAATAGCAAAAAAGTTATTTTGAGCTGATTTTTTTTATATGGAGCCCTAAAAATGTTTAAATATCACATAAAAAATTCAACTCAATTTTTTTATCTTTTGAAAAAAATAAGTTTGCTTCATCAAGTATGTATACTTAGTATGTATGAGAGTTTGCCACGTCTCTCTCTCTCTCTCTCTCTCTCTCTCTCCATATATATATATATATATATATATATATATATATATATATATATATAATGATAATGATTTTCCTCGAACAAATACATGAACATGACAATGCTTATAACATTTATAAAGAATCAGTTCTGATTTTGAGGGTTTATGACTTAACCCATATGATAATAGTATAGATTTGGAGATACTCCCTAGAAGTTCAAATATTAGACTCCTCCTGTGAACAAGTGAATGTTACTATTAACAATCATGAAATAGGAAATCGTGATCCATATTTTTATATGAGGGGGTGAATCTAATTTTTGAACTTCAAAATGATATGTCTACATGTGCTATAATCACCGGACTAAGTAAAAAAAATCTTATATATTTCAAATATAGAGATAATGTGATTTTTGAAATACGTTTTATCTCTTTAGAAAATTCTTTTTTCTTACTAAAAGAATTTTTACAGATTAAAATGTGTCAATCATCACTCTCCCTCTCCTTATATCTCACCACATTGACAAATTTATATATCCCATCCATAAACAAGACTTAAATAATAAGTTGCTTGTAAGTGGAATAAAAAGGTAAAGTTGATATTTTAACAAAAATATAAGTAAAAGAAAAAGGAAATAAAAGGTTATTCGTAATTCATCAATATTACGTAGCTAGTTCAAGACCATGATTTTACGAAACCATGGCCTAGCCAAGGAAATTAATATATCATTTTCTCTTCCTTTCGAAAAAATAGAATACTTGAAAAATATAAGTGTTGATACCAAATTTAGTCTGCTGACATGGATCAATAAAGTAAAGACACGTGGCAGTCTACGTGGCAACAACAAACACTTCCGAGGAACTCACACGCTTCGAGGAACCATACTACAACGAGGAACACTGTTTCCCCGAGGAACTCATACGCTTCGAGGAACGAGAACTCTCTGAGGAACTCTTGAGCACCGAGAAGCTTAGGCGGTCCAAGCTGCACCTCGAACAAAGCATTAATAGCGGGATAACCAACAGTTTGACTGTTAATTAAATGCTTATCATTCCGACGCATACGCTTAAGGAGCATTGAATGTATCACCCTTTCATATGTACAACATTGAATGTATCACCCTTTCATATGTACATCATTTAATGTATTACCCTATAAATACATTGTACAATCCTCATTGTAAAGGGACCGGAATTTCTTGAGATAACTTGTAATCGGGAATTCCTAAACAATCAGCAATAACATAACAGTGGACGTAGGCCATTCTTATAAGGCTGAACCACTTTAAAAATTCTTTGTCTCATTTATTTATCTGTGATTGAATAATTAGATATGATCTAATTTTTTACATCAACAGATTGGCGTCGTCTGTGAAAACAACTGGTAATATCATTTTTCCATAAAACATAATCCATCACAAATGGCTGATATTCCAGAATCAAGCAATCGAAATGCTGGAAGCCCTCCAAATCCATCTGCTCTGCCAAATATTCCAGATCTGGCTGGAATAGTGACAAATCTGGCTCAGGGCCAGACCGTCATGCAAGAAACTATGCGTCAACTCATACAAACCCTCCATGGCGGTGTACCAACCCATTCAAGACCACGAAGTATTCAAAAAAATACACGTGCATCTTCTTCACGTAATAGGCATACCAATTCATATCGCAATGAGGAGTCTAAAGATTTTTCTTATCAACCTGGACGAACTTCATCAGTACGAGCCACAGATACTGAACAACGCATCACTCTCTCCCCAGAAAGGACCAGTGCGCTAGAAAGGTTAAGCAGAGTATCTCCTTTTGATCGATTAGGTCCTAGGAGGAGCAAAAGTCCTCCTAGAGCCCCATCGAGGAGTTTTCGATGACCATCAGACTTAAGGGAAGGATCTGCCCAGTTGCGACCAGCTGCTCGTCAAGAGAGATCCCAGGAAGCCACATCAACGCGATCAGTTGCTCAAACCAATAGGCCCGAGGAAGGAAATGATGCATGGAAAGGCTCTATTCAAAGGCTGGAGGATAGATTGAGGGAAATGGTAAAAGCTAAGAACCCCCTACAACGAACCTTTATTCGAGGAACACCTTTTGTCCAGGCCATTGTAGATTTTCTAACACCATCAAAATTCAAAGCACCTGTTGTGACCCCCAAATATGATGGAAAGACTGACCCCGGCCTTCATATAGAACAATACCAAGCTGCAGCCGACATATATGCTGTTCCAGATGAGATGAGATGCAGGGCATTCTCGGGAAATCTTATCGGATCTGCTCACATATGGTATAATAATCTTCCTCGGGGTAAGATTTTAACCTTTTTTCAACTGGCCGAGTTATTCATTGGAAATTTCTGTTTTGGGGCAAAGCCAGTTAAACGAGTAGCACATTTGTTAAGTGTTAGACAAAAAGCTGGTGAGAGTACCAGAGATTATATAACTCGTTTTAATAACAAGAAACTTGAAGTCATTGATTATGATGAGAAGACAACGATTACTGCTTTGATGAGTGGACTACTGCCCAACAAGTTGTACTACACTTTGGCCAAAGATCCACCTAGAACCATGTTAGACCTGATGGGAAAAGCGTCCAAGATTATGAATACCGAGGAGGCTATGGCTACGAAGAAGAATATGGATGCCAAAGAAACCAAGGTGGAAGGCGATAAAGCTAAGAAGAAAGAGCATAAGAACAATGGTAACGACAAACATTCAAAAAACAGGTCGGTATGGGACGTGATGAGGAAATATGATAATTATACTCCTTTGAAGAAGGATATCAACCATATTCTAGAGGAAATCAAGAACAACGAGGAACTAAACTGGCCAGAGAAAATGAAGGCAGATCCTGACAAGAGGAATAAGGCGAAGTATTGCGAGTTTCATAAAGATCATGGCCATATGACCAAAAATTGCATAGCTCTTCAGAATGAGATTGAAACACTCATTAGATGAGGAAAACTGTCAAAGTATGTTGATCGTGGAAGCGAAAGAAGGAACAATGACCGAACAAGAGAGAGGTCTAGATCTCCTCGAAGACCAGAGGAGAACAAGAAGAGAAACCATGAAGTTGATCCCGAGGATGACCCCGATCTTCCCAAGAGACCAAGACAGCCATAACGAGAGGTATTTTTAATACGCTTTGGGTCATTTGACTGTAATATTATAACAGGTGGAGATGCAGGAGGAGGAGACCTTACTGTAGAGAGAAAAGCTTACCTCTATGAGGCTTAAGCTTGCCCATACATTCAACGAATAAATCGCGCTGAGGAGGATTGCCCGAGAAAGGGTAACAAAGAGAATTTAGTTATTGGGTTCTCAAAGAATGACCTTGCAGGTGTTCTATATCCTCATGATGACCCATTGGTGATTAAGATAAGAATGAAGGAGGTAATGATTTCAAGAGTATTGGTAGATAATGGTAGCTCAGCAGACATCATGTTCTACTCGTGCTTCGATAGTTTAAATCTAAAGTTATATCAACTAGAGCCTTATCATAGACCCCTCCTCGGTTTTGCTGGCGAGAAAGTATTTCCACTTGGGACGATCAAGTTGGATATATTCATTGGCACGTGGCCGACTTGTCGAACAGAAAGAATACGTTTCTTCGTGATGGATAAGAATGTTTAATCATCATATAATATCATCATGGGAAGAGTAGGATTAAAGAAGTGCGAGGCTGTACCATCTACAGTGCATCAATGCCTAAAGTTTCCAATAAATTTTGTAGTACGAATTGCGAAAGGTGACCAGAAAGTAGCTCGGGAATGCTATTATTCATCCGCCGAGCAAGAGGAACTAGAGGAATCAAGGAAAAAGACTACTACTTATCAAGTGGAAGAAGGGGCAGAAATTGAAACATTGGATCCTAAAGATGAGTCACAACTCGTGAAGGGTCAAGTGGTGGAAGCTACTGAAAACATCATTCTAGACGACGAGCACCCTGAATGAACTACTCAAGTAAGTTCGTCGTTGGAAGCCTCACTAAAACAGGAATTGATAACTTTCCTTAGAAGCAAAAAGCAAACTTTTGCATGGAGTCATGAGGATATGCCAGGAATAGATCCAAATTTCGTGTGTCACGAACTCAATGTGAATAAGGTGATCAAGCTAGTGAAGCAGAGAAGAAGAGTGTTCAGCCCCGAGAAGAATCAAGCTATACAGGAGGAAGTCGAGAAGCTCCAGAAAGCTTGCTTCATTGAAGATGTTAAATATCCAGACTGGTTAGCCAATGTGGTGATGGTAAAGAAGAAGAACAACAAATGGAGGATGTGTGTAGACTTCACCGACCTCAACAAAGCATGTCCAAAGGATCACTTTCCATTGCCCCAAATTGATCAACTAGTCGATGCTACCTCGGGACACGAGCTGTGAGCTTCATGGATGCTTATTCTGGATACAATCAGATTAAAATGAAACCTGAAGACAGGGAGAGTACTTCTTTCATTACCCCTAGGGGAACTTATTGTTATAATGTTATGCCTTTTGGTTTGAAAAATGCAGGTGCGACATATCAGCGGTTGATGAACAAAGTCTTTGCTGAACAAATCAGTTGCAATATGGAAGTCTATATTGACGATATGCTGACAAAGAGCAAGAAAGCTGCCGATCATCTAGTTGACTTAAGTCAGACTTTTGATCAACTAGATAAATATCAAATGAAGTTGAACCCGACAAAGTGCATATTTGGAGTACGAGAAGGCATGCTTCTCGGATACATTGTCAACCAACGAGGCATTGAAGCAAATCCTGAAAAGATCAAAGCTCTATTAGGGCTGCGATTTCCGATGACGAAGAAAGAGGTGCAAAGTCTTACAGGACGAGTAGCAGCACTCAACAGATTTGTATCACGAGCAACTGATCGATGCCTCCCATTATTCAAGACACTCCGAAAGATTTTTGAGTGGAATGATGAATGTGAGAATGCTTTTCAAGACTTGAAGAAATACTTGGGAGCACCTCCACTGTTATCCAGGCTAGTGATGGGAGAAAAATTGTACTTGTACCTAGCAGTATCGGAGCATGCAGTTAGCTCGGCGTTAATAAGAGTGGAGAATGGAGTAAAAAAACAAATCTATTACACAAGTAAGGCCTTCCGAGGACCAGAGATCAGATATCCAAGGCTGGAAAAGTTAGCACTGGTGCTGATTGAGGCGAGTAGGAGAATGAGACCATACTTCCAGGCCCATACTATAGTCGTATATACTGACATGCCATTGAGACAAGCCCTTCATAAACCAAAAAAATCAGGGAGATTGATGTACTGGGCAATAGAGCTCGATGAATACGATATAGTCTATGAACCCAGATCATCGCTTAAAGGGCAAGCTGTAGTGAATTTTATAGCAGAGTTCACCTATCCTCATACCCCCGAGGAGCAAAAGTTACTCGCTGATGAACCTGTGGATGTTACAGGATCAACAAACACAAACTCAGACCAACTCCGGTTAGTAAAAGGGCAAGTGGATGTTATAGGATCATCAAATTCGAGCTCAGACCAACTCCGATTGGTAAAAGGGCAAGAAAAGATGGTCGACGAAGAGCGAGAAATATCAGGGGAATATGAAAGGAAGCAACAAATATTTCGCCGAGGAACTCTATCAGATCAAAAGTTTGAAGACGAGTTACTTATATGGAGGCTATATGTAGATGGCTCATCTTGCACAACAGGCAGTGGGGTAGGGATAGTTTTGAGCACTCCGGACGAGGTCGACATGGAGTACGCCCTACGTTTCCAATTTAAAGCTTCCAATAATGAAGCTGAGTATGAGGCCATGATTGCAGGTCTTAATTTGGCGAAAATTATGGAGGCATAGTAAATTATTGTTTTCAGTGATTCTCAATTAATTGTAAATCAAATATTGGGAATATATGCAGCCAAAGGAGAATTAATGATCATTTACCATGCAAAGGTGATGGAGTTCGTATCAGAATTTGCTGCAATTCATCTGGTCAGAATACCAAGAATGGAGAATGCAAGAGCAGATGCCTTAGCTCGATTAGCATCAGCTACTCGTACCGAGCTACGAAGAACAATCCCAATTGAAGTTTTAGTTGGTCAGAGTATAGATCAATATTTGGCGATGAACTTTATCACCCTTGATTTAGGACCATCTTGGATGGATCCCATTAGGGCATATATTGAAGAGGGAGAATTACCAATTGACAAGCTTGCAACCAAGAAATTGAAGTTTAAAGCTACTCGGTATGTATTAACTAACAGTGTTTTATATAGACGAGGAATTATGGCAGGTTTGCAAAGATGCGTACATCCCTCCGAGGTGAAAGACTTGATTAAAGAGATCCATGAAGGGTCCTGTGGAGCCCATGTAGCATGTCGAACGCTTTTGCAAAGGATGATGACGCAGGGATACTACTGGCCGACGATGAGGGCTGATTGTATAACCTATGCTAAGAAATGTGACAAGTGCCAGCGCTTTTCCTCCATCCAAAGAACTCCACAGGCATTGTTGACACCCATCACTTCCCCTTGGCCATTTTCCATGTGGGGAATAGATTTGGTTGGACCACTACTAACGACTAGAGGAAGGTTCAAATACCTCGTCGTCGTAGTCGATTATTTTACTAAGTGGGTGGAAGTTGAGCCTCTCATTGATATGACGTATGAGAAGGTGTACCAATTTATTTGGAAGAACATCATTTATCGATATGGTCTTCCTCATGCTTTCATCACAGACCATGGAACACAATTCGATAACGAGGAGTTCGCTGTCTATTGTCATCAATCAAATGTGTTTAAGATCCACTCAGCACCAGGTCATCCTCAAAGAAATGGACAAACTAAAGTGACAAACATAACGCTGCTAAATGGCTTGAAGAAAAGACTGGATGATGCAAAAGCAAACTCGATCAACGAGTTACAGTCAGTACTATTGGCTTACCGAACTACTCCCCGAGTAGCAACTAGAGAATCACCATATATGTTGGCGTTTGGAAGTGAAGCTGTTATACCTGCCGAGTTGGGCCTCCCAACACACAGGATACTAAATTTCAACTCCCATGTCAGCGACTTAATGAGAAGATTGGATTTAAACATGCTCGAGGAAGTTAGAGAAGAAGCCATTAGAAATGTTGCTTACCAGCAGCGAAAAACTTTGTTCTACAACAAGAGAGTGAAGAAGTGCGACCTGAAAGAAGGAGACTATGTGCTGAAGAAAGTAATTCAAAATCACAATAAGCTGGAGGCAAACTGGCATGGACCATACCGAGTTACAGAAGTTGTTCGACCAGGAACTTACCGAATAGCAACTCTAGAAGGGGAGGAGTTTAAGAATGCATGGAACGCAGAGCACCTGCGCAAGTATTATCAGTGATGAATTAAATGAAGATATTTTGCCGAATTATTTCTTTTTATTGAAAGTTTTTCGAGGAATACTAGTGCTACACACTACTCGGCAAAGCTCAGGCTACTCAAATTTTTTCTCGAAAATGCCAACTAAGGTTGGTCGAGAAACCAATATTCCTCCGGGAAGTAAAGCTACCTATATTCCTCCGAGAAGTAAAGCTACCAATATTCCTCCGGGAAGTAAAGCTACCTGTATTCCTCCGGGAAGTAAAGCTACTTGTATTCCTTCGGGAAGTAAAATTTGTATTCCTAAGGGAAATAAAACTATATGTTTCTCGGGAAATAAAAGTATTCCTAAAAATGCCAACTTATGTCGGTTAGGAAGTAAATATATTCTCGAAAATGCCAACTTGAGTTGGTCGGGAGGTAAAATTATTTCAAAAAGACTAACTATGGCTGGTCGGGGGAAACCCACCAACTGTAGTTGGTCGACAAGGAAAATTTACCGACCTTGGTTGGTCAGAAACATTTAAGAGAAAAATCTACCAACTATGGCTGGTCGGGGATAAAAACCCACTAACTGTAGTTGGCCGACAAGTAAAATTTAAAGTGATCGAGCAACATTTTTTATACTCGTAACTTTTTAAGTTGGTCGAGAAACAAAATATTATTTTTGCCAAATGACTACCACAAGTTCAAACTACTCGATAATAAGTTTATTGGCAAACTACACAATATTGTTATCTTTTTATACACATGCACAAATATAAAGTGTTTTACAAGACAATAGCAGTTAAAATTGTGAACAAAAATGAAAGTCTTTCATTAAATCAAAGAATAGATTACATTGGTAATGAAATATATACTAACTGTTACATCAAAATTTCTACTCTATTGGTTTCTTCCCCTCTGCTTTTGAAACAAGTTCCTCGCCAGCAGGAGGATCATTTAAAGCAAGAGGAGAGTTTATGAAGTTCAAATCTTTTAACATCCTGATATTCATCACGGATGGTCGATCTAAAAGGTGCTCGAGACGAGATAATTCAATACTTGAATGGAGATTGTAGTCGCCGAGATACTTGGAAATTAAGCATCGAGGAATGGCCCGAGCAGGGATCTAACTCATATAAAGTTTGAACGGTGGCACGGGTAGGTCGAGCAGCCCAGGATCCACAGGTAATGACCCTGTTCGAGTTGCAGCACACCTAAGGCATTCAACCAGCCTTACTTGTAGCCCTCATTGTTGGCATTCTGGATACGATCGTCCAAGTGATAGAGAGCTTCGTTATATCCAGCCATCCAGAACTCCCTGGGCTATTTGTGGAATTGATATGTTAGTCTTTCCAACTGCTCGTGGAGATTTTTAATGAAGATATCTTTATTCTCCAAGGAAGATTTATGCGTGGAAAGCTGCTCTTCCAGGTCTCTGATCTTCTTTGACATTTCAGCCAACACCTGGTTCTTCGCCATTAATTGGAAGGCCTGGTTCTCTAAGGCAGATTGAGTCCTCTGTTCCTCGATAGGAATCCGAGGAGCTCTTGCTCAACCATGAGAAGATGTAGATGGGCCAGACCTCTTCAAGGTTTCCAACTCGTCCCTCAAGTTGGCGTTCTCGACTTCCAAGAATGAGAATCCCTCATCAGTCACTAGGATCAAGGCTTTTGAAGTAGAAGATGCAAACTTCAACTGTGACAACTCTCTTTGAAGACTGTTGTTCTCTTGCTCTAATAATTCAGCTATTTGTCTGCACTCCTTGACCTCACCCTTCAGAGTTCTCTCCCTCACATCGTAGCCAGCAAAAAGTTTCTCGTAACCCTTGTCGGCAACGATCTGCTGGTATTTCTTCTCGTACCCCTCATGCAACAGGGCAGTGGATTCTCTGTATTGTTGCTGAAGGTCTTCAAGAATGCCTTGGAGATCCTCGATCATGTCATAATAAGCCACATTATTGGCCACTGCTCGATCAAGTAGACACTTCAGATATTGGTATGCTTCAACTGCTTGTTCAGAAGCATCTTGGCCGAGGATGTCGACGACTTGTGCTGCACTCAGATCTGTGTGACCAACTTTAAAATAATCATTGCATTGTCCCAGCAGCTTGGTATCATGAGCAGATAATAATTCCATCCTGGCCAGAAACTAGTAGAGAAAGAAGAAGCAATAATCAATAAAAGTACCAACTAAGTATGAAGAAGAAGGAAGAAAATCTAACAGAAAAGGAGTGGATCTGATGACAACGAACGATGGAAGAGATGAATACACAGGAGAGAAATAGACGACGAAAAACTCAAAGATACAAATTTGAAAAAGTAGAAGACGATGGGATTTTCTGCAGCGTTTAAATACTCTGCCTTGGGAAATGGTAAAGTAATGATTATAAAAAGAAACAATTACGCTACCGGCGGCTAGAGGAACAAAAAGGGCGCGACAATCGAAGCGAGAAGAAACGATTACGCTACCGGCGGCTAAAAGGACAAAAAGTACACGAAAATCGAGGCGGTTATAAAAATTCAAAAAAGCCTGATTCTACGAATTTGGAAAGAGAAATAAATACAAGGGAAACGCTCCTAAAAATCAGGAGGACTATTTAAAGCTATCATATTCCGAGAAAGAATGTTCCACACTCCTCAAATTTCGAACTATGAAACATTGGGGGCTTCTGTTGATACCAAATTTAGTCTGCTGACATGGATTAATAAAGTGAAGACACGTGGCAGTCTATGTGGCAACAACAAACACTTCCGAGGAACTCACACGCTCCGAGGAACCATACTACAATGAGGAACACTGTTTCCCCGAGGAACTCATACGCTCCGAGGAACGAGAACTCTCTGAGGAACTCTTGAGCACTGAGAAGCTTAGGTGGTCTGAGCTGCACCTCGAACAAAGCATTAATAGCGGGATAACCAATAGTTTGACTATTCATTAAATGCTTATCATTCAGACGCATACGCTTAAGGAGCATTGAATGTATCACCCTTTCATATGTACAACATTGAATGTATCACCCTTTCATATGTACATCATTTAATGTATTACCCTTTCACATTACAGCCCCAGGGCTATAAATACATTGTACAATCCTCATTGTAAAGGGACCGGAATTTCTTGAGATAACTTGTAATCAGGAATTCCCAAACAATCAGCAATAACTTAATAGTGGACGTAGGCCATTCTTATAAGGCTGAACCACTTTAAAAATTCTTTGTCTCATTTATTTATCTGTGATTGAATAATTAGATATGATCTAATTTTTTACATCAACAATAAGTGTTACATATATGCTTATATAAGACACTTACTAGTTCCTCACAAACCAAACCTGAGAAGAAACTAAGAAATTTGTATGTTGTGAAGAATTTTGAAATGTCAATATTTAATTTACAGCTTCTCTCAAGATAAAAAAATTTAGAACAAATAGTCAAATATTCAGTAAATAAAATGATTTGAGGTAAGATATACATGTGTAGATGAAATCGTGAGCAACAATAATTTCTAAAAGGAAAATCAAATGAATTGAAAATAAAATTTACATAAATAACACTATCTTGACTGTTAATTTAGACATGTCACACATCTGGATATGTATACAAAATGTGAAAAAATTATCGAGTAAAAAAGAAAATATCTAATGAAAACTTAAAAAATAAGGAAATATACTTACAAATTACTTCGTCGGATTACTCTATCATTTCTTGATTACACGTTTGGGGCTCTAGATATTTTACCTTATTGCAACACCCATGGATAAAAATTATTTGAGCTTATGGATTTAAAGTTTTTTATTGTCTTCTCCCCCTCTGATAGGATTATATTCTCCATTTATGATTTTCATTACGATTTACGTCATAATTCGATCTCTACACCACTAATGTGACGGATCATACTTTTTCACGTGAGTCGCCTCTTAGACCCTGTAGTATTCACAAGAGAATTTTGGACCAAAAAAAGTGAGTGTAGTAGATATAGTTGGGTTGGATCATGAATGGATTACATCGGTCTAGATAAGAAAAATGTAGGTGGTAATTTCCTATAGGTGACGATATTCAATGCGCACAAGCCAAACAATAATGAATATGAGATAAAGCAATAAAATCACACACATAATACAAGATGTACGTGGTTCAACAACATGCGTACATCCACGGAGTACTGGGGTATATTATATATTGCTTTAGAGAGCTGGTTGGTAGAGTTGTAGCACTGCTCCACGTTACCATATTACGTGCCCACTTATGGGGGTAAATTTATATTTATAAAGCAGTTTAGGAGAGTCCTAAGCTCCGTCAATAGCTATCCTTAGGATTTCTAACCTATTTCTTATCATAACCAACTCTTACAAGTGATTGACTTGGAGCAGTCTTTTTGATTTGGACTATTCATCAATTATAGGTGCACGTGGCCTGAACGCTTGTGACGAGAACTTGCTTGTGCGATTCTGGACCCCATAATTGCCCCCAAATTCTAAGGTCTCCTTGAGTTCTTCAAGTCGGATATTGATACCTGACAATCTTTACACTGAGGGAATAACATTATTCCTCATTAGTCAGAGGGCAATTTTGTAAATGCCCCAGAAAGTGGAATATTTTTTCTTGCGACTCCATCTCTGTCATTTTTCTAAACTTCTTTAATTTCTTTTCTCAATTTTTTCTTGTAATACCCCGTACTTTTGGCTATATTTATTTTTGGGATTAATTAATTAAATGCGTATTAATTGGAAATTAATCCGGGTTATAAATACTACTGAGATGCGAGTTGGTATTTGATTATGTGCATATATGATTATATATGTATTTGGTATTATGAAATTTGTCGTGAGATTTATATACGGCAAGTTGGAAACTTTGTTGAGACGCGTGGGACCGCCACGTCACCGGGTAATATTTTGATAATAAAAGTGAATTTAAAATCTATAATCCGTATGGTCGTTTTGAGTGCACCAACGCGTCCGGAAGGGTCGAGATAGTCAGAAAACACTACCCGGGGGTGTAGTTTGGGTCCCGGGGTATTTTTAGGCCATACCGGCAACTTAAAGGGTATTTTGGTAATTTTACATTTTTAGGAATTAAAAGTGACGAAAATTGGTTAATTAAGTCTGATGTGGATTTGACCCACTAAGCCCATAGCCAACCCATATTAACCTAGAAGGCTACGTAGGTTATCATTTAGGTTTTCGAAGTTTCCTCAAATCAAAACCCTAGCCACCTTAAGCCACCATTGGAGAAGAGCTTGGAGAGAGGGAATTCTGCAGAAAACTTCATCTAATCTACACCAAAATCAGAAATCAAACCAAGGCAAGTGATTTAAATTACATTCCTTATGCAGTGAATGCTTTTTCCATGTTAGAAAACTTGTTAATCAATCTTACATAAGAGTTAAAAGAAAACCCATGAAATTGGAAGTTGTTATTTAATTTTGGGATAGGTTTGCATGTAGAAACATTATTTGAAGATTTAATTTAGAGATTTCATATCTATGTGATGTATAAACGGATTAAAATCTGGGAAATTATGATGAGAAGAACCTAGGGTTTATGTTCTTGAAGAAAATTGGGAATTAATGTAGAAATTTGTGATTTAATGATGTTTAGAAGGTATTAAACCCTTTAAAGATGTTAGTATAGCACCTTAGCATGTTTGAGGATGATTAGAGAACTCAATATATTGTTGGAACGAATTTTAGAAGAGATTTGAGGAGTAAAAATGGATGAAAAAATGAATTGGGAAAAATCTAGGCCGAAGCTGGTAGCTCGTTAGAAGCAGCCCCCAGGTCGTTCGAACGAACTCGTTCGAACGAGCTTCTAACGAGTTGACCAGTCGCTGTTAACGAGAATGGATTTCGTTCAATATCTCGTTCGAACGAGATATCGTTAGAAGGTACAGTTCGTTCGAACGAATTGGAACCTCGTTCGAACAGCCTCGTTCGAACGAGACTTCTAACGAGTTGGCAGAGGAATCTCGTTCGAACAGTCTCGTTCGAACGAGACTTCTAACGAGTTGACAGTTTGGTCCTTTTTGGACTGTTTTGATTTTTGGAGTCCCGTAAACTTATTCGAGGATATAGATATCATTCCGTAGATGTAGTAATGATAGAATTGGGACATTTGGGTATTTATGAGAAGGAATTTACATACGAGAGTGTATTACATGGACGGGTTGGGTTGAGACGTGAGTGACTACTACGACGTGAGATAATTATGGCGCGTATAATTACAAACCGGAATAGTATGAATTGTGATTATTATAGTTAGTACGAGAGTGCAATATGTACTACGATTAAAATACGGTATTACTAAGATGTGTGTTTACTTAGTATTGGTATATGGATTGTGTGTATGACATACCTACCATACTTGCTATCACGGGAGGTTGCGTTCGCTTAGGACCCTCTAATCCTTGTGTGCCTACGGGGGGGATATAGACTGGTACCTCGATGAACATAGGTCATAGAAGGACTTATTGTGATATTAATAAGTCTGCTGATCATGGGAGCGTAGGTATGTGCGTGACCCATGTGATGGTGACTGTGTTCGCCTCCACTATTTGTGATTTGTGTTATCTGAACTATTCCTGAGAGACTCGGAATATGTGATCCTTATATACGTGATGTACCGGGATGGATAGCAGAGTATGTGTGCACCGCATCTTAGTTCTCGGGGTGCTTATATTGTATATTTACGATGTGATTAATATACATTTAATTAATAAGAATCCTCATGTTAATGTTGTAAATATATTACGGTATTGTTTCGACAAATATAACGAGTTAACTGATAGTTATATATATTGCATATTGAGTATCTGAGTTTACGTTAAACCCCTATTTTAATTACGAGCGTTATTATGTTAATGGAACCGAATATTATGGGTAGGACCTTTGGCAGTCTAGTTAGATATGTTGTCACTTAACTAGTGGTATGGGTAGTTATAGATGGGTACTTGCGTTAGGAGTGCACAGTTAGACGAGAGGTGAGAATATAATGTGAGTGCACGTCCTAACATGTACTTTGCATTTAATGTTTTAAATGTTTTTAAAGAACTTGCAGGTTTTTAAAATATAACTCCACATTCGGGCTCTGACCCGTTTGCTTTTCAAATCTTTTTCTTGTAAAACCATTTTAGGTGCACAGCCACAAGGACACCAAGCATAGGATACTCATTCAGGTGACGAGCTGTAGCGGTTTGTGGAATCTACAGGGATTTGCATGTAGACGCTTCTACCTTTTGGATTCCAGAGTCACTATCTATCAGATGTAGGGCATGTTGCCCATTTCTACTTAGAGACATCTTTTACATTTCAGTTTTCAGACTTTAGCATGTTTTATTTCAGTTTCGGTTATTTATTTCAGTATGGGATTGTAGTGAGGAGTTGTCCTCCAGACTTTATTTACTCTTTTGTGATGATTATTCGTTTTACTTCAGTATGGTGAATGGTGTTATTTATTTCTTCATTACACTTGTTGCATGTTAATCAGACTTTAACTAAAATTTGGCACTTACTTTTTAAATACTAGGTGGTTAGTAAAAATAAAATGTTTTCGACAGTGATGCTATTGACTGAGCCAACTTGGCATTTTGAATTAATTTAATAAAGGAGTAGCTACCCGGTATTTAATTAGTCGGGGTGTCACAGGTGGTATCAGAGCATCAGGTTCTAGTGTCCTTTAGGATCTGTACGGCTATTATGTTTCCGCTACGTTTCTTTGATATAGAGCCCTATATTTTAGGACTGTTGTACTCTTTTGTATATGCTTCGTTCTTCTGCTTTATTAAGTTTATAACCGTGAACTTATAAACTTTGTTCTTATTTTAGATGCCTCCACGACGTGCACGATGAGTTCCCAGGGATGCAACGCTCGAACCCCAGCCTGCTCCAGTTCAGGGCATGATGAACGCCGCTGAGGTTGCTGCTATAGTAGCCCAAGCGGTAAATGCCGCGATTGCCGTGATTCAACAGGCACTGCCTCAGGCGCCGGTTGTCGCGCCAGGACAGTTTAATGCATTCCCATCTGCTTGGGAGCGTGTACGTGACGCTTTTTAGAAAGCGCATCCGCCAGAGTTTGCAGGTAGCTCAGATGTGGTAGTCTCGAGCCAATGGAGGAAGGACATACAGAGGCATTTGAGGATGCATGAGTGCACTGATGTTCAGAAGCAGGTACTAGCTACTTTCAAGCTAGTTGGATCTGCACTACAGTGGTGGGAGTCTATTACCACCGCAGAGGAGAGGGATACCCTCACGATTCAGGAGTTCTGGGTGCGGTTCGATCACAAGTACTTTCCGTCGGCTGTTCATACGGAAATGAGGAGGAAGCTGATGAGTCTGAGGCAGGAAGGCAAGACAGTGGCCGAGTATGAGGCCGAGTTCACTAACCTGTTGAATATCGTTCCAGACGAGATTCCAACAGAGAAGAAGAAGATTGAGAAGTTCACCGACGGGTTGAATTGGAGGATCCGTCAACATCTGCTAGGGAACCTATCATTGGCCACTTATTCTGATGTGGTTAACGCTGCATTGTTGCACTGCCAGGACCACCGTTTTTATATGGCCGAGGGCAGAAGGTCGGGGGAGTCTAGCCATCAGGGCAGGACCGGAGGACATGGTGCCAGCGGGGCACAATCGGGTCAGGGGCAGAGACAGAATGAGCAGGGCTCCCAGCAGAGGGATAATAAGAGGTTCCGGTCAGGGAACTACAGGCGGGGACAGGGAGGTTTCCGTCAGGGCCATCAGGGTCCAAACGGCCATCAGGGCCGACAGGGACAGAATGGGCAGCAGTTTCATCAGGGCCAGCAGGGCCAAGGGAGGAATGGTAACGGCCACCAGGGCCGGGGACAGCAGGGGCAGAGGGGAGGGAACTTCCCAGGGAAGTGCTTTGTTTGTGGCAAGACTGGCCATAAGAAGCAGAATTGTCCTGACAGGGGCAGGGCCCCACAGCAGCAGCAGCAGGGTGCTCGCCAGGAGCCACAGAGGCCTATGTTTCCCGCCGCTCTTCCCGCACCGCCACAGATGGCAGCATTGCCACCCATTCCAGCAGTCCCAGCTCAGCAAGGGCAGCTACAGTATGGACGTGTCTACAACGTCCACCAGGCTGCAGTTCCACAGGCACCGCCCGCGATTGAGGGTACGTTTCCTATCCATGGCACTATGGGTCGGGTGTTATTTGATACGGGTACTACACACTGTTTTATAGCTACACACTTCGCGAAAGCTTTAGGATTGTTAGCTATGGCAGAGAGCACAGTGACGTGTGTCGACTCACCATTGGGGAGTGGGTCACTTATTTTCTTTATATGCCGGGGAGTGGGGGTAGAGATTGGTGGTTTGGTATTGCCTGCAGACATGTTAGTGTTAGACGTGCATGTTCACGATGTGATCATCGGTATGGATTGGCTCGTAGCATATAGGGCCAAGATTGATTGCTTCAGCGGGAGCATTGTTTTTGCCATTCCGGGGCAAGAGATGTTTGTAGTGGCGATGCCTCGCCCAGAGGGAGGATCGACCGCTCATCTGTATTACATTGAGGAGGATACCTCTAAGGAGGTTGTGATTCCTTTGGATACGATCCCGGTTGTCAGGGAGTATTCAGATGTGTTTCAGGAGATACCAGGCTTACCACCCAGTCGAGAGATAGACTTCGTTATAGATTTGCTACCGGGTACAAGACCTATAGCACGTGCACCGTACCGTATGGCTCCAGCTGAGATGCGAGAGCTACAGGATCAGATAGAGCAACTGTTAGGGAAGGGCTTTATTCGCAGGAGTACCTCACCTTGGAGCGCTCCAGTTTTGTTTGTGAAGAAGAGGGATGGTTCACTGAGATTGTGTGTGGACTACCGAGAGTTGAATAAGGTCACGATACGGAACAAGTATCCGTTGCCTCGAATCGATGACTTATTCGACCAGTTGAGAGGAGATACTTTCTTCTCGAAGATTGACTTGAGGTCAGGATACCATCAGCTGCGTATCAGGGAGGAGGATGTCTCGAAGACCGCATTCTTGTCGAGATATGGTTCTTACGAGTTTCGGGTTATGCCTTTCGGCTTGACCAACGCTCCAGCAGTGTTTATGGACTTGATGAACAGAGTGTTCAGGGATTTCCTAGACCAGTTTGTCATTGTCTTCATTGATGATATTCTGGTTTACTCTCAGACAGAGGAGGAGCACGCCGAGCATTTGAGGCAGGTCTTGCAGACACTCCGTCAGAACGAGTTGTATGCAAAATATGAGAAGTGCGGGTTTTGGCTGAAGGAAGTCCAGTTTTTGGGGCATATCATTTCCGACCGGGGAATATCGATTGATCAGGGGAAGGTGTCAACGGTGAGGGAGTGGGGACAGCCCACGACACCAATTGAGATTCGTAGTATCCTGGGTCTAGCAGGATACTACAGGAGGTTTATTCGGGGTTTCTCAGAGATAGCAGGTCCTTTGACACATCTTACTCGTAAGGGGGTGCCATATATCTGGAGTGATGCCTGTCAGTTGGCATTCGATGAGTTGAAGGACAAATTGACCTCGGCACCTGTGTTAGCATTGCCGAGACCGGGAGTTGAGTACTTGGTTTACACCGATGCATTTTTGCAAGGACTGGGAGGTGTATTGCAGCAGGAGAGACAGGCCATAGCTTATGCTTCCCGTAAGCTTAAGCCTCATGAGAAGAATTACCCCACACATGATTTGGAGTTGGCAGCAGTGGTATTTGCCTTACGGATTTGGAGGCAATATCTTTTGGGGGAGAAGTTTCAGCTGTTCACGGACCACAAGTCACTACAGTATCTGTTCACGCAGAAGGAATTGAATATGCGGCAGCGTAGGTGGCTTGAATTTGTGAAGGACTACCAGTTCGACATCCAGTACCACCCGGGTAAGGCTAACGTGGTAGCAGACGCGTTGAGCCGCAGGCCAGCAGATGAGGTGGCAGAGGTGTGGAAAGCTAAGTGGAAGGAATTGGGACACCAGGATGCAGTGGCCCGATCTTTCATGTCTGTGATGACCGTTACACCACAGATTGTCACGAAAGTAGTACGGGCACAAGCTAATGACTCATTCTGTCAGGAGCAGATAGTTCGATTACTTGCAGAGGGAGCCGAGTCCTATACCGTTAGCTCAGACGGGGGATTACGCTTCAATGGGAGATTGGTAGTTCCGGAAGGAGAGGAATTGTGGCACGATGTGATGGCAGAGTCGCACGGATCACGGTTCGCGGTACATCCTGGAGGGGAAAAAATGTACCAAGACATGAGACGACAGTATTGGTGGAGCGGTATGAAGAGAGATATCGCTGAGTTTGTCTCGAAATGCGCCACTTGTCAGCTTGTAAAAGTGGATCATCAGAGACCAGCAGGATTACTACAACCATTGGAGGTCCCGGTGTGGATGTGGGAGAGCATATCCATGGGCTTTATCACGGGGTTGCCTACGTCACAGAGGGGTCACGACTCCGTTTGGGTAATTATGGACAGGTTGTCCAAGGTCGCTCACTTCTTACCCGTAAGGACTGATTACACTACGGGACAGTATGCCCAGCTCTTCATTTCAGAGATTGTGAGACTCCACGGTGTGCCCCTAAATATCGTGTCTGACAGAGACAAGATATTTGTTTCGAGGTTTTGGGAGAGTTTCCAGGAGGCAATGGGCACGGAATTGCGGTTAAGTACGGCTTATCATCCGCAGACCGATGGGCAGACAGAGCGCACCAATCAGATATTGGAGGACATGCTACGCATGTGCATTATTGACTTCGGGGGTGGATGGGAGCAGTACCTTCCACTGGTGGAGTTTGCTTACAACAACTCCTATCAGTTCACGATTGGCATGGCTCCGTTTGAGGAATTGTACGGTAGGCCTTGTCGTTCCCCAGCATGTTGGTTAGAAGTGGGGGACAACAAACTACTTGGGACGGAAGTGATTCAGGATACTTCGGCAAGGATTGAGTTGATTCGAAGTCGCATTCGGGTAGCTCAAGACAGGCATAGGAGTTATGCTGATGCGAAGAGGTTTTTCAGGGAGTTCCAAGTGGGGGACCAGGTTTTGCTCAGGGTTTCTCCGATGAAGGGGATTATGCGATTCGGGAAGAAGGGGAAGTTGGCACCGAGGTATGTGGGGCCGTTTCCTATTATTGAGCGGATCGGACCGGTTGCGTATAGACTTGGACTACCGGAGCACTTGCATCGGATTCACGACGTGTTCCATATTTCCTCGCTGAGGAAATACCTTAGAGATAATTTGGCTCATTCTCACATTGCTGTGGAGGACATCGATCTCCAGCCGGATAGCTCCTACGAGGAGGGGCCAATTGCTATTTTGGACCGAAGCGAGAGGAAACTGCGGTCAAAGATAGTCCCGTTAGTGCGTGTTCAGTGGCGACATCACAATGTCGAGGAGTCCACATGGGAGCGCGAGGATGAGATGCGCGAGCGTTATCCAGAGCTCTTTTTAGCAGGTACTTTCTAGTTTCGAATTTCGGGACGAAATTCAGTTATTAGGGGGGAAGTATGTAATACCCCGTACTTTTGGCTATATTTATTTTTGGGATTTATTAATTAAATGCGTATTAATTGGAAATTAATCCGGGTTATAAATACTAATGAGATGCGAGTTGGTATTTGATTATGTGCATATATGATTATATATGTATTTGGTATTATGAAATTTGTCGTGAGATTTATATACGGCAAGTTGGAAATTTTGTTGAGACGCGTGGGACCGCCGTGTCACGGGGTAATATTTTGATAATAAAAGTGAATTTAAAATCTATAATTCGTATGGTCGTTTTGAGTGCACCAACGCGTCCGGAAGGGTCGAGATAGTCAGAAAACACTACCCGGGGGTGTAGTTTGGGTCCCGGGGTATTTTTAGGCCACACCGGCAACTTAAAGGGTATTTTGGTAATTTTACATTTTTAGGAATTAAAAGTGACGAAAATTGGTTAATTAAGTATGATGTGGATTTGACCCACTAAGCCCATAACCAACCCATATTAACCTAGAAGGCTACGTAGGTTATCATTTAGGTTTTCTAAGTTTCCCCAAATCAAAACCCTAGCCACCTTAAGCCACCATTGGAGAAGAGCTTGGAGAGAGGGATTTCTGCAGAAAACTTCATCTAATCTACACCAAAATCAGAATTCAAACCAAGGCAAGTGATTTAAATTACATTCCTTATGCAGTGAATGCTTTTTCCATGTTAGAAAACTTGTTAATCAATCTTACATAAGAGTTAAAAGAAAACCCATGAAATTGGAAGTTGTTATTTAATTTTGGGATAGGTTTGCATGTAGAAACATTGTTTGAAGATTTAATTCAGAGATTTCATATCTATGTGATGTATAAACGGATTAAAATCTGGGAAATTATGATGAGAAGAACCTAGGGTTTATGTTCTTGAAGAAAATTGGGAATTAATGTAGAAATTTGTGATTTAATGATGTTTAGAAGGTATTAACCCTTTAAAGATGTTAGTATAGCACCTTAGCATGTTTGAGGATGATTAGAGAACTCAATATATTGTTGGAACGAATTTTAGAAGAGATTTGAGGAGTAAAAATGGATGAAAAAACGAATTGGGAAAAATCTGGGCCGAAGCTGGTAGCTCGTTAGAAGCAGCCCCCAGGTCGTTCGAACGAACTCGTTCGAACGAGCTTCTAACGAGTTGACCAGTCGCTGCTAACGAGAATGGATTTCGTTCAATATCTCGTTCGAACGAGATATCGTTAGAAGGTACAGTTCGTTCGAACGAACTGGAACCTCGTTCGAACAGCCTCGTTCGAACGAGACTTCTAACGAGTTGGCAGAGGAATCTCGTTCGAACAGTCTCGTTCGAACGAGACTTCTAAAGAGTTGACAGTTTGGTCCTTTTTGGACTGTTTTGATTTTTGGAGTCCCGTAAACTTATTCGAGGATATAGATATCATTCCGTAGATGTAGTAATGATAGAATTGGGACATTTGGGTATTTATGAGAAGGAATTTACATACGAGAGTGTATTACATGGACGGGTTGGGTTGAGACGTGAGTGACTACTACGACGTGAGATAATTATGGCGCGTATAATTACAAACCGGAATAGTATGAATTGTGATTATTATAGTTAGTACGAGAGTGCAATATGTACTACGATTAAAATACGGTATTACTAAGATGTGTGTTTACTTAGTATTGGTATATGGATTGTGTGTATGACATACCTACCATACTTGCTATCACGGGAGGTTGCGTTCGCTTAGGACCCTCTAATCCTTGTGTGCCTACGGGGGGGATATAGACTGGTACCTCGATGAACATAGGTCATAGAAGGACTTATTGTGATATTAATAAGTCTGCTGATCATGGGAGCGTAGGTATGTGCGTGACCCATGTGATGGTGACTGTGTTCGCCTCCACTATTTGTGATTTGTGTTATCTGAACTATTCCTGAGAGATTCGGAATATGTGATCCTTATGTACGTGATGTACCAGGATGGATAGCAGAGTATGTGTGCACCACAGCTTAGTTCTCGGGGTGCTTACATTGTATATTTACGATGTGATTAATATACATTTAATTAATAAGAATCCTCATGTTAATGTTGTAAATATATTACGGTATTGTTTCGACAAATATAACGAGTTAACTGATAGTTATATATATTGCATATTGAGTATCTGAGTTTACGTTAAACCCCTATTTTAATTACGAGCGTTATTATGTTAATGTAACCGAATATTATGGGTAGGACCTTTGGCAGTCTAGTTAGATATGTTGTCACTTAACTAGTGGTATGGGTAGTTATAGATGGGTACTTGCGTTAGGAGTGCACAGTTAGACGAGAGGTGAGAATATAATGTGAGTGCACGTCCTAACATGTACTTTGCATTTAATGTTTTAAATGTTTTTAAAGCACTTGCAGGTTTTTAAAATATAACTCCACATTCGGGCTCTGACCCGTTTGCTTTTCAAATCTTTTTCTTGTAAAACCATTTTAGGTGCACAGCCACAAGGACACCAAGCATAGGATACTCATTCAGGTGACGAGCTGTAGCGGTTTGTGGAATCTACAGGGATTTGCATGTAGACGCTTCTACCTTTTGGATTCCAGAGTCACTATCTATCAGATGTAGGGCATGTTGCCCATTTCTACTTAGAGACATCTTTTACATTTCAGTTTTTAGACTTTACCATGTTTTATTTCAGTTTCGGTTATTTATTTCAGTATGGGATTGTAGTGAGGAGTTGTCCTCCAGACTTTATTTACTCTTTTGTGATGATTATTCGTTTTACTTCAGTATGGTGAATGGTGTTATTTATTTCTTCATTACACTTGTTGCATGTTAATCAGACTTTAATTAAAATTTGGCACTTACTTTTTAAATACTAGGTGGTTAGTAAAAATAAAATGTTTTCGACAGTGATGCTATTAACTGAGCCAACTTGGCATTTTGAATTAATTTAATAAAGGAGTAGCTACCCGGTATTTAATTAGTCGGGGTGTCACATTTCTTTGAGTTACCATCTTCAACAATGATGCACATTATTAACGAGAGCACTATTTAAAATTTCAAAATTGATTACTAGCATTGGGTTAAGGAAGAATTAGTAGAGGGACCCTGTGAGCTCTATGCACTTCCTGAAGGTCATTGAGCGCCTTAAATCTTTATGGCTGAGTGTGGGGTAACATTACCCCTAAACTAGTCATTTATTGAGTTTTGTTAATACTTTAATATGGTCCAAGCCCATGTCACTCCAAGTACATAGATGATCGTTAACATGGTTAATTGTATTAACAAGTTATATGGGACCCATCTTGGTATTACAGATATTAATCACTGCTATTAATGGGCGAAGACCCATGAATATGTTTATTACTTAAATACGAGAGTGTCCAATTGGACTTTGTTAATGAATTTTCTTGATTCTAACAAATTTTATCGGGATTATGGTGTCATAGTAAAAAATTGGCAACATGCCCCCCTTTTTTAGGGCGAAGCACATCAATGGCTAATATGCCCTCAGGAGGGGTAAGTAATATGTTAGGTTATGATTGTAACTTTGTTGTTGTGTTCTCTTTTCTTTGACTAATTATAACTGCTTTTTCCTCTATTTTTTTTATAGTTACAAGAAAGAAAAAATGACCTTGTGGTGACAAAGCAAACTTTGCAGATCTTCAAAAGGTTTGGGCAATCTAGCAAAGGATTAAAATTTCTAACTATCTTAGGTCAACTGTTATGATCCTCGACTGTAAGGGATCTACCACCTACTATATCGAGAGTCCAATAAAACAAACTTAGATCATCCCTAATGTATTGGGCAACCCAGAAGCTTCCACCTCCCCAGACTCAAAAGGGTAGGGTGTAACGAGGAAGAAACATCATCTTCCTTCAAACCATTGGATGTATCATATGTTTCTTTTAATAGAGATTTCTTCGGGTCCCATAGCCAAGGAGAAAGTTTTAAATTTGATTGCTAGAAATTTAAGTACCAAGTCTCCCCTGCTTGCCCATCGGGCAAGGATAAAGATCTAGTTCGACCGACGAGTAAGGAGAATGAAGTTAGGGATCCTACTAATCCCATTAACATTGGGGATTCACCCTCCGAGGATCATGAACCCCTCCTAAGGAGGTTTAAGAAGGATCACGCTCCTCCTCCCCCATTGGTTGTTGTGAGAAAATCGAATGTTTATAAGGGAAAGGGTGTTTTTCAATATGTGGTTGCTCGCCCTGACCTGGCCTGAGACTTTATTTGATCAGGGGTCTTTCTTGCTGATAGGGCAACTGTTTTTGCCTTATCCCATGGTTGGTTTTTGGAACGTGAATTAAAAGAAAAATGTTTACTGGGACAGAAAAAGTTTGTCCCTAAAAGCGTTTTGGTTGTCCCAAAAGAGTATTTAGAACAAATTTTGCAATGACTAGAAAACGTCCTTTATACTCGACATCGCAAATGTTTTAGGGACGAGTTTTGCCATACTAAATTCTAATTCATGGATGCTTTACATTTGGAATTAGGGATGGATTTTCCCGTCCCAAAAGGTATTTTACAAAAAAAAAATTGCTCCCACTCAAAGAAGAGAGACAGTTTATCCTTCCCTAATACTCCTTTGATTATGAAAAAAATAATTAGGACGGTTTATAACCGTCCCATTAATAAACCAGTTAGGATTAAAAAATCATCCCAAAAGGCATTTCCAATTGATACAAAAAAGGAAGAGGGACGATTTATAACCGTCCTCATTGATAAAAAATATTGGCATAAAAAATCATATTATTGTATGTTGTATGTTGCAATGATAAATGACATGTAATTTGTATTATAAGTTAAGTCATCCAACCAAAACCACAATATACCAACTTCATTACTTAAAATGCGTATCTAATAACAAATCTTTCCATTAAATTACATCCAACAACCCAAAATAAACCTTTAAATCAATAAGTAAATATAATTATCGCATCCAAGCCCACTTAAATGATAGCAAAACCATACTGATTAATAAGAAATCAAATTGTCAAAAGAAAAATCGTCCCTAAATTAAGATGATATATATAGTAGCCCCGTTAAAAAAATTCTCCCAATGTCATACATATAGTAGACATGCTAAAAAACTTGTCTCTTCAATTAATACTACATAACTCGCAAACAATAAATAAACATTTATCAAAATAAGATTATAGTAAAATAAGATTATAATAAAATACAATATGTAAATATCTTAGTTAATTGTAGCGACAACTCTTTAAAATTTTTTAAAAAATTCGACAGAGTCTCATTTGTTTATATATGAAAACCAACTTGTTTAATCATCACAAAAGCCTAAAAAAATCAAAAACAACAATTTCGAATGTCAACAACAACAATAAATAAACAAGTTTTCGCCCTTTAACGATAAGTTTTCAAGCCTAAGTCTAGAGATTTGGAAATTTTTATCATATTCTCAAATTGAGACTCGTGATTATGCGGTCAGTTTCTATGTCGTTTGTTGATTGTTTTTCATTTTTGCCCTTTAAGGACATGTTTTTAAACCTAAGTCTAGAGATTTACAAATTTTCATCATTTTCTCAAATCAGGAGTCCTGTGACTATGTGGTTAGTTCCTACGAGTAATATTCATACGAGGTGTTCGTGCCTCTTAGGGGGCGCTTCAAGGTTACTTTGTATTTTCTCCCTTTAACGACATGTTTGAAGCCTAAGTCTATATATTTACAAATTATTATCATATTCTTAAACCGTGAGTCCCATGGCTACACGATTATTTCCTACAAGTTACTTTGGTCTCATAAAAGGTGTTTGGGCATCTTACAAGGCTGTTTGGCGGTTGTTTTGTATTTTTGTCCTTTAATGGCATATTTTTAAGTCTAAGTCTAAATATTTGCAAATTATCATCATATTCTCAAACAAGGATTCCCTTTATTACGCAGTCAGTTTCTACGAATTACATTACTTTCGTACGAGGTGTTCGTGCCTCTTATAGGGTCGTTTGGTGGCTATTTTGAATTTTCACCCTCTAACGCCATGTTTTTAATCTTAAGCCTAAATATTCATAAATTATCATCATATTTTCAAACCAGGAGTCCCGTGACTACGCGATCAGTTTCTATGAGTTACATTAGTCCTGTGCGAGGTGTTCGTGCCTCATATAGGGTCATTCGATGGTTGTTTTACATTTTCTCCCTCAAACGGAAAGTTTTCAAGCCTTAAGTCTTTAAATATGTAAATAATCATCATATTCGCAAACTGGAAGTCTTATGACTATGCGGTCAATGATGCGACTGAAAATGTGTCTCTACTGCATGCTTATATCGGTTCAGGTGCAAATCGGTCTCGTAAGTAGTAAACTCGATAAGAAAGGGTCGAATCCTCAGAAAAATAAGACAATCTCTCATGATGAGGATAGGTAATATGACTAATCTTAAGCTTATAATACCCCGTATTTTTATACTATATTAATTTGGGGATTTATTAAATTTAATGTGAGTTATTAATTTAATATAAATCCGAAAATTAATCACTTTATAATTATTAACGTGATGTGAGTTAGTAATTATGGGAAACTTGTTGTTGAATATTACTAATGAGTAAAGTAATATAATATTGGTTTTATTAAATGTCAAGAGTGAATAAAATGACAATTTTGGAAATTTGAGTCGGGACGCGCCCGTGTCGCGTCGGGACTAAATATTGATTAATAAAAGTGAATAAATTATAAATTGCTCGTATGGTCGTTTTGAGTGCGCCAAAGTGTCCGTAAGGGTCTAGATAGTCAGAAAAGTGTACCCGGGGGTTTAGTTTGGGTCTCGGAGCGTTTTTAAGCTTAATTAGTACCTTGGGAGGGCATTTTTGACATTTTGTAATTTTGGGTAATTAAACCCACGAAATTTCAAGGGTTATATCAGATGTCTAAGGTTTTCTTCTAGGGTTAACACAACCAAAGACAAGTGACGGCCATAGGAGAGGGAAGGAGAGAGCTTTCAAAGCAATTCTAGACCGAAATTTATCCAGTTGCACCGCCACCACCACCAACGCGTAGATCGCGCGACGGGGAACGCAACCACACCAAATTCGTCATCAAATCAGAACTTTGAAATTTCCAGGCAAGTATTTATCTTGCTTATTTTCGTTAATGCATCGTTCATGTTAGTCTAGGATGATTAGGATGAATTTGGTAGAAGAAAATCCATGTTGGAGATAGGAAAATCGCATGTAGTAATGATTTGAATGATAATCTGGAAACCCCAACCACGAATTTATGATGAATTAGGAGTAGAAATTTCTGGAAAAAGACTGATTATAACCATGTTTAATAAATTCTAGGGTTCTTGAGATTTATATGAGTTTTGGCCTATTAATCTATGGTTATTGATGGAAAATTGCATGCTTTACGTTGAAGATGTATAATATGGGTTTATACCATTTGTGGTACAAATTTTAGGGAGTTTGGGTGTGAAAAATCTGGATTTGATTGAGGTTAGATCATGAAACCCGTAGCTGTTAATCTGCAGAATTCGTATACCTGTTTGATCGATCGATCGAACCAGGGGTGTCGATCAATCGACGCATCGATCGATCGAGCCCCTGCCCTCGATCGATCGACCGACCCCTTCTGGCAGACTCACATTTCCCCTTTTGAAAATAGTTAAATTCAAATTAAATGAGTAGAAATATTTGGACATCCTTATTAAAATAATTTTGAAGATAAAGGAGACCAGTAGGACTTATTAATAATTATGATACCTTTAAGGTAAGACGAGATGTACATTTTTTGGGATATTTACATATAAGGGACGATGAAATTATGCATTAAAGGGAGAGACGCGTAAAATAGTTACGTTGGAAAAATAGATGAGTACCTACTGAATTCTACACTTGGGAGGATAGAGTCCATGAATGCTACGTAGTAAGTTGGATTAATCCCTCAATTAAAGTAAGAGACGAATCGTTATACGTGATAACTAAAGATTGATAAATAATGATAAATGTTATATTATGGGTGATGAAAGGTACCTATAGAGATATGGTAATAGTAGTATATTTATATGACTGTGTTTATGCATATACTATATACGTGTGAAAATCATGTCCGCACTACTTGCTATCCCTGAGGTTACCGCTCTGGGACAGTCTTATCTCGATGTGCCTTTATGGGGGATATTGACTCGTACCTTAGAAGATATATTACCTTGGTACAGGCTATCTGATCGATGGTCAGACTGTCCTAAGAGACGTGAGGGTATGTGCTATCCTCTTAGAGACTTGGAATCTATGTTTCGCCTCAATATTGTTTGTGTATGTGTTAATACAGTTCGAGAGTGATTCCGAACTTGTATTTCCCTTAGTACGAGTGAGACGGGGATTGGATAGCAGAGTATGCCCGCACCATAATTTTTATGTGGGGTGATGTTAGAATATATATATTATACGAGTATTTAATATATATATTAAATTCTAAAATTTGGAATTTCATACTGTGTTTATGGTAAGTAAGGAATGTATAATGATTTCAATTTGGATATACTTGTTTTGAAAAGCGTAACATGACACTGGGAAACTTTATTAGCAAATAAGGTTTAAATGAGAACTTTGTGGTCAAATGAAATTATCCTCTTAAATAATTATATTGTTCAGTTTAAATCTTACGAGTAACCTAAGATAAGATAAACCGTTGGGAAGATTAGTGCGATAGGCGTGCACATTAGAAGAAAGGTGAGAATTTCTCAACAGAGTGTCGCACTAATATGTTGTTGCATTGGCCTGTAAACATTTTAATACTTGCTAAACAAATTTTAAATCATTTACACTATCGGGCTCTGACCCGTCTCTATTTCTCCTCTCTCTCTTACATATATATGTATATATTATAGGTGCCCAGCCACAGGGGCGTCTTGCATAGGATCCTTTGGAAGGAACGTGCTACAACTTAGGTGGGAGTTGCAGGCCTCTTGCTTAGACGACCTCATTCATTTGATTTCACTCTTAGCACTATTTATTTCGGTTGGGCTCGTGTCGCCCTTTCCATTATTCAGTTGTTTTCTTGGATATTATAATCCATTTATTTCCCGTACTTGCACTTTGGAATTTATTATTGTCAGGATGTTTTCATTTAAAGTATTAAATGTTGGATTCAACTAGTTGAATGTTTAATTATTTGGATTGTATGTTCCACGATAGTTGTGGTGTGACTATTAAATTGTGTATTATGCAAAGTTTTAAATGTTGGTTTATTAAATAAAATTTGGAAAGTAATGTCTAAAATGGTTTTGACACTTAACTTAATTAATTAGGGTGTTAATTTGAAAATTTTATTTTTCGACAGTGATGCTAAGAATGAACCAACTGTTCACCTTGATTTTAATTTAATAAAGGAGTGATCGCCCGGTATTTAATTAGGCGGGGTGTCACAAAGCTGACTAAGAAAAAGAAAGAAAAGATGATGGGATTTGAATTTGATCTACTAACTAAGAGAAATTTAAGTTAAACTACTGAATTAAACTACATGTGCAGAAATTAGCTAATGTGATTAACTAAATATGAATGAGAAAAATTAGTTGGACTACAATCCCCCAAACCCTAGTATATTTACTGGATATAAAACTAATCGTGAATTAGATAATTGATAAAATCCAGTCTTTATTAATTTCAAGCATTACATATATGAGGGTACTAGCCCGCATCATACCTAATCAAGAGTAAGAATCAAGCGGTATCGAAATAGCTAACACGCATGTCGCACTCTTAAACGCGTCGGTTACCTAGGGCAAACGAGGTAAAAAGACCTACGACGGTTGTGACTACTATACAACATGATTCAATCATTTATTTAATTCAAGGAACTAATTTTATAGTAATGCAAACCACATCGGGTTGGGTTTATGCATCCCAACCCTTAAAAGTCTAGCCTAACATGGTGCAATTAATTAAAGATATGTTTTTATACTGTACATATATTCAAAACCACTATGAAATTATACCTAAGTAAGCAAGAGAATATAAGATCTTCTGGAAATAAACAAATCATGCACGAATTATAAACTTCAAACAATAAAGGAGAAGAAAATAGACTTTATTGTACAAATCTTGACTTGTAAACCATAAAATTGTAAAGTTGAGTTCCTAGGGTTCTTGGCCTTTTTCTCTCTCTAAAACTATGCAAAAAGGAACTTTTTAATGTCTGGTAACAAGTTAGAATAAAAACACTACGTTTTTATAAGAGTTTGGTCCATGCACAACTCTAATTTAGAAGAAAAATAATTCAAAAATTCTTCAATCGAATCGGTCCGGTCAAGGGGTATCGATTCGGTTTGGTTTATACAGAAGTCTTAACAACAGCGAACCGATTTTTTTTTACTCTTCATTAGTTCAGTTTGGTGACTCCGGCTCAGGGAACCGGTTCGGTGATATCTCCATCGGTTTGGTTCCCTCCATTTTTTTTTTCTTTTTCTTGCGATTTTCTCTCAACTTTGAAGCTTCATAACTTTTGATCCGGGGCTCGGATTTGGATGTTGTTTCTTCCTATGTGCTTATAGACTCAAGGGATTCAATCTTTCTTCAGGGTTCTTATCCGAATTTTAGATGTAAAATTACTCTTTTTGCTCTTTGACTTTTCTTCTTTTCACTTCTTTCTTTCTTTCTTTCGATTTCTTTCTCTCTTTGCGTAGACTAAATGCCTGCAAAATATACGAGAAATACACAAAACTCAGCGTACTCATTAGAAAATGTCAGTAGTAATTATATGAGATAAATTAACTCAAATTACACCGCACGGTGTGTTAAAATGACTCTAGATTACAGGGATAAATATGAAGAATTTATGCCTAATCAAACCCCCCTAACTTAGAAAATTGATCATCCCGGGCAATGTAAAAGAATCAAAACAAGGTCAAACTCTTATCAAACGTTTTATTAGGATAGAGTACCTCTTTCGTTGGCAAGCGATTACATTTAGCGTATGCAACAAGCCTTTAAACCCCTAGGTTACCCTAGTAGGACGAGTGGTGTCTCGTGAGGTTTTACAGAGAATATACCCACAAAATTCATTTTTCGACTCAAAGAAAAATCAAAATACTTAAAATCTGTACAATTTAAACTCTCCAAAAATAGTCACCATAAATTCATATTCACAAGTCTCAATTTGTATAGTGTGTGTGTACGCGAAGTCAAAAAATTAACCGCTAACTTCCACCGATTAATCATTACGTCACTTTTTGAAAATTCGCTTTGATTCAAATGCTCATGGGATGCTCTCGCAAACGAATCACTCAGAATGTGGCTAATTCCCTCGGTATGCATGATATAAAAGGGTAAATATAATGGAACACAAATTCATGCACTTAATTTGAAAGACGAAATTTATTTGGGTGAAATGATCTCTTCATCGGAATACGATCATTGAGAAATGAGAAACATCACCTCTTATTCACACCAATTAATCTCACTTTCTATCTTTTAATGTTTTAGCTCGCCACCCAGTAATCAATTCCGCAATTCGGACTAGTTTAGGACTTTCTTGGGTTTAAGGTGTATTGAGTAAAAATAGGATTGGTTGGGAAGGTCGGGATTAAAAAATGTTCTTATGATGTCCATTAGTGCTTTTTCGGCCTTTTGCTCATTTTTCTCTTCTTTTTTTTATATATATTTTTGTTATTTTTCACAATTTTCTTTTCTTGCTATTTTTGTTGAGCAACATTCTATTTTTTCTTACCCCTTTTTACTGCACCATTTGGACTACATCTGTGAAGTTTCCATTTTTCACAATTTCGAGCTATTTGGTTTTTCGGGTTACAAACTGTTGATGCAAAAACCTAGACTAGGCTAATTAATTGATCATAGATAAATATAAGTAAAAGAGACAAAAGATTTTTAAAGTAGTTCGGCTTAAGGGAAGAGCCTACGCTCACTGTTATGTATTACTTTCGGCTTGTTCAATTGCCTCTTTTCTCGTGTCCCTTGGATGTAGGGTTTATAATGTATTTATAGCCCCCAGGGGGTGTAAAAGTGCTGAAATATCAAAGGATGGAATGTGTTTATATTGTAGACATTTAAATCTGTACAAGCATATATGTATACAACTGTTGGTGTTTTCCTGTCATTGTTGGTCGGTCTTCTTGGTGTTGGTCGTCATTTCGTCCTTGCTAACTAGGATTAATCTTTCACTGTATAACATGTGTCAATATCCGAATGATCCACGTAGATGGATAATTTTTGGTATCAACACAAACAAAAAGGAAAACAAATTATTAGGCTCAAATTGGGTTGCAAGGTATAATTTTCATAACATTTTATGGCTAATATTTTTGGGTAACAAACGATGCCTAACTTCATTATCCAAATTATTAATTATATTACCATATGCATCTCGAGAATCAATTTAATTTAGAGATATTTTAACGCATTTTCAAGACAACATCTCACACGTTTTTCGTAACCGATCAAAATAAAGGAGTTGAGATCTTCAACGAGTTTTTTCTTAATGATGAAATGAACTTTGACTTAATCATTAACTCAAATTGGTTTAAAAACTCACAAATATTATAGGCTCAAAATCTCACCGGGTTAATAATCTCCACACTTATTCGTAAAGTCGTCAACTTTCTTTTAATTTCCATCTTTGATCAATTTTGACTTTGTGCATTTAAATTTTGATAATTTGAGACTTTAAACAAAATTTCATGACATTTTCAAAAAATTTAAATTCCAATTTTTATTTATTTTGAAGAAAAATATTCTTGGTTTTTTTTTTTAATTTTTATGGATTTTTTTTGAAATTTTCTTTTTTTTATTTTATTTTTTGGGCATTTTGGATTTTGTGAACCTTTTAAAGTGCATGCGTATCCCCCCTAACTTATAATTTTGCAAATTTCCAATGCAAAGGGACTAAAATCTAAAATAAAGGAAAGTGCGTAAAAATAAACAAAGGAAAAATGCAATTTTTTTGTATTACTTGAACTTGAAAGAGAGAAACATGACTCGTTATGACAAATCAAAAAATTTCCAAAACAAACAACGAACTACATAAAGAGAACCGAGATAGCACATCATCAAGAAAATAAGGCCTACTGTGGGGTGGTTGAGAGGGTCTGGGTGCGTTGGGATCATAGGGGTCATAGAAGTGAGTGGGGAGTGGCACCCCCTCACTTCCTTGGAGCTTATACATTTTCGCTTGAAGGCAGGCCATAATGCTAGTGTCACGTTGGTATGCTTCTTGGTCCGCCCTATAATCCCTTAAAAATTCATTGAAACTCGTTTCCATGTTCTTAATGAGACGAGTGATGTTCGCTCCCGCCGGCTCGTAATCCGAATCAGCCTCTCCGTCGTACTCCTCTTCCTCACCCTCTTCCATCTCAACATCCTCAGATTCCTCCTCCTCTTCCTCCTCCTCCTCATTATTAAAAAAAAAAAAAATATAGACTTTTTTTATAGCTAGTGTGAGATTTTTTTTGGGTCCAAAAATGCACTTTGGATGGTTGCCTTTATACTCCCACTAAGCAACTTACTATCTCCATTAATTGTCCACTTTGTATCAACAATCATTCTCCCTCAGTCATTTTCCCTCATCTGACAAAATATAAGGAAAGACTTGAACTTGAAAAGGAAGGGAAAAGAGAAAGTTGCAAAAGACTTGTAAGAAAGAAAGAAAAAACAGGGGAAAAATCCATCTTTGGGGTGTACATAAAATCCGGATAATTTCACACAACTCTCTTACAAAAATCTTTCAACATCCATAAATATGTTTTAGCAGAAAATATTTCCTCCCCCATTATCATTTTGTGGTATTGGGTAATTTATTTGGAATGAGTGTTAGTATGCTATATATTAGAGCGCATAGTTATATGAGACAGGATTGATTCTTGGCTTATTTGGAGACGACGTGACTCTAAATAACTACCCGCGCAGAGCTGGTAGGCCCGTGAAACTTCTTAAAGAGATTTAACTAGTCCGTGACTCATTCTAAGAATCGTCTACGATATATTTTATAAACAATTGAGGTAGTATTATTTATTTTTATTTTGTAGTAAATATTTGGATTCTAACTATGCAGTCCATATTTGTGATAATTCTATGAGGTAATGACTTAATTTTGAATAGTATACTAAATAAACTATGATTTTGATTTCTCTAATTTTTCACAAAACTCTCTGGGGTAATTTTCAATTACAGTATATAAATTGTACCAATAATTTTAAGATGTTTATATATCTATTATGGAAGTAATGGAGTCATGGGTGGGACAAATTTTTTGAAGACATTTTCATTACCAATAATTTTACCAAAATTGTTGGTAAAATTTATATATTTTATAGTAAGTGTCTTCTAAATGCTTTTATTCTTTCAATCAGGCTATTGATCTTCCAATCTTAGGTAAAGGTCATTATAGAATGGACCTTCAAGGAGTTAATTCTTTCAAAATTTTCAAATAGTTTTTTCTTTGCTTTAGTTCTTTTTTCTTAAAGTAATCCACCTTGGTAGGCCTTTTCTACCATTAATAATATATATGGGGTATCTTCACCTCTTCTTAAAAACAAAGAAAAAAATATTTCAGTATTTAAGTCAATCCAGATTTCATCAAAAATTAAATTTTTTACACTAATAAAACCCCTTCATGAAATACTCTTAAATAGCTCAATCCTATTTTTTAGTTATGAATGTGAAATGTTATGTCATGTAAGATGTTATTGTTGGAAATTGAATTGTATTTTTTTAAATAATTTATTTAGATCCACTTGTGTTTAAGAAATCAAATAAAAATCTGATAATTCGAATTAAATGAAAATTTAACATTTGATGACAAATGAAAATTTGTTATACGAAAACAAATGAGAAGTTTTTATATGGAAGTAAATTAAAATTTGTCATATGAAAACAAGTGAACTTTTTTTTTATGTGGAATCAAATAAAATTTGATATTTGTAATCAAATGAAATTTTGATATAAGGATTCGAAGGATAAATAATAAACATTTGCACTTTACAATGTGTTTACTACAAAAAAATTGTTAAAATATTTTTTGAACTGTTTATATGAAAGTGTAGTTGGTAGTTTTCACCCATACTAAAGTGATCAATGATGGAAAGAAAAAAATTTGAATGTCTTGTCATGAATTTTGTTGGAATATAATTTTAGTTTTTTTAATGATAGATACACTGAAATTCTGTGAATTTTGGCATGCATATAGTATGATGAGATTATGAATATTAAGATTTGGAGTTTATAAAAAATGAGTTGTATATATTTTATTGTGATTTTTACAAATATGATGCCCAGTGCTGAAATTTTTGGACAATTTGTAGTAAAATGAGTTTGTCTTAACTTATAATTAATGTTTTTGAGTGATTCCAATATTCTGGAAAACTAAACTCATAAAGGATGAAGTATGAAAAATTTCATAAATTTTCAATGAGCGGTTTGATCGAGGTGAAATTTCAAACTTGAAGTTTTGAATGAAATGTTTTGACTCGAAACATTTTCCTACAAATTTGAACCACATTATTATTGGAAAGATATTATAAATCTTCTGTGTATTTTAGCAGTTTAAATTGGAAGGTTATGAAGTTCTAAGAATATTGTGGGATCAGAAATGAAAGATCAATATTATAGAAATTGTATAGCGTAGTACGAATTTTCTACAATTATTAGTGCAACCTATGAAAATCGCATATTATAATTTGCACCTCGTGTATATCATATAATCATGATGAGTAGAGATATCACATGTCAGACTTTATGTTGGGTAAATATAATCCATATGTCGAAATAATAATAACTGGAGAATACCATAATTGAGTTTCGGGTAAGTAAAATCTTTATTTTAGTAAAGATATTATAAGTGAATAATTTGGAATAGCTTTTTAAACTCTAATATGAAATATTATCTTATATATTGTGAAAAATATTATATGAAATCGTATGTTTCATTTCTTTAAGAAATATATTTTTTAATCCATATGTGACTTTCAAACCAATGAATGATTGAACTTATGACTAGAACGAATGAACAAACATTTTTTTAGCTATACTTGAAAGCTTGGAACATGTATTAATTTAAAAAATAAGATTAATTCTTATTTAATGCTGAAACATTATGAGTTTAGATTCTCTTTTTTAATTAAAGATATAGTGCGGGCACATTATATGTTGTTTCTCAATTCTAGACCTAGAGAATAGTGGGGTCACTTTAGCGAGTACCTCCCAACTATTATTGAAGAGCATTTTATTAGATTCTAAAACTTGTATGTTTAAGAGATATCTTAATTTTTTAAGTTGTGACTTAAAAATAAAAGCTTACTTATGCTATTGAAAGGGATTAAAAAAATTATATAGGTAAGGCAACTTACTTGGACCAACTTAAAGTTAGAGAATTTATTAATATGAAAGGCACAAATAAATGGCATGATATTTTGATAATTTCAAATTATTAAATGAGAATGAATTAATAATTATATAAATGGTGTTTATCTTTAAGTGTGTTGAAAAATGAATGCATTATTTTTTTTATGCAATTATGATTATGTAATATTTGGTTATGATATTTTATTGACAAGAAAACCAAATTTATTCAAACTTAAAGTGTTAGTTTAATGAGTTTCGACAAAACATGATTATTACTTGTTAATATTACAAGGCCAAATTTGGATCATTAATAGATCGAGTACCTTGAAATACAAGAATATATATTTTTAGATATATACTTATTGTGAACCATCTTGTACTCCATATAATTCGAGTATGAATCATTTATATATACAGTGTTAAAAAAGATGAATTTGCGCATATCGTAAGTAGTATCAACTAAGCTACTAAATACAATTGACTTCGAATTGTTTATTTTGTGGGAGTGCTATAAAGGCTTATAATTAAAAAATGCATTCTTATGCTATTTAGAAATTTTATGTGTTTTGATAAGAAACATGAACCTATAATTGATTCTAAATCAATTAATGAATATATGTCTAACACATATTATGATACACTCTTTTGGATGTAACAACCCTCACTTATGAGAACCTATTTTATATTTACTTACTATGTGAGGTAATTATATATAAAATGTTGGTGTGTGGAGTAGGTATTGATTTAATGAAGAAAAGTTAATATTTACTAACTTGTTGTATATTTACTGTATGAGTATGTAAATATCCTCATGATGAGTTTTATAGTGTCATAAAATTTAAAATGACCCTATGGTTTAAAATGGAACCGGAACTTAAAATGAATTATAAAATGTCCAAATGATAATTTGGAGGCCGTAGTTAGTTCCGGAACGTGCAAGATAGTCAAAATATGTGTCATATTGTATTTTGAGGTTTTGGGCACTTTTGACTGGTTGTAACATATATGTGTAGTTGCGAACCATTTAATGTGGTATTTACCATTTAAGCTGTAAATTGTAAACTAAGGCACGATTTATGTCTTGATTAAGTCTTCTATTTTCCCCTAATTGTATTCCTAAACCTAGAGAGAAAAAGAGAGGAAGATAAAGAGTAGAGAGAGGAGAGAGGAGAGAGGAGAAGAGATTGAAGATTGAGGTTGGATTCTTGATACTACACAAAGAAAATTTGCATTTGCTAGATTGAGGTAAGTTTCCTACTTGCTATATGTGGTTTAAGATAAATGATTAGTTATGATAATGGTGTTTTGATCATGGTTTAACTATTTTAGGGTTTTTGTGCATTTGTGGGTCTTGAATCATTCAAGAATGATTTGGATGAGTAATGAGGTTTATGGTAGTAGTTAATGGTATTTATGATGTATTGGTGACAATAAATGAGTTGGTTTGAATGGATTTGAGTTGGGGGTATATTTGGAGCCCAAGACTCCATAGCCAAAATTGGCAAAATTCGCAGGGCCGAATCGATTCGGCCTGACCGAATCAATTCTCCTAGGGACATTTTCCAGGTCTAGGTTTCGGCATTTTATGCAGAAACCCAATCTTCCTGACCGAATCGATTCGGATGGTCCGAATCGATTCGAAAATTATGCAGAATCTCATATTTTCTGGCCGAATCGATTCGGAAATCCTGCATTTTTAATTTGTTTTTTTCTTTTTCATTTTCAACCCCTTTTCCCTAGTCTTAGGACTTAGGAACCTTCTTATATGAAGTCAACTTAGAGTCCTAGAGTTCTAGGTGAGTTAGTTTACTACCCTAGATTAGAATTTGTATATATGGGACTTAGTTCGAGGGTGCGTGAAGTGATGTTTAGGCATTACTTTCATTTTTCAATTAGTAGGAGTGTAGGAGATTACTAAGTTTTGTTTGGAGACTTTAGAAGTTAATTTGAGGTATGATGGTCTATTATAAAGTCCAAAAAGGATATTTGGGACAAATAACTTGGGAATTTAAATATTCATCGAGGTTATTATGATGATCTGATGCACGTATATTTACGGATAACCGTAATGCATTTGATAAAATGTAAATGGATAAAGTAAATGATAATTTACTAAATCATGTACTGAAAATTAATAAAATGGTTGGAACACACCCTCTCTAAATACCATCTTAAGGGAAGTTCTTGCGTAAAGTGAAGCCTCCTGGCTAATGAATGCAGGGTGGATATAGTCCTAGGTCATATGAGCGCTTATTTTATATTTTCTGTGATGGGTAGGTAATTCCGGGTGTGGTTATGACTACCCCGCAGGCATATGGCCACTTTTCGACATTTCGGTAGGATCCCAGGTTGTCTTATTGATAGGACCTGGAAGATGATGCTTATTTAGGGGCGCGCACAATGGGAAAACCCGGACGGGCGGTCTTAGAATCGTTATATATATATATACTTATAACTATTCTAACATCAAGTGGGACTTGATGGATATTAATGCCATAAAGAGCATAGTTCATGACACAAAGAGCATACAATTGAGATACGTGCCACAAAGAGCACATGATAAAATTTGTATTCCTGATAAGGAATGGAAAAATAAAATGAAAAGGCGAATAATGATAAAGATTTCAAATTAATTATGATCATACATATCCTCTCGCATAATTGAAATTGACTTTATACTCATTTAATTGTATTAGTTTATTTCATGATGTCACCATGTTAGACTATCATCTTTATCATCCTTGATTAACTGTTCATTATTTTCATACTATTTGTTTATCTGGTGATCACATTAAACCAGGCCCTGAACCGTTCTTCTTTCTTGTTGTGCATATATATATTGTAACCGCTCAGGTGCTCCACCGCAAAGATGCCCGTATTGACCTCCCCATTCTAGTGTCTTTTGAGGAGCCGTGACATTTTGCGGATATCACGGGATATTTTGTGTAGACGCCTTCATTGTTGTCTTCTAGTTATGTTCGGGTCTTTATTTGGGCGTGTGGCCCAAACTTTTGTAATTTTATAATGGATGTAATATGTAACTAATGGAACTTGTTGTACCGTGTATGAAATTCTGTTGACCGACATTATTCGGTCCTTTTATTGTATATTTGTTAATGTTGTTACACATATAGTTATGGGGTTTCCACCTTCCTTTCTATTATGGGTTGTTAACAATGCTTTCTTTAAATTATAAAACAAAATTTTTGACAACCCGTTTTCACAAATATTGTGTGGTTATCCCTTATACTCTTTATGTTGTTACGATGCTGAGAATGATTTCGTCTATGATTCATGTATTATTGGAGTATCGGTCTGGCCACCCCTTATTTCGAATACCGGGTTGTCACATTGGAACTATAAAAAATATTAATTATTGACACAATTAATGATGGAGTTTATTGTGATACCATTAGCTATGGATAGTGAGGAAATAAAATGTTGTAAGACCTATTATAAGATATCCTTTATGGGAGAGATTTATACCAATCATTTTATCCATAGTAATAGAACCATGGCTATTGTAAAATTCTAGAATCATTATCATAATGGAAAGAATGATAAATATGTCATAAGAACAATATAGTTCAAGAATTTAAAACTAACGAGTTGTGAGTTAGATTATGTTCGGAATAATGAGAATAGAACCTCACTTATCCTTTGGCGAATGTACTAGTGCAGTAAAAGGTGTTTAACATGTAGAAAGTTATTACAATAAAGCTCATTCATAGTTGGATCACTTGTGGTGATAACCCAACCTATAGACTGGAGATCGCAAGAAATAAGTGATATGGGTTGAATCATATAAATTATTATATATGGGATGTTACTCCAAGTCCATCCCTATGGATCATGGTATTCTGCGACGAGTTAAGGTTTAGTTATTTATAACTCTTAATGAAACTTGTAACACTATTTTGAGTAGGGTACCTCACTTCAGGAATAACCTTGATAGAATCGCATATGTGAATATGAAAGTGTGGCCACTTTTTATGGTAATTTTAGGTAATTTCCCTAGAGCATTCACATACTGGGATAGGAGCACATGTGTTGGCTTGAGGACTACACCCAAGTAGGATTGTGTCTGGGATGTTTCCAAATTTAGAGTTCAAAACTATGAGTTAATCTAGTATATTTTGAACATCTTTACTACGTAAAGGTTCATGTCGAAAGACATCTTTGCTTATGGACAATTCTATGAATTATTACTCAATAATTTTTAATTTCAAGTGGGAGATTATTACTAATGAATGTGTTTTGAAAAACCAAGTGGGTATTATTGTAGTAAGTGGCGTTTAAAAAAATAAGTAACGAGGGCATAGGTGGGACAAAATTTTTGAAAAATTTTTTGTTAAAAAAGATCTAGACCTTTTTCACAACTAGTGTGAGATCTTGGTTTTTTTCTCCCAAAATGCCCTTTGGATGGCTGCCCTTATACTCCCACAAGGACCCAACTATCTCCATTAATTTTCCACTTTGTCTACCGAATCATTCTCCCTCGCCCGACAAAATATAAAGACGGTCTTGAACTTGTAAAAGAAAGAAAAGAGAGAGTTGCAAAAGACTTATAACAAAGAAATAAAAAAAAATGAAAAATCCATCTTTGGGATCTACATTTTATCCGAAAATTTCATACGACACTCTCACAAAAATCTTTCAACATCCACAAACATTGTTTAGCAGAAGATATTTCTGCCCTTGGTTACAATTCTATGATATTGATCAATTTATTTAGAATGGGTATTAATATGCTATATACTAAAGTGCATAGTTATATAAGACATAGGTTATTCTGGGCTTGTTTTATCCTGGGAATGACGTGACTGTGTACTACATGCATAGAGAAAGTATAGCCATGAAACGTCTTATAGGGAGCGACCTAGTCAGCGACTCAACCCAAAAGTCATCTATGACATATTTTATAAACAATTAAGGTAATATTGTTTATTTTTATTGTGCAGTAAATATTTAGATTCAAATTATGCAGTTCATATTTTCAATAATCCTATGAGGTAACAACTTAATTTTGAGTAGTAGACTAAATAAAATATGATTTTAATTTTTTTAAAATCTCCACAAAACCATCAACCGTGATTTTTAATTAAATATATAAATTGTACCCAATACTTTCATACACACAATTAGTTATGATTCACATTAACTCCAAGTGTATTAGTGTCCAATGTGATTAAAATATTTCCCATCCAATTTTTTACCTTTAGATTGAGATAGTTTCAAAACTTTTGACTATTTAATATTAAATATTTTATTTTCAATACTTTCTAAATTATTTTTAAAAATTTATTTAAGAATATATAATTGTAATCGATTATTAACTGTGACACATGCGTAGCTTGTGCAACATTTGCTAGTGTTAGAATACATGAAGGGCTTTTTTATCTTTTAATACTTTCGAATAAGATTACTTTTTGTATAAATAGGTGATAATGTAAAGATATTACTCATTCTTTGGTTGGTAACTTTTTGAAAAGTCTAATTGGAAAATTCACACGAACTCTTGCTTTAAATCTTCTGTTGAAAACGATCCTGAGAGGTGTTCGAGTTGTGAGGGTGGTGGTCACACGATAGATGAGTGCCCCACAAATTTAAGGAAGAAATTGAATAAACCAACATCTCATGTTTCTACCCTTAGTGATTCGGAAGAAGAAGTTTTTTATGCTTCTATACGAGAGCTTCCCACCCGTGTGATTAGTGATGATAGTGAGGGTGATGAAATTGAGGATGGAAGTGTATATGAGTGTAACATGTATATGACTTTCAATGAACTTTATGCTTAAGCTTTGAAAATAAAGAAAGAAAATTTGAAACTGAAAGCTCAATTGAAAGAGCGTGCCTTAGAAAATGATAATGGTGTTTTAGTTGAAGAACTTAGGGCACGTGAGAAAATTTTGAAAGAGAAGCTAGGATATGTCGAAGGTGAGAGAGATAGTCTTTGAAGCGTGATGGAGGTTATGAAAAAGGAACTTTTAGAGTTTGAGGATACTAGACATATATACTAGAGTAGAATAGGTGAGCTTGAGAAGAGTTTGAGAGAGTCAAGCAAGGTAAAATTTCATTTGGACTCTCGGTCTAAAAAACTAGATAAGATTTTAGGGACTGTCCAAATTAAGGAGGATAGGGTTGGTATAGGCTTTAATGAGAGTGTTGCACCCATTTCCAAAGTCAACACCACACGCGTGAGAGAGCCTCCTAGGGATGTCAAGAGAGAGGCGCCTAGGTTAGTTAGGAGAGGGACACACAGGAACATTGTGAGAGGGCCACGTAGGAATTTTAGGAGAGCTCCACCTAGAAACTTTAGGAGAAGACCGCCTTCAGGTAACATTCGCCTCCCGATTTACACGTGCACTCACGACAGTAGGCAAGGTCATATTAGGCATTTCTATTATAAACTTCAAAAGAAACCTAAGAATTTTAAAAAGATTTTAGGAATTACTATTAAATTGTCACATGGATAAATGGAATGAAATTGTGACTTGGATCTTAGGCATTTCTATTATAAACTTCATAGTTTGGAGTCATTGGAATGATATTAGTTGATACTTCCTACATGTTTGACTCATTATTTTCTCTTATGCACATATGTACGGATTTGTTTGATTATTGTACTTGTCTATCACATGTTGGTTGAGTGTTTTCATCTCAATCATGTCCTTAAAATGAACCAAGTACAATAATACGAGAGTAATAAAAGTAGTGCATGTAAAAACCATTGCCTGTGAGGAATTTGTTCAAATTTGAAAAATTGATGAGTGACACAGGAAAGGGATACGAGTGAATAATAATCACATCGTGAAAGCCACCGTTTGAAAAGAGCCCGCACAAAAAATTAAGGCAATAAAAAGATGAAATATGCCAAAATTTGGACCAATTGGTTTTCTCTAAGTTGAGAATTTGAAACCTCATTAGAAAAAGAAAAATATTATTATTTATGAGGGAGTTTTGGATGGATATGTATCAATGGGGTGGCACGCCCTTCGAAAAGTTCTCTAAATGGCACTAAATAGTTTTGGACGTTATTGGTGTGAAAATCACTTAAGCTTTGATTTGTTGATATGATTTAGTCGATATCATCTAAATTCAACAATTTTACACCTAATGATATTTTTTATGTTCATTCGATAGTACACTTATGCATCACACAGATATGCTTGATTGAGTTTCATTACCTATTGAATATGGTCACACCCATTCATTCCATATCGATGATTTGGTTGTCTTAATATTATTCATGGTGTGATTTTTTTAAATTGTTTTTGTTCGAAAAAAAATAAAAAATCAAAATAGTTTGCGGATTCTTTGAGTATTTCCTCTACATGCACATAGTTTGATCCATACTTATGTTGTTTGTCGTGACACTCCATATTTTGTTTGTTTATTCTTTTCCTTGTTTATTTCGGACAAATAAAAAAAGAATTATGGGGAAGTTTGCATTATCAGGGAGATTTGAGTATATTGATTGATATATTTATATCATTTCAAACTCGATGCGTCACGAAGGTATTTGCTTCATCTCATGTGTGTAGGTACAAAAGTGAAGATCATTATGTTGCACACCTTGATGAGAAAAGCTTTGATATTTGAAGATTGATGAAGATTTTGAAAAAAGATTTGAAGACTTGCATTTCAAGTACCTTTTCAATTTTGGGTTCATGGGAGTGTATTAGATTTGTATAGGCATTTTGATTTGATAATTCAGATTGCTTTTATTTTGTACCGGCATAGACATAAGGGGAGATTTGTAAGGACATATTTTATAAGTCTTGTTTACATTAGAGTATGTCGTATACCGCTACAACCGTCGAAGAATTATTCAAGATATTTCAGGCATCAAGATGGATCCGAATATCAAAGTTCTTCATCAAAGGAGTCTCCAAGAGATTAGTTTTGGTAAGGTTGTGCTTAAGTACCTTAGCATTTCACTTAGAACATTGGGATTTTTTCAAAAAATATTTTCTAAGTGTTGGAGCGTAGTTTTTAATATTTTTCATCAAAAATATAATTTTCGAAGTTTTTGGGGCAGTGCATTTACCGAGAAAAAGAAAAAGAAAAATATTTAATATTATTGTCGTTCAAACGACAACCTATGTCGTTCAAACGACATTGCATGTCGCGCGATGTATCAAACGACATTGGATGTCGTTCAAACAACATCCAATCATGTTTAAACGTGCCGCCGCCTTAATTATTTTATAAATAGGACTCTCCAACTCCATTTTTCATAAGAAGACCTGTGCAAAAGTTGTCTACGTTTTCTGCAAACAGCAGTACGGATTTGTCTTCTCACTTTAGAGGTTTAGTCTTTTGTTTTTACAATTCATAAAACATCTTAATCCTTTAGTGAATTATTTTGGAACCCAAAATACAATCTTGCTGATATTGCTCTTGTAAAGAGGGTAAATCTACGTCATGTTATGACTGCGCGTCATTGAGAATCTTGCTGCGTGAAGATTCTTTGTTGATTTGCACTAAGGTTCATAAAGAGTGCTACGGTGTCCTTGGGCTGAAGATAGGACCGCGGTTCTTGTGGATTGTTGCATGTAATTCATTGATGACGACCCCGACCGACCCCTGTGGGTATTCGTGTGTCAAAATCTATTTCATTGTAACTGTGTAAGTTGCGATTTATAATTATAATGAAATAAAAGGTTTTGCCCTTCGAGGATTTTTTTTCCTGAAATTGGTTTCCTTTGCATGTTTATTGATTTATGTATCTCAATCACCTAGATGCAAGTATTAGGGTTTATCTAAAATTTGGGTTTAATTAAAACTGGTTGGTTTATCACATAATTAAAATTGGATTTATTTGAAAAGCCGCATTATTCTGCTATAGCACACACTCAATATCATATTTTTCAAACACTCAAATGAAGGGAAGAAAACAGTGTTACTCACGTATGTAGATGATATCATACTCACTGGATATGAATTGGCAGAAATGGTTGGATTAAAAGGGATTTTTGTAGGCAAAATTAGTTTAAAAGATCTTGGCAAGTTAAAGTACTTTTGGGGAATTGAAGTTGCTAGAACGAAGGGTGGGATATCAATATCTAAAACAAATATGCCCTGGATTTACTAAGTGAAACAAGTATGTTGGGAAGCAAATCGATTGATAATAGAATAAATCCCAATTGAAGGTTGGGCATATCATCGAAAGTGAACCAGTAGATAAAGGGAGATTTCAACGCCTAATAGTGAAGATATTTTATTTATCCCACATACGGACAAATATTGTATTTAGTGTAAGTGTTGTCAATCAATATATGAATTCCCCATATAAGAATCATATGGACGTAGTGTACATAATTTTAAGATATTTGAAAAGCACACCAGGAAAGGGGTAGTGTTTTGGAAAAGGAGAGCAAAGAAGCATTCAAGCCTTCATTGATTCATATTGAATAGGGTAGATTTGGTTGATAATAGGAGATCCACCCGAGGTTACTATACTTTTGATTGGAATAATTTAGTAATTAGGAAAAGTAAAAACAACCAGTAGTAGCAATGCATAGTGCACAGAGGCAGAATTTAGAGTGGTTGCTTAAGGGATGTGTTAGATATTTTGGCTAGAAAGATTACAGGAATTGAATATTCCTTTGAGTGAACTTATAAAATTTTACTTTGATAATAAGGCTGTTATTAGTATTTCATAATCCAGTTCACCATGACCGAACAAAACATGTAGCGCTAAATCGTCACTTCATTAAGGAGAAAACTGAAGATGGGACAATTTGTATGACTTATCTACCTACTGAAGAACAAGTCTTCTATATTTTAACCAAAAGTGTGGAAAAATATAATTTTAAGAAAATGGCAAGAAAGTTGGGCACAATTAACATATTTTCTCCCGCTAGAGGAGAGTGTGAAAGATTTTAATTTTTCGGGTTTAGTTTTAAATTTATTTTTTACGGCTTTGACTGATTCTAGTCAAGTTTCTGATCCTGTGCATTTCAATGTTTTTTATATCAATCATTTAGTTATATCAGTAGATAAATATTTTCCTTTTAATTATTTTGGATGTTTTTTGTATAAATAGGGGGCTTAACCTCTCTTTTAAATAGAGAAAATATAAAACATTTCCTCTCTCTCTCTCTCTCTCTCTCTCTCTCTCTATATATATATATATATATATATATATATATATAATCATTTTCGAAAAGTACAAAATAATGCTATTAATCTTGAACGAATCCAAGAATACCTTAACGGATCAGTTAGAATAAGTCTTGATCAACCACGATTTAAAAATCTACATATTAGAGATGATAGTAAATCCTTAGGTCAACAAGTAAAATTTGAATTTATATTAAAAATGCATTTAAATTTTTTTATCAAAGCAAACAAACCAGGGATGAGTGAATGACTCATTTTGGTAAAAGAGAACTTTAAACCATGCTTCAATATAATCATAATAACTAAACTGAATTTGATGACTTGGGAGGGTTTTTTGAATAGAGGCATGGGTTCCCCAATCTTGAAGAGAGATTATATTATTAATGTGCTAGGAATGGTAAAGAATCCATGACGAAGCATGATTCTGAGGGATAAAGAATATCCATGTAAAATTTTAAAGTCTTAGCAGGATGGTGGGGAGTGAAGTTCCAAGAGGGAGGTAAATAGTTTTTACTAAATCAATGGGATTTTTAATATGGCTGTGATTTGGCTCAATAGAAAATAAATTTGAAAAATTTGGTTTGAGCACATAATCAGTTTTAGAAGGGTGATTATAAAATTTGGTTTTAGTAATTTATTGAATGGGCTGTGTAGCAAATGGATCATTGACTAGGTATTGACTAGAATGTAACAACCCGTCCTTTGGGAGACAATTAAAATCCATAATTGGATATAAATCAGCAATTTGGAGGCTTTCTCGATATAGTAATTTTTGGGATTATTGGTCATCGCTAGATGAAATTGGCAAACATGGCCATTTGTATATATTCGAGGAGGAATATATGTATATGTATGTATATATATATATATATATATATATATATATACTATGTGATTAAAGTATATATATAATTTGAGATAAATGATTTTGAAAATAAAGTATGAATGTTTTCAAAATGGAAAAAGAAATGATTTTCTTAATTACTGATTTATAGTCAACACCCTCTATAAATTTCATCATAAGGGAAATTCGCGCGCTGTGGTGAAGCCCCCTGGCTAGCGAATGCAGGGTGTATATAGTCCTCTAAGCCATATGAGCGTTTATGTTATGTTATGTTTTCTGCGTTGGTTAGGTAACTTGGGGTGTGGTTATGACTATCCTGCGGGCATATGGCTGCTTCCCGACGTATTGCGTATAGTTACCCAGGTGTCATAATTGATAGGCACTGGAAGATGATGGTCATTTAGGGGCGCGCCGTACGGGCGGTCTTAGAACGCGTTATATATTTGTTAAAGCAATTTACGATAATAAATTGTCTTTAATTTACATTTTCTGGATGGAAGAAGGGAAATGGGATAAGGTTTTGGCTTCGGTAACACTCCCGGATGGAAGAAGGGATGTGGAAGCATATGATATGGTAAAAGAATTTTTATGATAATGAAAATGGCTTTTAAATACATTTCCTGAATATAAAAATGGAAATGGGATATTTTGAAAGGGAAAAGCATTTTTATGATAATAAAACTGGCTTTTGAGAAGTTATATGTTTTGTTAAAGCAATTCATGATAATGAATTGGCTTTTAACTACATTTCCTGGATATGAGAAGGGAAATGGAAAGTTTTGAGATAAAAATGAATAGTATTGATAAATACTTTGTATATGAATCCTCAGTCCTGGAGATAGATTCGGATGTATATTGTAATATGAAAATGTATATATGGATGAATCAAGTACCGAGGATTTAATGGATCCCGACGATCGACCTTGCCGCATAGTAGTGTATCGGGGGGTTCCTTGTTTGGATTTCGCTTTGCGAGACACCCCACGCACAAATATGGCATTGTGTTGAGACTGGGGAGAAGTTAAATCCTTAGTGCTCTTATATTGAGATTTATTATATGTGTATAAATATATAGATATGTATATTCTGTACTGAGGGGCTGGAGGATCTCGACGATCGACCTTGTAGCGTAGTAGTGTATCGGGGGGGTTCCTTGTTTGGATTTCTCTTTGCGAGACACCCCACGCACGAACATGGCTTAGTGTTGAGATTGGGGAGAAGTCTAGCCCTTAGTACATTACTTGGACTATCTAGGATTGATAGTGGTTGGGCGAGAGACTAGTTTAGCAGGGTAGCTTGACTAGGATATTTAGAGGGATGCGTTAGGAGTGCACTGTTAGTGGAGAGGTGAGGGGTATCTCATGGGAGTGCGATACCAAATTTAAATATGAGATAAAACCTTTTTTCTAAAAATAAGGCATTTATGCACTTACTAAATATTTTCAAAACTTGGGCTCTGGCCCGTTTATCTACTTTTCCTTTCTTTCTATATATATATATATATATATATATATATATATATATTATATAGGTGTCCAGAAATAGGGATGCCTGGATGGCACCTCTTTCGAGTCAGACGTTAGTTGTGGATGCGTGCAAGTTTTTGATAGCTGCTTCCATTCTTGTACTATAGATAGGAGGTACTGTATAAATATTCGGGCCAATGGTCCAACTGCATTTATTTATTCTTTTAGAGCATCATTCAATATGGTTGTATATTTTGACCGAGTGTTCGGTTATTTTATTTCATTTTAGTTTCATTTACGCAAAACTATGTGGATGTTTTAATGATGCTCTAAAATTTTAATGATGTCGAATAACCGAACACTCGGTCAAAATTATACAACCATGTCGAATGCCGCACTAAAAGGCGAAAAAAGAATAAATAAATGCAGTTGGGTTATTAACCCGAATGTTTATACAGTACCTCCTATCTAGAGTACAAGGATAAAAGCGTCTATCGACAACTTGCACGCATCCACAGCTGCTGCAGTCGATGTCTGACTCGAAAGAAGTGCCATCTAGGCGTCCCTATATCTGGACACCTATATAATATATTTATATAGAACAAGAAAGGAAAAATAGATAAATGGGTCAGAGCCCGAGTTTGAAAATACTTAGCAAGTGCATAAATGCCTTATTTTTAGAAAAAGGTTTTATCTCATATTTAACTTTGGTATCGCACTCCCATGAGATACCCCTCAACTCTCTTCTAATAGTGCACACCTAAAGCACCTTAACCAAATACCCTAGTCAAGCTACCCCGCCTAACTAGTCTAACATCTGTCTTCTAACCACCCTAATCACTCCAAGTACTAAGGGCTAAACTTCTCCCTAGTCTCGACACTATGCCATGTTTGTGCGTGGGGTGTCTCGCAGAGAGAAATCCAAACAAGGAACCCCCCCCCCCCGATACACTACTACGCGGCCAGGTCGATCGTCGATATCCATTAGACCCTCCGTACACAACGTATATACATACTATACAATGATACCCATAACATACTTACCTTAATATACATAATTCAATATACATTCGGATAATATCTCCCGGACTGAGGTTTACTTTATATATGTATCTACAAAATGAATACTAACTTAATTTCATTTCAAAACTTTCTATTTCCCTTCTTATATCCCGGAAATATAGTTAAAGCAAGTTTTATTATAATAAAAATGCTTTACCATTTCATAACATCCCATTTCCCTTCTTCTATCCAAGATATGTATTTAAAAGCCAATTTTATTATCATAAAAATGCTTTTTCATCTCATATGCTTCCATTTTCCTTCTTCCATCAGCGAAATGCATATAAAGCCAATTCATTTATCCCATTTCCCTTCTTCCATCTAGGAAATGTATTTAAAGCCAATTCATTATCATGAACAGCTTTAACATATCATATACGTATCTAAAACCGCCCGTCCGGGTTTCCCCACTCTGCGCGCCCCTAAATGGCTATCATCTTCCAGGGCCTATCACTAAGACAACCTGGGATCCTATCGAAACGTCGGGAAGCGGCCATATGTCCGCGGGAGAGTCATAACCACACCCAGAATTACCTCACCAGCACAGAAAACATATAATAAACGCTCATATGCCCTAGGATATATTCACCCTGCATTCACTAGCCAGGGGGCTTCACCTTATGCCCGCAACTTCCCCTATGATAGTGATTTAGAGAGGTGTGTATCCATAAATTATCATTTATGAAAATCGTTTCTTTTCCATTTGAAAACATTCATATTTTACATTCTAAAAATCATTTATTCCCATATATATATATATATATTACCTTGTTCTCATGCACAAGGAATATACTATATAATACACATCCGTATCATATTTTATATATACTTTAATCACATAGTATATATATACTATATATTCCTTCTCGAATATATATAAATGGCCATAATTGCCAATCACATCTATCGATGACCAATAATCCCAAAGATTCTTTCAAAGAATCATAATCATGCATTCATATACGCATGATACTATACTCAAAGTATTCCACCACTTTTATAAATAATACATACCTTAATCCCATCTAAGGATTTATAACACTCCACTCAAAGTGAATATATATCTATAGTCCAAATTTCATCCTAATCATCTCATAGGATTTACCTCACCAATATCGATATAAGTATTCTTCCTATACGTATAATCATATAGGCCTAAATACACACTGAAATATTCTAGAAATTATTCTTTCCCGGATAAACTTAAATGTAATAGGCCGTGGATTCCCTTTCCACAAATCCAAGGACTATATCTCGTTTAATTTATCGTTTAAAGGTCCCCACCCTATACTTAGGACCATAAACCTTCAAATTCTATAATTTATCTATTTTCCTCGAAAATATAGTTAAAGGGTTATACATTTAAAACCCTCACTTTGCCTACCTAGATTTCCTCAATTGGAGGACCATATACTCCTAAAAGATCCCTTATGTTATCCCATAATTTACCTCAAGTCCATTAGAATTGGAATTCATCCCATCCAATTCACCCTAAGAAAAATTGCATACTTTCAGAAGGGGTCGATCGATCGACCCCTAGCCGTTGATTGATCGATGGCTCGATCGATCGATCGATCATGGCGGGCAGCTTCTTCTCCGAGAAGGTGTTTTAGCCATTAAAGCTTCTCCCAAGCTTTTATCTCTTCACCCAACGTCCTACAACTTCAACCAACTACAATTACACCTATATTAAGGGTTCTAAACATCCTAGAACCCGAAACCAACAATATTTTGATTAAATCCTAAGTTTCTCAAATTAGGAAATTATTGGGGTTTATTTGTTTTAACTCCCAAAAACCCATTTTATCCACGAAAACCCAATCCGAAATCTTTAGGGTTTAATTATACCAAACTACGATATGAGATTTATGCTAAAAAATAAATAAAGCAAGTAAACACTTGCCTCGTGGATATAATCCGACGATCCCGAGTCGAACCCCGCGGAGGTTGGCCGGAATCTCCCCTTTTCTCTCCTCCTCTCTCTCTTCTCTCTCTTTTTTCTCTTGTCTCTTCTCTTTTCTCCCTCCTTTTATAAGGAGAAAAGGGTTTTAACCCTTAAAACCCAAAAACGACTCATTTACCCAATTACGAGTTACTTTTACTCCAAAATTACCCGGAACTCAATTTCGACAATTGGACACTCTTTTCCGACTATCTCATCCATTCCGAGACTCACGGCTCAGTCGAAATTTCCATCTGAGGTACTTGACCGCAACTCACTATTTAACCCCACACGACTTAATGCGGGTTTTCTAATTAAAATCTTACCTCATGTCGCTTTACTCAACGGCGACATATAATTAAAATACTCCGACATATTTACTTAACTCCAAAAGTAAATATATCACCCATCGACAATCATCTAATCCTCGAAAATCCTAAAATTTACTATTCCACGAAATCTCCCAAATTCCAATTTATACTAAATTATGGAATTTATTTGTCTCCAAAAGGACGGGTTGTTACATACTCCCCCCCTTACAACAAAATTTCGTCCTCGAAATTCAGATACAACCTACACCGCCAATCCTGGGATCTCTCCAAATCCAAATACCTCAAGGGGAACGATACTAACCCAATGGTTCCCAACCATACACTATACGTCGTAAAGTGACTCTAATAACGTCACATTGCACCCATCATCCCTAGTGCCTCACGGTATAATCTTTAACTTTATATACTAAGCCTTTCCTATTTCAGGCAGTATATAAAACATCTCACCAAGGTGCCCATACACCTTTTTAACCCGTGCACATTTGTACATACATTGTAAACGCTCGACACGTAACACTCTCTCTAAATGAGGGTCTCCTTTCCTCGGTGTAATACTCACACATGGGTTCTCCCAACCCCCAAAATCTCACTCTCTTCAAGGTTACCGAACCAATATTTCTATATCGGCGCCAAAACTCCACTGGCTTTACTTCCCGAAAACCCTAAGATCCAAAACGTTCCTACCTACGTGAAATAGTACTACCCTAATGTCCCTAGTGCCCAAGGCCTCTCTCAACTTCCGACATTTTCTTGGTTTCATGCATGGGACGTCTCGCAAAGAGAAATCCAGACAAGGAACCCTCCCGTTACACTACTCCCCCGCGTCGTCGGTCATTGAGATGTAACGGCCTAAGGCACACTAGCGGGACGTCCTAAATCCTATTTCGCAAATCTACCAACGTACTTCTACTACTCTCTCCTATCAATCGGGTGCCTATTCTCTATCGAGATGTTACGATCATTTAACCCAAAACTTTACGTCTCCAAAGTTTGCCTTTTCATTAAGGCCTGGCCATAAGCCTCAATTCGATTCCTTTCACCTTTCCTCACCTCTATACTTGCGGTGAGAAAAATATTTCAGTGCTTTTCCATAGCACAATATTTCCATAAGTATACCACCATCGCATGGCTCATAGTCTATAGTGGTTCATCCACGTTATATGACTTTTCCAACAAAACTTACATCCTTGCATCCTATAACATCTTTTTCACCAAATTTTGGTCTAGACTCCCATATCTATCCAGGTGCCATACCACCAAGCGCTCGTACTACACTCAGTCTCGCGCAATCAATAATGAGCTTAAGCTTACAGCTCGATAATAATCCTACGAGCCTTAAACCATATCTATAGGGTCACCACGCACTCAAATTATAAAAATGAAGCCTCTTCTCAACGAGGTTCCATTTACCCATAATAATAAAGGCGAGCTCAACCTATATCCAGGGAGATATCGCAATAACAACCGGTCCCACCCTGGAACCACGGACAGGATAGTCTTACCATCCTTAGCCTGCTATCACTCCGAATAACATCTTATACTCTCAATATTACCATACTCGTATAGCATATAAAACGAGTATCACCAGCCACATATATATATATATATATATATATATATATATATATATACAAAATATAAACACCCGCCTTTACAGCGAATGCAGAAAATAAAACTCCGCTACCGCGAAAAACACACAGGCCTACATTTTATAATGTTATCGAGACCGCCACAAAACTCAAATTACACAAACGAGTCTAGGGCTAACGAACATCGCAACTTTATCTACTCCAAATGGTTCTTGGACCTAGTACACTTGTCCTAACCGAACCAAAATTTCTTAACTCTATTACCCATCTAGGCACCCTAATCTTGTCCTTTATTCCTACCGGGAAAAGGACTTAACCCTGTGGCTCCGCACTCCACATCACTATATTCATCACTGGCCTTCCTGACCATGATAAAGTTATCAGCATCATCTGACTCTATAGCCTCGATCCTTACAATCATCTTACTAGTCCTCTTAACTTCTTTTTTAAAAGGAAACTCCACTACCGGTTTCAACAACCCTATGTCAAAAAATATCCCATGTGGATGTCCACCCAAGGGGCACATGAACACACCCACATTCTCCATAAGTGTTAGCAACATTTTTCTAATGAGCCCATCATTTCCACTGAAGGACTCTTTCTTCGTTGTACGTACTTCACCTCGGTACAAGGTTCACTTCTCCATATCACTCTTTATCCACTGTCGGTCTCTAGTCGATCCTTATATGAATAATTCAGAAACTGCACTCCTCCATATGTGGTGACCATCATTATCACCACTACAACATTGCTCCAATACGCGAAAGATTTTCCTCAAATTTTCACGTCTGGGTATTTACATACCCTGCTATAAGACAAAGCCCACAAGCCTTCTACTTCCACTAGGTAGTGCCACACTTACTTTGCACAACCCAACTTCAGTGTATGGTCCTTATCAAAGACCCCTTTCGAACCCTTAGCTTCACAGGGTAATTCAACTTGAGTACCACTGTCTACTATAGCAGTACTTGGATGCTCATAACTACTATACTTTAATAGTCATTGCAACCATCCTTGATAATTTCCATAAGGGGAGTGACTTCTACGGTGGTCCTAATCCCCCAACTTCTACCAGTCACCCCAACTAATCCCCGCCTCCTGCTGTCCTCCTCACGGCTCTCCTTGGTCCCCCTTCCTCAATCAACACATGAACCTAGAACGAGCACGCAAAAGATTTACATAATTTTATACTATAGAAGGAGAACGAAATATCACAAGAGAAATCAACAATCCTAATCCTGAGGTTCTATAATAAATCGAGAGCAACGCTGAAATCGTAGTGCGTCCGCACAGATTCCTAAGGACACTAGAACCTGATGCTCTGATACCATCTGTGACACCCCGCCTAATAAAATACCGGGCGATCACTCCTATATCAAATTAAAACAAGAGTCTCATACGGATCATTCTTAGCATCACTGTCAAAAATCCATTTTAATTACTAATAACCTATTAGGCTGGCGTCAATTTTTTTTACTTAACTACTCTTTTTAAACGACTACAAATAAAACATTCACACAAACTATATGAATGAAACTCAAATGAAATAAAATAACCGAACACTCAATCAAAATTATACAACCATATCGAATGCCGCACTAAAAGGAGGAAAAAGAATAAATTAATGCAGTTGAGTTATTAACCTGAATGTTTATACAGTACCTCCTATCTAGAGTACAAGGATAGAAGCGTCTATCGAGAACCTGCACGCATCCACAGCTGCTGCAGCCGATGTCTGACTCGAAAGAAGTGCCATCCAGGCGTCCCTGTGCGTGGACACCTATATAATATATATATATATATATATATAGAACAAGAAAGGAAAAGTAGATAAATGGGTCAGAGCCCGAGTTTGAAAATATTTAGCAAGTGCATAAATGCCTTATTTTTAGAAAAAGGTTTTATCTCATATTTAAATTTGGTATCGCATTCCCATGAGATACCCCTCACCTTTATTCTAATAGTGCACAGCTAACGCACCCTAACCAAATACCCTAGTCAAGCTACCCCGCCTAACTAGTCTAATATTCGTATTCTAACCACCCTAATCACTCCAAGTACTAAGGGCTAAACTTCTCCCCAGTCTCAACACTATGCCATGTTTGTGCATGGGATGTCTCGCAGAGTGAAATCCAAACAAGGAACCCCCCCAATACACTACTATGCGGCCAGGTCGATCGTCGAGATCCATTAGACCCTCCGTACACAACGTATATACACACTATACAATGATACACATAACATACTTACTTTAATATACATAATTCAATATACATCCGGATAATATCTCCCGGACTGAGGTTTACTTTATATATATCTACAAAATGAATACCCACTTAATTTCATTTCAAAACTTTCTATTTCCCTTCTTATATCCAGGAAATATATTTAAAGCAAGTTTTATTATCATAAAAATGCTTTACCATTTCATAACATCCCATTTCCCTTTGTAAAAGGGTACTTTAGATAAGATAAGATGGAGGCGTAACCCCTATTTGAGTATGGTAATGATAAGCTAACTTGGTCAAAGATTTAGATTAATAATAGGACACACAAACACACCCAATGAAGATAAACTCAATTTAAACTCACAAAACTCTCGTGTATAACTTAGGAAATAGTAATGAACCCTAGAAGTAACTTAGCTAGAGGGAGAGAGAAGTAAGCACCCTAGATACACCTTGGTAGGCAGGTGAAAATACACCTAATACTCTCAAGAATCTCTGTCAAGTATTAAAAGCTTCGCAATCAGTAACAATGGTGGGTGGGTAAACCGTCTAGTTCGCCATAACTCTCTCTATGATGTGTATATCTAGTAATAACTCCAGAGTTCTCCTCTAAGATCCTCTTCCTCAAAGGTGGTTAGGGTCCTTAAATAGCCCCCCACACCACCCCCGAGGCGGCTCAATCATTGAAGACTATGAAAGACATCCCTCATACTTTATGTCATAACATTAAATGCCTGATGCACTAGTTGTCTCCACATCATAAACATTAAATGCCAAGACATGCCTTTTGCCCAACCACTGTGTCAGGGGGATGTTGTCGCAGAGGTGGCTCACCGACTGCCTGACAGCCCCAAATACCGTGGTGGTTTACTCGAGTGCAGGTCTGACATTGTTTAGATGGCTAGTGACATCAGCTACAGTAGATGTGACATTAAGTAGAGAGTTGTTTGGTTCACAACTCAACGCCCGATGGAACTCGAAGCTGCTTCGTCCGAGGTTCCACGGTCAGGGTCCTTCGGTGTTTTACCAGGTGTATATAAGATAGTTGGGATAAGCCCCAACGTTGCCTCACTTCTCAATCCTCCCAACCAAGTCCCTCTAAAGTTCCCACGGCGAGGTCATTCGATAGAGAATGAAAGCTCTCCCAGGCCCTGCCAAGCCTGGTCTCTCGCGAGTACCGTTTGACCTCACACTAAAATTCATTATTAATCTCGTTACAACATTACAACCGTTATAGCTTACAGTCAATATAAATAAAGATACAATATGACTAACATAACAAGCTAAATATGAGTTTCCACGCTAAGCTGCCTCGTTGAGCTGCCTCGACTGCTTAATCTCAAACACTATTGCCAATTAGGGAATTATTCCTAATCTCAGGATTACCTTCAAGCCCCCTCTACATTTTCCCCTTCGTGGAGAGATTTGTTGGAACAAGAAATGTCTGCACGAAACTTCTCAATCCGATGAACCTTCTCTGTGTGAAAATTTTTGGCCTTATTTCCCCCGTTAGAACCGCAACGATATAATCTCCTGGAAAAAGTAAAATTCTCCCCGATGTACCTGAGCCGAAGCGCCATTCTCATTGGGGTTTTGGTGAAGGGACATCGCCGCTTTTTCCTCGTGCTGAGCCTCAACCGTTCAAGCTTTAATATTTGAAATTCTCCCGAAAGGCCTACTAACCTTCTTAAATACTCGTTGCACAACCGATGTATCTGAGTCACCCTTTAACAAGGTTTTTTCGAATCGTTGGAACATATTGTCCATTGGGCCCTGATGGATAAGTCTGACACCAATTTTGGCGCCAAAACATAAACTTGGTGAAGAAGGCAATCCCTTCTATTCCCTAGATGTCTTTTTGTATTCGACGTAACACTGTCTTTTCAGCTATCAACACCCTTCTCGATGTGCCACGTGTTCATTTGAAATGATTAGTGGCCCCCTTACACGTGCGCTCATAGGAAATGTTAACCGTCGAGTTTGAAACCCTTCAAACGTCTATTTTTTTTCAAACTCTTCTATATATTTGTCTTCTTCATCTTCTTCAATACTCCCCGCTTCTTGTAGAGAGAGAAAGCTTGTACAACCTCCATTATTGCCCTCTTTTTTGCTCAGCCTCCTCTTTCTCTTATCTTTTGCACCACCACTTGCGGTTGTGCTCTTCTTTTCTTGTTCTTAGCCCTGTTCGCCCATCTACATCATTTTCTCATGGCTTCTTCTAGTATTTCCAGGGTTGCTGCCCCTACCCAGCCTGGTTCCCCCTACTGCTGCTGGCGCTACCACCACCCTTAGCGGCGCTGCCCTGGTCGCTGCTCATCGAGAACAACTACGCTTCTATCGCCGTGCGCCCATTTTTGAAGAAGAAGTTGATAAGTTTTCTGAGGCGTGCAAGACCTTCCAATTCTCATCCAAGTTGGATCCATTACTGCTGGGTGATGAAGTATTGGATTCGTCGAAGTGGGGATATCTTCCACCCGAGGGGACTATGCGCTTTCGTCCGGATCGTGGTGACTTTTCCTGTTCCTAGATCGACTTCATAGCACCTGGGGGATCACCAGCCTATTTTAGTGTGTGGCACACACATTTGTAGAGCTCCCACGTTGCTGCTCTTACAAAGGTTGGGCTACATTGAGCCTATTAGTTTGGCGAGTTTACTCTCTCGAAGCACAACGCGGCACTTCAAGTGCTAGTCTCCCGATGGAACATCACAAGCCACACCTTCTTCGCTGCGTGGGGGAAGTTTACTGTTACGTTGGAGGATGTCTGAGAACTCCTTGGGTTCAAGCCCATGGGCGAGTATACTTATCACGATGAGCCTCTGGACGCCGAAGAGGCTGCTGGTCGGGTTGAGCTGGATCTGATCAGTCGCAGTTGCACCGGTCCCTCAAACAAAGATACCTTTACCCCTCTTATCAATTATTTTTTTGAGGCTCCGACGCCGAAGGATGCCGGTGATGTAACGGGCCGTGGTAGAGGTACCTCCTTGGAACTATCAGCCTACATACTCGTACTAATTTCACGCTTCTTTCTTACTGGAAAGCCCAATGATCAGCCCAGGAGGGACCTGATAAACATCTCTATTCATTTGGCCAGAGGATTCAACCTACCTCTGGCCACCATTGCCTTGGGGTCACTCTATACATGGTTGGATCGAACCCATATTGACATGGAACGGTCACTGGACCACTATAATTTGGCTAATTTTGCCAACACCATCATCTTGACGGACTTTCTCTATACCCGCTTTCCTGCCATTTCTGCGAAGTCAGTTTCTCTGCCTGTGAGCCAGGGTATCAATCCCCCACGCCTCATATGTTTCCATAAGAAGCAGAGCCGAAAGGAGATAATGGAGGTTTTTGACCATTCGGACTCCTTCATAATGAGTCCATATAGTGAGCCCACCTTCACCCATACCCGAGACTTCTTTCTTACTGCAGCCACAATGGTTAGATTTAATCCGGTTGTAGAGGATCCCTCGCAAGCCATAGTGCTTCTTTTTACCCCGGGGTTTCTCCCCTCTTACACTGAATGGGGATATGCTTCTGAACCTTACAACCCTAATAGATGCATCAGACAATTTGGGTTTGACCAGGGGACTCCTCGAATCGTGTTCTATAACAATCATTCCAAGGCCACCTTTATCGAGGCATGTACCTTCTATACTGCCGCTGCGGTGCTTGGCGTGACATCCACCATTGATGGGCGTATCGCCCTCCCGAGTGCCACAAGTAAAGGAGACGTATCCACATCCTTTTCCACGAAGTTCCATCTGGAGCAGTTGTCCATGATTCGTGAGTATATCCAGTCCCCTCCTTGCTATCCCCCAGTCCTTTCCTTTTCTTCCTCTGAGTTGGGTCTAAAGGGGAGCTCCCTGCTTGGGGTTGAGTTTCCCTTAAGCAAAACTGTTAAGGAGTCTCCTCGTGAACTACCTCCTCATTGCCCAATGGTCCCAACCACTACTCTAAAACCCAAGGCCGCTGTGAACCTCAAACCGTTTGTTCCCACGACCGAAGATGCTATGGGAGAAGGGCCTTCTAAGCCACCTACCAAGAGGGCTAGAAAATCCAAGTCTAAAAAATCAAAGGTCAAAGGTCAAACGGGGACTCCCCTAGAGGCATTCCCAATTTCCTCCATTCCCCCTTTTATGTCCTCGGAACTAGCTGAAGAGATGAGGAGGTAGGTAGAGGCCGAGGTTACCCGAATAAATGCTGAGTTCGAACGGAACGCAGTTGTCGTTCCTCCTTCGAGTGCATTCCCAAAAATAGTGGTGGATCCTAGTGAGCCCCCTGTAAAGAGAAGAAGAAGGTCGAAGGTGCCTGAAATTGGGGGGGGGGGGGGCACGGGATCATGAAGGAAGACGCTGGGTACCAAACCCCAAAAGAAACAAACATCTGAGCGTGCTTCATCACCAGCTCCTTCTGTCCCTGCCTCTTTGCCATCTTCACCAGTAGTTGCATCGTCTCGTTCTCCCTCCGGATATGAGGTATATGTGCATTCTTTATCTCTCATTCTTCTCTTGATGTGGCATTTTTTACTTATTGCCTGATATTTTGGTGCAGGGAGTTAAAGAAATGAGGGTCAGTCCTCCCAGTCCCCCCAGCCCTCCAGTGAGTCATTTCGTGGGGGGAAGTTGTGGTGCTCCTCCATCCACTGCCTACCTTCCCCGTTCTCCTTTAATAAGCCTTACCTATTCATGTCGTTCCTCCTCCCATCAGGCCAGACATGCCACCGTGGGTGCCGTTGGGTTGTTTTGCCAGCCCAAGGCACATGTTCTAGCCTCCTCTGAGTTACCTTTTGAGCGGGAGGTCTCTCTAGCCCTGGTTGTGGTCGAAGAGAGTGTTCCATAGGTAAGTGTCTTTTTTATCTTTGCATCTTTTATTTATCCCAATTATTCCCTAATTGTAACATGTTGGGCTATTTTAGGTGGATGTGGCGTCGTTGGTAGCCAACATTCTCCTTCTTCCTTACTATCAAGACCCCTTGCTGTAGTTCCTCTCTTTAGTGCCATAATGGGGGTAGGCTAAGTGCATTTCTGTCTCTTGTCCCTTTGCAACTACTATTTTTATCTAACCTTTGTTTTTATCTTTGTAGCTCTCTCCAAGCCTTCCTCCTCCTTTCGAGTTGAGTGGCCTTATCCTTTCTAAGGCCCAGGTTAGAGTAGCTACTCCAGCTGGGACATCTCTCCAAGGGCCAACATCTCCTTCTGACGATGCACCCGTGCTTGCCATAATGCCCTATACTGGCGAGGGAGGTGTTACCTCCTTCGAGGCTTCTACACCTGAGGGCTCCGTTGAGGCTGCCGAGGTAATGAGCCCACCTCCCACGGTTTCTGGCGTTATGACCCCCATTGTGATTACCCTTGCTCCTGCTTCTGCTGAGGTGATTCTCTAATTTCTCTATATTTCTCGATTTCTCAAAATCCACCTTTATGGGTGACTTGATCAAAGAAAGCATTTTTAAGTTATTTTTCATAAACTCCGCCTATTGGTGACTTAACAACGAAAACACTTGTTAAGAATTTTGACCAACTCCACCTATAACGGTGACTTAACAATGAAAACACCTGTTAAGATTTTTAATAAACTCCACCTATAATGGTGACTTAACAACGAAAATGCTTGTTAAGGTTTTTAATAAACTCCACCTATAACGGTGACTTAACAACGAAAACACTTGTTAAGATTTTTTAATAAACTCCACCTATAACGGTGACTTAACAACGAAAACACTTGTTAATATTTTTAATAAACTCCACCTATAACGGTGACTTAACAACGAAAGCACTTGTTAAGGTTTTTAATAAACTCCACCTATAACGGTGACTTAATAACGAAAACACTTGTTAAGATTTTTTAATAAACTCCACCTATAACGGTGACTTAACAAGAAAACGCTTGTTAAGATTTTTAATAAACTCCACCTATAATGGTGACTTAACAACGAAAGCACTTGTTAAGGTTCTTAACAACGAAAACACTTGTTTCCAGGTTGCTCGGGAGGATTCGTCGCCAGTTCCTTCGCCTGTTTCCTCGCCACCTCTTGAACTTGTATCCTCCAAAGAATCGAGTCATAATGGTCAAGGTTCCACGACAGGTGCTGCCGGGGATTATGAATCTGGGTGCAAGCTTCCGCTGCCTAACTTGGCTCCTCCCGTCTTCTGCCTGATGGTACTCCAACGTTCTACCCAAATTCCTTCCAACCATTATTTGGTCATTGAGTGACTCGTGAGCCATCATCCTGACACCTTTATGGTGGACTACCTTCGTTCCAACATCGCAGTTATGACTCATAGGCTCCAAGGTATGGCCACCGTTGTTGCTGATATCATAGACACTCCGATCGTGAATGTGACTAGGCCCCTCCTTAATCAGTTCTTGGGCTATTTGAGGGAGTTGGGTCGTGACGGGTTCCATTTTGATTGGCTCATTGCACACTTGAAGGATCTGAAGAGCCAGTAGTTGGACAGGCAACGAGAGCTTTTGCAAAAACATCAGGAGGATCAGAGGGCCAAGGAATCCAAGTTGGCCGAGCTAGTACCTCTCCTCGAAGATGTTGACAAGAAGGTGGAGAATCTCGAGGAAGCTCTGCGTTTGGCGAAGTCAAAACGAGAGAAACTCCTAATCGAGCGTACACAGTCGCAAACAAGGTTAGAGGTTTCTATCAGCGCCCAACGAAACTGTCAAGCAGCCTCTGCGGGTCTCCCTGGAGATTTCTTTTCTTCCCCTGATCTGTGGTTCCTCCTGGGTTAATGAGCTTCTTGTATATGTATTTTTTTTCTTTTCTCCTATGTCATCCTTGGCGATTGTTCCCATTTTTGTAATTCCTAAAGTATATGAATGGAAAAGAAAACTTATTCCCATGTTATCTCTTTGCGTTACAGTCGTTTACATAGATCATGATACGAAGTTATGTAGTTCTTTTAACTCTAGAAAGAAAATAAAATAAAGTGGACCTTCATAAACAATAGGAACTCGTATATTCATATTATTTAAGTAAATTGGTGACTCCAAACGTAATGGCCTACACGTGATATACCTTCAACCATTTGTTGTTAATCTTAAATGGCTTATCTTCTTCTATCTTAGAAATTAAATAATAACCTGAGTCATGAGCCTCCTTTACGATGAAAGGTCCCTCCCAATTTGTTGCAAACTTAGGTAGAGGAAGCCCCCTAATATATTTAACTTCTTCCTTTAACACGAGATATCCTTCCACGAATTTCCTTGGTCTTACCAAGTTGTCATACGCCCTGGAGAGCTTCTTCGTATACATTTGAAAGTGTTGCATCGATTATCCCTGTGCTCGTCCAACGCTTCCAACTGTACGTGTCTATTCTTAGGGAGCATACTGCTTCGCAGAGCATATCGAGCCGAAGGAACCTCCAACTCTACTGGGAGAATTGCCTCAGCCCCATAAATAATAGATAACGGCGTATACGCCGTAGGATTTCTCTTAGTCGTCCGATAGGCCCATAGAACGGTTGGTATCTTATCGTCCCACGATCCTGTGAAGTCCTTCATTACCTTAGCCAGAATATTAACTAGTGTTTTATTAGTTGCTTCAGGTTGACCGTTTCCCTTTGGGTATGCCACCGTTGAAGTATGATGAACGATGGAGTACTTGTCTGTGAGCATTGTTATTTCTGAATTGACGAAGGGCGTCACGTTATCTGAAAGAATAACCTTTGGGATCCCAAAACGATAAATGATGTATTCTCTGATGAAATTGCTTACCGCCCCAGCCATTGCCCTTCTGAGTGGTATTGCTTCGGCCCACTTTGTAAAGCATTCCGTTGTGACTAGTATCCATATCTTCCCCCTCGAAGAAGGATGTATTGCCACCACCAAGTCAAACGCCCAAGTGTGAAAAGGGTAAGGCGTTGCCAGAGAGTGTAAGTTTATCGATGGGGCATGGATCATGTTTCCATATAGATGGCAAGCCTTGCACCTTAGAACGAACTTAACAGAGTCCTTCTCCATCGTTGGCCAATAATACCCCAACGTCATCAGCTGATCATATAACTTGGCCCCTCCTATATAAGCTGGGTCGTGTGCCTGTTTGAAGACCTCAGCTGCTTCTTCCTTTGTGATTCAACGCAATGGTCGGTTGAAGTATCCCCTTCGGTAGAGCTGCCCCTCCTGGATATTGAACCTTAGGGCCCTTCGCTTTAGTCTCATTGCATTAATTTTTTCTGTCGGGGCAACTCCATCTTTAATGAAGTCAATATAGGGTTGCCTCTAATCAGTCTGAGTTTCAATGAAATGACATTCATCCGCTTCAAAGAAAAGTTGACACTTATTGCACCTCCGTTATAGCTCCGCCGCATCCTGCATCATTCTAGGCCAGAAGTATCCCTCTGGTTGAATTCTCCTATAAAGAGGTACCTCAGTTGTTTCACAGTGCTCCTCATGTGTTTTCTTTAACCTTCACCCAGCTTCTTCTGGGCTAATGCATCTTGATAACCATCCACCAGCGTTTCTGAAGTATAGATTTCCCTAGTTTATGAAATATTGGGCCAACTCTCTTAGCCTCATTGCCCCATCGCCAGACTCCAGCTGCTTCTTAATCTCTCCCCTCTACTCTGCGTCCTCCTTCATCGGTAGAATTAATTGCACCGCCTAAGGGGCTGTTCTTCATTGGATCATGACGATAGTTGTATCGTTCCTCATGACCATTTTCTGGGCAATATTTATGTACACATCTGGGTGGCGATTCATCGTTCTGGGATGTCTCTTGATCTTAGTCCGATGGAAATGGTTGAGGAGTCTCTGGATGATCATTTTGTATGGTGCCAGGTTCATGTGCTTCAATGCGTATTCTCCGTTTACTTGTTGGATCACCAAGTTCGAATCGCCCTTAATGCAGAGTGAACGAATTCCCCTTCGAAGAGCTTCTAGCAACCCTAGCACCAATGCCTCGTACTCTGCTTCATTATTGGAGTAGGGGAAATATAACTTGTAGGAAAGGCAAATTTCTTCCATTCCCTTTGAGAGAATCACCCCTGCCCCTCCCTTTTTTTCTACATAAGATCCATCGAACTGTATCATCCACTCTTCCTCAGTTGCACCCAAATAATTAGCTTGTAGGTCGTCTCCCGAAATGTCTTCTTTAGGTGGTTCAAACATTCCTGATGGGAATATAAATCGGTACACGCCTAGCTCTTGATCGCGCGAGGAACTACACACTTCAAGTCGTATTCTAAAAATATGAGGAACCACCTAGCCGCCCTGCCCATTAATATAGTTCTTGCCAACAAATACTTAATGGTATCACATTTAGTCACAATGTGAATCGTAAAAGATAGCATATAATGCCTAAGTTTTTGTGCTACAAAGACCAAGGCAAAATAATGCCTTTCTAGGCTGCTATATCTAATTTTTTGCCCATGTATGATTCTAGTGAGGTAATAAATTGGTCGTTCCTGCCCATCGACTTCTTGTTCCAGCAAAGCTCCCACGAACCTCGTGGTAGATGTAAGGTATAACTGCAACGGCGTTCCTGCCCATGGGGGAACCATGATCTGTGGTGAAATCAGCAGCTTCTTCAGCCCAGCGAAAGACTCTTGGTGAACCTCCTCCCACTTGAACTTCGTGCCCTTTCGCAACAGTTGCATCAGCAGGTGTGTTACTTCGGCCAACCCAGGTACAAATCTCCTAAGGTAGGAGACCTTACTGAGGAAACTCTTCAACTCCCGTGTCGTCCTAGGGCTTGGCATTTCTAAAATCGCTTGTCGTTTGTCCTGGTCCATTTGCACCCCTTGCCAATCAACCACAAAGCCTAAGAATTTTCCCCTCGTTACTCCAAAAACACACTTCTATGGATTCATTCTCAACTTGTACCTCCTGCAACAAGAAAACACCTTCCTCAAATCGCTCAGGTGGGACCCCTCCTCCCTCGATTAGATGATCAAATCATCCACATAAAATTCTACAAAATCGTGGAGGAAGTCATGAAAAATGGCCATCATCATTCTCTGGTAAGTCTCCCCAGCGTTCTTGAGGCCGAATGGCATCACCCTGTACATGAAATTACCCAACGGTGTTCTGAATGTCATTTTCTCTGCATCCGAGGGGTCCATCTTGATCTGATTATACCCCACATACCCATCCATGAAGCTATACAACTCATGACCAGCCATTGCGTCTATCTGGCTATCGATGGAGGGTAGAGGGAACTCATCTTTAGGATAAGCTCAATTCAAATCTCTAAAGTCCACACAGATCCTTATTTGGTTCTTGTCTTTCTTCCCCACTGGCACAATGCTGGATAGCCAAAGGGGATGTTGTATCGGCTTGATGAATCCTGCTGCCAACAAACGTTAGACCTCTTTTTTAATCTTCAAGTCTAGTTTAGGTTTGTAAGTCCTCATTGCTTACTTCACCGGAATAGCTGAGGGCATCACGTTAAGTTTGTGGTAGCTTACTTCCTCATCGAGCCCTTCCATTTCAGTGTACCTCCATGCGAAGACGTCAATGAATTCCCGAATGAGCTCAACCAAGGTTTCTCGTTTCTCCTCACTGAGATCTTTTGAAATAAAGATAGGCCTCGGATCTTCCCCTTTGCTTGATAAATTCAACTGTTCCAATTCTTGTGCTTGGGGCTTTGGTTGATCTTCCATGTAGTCTGGTTCTTCGATGATGTCTTCTACGAACTCCTGTATGTTGGAGTTGTCTATCACCATACACTACCCCTGTTAATCTACCAAGAAACACTCGTATACCGGGTCAACCTCATCCTTATACTCTTCAGTCACCCGTTCACACCGTTATAAGTGGTACACCACTTTTCCTCCTTCGGTGATGACCTTCTTGCATTATCTACCGGTCGTTACAACTACCTTCCTTTTCCTTTCTCTGGAAGCCTCAGCAACCCTTCCTCCTGAAAACTGACTCATCACGCTCTGTCGCTGGGCCTCATACTGTATTGGGTCCATTCTCTATATCATCATGTCTTTAAGCTGCTTCGAGATGCCCTGGGGCCGAAGGATCACCTGCTGAGATTCCTCGAGTGTTTCCCCTGGGTCGCTCTGCGTCTTCTGTTCATTTAAGGGCCCCATCCTTTCTTTGATCGAAGGAACCCAAGCTCCCTCTATTCTTCTTGTTAAGATCCGAACATCTTACTCTAGCTCCGTGTAAAATGCTACGTCCACCAGGTGAGCTTCTTCAACCATGAAGGGCCTCTTTATGGCCCTAATGGTTACCTCTGTTCCCTTGACATTTTCCTTAGAACATTGGTGGTATGTAGAAGGAACCATGCCTTGGTTGTGCATCCACACCCTTCCTATTAACAGATGATAGGAAGTGGCACTCTCTATCACGTGGAACTTTATATGGGAACTCAAGTTTCCCATCACAATCTCCACATTAACGTACCCGATAGATTTGGAGGATTAGTTATCATACCCCAAAATTACCAAAGGCATGGGGACCAGCCTTTCTTCTGGAATATTTACCACGTGAAAGGAGTTGATTGGCATAATATTGATGGAAGTTCCTCCATCCATAAGAGTCCTTGCGAAGCTAACTCCGTTGACTCTGGCGGTCACATACAATGGCCTGTTGTCGGGGAAGCCCTGTCTGCGTCGCTGAAGGTTACCTCTGACAAAAACCTTCTCACCAACCTAGCCATGGGTCCCTTCCATATCAGCGAAGGGACCGCATTCTTTTTTGAAATATCAAGTATCGCCCGGGTATCTCCAGCCTACTCTCCTTTGGAATCCCCACTTGTTCAAAGAACCAAGTGAACTTCGGGGATTTTGAAACTGCCCCATATTCTAAGGTCGGGTCTACCTCTTCGTTTTCGGCATCATATACATCCTTCACATCCTTGGCGCTTGCTTGATCATAAGCTAACACGACGTTAGCCATTCCCTTAGGGCAAATAGCCAAAGCTTCCTCGTACTCCTCTCCTTCTCTCCCCGCCTCTTTATCATAGGCCACCACGAGATTAGCCCCATGTGCTGGTAGTGGGTTGTTGTTAACATTTTGTGGGGGGATCTACAATGTTCCCGCCTTCATGTACTTGTCAATGATTCTTCTTAGCGTGAAACAGCTCTCCGTTGGATGCTGGATCTTTCGATGAATCTGATAATATTTAGGATATGCCTTCGTTGCAGCATCGGGTTCTTCCATTGGAATTCATTTTGGTTCATAAATTGTTCCCCCTTAGACCATCGTGTTATAACAACTCACAGCCTCTTCTATCGTGCAAGGCAACGGTGGTGGGTCTTCTCTGTCTCTTCCAAACTTCCTCTTGTTGTCCCTCTTCGGTGCTTTGCCCATATCGTCCCCCTCGGCGTACCCTACCTGTGGGGGATGAGACCTCCCCCCCGCGGGTTGCATCAACTGCCTGAACATCATGGGTGCTACCACCGGATTGGGTCGTACCACCAAAGAGATGTTTCTCACTGCTTTCAAGAATGCCGCAAAAGTCCCATCGCGCGTCTCGTTGATAAGATGGTAGATGTATTTAGGAAGAAGTCCCTCAGCGCAAATTTGTAATAATTTAGACTCTGTGGCCTCCTCCCTGACATCGAGGGGCCTTTACCTGAACCTTCGAACATAGGACACCACCTCTTCCCCAGGTCTCTGCTTCTCCCTATCGAGTTGGGTCAAGGTCAACTCATCTTCTGCTAGAAAGAACTTTTGGACAAACAACACATGCATCTCCTCCCACATCGAAACGTTGTTGGGAGTTAAGTGGGAGTACCAGGTGTATGCCTTATCGGTTAGGGATTTGGAAAACTCCCTCAATCTAAGCTTCTTATCATTGCAATGCGCCCCCAAGTGTTCAATAAACCGCTTAATAATGTGCTCCTTCGGGTTCCCACCTTTCCCTGTATATTTTTCAAAGGTAGGGGGAATATAGTCCTTTGGGTAAGGCTCATCGTTTTACGCTTGAGGATAGGGTGTTCGAAAGTCATCATAAACTGAAGCCACTTCGCCAGCTGATTGCGATGAAGCCCGCATGAACTTCAACATCTCTTTCTGCATCTCTTTTCTCATTTCTTCCATAGGCGAGACCACCGGGGCAACCAGGGGCGGGGCCACGTGTCGGGCGCTCATTGCAACTGAAACGAACGTTACTGGTGGTGCCGTTGAAACTCCCGAGGTTCCCACTGCTGGATTTACCACAGAGGGTACGCTTACGGGGATCGTTCCTGCAATACCTGCACCTAGTGGAGCTATTCCGGGTGTTACAAAAGTATTAGCCTCTAATCCTCCCAGCATAGTTGAAGCTACTGGGGTTTGCAAAAACTCGTGAAACTTGCTCATGAGGAGCGCGATCTGGGTGGGTCCCAACCCTGCGCTCGTGAAAGGTTACGTCGCCCCTGGAACGTCTGACGTCGTCGGAATCGGAGGTACCTCCACTCGAGGATCCCCAGCCCTCAGGGCCTCTTGCTCCCTCTCGGCTTGTTCTTCATTATGCTGGATATCATCAAAGTTGAGTCTTCAAGTGGCATTATCCTACGCCATACTCCTTACCTAGGAGAATGCCTCCCCAGCAGAGTCGCCAAATGTAAGAGGGTACTTTAGATAAGATAAGATGGAGGCCTAACCCCTATTTGAGTATGGTAATGATAAGCTAACTTGGCCAAAGCTTTGGATTAATAATAGGACACACAAACACAAACACAAACTCAATGAAGATAAACTCAATTTAAACTCACAAAACTCTCGTGTATAACTCAGGAAATAGTAATAAACCATAGAAGTAACTTAGCTAAAGGGAGAGAGAAGTAAGCACCCTAGATACACCTTGGTAGGCCGATGGAAATACACCTAATACTCTCAAGAATCTCTATCAAGTATAAAAAGCTTCGCAATAAGTAACAATGGTGGGTGGGTAAACCCTCTAGTTTGCCATAACTCTCTCTCTGATGTGTATCTCTAGTAATAACTCCAGAGTTCTCCTCTAAGATCCTCTTCCTCAAAGGTGGTTGGGTCCTTAAATAGCCCCCCACACCACCCCCGAGGCGACTCGATCATTAAAGACTATGAAAGACATCCCTCATACTTTATGTCACAACATTAAATGCCCGATGCACTAGTTGTCTCCACGTCATAAACATTAAATGCCAAGACATGCCTTTTGCCCAACCACTGTGTCAGGGGGATGTTGTCGCAGAGGTGGCTCACCGACTGCCTGACAGCCCCAAATACCGATGTGGTTTACTCGAGTACAGGTCTGACATTGTTTAGCTGGCTAGTGACATCACCTACAGTAGATGTGACATTAAGTAGAGAGTTGTTTGGTTCATAACTCAACGCCTGATGGAACTCGAAGCTTCTTCGCCCGAGGTTCCACGGTCAGGATCCTTCGGTGTTTTACCAGGTGTATTTAAGATGGTTGGTACAAGCCCCAACGGTGCCTCACTTCTCAATCTTCGCAACCAAGTCCCTCTAAAGTTCCCACGGCGAGGTCATTTGATAGAGCATGAAAGCTCTCCCAGGCCCTGCCAAGCCTGGTCTCTCGCGAGTACCGTTTGACCTCACACTAAAACTCGTTATTAATCTCGTTACAACATTACAACCGTTATATCTTACAGTCAATATAAATAAAGATACAATACGACTAACATAATAAGATAAATATGAGTTTCCATACTAAGCTGCCTCGTTGAGTTTCCACGCAGAGTTGCCACGCTTGAGCTGCCTCGGCTGCTTAATCTTAAACACTATTGCCAATTAAGGAATTATCCCTAATCTCAGGATTACCTTCAAGACCCCTCTACACCCTTCTTCTATCCAAGAAATGTATTTAAAAGCCAATTTTATTATCATAAAAAATCTTTTTCATCTCATATGCTTCCATTTCCCTTCTTCCATCCAGGAAATGCATATAAAGCCAATTCATTTATCCCATTTCCCTTCTTCCATCCAAGAAATGTTTTTAAAGCCAATTCATTATCATGAACTGCTTTAACATATCATATATGTATCTAAGATCGCCCGTTCTGGTTTTCCCACTGTGCGCGCCCCTAAATGGCTATCATCTTCCGGGGCCTATCACCAAAACAACCTGGGATCCTATCGAAACGTCGGGAAGCGGCCATATGCCTGCAGGAGAGTCATAATCATATCCAGAATTACCTCACCAGCGCAGAAAACATATAATAAACGCTCATATGGCATAGGATATATTCACCAAGCATTCACTAGCCAGGGGACTTCACCTTACGCGCGCAACTTCCCTTATGATAGCGATTTAGAGAGGTGTGTATCCATAAATTATCATTTGTGAAAATCATTTCTTTTCCATTTGAAAACATTCATATTTTACATTCTAAAAATCATTTATTCCCATAGACACACACACACACACACACACACACACACATATATATATATTACCTTATTCTCATGCACAAGGAATATACTATATGATACACATTCGTATCATATTTTATATATACTTTAATTCGCATAGTATATATATACTATATATTCCTTCTCGAATATATATAAATGGCCATAATTTCCAATCACATCTATCGATGACCAATAATCCCAAAGATTCTCTCAAAGAATCATAATCATGCATTCGTATACGCATGATACTCTACTCAAAGTATTCTACCACTTTTATAAATAATACATACCTTAATCCCATCTAAGGATTTATAACACTCCACTCAAAGTGAATATATATATGTATTCCAAATTTCAGCCTAATCATCTCATAGGATTTACCCCACCAATATCGATATAATTATGCTTCATGTACGCATAATCATATAGGCCTAAATACACACTGAAATATTCTTGGAATTATTCTTTCCCGGATAAACTTAAATGTAATAGGTCATGGATTCCCTTTCCATAAATCCAAGGACTATATCTCGTCCAATTTATCGTTTAAAGGTCCCCACCCTATACTTAGGAACCATAAACCTTCAAATTCTATAATTTATCTATTTTCCTCAAAAATATAGTTTAAGGGTTATACATTTAAAACCCTCACTTTGCCCTCCTAGATTTCCTCAATTGGAGGACCATATACTCCTAAAAGATCCCTTATGTTATCCCATAATTGACCTCGGGTCCATTAGAATTGGAATTCATCCCATCCAATTCACCCTAAGAAAAATTGCCTACTTTCAGAAGGGGTCAATCGATCGACCCCTATCCGTCGCTCGATCGATCGAGCCCCCATGTTTGATTGATCTATCATGGCGGGCAGCTTCTTATCTGAGAAGGTGTTTCAGCCATTAAAGCTTCTCCCAAGATTTTATCTCTTCACCCAACGTCCTACAACTTCAACCAACTATAATTATACCTATAATAAGGGTTTTAAACATCCTAGAACCCGAAACCAACAATAAATTTTGATTAAATCCTAAGTTTCTCAAATTAGAAAATTATTGGGGTTTATTTGTTTTAACTCCCAAAAACCCGTTTTATCCACTAAAACCCAACCCAAAATCTTTAGGGTTTAATTATACCAAACTACGATATGAGATTTATTCTCAAAAATAAATAAAGCAAGTAAACACTTGCCTCGTGGATATAATCTGACGATCTCGTGTCGAATCCCGCAGAGGTTGGCCGGAATCTCCCCTTTTCTCCTCTTTTCTCTCCACCTCTCTCTCTCTTTTCTCTCTTTTTTCTCTTTTCTCTCTCTCTCTCTCCCTCCTTTTATAAGGAGAAAAGGGTTTTAACCCTTAAAACCCCAAAACGACTCGTTTACCCAATTATGAGTTACTTTTACTCCAAAATTACCCGGAACTCAATTTCGACAATCGGACACTCTTTTCCGACTATCTCGGCCATTCCGAGACTCACGGCGCAGTCGCAATTTGCATCCGAGATACTTGACCGCAACTCAATATTTAACCCCACACGACTTAATGCGGGTTTTCCAATTAAAATCTTACCTCGTGTCGCTTTACTCAACGGCGACATATAATTAAAATACTCCGATATATTTACTTAACTCCAAAAGTAAATATGTCACCCATCGACAATCATCTAATCCTCAAAAATCCCAAAATTTATTATTCCAGGAAATTCCCTAAATTCTAATTTATACTCAATTATGGAATTTAATTGTCTCCAAAAGGACGGGTTGTTACAGAATCATCAAGTTACTATGAATCAGTTACAAACTCTAGTTCTTCAGATATAAAATTAGGAAACAAAGACAATTATTGTAAAACTATCAATGTTCTCACTAAACAAGAAGAACAAGAAGGATTATTAATTGATTTAATTGGAAAAATAGAAAATTGAGAATTAAAATCACAATACCTTGTAATAACCTGCCCTTTTTGGAGAGGATTAAATTCCATAATTAAGTATAATTTGGAATTTGGAGAATTTCTCGAAATAGTGATTTTGGGATTTTTGAGGATTTAATAATTTTCAAATGGTGTTATAAATTATTTTGGGACTATATAGGTCGAAGTAATTTAATTTTATGTCGCCGTGGAGTATAGCGATAAAAGAGGTAAGATTTTGAGTAGAAAACCGCACTTAATTATTTTGGGTTAGAATAGTGATTTGCGGTCAAGTACCTCGGATGGAAATTTTGACTGCGCCATGAGTCTCGGAATGTCCGAGATAGTCGGAAAAGAGTGTCCGATTGTCGAAATTGAGTTCCGGGTAATTTTGGAGTTAAATAGGCTCGTAAATGGGTAAACGAGTCGTTTTTGGGTTTTAAAGGGGTTAAACCCTTTTCTCATTATAAAAGGAGGGAGAGTGGGAGAAAAGAGAAGAGAAAAGAGAAAGAATAGAGGGAAGAGAGAGAGAGGGAAGAAAAGAGGAAAAAGGGGGATATTTCGGCCAGCCTCCGCGAGATTCAGCTCGAGGACGTCGTATTTTATCCACGAGGCAAGTGTTTACTTGCTTTATTTATATTTAAGCATAAATATCTCATATCATTGTTGGTATAACAAACCCTAATGATTTTGGGTTGGGTATTCGTGGATAAAACGGGTTTTGGGGAGTTAAAACGAATAAACCCCTAAAAATGGTAAATTGGAGAAATTTAGAAATTAACCAAAAATATTGGGTGATTCCGGGCTCTAGGATGTTTAGAACCCGTATTAGTTGGTTGAAGTTGTAGGCCGTTTGGTGAAGAGATGGAAGCTTGGATGAAGCTTCCATGGCCGAAACAGCTTCTCGGAGAAGAAGCTGCCCGACTTGATCGATCGATCGATCATGGGGGCTCGATCGATCGACGGCCATGGGTCGATCGATCGATCCCTGCTGAAAGTTGATAATTTTTCTAGGATGATTTGGATGGGATAGATTCCATTTCATCTTGCTTTGAGGTTAATTAGGTGATAACCTAGAGGACCTTTTAGGACTTTATGGTCCATAAATTAAGGCAATTTAGGAGGGTAAAGTAAGGGTTTTTAGTATATAACCCTTAATCTATATTTTCGAGGAAAATAGAATATTTGCAGAAATTGATGGATTAGGGTTCCTAAATTATATTGGGGACTTCTAAATGATTAATTGGACTAGGTGTAGTCTTGGGGGTTCAAGGAAATGAAATCCTTAACTCGTTGAATTTAAGGTTGTTCGGGTGAGATAAATCCCGAGCATATTTCTCGTAGGCATACAGGCCTATATAATTATGCTTATGTAAAGCATAATTGTATCGATTACTGTTAAGTGTATCCTAGGAGATAATTAGGATAATTTGGGAGTTTAGATATTTGTTCATTTCACTTAGAGTGAAGGGTATCCTTGGAGATATCCAATAAATCCTTAGATGGGATTGAGGTATATAGTGATTATTAAATTAAGAAACATTTGGGTTTAGTATCATGCTTATATGAATGCATGATTATGATTCCTGGAGGGAATCTTTGGGATTATTGGTCATCGCTAGATGCTATAGGCCACTATGGCCGTTTATATATATTCTAGGAAGAATATATAGGATATGTATATATTGTGTGATTTAGGTATATATATATATATGTTATGATGGAAATGATTTTGAAAATGTAAAAATGAATATTTTCAAAATGGTAAATAAATGATTTTCATAATTGATAAAATATGGATTACACACCTCTCTAAATCGCTATCGTAAGGGAAGTTGCGTTCGTATGGTGAGGCCTACTGGCTAATGAATGCAGGGTGGATATAGTCCTTTAGGCCATGTGAGCGTTTGTTGTTATATATTTTCTGCGCTGGTTAGGAGATTTCGGGTGTGGTCTTGACTATCCTGTAGGCACATGGCCGCTTCCTGACGGCTTGCGATATAGGATCCCAGGTTGTCTTGATGATAGGCCCTGGAAGATGATAGCCATTTAGGGGCGCGCATAGTGGGGAAACCCGAACGGGCGATCTTAGAACGCGTTATATTAAAGAAATTCATGATAATGGATTGGCTTTAATTACATTTCCTGGATATAGGAAGGGAAATGGGTTATATGTTTAGCTTCGGTAACACTCCCGGATGGAAGAAGGGATGTGGAAGCATATGATATGGTAAAAGCATTTTTATGATAATAAAAATGGATTTTAATTACATTTCCTGAGTATGAAAAGGGAAATGGGATAATTGAAAAAGGAAAAGCATTTTTATGATAATAAAATTGGCTTTTAAAAGTATATGATTTGTTAAAGCAATTCATGATAATGAATTGGATTTTATATTTACATTTCCTTGATATAATAAAGGAAATGGGAAGTTTTGAGAAAATGAAAGTAGTGATAAATACTTTGTGTATCGAATACACCTCAGTCCGGGAGGTAGATCCGGATGTGTATTATAAGATATAAATTGATATTATGTAAACCTCAGTCCGGGAGATATTATCCAGACGTATATTGTGAATGTACATATATATATATATATATATATATACGTTTGTGTGTGCTACGGGCCCAATGGATCTCTACCATTAACCCTTACAAGTAGTAGTGTATCGGGGGGGTTTCTTGTTTGGATTTCGCTTTGCGAGACACCCCACGCACGAACTTAGCGCAGTGTTGAAAATGGAGGGAAGTTTAGCCCTTAGCACTTGGCCTATCTGGGGTAGATAGTAGTCGGGGAATAGACTAGTTAGGCCAGGACAGCTTGACTAGGGTATGTGTTAGGATGCGTTAGGTGTGCACTACTAGAGGAGAGGTGAGGGGTATCTCATGGGAGTGCGATACCAATTTAAATATGAGATAAAACTATTTCTCTAAAAATAAAGCATTTATGCACTTGCAAAATATTTTCAAAATTCGGGCTCTGACCCATTTATCTACTCTCCTTTATTTCTATATTATATATATATATATATAGGTGTCCAGACACAGGGACGCCTGGATGGAAATTCTTTCGAGTCAGACGTCTGCTGCAGCAGCTGTGGATGCTTGCAGGTTATCGGTAGACGCTTCTTTCCCCGTACTCTAGATAGGAGGTATTGTACAAACATTCGGGCCAATGGTCCAACTGATTTTATTCATTCTTTTCACGATATTCGATATGGTTGTATAATTTGAACCGAGTGTTCGGTTATTTTAGTTCATTTCATTTTCCCTTCAGTTTTATTTACGCATTTAATTGTGGATGTTTTATTTTAATCGTTAAAAAGAGTAGTTAAGTAAAAGTTTTTAACGCTTGCCTAATAGGATATTAGTAATTAAATGGATTTTCGACAGTGATACTAAGAATGATCCATATGTGACTCCTGTTTTAATTTGATATAGGAGTGATCGCTCGGTATCCCATTAGGCGGGTTGTTACATACCTTCCCAAATTAAAAAAATTATTATCCAAAGAAGAGAGTGGTATAAATGCACAAAACAAGATAAGTCTTGATAATACTTTAAAACGATTTAAAACTAATAAGGAAGTTACATTACAAGATCTCCAACGAGATGTCAACATAATTAAATAGGATATCAAAGACATCAAAATAGAAAGTAAAGAATTAAAATAATATATCACTATTTTAAAAGTAGACCAAACTTTTCAAAAGCAACAAGTCAACTCCTCAGAAGAAAGTGAACCAGAAGCTGAACAAGAACCTAAAGTAGTAACAACGGAAGAAATTGATGCAATTAAATATCATAAACCAAATTAATTTACAAAATTGTCATGTACAAGTAACTTTAATTATTAATAAAGAATATGAGATAAAAGTCATAGCATTAATTCTGGTGCAGATTTAAATTGTCTACAAGAAGGATTAATTCCAACCAGGTATTATCATAAAACATCTGAATGATTAAACTCAGCCGATGGAAGTAAAATGCAAATCAAATAAAAATTACCCAAAGCACATATTTGTCAAAATAATGTATGTTACAAAATTCCTTTTGTTTTAGTAGAAAATATGACTGACAAGGTAATTTTAGGAATCCCTTTTCTTTGCCTTCTATATCCATTCACAACAAGTGATACGAGAATAACCTCCATTGCCTTTAGTCAACAAGTAAAATTTGAATTTCTTTCAAAATCGAAAGTCAGAGATTTAAAAACGTTCAAAGATTTTTCAATATCGGTAAACCGTCTTCAATAAAAAAATTAATTGTCTTCTCTTGTATTGAAGACGGTTTATAGATATTAAAAAATCTCTGAGCATTTTTAAATCTCTTATTCTGGTTTTGAAAGAAATTCAAATTATACTTGTTGACCTAAGGCTAGGGAGGTTATTCCCGTATCACTAGTTGTGAATGGATATAGAAGGCAAAGAAAAGAGATTCCTAAAATTACCTTATCAGTCATATTTTTTACTAAAACAAAAGGAGTTTTGTAACATACATTATTTTGACAAATATGTGCTTTGGGTACTTTGTATTTGACTTAAATTTTACTTCCATTGTATGAGTTTAATCATTCAGATTTTTTAAGATAATACCTGGTTGGAATTAATCCTTCTTGTAGACAATTTAACTTTGCACCCGAATCAATTAATGTTATGACTTTTATCTCATATTCTTTGTTAATAATTAAAGTTAATTTTACATGTCATTTTTGTAAATTAATTGGATTTATGATATTTAATTACTGTTCAATTTCTTCTATTTTTACTATTTAAGGTTCTTGTTCAGCTTCTGGTTCACTTTCTTCTGAGGAGATGACCTGTTGCTTTTGGAAAGTTTGGTCTACTTTTAAAATAGTGATATCTTGTTTTAATTCTTTACTTTCTATTTTTATGTCTTTGATATCCTGTTTAATTATGTTGACTTCTCGTTGGAGATCTTGTAATGTAACTTTCTTGTGAGTTTTAAATCGTGTTAAAGTATTATCAAGACTTATCTTGTTTTGTGTATTTATACCACTCTCTTCTTTGGATAATAATTGTTTAAATTTTGAAAGGTATTGTGATTTTAATTCTCGATTTTTTATTTTTCCAATTAAATCAATTAATAATTTTTCTTGTTATTCTTGTTTAGTGAGAACATTGATAGTTTTACAACAGTTGTCTTTGCATCCTAATTTTATATCTGGAGAACTAGAGTTTATACATGATTCATAGTAACTTGATGATTCGTAATCAGTGTTTTGTTCACCTTCACTAGAAGAATTTTTTAGTTCAAAAATTTTGTATATTTCTTGTGTTACTCCAGATGATAGTTAAAACTGGTTAATTTTGGATTTTACTTTACATTCCGATTTGTAATGACCTGTTTTTCCACATTTATAACATTTAACTTTACTTTTGTCATTTTTCTTATATTGTGGATTAGTTTGTGGTTTTTTATGTTTTGTATAAAATTCCTCATTTTATTTATTGTAAAATTTGTTAGTTTTGAAATAGTTTTTACTATGTCTTTTGTATTATTTTGGATCTGACTTGTAATTTTTATTTCTTGATGGCGCAACAGGGTTCAAACCATATTGTTCAAAAAAAATTCCCATCTCATGTTTTGCCTTTAATTTTTCTTTATTAGCCTGGTTGCTTATTTTCATATCTATACACATTTATAATCCCTCTTTCTGAATTGTACTTATTATGTCTCCATAAGTAAGATTATTATAATCAATGTGTCCATTTGAGTTACTTAGAACTTCTCTTATTTTATGAGCAAATAAATTTGGTAAACCATTAATAAATTTTTCTTTCCAAAATGGTTCATTACTATCGTCTCTAAGCATTACTCGTGATGTGAAAACATCTTTGTACCATCTAAAATCGCTTAAAGTTGGCCATATAAGGTTACTTAGTTGATCATGAATTCTTGATGTTATATTACTTGGTGTTCCTAAAAAATGTTTTATTATTGTGAAAACTAGAGTGTTAACTCCATCTGGAATTCCCATTCCAATGCTTTCATCAAAAATTGGGAGGCCATTAGCATCTTGTTGGACAACAGATTTAATTTGTTCCTTTGATTCTTCGATAAGATGTTTATCCCACCAAGATTTTAATGTTCCGGTGAATCCTGTTGTTAAAAGCTCAACTATTTCTGTTTGGGGAATGTTTTGATTGTTTAGGTAATTGTTGGGAACCATAGATCTGTGTTGCATTTTATTTAAAATTTCTTATTCAGATAATCCATCTATGTTTCATTCATAAAGTCTATCCGATGAAATCGAGAATTGATTGTGTATATTTCTTTCTTCATATTGCATATCTGGGGGTGTTGGTCTTGTATACCAATTTTTTGTTAAGGTGGTTGGGGTTACTCTAGAGTTTTTTAATCTATTTAATTCAATATTAGTAAATTATTTTTTACTAGTCTGGTATCTTCATCAGTATTAGATTCTTGGAATGAGTTTGTTTGGTTAATATAGGTTCTTTTGTTGATAGTTGTAATAGTCTTTGATGACTCTGTTATGATATCTTTAAGCCTTTCTCTATATTATCTAGAGTTTTCTCAGACTTTGTTTGTAAATTTATTCTTTTTCGGACCTCCAGAAGTTGAATTAAAGGTATTTTCTTTTATATGGTAGGTTTAGTTTTCTAACTTATTTTCAATGAATTCTAGTTATTTTCCTAAAGTATTCAAGTATTGGTTAGTGTAATTATTTTGCTCAATAACTTTTTTGATTTCATCAGTAGTAGAAGTGACTTGAAGGGGTGTAGCAACTACTTCTGTTCCCATGTGATTTACTAAAATGGTTTCCAGTGGGGGGTGACTAGACGAGAATGTAGTTTTGTCTTATTTTGTCCATTTTACTTTTGTTAGGATATTTATTTTGTGGTAATAGTTATCTAAATACTCAAAAGAACTTTATGTCCGTTCTTATTTCATTCATTAAAGTTTTCCACTTTCTAATTATTTTATCCTTTTCTCTTGGGGATTACTTTTCTCGATATGCTCGTTCGTCGTTTAGTACGATTTTTTTACTCAAAATCTTCTCCTAATTTAATCATGTCAATTTTATAGTCTTTATTGATTGTTAATAATTGATGATTTAGAACTTGTTTCAAAATCTATTTGAGTGAGGGAATGTTGATTTTCATCATCATTAAAATTTGAGGTCGCTGTATAACAAGGTTTACTTACTTGGGAAGTTGTATCAATTTCTTTTAACTTAAGATTACGTCGAGGTATTAGATCATCGTCTTTTCTTCTTGAATAATTCGTTTGGGATTTACTATCATCTCTGGATTTACAATCATCTCTAATATGTAGATTTTTAAATTGTGGTTGATCAAAACTTATTCTAACTGATCCGTCAATGTATTCTTGGATTCGTTCAAGATTAATAGCATTGTTATGTACTTTTCGGGAATGATTTTTATTTTCTAATAACCAATCATTTGGTAAATTAATATCTTTCCAATTTATTGACCTAGGGATTTGAATATGAGCATCATTTGTACTGCTTTGTATGAGTAGAGTTTTGTCTTTTGGAATTTTTACTAGAGCGTGGACATTTGGATTTGTCCTTAAACATTTGTAATAAATTATGTAAATTAAAGAAAGTGGTTTACTTCCTTCTAACATTTCGTATCCAGATGTTTTTATATTTAGTGTCATGGTTTTTAATTTGTGAGGGTCGGTTAAACTTAATGTAAAATCAGAAAAATAATTAAAATGTACTGGACCATTAAAAAGGCTTGACTCCATAATTCCTAAAATACTAGTGTTATAATTAGTATATCTAGCATCTCTAAGACATAAGAGGATAGAGGCATTTATTCCTTTACTGGTTAATGGTTTGAATGCTACTTGTATTAATCCTATGTGTAGGAAATTAAATCTGTTTTTTTTTTTGTTTTGTAATAGCTTCACTAGTTAATAGTTGAATTCTACCGTGTTCTTTATTTAAAGCACAAACATGTTCAACAGTTTTAACATTGTAATTAGTAATAAAGGATGACTTTAGGAAACTAGTTTTGTAAATTTCTTTTGTTGGAACTTTGGGAATATTCCAATCATTCAAATCTAAATTTACTTCTTCATAAACATGTTCTTCTTCGTTTATTATGTCTGGGGGAAAAGCTAAAGAAGACCTAGAGCTAGAACTAGCCAAAGAATTTGATCAAAATAATCTATTCATTTTTAAAGCTTTTAAAGGGACCTATTTTCTTCTTACAATTTTCATGTTTACTTTCTCAAAATGTTTCAATACATACCCTCGCATACCTATCCTCTCAACCACTGTATTGGGTCTTATTGTTTGGATACCAGATTTACTGCTCAGGTGATCTAACAAGTTGGGATGTGAAAACACAAAAGGTGTAAGAATCAAATCGGTTAGAAATTGGCTTTAAAGGAGAATTGAAAATATATATCAAACACAATAACTGGGAACTTGGCTATTGTAACAACCCGTCCTTTTGGAGACAATTAAATCCCATAATTAAATATAAATTGGCAATTTGGAGAATTTCTCGAAATAGTAATTTTTGGGATTTTTGAGGATTAGATGATTTTCGATGGGTGTTGTAATTATTTTTGGGACTAAATAGGTCGAAATATTTTAATTATATGTCGCCTTGGAGTCAAGAGACAAAAGAGGTAAGATTTTAATTGGAAAACCGGCATTAAGTTATTTGGGTTAGAATAGCGATTTGCGGTCAAGTACCTCGGATGGAAATTTTGACTGCACCGTGAGTCTCGAAATGTTCGAGATAGTCGGAAAAGAGTGTCCGATTGTCGAAATTGAGTTTCGGGGAATTTTGGAGTTAAATAGGCCCGTAATTGAGTAAACGAGTCGTTTTTGGGTTTTAGGGGGTTAAACCCTTTTCTCTATATAAAGAGAGAGAGAGGGAAGAAAAGAGAAAGAAAGAAAGAAAGAAAGAAAAGAGAGAGAAGAGAGAGAGGAGGAGAGAAAAAAAGGAGAACGGGGAGATTCCGGCCAAACTCCGCGGGATTCGGCTTAAGGTCGTCGGATTATATCCACGAGGCAAGTGTTTACTTGATTAATTTACTTTTGAGCATAAATCTCATATCGTAGTTTGGTATAAACAAACCCTAAAGATTTTGGGTTGGGTATTCGTGAATAAAATGGGTTTTCGGGAGTTAAAACGAATAAGCCCCTAAAATTTGTTAATTGGAGAAACTTAGGTTTTAACTTAAATTAATTGGTGGTTTAGGATTCTAGGATGCTTATAACCCTTAATATATGTGTATTTGTAGTTGGTTGAGGTTGTAGGACGTTGGGTGAGGCGACAAAAGCTTGGGAGAAGTTTTAAAGGCCGAAACCGTCTCGGAGAAGACGATGAATAGTAGGACCTGCATGTTAACCGAATCGACTCGGCCAGGGCGAATCGATTTGGATCTTGGTCAAAAAATGAAATTTTTATATCTCTTCGACGCGGTCGTATGGGCCTGACCGCGTATTTTTCTGATTTTTTTTGGATTTATAGTGATTTTTCTACGAAAAGCTGTCTGAGATCGAAATAGTTAATCATAAACTAACACTAGAATTATTTGGAGTTAAATATTAGGGGTTCCCAAAAAGAGGGTTAGGACCTCTAAAGGACTTTAGGAGATATGAAAACCTTGGGTTCGTTGAAATAAATCTGAGTTATAATTTAAATGGAGATTGAATTGAGTTTGGGGTTTTTGGGATATATATAAAATCTAGCCAGATTTGGGATTTTCGGACAAGCCAAATCGATTCGGACCAGCCGAATCGATTCGGTAAGAGACACTTTGAAAGTAGAACCATTTTGAATCGATTTGGACAGGGCGAATCGATTCGGTGGTCGGCGAATCGATTCGGGCAGGGCGAATCGATTCGGTCCTGGCAAATTTTTTGAGGTTTTCTCTTTTTAAGTTTAGGGAGACTTAAATCATGATTTTGGAGATTATTATAGGAGTTTCCAAATGGGATGTTAGGACTCTGAGATGATGAATTGAGGATAATTAAACCTCGGATTTATTTAGAGTGTGATCCGGGGTGTGGAGTTAATTAATGTTTTGGAACAAGAGACATTCGGGTTTATGTATAAGTCCTTAAATGAGAATAAGGTATTTATTAGAATCAAAGTGAGGAAATACTTTGGGTTTAGTATCATGCGAATATGAATGTATGATTATGATTCTTTGAGAGAATCTTTGGGATTATTGGTCATCGCTAGATGAAATTGGCAAATATGGCCATTTGTATATATTCGAGGAGGTATATATATATATATATATATACTATGTGATTAAAGTATATATATAATTTGAGATAAATGATTTTGAAAATAAAATATGAATGTTTTCAAAATGGAAAAGGAAATGATTTTCTTAATTACTGATTTATAGTCAACACCCTCTCTAAATGATATCATAAGGGAAGTTCGTGCACTGAGGTGAAGCCCCCTGGCTAGAGAATACAGGGTGGATATAGTCATCTAGGCCATATGAGCGTTTATGTTATGTTATGTTTTATGCGATGGTTAGGTAACTTGGGGTGTGGTTATGACTAGCCCGCGGGCATATGGATGCTTCCCGACGTATTGCGTATAGTTGCCCAGGTGTCGTAATTGATAGGCACTGGAAGATGATGGTCATTTAGGGGGGCGCCGTACGGGAGGTCTTAGAACGCGTTATATATTTGTTAAAGCAATTTATGATAATAAATTGCCTTTAATTTACATTTCCTGGATGGAAGAAGGGAAATGGGATAAAGGTTTTGGCTTCGGTAACACTCCCGGATGGAAGAAGGGATGTGGAAGCATATGATATGGTAAAAGCATTTTTATGATAATGAAAATGGCTTTTAAATACATTTCCGGAATATAAAAAGGGAAATGGGATATTTTGAAACGAAAAAGCATTTTTATGATAATAAAACTGGCTTTTGAAAAGTTATATGTTTTGTTAAAGAAATTCATGATAATGAATTGGCTTTTAAATACATTTCCTGGATATGAGAAGGGAAATGGAAATTTTTTAGATAAAAATGAATAGTAGTGATAAATACTTTGTATATGAATCCTCAGTCCGAGAGATAGATCCGGATGTATATTGTAATATGAAAATGTATAAATGGATGAATCGAGTACCGAGGGTCTAATGAACCCCGACGATCGACCTTGCCGCATAGTAGTGTATCGGGGGGGTTCCTTTTCTGAATTTCGCTTTGCGAGACACCTCACGCACGAATGTGGCATTGTGTTGAGACTGGGGAGAAGTTTAATCCTTAGTGCTCTTATATTGAGATTTATTATATGTGTATAAATATATAGAAATATATATATTCTTTACTGAGGGACTGGCGGATCTCGACGATCGACCTTGCCGCGTAGTAGTGTATTGGGCGGGTTCCTTATTTGGATTTCGCTTTGCGAGACACCCCACGCACGAACATGGCTTAGTGTTGAGACTGGGGAGAAGTTTAGCCCTTAGTACATTACTTGGACTATCTAGGATTGATAGTGGTTGGGCGATAGACTAGTTTAGCAGGGTAGCTTGACTAGGATGTTTAGAAGGATGCGTTAGGAGTGCACTGTTAGTGGAGAGATGAGGGGTATATCATGGGAGTGAGATACCAAATTTAAATATGAGATAAAACCTTTTTTCTAAAAATAAGGCATTTATGCACTTGCTAAATATTTTCAAAACTCAGGATCTGACCCGTTTATCTACTTTTCCTTTCTTGCTATATATATATATATATATATTATATAGGTGTCCATACCCAGGGACGCCTGGATGACACCTCTTTCGAGTCAGACGTCAGCTGCAGCAGCTGTGGATGCGTGCAGGTTTTTTATAGCCGCTTGCATTCTTGTACTCTAGATAGGAGGTACTGTATAAATATTCGAGCCAATGATCCAACTGCATTTATTTATTCTTTTATAGCATCATTCGATATGGTTGCATATTTTGACCGAGTGTTCGGTTATTTTATTTCATTTCAGTTTCATTTACGCAAAACTATGTGGATGTTTTAATTTTTAGCGTTTAAAAAGAGTAGTTAAGTAAAACTTTGACACCGTCCTAATAGGTTATTAGTAATTAAATGGATTTTCAACAGTGATGCAAAGAATGATCCATATGAGACTCCTGTTAAAATTTGATATAGGAGTGATCACCCGGTATCTTATTAGGCGGGGTGTCACAGCTATGAAAAAGGCATTTATCCAATTCGCTTGATTGTACTGAGGGCCATCCAAATATGTTTTTATTATATCTAGAAAGGGTGGGTTACTTTGTAGCCGTTCAAATAATGGTTTGCATTGTTTGCAAAGATTTGGATAAAACTCAGCAATGTAGTTCAATGATCCTAGAAATCTTTGAAGTTTGCATTTTCTCGAGGATTTCATCTAAAAATTTATCAGCGAATTGGATGGCCCTATCTATGGGACTAATTTTTCCTTGGTGAATATTATGACCGAAAAATCTAACTTTTTCTCAAAATGCTTCCTCTTTTGATACCAAAAGGGGAAGCAGCGCATGTAATAAAAATATAAATTAATACTGAAAACTAAAATTACAATAACTGAAAGTAAACTTACAAAGATTACTGATTAATACAGATGGTTGAACCGGATGAACTTGAAAGCATAATGTTTAATACAAGATAAGAATGAAAACTCAGAGAATAATAGAGAGATGGAGATTGAGAGAGAGTTTGCAGTAGTGAGATAGGAAATTGGACTCTGTCTTGAATGGATGACTGAATGCTCTATTTATAGTTGAAAACTCCTTTGCTTTTACTTCGGGTAACTGCTTTAACCTCGGGTAACTGACTTTAACTTCGAGTGAACTGCTTTAACCTCGGGTAACTGACTTTAACTTCGAGTAAACTCCTTTAACCTTGGGTAACAGATTTTAACTTCGGGTAAACTGTTTTAACCTTTGGTAATTGATTTTAACCTTGGCTAAATTGCTTGCTGATAGACTGCAAAACCCGTGCGACGGTAATGTTCATAAAAAATAACTTATCGTGGAATATTTTAATCATTCGGCACTGTTCATGAATAGTAACATGTCGAGGAATATTTTTACTGCTCATGAATAGTAACGCATCATTAGATTTTGACCAAATATTATCCTGTAAAAATATAATAAATTTTATCACAAACTGTAAGGGTCTTGGGCATCTTGGAATAATGAACTCGAATATGGATCCGATGTGTTAACTTATTGACTATTTATTGACTTGGTAGAAGATGTGGGAGAACAATAATTTTCCTCTTCAGCTTCAGCTTGAAGAAGAAGTTGTTTTGCTAAATCTTTGAGCTGCTGGGACTTTTTTGACTTAACTAATGTTGTATCCATAGAACCTTGACTAGATTTCTTAACTGCTTGGACTCCTTGGACTGAAATGACTGGTTGGCAAGGAAACTCCATTTGGACAGCATTAATTATCCTTTGTTGATTAAAAAAGTCCCACCAATTAATATAAAATTGCCGAACAATTGTTGACTGTTGTATTGTATATTGCCATTTGAATATCCATGGAACTTTGTATTTACTACAGAACAAAATTAAAACTGGGCACTGGTAATTATGTTCATTTACTTTAAATACTGTGAAAAAATATTTAACTTGGTCTTGGAGGTCTGCAGGTAGGATTTCTGGGATAGAACCATGTTATGTCCACCACCGGGAAAACCAAAAAGGAATTTGACTTTTAAATTTTTTATCAAAGCAAAGAAACCGAGAATGAGTGAATGACTCATTTTGGTAAAAGAGAACTTTAAACCATTCTTCAATATAATCATAATAACTAAACTAAATTTGATGACTTGTGAGGGTTTTTAGAATGGACGGATGGGTTTCCCAATATTGAAGAGAGATTATATTATTAATGTGCAAGGAATGGTAAAGAATACTTTGATGAATCGTTGTGATCGGTGATTGCTTTAATACGAACTAATTCTGAGGAATTAAGAATATCCATGTAAAATTTTAAAGTCTTGCAATATGGTGGGGAGTGAAGTGCCAAGAGGGAGGAAAATAGTTTTTTACTAAATCAATGGGATTTTTAATATGGCTGTGATATGGCTAAATAGAAAATAAATTTAAAAATTTTGGTTTGAGCACATAATCAGTTTTAGCAGGGTGATTATAAAATTTAGTTTTAGTAATTTGTTGAATGGGTTGTGTAGCAAATTGATCATTGACTATGTATTGACTAGAAGAAGGCCCAAACTCTGCAGGAGTTGTAAGAGTGGAACTGTAACTAAAATTTGGTCTTGGAATGTTTCCAAGGACCTGGTATCTGTTTGTTACTTGAAGAAGGGATGTAATTTCAGTAGAAGGTTGGCTTGTGGGTAGATCAAGAGCTCTAGTTGTATCCTATGGATTTTTCTCTGTCATTGTTATTCTGTAGAAATTCACGTGTCTGAAAATCAGGAATGGAATTCTCACTTCCTTTAATATACTCAATATCAAAATAAAAAATGCTCAGTATAGATTGCCATCTAGCAAAAATTTGTTTAGAAGCAATATTGTGGACATACTTTTCTAAAACATATTTTGCACTTTTACAATCCACACGGGCTAAAAAAAATTTATTTAAAATGTCACTTTGAAATTTCGAAACACTTAAAACAATAGATAATATTTCTTTTTTAATAGTACTATAATTACTTTGCGCTTTATTCCAGACTCCGGAATAGATTCGAATAATTTGTTCAAGGGAATGAGGGTTGATTTTCTGTTTAAGAATACCTATGTAGCCAAAGTCATAGGCATCGGTTTCAATGATTTTAAATGAATTTGGTGTAGAAAGACCAAGACAAGGTAGGGTTTTAACATGTTTCTTAACATTTTGAACTATCGAGGTATGTTCTATAGTCTAAGGGGGAGGGTTACTTTGTAGCCATTCAAATAATGGTTTGCATTGTTTGCGAAGATTTGGATAAAATTCAGCAATGTAGTTCAATGATCCTAGAAATCTTTGAAGTTGCGTTTTCTCGAGGATTTCATCAGGAAATTTATCAGCGAATTAGATGGCCCTATCTATGGGACTAATTTTTCCTTGGTGAATATTATGACCTAAAAATCTAACTTTTACATAGTTCCATATCTTCTTGATTCATTTGGATTGGTCTCGCTTTGCTAGGGATAAATTTTTCACTAAAATCTTTGGTGTATGGAAAAGTTACTATATGTTTCTTTCTATGTAAAAGGCATTTGATAGATCGGAACAAATTTTATTTGTGATTTTTAATTTGAAATTTTCTATTTTATCTTGGATAATCTTGTTAGTAAGTTGGTCTTCAATCCTCTCGTATCTTACTTCTTCATTTAAAAATTTTAATTGTCTTCTCTTGTATTGAAGACGGTTTACCGATATTGAAAAATCTTTGAGCGTTTTTAAATCTCTAACTTCTGATTTTGAAAGAAATTCAAATTTTACTTATTGACCTAAGGCTATGGAGGTTATTCCCGTATCACTATTTGTGAATGGATATAGAAGGCAAAGAAAAGAGATTCCTAAAATTACCTTGTCAACCATATTTTTTACTAAAACAAAAGGAGTTTTGTAACATACATTATTTTGACAAATATGTGCTTTGGGTAATTTTTATTTGATTTGCATTTTACTTCCATTGGCCTAGTGTAATCATTTGGATATTTTATGATAATACCTTGTTGGAATTAATCCTTCTTGTAGACAATTTAAATATGCACTTGAATCAATTAATGTTATGACTTTTATCTCATATTCTTTGTTAATAATTAAAGTTAATTGTACATGCCATTTTTGTAAATTAATTTGGTTTATGATATTTAATTACTATCAATTTCTTCCGTTGTTACTATTTTAGGTTCTTTTTCAGCTTCTAGTTCACTTTCTTCCGAGGAGATGACTTGTTGCTTTTGAAAAGTTTGGTCTACTTTTAAAATAGTGATATCTTGTTTTATTTCTTTACTTTCGATTTTGATGTCTTTGATATCCTGTTTAATTATGTTGACTTCTCGTTGGAGATCTTGTAATGTAAATTCCTTGTGAGTTTAAATCGTTTTAAAGTATTATCAAGACTTATCTTGTTTTGTGTACTTATACCATTCTCTTCTTTGGATAATAATTTTTTAAATTTTGAAAGGTATTGTGATTTTAGATCTCGATTTTCTGTTTTTCCAATCAAATAAATTAATAATTCTTCTTGTTATTCTTGTTTAGTGAGAACATTGATAGTTTTACAACAGTTGTCTTTGCATCCTAATTTTATATCTGGAGAACTAGAGTTTGTACCTGATTCATAGTAACTTGATGGTTCGTAATCAGTGTTTTGTTCACCTTCACTAGAAGAATTTTTTAGTTCAAAAATTTTGTATATTTCTTGTGTTAGTTCAGATGATAGTTAAAACAGGTTAATTTTGGATTTTTCTTTACATTTTGATTTGTAATGACCTATTTTTCTACATTTATAACATTTTACTTTACTTTTGTCATTTTTCTTATATTGCGGATTAGTTTGTGGTTTTTTATGTATTGTATAAAATTCCTTATTTTCTTTATTGTAAAATTTGTTATTTTTGAAATAGTTTTTTCTATGTCTTTTGTATTGTTTTGGATCTAACTTGTAATTTTTATTTCTTGATGGCGCAACAGGGTTCAAACCATATTGTTCACAAAAATTTCCCATCTAATATTTTGTCTTTAATTTTTTCTTTATTAGCCTGGTTGCTAATTTTCATTTTAATCCCTCTTTCTAGATTGTACTTATTATTTCTCCATGTGTAAGATTATTATAATCAATGTGTCCATTTGTGTTACTTAGAACTTCTCTTATTTTATGAGCAAATAAATTTGGTAAACCATTAATAAATTTTTCTTTCCAAAATGGTTCATTACTATCGTCTTTAAGCATTACTCGTGATGTGAAAACATCTTTGTTCCATCTAAAATAGCTTAAAGTTGGCCATCTAAGGTTACTTAGTTGATCATGAATTCTTGATGTTATATTACTTGGTGTTCCTAAAAAATGTTTTATTATTGTGAAAACTAGAGTGTTAACTCCATTTGGAATTCCCATTCCAATGCTTTCATCAAAAATTGGGAGGCCATTAGCATCTTGTTGGACAACAGATTTAATTTGTTCCTTTGATTCTTCGATAAGATGTTTATCCCACCAAGATTTTAATGTTCCGGTGAATCCTGTTCTTAAAATCTCAACTATTTCTATTTGGGGAATGTTTTGATTGTTTAGGTAATTGTTGGCAACCATATATTTGTGTTTCATTTTATTTAAAATTTCTTGTTCAGATAACCCATCTATGTTTCATTCATAAAGTCTATCCGATGAAACCGAGAATTGATTGTGTATATTTCTTTCTTCATATTGCATATTTGGGGGTGTTGGTCTTGTATACCAATTTTTTGTTAAGGTGGTTGGAGTTACTCTGGAGTTTTTTAATCTATTTAATTCAATATTAGTAAATTATTTTTTAAAAGTCTGGATATCTTCATCAGTAGTAGATTCTTGGGATGAGTCTGTTTGGTTAATATAGGTTTTTTTTGTTGATAGTTGTAATAGTCTTTGATGACTCTTCTTTGATATCTTTAAGCATTTTTTCTATTTTATCTAGAGTTTTCTCAGACTTTGTTTGTAAATTTATTCCTTTTCGTACCTCCGGAAGTTGAATTAAAGGTATTTCTCTTTTATATGGTAGGTTTGGTTTGTCTAACTTATTTTCAATGGATTCTAGTTTTTTTCCTAAAGTATTCAAGTATTGGTTAGTGTAATTATTTTGCAAAATAATTTTTTTGATTTCATCATTAGTAGAAGTGACTTTAAAGGGTGTAGCAACTACTTTTGTTCCCATGTGATTTACTAAAATGGTTTCTAGTGGAAGGTGACTTGACGAGACTGTAGTTTTGTCTTGTTTTGTCCATTTTACTTTTGTTATGACCTTTATTTTGTGATAATAGTTATCTAAATAGTCAAAGAACTTTATGTTTGTTCTTATTTCATTCATTAATGTTTTTCACTTTCTTAGTATTTTGTCCTTTTCTCTTGGGGAGTACTTTTCTCGATATGCCCGTTCGTCGTTTAGTACGATTTTCTTTTAACTCAAAATCTTCTCCTAATTTAATCATGTCAATTTTATTGTCTTTATTGATTGTTAACAATTGATGATTTACTGAACTTGTTTCAAAATCTGTTTGAGTGGGGGAATGTTGATTTTCATCATCACTAAAATTTGAGGTCTCTGTATAACAAGGTTACTTACTTGGGAAGTCGTATCAATTTCTTTTAACTTAAGATTACGTCTAGGTATTAGGTCATCGTCTTTTCTTGTTGAATAACTCGTTTGGGATTTACTATCATCTCTGGATTTACTATCATCTCTAATATGTAGATTTTTAAATCGTGGTTGATCACTTATTCTAACTGAACCTCAAGGTAATCTTGGATTCGTTAATAGCATTGTTTTGTACTTTTCGAGGATGATTTTCATTTTCTAATAACCAATCATTTGGTAAATTGATATCTTTCCAATTTATTGACCTAGGGACTTGAATGTTAGCATCATTTGCACTGCTTTGTATGAGTAGAGTTTTGTCTTTTGGACTTTTTACTAGAGCGTGGACATTTAGATTTGTCCTTAAACATTTGTAATAAATTCTGTAAATTAAAGCAAGTGGTGTACTTCCTTCTAACATTTCATATCCAGATATTTTAATATTTAGTGTCATGTCTTTAATATGTGAGGGTCGGTTAAACTTAATGTAAAATCAGGAAAATAATTAAAATGTATTGGACCATTAAAAAGGCTTGATTCCATCATTCCTAAAATACTAGTGTGGTAATTAGTATATCTAGCATCTCTAAGACATAAGAGGATAGAGGCATTTATTCCTTTACTGGTTAATGGTTTGACAGCTACTTGTATTAATCCTATGTGTAGGAAATTAAATTCATTTTTTCTTTATTTTATAATATCTTCACTAGTTTATAGTTGAATTCTATCGTGTTCTTTATTTAAAGCATAAACATGTTCAACAGTTTTAACATTGTAATTAGTACTAAAGGATGACTTTAGAAAACTAGTTTTGTTAATTTCTTTTATTAGAACTTTGGGAATATTCCAATCATTCAAATCAAAATTTACTTCTTCATAAACATGTTCTTCTTCGTTTATTATTTTGGGGGAAAAGCTAAAGAAGACCTAGAGCTAGAACTACCCAAAGAATTTGATCTAAATACTCTATTCATTTTTAAAGCTTTTAAAGGATCCTATTTTCTTCTTACAATTTTCATGTTTGTTTTCTCAAAATGTTTCATTACTTACCCTCTCATACCTATCCACCCAAGCCACTGTATTGGGTTTTATTGTTTGGATACCGGATTTACTGTTCAGGTGATCTAACAAGTTGGAATGTGAAAACACAAAAGGTGTAAGAATCAAATCGGTTAAAAATTGGTTTTAAAGGAGAACTGGAAATATTGATCAAACACAATAACTGGGAACTTGGCTCTGAAAAAGGCATTTATCCAATTCGGTGGATTGTACTGAGGATCATCCAATTCTATTTTTATTATATCCAGAAAGGGTGGGTTACTTTGTAGCCATTCAAATAAAGGTTTGCATTGTTTGCGAAGATTTGGATAAAACTCAGCAATGTAGTTCAATGATCCTAGAAATCTTTGAAGTTGCATTTTCTCGAGGATTTCATCAGGAAATTTATCAGCGAATTGGATGGCCCTATCTATGGGACTAATTTTTCCTTGGTGAATATTATGACCGAAAAATCTAACTTTTTCTCAAAATGCTTCCCCTTTTGATACCAAAAGGGGAAGCAGCGCATATAATAAAAATAGAAATTAATACTGAAAACTGAAATTACAATAACTGAAAGTAAACTTACAAAGATTACTGATTAATACAGATGGTTGTACCGGATGAACTTGAAAGCATAATGTTTAATAGAAGATAATAATGAAAACTCAGAGAATAATAGAGAGAGGGAGATTAAGAGAGAGTTTACAGTAGCGAGATAGGAAATTGGACTCTGTCTTGAATGGATGACTGAATCCTCTATTTATAGTTGAAAACTCCTTTGCTTTTACTTCGGGTGAACTGTTTTAACCTTGGCTAACTGACTTTAACTTCGGGTGAACTTCTTTAACCTCGGATAACTGACTTTAACTTCGAGTAAACTCCTTTAACCTTAGGTAACTGATTTTAACTTCGGTTAAACTATTTTAACCTTTGGTAACTGATTTTAACCTTGGTTAAACTGCTAGCTGATAGACTGTAAAACCCGTGCGATAGCACTGTTCATGAATAGTAACGTATCGGGGAATATTTTAATCTTTCGGCACTGTTCATGAATAGTAACATGTCGAGGAATATTTTTACTGCTCATAAATAGTAACTCATCATTAAATTTTGACCAAATATTATCCTGTAAAAATATAATAAAGTTTATTACAAACTGTAAGGGTCTTGGGCCTCTTAGAATAATGAACTCGAATATGGATCCGATGTGTTAACTTGATTACTATTTGTTGACTCGGCAGGATAGGTGGGAGAACAATAATTTTCCTCTTCGGCTTCAGCTTAAAGAAGAAGTTGTTTTACTAAATATTTGAGCTGCTGGGACTTTTTTGACTTGGCTAATGTTGTATCCATAGAACGTTGGCTAGATTTCTTAACTGCTTGAACTGGAATGACTGGTTGGCAAGGAAACTTCATTTGGATAGCATTAATAATCCTTTGTTGATTGAAAGAGTCCCACCATTTAACATAAAATTGCCGAACAATTGTTGATTGTTGTATTTCATACTGTCATTTGAATATCCGTGGAACTTTGTATTTACTTCAGAACAAAAGTAAAACTGAGAAGTGGGAATTATGTTCATTTACTTTAAAGACTGTGGAAAAATATTTAACTTGGTCTTGGAGGTCTGCAGGTAGGATTTTCGGGATAGAACCACGTTGTGTCCACCACCGGGAAAACCAAGAAGGAATTTGACTTTTAAATTTTTTATCAAAGCAAAGAAACCAAGAATGAGTGAATGACTCATTTTTGGTAAAAGAGAACTTTAAACCTTGCTTCAATATAATCATAATAACTAAATTGAGACTTGGGAGGGTTTTTAGAATGGAGAAATGGGATCCCCAATCTTGAAGAGAGATTATATTATTAATGTGCAAGGAATGGTAAAAAATCCATGGCGAATCGTTGCGATCAGTGATTGCTTTAATACGAACTGATTCTGAGGGATAAAGAATATCCATGTAAAATTTTAAAGTCTTAGCAGGATGGTGGGGAGTGAAGTGCCAAGAGGGAGGTAAATAGTTTTTACTAAATCAATGGGATTTTTAATATGGTTGTGATTTGGCTCAATACAAAATAAATTTGAAAATTTTGGTTTGAGCACATAATCAGTTTTAGCGGGGTGATTATAAAATTTGGTTTTAGTAATTTATTGAATGGGCTATGTAGCAAATGGACCATTGACTAGGTATTGACTAGAATGTAACAACCCGTCCTTTGGGAGACAATTAAAATCCATAATTGGATATAAATTGGCAATTTGGAGACTTTCTCAAAATAGTAATTTTTTGGATTATTGGTCATCGCTAGATGAAATTGGCAAATATGGCCATTTGTATATATTCGAGGAGGAATATATGGTGTGTGTATATATATATATATATATATATATATATATATATATATATATATATATATATATATACATATACTATGTGATTAAAGTATATATATAATTTGAGATAAATGATTTTGAAAATAAAATATGAATGTTTTCAAAATGGAAAAAGAAATGATTTTCTTGATTACTGATTTATAGTCAACACCCTCTCTAAATGACATCATAAGGGAAGTTCGCGCGCTGAGGTGAAGCCCCCTAGCTAGCGAATGCAGAGTGGATATAGTCCTCTAGGCCATATGAGCGTTTATGTTATGTTTGTAGCCGTTCAAATAATGGTTTGTATTGTTTGCGAAGATTTGGATAAAATTCAGCAATGTAGTTCAATGATCCTAGAAATCTTTGAAGTTGCATTTTCTCAAGGATTTCATCAGGAAATTTATCAGCGAATTGGTGGCCCTATCTATGGGACTAATTTTTCCTTGGTGAATATTATGACCTAAAAATCTAACTTTTGTTTAGAATAAATTGACTTTAGAGGCTGAAACCACTAAACCATTAATTTTTATTAGTTCAAAAAATAAATTTAAGTGTTTCCAATGTTCGTCAATTGTGTGGGAATAGATGAGGACATGATCAATGTAGACAATCGTAAAATAGGATGAAGGGTTAAATATTTCATTCATGATATTCTAGAACTCACTAGGTGCATTTTTTAGCCCAACTGACATGACACATCATTCATAGTGACCAAAGGGAGTTGTGAATGCAATTTTGTATCTATCTTTTTCATGGATTTCTATTTGCCAAAATCCACTCTTCATATCAAACTTGGAAAAAATAGTTGCTTGATTTAATCGGTTCATGGGGTCACGTTTATTTAGGATTGGATATCTTATCCATTATAAAACTTTATTAAGTAGTTTGTAATTGATGACTAGCCTGGATGCTCCGCGTTCTAATTCGGCATTTTTTCTTACATAGAATGCAGGACATAGAATGCAGGGCATGACATAGAATGCAGGGCATTTTTTCTAATTCAGTATTAATTTTTGTTTCTATTGTATCCCTTATTTCAATATCCAATTGGTGGCATTTACATGAAATTGGTATTAGAGCAAGTTGTACTTCTTGGGGTATGTGTGTGTGTGTCCTCCATTGCATCTTAGTTTTAGGTTTTGGGTTTATGCTACGAAAGTAATAAGATTCTAAAGGGTCTTAAACTTTTGAATAAATACTGTTGATTGTTATACTCATTTAAACTATATTATAACTCCACCATCCCCCCCTCCCCCCCCCCCCCCCCCCCCCCCCCCCACAAACCATACCCAAATATTTTCAAATTTGCCTCAATGGGTCATCCAACCTATAAATCTAACCCCCAACCTTTCCCCGATATTAATTAGGCAATCTAATGACCACATAAGTACAATAAGGTATTATGACCCACTAACATAGTCTCAAGACAATTAAAATAATCAGGTCATAAAAATCACACCAAATGTTTATTAAAATTACTTTCGAATTAGTTATCACCAAATAAAATTATTTATCATATGGCAAAATTATGTAGCACACAAGGATTATTAATTTAAATAATTAACTAACTCATAAATTATTACATAAATGTAAAACATAAATTCATTAAGTAACTTTTATAATTTAATTAGATATTTAACATAGTAACTAAATCAACATGCTATTTTACAATTTAATTATTTTTTTCCAATTAAATTAAACATTTGGTATTACATCAAATAAATTCACATTGAAGAGAGATATTATTAGGTCCAATTCCCTTTACACGTGTGAATTCGGGTTTAGCTCGTTCCTTTTACTTGATAAAAAATAAGAGCAAGATAAACAAATTAAAGGGAAAACAATCACATAGTAACACCACATGTATGTAGAAACTCTTGCAAGTGTAACCATAGTCTATAAAATAAGGAATTAAAAAGATCACACAACTAACATTCTAAACTTAACTCATTTAGCAACACTAGCTGGGGTCTTCTGTGGATAATAACGCCTTTGTCCAATATGCCAAGAACATTTCATTCAAACGGCTACAAGAAAAATGACTCTTAGTTACAAAACAAAATTGTGATTCATCATAAAAAAAATTCCACTAAATCATTTAGTGGCAAAATATTTTTATCACAACTTTGCTAATAAAGACCTGCTGCTAATACCTTTAGCAGCAATTTTTTGGCATTTGCTACTAAATGTTACAAATTTAATGGCAAACATATTTTATTACTAAATGATGTACTTTTAGTGGAAAATTATTTCCTACAAAAAACGATTATAATTGCCACTAAAACATGTTATTTGCCACTAAAGGTTATTTTTGTAGCAAATATATAAAATTTTCTACCAAAAAAAAAAGTTTTTGCTTAATATCAAGATAGTAGTATAGCAATTCAGATTTTCCGCTAAAAATATTTTTTCATAGAAAATTATTGCCTCCACTAACAGTTATTGGATTTAATATTCATATATTATGCATAAATTAATTAATCAATAATACTAAATGCATTTAATTTTCATATTTAATATTTAAGATAACAAAAACAATCTAGTAAAAACTTTTATGCTTCATTACTTCACAAAATATATTTATGTTGTTGTATACTCAATGTGACAATCAATATTTGAACTATTCCACATCAGATTTAAGTCAAATACATCAATTACATAAATCGTTTCATCTTTTACAAAAAAACAAGTACGCTTATGTATTATTACGGGCTATGCGATTAGATAACTCCTCAAATCTTCCAAAAAGGTCATCCATTCGTTCTTTCATTATAGTGTTCTCCCTTCGAGCTTTATTTGCTTCTCTCCTCGCCTCTTCAGCTTCCCTTCTCGCCTCATCAACTTCTCTCCTGGTCTCAACAACTGTTATATCCCTCTCAATATCTTCCTCCCTTTACATAACTTCAAGTTCTTTGGTCTTAGAACCAAACCCTTGTCCACGTACATAGCCAGAGCAGTACCTTAAAATATTTTGAAATGATTCTCATCATCCATCTTCACACCATCTTCAGATTTTGATGCAAGTATTTCTTTCACCTCATCCTATTAACAGTTATAAACAATGTATAACTTAACATAATGTTATTCTAAAAAAAATTATAGTAAAACAACTTGAAAACATCTTACATATACATTTTCAACCTTTGGAGTAACCCAATTGTCCTTTCTTTTGCTCCAATGAGTCGTATACCATACCTTTGTCATAGGCACATGATCTCCAGTTTCCTTATCACACTATACAAATTTTAAGCTAAATAAATTATCATAACCAACAAAAAAATAAATAATTACCAAACATAACGTTTTTAAGAAATATATGTTACCATCTCATACTCCACTTGACGAAATCTTTTAGTTCTGCTACAATGCAGAACCCGCTGCTTATATCTATTGATCGACTTAATTTCACTTCTTTTCTGAAAATAACATAAGGCATTTATTTTCAATAAAGAATTAAAATAATTCGCATGAAAAAATAATTACATAAAAATTAATATTACCTTGTACTTTGCGTCAATAAATATCCCACAAAGATCAATCCATTTATTATCGGACGATAGTTCCGGTGTACGACACTCAAGAGCTCGTTCTAAAGAGCCGTGTAGTTTGAAGTGTTCATAATGTATTTTTGACCGAAAGTTACAGATTGAGTATGGAGTTGATCCATCACTACAACCTTTATATTATCTTCATTTGGCAATTTAAACTTATCATATTTCAAAGAAAAGAAAAAACATTAAAACAAACTTTACGTGGGATACGTTCTATATGCAAGCATAAGTAGAAGCTTACTGGCATAAGTGTCCCCATGTTTTCTTTACATGGGGATATGCTCTATATGTGAATAATAATGTCGATTTAAGATTTGAAATTATATGCAAAATGACCTACTATACGGCCCTCCGAGATGATGATTTCAATATTCTCCCCCCTTTCAAGTTTCTTTTGAAAACCAATTCCTCCTGTTGGTCCTCTGACTCATTTATTGGATGATGAACCAATTAAAAATGTAAAATTTAGTTTTAATGTTTACACATATTCATACAATGAAAAGCTTTGAATAAAGGCCTTAAGGCCTTATAACACTAACAAAATAAAGAATATATGGTCTGAAAGATGAACTATATAACTGCCAATTAGATGTGATATAATATGATAAATCGAGGCTCATATAGTTGTCAAAAAAATAAGCTCAAGAATAATGAACCATAAATATAGGTGCCAAATAAAGAATAATGAACTATATAGCTGCCAAATAATGAACTATATAGATGCCTATAATAATGAACTATAAATCAAGGCCCATCCCCTACTAATATGAACCATGGGTCCACTAGATAACCTATTTGTTTAGCTATTCATTCTAGCATAAACAAGGAAAAAAATTTCCTATACAGTAAATATTTCTTGTCATGTAGATTTCTCTACACTTCGCTATGAAGCTCAATTGGTCAAGGGAGCTAATATTATTATTTATTACGCCCATAATCAAATCAGGACATTTATTGTAGCTCAACTGAAAGTAAAATCGAACAAAAACCACCAAATGAAGTTGAAATCGATAGACAATATATCGGGACAACACAACATTTCCAGAAAATATCAAATATCAAAAAGCAAATAAATAGCAAGTACATAGAATAAGCATGTATAAATAGCAACAAGTACATAGAATATATTTAGAAATACCAATAATCAGCAGGTACATAGCAGCAAGTATAAATAACATAACTTTATATTTAGATTTAATATTCAAATCGCAGAAGTATAAATAGCAGCATGTACATAGAATCAGTTTACGGAATCGCAGAAGGTATTCTAAATCAAGAGGAATAACTTTGTGGAGTAATAAAACTGTCTTTTTTTGTTTTGTGAATCGTAGTAGGTATAAAACTGTCTTTTTTTATTTTGTGAAAAACAATCAAGTATTGTTGAGGCCTCTATATTCAGTCAAGCTGTGGGAATTTTACAATGAACAAATTTTGTAGAAAATGGTTTAACAGTTTGGAATCCACGTTAGAGGTATTTAGGGGATGATCAGTGATAATATTGCCTATTAAATCCTATTTCCGAACAAGCCACCTATGGAGAGACCAACCCAGCATATGCTTTAGCTAAAACGATCGTGAAAATATACGGAATCGAGGATTCCATCGTTCACTATAAATTAAATATTATGGAGACGGGAAATAATGCCATTTCTCTTTAAGAGGCCTAAAAAGGTACTTTGATAGGAGTGAGTGAAGTAAATATGCGAGCACTTTATATGAATAATGTAATTAAATTTAACCATTGTCTTATAAAATAAAGCTTTACTAAGCCTTTTCAAAGCATCCAAGGATAAACTAATATGTATTATTTTTCCTTTGGATCATCAATTAACTAGCAGATTACAATGACATTTCATAGGTGATAATAACCAATAGAATTGTGTCATTCCTATATATGGCGCAAAGTTGTTGGTGTATAAAATTGCACGACAATCATAAAGAAATGAATAAGAATAACTTATGTGTTAGCACCGAACACAATTGTGTTAGTCATGTTGGAGACATTTGAAACAATTGATAAGGACGAAGAACACATGAGTTCCAGTGTGTTTCCTGTTGATTTTGGCTCTCCTATTTTTCAGTTTTGGTTTATTTACAAATTTGCCATTTTGGCTCAAATCTATAAATACAAGTGTTATTTCTAGGTTTTGAGAGAGGACAAGTTTGAGAGCTATTTTGTGAGTTATCAAAGCTAAAGAGTGATAGAGCTCCCATTTCAGGGGTGAGTTCTTGTGAGGTTGTGAGTGACTTTCTAAGAGAGATAAATTGTGTGTGTGTATAACCTTTGGGTTCCTCCATTTATCTATAGAAAGAAGAAATCCTCCTTGGTGGATGCAGCCCAAATTTGGGTGAACCACGGTATATCGTTGTTGTTTTGCTTTGATGATTGCTTGTATGTTCTTATTGTCTCTTCATTGATGCTTGGTTGAATTGATTGGGAGTTTGCACACTAGTTCATTTTGGGAACAAGGTCTTGGGTGTTTTCCGCACACCAAGTGTTTGATAAAATTCCCGAGTGAGTTTTATCGTCTTGGTCGCTAGAGATAGTCTTGCTTTAGCGCAACAAGTGGTATCAGAGCTTTGGTTGCATTGTTTGCCCGGTATTTTGGTTCGAGGTTGAATCAATTTTGGCAATTTTGGCATAGCTTTTGTTTTTGTTCCAAATGACGGAAAATGTGGAGAGTACTCGAGAATCAACCTCTACGAGCGGAGTCTCTAAGAGATGGGATCCGATTTATGGATCAAGTGGCTCAATGAAGACGGACATGAAGGCTTTTGATGAGAAGATCAATTTCGGGTTATGGCAAAGACGAATGTGAGGCGTTCTTGTCCAACAGAGGTTGCAATTAGCATTGTTGGGGGTAGAGGGACGACCGGTAGGCATGACCGATGCCGAGTGGATTGACATTGATCAAAGAGCGGCTTCGTGTATTGAGATGCTTATCACGGATGATGTGTTGAATAACGTGATAGCGGAGACCACGGCTAAAGGCATGTGGGATAAGCTTGAAGAGATTTATTTGGGAAAGTCGTTGTCAAATAAATTGTTCCTCAAGAAGAAACTCTTCAAGCTTGAGATGAAGGAGGGTGAGGATATGATGAAGCATATCAACGTTTTAATGCCTTGATAAATGACTTGAACCGGATAGATGTTCAATTCATTGATGAGGATCGAGCATTGTTATTGCTTGCATCATTACCCGATTCATACGAGCATTTTGTGACCACGCTCATGTTTGGGAAGTCTACGCTCCGGTGCAACGAGGTTGTGCAAGATATTCAATCTCATGTCACGATGAGAAAGAAGGAAGGTGGAGGTGACGGGTATTCCCATAATGAAGGCCTTATGGCAAGAGACGGAGGTGGGCAAAATGGCGGGAGGAACTCCAACCGGGGATTTAATGACGGTAGTAGGTCTAGATCGAGAGGTGTTGGTGGTAAAGGGCCGAAATGCTACAAGTGCCGGGAATGGGGTCATATGATCCGAGAATGTCCTTTGTGGAACGACAAGGTTAAGGGCAAGGTTGATTCCGAGAGGGCAACGGTAGCGAGTGCGAATTATGAAGATGAACTTGGAGAACTTCTCACAATCTCCAAGGTTAACTCTCTTTACCAAGATGATTGGATATTAGATTCGGGATCGTCGGATCACGTTTGCTCCAAGAGGGAATATTTTGAGACTTTCACAGAAAATGGAAAAGGTTCCATGTCTTTGGCTAACGGAGAGAAGGTTTCCGTTGAGGGTGTCGGGACGGTGAAACTCAAGATGTTCGATGGGGTGGAACGCACTTTGGGTGGTGTGGCCTATGTCTCAAAGTTGCGAAAGAATTTGATATCCATTAGCCGTTTGGATTCCAAGGGTTGCCGGGTGTCGGTGGCGGGTGGAGTCTTGAAAGTCACACGCGGTTGTATGGTCCTAGCGAGGGGAGAGGAGAGAGAGGGGTTGTATCGTCTAAATCAAACTTTGAGGAAGATTGGGAAGCGGTGTGCACAAGTGATCGAACGTTCGAGGCATGTCTCATTTGTGAACAAAGTGGAGACATTGGGTGCTAGCTTTTCAAGAGTAGACGGTAGTGATGGGAGAATACCTACTAGTGGAGGGGATGGATCGAAGTCCCCCTCCAGGGCCAACGGGTGATGTTGACCCGGTTTAGTTGCACACATGCATTGGCCGATTCGAATCGAGGAGGTGTAGGACTGTGATGGATTCGAGGTGTGTGTAGCTAGTTCAAGGAAGACCGATGAGTTATTGTTTGCGAGCATTGGCAAACGGGAGTTTTTCGTGACAAAGACTTGGTATATCTTTCGAGGGTGAGATTTGGAGGGTATGAGAGATGAGGAATTTTCCCTCTCATCCGTGGTTATTTCTCAAGGTGGAAGATGGTGTTGATGTGTTTGAATGTTTCGTGTAAAGAAGGTGTATGCTATATGAATTGTGTGGGGGTGTACTCACCGGGTTACATGAGGAGCGAGCTTCACCGTATGGTTACATGGGAAGCATTCAGGGAGTTCTTAGTTTAGAACTTGGTTCCTCGGCGAGTGGAGTCGTTTGGAGTCTTGGAGTGAAGACTTGCGGTATCTCACTTCATGGTTGAAGTTTGAGGTGGCTTAGCGTCGGGTGGAGCGTATTGGCTTGTTAGATGTCGGGATGATCTTAGAGCGGATTTGATGTTTGCATTCCGAGTTCGGTTGGATCGTGAGGAGCGCCTGGGGGAATCGCATTAGCTTGGTAGATGGTGGGACAGTCTTCAAGCGGGTTCAATTTCAGCATTCTAGAGATTGGTTGGATCGTCAGGATCGCCAAGGTGGAGTTTGTTGATTTTGGCTCTCCTATTTTTCAGTTTTGGTTTATTTACAAATTTGCCATTTTGGCTCAAATCTATAAATACAAGTGTTATTTCTAGGTTTTGAGAGAGGACAAGTTTGAGAGCTATTTTGTGAGTTATCAAAGCTAAAGAGTGATAGAGCTCCCATTTCAGGGTTGAGTTCTTGTGAGGTTGTGAGTGACTTTCTAAGAGAGATAAATTGTGTGTGTGTATAACCTTTGGGTTCCTCCATTTATCTATAGAAAGAAGAAATCATCCTTGGTGGATGCAGCCCAAATTTGGGTGAACCACGGTATACCGTTGTTGTTTTGCTTTGATGATTGCTTGTATGTTCTTATTGTCTCTTCATTGATGCTTGGTTGAATTGATTGGGAGTTTGCACACTAGTTCATTTTGGGAACAAGGTCTTGGGTGTTTTCCGCACACCAAGTGTTTGATAAAATTCCCGAGTGAGTTTTATCGTCTTGGTCGCTAGAGATAGTCTTGCTTTAGCGCAACATTTCCTTGATGCACAGAAGATCTCAGGGCTACACGATCAGATCAAACATAACTATTTCGTGTAAACAAGTGTTCAAGTAAAGTTACAAAATAATTGCTTCATACCTTCACCAATGTTAACACTCGATGAAACGGTGTCGAGAGTGTTGTCTACCAATGGATGTTTAGATTGAAAAGGAGCTTGATTAGACTGTCACAGTTCGTGGCATGTGTGTTCCTCTATAACCTATAACAAGCATGGCATGGATTTACATAATAACAAATAACTAAACAATAATATAAAAATCATATCATCATTGTTAACATCAAATGCCAGGATGGTAAAAGTGTTGGAGACATTTGGAATAATTTACTAGGAAGTAGGATATATGGGTTCACGTGAGTATCCTTAAAGAATGAAAGATTTTGGGCCATGTGTATGATACGAGCCAGGCATAACTAAACAAGAAACCAACAATATAAGCTAAAATCATAATTAATGGTATCGAGAATATTTGTACACTCAATATATTTGAATCTTTAATAATGTTAAGAATCATTTTGCCACATGAAACCCATATAATATCACCATCATATCATATTAATATATTCTAAAGTGATAAGGACAATTAACATACCTAATGGATATGCGTCATCGTATTCATCATCCTCCCATTCGCTCAAATTAGATAATGCATCCTCCATTCCCGATGGGATATATTTTCCATCTTTGTCACGCTCTTTCGTTTACCCTTCATATCAATTGTATCCCTCTTAGAACCAAGCATATAAAATTTAGCCCCTTTATGTAATCCCATCGCCTTCATTGTGGCCAGGTTATCTTGAATCCTATTAAGCCTTTGTTTCTCATAATTTATGATCGTCATTATACACCTATTACATGAATACAAAGATATGCAACTAGACAAAGTAATATTTTAGAAGTGAATTATACTACAGTATTATTAATACATAAATAAATTAAAACATTTAACATTATTTATAAGAGAAAAAGAAAATAGCGCAAACCATTATAAGTGATCATCATATTCATCCCCATCATCATCACTAAAATCACCAGCATCTCCATCATCGTCACTAATAGCATCAAAATCATCCTCGCTATCTATAAAGTAATCATCCCCATCATTTGTCAATATTTTCTCTTCATCATTATTTATATGGACTTCTATTTCTGGGATGCCATTCCTTCTTAATGAAAGGCTTTAGTCATTAATATCCATTATTTCATCATCTATGATAGTATTCTAAATTTGTTGGTATGGTTATTCATTCATTGCCAACTTCCTAACTTCTTCATTTTCAAGAATATCATACTTATCTCTTGGGTTATTCTTCACAACAACTTTCTAATCATTTCCTAACTTTATATCTGGCACATAGAAGACTTGATCTTTTTGATAAGCGAGAATAAGCGGTTGAGTTTTGTACCAAGTATTAACAGTGTTCAAACTAATAAAACTATACTCATCCTCCTTTAATCCATATACACCCGTCTTTTTTTCCAAGATCTACCAATTAAACTTAAATAGAACAACGCGATTATTTTCAATGTATTCTAACTCTATAATATCAATCATCTCATCATAAAAATCAATATCTTTTTGTTCATGTTCACTCACTACAACAATTCCACTATTTTGAGTTTTTTTAAAATTTTCATGGTCTTTGGTGTGGAACCTATAGCCATTAATAAAAAAACATGTAATGTTTCACCCGTCAATCAGGACCCTAAGATAAAGCGAAAATTCGCTTACTAACATGGTCGGGGGACTCATGCTCCATTTATGTCACCTGATTATTTTTGTATAAATAAATGTTAGAGTAAGAAATTATAAGAATTTTTTTGTTTGCATAATAAAATGACATATCGAACGACTCATGTGATTTTTAAACCATTCGAGAAACCTCTCAGCATGTCTCATTTCAATATTTATGTTAGTACGGCATTCAATAAATCATTATACTCACTAACTTAAATGTATGTATTAAATTAGAAAATAACTCCCGTAAATAAAAGAAAAGGTGAAGAATAATATAGATAGACATACTTAATGAATTCGTGTATCTCGTCACAATTATCCAACAAATATAAAGGAACATTTTGCCATTCACTCAATCCAAGGTATTGGTAATCTGATTTTTCCAAGCAAACGACCATTATACCGAAAAACAGATAACTTTTCTTGATCGTCATAACCATCATAATTTCGCTCAGTGCGGTTAAATTTTGTCTCAACACCGCCCAGATACATCGAGCAAAATGTTATGCATTCATTTAGAATGTAAGCCTTCACTATTGACCCTTATTGACGTGCTTTATTTCCCACGGTAAATTTTAATGTGTGCATATATCTGTTAAAAAGTAGCAAAGAGCAAAAAAAAATTAAGAATTACTTATATAATACTTGTTTTAATATATTTACCTTTAAAATGGATATATCCATCTATATTGCACTGGCCCACTAAGAATGGCCTCTCATGCATGGTGAATCGGTAAGTGAACCATAACATCGAAAAATGATAGCGGGAATATCCTTTCAAGTTTACACATAGCTATAATAAGTTTCTCCTCAAGCCTCTCCAAAACATCAACTCATAATATTTTTTAACACGACTCCTTAAAGAATAACCCAAGATCAATTAATCGTTCACAGACTTCCTTTCGAAGACGACCACAAATTACAAGTGGTAGTAAGCGTTGTAATAAAATGTGGTAATCATGACTTTTCATCCTCAAAATCTTGCGTTCCTTGGCATTCACACATCGAGAAATGTTGGATGCATATCCATCCAGCAACTTCAATGATTGACAAAACTCACATAAAGTCCTCTTCTCTTCCTTGGACAATGTGCAACAAGCATGAGGCATCACCCATCTATCTTTCTCTTTGTATGGATGCAAGTCTTTGCATATGCGCATTTCTTTCAAATCCAACCGAGAATCAAGAGTATCTTTTGTTTTGACATCAATTTTTAGTAATGTTCCTAAAATGCACTCTGATACATTTTTCTCAATGTGCATGACATCTAAATTGTGATGCAATTTAAGATCTTTACAGTTAGGAAAATAAAAAATGTACCAACTTTGTCCTAATTCAACGTGTATACCTCACGCCTCCTCTTTTTAGAAGCTTTACCATATACCCGAGGTCTAACTTTCTCCAATTGAGCAAGTATCTCATCTCTACTAAGATTTTTTGGCCGTTCATGATGCTCCTTCTTACCATCAAAAGAAGACATATTTTCTCGCCATTAATGATTCATTGGCAAGAAATGATGATGCCCCATGTAGCATGTCTTATGCCCATTTCTTATACGCAAGGAATGTATCTCCTTATTGTACATCGAGCAAGTCAATTTCCCCTTTGTGCTCTGACCCAATAAGTTAGCATACATCGAAAAATCATTGATTGTCTATATAAGCGCTACACATAACTGAAAGGTATTCCCTGTGGAGGCATCATATGTTTGAATCCCATCTTCCCATAACTCTTTTTAACTTATTGATTAATGGATGAAGAAGCACATCCACGTCATTTCCAGGAGCCTTAGGACCTAGTATAAGCAATGACAACATGAAGAATGGTTCCTTCATACATTTCCCAGATGCTAAATTATACACTACAAGAACAAACCGACCATGTGCTATGCTTTCTACTTACATTTGAAAATAGATTAAATTCTTCACAAAAGAGACCAAGCCTTACATCATGAGAATCTCTCATAAATGACTCTTGAATTTAGTAAAATTATTTCTAATCTTACCCATCAGTCGGGTATCTCAAAATATTAGCCTCCTCAACATGCTTATCTTTATGCCACCTCATCTCTGAAGTTATATCCTTATTTAAAAATAAACGTTGTAACCTATGTTTAAGAGGAAAATAATGCAAGACTTTATGGGGGATCTCTCTTCACACATTAGTCATTTAGTTTCTTTTTTTATTTGGTCCCCAAAAAATAATGCAGTCATTTTTGCAAAAATCAATCTTTACATAGTCTAGACCCAAGTCTCGAACTATTTTCTTCACCTCATAAAATGACTTCGGAATGTGGGCATCATCCGGAAGTGATTTCTTAAAAAGTTCAAGAAGAGACTTAACGGATTTCTCACTCAAGTTGTACATTAAATTCAAATGGAGTAGCTCAACAATGAATGATAAATTTGACAACTTTCTCACAACCTTAATATAAATTTTCTTCTGTATCCCTAGCTAATCTAGCAAACTTTTCCCCATCGCCCTTATTGCCTTGAGTGGAATCTCTATCAAATTCATTTTCGAGCATATCATTGTTGTAGGATCCAGTAAACATATCGTGTAACATTACCTCCATGTCATCTTTCTTAAACACGTCTGTAGTATTATCTTCCTGCCCCATACTATCTTCTTCTCCAACTTCAAACGAATGCTCATTGTAATCATAAGCATTGTCATTGGGCGACAACAATGGTTCCTCATGATAGATCCACCAAGTATAACTCGACATAATACAATGTATAATCAGACGACTCTGAACATCTTAACGAATACTCCGATGATAGTTATTACATATTTCCACAGACACTTAATATTACCATTTGTCTCAACATTTTTAAAGGCAAATTCAAGACTTTTTTTAACACCATCTCGATACGCATTACTAATTCTATTTGGGTGATTTATCCTGCTCTTATCCATACCAATGACCCTATATCACACGATAAAAAAATGCATCCACTAAAAACCAATGAAGTTATAATTAAAATAAAAAATTTTATTAATCCTTATGCAATTCAATGTTTCATATATTTATTGTTGTTATTATTGTTTCATCACTTTATATGTTGAAATATTACTTACTTATAATTCAAATAGGCACCTCCTCATTCACCACACCTCATCGATACGTTCACCAAGAGTTAAAATTACACTTGAATTTGAATATTATATCTAAATATAGTTAAATACATTCATTCAAACACGATAATAAACATATTTTGCGGATTCAAAATTCTGGCTTTGAATTCAAATAAAAAAAATAGAGCACTGGTATGAGTCTCAAAACAATCCCCTAAATCATCCTCAAATGGAAATAAAGTGTTTCTAAACAACATATTAGTTTATTACAAACACACAAGAAGCACCATTTAAACTTAAACCTAATAGTCTGAGCCACCATAATTCCACTAACCAAACAATTATATATATATATATATGGTGGGTAACTCGTTTAATTATCTTGGCCTAAAGAATTAGATCGACTAGGCCCTATCAAAGATAGGGAGAGTCCGGCCCAAAATCTAAGGTCTCATAAATAACTAATTCAATAGTGACCCAATCAACCACTAAAATCTCTCAAGAGATATTCTAGGGATTATGGGCCAACGTGGAGTTGCCCAACACCCACACTCTCTGAGAATTACATGTATATATTGAACCCCCCAACCCAGGGCAAAGGGCATGCAATTATAAACACTCCCCTGGAGAAAAAAGAAATATAAAACAGAGAGCACCGCCGTGGACGTAGGCCATTTTGCCGAACCACGTATATTTTGTGTCGTGTGTGATTACAACTATTTTATGTTCTTTACTTTTTCTGGTGATTGCATTTGCTTGTGATTTGTGTTGAGATTTATTGTCACCATAATTGGCCCTGTTTGTGGGAAGCGATTGTTCTTCCTTTAAGAAAGCCTTCACCAAAAGGAACCTAGAATGACTGGTCACAACAGCAATGCCCCTCAAGTAGGGGATATTCAAGAGGAACCCATTCCTTGTAGGGTTAGATCTGAAGTTCGACGCTCAAACCCAAGGCCTCGTCCAGAATGGTAGGCCTTAGAAGAAAGCCAGGGACCGGTTAGGTCCACACAAGTCTCCAGGCTGATCGACACCTATGAGGCCAAGCTCCAAGAGAAAGAGGAAGCTACTCGCAAACAAGAAGCTAAAAACTCTCACCTCAAGAGGATACTAGAGAAAATGGAGAGAGAACTCCATCGTAATACAAGGCAACGTCATTTTCACACTCTTATACCTCAGACAAGCAGATCTCGCAGTCGAGGAAGGAGCCCAAGACATGGATATCAAATAATTGAGGGACGCATGTCAGATGATGACTTGTCCGAGCAAAAACCATCAGCTCACCATTATAAGAGCCCAGGCCAAGGAAATGACGACATACAAAATATGGTACGGAGAGAAATGGACCGATACGCAGCACATCGGGGTGCCAGATTGACCAGAGAGCTAGCCAAGCGAGCTCCCAGGACCCAGATGAAACTATAATACCCCGTATTTTTATGCTATATTTAATTTGGGGATTTATTAAATTTAATGTAATGGTTTATTTAATAAAAAAAAATTCAGAAATTAATTATGTTATAATTATTAACGTGAAGAGAGTTAGTAATTATGAGAAACTTGTTGAATATTACTAATGATCATAGTAATATATTATATTGGTTACATTGAATGTCATAAGTGAATTAAATGACTATTTCAGAAATTTAAGTCGGGACGTGCCCGTGTCACGTCGGGACTAATTTTGTTAAATAAAAAGTGAATATTTTATAAGTTATCCGTATGGTCGTTTTGAGTGCGCCAACGCGTCCGGAAGGGTCGAGATAGTCAGAAAAGTATACCCGGGGGGTTAGTTTGGGCCTCGGGGCATTTTTAGGCCTAATTAGTGACCCGGGAGGGCATTTTGGTCATTTTACAAAATAGGGTAATTAAACCCACGAATTTTAGCAGCCTTTATCAGCTGGTTAGGTTAACCATTTAGGGTTAGAACATTCAGAACCCTAGAACGTCCATTGGAGAGGAGAGGAGAGACCTTTCAAGGAGATTCAAGGCCAAAAAACACCACCGTTTGCACCGCCGTCACCACCAACGCGTAGATCGCGAGGAGGGGAACGCAACCACACCATAATCAACAGGAAATCAGACTTCTGAAAATCCCAGGCAAGTGTTTAACTTTCATATTTCATTAGTGCAATGTTCATATTAGTTTAGGATTAATTAGGAATGTAATCCATGTAAGAAAACCCCAAATTTTGATAGGAAATTGCATGTAGAGAAGATTAAAACCTTATGCTGCAAACTTTTGATGATATAGATGTATTACCCACGAATTTTGATGTTATATTAGGAAGAAATTCTGGAGAAAAACTGAATTGAATCATAGTTATGAAAACTTTAGGGTTCTTGATGATTAGATGAGATTTTGGGTTGTTTAACCAAGTTTAATGATGAATATACGCATGTTGAACGTTAAAAATATCTGGAATTATGTTATTATGTTAGTAGTTGAATTTGTGGGTCGATTAGGGTTGAAAAATATGGAATTTGATGAAGAATAGTGGTAGAACCCGTAACTGCAATTCTGTAGAATTTTACCCAGACCTGCTTGATCGATCGATCGAACATAGAGCATCGATCGATCGAACATAGAGCATCGATCGATCGAAGGTTCGATCGATCGAGCCCCAAGCTTTGATCGATCGACCCCTCCTGGCAGACTCTTATTTCCCTTGTTTAATTAGTTAAATTAAGTTTATCGTGAAATAATTCTTGGTCATTCTTGATAAATCGATTTGGGAGACATTGAGGACCAGTAGGGTATATGAATAAATGTTGGAACCTTTAAGATTCATCGAAAATGGTATTTTTGGGATATTTACTTTAGGTTGGTAAATTTATGAATTTAAAGGGGGAGGTGCGTAAGAGAGTTACGTTGGAATCTAATAAAGTCACGGACTGAATTTCAGAATTGGGAAGATATAATCCATGAGTGTTAGGTAATAAGTGAGGAAACCCTTCGAGATAAGGTTAGGAATGAAACCTTATGCGTAATTCTTTAAATGTGAAATTAAGAATAAACGGTATAATTACGGGTGATGAGAAGAACCTATATTAATATGAAATTGGTATATTTATATGATTGTGTGTACATATATTATATACATGTGAAAATCATACCCACGCTACTTGCTATCCCTGAGGTTTCCGCGCTGGGACAAGTCTTATCTCGATGGGACCTTTATGGGGGGATATTGACTTGTACCTTAGAAGATAGATGTCCTTGGTACAGGCTATCGATGTGATAGTTCAGACGGTCCTAAGAGACGCCGATATGTGCCACCCTCTTAGAGACTTGGAATCTATGCTTCGCCTCAATATTGTTTGTGTATTTATGTTAATACGATTCGAGAGTGATTCCGAATGTATTCCCCTTAAAATGAGTGATATGGGCCTTTGGATAGTGGAAGTATGCACGCACCATAGTTTTATTCGGGGTGCTGTTATATATATATATATATATATATATATATATATATATATATATATATATATATATATATATATATATATATATATATATATATATTTAATATATATATGAGATTATGATATTTAAAACTGTCTACTAAGATTTGATAAGTAGAACCTAGTTATTGACTCATATTATTAAATACTTGTTTTGAAAAAGTATAATATGTCACTGAAAAACTTTATGGATTTTATAAAGTAAAAATGGAGGACTTTGATCATTGTTTGGAACATTCTTTTAAAAATGAAATCGTGAATTGTAAATCTTGCGAGTAATCTTAGATAGATTAAACCTTTTAGAAAGTCAAGGGCGATATATTGATAAGAACAAACCAATGGGAAGGTTAGTGCGATAGGTGTGCACATTAGAAGAGAGGTGAGTATTTCTCAAGAGAGCGACGCACTAATATGTTATTGCATTGGCCTGTATCAAATTAAATACTTGCTAAACGTATTCTAAAATCAAACACACTTTCTGGCTCTGACCCGTTTCTTTTTCTCTCTCTCTCTTGTATATATATGTATATTTTCAGGCGGGTGTCTTGCTTAGGATCCCTTGAGAAGAACGAGCTGCAGCTTAGGTGGGAGTTGCAGGTCACTTGAGTAGACGGCTTCTGTTATTGAATCCACTCCTATTACTCTCATTTATTGGGCACGTGTCGCCCCTTTTCATCATTTCATTTGTTGTTGGGACATTTACATTTCAGTTATTTCCAGTATTGTTCTAGGGGATTTATTCAGGATGGATTTGTGGTTTTAGTTCCATTTGTTGACATTCGATTGACGAATGTATTATGTTATTTGGTTTATTGTGGTGTGATTCTATATTGTAGAAATGTTGTTTTTAATTAAAGTAGCATTCGTTTGCTCACTAACACGAGCAGCAGTCTCGGGGGCAGCCAAGTGTTGAGAATTTGCAATCTACAAAAAATGAATTATTTCACTCATGAAAACATGTAGTCTTAAATTATTATTTTAAAAATTAGTTATCTATTTACCTATTGAGATGGAACTAAATGGTGATTTGATTGTAGTACCACTACGGTTGAAAGTGGTTGGTTTTTTCTAATTGTTGCTCGAGTTGCAAAATAGACCTATATGATGGCATATTTTTGCTCGTTGGAGGATTGAGGAACCTACTAATAGCATAATTTAATATTAGAACATATATTTATATATATACATGATAATTAAGCACAAAAGATAAAAGTGTGTACTTATTAACCTGTTTGGATACAACGGAAGGGAAAGTCATCATGTGTGTACGTATCAACTCAAACTGAGCCTCTAAATGATCAAATTTATCCTGAAATTCAGATCGAATCTCAGATATTAATCGCTCATACTCTTTTTCATTAACCTTCGGCCGCCTAGTACTATGCACATAAGTTGGAGATGGTCCATGCCCATAAGCTCGACAATGACCGTGTTTATCAGGATCCAGGACTTCATAAAATAGCTCGTTTATATGACTGACGGATTCATTACAATCTGACGGAAGTTGATCTACCTTTTACCTAATTTTTGACTGAAATGAAAAGATTCTAATTATATAAAATAAAAATTATAATCATTCATTCATAAAACCAAAACAGAATAAAGATCCCAGTATCTCCCCACCACTAATTTTAAATGTTTCACATAATAATTTCATATAAAATTTTAACTTTCATAAATAATAACCTTATTTAATTGTTAATTTAATTCTCATCCATGTATGATATATATTATGCTTTTAACGATACGACACAATCTCTTGCATGTTGCCTTTTATAATGGTTGATAAATAGAATAAGAATTTAGATTAATAGGTAAAATGACGTCGTTGAGATTTTCTAAGAAATAAGGGAAGGAACATGGATGATATTTTTGTACCATTGCTTCAGTGAAATCCTTATCGATGGTTGAGCCATCACTCCTCTCGTGTGTTTTGAAGTAAACATCAACCAACAAAACTTTTTTCCCTTGATCAGCCTCCATCTGCATAAATCCAGTGACTCGTAAATCGTTAATTAAATAAGTTTGATAACATAAAATAATAGTCACAATCAAAATCTTTTATAAAAAACCTTATGAGCAACATTCTCGTGACTCTTTCTTTCGGAAGTATGTAGTGTTCTTTGCTTCTTATGAGATCGACGATTTCTTTGACTCATTTTCTATTACAATAATATATTTAAAATATATGTTTAACTTGAATTTATAAAACTTTAATGCTAGTAATTCATTCATACCCTTGCCTCACGAGTTCCAAAGTACTTAACAAGTTGTGACCACTGCTCTAGCTTTACTCTTGGTGGACTATATTTCAATCTCTCTTCGTCGGTATCAAAGGCACGATAATGTTTCTTGACCTCTGCTTTCTAATTATTTCATATATTTCCAACCTTCTTCATGCACATTTTTTAAAACTCTTCATGTGCATCAATGTTCTCCTATATAATTACAATGTATAGAAAAATAAGTCGTCTACCACACATATGATTTTAGCTTAAATTATATTTTATCATTTGATTTTACCTTCACCTCTCGCCAAACATGTTCCTTATATGGGTATAAGTCCTTGCATCTCCAATCTTTAAAAGCTAACAGTAACCTGTTCAGCATCGATATAATATTAAATTAGTAACCTCTTACAACGATTAAATAATCATCTTTAAATTGTCAAGAGATAGCATACAGTATTGCAAAGAGTATTATAATAAGAGTTGTGTTATACAAAAAATTGCAAAAGAATGTTTACATGTTCCCATCACGAACTAAAATGACTAAATGGGTAGATAGTCTATCGAAAGTATCCCCAACTAGATGATAGAAATCGTTGAAGTGAAGCTCTAAGCATTTTCCCATACCCCATAATTCACCCAACTTTGCAATGCCTCTACGTTTAGTGGCATATTGTGCTGAAGCTGAACCGTAAAAAATGAAAATAGGTTAACTTCAATCTATACAGATAATTAAGCACATATAAGTCAAATAACTTTGAGTACCTTCTTTATGCGAATGGGCGTCTTGGTTGTGTAAAGGCTCACTCTATGTCGAGCTACTGTCTCTTTCATTGTCGCTTGAGTTTGATCGTTCGGTCGAGCTAGAGTCTGAAAGGGAATGAGAATTTCACAGAGATTGCGGCTGAAATGGCGGTGAGAGATTGGATTGTGAGTGAAAGAGAGACTGTGAACGGGAATGTGCTTGTGAAAGGGATTTACTCTGCCACTGCGATGTCATAGCAACCTGCTATAATAAAAATTCACGACTGAGTTTACAAGAGTAGTGTTTATCCAAGCTAAGATGTTTTAAAATTGTGAGGTACAAAGCCCTTTTATAATTTCATGGGTAAACAATAAAAAATTTGGTAATCCAATAATTAGACCGTGAAGTTATGCAGTGACAATAATCATACACTCACAGTGAAAGTAAGTTAAGTAAACTTTGCTAATCCAATAATTTTGTCTTATGTTTACAAAAAATGCAATCGTAAAGATAGATCAGACAATCCCTATGTATAACTAGTTTTTTTTATAATGGAAGTTATATATATTCAACAATTTTATCATGGAAGTTATATATATTCATCAGAAGTTATATGTATTTAACAGTCATAATAATGGAGGAAAGGCCAAGAAAGGTCAAGGCCAACCTAATAATAAAGTGACCATTATTAGGTAAGTTGCCTGAAATTCAAATCAAGGTGAGGAATGTAGAGGAACCAGTGGAAAATGTTGTAGTGGTTAATGTAGAAGAAGTGGATAAAGTTCAAGAAGTGGCAAATGTAGTTGTGGCTTATATAGAAACTAAGGAAGATGTAGCAATAGAAGAGATAGCAGCAGTGGTAAATAGAGAAAATGTGGCAAATATAGATGTAGAAAAGGAAGATGGATAAGTAAATGAGATAATGGAAGGTAATCAAACAACTCAAACCACTGAAGTCGTATTTAAGGAGAATAAGATAAGACTCAATATCATTCAAAATCATATTCATAAGATTCAAAACCAAGAAATTTGTAGTGAGGAAACCTTAATTGTAGATATATGCTCATTTTATCCTAAAGCAATTGATCTACCAAACTATGAGACAAACAAAGTAGCCCTTAATATGTATGCTTGATTTTAAGGATAATTCATAAAACTAGGTTCATGTGCTAGAAGAGCTTCAACAATATGCTAGAAGAATTGGAAATAATATAAGTTCTTATATAGAGAAGCAGAAGATAAATTAGAGATATACAAAATCAACTCAAAATTGGGAATCCTATACTCAGCAACAACAGGTAAAAATGCATGATCCAATGTATAGAATGACTTTATAAGATCCAACATAAATTCTAATTTGAAGATATCTTCTATAATATTATCATAAAGCATATCTCTAGTTTGAACCATGCACTTCCAAGTTGAGGAATCGATAGATGAGTAGAGGTTTTTATATTTAACTTTCATAAATTCTTATCGTAATGACTTGTTTTCATGCCACTTTCCCTAAAACCTAAGAGAGGGTGCATTAGGGACTTCAAACAGATTTTGAATCCCTAAACCTCCTTCTTCCATAGATCTACAAATCATCTTCTAATTGATCCATTTATGCTTTCAACTTGAATTCTCATTACTTCCCTAAAAGAATTTAGTAAACAGACTTTGGATATGGTTAATAACAGCTTTAGGAGGTTTTAGACAAGCTAGGGTAGGCACAAGAAGAGAGCATAAAACATGCTTAATTAAAATCAATTTCCCTCGAAATGAAAGTAACTTGTTCCTTCACTCATGAAGCTTAAACCTAATTTTCTGAATTAAGGAAGCAAAATGAGCAATCTTCATTATAACATTGAATAGAGGACATCCCAAATAATAAATAGGATGATATAGTTGAGTCTAAGAACAGAAACAATCTCATTTCTTATTCCACTAGAGATAGATTTGTGAGTGGTGAAACGAGATTTGTCATAGTTAATATCTGACCAGTACCTTGTTCTAACTTTTTTAGGAAATTCATCAAGTGTTCGGCACATTTCTTACAACCATTAGAAAAGATAATGAAGTCAACAGCATAACTCAAACTATAGATTAAAGGGATGCCACTGGGAAGATTAAAAAACTTAACTGAACCAATCTTCATTTGATATTCAATACCTTTGGTCATAATCTCAGCAAACAAAACAAACAGGGAGGGAGGGAGAGATAGGATCTCCCTACCTTATACCTCAATTAACTTTGAAATATCCATGAGGTTGACTAATGACTAATATATAAAACTAGTTATCATACAAGCACCTCCAAATGAGATCATTAAATGTTTCTCCAAAACCAAGTATCCTCCAAACGTTGAAAAGCACCAACCACTCAGCTTTGTAATATGTTTTATCCATATCAAGTTTAATCACTATATTTGAGCCAAATGTCTTTTTCCCTAGACTATGAAACATTTCCTTGGCCAACAAAATATTATCCAAGATACTTATATGTTTAATAAAACTATTTTGAGAAGGATAAATCACTATAAGAAATAATGAAGTCAATCTAATAGTAATGATTTTGGAGGTCACTTTGTAACAAAAGTTACATAGGCTAATTATCCAAAAGTCAGAATACACGGTGGGATTAATGCCTTTAGGAATAAAAGTGACCATAGTACTTATTCAGCTTTTATGGAGATCATCTTCTAAGAAAAATGATTGGACATCCATCACAAAATCAGCTTTGATGATGTTCAAAAATTTAAAATAAAAGACTCCTCAAAACCCATCAGGACCAGGAGCATTGTTTTCATTCATAGAGCAAATGAAATCCCATATTTCTTTTTTTTATAGAATTTCAACCAGCATATGATTCATAGTTTTAGTGATCTTTTCTTCAGTACAATTAGTAAGGTTATACTCCTTAGAAAAAGTTTCAATAGACATAAGCTACTTGAAATGATCCATAAAGGTTTGACCCATACTGGCTGAGTCTTCCACCCCAAGCCCATCATCATATAAAATACTCTTGATAACAATATGATCCCTCCTTTAATTCATATTAGAGTGGAGGAATTTAGTATTTTTATAACCAAGTTGAAGCCATTTAACATTTCCTTTCTGAGACCAAAATATTTCTGGATTCTTAAGAGCATCCATAAGATTAGCCCTAGCTTAAAAAAGATTAGATATGTTAGAAACACTAGGAACTTGTTCAAATAAAATTCTCTTTCTAGCACCAAGTCTTCCATATCTTTAAATGTTTGAAAAACATTCTTGAAGGAGTTTACATTCCACTGTTTGAGATCCTTTTTCAATCTATGTAACTTCTAAGAAAAAACTCTAAAATCTATTACCCTCGACATATATAAGATGGGCACCGAACATTACCCTCGGCATATATAAATCCATCAAACTCCCCACGTAAAAGAACTAAACAGTACACTCACCGCGCAAAATCATTTGATGTTCTAATAAACCACTATAGATATTTTATTTTTCCTATGTGGAACTTTAAACAATAACAATTAGTGGACTCAAATTTTTAAAAAATTAGTGATGCAACAGTAAGTTGGTACAAAAGAGGGTGAAAGTCAAAATGACATTAAGGGCATCGTTGTTATGGCCCAACTTCCCATAGACTTGTTCATTATCTTGATGTAATTTTTCTAGCATGCCCCATATTATGATGAATCATACCCCTGCATGTTTCATCCACCCTTCCAATTAAGGATTCACTGCCGTGGGATATGTAATTCCATGGACTTCTAAAGGACCCCATCTCGACCTTATTAATCACACCCATTCTTATTCAGCCCTATTTATGTCTAATAACAGAGCATCAAGGGGAATCAACCTCTTCAGGGAATATCCATAATCATTTACCTGACAAAGATACATATATTTTGAAAGTAAATTCCAAATGCTTAATCCACTCTTATTTTTAGGTCTTGTTAGTATTTTCCAATTAAAAAGATGATAATGTTTACCCTATCCCCACCCTTCTCACAAGCACTCTAGACTCTCTCCAAAACTTAATGACACTTTGCATAATAACGAAAAACTCAACATCATTTGCCAAAGTAGTATTGTGACAAAATTAGTCCAAAGCTATGCCTAAATATCACATCTATAGCAGAGAGAATGGCAAAAGCGAAACTTGTCGTGGGAGTAAAGAGAAAACAACTTTTTGTTATTTTAAGTTGGACCCTCCCTCTTCCCGTGGGCCCACATTTTCAAGAAAAATTATCGGAATGGTGTGGATCTACTTATGAAAGTGACTCTAACTGGCTAGGCACTCGGGTTTGTTCACTAAAGAAAAGAGAAAATCGCAACCATATGATCGAAAGGGATCGCATTGGGGAAGGTAGATAATATTTTTACAGGTGCGAATCTCAAGGTTCAATCGAATGTGTTAGATTTCATGTTGCCAAGAAGAGAATGAGGGTGAAGCTTGATTTGTGCTCAGCTTTCCATCGTTGGAAATTCGTTAATATGGGTGAATGGTTGCAAATGATTCGATAAGAGGGATAAAATTTAAAACGTACAAATGATAGCAAGTTCAGTATGAGTGAGATGTTACCTCGATCTCTTTTCACATCCTTGGGATCACACTTTTGTTTGATATTCCAAGCATATCAAGGAAAAGGCCCTTTGTGGCAAAGAATACTTGTAACTTTATTTCCAAATTGAAATGAGTAATACAAATAGATAAGCATTAAAGAATGAAATTGGTAAAATAAAATGGTCATTCAAGTTGGGTTAGGCATGTGTTAGCACAAGTTATAACAACCTTCAAAAATGAATAATTACATGCCATGCTAGTTCAGTTCGATTTTTTTTTGTTCCTTAAAACCTTGAAATGTTAAGTTCATGTGTAAAGTCCACAATTCACGCAAAGTGTTTAAACAATAGGAAGAAAATTCATATACTAATGATGAAACTTTACGTGTGAGCTTATTAATCTAGAGTGTTAGGAATGCATAACAACCTGAAATAAATAGACACTAAATCATGTCAATTAAATCTTACAAAAATTGTCTTCGTGATATGCCAAAAAGAAATGCTAAATTATGGACGTTCAATTTAAAAAATGTTTCATGTACTTTATATAGACTTTTGAAATAAGCATAATCGATAAATTTATTATTCGAAACAAAAGAAAATATTATGCTCACAAATAATTTATGCTTAATTTCCATCATCAAGAGAATGAGGGATCACATTGGGGAAGTTGCTCTCTCATGGACATGAGAAGAAGAGAAGAAATTTGGGGATATAGTAAAATCGAACCCTCCTTCCCTAGATAAATGTTTTGAGGATGAAATGTTCAAGTCTTTAACTAGTGAAAACATAGGAGAATTGGTAAGATACTACTTCAATGTGTTTTTTATTCAATGCAGACATTCCCAGAATAGGCACACACCGAATAACATTGACAGTGATGACGACAAATCATATGGATCGGTAACTAACGGTGATAAGGATGGAGGTTCCAGGTTTCCCAACTCCATCTTATGTTCCCCCAAGAAGGCGCATTTTAATTTTAGATGATATTCAGGGTAAATTATTTTTAAGGTATTGAAATGGGGACTAGTGTAAATGCTTCAATAGTGAATTTTGTTCCAGAGAGCCCTTTATGCGTCATTAAAATTCACCCTTTTTGCCATAAAAAACTCTCAGAAGGGGATTTTTGCAACAAAATGCATAATTCATTTTTTTTAACAAAAATTGCATCGTTTGAGGGGGTGATTTTTCATATTCTTAAATTGGAGAAGTTTTTGTGAATCTCAAAGAATTTTGTTGTTGATTAAATGTTTTGACTTCTCAAAGCTAGACAACGCCTAATGCAAGTACTCTTCAATTAGTTTGACACTTTTTTCCATAACAGCAAGAGATGGGAAAGAGGGTAAATGGTCAGTCTATTAATTTAGCTAAAAGTAGCGTATGCGTTGGTGACAAAGATTATAGAAACAGGGCACGTCGTAACAGGGCATTGCCTTGCCTTGACATGATAAACAGGGAATGTCGTGACAATCATTCTGCCACAATCGTTGTCGTCACCATAGGGAATATGGTATGTATTTTTTTAGCATATCCTTCCAATATGTAATACGTATTGGTGTGACACTCTATTTGGTTTATCTAACTAATCTAGACATGTATTCGCGAGTAGCCGCATGGTAGAAACAACTATGATTGTTGAGTTGATTAATTTAATTGATTTCTAGAAAGACAAACCAATTCAGGAGGTTTAACAAATAATAAAACATCATCCAAAAGATTTTGCATCTGCAATAATATGTAAACCAACGCACATGTAAAGTATATAGAAAGGTGAGATTTTATTTAGTTCATCTTCAACAGGCCTAGTTTGATATACACATAATAAGAGTATTACACATAATTCCAACTTTAAAATGCAAAACTCTATTGAGTAAATACTAAAACCATTCCCATAATTTCTTACATCTTGACAAGAAGTTAGACCTATTTTTGTTCACATTCAAAAATTCTAATACTGGATGTGGGATAAATTCACCTTCAACAAGCCTAGTTGAATAAAAATGTTCGGCATTCCTCCTTTGAAATGCAAAACTATACTGTAAGTATGCAAAAACATACAAAAACCTCCTCAAAATACCTTCTCATCTTGGCCAGAAACTCAGTTGGCCACTTACTTTTCACATTCAAAAGTTTGCCAGCAATCTCAATATGGATGTTTCAATAAATTCCCTCCAAAAAGGAAACAATCAAATATAATGGTGTGTTTGACTAGAGTGCCTGGAAGAAAATCCTTAGAAAAAAATTCGTTGGAGAAATTTTCTTACCAACCCCCCCCCCCCCCCCCCCCCCCCACCACCACCACTAGAAAAAAATTAAAGAAAATGCCCAAATGCATCACTTTACCATAGTGGATTTTTTTTCCTAGGAAGATAAATGCTATAAAACATATCAAACGGCTGAAAATCCCCAAATATTCCACATTTATCATGGAAAATATGGTTATCAAACATATCCAAAGAGTTTAATCACACTAACTACTCTGGACCTCAAGAAAACATTTTGTAGCTCAGTGCATACATTTTCACACCCTCATAATGCCTCATATTTCATTCCTTCCAAAAGTTCAACCAAAGAGGAAGACAATCCAATAACTACTCCCCATTACATATTAGTCCCCCCCCCCTTATTTCGCCTTTTGGTATATACGTGTTCAGCGCGAACTAGACTAACAAAATCCCCAAGTTTTTTCATTTTTATTGTGCTTTTAATAGATCAAATAAGTCTCAGTACAAATTGAATATGAAAGGATGTAAGAAAATCAATTATTTTTCAATGTTCATGAATATGAGTTATGTGGGTACACGGATTTGGAATGGCAGGCCTGGACGAGTTTGGAATGGCAGGCCTGGACGAGTAGCCCAATTAAAGTGGCCCAAAATCCAAACCCTTCACACTTTAACATTAATTCAGTTATGACTTAATCTTCTCCCATGTTCTCGTATAGAGATATTCTAGGAGAAGATTGTAAATGTGGGGAAGTCCAACACCCCCACTCCCTGACGACAGACATGTATATAATAAACCCTAGGTCTTAGGCATGAGACACATGCTGTAATCTCTGTAAACACTCTCCGGAGTACATAGAAAAAATATTGACTGCACCACCATGGATGTAGGCATTCTTGCTGAACCACGTACATCTCCTGTTGTGTGATTGGAATTTTATGTTTCTTGTTTTACTTGGTGACTGCGCTTCTCTTATCTATTTGTGTTGAATAATAATTGTCACCACAAGTTATATATTAGGTTGTTGTGACACCCTGCCTAATTAAATACCGGTTGATCAGTCCTATATCCAATTAAAATAGGTTTCTCATCTGGTTCATTCTTAGCATCACTGTCGAAAACTTTTTAAAACATTACTAACCACCTACTATTCAAAAAGCCAATGTCAAAATTTTAATCTTTTTATTTAACAATCAACAACAAAACATTATTACATAAATACATCCCATGCAATAGTAATATAAATCCATCCACAATATAAAAGACTAGAATGAAATAATACCGAATAAACCATCGGTTTCAAAATCCAATATAAAGTTCAACCTAAATAAAAGTCTGAATACAAGGTCTGACTGTCATAAATGAAATAACTGTGGGCAACATGCCCGAATAAATTACTGCCCTGCACCCTACACTAGGATTGAAGTAACTGAATCGTCTAAGTCAAAATCCTGCAAGCATCCACAAGTGCTGCAGCTACGCATCCCTAGAATAGATCATCCTGCTTGGCGTCCCTATGGCTGGACATCTAAAAGGTTTTGGAAAAAGGTTTTGCAAGTACGGGTCAGAGCCCAAGTAAAAATCATTTAAAAACATTTAGCAAGTAATTAAATAACAGTTTAAATGAACAGTTATTAGATACATATGTTAGGTTGCGAATACTCCCTTGAGTTCCTCATCTCTCATCTATAATGCGCACCTAACGTTTGCTACTCAACCCCACCTAGTCAATTCTAGCCAATCTAACTAGGCAGCCATTATCTAATAAATCCAAATCAATATAGCTCCTCCGTACAGCCCATACAGTACGTTATCGAATACCCTTAATAATTAACATCTCTCTCATGTTATTATTAAACCCCATTTACCTTTTCTACGTAGGTTATTGTTCAAACTTTACCATTTAAGTTTCTCTACTTAAACTTTATTTTAGATATTCACTAACTATCTTCCTACAATTCACACATTAGTATCTTCATCATTATATAGATATACCTTATTTAAGATCCCTACTAATTACTCTTTAGTAGATTAATCGTTCTTTAGATACATACTATCTCATCTCTCTACTAGCACACATAAGTAGATTATTCGTGTTATATATATTTTTTACACACCATATATAATATAAGTACACACTCTGCTATTATATCCCTGTATCACACATTAAGGGCTATTGGTTCGTAATGTTATCCCGACCCCAATAGTTATTCCATATGTATTGGTACGGAATGTTACCTCGACCCCAATATTCAGTTTACTTTTAGTTTAGATACACACAACTAACTAGTTTGAAATCATAAGTCTGCTACCCATAACTCATAGCGTCCACCCGTATTTCCATGCAAATACATTTATAAAATATATATCCATTTCTCTTTAATATGGGCAAGGCTTTTCAAATTTTAGGATTAAGTGTTCACATACTTAAGTCAAATAAGATTTCACTATCTTTCTTGTCCATTAATTTTACACAGTAGATAACATAACAAGTATATATATATATATATATTCACACTTTTTAATATATATATATAACACGGCACCTCCCAGATCCAGCTGCGGTGCATACTGTAAAACATATCAAAGGTATATATATTTATCATCCATTATATCTATACTAGTACGGCACCCCTAGGCACAGCTATGGTGCATGAATACTCTGCTATCATGTCCGGGTACATCTCTCGTTGTACAAGGGACTATTGGTTCGTCTTCTCTCACGAACCATATATATCAAATAACACATTTTGGAGGTGAACATAGTTCACATATCCATGGGTCACACACATACCTACGTTCCCACAATCAGTAGACTTATCGACTCACAAATAAGCCCTTCAAAGTCCTATGTTCTTGAGGTACCAAATCTAAAATCCCCCCGAAGGCAACACAGGATAAGATTGTCCTCTTTTGAACGCCAACCTCCCGTGATAGCAAGTATGGTAGGTATGTCATACGTATAATAAACAATAATATAGGTACACATTCCACCTATATAAATATAACATCAGCGAGGTATTCACACAAACATATAATAATGATAGGTATTCACTCCACCTATATATATATATAATAACAATAAGTCATACACACATCCCATATCACAAGCCTCATACATAGTATATTTATATCCCGAATATTCAACGTATTCCATAATTTATAACTTCGTTTATTACCGTACATTCTCGAGTATTTCTCACCACTAGAAGGGCAAACTTTATTCCACATATAATATCAGAGGGTAAACTCTCTACCCCCTACTGGTCTAAGTCCTCATTCCTCTCAAAATCTCTTAACTCAAATTATCCTTCAATTTAGATTTTTCCTCTCTATAAATCCAAATTAATTTAGCCCTTAAACTTCCCTCGTAGGCCACGCCTAAAACCTAAACTAGTCCTAATGATGTTTCAATATAGTTCCCTTCTATTAGAAATCAAATCCCACAAATTAATTCCAAAAGATTTCCAAAGGTCCTAAACAAAAAGGAAATTATTGGCCAAAACTGGGCAACCGAATCGATTAGAAAATTTTCTGGCAGATTAAACACGTTGTAGTAAATTATCGATTACACCCTCTATAGAACTCTGATTGACCTGATTCAAACCTCATTTGAAAGATAAGACATATATCTTTCCAATCATGTATGTATATCACTCTAATTCTAAGTACAATTTAAATGGAATACGTTTAAAGTTACGTCAAAAATTCTGGCACTTACTATGCTGGCAGATCAAACACACTATATTAAAACATCGATTTCTCCCTCTACGAACTCCGATTGACCTGATTCAAAGCTCATTAGAAATACAAGACAAATAAATTTCCAAACATGTATGGATCTCACTTTAACTCTAAGTAAAATTAAAATGGCATACGTTTAAAGTTACGTTAATAATTCTGGCAGATTGACACCTTGTGTTCATCAATTTAACACTGCGTCCTTCAAGATTCATATTCTTCAACAAAGAACCCATCAAGATTCAATCTTAATCATCAAATATATTCTAATATCCTTTTATCTTCACATAAGGATAATTTCCAATGAAAAATTTACACAAAAGCATCAAAGATTCAATCCAAGAATCAAATTCTCCTTTGATAAACATAGAACCCTAGTTTTCTTTTGTTCATCATCTTTATTAATCAAGAACTCATATTTCCATCCTATTAATAAACCCAAACCCATTGATTTCGTATTATCATCATTAAGGAACATCTCTACATTCATTTCGACTTTTGTTTATGAATTAAATTCTCCCAAATTCATATAAGACTTCCAAAAGCATGAAATCAAACCCTAATCTACATGGGTATAATAACATGCTTAATATAAATTATCATTTAAATACTTGCCTCAAAATAGAAGGTCTGAAATTCGTTGATAAGATGGTGTGGTGGTTCTCCCCTCGCTTCGTTCTCGATTTCATTGCGTTCGAGGCGAAAAACTGTGTAAGAAACTTAATTCTCCTCTCCTCTCCCTCTCCTATGGCTTCTATCCCTTTTGATTTGTGTTAACCCTAGACCCGATCTCTAATGAGAAGATATACACTTACAATTTTCGGAGTTTTCTAAATCCCAAACTCCCGAATGACTTAAATGCCCTTAAACGATGCCAGGATGGTCTAAAATCGTCCCGGGACCCAAACTATACACCCGAGTACACTTTTTCGACTATTTCGACCCTTCCGAAACCAACCGTGACCTCAAAATCACCATTATAGTCACTTTATAAAATCCTCTTATTTTACCTCCAAATACGCCACGTGTGAAATTAAACTTAGAGTGAATTTATTTAATCTGAATCATCGAATTAAATAATTTCTCATAATTAAATAAATTCTTAGGTCATCAATTTAATTAATTTCTATTTTCTCCAAAAATATGGGGTGTTACAGTTGTATAAGATTGAGATAATAATTGTAAGTTGCAACTATATTATCCATATAAATTATATGTCAAAATGTTAGCTGTGAAGCTAAATTATATGCCAACATGTTAAATTATGTACCAACAAACTCACATTCATATAGTCAAGTTGCAACAGTAGATAATTGCAACAAAACATAGAGGCCTTTGATATTGAAAATTTCAATTATAACAGGGATAATGGCGGATCCCCATCACCTTCATCCGCCATCATAGATTGATGGATTAATCAATTATAACAGGTATAACTGTACTCCCGAGGTATTATTCAACACATTTGTGCTAGATATCACATCTTAAAGTATTATTCAACCAATGTCAAATTTCATTTGTGCTAGTCTCAAGGTGGATGAATATTTCCTGAGGCAGAAGTCTAATACAAAATGGGATAAGGAGTGAGATAAATTATCACCACCAATCTTAAGAAACAAATGGTTCTTCAACTAAATTTATCCCCTAGTAAATTCCCTGATGGATCCGAACAGTTCTTAATTGGACTAAATAAGTAAAATAACAAATGAAGCAATCGCATTCAGAATAACGATGATGAAGTTCCTTTGTTATTCACTATTTTAGTAGTAGACGTAATCATCAATAAAAGGCAAGAAATATAAAATTCATTCATTCATCAATCATCAATAAATACAAAAATAAAACTAAGAACAAAAAGAACTTGACTCTCTATCATTACTGATGTGAAACAAATAAAATGCATTCTGTCATTAGTCATTTTTAAAATATTAAACGAAGAAAAGAATGTCAAATTTTATGAACATCTAAGCATCCTTAAAAATAAAACCATTCATAACTAAAAAATTCATGTTAATTGTCATTTTCATCCATTTCAGTATCATAATCCTCACTTTCAATATCATAATCATCACTGGTCTCCTCGTTTTCATCACTGTCATCTATATCACTCTCATTAGCTTTCTCATCCATCGCGGAATCATCTTCATAAGTCTCAGAAACATCCTCAATACTACTATCCTCACCAATATCAACACGGATAGCATCACCACCATCTATATCAACTATGTTGTAAATAATTGTTCCCTCTATACCAGCCCTAAGCCATGTAATATCCCCATTATGGTTGATTAGAGTGTCATCCAGTTGTTGGATGTTGTACGGCTCAACTTCTGCATCTATTGTGTCAGCTCCATAAATGTCAATACCATACACGTAATATAAATCTCTCGATATCATCTTCACGATAGATAGCCAATCTTCTTCAATCGGATCTCGAACATACCAAATTTGTTTGGTCTGAGATGCTAATATAAACGTCTAATCTGACAGTCGATTATGCTTCTATAGTGAATGTTTGAAGTTCACTATTGTGAATTCAAAATCATCCTTTATTGTCCCCGAATGGGTATCAACCCAATCACACTTGAGTAGCACAAACTTAAAATCATTTGAATAGCGCAATTCAAATATATTTGTTAATACTCCATTATATGTTACATCCCCCGAAACATGTCGTTTATCCTTTGTACTTGTAAAACTTTCGGTGGTGGCATCCATTATTCTGAGTATTCAATCTTCTCTCACGCTGCTTCGTGCAAAATCTAAACCCATTTACAATATATCATGTGTATCTCCTAGCCCATTGGGAGGGGCTTGAAGCCAAAATCGCAACTTCCTTTGAAACCTCGCCCTCATTTAGATTTCGTACCTAAATTTTTTCATATGATTGAGTAATAAAATTTATATGTGTAAAAATTAAACGTGTTATTAAGATATTAAAATGTGGTTACATATAAATACAAAGATGACTTACATAATCCCCAAACCACTTGTGAAACGTTTCGTTGTGAATGCGGTTAATTTCGTAGTGTCCCACACGAGGTCTTTCCCGTTTTAGCATTGTTATATGTTTCCTGTAAAACATGTAGCTATAAATTGAATAACGTAAAGTGATATTTAATTACATAAAGTTTATGTAAGAACATAATTCTTAGCATGTTCATTTGTTTTAATTGGCTTAATTCCAGACAAAATAAATTAAGTCTAGGCTAGTTTTATTATGGAGTTTAATTGAAGCCTACGACAAAGTTCAAGTCCAAGAATGTGCAATTTAAAGCTTTGAAGAAGATTTCAAGTCAAGACGTGTTACATATGTTTAAGATCACTCGGGTATGAATATTTGTGAGTAGTTGGGTAATTTTGTATGTTGATTAAAAGCTGGGTGATTTAAATGTTTGGGAATTAAACTTTTTATGTTTTAAAAATATTTCTGAGTTGCAAACAGTTTAAAGAAAATTCGAGGATTTATTTAAAAGAAAAATATTAATTTCAACACTATAGCTCGCTCGAACGAGACAGTGGATCGTTCAAACGACATCCCATGTCGTGCAAACGAGATCCACTTCTCGCTCAACGACCTGCTGCCTCAATTTTTATGTTTTCGTTTTCTTGGACTCTGTGCTGCTCAGTTATAAATAAAAAAATGTATCTGCGAAAGTTTGGCAGGCAGAATAATTTTGAAAAATTATTCCCATACAGTTTTTCATCATTCGGTGTTTATTCAAGATCGTATTACTCAATTCCAAAGTTAGTGATCTTGAACGCATTTACCGGAAGACAATTCATTCACAACACTATTTTCACTTTGTGGGGAGAACTCTACAACCGGAGAGCTGCGTACTATTGTGGAGGGAGACCTTATGAAGTAACTTGTGGAGAAGCCGTTTTCTTCTTCATTGCTGACAACCTGGAGTTCTTGCGGGAGATTCCAGTCGACGACATCGAAACTGACACATGCGGGTATTTCGTACGTCACCCATTCATTGTAATCCGTGTAAGTTGTGTCTTACAAATTATAGTGAAATAAAAAGGTTTTGCCCTTCGGGGATTTTTCCTGAAATTGTTTCTTTTACTGCATGCTTTATTCTTCGAATGGATTTAATCACTTAGATGCATGTTTACGATTTAAGAAGTTAAAATTGGGTTTAACTAAAAATTGGAACAAAGTTGGTTTTACCTAAAGTACACACTAAAGGGCCTTTTCAAATTGGTATCAGAGCTTGTTGCACTATCTTATTGTGTTTGTGATCCCGTGTCTTTAGGAATTCCTTTTGGTGGTTTTGATGATTTTAGAATTCACTTTTTTGAATCATCTAATTGGAAATCACACATGAAAACTGCTCTTAAAAAAATGGTTAATAAGGGTGATTGTGAAAAGTGTCTTTGTTACGAAGGATTTGGACATAGGATAGATGAGTGTCCCACTAAACTTAGAGAGAATTTAAATAAACCGATAAATCGTGTTTCTACCCTCAGTGATAGTGACCCAGAAGAAGAAAACTTTTATGCTAGTAAGCGTGAACTTCCCACCTTTGTGGCTAGTCATGTAAGTAATAAAGACTTACCTTTGCATGATTCTTCCACAGCCACAGAAGTTGATACTCCTGAGAGTGAGGGTGAGGTGAGTGAGGATGCTTGCGAAGACGATAGAGATTTGCAAACTTCTTTCAAAGATTTGTATAAAGAAACTTTAAAAGCAAAGAAAGCAAACGTGGAATTAGGAGCTATTTTGAAAGAACATGCTATAGAAATAAATAATTCCAATGCTTTAATTGAGGATCTTAGGGCACGAGAAAAGAAAATTCGAGAGAAGCTAGAAGATGTCAAGGGTGAGAGAGATAGTCTTCGAGGGTTGAGGGAGACTATGAAAAAGGAACTTATTGAGTTTGATGATTCTACGCATTTACTTGACTCGAGGATAGGTGAGCTTGAGGAGAAATTTAGAGATTCGAGTAAAGTTAAGTTTGATTTGGAGGCTAGGTCTGAAAATCTTAACAAAGTCTTAGGCACCATCAAAATCAAAGATAATCGGATAGGTATTGGCTTTAATAATCATATCCCACTTACACCCAAAGCCAAAACCATGCAAACAAGAGAGCCTCCTAGGAACTTTAGGAGAGATCCACCTAGTAACGTGAGGTATAATCGGCCTATAGGACACGCTCCTCACCCTATCTACACTTGTACTCATTGCGGTAGGAGAGGTCATCTTAGACGGTTTTTCTACGATCTTAAGAATGCTCCTAGAAAGTCTAAACCATTTTGGTTCACAATGCCCCTACTCGTCGGTTCACACCTACTTAGGTTAGGAAGTCGGATTTAAAAGCTTTAGGTTTTAGGCTTGGTGATTCTCGCATCATTGCTCGTGGTTCTCCTCATGTTTCATCTTTCGATTGAGGTTGTTCGTTGGTTTGTCATACACTAGTATTTACATCATGCATTATATTTTGCTAGTGTTATGGCATATTTCTAGTTTTTGTTATGTATTTGAGTCTTATCAACAATACAAAAAGATTTTTATATTTTTTAAATTTTGAAAATAAAAAAAGATTTTTTATTTTTGAGTCGTGAGTTTACATGGTTGATGTGGGATATTAGTGTGCTTGACCCCCCTTTTTCTTTCATTATTCATGTGGCTAGGACATTTGGTCATTGTTATTGATACTTAGAATGATCTTAACCATTGTATTATGGGGATGTTTCGAAGTTGATACGCTTTTTGATTCGACTTTGCTTATATGCCATCCTTGCACACATGCACGAGTTTATATGAATTTTTTACTTCTCTTGCATATTTGAGTTTGGTGAGACGTTCTTATCTCAATTTTTTCATCTATGCGTAAGTAAACTTAAGGAGGAGGTGTGCTTGTAAGAATCGTTTTCGTGAGAATTGATATTGAAAAAATGATAAGAGTTCACGGAAAAGGGCTGCAAGAGTATAAAATTGACTCATCGTTGAAGCCATCATTTAAAAGAGCCCAAAAGAAATTAAGGCAATAAAAATTCATATGCCAATAATTGGGGCCAATAGGACTTTCTCTAAGTTAAGATTAATTGATATTTCTAAATATCTTTAAAAAATTCATATATATGTGGGAGTTTGGTTGGAGATAAATTTAAACGGGTTTTCACCACTGATCCCACGTTGAAACATCGTATCATGATGCTATTGTTTGTTAATCATCAATAATCCGGACTTGTGTGCATGTTGTTAGTGTAGTTCATTAAACTCACACTTATTTTGTCACAAATGGCTTTGATGAAGTTTGATGATTTCTTGCTATCAATTAGAACTTCTTGATCGATTCGACGTATTGAAATGGTGACTCATTTATTATAGCTCACATCCATTCAGTCCACATTCATGTTTTGAGCACATTCGTGTATGATAACATGTAATTCTCGTTGGTATTTTTACCTTGTTTTCTGTTTTCTTTTCTGTTTTTGAGTCTTTTTTTAGTCTGTTTCTGCTTTCCAGGCACTGTTTCGAGATAATTTTTTCACTGGGCAAATTCATACTGTTTTGGGGGTATTTTTGGAATTTTCATATTCTCGTTCGAACACGTCGTTCAAGCGAAATAAAAAGTCATTCAAGCGACAACTCAAAGTCGTTCGAGCGACCTCAAGCGAGATAAGGGTTTCATTAAACATCAGATGTTCTCTCTTCTCTCTTCTCGTTCTTTCATGTCTCTTTCTTTGCACACTAGCGGCGACTCCGGTCGGTTCAAAAACGCCATTTTTAAAAAACAAAAGCTTTGTTTTGTGCCTCTCACTCTCACGTGTCAGCTCCAGGCCTTATCCAGCTTAGATTTCGCGTGGACTCAAGCAACTGTGTTTCATCCATTGTTGTCTTCTTCGGCGACTGACCCAGTACACAAACCGCCATTTGTGTTCCTCATATTGTCTCTCCGGTGTGTTATCCTGAGTTCCCCTCTTCCCGACGAGTTCACCTTCGCGGTAGTTTTGTGTGTTTTTTCGGAGTGTGTTCCCCCTGAGATCCGTTCTCCGACGATTTCGAGGTCCTACCGTTCTCCAACGATTTCAAGGTATTACTGTTCATTTTTTTTTGTTCTTTTCTTCAGATATAAGTTTTTGAGAGTTGTTATTTTTGGTATATTTTTTCTGATTTATGATGATCGGTTGTGGTTGGTGTTCGCGGTGGTTCGGTTGGATGTTTTTACGGATATAGGTTCCTAGGTGTGTGTTTCTCATTTTGGTACCCTTTCACACTTCACACATTACACATTTTAGTCATGTCGCTTTGATGTCGTGGTGCCCCGATAGGCCGTCTCTATGACCCACCACTCTCTATTCGAGCTCAGAGAGCTCAGGCCCCAATGAGATGGGCTACTCGTGTCGAGTATGATCATTACTACTTATTGGGTCTGCACATTCGGTCTGTTGTTCAGGAGAGGGTGTTTTGTTATTCTGAGTTTTAGGGATTAGGCATTCAGCACTGGTTGTCTAGAAGGGGTTGGGATTATCTGTTTGAGGCTTGTGGGGTTGTCTATCCGGACATTATTCGAGAGTTCTTCTTTCGTCATCTCCCCCGCGCTGAGGGGATTTTTCCTACTGTTCGTGGCGTTCCTATTCTCCTCACAGTAGATCTCATAGCTACCTTTTTACACCTTCCCCGTGTCCCTAACGCTGTGTTTCCTCGTTATACCGACGATGGACCTACTTATGATGATATTTTGCATCATTATTTCTGAGAGATTCCCCAAGCAGGTACTATCATGTATCACTGCCAGGTCTTCTCTGCCTTCTGTGTACTTAATAGGTTTGTGTAAGCATCCATTTATCCTCGAATAAATCATACTCAGATTGGGTCTGACATTGTCTATTTTATGTACCATATTTCTCAGGGGTGGGATATCGATTTCCCGACTGTCATGCTACGTGTCATATCCTCTGTCACAGTTAGTGGTACCACCCCTATCCACTCTGCTCTTCCTTATGGGATTCTCATTTCCATCCTGTTTTAGAGATTGATCAGCGTCTCCCTTCGCCTGCTATTATTGATCATAATACTTTCACTTGTTCAGAGAATCATTTTCCACAGGTGGCGAGAGCTAGTGCTCCACCCACTGAGGGAGCCTTCTTCGATGCTCATCCCTGTCAGCCTAGTGATCACACTGTTCTGAGCACCTCTGAGTTTTCTTAGCCACGTACCTTCACTCCTGCACCCACATAACCTATTGAGGAGGAGGTTTCTACTTTAAAGGCATAGGTAGCTGCTCAAACCAGGATGTATGACTCTATCATTACCAGATTTGATGCTGATGTCAAAGCATGTGTTCGTGCTGAGTCCAAGATGACAGCATTCTTTGATGAGATGCGGTGGAGAGAGCAGCTGAGAGGTGCAAGATCATCTGGACTTGGTCATATTTCATCTACATACACTGATGATGATGATGATGATGATGATGATGATGATGATGATGATGATGATGATGATGATGATGATGATGATGATGATGATGATACTCCTGCTGATGTCTAGTTGTATTTTTTATTATATATGATACATTGAGATTCTTAATGTATTTATTTATTCTCGGATATGATGTGTTCTTATGGACAGTTGTATCACCATTGGTTTATTTTATGACATGGATGCACAGTTTCTTTTACAGTTTTAGTGATACTATCATTATTATTCAGTTACTACTATCTTTTGATTTCCATTGTCATACTGATATTGTTTCTCTAGCCATGTTGTTCATTCTCATATATTCATGCTAGAGTTGGTGTGTTTGTCCCACCTTTTGTCTATTCCAGGCAAAAAGGGGGAGAGGTATTTGATGTAGGGGGAGTATTTATTATGTTATTATACTTGTTGTGTTCCTCCATACTTCACTTGGGTATTTGTTTGTGTCTTGTGTGTGTAGGTATTGTTTTCAGAGATTCAGATATTTATTGATACATCACATTCAGAGACAAAATCAGATTCAGATGATTGCCATTCAGAGGCAGAATCAGATTTACTTGCTTGTTGTTTATTCAGTTTCATTATGTCCTGTATTTTTATATTTTTTTTTGTTTTGGGATAGGACATATATTTGTTTACGGCATATAGCATTTCTGTTTAGTTTTGTCCCAGAATAGCCAAAGGGGGAGATTTGTAAGAACATAATTCTTAGCATGTCCATTTGTTTTAATTGGCTTAATTTCGAACAAAATAAATTAAGTCTAGGCTAGTTTTATTATGGAGTTTAATTGAAGCCTATGACAAAGTTCAAGTCCAAGAATGTGCAATTTAAAGCTTTGAAGAAGATTTCAAGTCAAGACGTGTTGAATATGTTTAAGATCACTCATGTATGAATATTTGTGAGTAGTTGGGTAATTTTGTATGTTGATTAAAAGCTGGGTGAATTAAATGTTTGGGAATTAAACTTTTTTATGTTTTAAAAATATTTCTGAGTTGCAAACAGTTTAAAGAAAATTCGAGGATTTATTTAAAAGAAAATATTAATTTAAACACTGTAGCTCGCTCAAACAAGACAGTGGATCGTTCAAACGACATCCCATGTCGTGCGAACGAGATCCACTTCTCGCTCGAACGACCTGCTGCCTCAATTTTTATGTTTTCATTTTCTTGGACTCTGTGCTGCTCAGTTATAAATAAAAAAATGTATCTGCGAAAGTTTGGCAAGCAGAATAATTTTGAAAAATTATTCCCATACAGTTTTTCATCATTCGGTGTTTATTCAAGATCGTATTACTCAATTCCAAAGTTAGTGATCTTGAACGCATTTACCGGAAGACAATTCATTCACAACACTGTTTGCACTTTTGGGGGACAACTCTACAACCGGAGAGCTGCGTGTTATTGTGGAGGGAGACCTTATGAAGTAACTTGTGGAGAAGCCGTTTTCTTCTTCATTGCTGACCACCTGGAGTTCCTGCGGGATATTCCAGTCTACGACATCGAAACCGACACATGCGGGTATTTCGTATGTCACCCTATTTCATTGTAATCCATGTAAGTTGTGTCTTAAAAATTATAGTGAAATAAAAAGGTTTTGCCCTTCGGGGATTTTTCCTGAAATTGTTTCTTTTACCGCATGCTTTATTCTTCGAATGGATTTAATCACTTAGATGCATGTTTACGATTTAAGAAGTTAAAATTGGGTTTAATTAAAAATTGGAACAAAATTGGTTTTACCTAAAGTACACACTAAAGGGTCTTTTTAGTTTAAAATTCATTCAAATGTTATCTTACTCGCGAAAAGGCTTCACCGCGACGGAGTCGAATAACACGTACCGATGTGCTTGTCAAAACGAAGTGTCAACAAGCATAAATGCTACTCCTTTACCTAATGTACGACCTATTGAACTTGATTTGTCATCCACTTCATCATTCCGTAAAGGTCGATTTAACTTTACTCTCAACATCACCCTGGTACCTCGCACAGAATGTCGTGCATTCCTCTGCAAGGTATCCTTCTGCAATTGAACCTTCTGGACGACTTCGGTTTCGAACATATTCTTTTAGTGTGATTAAAAACATGTTCGTCATTGTAAAAAAATTAAAGTAGTATTCGTATGCATTAATTTAAGTGACACAAACATAATGCATACACGAAAGTACCTCTCGTTGGGATACATCCATCAAAACTTTAATGGCTCAGCAATCATTGCCTCCTCGGCTAAATGAATTGTCAAATGCTCCATAACATCGAAAAAAAATTATAGGGGAAGATTTTCTCAAGATGAAAGACTATAAGAGCAAAACGATCTTGCAAATATTCATAGTCTTTGAAGGTCATTGTCTTTGAACAGAGCTGTCGATAGAAATTACATAATTCAATCAAAGACCTTGCTACATTCATAGGCAATGATTTTCGTACTGCTAGCAGGAGTAGTTGTTACATTATGACATGATTATCGTGGCTCTTAAGTCTAGAAATATTCTGCTCTTTAATGTTTACATGTCGTGAAATATTATATGCATAACCATCTAGGACTTTAATATTCTTTAAAACATTACAAAATATATCTTTATCACTTTTACTCACTGTGAATCATGTTGGTGGTAAATATACTTTGTTATTTGGCAAGAACATAGGGTGCAATGATTTTTTAATACCCATGTTCTCAAGGTCTCGACGAGCCTTTATATTATCTTTTGATTTTCTATCAATATTTAACAATGTCCAAAGTATGTTATCGCACGCATTTTTCTTTACATGCATAACATCAAGATTGTGACGAATCAAGTGATCCTTCGAGTATGGGATCTAAAAGCATATGTTTTTTTCTTCCAATTTAAAGAACTATCACCACCCTTCACCGTCGATACTCGTTTTTCTCTTCTTCATCGCCGATGAGTGACCCTTCTCATTATTTCTCTCCATTACCTCTAATTGCTCCAATATATCATCCCTGAATACTTGAGTGGGCTTGACTTCTATTTCAACTTTCCCATCAAAAGCAATGGTATCATTTCTGAATTTATGGCCGTGATCCAACCACCGATGATGGCCCATATAGCAAGATTTTGTCCCATTCTTTAACCATTGTGAACGAGTGTTCTTGTTGCAACAAGGACAAGCCAATCTCCCTTATGTACTCCAACCTGACAAGTTTGCATAAGAAGGAAAGTCACTAATTTTCCACATTAATGATGCACGCATACAAAACATTTTTTCAGTCGATGCGTCGTAAATATGCCATCATTCCATAATTCCTTCAACTTATCGATGAGAGACTGCAAGTAAACATCAATATTTTTTCCTGGGTCGCGTGGACCGTCAATCAATGTAGACGGTATAAGATAAGGTTGTTTCATACAAATCTACGGAGGCAAGTTGTATATCATCAAAACAACGGGCCACGTGCTATAAGAAATGCTCATTGCTTTAAAAGGGTCGAAGCCATCGGCTGCTAGTTGGATCCTAACATTACACGAGTCACTAGAAAAAATTAGATTTTGTTGATTGAAGGTTTTCCATGCTTTAAAATCAGCGGGGTGTCTTAATATGTCGTCACCATCGCATTCCTCTGCATGCCATCTCATGAGGGAGGATGTTTTCAATGACGTATATAATCTTTGAAGCCTTGGTTTCAGTGCAAAGTACCTAACAACCTTTAAGGGAATTTTTCGGCCCTTAACTTCTTCATCATCAAACTCTCCCGAAAATTACCCCCATCTTGATGTATGATATACTATTCAATCCTCACGATATTTATTCTCTTTTCAATACAACATACAATCATTTGGACATGCATGAATTTTTTGATAATCAAACCCCATATCATTAACCATCTTTCTTATTTGAGAGTACGAACCTGGCAGTTTCTCACCCTCCGGAAGTGCCTCTTGTAAGAATTGAAGCAATGTTGTAAATGATATGTGGCTCCACTTATAAAGTGTTTTCATATGAGAGAGCCTAACAATAAATGAAAGTGATGAGAAACATTTGTAATCGGGGTACAACTCACGTTCCCCATCTTTTAACAACTTGAAAAATGCGGATGCATTTTCATCCATCCCATCCCGGTCTTCATACGGGTCGTTACATCGCATACCCTCTTCACTTTGATTTATGAATATATCATGTAGTAGTCCACACATATCATCTCTTGTATTCGAGTCATGTTCTTCATTGGCTCCACTAATTCCCATTGTGTATGGATCACCTTTTACGTGATAAATCCACCTAGTGTAATTCTTAACAAACCCATGTATGATGAGATGCTCATCAACAACTTCTCTTTTATGGCTAATTATATTTCGACATTTCTTACACGGGCACTTGATCACTAGCTCGGGGTATTTATTGGCAAATGTAAAGTTAAGAAACCCATTAACTCCTTTAATATAAGGCTGAGAAACTCTTGACAATTCCATCCAACTCTTATTGTTATCCATTTGAAAAGATTGTTGATTACCTCACACTATCACAAAATTGTTATTAGATTCTTTAGGAAAAATTCATAAAAAAATACAATAATAAAAAATGCTAAACCATAAATCATTAAAATGCTCCTTCAAAACTATGTAAATTTACAAATAGTAAGTCTTTAAGTATTACACCATTTGGATATGGTCTTATATGAAAACTACCAATATTTAGTGATATAAAATGGAGAAACTTAACTATCAATATATTTTAACCTTAATTAGTTAACAATAATTAAAAAACTCACTCATAACATAATCAATTACTAAAAGATATTAATGTAGCAATGAATCATGACACATTAAGAAGAAGATTACGCCTAATGCTTAAATATTTTAGCTTACGCATAAACAATGTACAACTACTGAATACCCCAACACAACATCTCACATCAAGACTTAATTTTCTAAAAGCTAAAATAATTAAACACAAAATAATGCATAAGGCCCTAGCTTAAAAGATAACTTAAGTAAAAAAAATCATTACAGAAAATAAATCTCCTTGTCAATAATGAGATAGCATAATTAAATTATGAAATCTAGATGAAAATGCTACTAAATCAAATTGTCCAAATTAGAAAGTAATATTAAAACTTGTTCTTTATCTTAAAATTCAACATATATTGAATGAATATAAGGCTTGCTAAATTCAACTGTAATATAAAAAACTAATTTTGTAAAGATACCATCACAACAATATTAATTACAAAACAGAACATATACAAACTAAGTTGAGTGATTGAAAATATTGTAAAAAAAAAAATCTTACATCTATTTGGGAAAACAAGTATCTTGTCGAACTCTGACGATTAGCTCTAACTTGCAGCCTGGACATTATCATATAAAAGTAAGATAAACTAGTAATTCTAAAATAGTTAAATCAAGACGAAATAGAGACATGTAGACACATATAATTTTGATTTAGAGCTGGTAAGTTTTGTAATATCAAACTAAAAGGCTAATGTAATACATATATACCTGTACACATGAATACACACATACATATACATGTGAAATAATATGTACATATCAAACAAAAAGGCTAATGTTACACATATACACCCTCACATGAATGCACACATATATAAACATGAGAAAAATATGTATATAACCCCCTATTGTAAAAAAACACATCGATTTAGATGATTAAAATAATACTAATCAATTAAAACAAGGGTATAAGAGTTACACAAATGTGATATCATAGGGAGTGATTTAAGCTTACGTTGAACTTTACTTTTCTAATCAATTGAAATAAATGAAAGAGTGAAAAAAAATTGGCAGTTACCAAAAATAGATAAGAAAATCCAACTAAATACGCTAGGTCGTGGATAAATCTCATCTTGTTTATACTTCATCTAATTATATAAATAGAACCAAAAAAACAAGAACTAAGAAATTAAAATTTTCTAGCACTTTTCTCTCGCACATCAATTAGAATTTAAAAAAATCAGTCTTTTTTCTCTCACAAAAATACAAATTATAACAAAACAAAGATTACACAACAATAATTACCATAATAACACCCCCTACCAATTTTGTACTAATTTTTCCATGTTAGTTTCTTGCAACCCCACTATATCTAGTTTTTCCTTATTTAAAGTGTTTGTCATAACCATTATCTATATGCATAAATTTTGTATAACACAAATGTTACGAAAAAACAAAGATTACACTTTTTCATATACATGATTATGAAATATCAAATCTGGAAAAAAAAAAAGTTAAATACTAAAGATGTCAAAATATTATTGATTCATGACAATACGTAACCAAAATAATGAGAGAATAATGAGACTAGTATGGGTTTAAAAACTCACAAGTATATATCACGAACAAAAGAAAATATTACCTTGCTTCAGGGATGTCTTCTTTCTTATATATCTTTCTTGTGAAAACTCTTTGCCTCTATTGCCAGTAACATATAGAAGTCAATCAAAAGCCAATATATGAAAGAAAGCGATTCTCTAAGTAGAAAAAATACACCAAAATAAAAAAAATAAAGTGTAACTTACCTTAAAGATTCAAAGATCAAAATCGTTCTTATAACAGGGGAACAGCAAAAATCGTTCAAATCTTCAAAGATAAAAATCGTTCAAAGCTTCAAAGAAAAATACACTGAAATAAAGAAAGTAATTCTCTGAGCCTCTGGAAATTGAAAGATGGTGGATGAGAGCACCGTCTTCCTTCTTATAACATGGGAATAGCAAAAATCATTCCAAGATGGGTGAGACTGAGGCAAAGTGATTGGGTGAGAATGAGGCAAATACGTGATAAGTTTTTTTAAGGATTAGGCTTAAGAGATTGAGGCAAATGCGGGAGAGGTAAATAAGGGAGAGAGGAGAACGTGATGGGAGAGAGATCGAAGCATACGTAACTTTACACGCCAAAAAATAGGACAAGAGTGATATTTTTTCTAAAGAAAATAAGACCCGCCATATTTATTTAAGTGGAGGTAACTTTTTTCCCAATTTTAGTGGCATTAGTTATGAAATGCCTAAAAAATACCGCATTTATTTCCACATTAATTAGAAAATGCTCTACTTATGAGGCACATTGGTATAAATGCTATGAATTTTCAATAGTTATAAATAAATGCTAGTAAAAACAAATTTCTCAGCATTTTTAAATAATACTGAGAAAAAAGTGTCGGAATAAATTAGTTTTCTTGTAGTGTAATATATGACCTGTCAGACCTAATTTTGATGTTTTAAACTCTGTCGATCAACATTATGCAGTTGAGGTCAGGACAATGCTTATGCATGACAAAATGAATCATTTGCAGCTCCGTTAACATCTTTTTGAACATATTTGGGAACAATTTTCCAAAACCAACATTTGATTGTACCCCGTTTATAAGTTTTGTGTGATCTTTCATGTTGTAATATTTTATGAAAGTTGTGATCTTTTAATGTTGTGAACATTGTTGTGATCTTTTATGCATAGAAATTTAAATAAAATTCATTTCAAGATAATACTAATACATATTACAAAAAAAAGGAGGAACAATTGAAAGATACAACAATTTACATACTAAAATGACTTAAAATTCAAAAAGTCGATTGACTTTCGGGAGCTGGATAATTTGGAAAGTTGGATTTTTCATGTTGTACCTGAGATTTAATGAGTATATTCTCCACTAGGTATTCACAATACTCCTTCTGGAAAGGGATTGACGTGTGAGGTGCCGGTGTTTATAATCTGTTGTTCAAGCGTTATTTCTTCACAATTGCCTTTTTCTCTTCAACGCTAATAGTGTGCATTCGCTGATTTCCAAATCTCGCTCCTTAATATGAATTAAACAATTAAGCCCCTTCTGAGCCTTTGCATCCCGTATACGCTCAACTGGAAAGACCTCTCGAAGTAATCATTGAATTAGGAAGAACTATTGAGCATTTCTCGGTTCACCTCAATGTTTGAAGCCTTCACCTTTCATTTCGCACCACGTTATTTGTTTTATTAACGTACGCGGTGCATAATGCTTTGTCCTCGAATTGAGACATGTTTTTACTGCGACCCATTTTTTTTAGAACGAATGTAATTTGCTAAAACAAATTTAATTTGAAGAATTTTGAGAGTGGGGTGAATTGTAAAAAAAATTATAGATATGAACTCATATTTATAGAAAAAATATATATTTGTTGGTGTTTTAAACAAAAAGAAAGCCGTTGGGTGGGTTAAATCTAGAATTTTAAAAACTATCCGTTAATTTAAGGCAGAACATCATTTGTCGGCCCCAAATAATTTTTTTAAAGAAAACATTTTTGGGGGAGCATAATGTTTCGCTCAAAGGGTGGACCCACAAAGTTCAAGTTGATCCGCTGCTATCTCATTTCTAATCTTGGTAAACTTTACCCAAAAAAAAACCCATATTTTCCCATTTGACATATCCACGACATCCCTCGAAACTAGGGGTGACAAATCGTGTTTTTGGGCCAGGTCACGAGTCAACCCGACACGACAAGGATTTTTTGAAGACGAACACAACACGATACGACTTCGTGTTTTTTTATCTAATACGAAAATGACCCGAATAAAATACGACACGACACGACAAACACTATTTCATAAACTTTACACTTAATTTATTATAATTAGACACGAAAACCCAAAAAAATACGATTAACACGATAACACAATTCATAATTTTGACACGAACACGACTTCGTGTCAAAAAACCCAATATGAACACGAAATTTTGAGTCAATTTCGTATCATATTTTCGTGTCGTTTCTAAAATTATCACCCCTGCTCGAAACACCATTTTTATAATTTAAGCATATCCATATGGATTGCTCTAACAAAATTCCAACTATAATGATATCCATTCCTCATATACAAAAAAAATGTAAAACTTTCACATACTATGGTTCTTACAAGTTTAGCTTTAAAACAATTATAATGATAATAAAAAGTAAATACCTATCCACTAAGTTTACGTCTCTAACAGCAAAGCCAACAAAATAGTCCCACGTCGACTAAATGGAAACAAAACGAACACTTGATCTAAGCAACTATGAGAAAATCGTTTTGTCCCTTCGGGGACATCCGATAAAATTGGAACGATATAGAGAAGATTAGCATGGCCCCTACGTAAGGATGACACGCACAAATTGAGAAATGGTTAAAAAAAAAATCATCTTCTGAGTGGGTCTCTCTATGTAGGTGAGAAATCACATCCAATACATGGCGCACCGGGTTATTCTTCTAATAAGACAAGTCAAATAAAATTGACCTCCTAAACCATGTCTTTCTTGTCTCAGTTTTATTCCAATTAGGGTCTTTTTATGCTTGACATTCTTAAATTTAGGATTCTTACCTGGCATATTAGGGCCACAATCAGAAGATTTACTTTCAATTTCTGAAGTTGAATGTTCTCTTGGAGGTAGCCTATGTTAAACCCTACCCGATAAAAAAATTAGAACCTTTCTCAAATCTAAAACTATGAGCGGAGGGAAAAAACCTCCTATGGCAATGGTATACATTTTTTGAGCTAGTGGGGAGACAAAGAGATTCAGTCTCCTCTCCACAAATAGGACAGCCTAAATAACCATGTACTACACAACCGGATAATGTACTATAAGGTAGAAAATCATGAATTACCCCCATCAACATAGCTTTCAGCATAAACAATTATTTTTTAAAATAGTCAAATGATTGCACACCCTCTTCCCACAACTCATTTAATTCTTCTACCAAATAAGCCAGGTAGACATCGATGTCCTCACTTTGTGCCTTTCGCCTAGGTATCAACAAAGACAATATCGAAAATTCAGGTCTCATACACTGTGAAAGAGGGAGGTTGAGTGGGGTTAGGATCACTGACCATACACTTTGATTGGTGCTTAGATTTTCAAATGGATTGAAACCATCGGTTGATATTGTCAAATGAATGCTACTCTTTTATCGAGCAAAATCGGGATACTCATAACTCATCCTCTTCCAAGCGGTAGATTCAATAGGATGACACGTGAGATTATCCCCTACTTATGTCCTAGCATGCCAATTCATTGCCTCCTCTATCCATGGTACTGTGAAAAATCACTTAAATCTAAGCCCAATGGGAAAATATTTCAACACTTTTTGAGGTGATTTTGAGTTTGTGCCTTCCACACCAGTAGATTGGACATATCTAGATTCATCGCGTACCGAACACCGATCGAGATTTTCATACTCCTTTCAGTATAGTATGCAATCATATACACAAGCATGAATTGATTTATACTTCATTCCCAAACCTTTCCAACTATTCTTCATAGTAGGATAGCTATTTGGAAGCGTATTATGCATGGGTAGCAAGCCCTTCACCCAATTCAAAATTCATATCATGTTATTGCCAGACAAACCATATTGGGTCTTAAGACTATGCAAACCAACATTGGCATGTAAAGTTGTTTGACCTTTCTCATAGCCAGGGTACAACTACTGGATCGCCTTCAATTTTAAACTTTAAAAGTCATCGTCAAGGTTTATCTAGATACTTTCATGAGCACCTAAACCTAGTACATCGTCAGTGACATCATTTTCTTCCACTTCATGAAATCCATAAGCATTATCAACTAAATCCTCTAGCATATTATGATCTACATTGTCCTCATTCCTTTGTACATCTATCTTACCTGTTGAAGTTTGTTGTGAAGGTTTCTCGGGGACAAAAGGAACTTTCGATTCCCCGTGAAAAATCCAAAATTGATAACTATCTTGCATACCCCATCTTAAGAAATGTAGTTAAACTATTTTCCACTCAAACACCTTTCTTACACTTAGCACACGAACACGGGAACTATTCATCATTACGACATTTCTTTGCATATTTCACAAATTCATTATCACCTCTGTGAAACACATCCCCTAATATATTTATCTAACCCATCCACTCTTTGTATTTAGGATATCCCATCACAGCTGCTACAAGCAATCACCTATTATGGGTAAGAAGCGTATATTCATGGATTAGTATAAAAAAGCGTGAACATTTAGTTCCCATTAAATAATTTACTACAAGATTGACATTTCATCTTTCGGTGTTATATTATAAAAACAATATAATTCCTATTTCCTCCATCTTCGCTAAAGGGTGAGAGGTCATATCCCATTCAAGACCGCATATTTCTATAATATACTTAATAGTTCATGCATATTGTTCCATTTTGAGAAAAATTCGGTAGCCTATCCCCATAGTTCTCCAAGTACACGTCGTAGATTCGCAAGTTTAGGTATTATTTCAAATTATCAATTGAAATAATGCTTAACATCGCATCATCTAGTATGTACCCAGAGAACATTAAGATACGGCAGTAAAACTTCCCCCCCAAAGTAATAAGTTTAAGCCACTAAGAATATTATTATACATAAACTATGCAGTCCCAAACTATCCAAATGGGATAATTCGAGATATCTCATTACAGGGGTAATGACTCTCGAACGGGTCTATGGGCTATTAAATGTGTACGCATAAGAACTAGAAAGATAGCATCTATGCGCACTATATGTAATTTAATTATGTCTTATTTACATTCATTTTAATCACAACCCTAAATGTTATAAATGCCTAGGTCCAGCCAACTCAATGTCCATCTAACTGTTCAAATCCACCAGTCAACAACAATTGAAGAATCCAAAACAACAAAGCAAATAATAATGCGATATATTAGAAATTCCTAGGGCCAACCAACTCAATGGCCATCTAAATGTTCAAATTCACCAGTCAACAACAATTCAAGAATCCTAAATAATTCAACGATTCAACAATCTCTACATATATATATATATATATATATATATATATATATATATATATATATATATAGAGAGAGAGAGAGAGAGAGAGAGGGGGATAGGTGTATCGAAATGTGTGTGTAGAGAGAGAGATGGTCATCGCTGCTGCAATTAGAGAGAGAAATCAAATTTCAATTTTAGAATTGAATACCAATTTCAATTTATACCCAAAATCAAATGCATGTAATTTCAATATACAAATACCAATTTAAATATACAAATACCAATTTTAATTTATACCAAATACACAAACACTTAAACATACACTAACACACACACACACACTGAAACACACACACACACTAACCCACTGTCCACACACACATACAAACTCTCTCTCACACACACACCAAGGAAATATATATATATATATATATATATATATATATATATATATATATATATATATATATATTAACACACACACACACACACAGAGTCGCAGGTTAGAGAGAGAGAGAGTCGCAGGTTAGGGAAATAAAAGAGGGAATGGAAACAAGGGAAAGAAAAGCTGAAGCGGCAAGGGTTTTTATTTTTAATGTTGTCACGAACGTGTCACGGTCAAAGACTGTAAACAAAAAACACGTGTTTTTTGTCACAGTCTTTCACCGTGGCACGGCTGGCCGAGTGAAGGGTGTTATTTTGGCCTTCTTGGTGTAATATGTGATTGCAGCGGCCAGGAACGTAGAAAGTTGTAGGTATCTCATTAGGGAGAAAAAGAGAATGGGATGTGAATAAACGTTTCCTCGCGGGTGAGGATGGTTGCGATGGAGCGTCATAGTTTCACTTCTTTTAATCCAAAAGAGAAGGAATCTTCCTTTTAAACTAGAAGAAACGAGCAATGATTTTTGCACTTCCTTTTAGTCCAGAAGAGCATTAATCTTCATTTTAAGCAAAAAAAAATGAACGATGGAGGTCGCACTTTATTTTAAACCACGAGAGCAAGTATCTTCCTTTTAAGACAGAAGAAACGAGTGGTGGTGGTTGCACTTACTTTTAAATCAGAAGTGTGGGAATCTTCCTTATAACCAAGAATAAACGAGCGGGTAAGTGAGTTGTTTGCATTGGAAAACCTGTTGTGGGATTAATGTCTTACAAAACAAATTCTAGATGAAGAATATTTTGTAGTATGTCGAGAGATGAATCTTAACAAATGTTTGGTAAAAGAAGTATAGAAGTTTACCCTTTTGTTCTTTTGAGAAATTTTAGAAAAGATTTTTTTATGAACTTTGGAATTAATTTCCTCTCGACGTTTGAATTTTGAGAGTAAGAGGTGTAATTTTAAATATTCTTATGACTTAGAAATTTTGATATTGCGGAATTTTATTTTAGGAAGAAAAGTTCCTTTTGAGTTAAATTTTGTATTGATTTTGGAGAAAAATCACAGAGGAAATGAATTTTGTAGCAAAAATGGGAAAGGGGGCATACCTGAGGACGCTCTCGATTAACACAAAAAGGGACCTGCCGATCGGAAATCCTATAGAAATCTATAAAAATTAGTGATCCCTGTTCAATTATTTTCATCATCAATGCTCTTATATATCCACGTTCTCTCTTGAATTCTACTCCTTAGTCAAGAAATTTCATTTTAGAAAAAATGGCGGGCAAAAATTTCAACACATGCGAATGAGTAGGCCAATTTGGAGTGATGATCCCTCTCGTCTAAGTTAGTGGGGACTGAGAACTCATATATTAGGATGATGACGGTTGTAAATTCAAGGGTGTTCCTCGGAGATCCATGAACCACAAAGTTTCTTGCTACAATCCTATGGGGAGTTACGTTAGTATTTTTAGATTTTTTATTCTTTATTTTTTCTTTTTCATTATGAGTCCTGAATCATTTAATTATTCTTCGCTTTATCAATTTACAGTTCGATATTACTAGTAAGTTGATTAGGCTATGGGGGTCCTTTGGGCTGAAGGAGATATGAGATCGGATGCCAAATGATGCGAAGGTGTTAGTGAGAGTTGGTAACATCAAGAGGTCGGAAGTATTGTTGGCATCTTTGGGGGATACGTGGTGGCATATAACCCACACACTCCATTTTGGGATGGGGGATATGATTGTTATATTCGTTGATGTCCAAGATATTTTGGGGATCCCTTGCTCTAGCTCCCAGATAATGATTGACGGGAAGCAGTTGCTGACAACAAATGTTATCATTCTAGCTATACATCCCATTTGGCTGGTGAGATTATCATGATCAAGTTATTAAAGAACAAGTTGGAGTCATTTATCATTGATGTGATGAATCCTCACCAGGTGTGTCAGATGGCGCGATGTGCACTTGTGGTTCCTCACATACTTGATGGACTTTACTCAGATTAGCTCCTAAGATTGGGGGAGTTTTGTCCTCTCGTCTATTTATGCTCATTTGGACGCATTCATTAGGTGATGCATGCCTACTTTCACCGGTGTCCCTTACTTATTAGAGTTATCTTTACATTTCATTACTTTCAAATTTTGTAGTTTTACAAGCCGTAAGTAGTAGACATGGGCTTGATATCAATAGCCTTTAGTTTTTTCCTAGACTTTATATCTTACTTATGCTTATTGTTTGGTTCTGACAGGTCTAGTTCTTTGAGAACATTGGTTTGGGTACATGTATGATCACCCTGAAGAATGGGAGACTAGATGAGTGGACCATGGCGAGAAGGTGGAGGACACCTAACGGGAAGTCAAAGGCACCCTTCTCTTACCCCGCGGTCTAGAATGGCTTGGATCGCCTTACAAGTGGCCTTTTTTATATCTGATCATTCAAATTCATATATTCTACTTTTTGAAATCATCATTTATTATTTGTCATGTATTCTTATAGGTGCGCTTTTATCCCTCTGACAAAGATATTTCTAACATAGGGATAATGGATAAGTGATCCCAGATGCGTATTCTGATGATGTATGAGTTCAAGGCGTGCTGGTATCTGGGCGAGCGGGTCGCTCATCAGATTATGTCGGGTGAGCATCAAGTTCCCTTAGATGATCCTCTAAAGTTTATAAGGGAGCCTCAACAGTTTCTTAATGAGGAACACAAGATGGCCATGGTTGGGGAGACATACTATGGATATGTGTAAGTTACGGCTAACCCTGATTATATGGTATTGCTCACCACTGCCATTCATAGTTAACGCCTACGTGAGGGTGAGGGAGCCTCTTACTGAGGAGAGTGGTGTGAATTTTTCATCGGCTCACGCTTTTGCTGGTGGTGTAAGGACTTAAAGGATGAATCCTCCACGTATCTATGAGTCAAGGGTTCCATCACAGTACCTTGTTATGGGAATACGGATGGTCCAATGACGAGGGCGATTCCTTATCGTCCTTATATCGTGCTTAGCGAATTCCCTCCTCTTTCTCTAGACATCGTGGCACAAGTTGTATGGTTTTGATTTACATTTATGATTTACTTTAATTTTTTACTTTTTTAATTCAAAATGACCTTTCATCTGTTTCTTAGTTGTGCATACTGTAATGGTGTGGTGAGGATGTTATTGATTCAGAACGTGAGAGACTGAATTGGATGGCTTCAGCTGCGGAGCATATTGAGACACAATTCGTTCCCCAGTGGCTCCACCTATTATTGATGATCATATTCTTACCAATTTTGTCAGTTCTTTGGGTATCTCCACTAGTACCTATCACCGACATGAGAAGAGAGTGAAGAGAGGTTGAGAGAGATAATGTAGAAAGTCCAATCGTGGTCTTGACAGATTTACCCTGATTATTTTTCTTCTTTTTGCTTTTATTTTTTATGTGCATGTAATGAAAATAATATATATATATATATATATGTGTGTGTGTGTGTGTGTGTGTGTGTGTGTGTGTGACAAAATAGTGATACACTTTATAATTTTCCATCGGGGATCTTTGAAAAATGAATAAAGGGGGGTAATAAGTGATGTTATATTAAAAAAATGGGGAAAGTAAATTAAAAAGAGTGAACTCACAAAAGGTTATAATGTAAAGGGTGGTAAAAGTAAACAGTTTCTTGGATTAAAAAAGGAAAAGGGAATTTTGACAAAATTGGAAGACTCAATCGACGGGAATTAATTTAGGTTGATCGGCAGTGCAGAGGAGATATCCTTTGATTTTGCAATATTTAATTTTTTTGTGGCTAGTGGACTGAAAAGATGTCTGAATTTGATGAGTTTTTGGATTTATCTTGAACGTGGAGAATGTGTGGCCTATAAAAAGGAGTACAAGGATGGGTTTTGAAATGCACATCATTTCTCTTGAAAGTTTCTCAACTCTTTTTTATCCTGTAATCTTTCTGATGGCGATTCCCATGTCCACTAAATACGGTAATTATCTCGCCTAACTAGAGGAGATGTGCTTGTGCAAGGGACTATGGTGCTTTTGGCTTTTGATGTCAGCTTCTTTTTGAAGGAATCAACTAATTCTGACACCCCGCCTAATTAAATACCGGCGATCACTCCTTTATAAAATTAAATCAAGGTAAACAGTTGGTTCATTCTTAGCATCACTGTCGATAAAAATAATTTTTTTTCAATTTAACACCCTAAATAATTAAGCTAAGTGTCAAAAATATTTTCATACAAACTTCCAAATTTTAATTACAGAAAAGATTTACTTACACAAAACAACATTTCTACGATATAGAATCACACCACGATGAACTAAAATAAACCATACATTCGTCAATCGAATGTCAACATAATAAAACCAAACATCATAAACTTTCCTGAATAAATCCCATAAAACAATACTGGAATAACTGAAAATATAAAAAATCCCAACAATAAATGAAATGACGAAAAGGGCGACACGTGCCCAATAAATGAGAGTAGTAGGAGTGGAGTCAATAACAGATGTCGTCTACTCAAGTGACCTGCAACTCCCACCTAAGCTGCAGCTCGTTCTTCACAAAGGATCCTAAGCAAGACGCCCATTTGGTTGGGCACCTGAAAATATACATATATATACAAAAGAGAGAGAGAGAAAAAGAAACTGGTCAGGGCCCGAAAGTGTGTTTGATTTTAAAATACGTTAAGCAAGTATTTAAATTGATACAGGCCAATGCAAATCATATCAGTTCGACACTCTCTTGAGAAATTCTCACCTCTCTTCTAATGTGCACGCCTATCGTACTATCCTTCCCAAATAATTTAGTTTATCTTAACTTACTCATAAGTTTTCAAAACCGGATGATGATAATGTTTTAAAAAGGTACTTTCAATTTGTAGCACTACTCTCGTTTTAGCTTCATTAAATTATAAAGTTTCCCAGTGTCTTCTCATACTTTCACAAAACAAGTATTTAATAATTGAGTCAACAACCATGTCCTACTTATCAAATCACAGTAGGCAGTTTAAAGTTTATAACCTCATATATATATTAATTACTCGTATAATATATATATATAATGGCACCCCAACTAAACTATGGTGCTGGCATACTCTGCTATCCAATCCCTGTATCGCTCACACAAAGGGAAATACAAGTTCGGAATCGCTCTCGAACTGTATTAACATATACAAAACAACGTTGAGGCGAAGCATAGATTCCAAGTCCAAGAGGTCAGTACATACCCACACGTCTCTTAGGACCGTCCGACTATCAATCTGATAGCCCGTACCTAGGATCTTTAACTTCTAGGGTACGAATCAATATCCCCCATAAAGCAACACAGGATAAGATCGTCCCAGCGCGGTAACCTCAGGGATAGCAAGTAGCGAGGGTACGTTTTTCACATGTATATAATATATGTACACACAATCATATAAATATACCAATTTTATCATGTTAATATAGGTCACTCTCCTTACCCATAATTACAACATTTATCCTTAGTTTTACATTTTTAAGATTTCGTATAAGGTTTCGTCTCTAACCTTAACTCGGAGGGTTTTCTCACTAACTACGTGACACTCGTGGATTTTATCCATCCAAGTAACAAATTCAGTAGGTAGACGTCTATTCACTATCGTAGGTATTTGTTGTAATCTCTCACTTGAAATACGCAGTTCGTCGTTCCTTAATTAATTGTCCCTTAGACCCAATTATTATTTCATAATAAAGTTCTCAACACTTAATCATATGTCCTACTGGTCTCTTCTATATCCGAAAACATTTTATTTATAATGCTCAAGAAATATTCCACGGTAAATTAATTCAACTAATTAAACAAGGGGAAAAAGAGTTTGCCAGGAGGGGTCGATCGATCGAACCTTCGATCGATCGACGCTCTAGGTTCGATCGATCGATCAAACAGGTATTTCGATTTCTGCAGAAGTGCAGTTACGGGTTTGACTAATATTCTTCATTCAAATCCATAATTTCCAACACTAATCGTCCCAAAACTTATACTACAATCATGGTAATATATTTCCAGATGTTTCTAACGTTAAGCATGCACATAACCATCATTAAACATGATTAAACAACCTAAAATCTCATCTAATCATCAAGAACCCTAAGTTTTCTTAACTTTTGTTCTAATCAGTTTTCTCCAGAATTTCCTTCTAACATAACATCACAAATTCGTGGGTTGATCATCTACTTCACATATTATTTTCAGAATATGGTTATAACGATTTCTACATGCAAATCCCTATCAAAAATTGGGGTTTTCTTCCTTTAATTATACTCCTAATCATTCCTACACTAATATGATTATTGCACCAACGAAAATACGCAAGTTAAACACTTGCCTGGGATTTCAGAGGTCCGGTTTCCTGCTGATATTGGTGTGGTTGCATTCTCCTCCTCGCGATCTACGCGTTGGTGGTGACGGCGGTGCAATCGGTGGTGTTTTGGGCCTTGAATCACCTTGAGAACTCTCTCCTCTCTTCTCCAATGGCCGTTCTAGGGTTCTGAATGTTCTAACCCTAAAAGGCTGACTTAAATGGCTGCTAAGGATGGCTGAAATTCGTGGGTTTAATTACCCTATTTTGTAAAATGACCAAAATGCCCTCCCGGGTCACTAATTAAGCCTAAAAACACCCCGAGGCCCGAACTAAACCCCCGGGTACACTTTTCTGACTATCTCGACCCTTCCGGACGCGTTGGCGCACTCAAAACGACCATACGGATAACTTATAAAATATTCCCTTTTTAATTAACATAATTAGTCCTGACATGACACGGGCACCTCCCGACTTAAATTTCCGAAATAGTCATTTAATTTACTTATGACATTCAATATAACCAATATAATATATTACTATGCTCATTGGTAATATTCAACGAGTTTCTTATAATTACTAACTCTAGTCACGTTAATAATTATAACATAATTAATTTCCGGATTTTTATTAAATAAATCATCACATTAACTTTAATAAATCCACCAATTAAATATAGCATAAAAATACGGGATATTACACTAATTGACTAGAAATTTTTGGCGAATGCCCTAGAATTCTAGTACGCAAATGACCATATGTTTTGTTTTGGATTAGATGAAATGTGCTCAACTTATGAAGAGTTTTGGGTGAGGTTGGATCAAAGCCCAAGCATGGCAATTCTGATGCCTGACTTTTCCCGTTCTGCTCAAGATATACCGAGTCAATTGCTTCATATTTATCCTTCAGCGGCACAACTAGTAGTGAGAGATTATGAAATTTTTCTTTCGAGGGTCATCGAATATGTTCAGTTTCATGATGTGCGATTAACGAGATATGCGGTTGTTATTGCATTATGTTTAAAGGGAAAATTGTGATTGGTGATAATAAAAGTGAGAGTTGACTTCCAAGTGTCCACTATCGTGCTATGGATAAATTACTATTACAATTCGATTGTTGTAATTTTAGCTGAGACCCTAAACATCCTTGACGATTAGAAAACGAACCCCACTACTTTGTAGAAAGGTAGCCCAACTTTGTTGTATATGTGGTTGTTAGAGAAGTTTCGATTAGTCAAGCCTCTGCCATTTCAACCTTTTGACACTTGTCACTTCTTCATGTAGGTCCCTGTGAACCATAGGTTCGGCTCAATATACAAAGCTTCTAAAATTCATTTGTTTGTACCTTGGTGGGGGGAATTGATTTGTGCATTGCAATTGGACGATTACCATTATGCTCAGCTCATCGATTTACATAGGACCTCATTCTATTTACCTTGGTAATTACTACATTAAGAGAATTGGGAGCATATCATTCCTCGAAAATAAATAGGTAACTTATTTCCTATTAAGGATTTGAGCAAGGCTCTGCGAGTCTCTTTAGGTAGTCTCTACAACACTGAAGGCCTACACGATGCATGAATGATTCGACTAGGGAAGCAAGATTCGTATCTAATGATTTTCTGGGGTGGCTATGGGAAGACACGCGTGAAGGTTTGTGGACATGACATGGGTATGAGGTCGATATTGGGCAAAGGGGTTATTGAGGATGGTATGGTTGTTTGGTTGAAGGTTCTCAAGACATATAAGCAGGTAGTAATGACAAGACATGCTTATCAGACAATAGATGCTTAGGGACCATATGATGATGATATTGGTGGAGGTGATAATGATAGTCCAAATCTATCAAGTGTGATGGAAAATTTTGAGTGGTTGGGTTAGTGTAGGTTTAGTTTTGAGGTGTGTTTGTTGTGGGTTTGTTTGTGTTTTGGTTGCGGTAGGACTTTAGATTAGGAGCATGTGGTATGATGTGTTAGGCTTGGGTAAGAGAGTGCTCGTATCGTCTTTTAATGGAATAAAAATTCTAATATAAGAGTTTTTGCATTGTGCATTATTAAAAGAAACTTTATGTTTAAACTACATAAGGATGATTGTCGATATTAACAAATAATGCATATTTTAATAGCAAATCTCAATCACATAACAACCAAAAAAATAAGATTCATGTCACACGGTATCATAATTGTCACCCACGTATTCATTGAATAGAAGCCTGTAAGTCTATTGGATAAGCAAAAATCTTGTGATAATAGCAATAAGAAAAATGTAAACCTAACGGAAACTTTGAATTCATAAACGACTTCAACTTAAGGATAATCAAGCTCTAATTCAACTATTAATTTACAATAATTTGAATGACTCGAAATTTTTAAGTATTCTAACCTTTGTAATCATGATAATTTAAAACACCGGTGAGATTGAAAAATACAACTCAAAATACAAATAAAAAAGTAAGGAAATATTATTCAGTAACACGAAAATTGTAAAAGGGTTACTTGATAATTATATAAAAATTCTTTAATTTCCAACATCTCCTTCACTCTTGATGTTATATCTTTTAACAACTGGGGGAAAAAAGGCCAAAATAAGATCATTTAGAGGTCAAGCGTTTCAAGGAAGCTAGAAATGTAGTAAGTATGGACATTGGGATTGGGAGTTAATAACTATGTCCACTAGCCATAGTGGTGACTAATGGAATTAATACAACAACATTTTGGTGGTGAGCCACCAAAGAGGTTGTTCCAATTATAATTTCTAGATAAAATACACCACCACCACCACCACCACGCCCACCCCACCCCCACACCCGGGACCCAATCTTCATGTAAATGTTAGTGTGTCCAAGGAAGGTTCAGCTAAAATGTGTTCTTATCTGGACTATCTGGCCTACCCCTAAGACGGTTCCATGATCACAAAGTACCATCACTAGTATCAAAGAGCCCTTAAGCCATTCTTCGCATACATTATTGGTCATCATCAAAATAAATGTCGAAGAGTTGTCGGGCTCGAGTACCATCCACCTAGCACATGTCCCTTCTCTTCACTTGTGGTATTTCTTAAAGACATGATGACAATACCTGAAAAATGTGTGTTCGTGACACCATTAAATACAAGTTTTCTCTTCTTGTGATTAACGAATTGATAATCGAATTACATAGGGCAGGTTATTTTTCCAAATTGAATTCTGGATCGGGGTATCATCAAATTAGAGTACATCCATATGCATATTTGATCTAAACTAACGCCTCATCAACATTTCAATGCCTCATGAATGATATTTTTTTATTCTTATTTGCAAAAAAATAAAAAAATAAATCATGATAAAAATTTATCCTTCTAATGACATTTTAGTGTCCAATAATTCATGACGGGAGCACTTTTGCACTTGGTACATTTGAGGGGGGTATCTTTAAATTCTTCAAAATAATCATTATACGTCAGGAAATCAAATTGCCTATTCAGGTGCCATCACATTATTTATTTGGGGCATGTGAGATATCCAAGCATGGAGTAGCACCATATCCGAAAAAACATATGAGCATACGAAAAGTGATATGTGCCAACCACCAAGGATTTGCGAGGATTTTTGGGTCTCATGCGGTACTAAAGTTGTTTTATTAAAAATTATGACAAGATTTCTAAAACTTATATGCAATTGCTCGACGAGAAGTTTAGATGTCTGAACTTTGGAGAATCTACATTTAGGAAGCAACACTCATTCTAGCTTTAACAAACTTTTCCAAGACTTTTGGATCAAATACAATGCACCAACACCAAGTTAGGAGGTGTATTAATGCAAAACGGTCGGTGGATAACACATGCTAGTAAGGTTCTCTCCAATGAATAGTTGGGTTGTCTACACTTAAGGAGGTGAGAGTAGTCACCACACATGGTAACTAAGTGGAGACTTATTTCGTCATTCGTCCCTTATTATAAAGGCCAATCAAACATTTCGAAGAAAAAAAATTGAAACATGGCAAGGAGAATGGGATGGCAAGCAAGCCCACAAACTCATAATAACCCTATTGGTGTATACGTGGGGAGATGGCTCATGAATCAAGAAAAAATTTATGAATTTTATTTCTATAGTTTATTCTATTACTATTATTATTAGAATAGGGGATATTCCTATAAAAAAATATTCTCATATCTGTCATTAATTAGGGAAAGAATAGTATTAGTTAAGGGAACTATAGTAATTAATGAGAGAATTGTTAGAGATTTTGAAAGATATTATTTTAGACTATGTGATGTCATGGAAGGGGGCATCCTTAAGTGAAGTCACCCATAGTATTACATGAATGTTAAAATATTCCCGATTGGCTAGATAGTTATTTCTTGAACCTTCTATCACCCCTATATATAGTGTAACCACATTTGGGAATACATTCAACTTCCGCATAATTTAGAAAAATGAGAACGAGTGTTAGATCCATTCCTCTTATTGTGTTGTCGCTGTATTTACACTTCCGCGATTCACATCACTTATTCATAAGATCATGGAGTGTAGCTCAAGTCATAAATCCTACAGGACTACCTTCACACAGGCGGATTGGTATTAGATGAGACCAACTAAGCACGAATACAGATACAATGTGATAGAGATATGATGATCCATCTATTTTACAAAAAGATATGAATTCGTTGGTAATAAGTAATATATACGTGTAAAATGTTACATAAAATTCATATTAATATATAGTAATAATACAATATAGCAAGTTATCATTGCGAAGTGTCCAAGAAACATCAATCCAGTCTACATCACATACAATTATGACGAATAATTTCCCTCGCATGAATACGTTTTAATATCATCTTCTTCCATTTTACTTTTGTTGTGATATAACCTTTAGATTCATTTATTGTTGTTTCTTCTTCATGCTACGAAATGTTTCCATTTGCTTGTAACAAAATATCAGTGTTCTAAAAGACAAGTCAAGGCGCGCTTAGACGTGAAAGAAACGATCTGTCTATGCCTTATAAAGGGTAAAAGCCAATCAACGCGTATACAAGGCATGATCAACAGCACCAAAGCATGCCTAGGCTCGTTAAGGATCATTTTTATTTCATTACGACATCTTTTTAAAAAAAACTATTCTTACAAACCGGATCAATATATCATCCAAACGATCAAAAGACAAACATAAACCCAAACCTCTCGGTTTCTTCCTAGCTCTCGTTAAAAAAATTACATTGTTGACCAACTTCTGATCAAGCCCCTCACCTCACCGTCTCCGATCGACTTTCGACCAAAACCTCCTAGCCTCCGACACATTTTCAACTTCAACTCACTCATTTCCGACTCCAACCTTCAAATTTTCAAGTATATCTTTTCTCTGTTTTCTGGCTAATCACTTCAATTTTTTTGTTTCTCTATTTTCAACTCTGTCTGACTCCAAACTGAAAAATATAAATACTTTTTAAGTGTTTTATTTGTTTCCTATTAAGTTTTGACAGTATAAATACATTCAGTGATTTTTTTCCCTATTTGGTTCATTTGAAAGTTGAAATATGCATTTTTTATATTGAACCATTTTGTAGTGATTATTCATATTGATAATTGAAGGATGACTACCAAACATACAAATATTTTTTCAAATTACAAGGTATGGGTATGAATTATTTTATAGTTTTACTAGCCTTAGAATAATTAAAAAATATATTTAAAATGGGAAAACACTTTTTTACACCTAGGCTCCTAAAGACTTGAGGCTTGACCTCTACGCCTCGTGCCTTTTAGAACCTTGCAAAATATTTTGGGCATCTATTTTAAAGTACTTGGGAATGTCCTTGGAAGTGTCTGAGGGCATCCACGATGTATAACGAACATGAAAAAGGTATCAAAAACCTCTTCGAGGTTATCTGCAAAGAATCAGTAATCAATAATACGTATTAAATATTCTTAGAAGACCAATAAGGACCTTCACAATTTGTATCAGAAGCTTGCAATAGTCCAGCAGGTCATTCTAGAGTGTGTGGTACCCTAAAGGTGGCTTCGGGGTGTGGGTGTGGGTGCGGGCAGAGGAATGTAACGTGTGCTAGCTGAATAAACATGACCTATCAGCACACAGGAATGTTACAACCATTACCTATTCCAGACCGGGTGAAACTGATATTACTATAGATTTCATTACCAGCTTATTGCGTTAAGACGGCCACAAAGCCATTTATGTGGGTGGTCAATCATCCATTTACTCATTGCATACCCTCATAAACATCCATACACGGCTAATGATGTAACTAATTTATTTGTTGAACAATAATTTCAAGTTACGTGGCATGCCATCTACTACTGGAAGGGACGGCAACCTTGTTTTCACAAGAAAGCAAATTCTGGACTTGACTGATCAAGCTGTAAGGTTCTCAACTCAAACTCAGCTCCTCATACCTCCTTCATACAGAGGGCGGCTAATCTGTGCCATGATGGTTGACATCCTTCTACAAATATAAACAGTAATCAACAGTAGTCAAACATTCAAGCTCCTCTACCAACCATAAATGAAGATGGGCAGATACAATTGGAGTCAGTTGAAGTGTGAGACGGATACCTAAGAAAAACAATCGCCCCAACACTAAGTCCTCATCCATTAGTTGAATTCGCTTTGAAGAATGACACAACCTTAAGGGCAAGGTTGCTTAAGGGGAGTGAGAGAGAGAGAGAGAGAGAGAGGGAGGGGGGGTGAAGTTATGCTCCTCACCTCAGGTGCTCCACCACATGTCATCTCCTTCGAGTACTTGGGCCAATTTTGGGTTGGGTCTCAGACAGTTTTTGGTTTGTATTGGCATGGACAGCTTCAGAAAACAAGGATTTTAATTTAACAGATTGTCAAAACAGGATGTGCAGAAGTTTCGTATTATTGATGAATGATATGTAGAAAAAAACTCACCCTAACCCCACAGGCATGGTAAAAAATCAAAAGAGGGACTAATTGTCAGCAACTGAGAAAAAATGAATGATACATACCCAAGGATATGAACACTTAAACGTGAATGTATACTACGTAAACATCTAATGCCATCCCATCACAAGATAAGGGTGTAATGGAACTTCATAGTTGTTTAAACATTCAAATACACATGACAATGTCAACCATAAATAGAACAAGCTTAGATCGCTACAGAAACTATCTTCAAAAGATTAGGAAAAAAGTTTCTCAGATGACAATATCCAAAACCAGCACATGTACAAAAAGATACCTCCTTTAAACAGACAGCAGAGTATTGCGACAACAAACTTAACACTTAAAAGCAATCATGACACAATCAATGAACAAGACATGTCATTCTAAGATCTCAAGTATCAACATGCTATAAAACATAGAAAGCCATAGATATGTGATCTATCTGCACTTTCCTCCATCCAGAAAGAACCATCGACAAAGGAGCATGCTGCAAAAGAATGGCAGATCTTACACTGCAGCATTGATCCTAGGTTTGGATCTCAAAAATTAAGGAGAAAAAAACAAATGAAATGTAAAACTTGTATGGTGCAATGAATTGTAACATTTTTTTCTTTCCTTCGTATTTTTCTTTATATCTTCAAAAATCAAAACATAATGTTAAGTTCTAACGAGGAATGAAACAGACGGAGAAATCGAGATGATCCTACCTTCATCTGTGGTATTAAACAGGAAAGACAACGCACCTGAAAGATAATGATCAGAATTCCACACAAAGGAGCTTCGCTGTGGTGGGAAAAAGAACAACATCAGAGAAAACCAATCGTCTCATACACTCCCTGCTATTATAGATATTAAATGAAAGTAACGGCAGTTAAATGGAAATTTAGTTAATCGGCCATATGCCCCTATAGAATGCCACAATTATGGGGCCCAACCCAAGCAAAAGATATGCCTACCCTCACATAAGATAATATTCCTACAAAACAGAACTTAAATTCTATATAAGACCTCCAAATCGATAACCTGCCAGAACAAATGTACAGCAACAAAATATATGAGAGAGAGAGAAGATAATGACCAACAATAAGAATATATATCTCTTCTCAAGAACAAAAATATGAATACCAAAAATCAGAAATAAAACACATAGCAAGTTTGAAGAACCACAACAAATGCATAAAGAAATAGACTAGTGATACAAGCCAAAGGAGCCAGAGTCCACTTGCTCCGCTAAGTAACTTTGAACTAGTTCACTTCCCGTTACTCTTGAGAAACGTCAACAATGCCAAATCTGTAGCAGATACCACAATATCAGCTTAAAAACCATGACAATTCAGTTTCAAAAGGTTATCTTACAGATACATGACAACATAATTCCTGTAACAGCAAAGACAGTCAAAATAGTCCGACGAGTTCAAATGAAGAATTGTTAAGCTAGTGTAAACTTCCCAATATAAACCTTCTAAAGATCTGGGTCAAGGCACCATTTATCTCTTTCTACCACCACGTTCTCTCAAAGACAAAGTAAGTGTTTCTCCTCCTGCAATGTTGTAATATGCAAGTGATAAATTGTCCTTGAGAAAACCGGCCTTTCCACTCAGTTTTTGTTTGTTTGAGGGAAGCTGGATCTCTCCAGCAATTTTTTCTTTCAGGCTGCCAACAGTTTCAGATAATGACTGGACTATAATCGGCAGTACTTGTCCTTTGAGATTTCCTTCATCAACATTAGGCACAGACACAGTAATGCGAACAGGGCCCTGCAACAAAAGAACAAAAACAAAAATAATCTCAATTAAAAAAAGTTCAAAAATGCATCCAACAATCAGAGAATGTATATATATATATATATATATATAATGCAAGAAACCCCAAGAACAATACATTTCCTTCAAAAAACTCCTCAACTTTTTAGCAACACAAAGTAATGATTTTTTACAAAATGGGGGATACTTAAACAAAGTCCGTAGTCCAGGGTTTTCTTTTTTTCTTTTTCTTTTTTTTGTACTTTTGACCTACATGTGTATGTAGAACAGTGCAAAATTTAATATCACAATGATATGATTAAAAAGGATAACTGCAAGGATGTTCCATACCGGATGTTGGGCCATAAACTGTTCTTCAGGAACAAGCAAAGAATCGTCATGCCTTTGCCTCTTGGGCTCAGGTTCTTCTGGAAGCGGAGGAGGAGCTTCCTCAGGTGGGGGTGGTGGAGGCATTCCTTGAGGCAAAGGAGGTGGTGGAACCATATGCATGCCATGTTGAGGCATGGGGAGGGGTGCATAAGGCCGAGGGGGAGCCAAAGGTGTAAACTGAGATCCAGGCGGTGGTGGCACGGGAATACTGGGCGGATTTGCAGACATCGAGGGAGGCATTGGTGGCGGTCGATTCATCATCATAGGTTGCTGTCCGTAACCCATTTGCATTGGAGGAGGCGGAGGTCGAATTGATGGAAGCATTGTGCCAACTGGTGGCCTGGGAGGTGGCGCAAGAGCCCCGCCACTAGTTTGTTGCGAATATTGCATTGTATTTGGAGGCATACGGGGAAGATTTAGGGCTAGCCCAGGTGGTGGAGGAAGTGGCCTAATTGAGGGAGCACCAGGTCTGGGAGGAGGAGCTGCAGGGCCAGGAAGATTATTGATGGCATCAATTTGATCCTCACCATTAGCATTCTGAGACATGGCCTGGGTAGCAGTGCGCCCAATGCTCCCTGAATGACCATCCCATATGACCTGTTTTGGTTGTTCGTCTTTCTTCTTTTCAATCTCCGCTTTGACTGCATTAGAAACTTCTTCCTCTGTGGTACCAAAAATATCAGGGCGAGTCCGTGCTAACCCCACGATGTTTCTGGAGATTTCATCATCTTGAGCAAGAGTTGTCTCACGAATCTTAGCAAACATCCTCTCTTTTTGCTCCTTGTATTTTGGGTCAATAAGAGAAATCCTCATATGCTCAGACATCTCGTTGATAAGAATTAGCTCACCGGTAATTGGAGAAACAACGTATTTTGTGGGGTCTCTTTCAGCAGGGATCCTCTCCTCCGGCCGCTTCCAATTCTTCACAATTCTCATTGGTGGTTCGTTTTCCTCGGGGGCTGCTTTGGCGGCTTCATTCTTATTATCGTCGCCATTCTCTTCAAGACTAGCAGCCCTCATGCCCTCTTCAACAAGCTGCACCTCTTCTTCATCCATCTCCATCTCTACTTCCTTTCCAGGCTCAACAACTTCATCTTCCTCCATAGCAGACACCTTGCTCCTCCGTATAACCTCTTCAAGAGTCATCGGAGGGGGTAAATCCTCATCCTCGTCATCCACAAAGTCTATACTCTCAACCACAACAAAATCATGCCAATCAATCATAGCCATCTGCACCCGTTCCTGCTCTATCTCATCCTCGGCTTTCTGCCTCGCCTGCTCTTGAGAACGCTCCCACTCCAGCCTGTGCAAGCATCGTTCAAGCACAGTGGTCATATCGGTAACACTATTCCTCAGCTTATCCGCCAATCCCTTCGGAGGCATCAACACTTTCGAGTACGCATCCGCGAGCGAAGTGAAAAACATGAACATACTGTGGGTGGGCTTCAAAAAATGAAACTGGGGGTTGTTAATCTCTCTACTTGTCAGTCCCGTCAAAAAAGATTTCCCATTCCGTGCCACAAACTGGGCAGTGAGCTTGATTATATCCAACTCCTCACCTGTGATCCCCTCAGGAAGCCGGACAGTATACTGTTCAGCTTCTGGGGGCTCAAGGACCTTTCGTACAGGCCTAAATTGAGCTGAGGGGTCAATTATCACCCCTGCATCATTGTCATCATCGGCAGGAACAGAAGGGGCCGAGTCAGGACCTGACAAATCTGAAGGCTGAGCTGGCTGCCCAGCAGAAACCTGATTTTGGCTCCGAAACTCAGACAGACGGTGCTGATAATAGGCATGATAAGGGTCCGAAGCATTCAAGAAATTAAACTTGGCATTCCCAGCATTGTTAGCAATAATCCTTTTCTCAAACTCGGGTCCATTTTTGGACACAAACGTTGCAGTTTTATCAACAATGTTTCGAATATCAGGAGGAGGGTGAATGATTCCAATGGTTCTCGTGTGGGTGGCAATCGGTGCGGGGGCCGAGTTCGTTTTGTTCGCTTCGTCCTCAATCGATTGCATGTTCTCATCCTGCACTTGAGATGGGGGAAGAGGGCCAAGATTCCCATCGGAGGGTGGCGCAGGGAGGGGCAATATCTGTGACGTGCCCAACATTTTTCACTTTTCGAGAAACAAACACTACTATATTAGAGAAACCAACAAATACCCAAATTCAGCTCACTGAATGGCTCTATAAACCATTATCTATGTCCTACAGAGCATTAATATTATTCCTGCACAGAAATATCACAATTTACATCAATAACAAATTGAAATATAATATATGGTTTCTGGGTGAAGAAGGAACATTGATTAGAAATTCTCAAACATAAATATGTACAAATATACGTATAACAAATAAGAATAACACATCTTTTACAGTCCAACACAACGCATAAAAAAGGTAAATTAGGGTTCATCTTTCAGTTGCCTTCCCAGCATGCATAGAGAAAATTGAACATTAAGGTCTATATTGAAAAGAACGAAAAAAACTGATTTCGTAAATAACAAGTAAAAAAAAGCCAAGATTGATGAAATTTGAAGCACTAGGGTTTCTACTTTGTTCCCATCTTTTAAGCAGTGGTTTGTTCTTAGCAACAACACAGGCTATGAATAAAATACAAGTAGATTAATCAGCTTGTTGTTAATACAAGAAGAAAAAAAACGGATTAAAAAAAAAGCTCTGCCGAATTAAACAAAATTAAAAATTCAGTGAAAGATCTCAATATCAATTTTCAAAACATATTGAAATACCCCCTTGTGTGTGTGAGAGAGAGAGAATGGACTGGGTGCGAAAGTCTCGAGTGGTGACTGGGGTTCGGGGCGGGAGCCCCCGAGGCCAATTTTTTTAGGGTTATTTGAGTTTTATGCATCTTTTATGGCCTAAAAATGTATTAACTAATTGATAAATAAATATTCAAGTTGTATTATAAATAATTACACATTCTAATTTAACAACAATATTAAAATTGCAAACAAACAATATTTCAACCAATATATATTAAATCAATAATTAAATATAGCAAGGGACCAACAATATATTCATATTCACCAAATAAGCAACAGTCAATGAATAGCAAAAAATATTTTCATCCCATTTTCAACAAATAAAATAAATGAAGTTGAAATAGCAATAGCAACATTGAATAGAGATTCCCGGGTCTGGTAAATCAAGTTTCACTTATAGGTCCGCATCGAAAGGAAAAAAAGTAAAAGAAGAAAGAAACTAAAAACAAAACTTACCTGCTGGCAAGTTGTTTGCTCCTCAAAGCTGGCTAATAGAGATTCCGAGACTGGTCCATCGACCGGGGTGGTCCGGCGAAGGAGATAGAGACAACTCCGGGCGGGAGGAGTGGGATTGCTAGGGTTTTGTTTTGGGGAAAACAAAAACGAGTCGGCTGCTAGTACCAGCTTAGTCCGCGTGGGATGATATTTTAAGGTTTCAAATATTTACGTTTTCTGCCCCTCCATGTTTGAAAAGTATATAAGGGTCCGTTTGATACATATTGGGCAAAAGTGTTGGTAAGACAAATTTTGCCTAAGACAAATATTTTTTTCTCACATTAGACTATCAAACACCAAATAAGGTAAAACAAGTTTTTTAGGCAAAACATTTTAATAACACATTTTTCGTCCATATTAACATATATAATAATAAAAAATATGTTTTTTTTAATTTTCGTCCCAAGTCTTATTTAATAAAAAACAGTTTTTTCTTTTCTTTTTTACTTCCCGTTTTTATTTATTAAAAAAGTAACAAACTATATATATAAAAAAAAGTTTTTTACGCCAAAACTACTTACTAAAAACAGTTTTTACATTAAAACAGTTTTTAATTTTTACATTAAAACAGTTTTTACGTTAAAACAGTTTTTAATTTTTTTTACATTAAAACAGTTTTTATATTAAAATAATTTTTTTGCATTAAAACAGTTTTTACATTAAAACATTTTTAAATTTTTTACATTAAAACAATTTTTACATTAAAACAATTTTTTACATTAAAACAGTTTTTACGAAAAAACAGTTTTTACATTAAAATAATTTTTTACATTAAAACAATTTTTTATATTAAAACAGTTTTCACATCAAAACAATTTTTAATTTTTTACATTAAAACATTTTTTACATTAAAACAATTTTTACATTAAAACAGTTTTTTACATTAAAACGGTTTTTACAAAAAAACAGTTTTTAAACAGATTTTAATTTAAAACAGTTTTTTTAACTATTTAAAACAATTTTTAAAATATTCATAACAATTTTTAAAATATTCATAACAGTTTTTTTTAATTATTTAAAATAGTTTTTAAATTGTTTTTTAAAATATTAAAACCGTTTAAGAAGTTAGCAAATTTGTTGGCAAATATTTCTCACCCATATAGCAAAGCAAAATTTGCCAACATGTTATGCATAAGAGGTGTTGTACATTGGCAAATAGCTTGTAGGCAAATTTTGCTATCAAACACACCAAATTGTAGGCAAATGTCATATTTGCCAACTTATTTGCCATTTGCCATGGCAAATAATTCTATCAAACGGACCCTAAATTTTTTTTTCTCTCGTAGCATATCATGAGGTGTGCGGACCAGCTTATGCACACCTCGTCTAATCCTCATTCGCAGTTCGTGGCTTCCGTTGGCCAAAAATTATTTTGACAGTGTCGGGGATCGAACTGGGGACCAAACCCAATCCACCCACAAGACTGTCTCAGTGGCAACGTTATACCACTAGGCGAAGAGGCTTGGTTGAAAAGTATAGAATTAGTTTCCCTTTACTTTGGTATATACGCACAAAATATTCGAGAAGTCTATGGGTGCTACTGCCCTCCGTCGGGATGGGGTAGGTCTGCCCCTGGGATGGGGATGGGGGGTTTACCTGAGGTTGGCGATGGCTGCAGCGATTAAGAGAAGAAAAGTCCTTGGGTTTTAAGATCTGGCTCACTTATAAAGGTTATTTGGGTAATCAAATTACTAATTATATTTTATGTACAGCATAGTCAATAATTATCTAATTGGTCCTCAAACTATACAAAGGATATTATTTATGGTATATTTGTACGAACCTAACTTTTCAATTATCATCCTTCATGTTTTGTAAACCCACATAAATGGAATTTAATCCATTAAGTCTGTCAACGAGTCAGGTCCGGACCGGATCTAAGTTGATCCAGATTCGTTTAGTAAGAACTTAATCGGATTCGAATTCGAATTGGGTCTTAATCGGATCTAAAATATTGAATCCAGATCCGGAGCCGTATAAGATCGGATCGGATTGGGTCCGGATCCGAGTCTGGCCATATATATACATTTATTTTTATTTTTTATTTTATCCCAATTCTTTATTTTCTAATCTTAGAATAAAATATTTTATAATTTATTAAAGTGTATGATTCATATAAATAAAATGTATATTACTTTGATATATATATATATATATATATATATATATTAATAAATATATAAATTTATATATGTCATATTTAATCGAATTAGGTCTTTAAAAGATCGAATTAAACTAGATCCAAATCTAATCCATTTAATAATTGGATAATCGGGTAAATGGGTAATCGGATAATCAAATTTTAAAATATGATCCAGATCCAAATAAATGGTTTGGATCTGGATCGGGTCCGGATCCAGACCCGATCCATTGACAGGCCTAAATCCATTTAACACACCAAAATGAACGATTTATTGAATAGAAAGCAAACTTTAAACATTTCAAAAAATTCATTTTAAGAACACTTCACTCATGTACTCTTACCTAAAATGGATAAATCATTATCTTCCCCTCCATACAAAAAGTTAAGTCATCACCAATATTGTCCGGCCTTGCTGCTCGGATGTGTCTTGGCCTTAAAATTTATTGCCACCGACCACCAAGGTTGGTCTAACAACCACAGTTCGTTGTCCTCTCTCGAATGATTTCTTTTTTATGTCTAGGATCGATTTGTTTGGGTTATAATTTCTTTGTCTGTGGATTGCATTTTAGATGTTTAAGAGACGGTGGTGAGGAACACATGTACACACATATACCTAAAAACATTTATATTCATATATAGGTGCTATGTTCAAAATAGTAAAAAACATTAGTCCGTACTGATAGTATGTATAAGTGTTATATTTGCCATTATGTGTGTGTTTAAGAAATAGAGAAATGCATAGGAGGAAGTGGAAATGGACATATTTACAAGTTCCCTATAGTGACTCTCTTTACAGTTCTTACTTTTTTCAACTCAATAATGGTTTTAAGTTCGGGATCATCATGTTTTTTGAATGTTATTCATTCATTTTCAATCATTTTTTTATAACGTTGGACCATTTACATTAAGAAAGATCTTCTATTTTCCCAAATCAGTAAGTGAAAAAATGATTTCTTATTGGAATATAGTTTATTTTTTGGGTAGGGGTGTTTGTTTATTTAAGTTCTATCGTGTAAGGACAAATTTCCAAGTGTGTCAATTTGTATGTAATTGACTTTATTCCAGTCAAAATAAAGTTTAAATCGTAGGACTATATTTTGAGTCACGATCCCTATTAAGCCTATAACGTTGTGTTGAAGACGTAGCGACCAGGCTTCAAGGACAAATCATGTTGTGTTTATTGGTGAACGTTTCATGTCTTCATATCAAATCATGTTCCGATCTCTTGGGTATGAATGCATAATATATATGGAATTCGGATATACTTTCTAAGGATGTTATTTATATTAAAAATGATTTTAAAATGTTTTAAATCGTCTATTCTGAGTTAATCTGATGTTTAGAGTCATATGGATATTTTCTATATGTTTTGGAAGATTAAACGATGTCCCCAGTCATTCAAACGACGTGTGGAGGTCATTCAAACGACATGGTAAAATCGTTTAAATGACATGGCTATATCGTTCGAACGACATGCCCATTTCTTTCTGATAACACGTCGACTCAAGTTTTTTTATTTAATGTGTGTTTAACTCAGAATTTTGAGGTGTGCATCTGCATTTAGTTTCAATGTATTTCAAAGCAAAAATCATCCTTATTGTTTCAAGATCTGAACTTTCATATACATATGTTATAGAGATCTTAGTTTGCCCCATTGGAGTTAGTTCATCTCTTTTTAACAAAATTCTTTTGTTGGGTTTTGCGGTGAATTTCGGTTTTTGATTCATAGATGATAAGCACCCAAAAGTGTATATTTTATACCCCCAAATAGACGTATTTTAATTGTTAATTCTCGGCAAAATGGGTCTTATGCACATAATTATTTATTGTTTAGACTTGATTGCAGTTGCGGTGTCAAAAGCTCTATTTCGAAGCAATTTGCAGTTCAAATGTGACTAAATAATCAATTCTGTAACCCTAGCCTATCCCAGACCTAGCTTAAACCCACGCTGAACCCTTTGTGTATCGAGTTTGTACTTTTATTATTTTTATTTTATTTTTTTATTTGAGTTCGTTTTAATTTTTAGGATTTATTTTAAATTTATTTAGAATTTTTAGGATTTATTTGCTATTTTTATATATTTCGTTTTATTTTGATTTTGATTTTTTAAATTTTTAGTTTCAATTTATATTATTTATTTTTATTTTATTTTATTATGAATAGTTTTTAGGAATTTATTTTTCAATTTTTTTAGATTTTGTTTTTAATTTTTATAAATTGTTAATTTTTATTTTTATTTTTTTTATTTTTTTTTTAGTTTGATTTTTTTTTAGTTTGGATTTTATTTTTATTATTTATTTTTTATTTTTTTAGTTTAGATAAATTAAATTTTTACTTCTTTTTTAAGGTACAAACACACACATCATATCCTACACCCTCATCCACACCATAACACCTCACATACACACTATCACTCTCACACCCATATTCATCCTCTCACCCAAAAAACACTTTCTCTCTCCTCCATAACACCCCGAGCTCACCACCTCCATTAAACCTCAACCAACCAAACACCTCCGACACCCATCCCGACTCAGACCCACTCGACCCATCTTATAATTTCACAGTCCTAACTTGGGTTAGACCCGAAACCCGAACCCCTTATGCCCCATACATGTCTCATACCCCTAACGCACTTTCTTCTCTCTCATCTCCCACTGCCTCTACCGCCCAACCACCACTAATACCCACTGCATCAAAGCCAACAACCCCCTACCCGCGACCACACTCAACCCGGTGACCCTTATACCCGACCTCATACCGTTGTTGCTAACCCGAACCCAGACTCGATTCTGCTTGACCTGAGCACTATACCCAACTCCCATCGAACCGACGAACTTATACCTGACCCCTTCCTAACCCGATTTGAACTGTCCAAACCCTTTCCCATTTTCTTTTCACCCGTTTCCCATTTTCCCCTTGTCCCTTTTTAAAACCCACTAAACCCAAATCGTTTTTATCTGCCAAACTAAACCAAAGACCAAAAGCTAAATAAAATAAAACCAAAAATGAAACAAAACAAAAGACCCACATATCTTTTAAATGCCACTTAACCCCAATACCCATTATACCCCCTAACACCTTATTAAACCCCTCATAAACAAGTCAGATTTTTTTACTTCATACCCCTCATATACACCATTGTCCTTCCAATTATACCCCTTAGCCCTATTTTGCCATGATATAAAATAAGTAATGGTGACTAATTTGAAGACAACAATCATTGTAGAGAGAAAACCCTAGAGTGAAGAATAGGGAAAAAAACATCTTTGTGAATATTTTTTTTATTTCTTTTATTTTTCTTTAAAGATTTTGTGACGATTAAAGTTTGAGAGTTTGGATTGTATTGAAGAGTTTGGAGTTCAACTTGCAATTCAAGGAGACTTGATTCTAAGATTTGTTCTCTTATCTCAACTTTTTTTTTAATTTTATGATTAGTTTGTTGATAACATTACATTTGTTGTGTTTTATTACCATATTAGGCTAGAAACCCTTTCAAGGGGTGGGATGATCCCATTATTTGATGTTAATCCCACTTTAACTAGTTTGTTTAAATTAAATGTCCATTTGATTATTAATTTTACACTCTTACATTTTGATTTACGCCTAAATAATTTTCGAGAGAAAATTGAATTTCTAGTCTTATTTTCCATTTTAGAATCGAACTAGAGATAGTTTTTTCTAAAATGTGAATTTATCTTTAAATTTCAACTCTAGTATAATTTTCATGATTTAAACTAATTTAATAAATCGATCCTAGCGGGTGATTTATTAAATGAAGTTTAGATCTACTTTTCAAGAGTTATAGGAGTGTGAAATTTAATTTTCTAAAATGTTATTATTAAAATTACATTTGCAACGAGAGTTGATTTGTGATTTTGATACTAACTTAGGATAATTAATTTTGATGAATTAATTAATTTTGATTAACTAGAATATTTGGTGTCATCATATCCCTTGTTGGCTCTCACTTTGATTTCCTCATTCATCTCATATTTTACATTTTTATTTAGTTAGATTTTACTTATTTTTCATCACACTTTTTAGTTAGTCTTTAGATCTTTTATTTAGTTTAGTCTTATTTCACCCTCATCATAAATTGTTTTAATACAAAAAAGTTAAAAAAAATTAGAAAAAGTAAAAAAGTCTAAAAAGAAAATAAATAGAAAAACGAATTATATCTTTCCTCTCTCATATGTTTCATCCTTAGATTAGGACTGATACACTTACTTACCTCTACACTTTAGTTTATTATATTTTGTTGGTATTTGAATGAAGGTTTTGATTAACTTGGCTTCAACAACGATAATAAACACCAAAAAAGTCAAAGTTATCAAATAGCGTCGTTACTGATCTTTGGAGCTTGAAGCATTTGAGGAGATTTCCCATTTCGTGATTCCTTTGTATTGCACTTTTCATTTTTCGTTCCCTTTTTTCAATATTTTTTAGAAGGCTTGTATTAGGACTTTATTATTTGGGTTGTATTGCGGTGCTTGGAGACACTATTTATTTTTCATTTAAAATTGTAATAATTAATTGCGAAGAAAAGCATGATAGGGAAACCGGACAAGGTAGAGAGAGGGCGTCCAAAGGCGAGGATTTAGAAGCCTCTCTACCTTGGGTCGGTAGGACTCCCTGGTACGACTGAGATAGGCAAGATCTCCCCCCCCCCCCCGATCGACTCAAATCGCTCATCACCCCACGGCGTAAAAACCATGGGAGGTACATTCTCGAACCCTCGTGAATCTCATTTCAGCGAGTCAATATTATGTGTGCTTACGTGCTCTTATTTGATTTTATTCTCGCATTTTATTTTCGAATGTGTGTGATGAATTAATCAATTAAGACCTATACCCGATCATTTACGAGAAGGGATTTCATCAAACGACCCACTCGCTTACCATTTGTGTGCTACCCTAGTTATCATTAATTTTAAAATCAATCAACTAGCTATCCCACTAGGAGAACATTTTTGCAAATGTGATCACTAAGATAATTTCGTAATTTTTATCATCCGCGGACTTAATTAAAATTTGACTACCCTCTCACCTAAATTTAAAGATAAAAATTGGCTATGTGCTAGTTAGGAATTTTCCTTGACTTATGTGTGCTCAATTCACTCTTTCGGTAGTCGATTTTAGTGAGTTCGTCCAAATTTAAGAGTCCAAATATTTTTCCCATCTTTTATTCCCAAAAAAATCCAAAAGCATTTTCTTCCTTTATTTTATAAAAATCCAAAAATATTTTCTTTCTATCATTTTCAAAAAAATCGAAAAATATTTTCTTTCCTTTTGAAAAATATTTTAAAAATCCAAAAAAATTATTTCTCTCATCATGGTCGACGAACTTCCCTTACGGGAATACTTTGGCCATTTTTCATTTGCTCAAAGCATGTTTGACGTTGAGCCCGAGTCAAACCTCCATACCTTACTTCTTGGCTTTAACTCTCAACCACACACCGTTGATACACATGTGTCGTCCACGCACGCATCTCACATTCCATCGCCTTCAATGATGAGTATCAACGCGTCACATGCTTCGCCATGCACATGTTATTTTCACGCCGATCACTTGTACCATGAGTGTCCATATTTTTCATATCCATCCGAACCCACAATGGACCAAGTGTATCCATATGACACTGTTTCGGAACCCACCTCGGCCTATTATCATGATATATCCAAACCCGAGTTGTGTGAATACCCTAGTTATTCGTGGAGGCCTGATAACCCTCCCACGCAATATGAATCCCGACTTTATATTGCGGATCCTCACATATTCTAACAGTCGTCATGGCAGCCAAATGCACCCATTCCCGATTAGTTCCCTCACTACACACCCAATGATTATCAACATTTTATGTCTCACGGATATACTTCTCCCATGTATGACACACTTGACCCCGCTCTCCACACTTCATATAAGTATTCTCCGTTTTCACATGTCCATAACGAGTTGCGTCCACCTCAACCACCACCACCACCCGTCACTCCACCACGATCATCCACATATGCTCTCGATAGCCTCTTGCAAAAGTTCATCGTTGAGCAAGAGCAAGCCACTCAAATTCAAAATGAATCCCTCCAGCGGCTTGAACAAAGATTAAATGAAATTTAGTGTGAGAGAGAGTTGGACTTCACCCCAAGTCAACCCATTGTTGCCCCCATATGGAGTGATGATGAGTCTCTTGTGCCACTGACTTTGAGTGTGACCAACCTTACCACCCCAAGAATCTCGACGTTAAGACCACCATGTGGTCTGGGCTTCAAGTTGACACTTGTGTTCATTTATTTGAAGATCGTGAGCCTGATCAAATCCCACCATATCCACATGAACCCCTCATTAAAGACCCCATTTCCCTTCTCGATGAATCCAAAAAAATGCTCGAGTCTAAACCTATTGACCACCGTGTGTGTTCCCGAGGAACCACTTTATCATAGGTTAGCTCTGACTACGAGTGGTCACCATTTTCTTGAGATTGAATCCGATATGGTTTCTTTCTCTCCGGATATGGATCTTGTCCCACTATGAATGGATCCCTTTGAGCCCAATATTTAGAGTGATTCATCTATCTCCGATCTTGGTGCCTCATTTGACTTACCCACCACATTAATTAGTGATACTCTGCGGCCGAAGTTGACCACTCCATCTTTAGAAACCATACTCCCTTATGAGTTCTCTTTTACTCCTCCTATGAGTACCCTTGAGGATCCCACCGAGCCTCATGAGGAGTGTGTGTCTCCCACGCTTGAGTTGGATCATTTTCCTCCACCCTTTATCCCACCCGATCTACAATTTTATCCACCCGATCCACCCTTTATCCCACCCAACCCACCCATTGTTCCTTCCATCCCATCATCTAGTTTAGATCTTGATATTATACCTTGCATGTTTCCATCCATATCTTTGGATCCTAACCTGAAACAACCATCCACCATTCACGAGAGTATTTGTGGTGCTACTCTCCATTTTTGTGACACCGATCTTGTTACTCTATGCCTGCCAATCTCTCGTGGTGTTGATTTTTCCCATCGACAGCTCCCTGGCATGTTACGGCGCGACCATCACTACACCAAAATGACAAAATTGTCACCTTTCAGTCGGCCACTCTTGTCAAGGTCATTGACCGTGACAAAAAATACGCGCTTTGTGTCGTGGTCATTGACCTTGACAGGACCGTGAAAATTCTTTAAATAATTATCACGGTCAAGGACCTTGACACGACCGTGACAACTTCTTCAGCAAAAACCCTTTTCCTTTCTCCCCCCCCCCCCCCCCCGTCGTTCCCTCATTTTTACAACTCTCTCTCTCTCTCTACGCTGCTCTCTTCTCTCTCTCTCTCTAGTTTCAGGTTAATTTCTCTCTCTCTCTCTTCCACACATATATATATATATGTGTGTGTGTGTGTTTGTGTGTATATATATATGTGTGTGTGTGTGTGTGTGTGTGTGTGTGTGTGTGTGTGTGAGTATGTGGAAAATAGGGGATTGTTATATTAGAGGCAAAACATTGATGATAATGTATATAATATTAGCCTTGTATGGGTATAAGCTAATTTAGATTAATATTGATGATTATGTATATAAAGATTAACTCATTTTCATTCGAATTAGACAATTTACATGTTAATATGCTGTTGCTAATTTAGATTAATTTGTGTCTAATTTTAATTTCAAAGGGAAGATTACGATATTTTGACTGTGGTTAAAGATAAAAAATAATTTAGGTCAGATGAACCTTGGTTCGTTATGAGTGAGACACAATCTTGGTTCGTTATGAGTGAGACACGATCTATAATTAAAGTTAAATAGACTTGGTTAAAGTTAAATAGACTTGGTTATAGTTAAAGTTAAATAGACTATGGTTAAAGTTAAATAGACTTGGTTCTTTATGAGTGAGACACAATCTATAGTTTAGGTCAGATGAACCTTAAGGACTAAAGATTGATATATCCTTTCGAGAAGTTTGATATAATATTGGCTAATTGCACACACTAAGATGTTTTTTAAATTGAGAGAATTTTTTCATAAAATGTGTTTTAAAAACCTTTTGAAGTATTGAAGAATTTTTTTGAGTTGTGTATTTACCTTTTGAAGTATTGGGATCTAGGAACAAGTTTTAAAAATAATTTTGGAATTTTTTTATTTTGAGGCATTCGAACGGACACAATATATCTATTCCCATGCTTTACAACTATTCCGGCATATATAATATATATAATAATAATTCCATGCTTTACATTTATTCCACGTTAGATGTTTTCAACTAATTTAGACTTATTTATGTGTGTACGTGTATATATGTGTATATATGTGTGTGGTGGTGTGTGGTGGTGTGTGGTGGGGGAGGGGGGCAAGGGGTGTGGTGGGGGGGTGTATGTGTGCTTGTGTGTGGTGGGGGTGGGGGGAGGGAGGGAGGGGGTGGGGGTGTACGTGTACGTGTGCGTGTGTGTGGTGGGGGTGGGGGTGGGGGCAGGGATGGGGGGTGGGGTAGGGGTGTGTGTTTATGTGTAATAATAATTCCACGCTTTACATCTATTCCGTGCATATATAATATATATAATAATAATTCCATGCTTTACATCTATTCCACGTTAGATGTTTTCAACTAATTTAGACATATTTATGTGTGTATGTGTATATGTGTGTGGTGATGTGTGTGTGTGGGGGGGGGGGGGGGGGAGGGGGTGTGGTGGGGGGAGGGTGGTGGGGTGGTGGGCGGTGTACGTGTACGTGTGTGTGTGTGGTGGTGGGGGTGGGATAGGGGTGTATGTCTATGTGTACTAATAACATTTTTTTTTATCGGTACTAATAACATTTTTTTACAGCAAATGTCTCCTTCAGGTATTAAGGCGAAGATGATGATGCTGTTTATGATGATGTCGTATGGGCTCGGTGGTAGCGGAGGCGACGAGGGCTCCTCGGCCCCTAGGCTCCCCAAATATGAAAAATTTGGGATTACCATCGAGAACAAATCGGAGCTATTAGCGAGATCCCTCGAGCTGCTAAAGATGGTCATCGGCCCGGGGTTTATGAGTTGGAAGGAGGTGCCATATGAGCTCAAGTTAGCTGTTTGGGCGGCACTATAGGTAATATATTTATATTTATATGAATATTTCAATTTCAATTTCAATTTCAATTTCAATTTCAATTTCAATTTCAATTTCAATTTCAATTTCAATTTCAATTTCAATTTCAATTTCAATTTCAATTTTAATTTCATTTTATATTTATATTTATATTTATATTTATTCGCAACTAACATTGTATTTGTTAGACAGGAACAATTCAACTTGGATCCAAAGCTACGCGATTCCGTCTTGGAGCAGTTGAGGGAGCAACACAAGACGTGGAAGAAAAATATGCGGACACGGTACTTTGGGAAAACACGAGAGTCTATTATCCAATGGCGTGGATCCATCCCGCCCAAGGAGCCGATCTCATTGGCACAATGGGAAAAGTTCATTGACAATGAGATCGAGGATCGACAATTGGCATCCGCCAATCGGGGAGGGAAAATCGGGCAAAAAAGACGGGCGTGCACTACTCCGACCGGACGTCTTACGCCGAGGTGGAGCATAGGATGAAGGTAAGATTTAATTTTTCTATAATTATAGAAATATATTATTCTTCATTATTTTACTTTGCGGGGCCGATACTAATTTTACTTTATTTTAATTCAGGGGGTAGGGAGTGGCCCAGGGGGTAAACCACATAGGCTTGATACTTATGTGGCTCTTCGGACGAAGAAGGGGAAGGACAAGGAGGTGTCCCCGAGCGTCGCGGCCACGATTGTAAGTAATCCGACAGTTTAATTTTTGTTAATTACGTTATAATTTTTTAGTTTACTTATTTTACTAATCATGTGCTTTTTGTCGTTTCAGGCAAAGCTTAAGGAAGTGCATGAGTCGTAGTCTGATGCCGACAAGGCGTCTTTGTCCACAAACGCACTCAGCTAAGTGATTGGCTCTGATCGCAAGGGGAGGACAAGGGGGATGAGCTCGCGGGTGGCCAAATCTAGGATCATCGGATTGGAGACGAGCGACACCGAGTTGGCTCGAAAGGTGGATTCACATGACGCGAAGCTGTCCTATTTGGAGGCAACGGTCCAAGATATGTACTCATTCATGAAGCGTACGTTGGGCGAAGACCGTAAGGGGAAAGGGAAGGAGAAGGCGGTTGAGGAGGAGGTGCAGGAGAACGAGGCGCAGGATGACGGGGATGTGGACCTTGTTGCTTCATCACCGACATGGGCATACTTCGATGATCCACTTCCTTATTTGGCTCCCTTCCCCAGACCGATGTCGATAATTGGTTGACCGAGCGTGTTCATATTGGACGTATTTGATGGCCAGCGGATAGGGCGGGGGTTAAGGGATCCGAATATCGTCCAGGGTGGAATAGTTCATCGACGTGCGCTTCAAGAGATCGAGTCCAAACTGCTCGTCACGCATGTGATACTTGGGAAGGAGAACTCCCTATTGTGGTTGCGCGAACAATGCGGCACGATGTATATTAGTGGGTGTGTCAATTCGTATATCGTGTGGCCTACTCACCTCCTCACATTTACCCCAGACATGTAGTGACATTATTTTTAAGTTGGTACATTTTAATTATATTTGGATTATATCGTCATGTATATTGTTTCTATTTTGAATATATATTTGCATTATTTTTAGTTTGTTTGGATATATGATGTTTAAACAGGTACAACGTTGCTATAACAGGTACAAATATACTGTTGGGCAGTGACAGTGGCCATACTGTCCAGCAATTTTTTTTTAAATTCTGCCCAGAATTGTCACGGTCATTGACTGTGACAAGTCCGTGACAATATTATTTGTCAAGGACTTGTCACGGTCAATGACCGTGACAATGTTTTTAAAAAGGGTCAAGGCTTTGTCACGGTTATTAACCGTGACTAAACTTGTCACGGTCATGACCCGTGGCACGATCGTGACAATTCTAACGAACTTTTCACGGTCAATGACCATGACACGTTCGTGACAAAAAAAGTTGTCTCGCCCCGAATTGTCACGGTCATTGACCTTGACAAGTCTAACTTGTCAAGGTCAATGACCGTGATAATAGTGCTGATTTAGTGTAGTGCATTATTATCGTCCAATTATATAATGGTCATGTGTTCTGTATGATCCCCACCCCATTCAACTTGCTAAACCATGTTACCTTCATATCCAACTTGGACATCATTCTTATAGGGCCCTTGTTTCCCTCACTTTTCGTCTCAATAAGGCCCGAGACCGATACCTTTTCACTTTTACGCTAATCCCCATCCGCCCACCCATGATCCACCGATGCTTTGTATCGTGTGATGCACTTTTCCATACAGGTGCATTTATCATTTTTAGCTTTCATCCAACAAGACTGACGCTTCAATCTTGTTTTGGGGTGATTCTCATCACCCCATTTTTCTGCCACACCGCGCTTTCATAGATCTTATCTTTAGGGTGAGATCCATTCGGTCTGGCTGAAGACATTGAACTTAGCACTATCAGGAGGCAGTACGTTATTTCTTGTATGAGTCCTATCATGTTTGGGCGTGGTCTTGCACATCACCCGATGCTTTACATGTTTATAGACTTGTACACATTTTTTCATTTTTTTCTTCTTACTTATTCAGGTTCATCTTGGCTTTATCTGTTCACTTCTTTAGCGGTTGATTCTGGTAATCTCTTTCCTCCCTCCTGCTCTCAATTTTAAAAATCATTTTACTTAACATCGAGGACGATGTTCCTTTATGTTTGGGGGTGGGGAATTTTATCCAAATCGTACCTCTTTTGAAAAAAAATGATTTTTAAAATCTGATTTTTAAAATTTTCGTGCAGTTTCTTTCATCTCACTCATTGACGTGAATTTTATATCATCCATCTTTATAGCCTAGGAATCAAGATAGAGGATTTATTTTTTCTAAATAGCTTATGTAATATGTCCCAAGGCATGTTGCATCATGAATTTCTAGACTCAAAAACTTATTCACTTATCACGTCATTACGATTTAGAGTTGAAGAGTACTACAATTCTCAAGAAAACATTAAGGGTCACTAGTGGAGACTTTAGCTTGTGAGAATTGTACCTTTCACCTTTCAGAGTGTTTTACACAATCTCTGAGTCACAAGTTGATTCAACTTCTTTTGAGTCCACATTTAATTCGTTGTATGATCTTATTATGTTTCATAAAAGATTTTGGCTTGATCTGAGAACGACATCACTTTTGAGCTGTAAGAAACATGTATCTTAAAAAAAATTCCGATCACTAGATTTTCACCAATTCACTTCGCTCATTGCATTCCCATATTCTTCCATATTCCCAAATATTCCCCACACCATCCATTTATCATCTCCATCCATATATCATCCATCATTCTGAGCAAAAGAGTGCTTTCCCAAATGTAAAATGTCTTCAGTTTTGAGAGTATAAAAGAGAAAAAAGAGAAAAAGAAAAAAAAATAGAAAAAGAAAAAGAAAAGAAAATTAAAAAAAAATACAAAAGAGAAGAAAAAAGGAGCGAGTTTGTAGTCAAGTCTTGTGAAATAAAGACATATGTGCCTAAAGTGTAGAACACTCTTCTCGCATATCCATCAAAACATCCATCCATCACCACCCTACCTAATCTCATGTTATCCTTCCCATTTAATTTCCCCCTCACCCATAAACATCCATATTCTCCCTTTGGTGTTCGGGAAAATGAAAGTCAACGTGTTAAATAACTCGACGTTCTCACTATAGTCATTAGCATTCTTTCAAGAGATCATTTTTTTTCTAAATGTTCATTCTTTCTTATATGTGTGTGAGATGCTTGAACTTGCTTATATTTACCCACTTCCTCACACAGAAGAGCGATACACTTACCCAAATCTCGTGAGTTCATTTGAGAGAGCTAAATCCGTGAGATTTTGAAGTTGAAGCATTGATTTCGAAAAGCCAATCTAGGAATTACTCTTATAATATTCGACCCGTTTTGACTGATTCACACCACACACGTTGATTTCTAGGAAGGATGTGCCTTGAGTATTCACTTCGCTAAACTTTTTACACACTTCTAGCTTGTATTTCTTAAGGCATTTTTCTCGTGATGGATTGTGCGATTATTCTATGTCTAATAAGAGATTGACTGTTATTTTCAAATAAAGAATTTTGTGGGTATCTTCCCTGCAAATCCTCACTAGACACAACTCGTCATGTAGGGCAACCTATATTTTTAAGGCTTGTTGCACATGCTAAGTGCAATCGCAAGTGCCCGCGAAAGTGGTACACTTTTGGTTTCTTATCTTTCTTTCTCCCTATATTTTACTTGAGGAATAACAATGTTTTATTTGGGGGTGGGGTGATAATCACCCAAAGGTGTATATTTTATACCCAAATAGACGTATTTTAATTGTTAATTCTCGACAAAATGGGTCTTATGCGCGTAATTGTTTATTGTGTAGACTTGATTGCAGTTGCGGTGTCAAAAGCTCTGTTTCGAGGCAATTTGCAGTTCAAATGTGGCTAAATAATCAATCACGTAACCATAGCCTACCCCAAACCGAGCCTAAACCCACACCAAACCCTGTGTGTGTCGAGTTTGTACTTTTATTACTTTTTTAGATTTTTTTATTTGAGTTCGTTTTATTTTTTAGGATTTATTTTAGATTTATTTAGAATTTTTAGGATTTATTTGCTATTTTTATTTTTTTTAGTTTTTAGTTTAGTTTTATATTATTTTATTTTATTAGGATTAGTTTTTAGGAATTTATTTTTTAGTTTTTTTAGATTTTGTTTCTAGTTTTTATAGATTGTTAATTTTTATTTTCATTTTCTTTTTATTTAGAGTCTTTTTAGTCTATATGTTTTATTATTTTTATTTTTATTTTCTTTTTAGTTTTATTTTTTTTAGTTAGGATTTTATTTTTATTATTTATTTTTTATTTTTTTTAGTTTAGATAATTTTAATTTTTACTTCTTTTTTAAGGTACAAACACACACACATCATATCCTACACACTCATCCACACCATAATACCTCACCTACACCCTATCACTCTCACACCCAACTTCAACATCTCCTCACAAAACACTTTCTCTTTCCTCCATAACACTCCGAGCTCACCACCTCTATTAAACCTCAACCAACCAACCAACCACCTCCGACACCCATCCCGACTCGGACCCGCTCGACGCACCTTATAATTCCTCAACCCTAACTCAGGTTAGACCCGAAACCCGAACCCCTTATGCCCTATACCTATCTCATACCCCTAACCCACTTTCTTCTCTCTCATTTCCCATCACCTCTACCATCCAACCACCACCACCAATACCCACTACATCAAAGTCAGCACCCTCCTTACCCGTGACCACACTCAACCCAACGACCCTTATCCCCGACCTCATATCGTTGCTGCTAACCCGAACCCAGACTCGATTCTGCTCGACCCGAGCACTATACCCAACTCCCATCGAACCAGCAAACTTATACCCGACCCCTTCCTAACCCGATTTGAACCGTCCAAACACTTGCCCATTTTCTTTTCACTCATTTCCCATTTTCCCCTTGTCCCTTTTTAAAACCCACTAAACCCAAATTGTTTTTATCTACCAAACTAAGCCAAAGACCAAAAGCCAAATAAAATAAAAACAAAAATTAAATAAAACAAAAGACCCACATGTCTTTTAAATGCCACTTAACCTCAATACCCATTATACCCCTAACACCTTATTAAACCCCTCATAAATAAGTCATATTGTTTTACCTCATACCCCTCATGTACACCATTATCCTTTCAATTATACCCCTTAGCCCTATTTTGCCATGATATAAAAGAAGTAATGGTGGCTCATTTGAAGACAAGAAGCATTATAGAGAGAAAACCCTAGATAGAAGAATAGCGGGAGAAGCATCTTTGTAAATATTTTTTCTATTTCTTTTATTTTTCTTTAGAGATTTTGTGACGATTAAAGTGTGAGAGTTTGGATTGTATTGAAGAGTTTGAAGTTCAACTTGCAATTCAATGAGACCTGATTATAAGATTTGTTCTCTTATCTCTACTTTTTTTTTAATTTTATGCTTAGTTTGTTGATAATATTACATTTGTTGTGTTTTATCACCATGTTAGGCTATAAACCCTTTCAAGGGGGTGGGGTGATCCCATTATTTGATGTTAATCCCATTTTAATTACTTTACTTAAATTAAATATCCATTTGATGATTAATTTTACACTCTTACATTTTGATTTATGCCTAAATGATTTTCGAGAGAAAATTGAATTTCTAGTCTTATTTTCCATTTTAGAATCGAACTAGAGATACGTTTTTCTAAAATGTGAATTTATTTCTTTAAATTTCAACTCTAATCTACCTTTCACGATTTAAATTAATTTAATAAATCGATCATAGCAGGTGATTTATTAAGTGAAGTTTAGATCTACTTTTCTAGAGTTGTAGGAGTGTGAAATTTAATTTTCTAAAACATTATTATTAAAATTACATTTGCAACGAGAGTTGATTTGTGATTTTGATACTAACTTGGGATAATTAATTTTAATGAATTAATTAATTTTGCTTAACTAGAATATTTGGTGTCATCCTATCCCTTGTTGGCTCTCACTTTGATTTCCTCATTCATCCCATATTTTACATTGTTATTTAGTTAGATTTCACTTATTTTTCATCACACTTTTTAGTTAGTCTTTTGATCTTTGAGTTAGTTTAGTCTTATTTCACCATCATCACAAATTGTGTTAATATTAAAAAAAAGGCTAAAAAAATAAGAAAAAGTATGAAAGTCTAAAAAGAAAATAAATAGAAAAATAAATTACATCTTTCCTCTCTCATATGTTTCATCCCTATATTGGGATTGCCACCCTTACTTACCTCTACACTTTAGTTTACTATATTTTGTAGGTATTTGAAGGAAGGTTTTGATTAACTTGGCTTCAACAATAACGATAAACACCAAAAAAGTCATAGTTATCAGTAGACGGTTGTCATAGCTGTATCGGTGGATACCGAGGCACGCGTGGACTCATATGTTTTGAACCTGGCATAGGTGGACTGCTGTGGAGGAGCAGTTGAAGCAGAAGAGCGTCAAGGGCAAGGCTTGTAGGGATCGAGTTGTTGAGTAAGTCTACTGTCAGTACTTTATAAAATCGTATCATAGTGATTATCTGGATTGGATCGTCCAAGGTTTTTTTTCCCTTAGTGGTTTCCTCGTACATCGGCATGTTCTTGCATTTTGTGGACATGTTTTGCTTTATCTTACTTAATCTCACCTAGATGCATGTTTAGGATTAGCAAGCTAAAATTGGGTTAAGTAAAATTGGTTCACATAATTTGTGCATATTAAAATTGGAAGAAGTTTTTGAAAAAATCATTTTCACTTAAAGCACACATAAAAAGGGGCCTCTACATATTAAAATTGTTATAAAACTCTCATTGGATTATAGGTAGTCCTAATTTTCCACATGCACTTGCACTAGGAGAATTATAATTTAGAAGACATGGTTTAATAAGGTTAAGATTAGGGGGTTCTAAAAGGGGTATTAATGAATTTTTACTGGTTCTAAAAGTTATTAATTACAAACGAGTATACGGGGGCTTTTGATTAGATTCATGGGTTCATCTAAAAACACCATATTATTAAACCTCTTAAGTTGTTTTTACCTCTGCTGAACCCTTGTAATGAGGCCCTTTCGTTAACTTCCAAGTTTAGGTTAAATAGAGATATAGTGTGAATAAGGTATTTCGTCGTTGGTTTAGAATAAAATACTTAGGTCAAAGTCAAACCCCGTTTTTAAATGGAAACTATTTTTTGGTCAATTCTGCATGAGGTGTTAATTTTTTAGTTGTGTCCTTATTAGGACTTATGAAAACTATTATAAGAAAGTAGACGCATGCAAAAGGTGAAATCTTTCTTGTTAGGTGGAAAGTAATTACATAACTTCAAACGCTAGAATGTGGCTACACTACATATGTGGCTAATACGTATGTCTGGATTATGAAGAATATACTTATATTGAGACTTTTAAGAATAAATATGCAACAATGTACAATGTGTATTTGATCGAGTACTTAAGGACACATACGTTAAGGGTGCTCACCATTTAATAGTAAAGGGGGAGGAACAAGGTTTACCGAGAATGAAATAGTTAGCATGTGCCATGGCAAAGCACACATCACCACCACCACAAAAGGTTGGCATTATACTTTGGATCACGATTGAACACGACCTCTAATTCTAGCATGATTTTTTTATAAGTCGGGTACTCATAACAAATTTGAACATCCTAGACCAATCGAACGTGTCCGAGGAGTTATACACATGAGAATTCATCGGTGCAATTATGTTGTCAAGGCACATCTATACAATATGGGTTATTACATTCTTGATGGAACATAACCAAAGTAAGAAATTTTTATCCAAACATTTTCACAAATGGAGAATACAAAAGTAAGCACTTTGATTAGTGCCAATAGGTCACATGTAAGGATGTGGTGCAAATATTTGTAATTCAACAAACTCATTTTTTTGTTATGAAGGTCCCACGTCATTTATGATACTTTGATGATTTAGCCCGCATTACGAATCACATTGTACAACATAAATGTCGAACATGAGCATATTAAAGATTGTAAACCTTATGAAATTGATATCACTAGGACTCCACGGGAATCCATTGAATTGCTCCACATTAATTATGTTGATGTTGTAAATCTAACTAATAAATAATCTCGCATTCTCAAATCCGTCATAATATTTATCTTCATTATGACTTGATTAAACATGTGGCGAAGGTTCATGTAACATTTACTGATTGGATAAATGTAATTATTAATGATTTAGTAGTAAATGAAGTTTTTAATTCATTAATAAGTTTCCCTTGTCGGCATAATACATAAAGGGTTGTAATTGCATTCAACATATAAATATACTAATAGAAACTAAGAATGCATGTTTTTATGACACTTTTTATGTGACATTAGTTAAGAACATTATCCAAATGAACGCAAAGGTGGGAATTTTCAATTTTCTCAAGATTGTAACAAATGATGGGGTTCAAACTCAACTCGAGGACACTGGTAAACGCATATTTTTACATGATATAAACCGGAATCTAAGATTTATTATGCTCATTTCGTAATTTTAAATAAGTTATTAGTCTCATTTTGTTAAGTAGAAAATAAAATGCAAGAAGAATTGAATTCGGGGTCAAATTGTAATTTTAAGGCAATAGGGCATTTTGGTAATTTTATTGTGCTAAAATTCGTGAAAAATTTTCAAGTATCCAATTACAGGTACTTGTGAAATTTAGAACAAATTGAAGAACAATTGGAAAAGATAAAGATAAATAAATAAGGAATTCCAAAAAAAAAAATTCTAATAACCAAAGTGAAAGTTTTTACTATCTGAATGCCACAAAATTAGACATGAATGCTTCACCCGAATAGAGAAAAGTCCTTGTTAAGGGAAAAATCGTGTATTTTGTCGCAATCCAAAACTTATGGAGGTGGGGTGTTTGTTTTCAAGGAAGCTACTTGGGTGACTCCAAAATACTTATTGGCCAATCAAAAAGGGTGTTTCTAATGTCACCCAAAATAATACTCCAAAATACCACAACTTTTTTTTACTCCAAAATACCACTTAATTTTAATAGTTACCTCCAAATACCGTAAAAGGGATACCACATATATAAAGTGTTAAAATTCATTTACTCACTTTCCCTCCATATCTCTACACATTCAATCCTTGAAACCTTTCATCTTCAACTTCCAAACATTTCATCTTTAAGTAAAGACTAAGCTAATCGTGTTGGTATATTGAACAAACTAACCTTTTCACTTCAAATGAACTAAATGAGTTTAACCTTTTAATTACCCTAATATATATATATATATATATATATTAGTACTGCTTATACTTATTATTTACCATTAACTGTTGGATCGTCCATTTTTCAAAAAAGGTTCGATCGTCCATTACCAACTGCTATGGATTCAATACCTTAATTGCTTAAATCAAAACTCATCGATCCATCTCATTATGTTTGAGCTGTTTGAAGGTTACTTTAAAAAGTTCTTGCCAATTTTTTTTCCAATCAAAATGGACCCTGACCTCTTTAAAATCCTAAAGTGTCAAACTAGGGTTTTAATCGGTATTGATTCGTCGGGTTTTATGACGAATCAATGCAATCAGAACTAGGGTTTCAATCAACATGTTTTCCCTGGATTATTAGGTTTGATTCGCTCTGTTTATGCCGAATGTATTCAATTATTTTGGTGTGAACCTCTAGAATCCTCACTCCACAATTCTTGTAAACATATTGAACCTCACTACCCGCTCGCTATGTATATGCCGAATGCACATTGATATGACTTATATTTTATTTGTTAAGCACTCACCGTTATGACTTATGTTTAGGTTTTAACGTGTTAAGAACTCTCTCCATGTTCAGGTTTCAATGGGCATCTAGTGTTTAACTTTAAATGTGTTATTTGTTTGATGGGATACCTTATGGCATTTAAATGTGTGATCCATCTAGTATGATATGTTATTAGCATGATGTTATAAGTACCCGATTATGCTTTCTTTATCTATTTAACTCGAATCATGACTTATGTTTACACCAATACATGACTTATGTTTATGACTTATGTATACCACAATACATGGCTTATGTTTACAACAATACATGACTTATGTTTATGAATTATGTTTACTACAATATGTTGGTTATGTTTATGACTTAAGTTTTAAACAATACATGACTTATGTTTATAAATTTTATGTGAAACTATATATTTCATTGTATTCATCAGTGTATTAATCGTTTTAATGCAAGTCTACCATGGATAACCTACTATCTTAATCTCGCAAGAACCGAAACGCATTGACTGCCTCAGAGAGGAAGCCTCGAGAAGAGATCCATGCTCTGTTTACTGCGACTATTACTCCCTTAGAGGGAGATGTCCTGGATGTGATGGAGATTAATCCCATGTTGTGGATATGCCTGAGGAGGTTGTGATTCGTGATGACGAGGTTGCGTATCATGATGAGGAGGTTGAGGTTAAGGATGAGAAGGAGGATAAGGTTGAGGTTGAGGAGGAGGTTGAGCTTAAAGAGGAGGAGGGCGATGTCGAGCAAGAGGATATTGCTCCCACTGAGGGAGGTGTATTACCCTATCGTCCTGATACCCCGTTTAACATGTTACACAAGACCACGGTAGCGTACAATAAGAAGAAAAATGTGGTTGAAGAAGGCACCTCTACCATAGCTTTCGGGGGCCCCAATGATCTCAGTCTACTAAAACATTTTAAAGATCACGTGGCCTACGATATTTAGACGGGTTTAGTGGTAATTACATTTCTCTACAAATTTAAATCATCATTGTTTTATATAATTCATTACTTTGATAAATCTTGATAAATATTTTGCTTATATTGTAGGTGGAGCGGGTGCCTCTATTGTGCATCAATCATTGGACGAAGATCCGGGAGTGGAAATTAAGGGATAAGTGATCTTAGTCAAAAGGGATAAGTTCGATGGGAATAGACACAACTGCGGTGCATGCATTGCTCTGCTATCATGTCCCAGTATCGCAGGTTGCCGAATAGGGGACTAAAGGTTCGGTAAGGATTCCTCGAACCACAAACATCATCACATAAATTGGAGGCGAACATAGTTCTCGTATCCATGGGTCACGCACATACCTACGTACCCATAGTCAGCGGACTTATCAACTCCCCGATAAGTCTTTCATAGACCTATGTTCTCGAGTGACAAATCAAAAACCCCATGGATTCATCAGGATATGACTGCCCTCACGTGCAAACCTCCCGTCGATAGCAAGTAAGCTAGGTATGTCATACACATAAATCATCAATTAATCAAATAGGCATTATCATCTACCTATAGATATAATATCAACAAGGTAATCACACTACCATAAGATAATTTCCACACGTAGCATTATATCTCTTAAATCCTACGTATCAAAATATTATGACTTTACTTCTTTAATTTAATTATTCCAGACTCTCACTCATTACTCAAGGTTTAAACAGTTTTTCCACCATATATTTATTCAGTAAGAAATCACTAATATCCTACTAGTCCATATCATCTTATCTCCCAAATTACTACGAATTAAACTCTCCTTTAATTAGGGTTATAACCGATAGTTTCTAATCTCTTATAAACACCTCTGTAATCACTTAGAATTAAACCTTCTTGTAAACCTAAGGCTGCCCAGGTGATTTATAAAATTTCCCTTACTGGACCTATCCTTAACCCTCATTCATACAAATTAGAATCCAACACATAAATCTAGCAACCGAAATTTCTTCCAAATTTAATTATCATAATTCTCATCAATTAAATCTCAATCACATTAATTCGGTTCTTATCCAGGCTTACTGATCTTCCCTAAGTCCCATTATATCCAATTAATAATCACCAAATACTTACAAAAGATTTGGGATAAGATCAAGGATTAAAAATAAACAACTTCATAAATTCTGGGAAGGTTGATCGATCGAAGGCAGGGGGTCCATCAATCGATCGCCCAGATATCAGCCCAGTTTTCTACATTTCTTATACTACGGGTTTCCTAACTTTTAATCATACAAACCTTCATATTAACAACCCAAATTCCTTATAATCCTTACTACATGATATAGCAACATATATAAATGATTTCTAATGCTCTAAACACCCTAGAATCATCAAGAGTTTGAATTAAAAGCATATATTTATCCCATCTTTCCAGAAAATTATAAACATGTTATCTTCAAGAACAAACTAATGATTCTCAGAATTTCTTCAACAACTTAATGATTATTTCATGGATTACTATCAACCTACAACATGAGTTTGATTCCTATATATATCGATTTTCTAGAAATCCATTAACAACTCTATCTTTATCTTCCAAACATGAAAAATCTCATATTTTCATTACTATCCTAACATGGACAATATACTAACTAGATTGCAAATATCAAATACTTGCCTCTAATGAAGATCTGATCCTTTGGGGTTGTATATCACTAATGGTTCTCCCCTTCTCCGGTCAACTTCCGGTGGTGGTTGGTGGTGGTGACCTTTGGCCCTTGGTTCTCTTCCTTTCCAAGCAAGCTTCTCTTCTCCCAAGCACCCTTTCACTCTCTCTCAAAAGATGACTTCTTAATTTTGTGTAGAAGAGATGAATGAACCTACGTATAACTAATCTCCAAATACTTATAATAAGACGAAATTCGAAATCACTATTCATCCCCTTGTAAAAATGACCAAAATGCCCTTTTTGGGTGTCTTTTCATTTCCAAATGACCCGAGACCCAAAACCAACATCCAAATAGACTTTTCTGACTATTTCAACCCTTCCGGATGCAACCACGCAGTCGAAACGACTATAAGGTTGATGTAAAAAAATAAGTTTCCTTTTTAATTTAACAAAATTGTCCCGATACGTCCCATACCGCGTCCGACTAAAAATTCAAATTACTAAATTAATAACTCACAGCAATATCAATAACATCATAATCATATATTTTCTAAATATCTTTAAGTAATATACAGAATCATTCATTTTAATATCCACAATTCGGATAAAACCCAAATGAATTAATTTATAATAAAATTCAATTAATCCATTAATTTAAAATATAACACATTTTTAAAAGTCATTAAAATTACGGGATATTACATACGAGGCCTTACCTCTCGCTCACGTGTGAGGAAAATGAGTGATTGACTTTCTATTACATAGGTAACTAATATTCTAAATTCATATTATAATATCATTTATGTATGTTTTGCAATTTCCCCCCATTCTTTACTAAATTTATAATATGTATGTTTTACAGTCATGGATCTATGAGCACTTCGGAGGGGTGGGAGGATGAAATGATATAGAGTTCGATGAAACCATGCCAAGGATTGCATGTTGGTTATTGCAATCTGCATCTCAGAAGAATGCATTTTAAAATTTAATCAACTATCGCGAGTAGTTAGATGAAATGATTGTTGGTAATGTAAGTAAAGTCGTGCGATTATTTGTAATGTTTTCTTTCCACTTTGGTATTTTCTAAACTCCAATTATGTATTGTTTCTACGTAGGTCATTTAGGATCCCTACCGATATGCTCGGGTTGCTTATCCATTTCCTCAAGCATCATTTTATAGCGAGATTATGGTTTGTTTGATGTGAGGGAGCCATATTACCCGAAAAGATGTTTGAAATAATTCGGTCTACTACAAATCATACACGCTAGCCCATGACACCCTCGAGGGACGAGTGGGGAAACAAGGTGGCTCGATACAAGGTCAAATTCAATATGCAAAAATGGTACTAGCAAACTTGGCAAGACCACCTTTGATGTTAGAAGTTTATGTCCATGTCTGTATTGAGCCAGTGGGATCGTAGTAATGATTATATGGACTGGTTCTTATCCATAAATCCCATCCTAAAGTCCAAAACCTCGTCCTCCATAAGGTTAAATAAAAGCAAACATCTTTGGTAAGTTTTATGTTTTTACTAATTTCAAATGTGTTAGCTAGTTTTTTTTTACTAATTTCATGTTATTATATTTTCGATAGGTCGACGAGGTTTGTAAGGTGATGGGTTTATTAACGAAAAATATGTACGATGGAATTACTACAGATTCGGGTACACTAATTGCACGCATTGTCCAAGCTTACGATATCCTTACTGCGACTATTGGGGTCGGCCAAACGATTGTTAGTGAAGAGTGGGTAGCAAAAAAAATCAAGACTAAGGGCAGAGGAAAAGAGAAAGTTGCTGAGGGGTCCTAAAGAAGGAAAAGAAAATGATAGGAGTTTTCATTTATTGTTTTCAAGTTGTAGTTGAAAAAGGTTGGCTGTAGGTTTGAAATTGATTGGAGTTAGTTTTAAATATTGGTTTGAACATTGGTTTGAATATGAATATGAATATGAATTTGGGTTTGGATATATATTGTGTTATTTGTTTGAATTTAGCTTTAAATTATATACTATGGTTTGAAAATATATATATATATATATATATTATGTTATTTGTTTAAATTTAACTTTGAAATTGGTTTATAAATGATTGAAGTTGGTTTGAATAAAATCATACTTGGATTGAAATTGATATAAGCCTCGTTCGCCATAAACATAGCGAATAGGTTTAACCATTTCATTATATACATAATGAATAAGATCTGGTTTGGGATAAACACCCCCAATAGTGGCAAATCTAAAAAATTGTCTACAGTTCATTCGATGTGAACATAACGAATAGGTTCAGGAATTTCATACTAAAGATGTCGAATAAGATCTGACTCTGGATAAAAAACCCTGGCAATGAAAAATCTAAGAAATTGTTTAGGGTGCATTCGCTTTGAACATAGCTAATAGGTTCAGGTCTTTCATGCTAAAGATCTTGAATGAGGCCACTAGTTTCATCGGACTAAGTTTTTAATTTATATTAATATGATTTCATATAAATTGATTTCAATTTAACTTCATTTTAAGTCATTTAACTTATTTCATTTCGTACATAATTCATTTCATTTCATATAATTATATTTCAATTCAAGTTCATTTTATTTCATACAACTTTATTTCAATTAAGGTTCATTTCATTTCATACAATCGTATTTCAATTCAATTTCATTTCATTTCATACAATTGTATTTCAATTCAAGTTCGTTTCACGTCATACAACTTCATTTCATTTCATACAACTTCATTTCAATTATACTCCATTTAAAAATACATTACCAAACTTTACATGATTTTTTAAAATAAAGGACATCTACGACTAGTTGATCTCGATAGGTTGATCGTTGATTGCTACATTATTTGGGCATATTTTTAGGAACTCCAGTACTTGTTTCGCATATTTATCAATCCAAGGTTATGCTTCGAGCAATGAACAACTATGCCAGTGATTTGCTACTAGTGGAATCAGAATATCGTACTTCAACTTCAAAACTACAAAGTGATTCCCGCAAACACGAAAAATCTCTATGAACATTGGATGCACGTTTCGTTCATGTCTCATCGAAAAAAATGTGAGACACTATCTCTTCGAGATGAGGATGCATACGTATTTGTAAGTTTTAGCCAAAAGATAGCCATACTCTGTCATGATCATCAAAGACTTCGGTGCACAAGGGGTTGTAAAGTCGCCTAACATATGTAGCATAGTGTTCAAAAACCATTCACCAAAATAGTGTGCGTAGAAGTCATTATTTCCTGTAACTTTTCCCATCAAGTCCGATCTCACCTATCTCCATTCATCGGGTCCAAATCTTAGGCATTTAGCAATGCATCTAAACCCACAATTTCCATCAGTATTAACCTCGACGATATCTTTTACGAAACCTTTATTAAAGTTTGGTATCTCAATGATATACTTTTTGTATGCGTTGAGTAGCTAGGGCACCATAGGGAGGGGACGGTGAACTCGGTGAAATTAATTTTCTTCTTAGGGCTTTGGACCACAGGGTGTTCCTTTTTCGTTGATTGCCTATCAAGTTCAAATCCGTAGGGATCCCTTTTAGTTGACTTCTCGTGCTTTTGCTCTCGAATAGTTGGTTTTTGACCTCTCGATCGACCCTTGCAATGCTTAAGTATAGGTGGCTCAAATATCCTAAAAATGGTGAGACAATCGATGTCCTTTAGTTTTCGCAACATGGCCCTTTCCTCATCGACAGTTGACTGTTCCCACCTTTATTTAAAAAGTAACATTTTCGGGTCGTAATCAACCATGTGGTACTTCACTAAATTGGGCACCATGGTTAATTTGCTCCAATGTGCATCGATATCCCCTAACAGTATTACCCTACCCTCCATCCGGTAGATGCACAATTCATGAGTGCACGGTACATCATAGATATTGCGTGCCAAGTGTAGGCACGATTGAACATCCATGTCAATTGTATCACAATACTTTAGTTCCTCAATAAGTAGGTCGATATTATAATGAGAAACCCGACCGATGAGCTCAGTAAAAATAGGAATATTATGGGAGTGCTTTAGTTTTTGCAAAGAATCCTCAAACTTCCTATTAATCTCGATCACTTACAACTCAATGTAGTTGTGCATGCCGAAAAAAACTTATCAAAAGGAAGTTGATAACTCTCCAAGTGCCTCTTCAACTTACTGTGTGCTCCTTCACAACAGTTGGTAGTTTGGTTACCTCAGTGCTTAATCGTATTTGTCCAGGCATGAATGAAGTTCTTCTTTGGATTGTACCATATGCAATCTATGTAGTGAATTGTATTGGGGTATGCAACCAAATCAAAGTGAAATAGCGTCCACATTTCGTTAAAAGTATTCTCGGTGGGGGATTCAACCAAATGCATGTGACACCCCGCTTATTTAAATTTCGGGTGATCAATCCTTTATAAAAATAAAACAGGAATCTCGTATGGTTCATTCTTAGCTTCACTGTCGAAAAAGTTTTTAAAAGTTTACTAACCACCTAATATTCAAAAAGTCGGTGCCAAATTTTATCTTTTTGTTAAACAATAACAACTTGTGGAAGAAAATACAATAACCAAGCCATTCACGCAATAATAAAAAGCTGAACCAATCACAAGATAAATAACTGAATAAAAATAATACCGAATAAACTATCGGTTCCCAATATAAAAGTCCAACTAAATATCTAATGAAATAAACTGAGTTCACAAATACAAAGTCTGATAAACTTAATAAAATGAACATACTGAAGGGGCTACATGCCTCAATGGAATAATTGAATTGCATCCTACTTTAGAAATTAAGTGACTGAAGCGTCTAATCCAAATCCTGCAAGCATCCACAAGCGCCGCAACTATGCATCTCTAGAATAGATCATTAAGCTTGGTGTCCCTGTGGCTAGACACCTAAAAGGTTTTGAAAATATTTCGCAAACGAGTCAGAGCCCAAAGTATTTTGAAAACATTTAGCAAGTATTTATCTCAGTTTAAAAGAAGTTATTGATTACACATGTTACTTTAATGCACACTCCCTTCAGTTCCTCACCTCTCAACTAATGTGCATGCATAATGTCATCTACCTAGCTATGCTACCCAGCCCCACTAAGTCTTATCAATAACTATCTAACCATTAACATGTTTGGCTCCCACGTACCACCCATACAGTACGCTACAATGTCCATATCTTTACACATTAGTCCTCAGTTAAATATCTCTTTAACTTCCCTCGTATCGCCTATACAGAACACTATAGTAACACTAATAATTAACATTAACTCATAGGTTATTATTAAACCATAATTAATATTTCACGTATGTTATTAGCAAACCATTATCAATAATTCAAGTATGCTATCATTATGCCAATTCATTAAATTGTTATACTTCAATCGTCTTTAGATATACACTATCTAACTTTATTACTATTACCCACTAAGTAGATTATCTCATAATTACATAACTTTTAGATATACACTATCTATCCTCCCCACATTACACATAAGTATGATAAATACACATGCATGTGTATATATGTCACACCATTCATATATACATCTCCCGCATCCCCGGGCTAAGAACCGTGGTGCGAGTATGAATACTCTACTATCAAGTCCATGCACCTCATGTATTAATTCAAGGACCATCGGTTCGGGTGTCACCCTCGAACCATAAATCAAATCAACACATATTGGAGGCGAACATAGTTCCAAGTCTATGGGTCATGCACACACCAAACGTGCCCAGATGATCGCCAAAACTATCATACACTCAGACAGCCTGTACCTAGGTTCTATGCTTTGAAGCATAAGTCTAAAATCCCCCCAATGGTCTCATGAAAATAAGACTGTACACAATGAGAAACCTCCCGTGATAGCAGGCAATGTAGGTATGTTTACACACATAAGAAAGCACAAAATAGGAATACACACAACTTATGAATATAATTCGTATAGGTATATACCCAACCTATAATATAGCCGATATAGGTATATACAAAACCCCTAAATATAATCCGTATAGGTATACACACAAGCTATAAATATAATCCGTATAGGTATACACTCAACCTATAAATATAATTCGTACATCAATATATCTCTCGATTACTCAACGTCCTATCGATATACGATTATAACTTTCTATTGTATTTTCCCTTATATTAATTTCTACCCAAAGATCCCTTGTTTCCCTTAAGTTATTTCAGTAGTTACTACACTCATACTTTACTGATTTAAGTCATAAGTCATGGCTTAACCTTCCCGTAATCTAATTACTAAATTTCCCATTATGCATCTCGATCATTTTATCATCGTCGGTTCACATCCCAAGTTTACCCGTATTAAAGTTCAACCACGCCTTGACTATATACCTACTGACCTCCTCAAAGTATTTATTTAATTACAAAATTATTTCCCAAATTTCCTTTAATTCACTTCGTGGGGAAATTACAACAAAGGGCAAAATTGTGCAAATCCGGGTCGCCGAATCTATTCGGCCTTGGTTCGAATCAATTCTCCCACCGAATCGATTCGCTACAAGTAGGTCATATTCTTCTTCCTTACGTTTACGAATTTTAACTATTATAACTTTCTCGAATCTTCATGAAACTTAACAAAGTTTTCAACCAACATTACTGAGCATTATGTAAGTGTATAGGAATGATTTCCAACGTAAATCTAACATTAATTTTTGAGAAATTCAATACAAGAACCGATTTTCTTATAAAATTATTTAAAACCTTAGTTTTCATTGTTCTTCATCTCTTTCAATCAAAAACTCACATTTCTTCCATTATTAACATCATATATCTACTGATTTCATTTTCCATACACATAAGGATCCAATCTACATGCAAATCCTACCCAAGATTCTTGTGTTTAATTCTCAAAATTCCAAGAACATTAATTTATTAAAATACAAATCCTACACTACATGGGTATTATAACCTTTTAGAAACATGCATGATAAACACTTGCCTAGAGATTGCGGGTCTGATTTGTGCAGAATAATTAGTGGGGATATCATCCTCTCCTTCCGATTCATGTTCCGGCGATGGTGGTGGTTCAAAAATGGTTTGGGGAGCCTTGGAAGCCTTCTGCTCCCTCCTTTAATGGCCTCTCCATATTTTTTAACTCCTAAACCTAAGTTACCCCAGATGTATGCTAATATATCACTTGAAATTTCGTTGGTCTCTTTACCCTAAAAAGTCAAAAGATGGAAATACCCTTTTGGGTTGCCGGTTTGACCTAAAAATATCCCGGGTCCCAATCCAAACCGTCAAGTACACTTTTCTTACTATTTCGTCCCTTCTAGACACACTGACGTATTCGAAGCAACTATTTGGATGACCCAAAAATAATTCTCATGTTATTTTATAAGTTCATGTCCCAAAATGGCTGACACGCGCGTCCCGACTAAATTACCGTAGCTGCCGCATTTCGCACTCATGACAATCATAATGCTTTCTCACTAAATTATTACTCGTTCACTTAGTAATATTCAATATAATTCATACAAATAAATATTAATCCTTATCTCGCTAATTAATATTTATTTTAATTCGAATTAATTTCCTATTAATTTTCCATTTTAATTTAATTAATTCCAATACAAAAATCATTAAAAATACAGGGTGTTACATATTTCCCCCCTAATAATGGAATTTTATCTCAAAATTCAGAAAACGAATCTGGTATCCCAACTCCTTCCATTTCGTCTTTTAAATTTATGCCACTTCCCCCCACTGGCCTACGACTCAATGCGTCTACCACCACGTTAGCCTTCCTTCGGACGGTACTTGTGGGAGCCCATTTTTTATAAGTCTATGAGAGTAGCCGACCAAGTCTCGATCAATTAAACACTTGTCCCGGACCAAATCACGACTTAATTTCTACACGAGTATTTTTTAAGTGGCATAACAATAGTTATGGATATGGTAAAATCAGGTACCCAAAATATCAGATGAGATATTCAAGTATCTTATGACTAATCCACAAAATAGTTAGAGTTCCTTAAATAACTCAAATTCTATAACGATATACCAATAAATTGTACACACCAACCAGGGGTAGAGGGATTAAAACTTGAGATTTTGAGAGATACTTAATAAGAACAAGTAACCTCTCCATGGACGTAGCAAGTTGTTGAACCAAGTAAATCATTGTTGTGCGTGTGATTCCATTTACTTTCTGCCATTTGTGATTGTTTTCGTAGAATCTTTTATTGTGATATTTTTGCAATCACAATTGGCGCCGTCAGTGAGAAGCGACTGATATTCCTACGAAAGCATTCATTACCAGAAAGCCCATAATGTCTCACCACAGCACCAACATCCCCCAAGAAGACCCAGTTCCTCCTAGGGCCAAGTCTTAAATTTGCCAGCATACAAACCCCAGGTTTCGTCAGGATAGGAAACATTCTGAAAAAGCCATGGGCCACCTAGGTCTACTCATATCTATAGGTTGGTCTAACTTTATAAAGATAAGCTTCATGAACAAGAGTAGGCTGCGCGCCTCCAAGTAGAAGAAAATGCTCGCTTGCGGAGGCGACTCAAAAAAATGGAGAGAGACCTCCAAAGGGCCATTGGGAAAAGTCATCTGAGTACTCCTAATCCTTAGGCAAGAAACATTCACAGCCGAGGAAGGAGCTCCAGGAGTAACCAGGAAAAGACTAAATGTGATAAGTCAGAGCGAGCGCGATCAGAGCGTGGCCAGCAGGAGAGGCGCCACAGAAGCAGTGACAGACTTAACGAAGATTTTAGGAGCCCTCGAAAAAAAAATTTGTCCCTAGGTTCAAGGTCCGTGATAAGAAAACAAACCCTAAAGACTATGTCAGGCAATATCGACAAGCAATTACCTTATGGAGCCACAATGACGCACTTATGTGCAGAATCTCCCCTTTTAGCTTACATGATGTAGCACATAAGTGGTTTGAGAGGCTTCCTCATAGGTTAATGAGGAATTTTATAGCACTGGCTGTGACTTTCACGACGCGATTCATAACTAACAACTCTCATCCCAAGCCAATGTTGATGTAAAAAATTAGACTTGACTTAATTCTTTTAATCACAGATAATAATAATAAAGAAATATTTAGACAATGATTTTTAAAGTGGTTCAGCCCTGTGAGAATGGCCTACATCCACTATTTTTATATGGATGATTGTTTGCCCAGAATTCTCAATAGTAGTTTTACCAAGAAATTCCGAGTCCCCTGCTAATGAGGAGGTTACCATGTATTTATAGCCTTGAGGCTGTACAAATGAAAGAATAGCACGCAGCTGTCCAATAGGCGTATGTGTCTATGTGATAATAAAGAGTCATTTAATGCGCAGTATCTCTTGTGATTTATCCGGTCATTAATGCTCTGTCCGAGATGCAGCTCGGTCATTAATGCTCTGTACGAGATGCAGCTCGGACCGCCAGAGCTGTTCGGACCGTCTAAGTAGCTCGGTATTCATGAGTTGCTCGGTTCAGTGAAGTTCCTCGCAGAGCACTTATTTCTCGGAGTGTCATAGTTGGTCGGGGAGGTTGAGTTCCTCGAAGTCAAGGTGTTGCTCAGAAATATTTGTAAGTGCCCTGTAGATTGACACGTGTCTCCACTTAATTGATCCACGTCAGCAGACTAAATTTGGTATCAACAGATGCATAGAATCAGCGGGATTAAATAGCCATCCTGAATTTTAGGAGTGGTTTCCTTGTATTTAATTTTCCTTTCGAATTCATAGAATCAGACATTTTGAATTTTTCTCACCGCTTTGGTCTCCGTGCCTTTTTTGTCCTTTTAGCCGCCGGTAGCGCAAACGTCTTTCTTCGTAATCATTATTTTTACCCATTCCCAAGGTAAGGTATTTAAGCGTTGCAGAAAATCCTATCGTCTCTTGCATTTTCAAATCTGTATCTTTGATCTCTCCATTTTCTTTTCCATCTTGTGCGTTCCTCCCTTCCATCGTTCGTTATCAACTGATCTACCTTTTTTCCTGTAAGCTCTTCTTCCTTCTCTTTTTATTTCTTTTATTCATCATGGTTTACGTCGTTGAGTCTCTTGATAAATTTCGTTCTGAGTTCTCAATTCCTTCTTGGGTTATTTTGGAGGAGCTTTCTGGTCCTCCTGATTATTTTCGTTTGGCTGAGGGACATTGGTTCCCCAGTCTCTTTGTAGCCGAATGTGGCTTTTCTTTTCCTCCAAACCCCTTGTGTTTGGAATTTTGTCAGTATTTTGATGTAGTACCTGCAAAAATAGCCCCCAATACATGGAGAATAGTTAATGGAGTCCATAGATTAAACCAGATTCATGGAACTCGTTTAGGAATTCCAGAGATTATGTTTTGCTATAGATGGGTTGTTAGTGACAGTACTTTTTATTTGAAAACTAAGTTTTTAAATAGGGCTTTAGTCGTCAATCTCCCAGATGCCAATAGGGATTACTTCGAGCACGGTGTTGTTATGAAAAACTGGCAACATGCTCCATTAACTGGAAATGATGTGTATCAGGGTCCTAGAAGCCCTCCCTATGGCAATGGGATAGGTTATTTTTCCTTTACTTTATTTTTGAAATTATACTTTCTTTATGTTTGATAAAATGTGTCACTGATATTTTAATTTTCATTTATTTGCAGTTGACAGTAAAAGAAGGTCTCCAAAAGAGACAGAAGTTAATTTAAAACATCTGAAACTTATCTGGGGTTTGCATCAGACTGTTGTCGACGAGCATATCAAATCAACTTCATATTTGCTGCAGTATAAGAGTTACACCGCGTCTTTTACTGCTCGTCCGGTGATAAGTGACGTAGAACCAGTACCAGCTTCTGCAAGTTCTTCACCTGAATCACATATTCCTCTGAGTGAAAGAATGAAGAGAAGAAGAGCTCCTGCCCTCTTCGATAAATCTGCCTCTATTGTTGGAGAGGCAAAGAAAAGCAAACATGATTTCCCAGAAGAGGGGATAAGAAAAATTGATGCACCTCCTTCGGCTGCTACTGTGAAGATTGCCGAGAAGCCCCCAGCGGCTCCGAGCAAGGTCGCTGCTCCAAGCGAGGTTATAGTCATATCCTCGACTAAGACTACATCCTTGGTCGAGACCGTTGATGCTCCTCTGAGGAGGCTGAAGAAGAGCTCCTCGGTCAATTTGGCTGAATCCATTTCTCAGCCCCTAATTACTGGAAGTGATGTTCCCACTTTCATTGCTCCGAGCTCTGCCATGAGCTCGGTGAAATCTTGGATCATCCCCGAGATCCAAGGCATTGAAGAAAATATTTTACGGGATATGGTTACCACATTGACTGCTCATCATATTGCCTCAGTAAGTATTGCTAATCTAAACTTTCATTTTTCCATGTTAGGTGCTAGCACTGACTTACAGTTATTTTCTTTTTCCAGTTGGTAACTTGTTTTAATACAATTCTGAAGAAGGACGAAGCCATCAAGGCTTCCATTTCCTCTGGTGGTGTAGAAGAGGCTTTTGTAGGTCTGACGCAGTCTTTAAAAGATTCTCGTCAGAGGTACATTAATGATAAAGCTGCTTGTAAGAAGCAACTTAATTCCACTGAGTAGGAAAGAGATCAGGCTGTTGAAGTCTCCAAGGGGTTGGAGAAAAAAATAAAAGATTTGGAGGAAAAACAAAGAGCTCGAGGAGAAGTTCCAACATGCTGGAGAGTTCGAAAATAAGCTCAAATCTGCCGAGGAAGAGCTGAGTAGACTTCGTGACGTTGGTCGTCAAAAGGAAGAGGTTGAGAATAAGTTGAAGGCTGTCGAGGAGCAACTCAAGGAGAGGACCTCCTCGGAGAGACAAAAAAGAAGAAAAGCTGTTAAGAAATCCTTCAGTGCTGGCTGGGATAAGGGGTGGAATAAAAGTTTGGCTACCATGGTTTCACAAATAGAATATGGCAGCCTTAAATATTTCAGAGATGGCTAGGTGGCTGCCCTGAAAGAGATGAAGGTCGATGAGAGTTCAAACCTATTTCATCAACACATTCTTGGCTCCCCTCCTACTCCTGGGGAAGAAGAAGAGGATGAAGCTGCCTCTGAGGAATCTTCTATGATGGTTGGGGATCAGGTCCCTACTGTTGAACTTCGCTTCCAACAACCCCAACCAACTATTACTCCTATCGAGAAGCTTCAGTCAACCAACATTTCAGCCGAGCAGCTTCTAGTACCCACCGAGCAACCTTCCATGCCATCCGAGTAACCTTCCCCCTCGTCCCAGCTGCCTGAGAAAGTTTTGGGAGACAAGGAGAAGGTGTGAAGTTGTTCTCTATTTATTTTTGTCAAATATAACTTTGAACTATGTACTCCTCCTTTATGATGTAATAAAATTTGAAATTTTTGTTGTTCATATTGTTGATTTTTCTCTTCTCGCTCTGCTTTCATTCTTCTTGTTCTGTCTGCATTTTATTGATTCTTTCTATCTCTTTGCTAGTTTATGGCCAGGATGGAACTCTTGTCAGCTCACGATACTGAGTTGATGAAAAAATGTAATGAATATTTCAAAGCTGGCCATATAAACTTGGATGATGCACAAATTTTTGGTATCCTGGGATCAGATGCCTCCGAACAAGCAGTGGAGGCTTACCAATATCTGAAGTTTTTGCTCGACCGAGCTGTAGGCAATAATGTGGCTTATTACGAGATGATTGAAGATCTTCAAGGAATTGTTACAGACCTTCAACAGCAGTATAAGGAGTCCTCTGCCCTTTTGCATCAGGGGTATGAGAAAAAGTATCAGCAACTAAATGCTGACAAAGGATATGATAAGCTCATTGATGCTTATGATATTAAGGAGAGGACTTTGAAGACAGAGGTTGAAGAGCATAGGCAGATCGCCCAATTGTTAGAGGAGGAAAACAATAATCTTCGAGAAGAGATATCTCGGCTGAAGTCTGAAGCATCTACTTCGAGCATTTTGGTCCCTGTCAACGACGAGGGTTTCTCTTTCTTGAAAGTCGAGAATGCCAATTTAAGAGATGAATTGGAGACTTTAAATAGGGCTGGGTCTTCTACTTCTGCTCGGGGATGAGGAAGAGGTTCTCGGGGACGATCAAGGGCTGCTCAGCTTACCATTGAAGAGGCAAGAACTCAAGCTTCTCTGGAAAATCAACCAGTCCAGTTGGTTGCGAAGAATAAGGCTCTGGCAGAGATGTCCAAGAAAATTCTGAACCTGGGAGAGAAGCTATCTTCACAAAAATCTGCCTTGGAGAGTAAAGAACTTTTAATAAAGAACCTCCACGAGCAACTGGATAGGTTAACCTATCAATTTCACAAGCATCCCAGAGAGTTCTGGATGGTTGGTTATAATTAAGCCCTCTACCATCTAGATGATCGGATCCAAAATGCAAATAATGAGGGTTACAAGCAAGGATGGCTAAATGCCTTAGGTGTGCTGCAGTTGGAACAGGGTCACTATTTGTGGGATTACCATGACCCTGGGTTGCTCGAGTTGCCAGTGCCACCCTTTAAACTGGATATGAGCTGGATTCCTGCTCGGGCTATTCCTCGATGCCTGATTTCGAAGTACCTCGGTGACTACAGTCTTCATTCTAACTTCCAGATATCTCGCCCCGAGCACTTACTTGCTCGGCCATCAGTAATGAACGTCAGGATGCTCAGAGATCTGAATTTTAAAAATTCCCCCTATGCTTTAGACGATCCTCCCGCTGGTGAAGAACCTATTTCAAAAGCAGAGGGGAAGAAGCCAATAGAATAGGTTTCTTGATGTAATAATTTTTCTATGTATTTCATTCTCAATGTATTTCGTTTTGGATTTAATGAAAAACTTTTAATTTTCTTTGTAATCTTGATTATCATTGTCTTGAAAATAGCATGTATATCTGCTAAAAAGACAATATTTTATGTTATTTAAATTATCGACCAACTAGAGTTGGTGAAAATTTATTGTTGACTATCTGAATTGATTGCCTGCCGACCAAGTAGATTTGGTGACATTTTATTTCTTGACCAACTGTGTATATCTGTTAAAAAGATAACAATATTGGTGATATTTTATTTCTCGACCAACTATGTATATCTGTTAAAAAGATAACAATATTTAAATTGTCGACCAACTAAAGTTGGCGAAAGCTTATTGTTGAATTGTTCTGATGACCAAGCAGAATTGGTGATATTTTTGTTTCTCGACCAAATTCGGTGGTAATCTAAAATGTCATAATTAAAAAATTTATCACTTTTTAATTTTTAAGCCCTGAAATGACTTTCATTTGTTTACCCAACTGTTTCTGACCAACCGGAGTTGGTGGTTTTTGTTCCCGATCAACCTTAGTCGGTATATTTTCATTTCCGACCAACCGGAGTTGGTGGTTTTTCTGAAATTTTTCATTTACGACCAACTATAGTTGGTGGATTTTCTTCCCAACCAACCGTAGTTGGTATTTCTGGGAAATTTTTATTCCCGACCAGCATTAGCTGGTGGATTTTCTTCCCAACCAACCTTAGTTGATATTTCTGGGAAATTTTTATTCCCGACCAGCATTAGCTGGTGGATTTTCTTCCCTACCAACCGTAGTTGGTATTTCTGGGAAATTTTTATTCCCGACCAGCATTAGCTGGTGGATTTTCTTCCCAACCAAACTTAGTTGATATTTCTGGTAAATTTTTATTCCCGACCAGCATTAGCTGGTGGATTTTCTTCCCAACCAACCTTAGTTGGTATTTCTGGGAAATTTTTATTCCCGACCAGCATTAGCTGGTGGATTTTCTTCCCAACCAACCTTAGTTGGTATTTCTGGGAAATTTTTATTCCCGACCAACTTATAGTTGGTGGATTTTATTCCCAACAACCAACCTTAGTTGGTATTTCTGGGCTTGCTGCGTAGTGTGTAGCACTAGTACTCCGTGAAAAAATTTTAACAAAAGGAGAGAATTGGGTAGAATATTCATATTTTATTTATACTGATGAAACTGCATTACTGATAATATTTGCGCAGGTGCTCTGCATTCCATACATTCTTAAACTTCTCCCCTTATAAAGTTTCTATTCTGTAGGTTCCTGGTCGAACAACTTCTGTAACTCGGTAAGGTCCATGCCAGTTCGCTTCCAGTTTGTTGTGCTTTTGAATCACTTTCTTTAGCACATAGTCTCCTTCTTTCAGGTCGCACTTCTTCACTCTCTTGTTGTAGAACAAAGATGTCCGTTGCTGGTAAGCAGTATTCCTGATGGCTTCTTCTTCTCTAACTTCCTCGAGCATGTCCAAGTCTAACCTTCTCATTAAGTCGCTGACAGGGGAGTTAAAGTTCAGCACGCGGTGTGTTGGGAGGCCCAAATCGGCAGGTATAACAGCTTCACTTCCAAATGCCAGCATATATGGAGATTCTCCAGTTGCTGCTCGGGGAGTAGTACGATAATCTCATAGTACTGAATGTATCTCGTTGATCCAGTTTGCTTTCGCGTCATTCAGTCTTTTCTTCAAGCCATTTAGCAGCGTTTTGTTTATCACTTCAGTTTATCTATTGCTTTGGGGATGGCCTGGTGCCGAGTGGATTTTCAAGATATTTGACTGATGACAATAGGCAGCGAACTCCTCATTATCAAATTATGTTCCATAGTCGGTGATGAATGCATAGGGAAGACCGTATCTACAAATGATATTTTTTCAAATAAATTGGTACACCTTTTCGTACGTCATGTCGATAAGAGGCTCAGCTTCAACCCACTTAGTAAAGTAATCCACTGCGACGACGAAATATTTAAATCTTCCTCTGGTTGTTGGAAGCGGCCCAACCAAGTCAATTCCCCACATGGCAAATGGCCAAGGGGAAGTAATGGGTGTCAACAATGCTTGGGGAGTTCTTCGGATAGTGGAGAAACGTTGACACTTGTCACATTTCTTGGCATAGGCTATATAATCAGCCCTCAATGTTGGCCAATAGTATCCTTGCGTCATCACTCTTTGCAAAAGCGTCCGACCTGCTACATGGGCTCCACAGGACCCTTCATGGACCTCTTTAATCAAGTCTTTCACCTCGGAGGGATGCACACATCTTTGCAAACCTGCTATAATTCCTCATCTGTATAGAATACCATTAGTCAGTAAATAACGAGCAACTTTAAACTTCAATTTTTTGGCTGCGAGTTTGTCAATCGGTAATTCTCCCTCCTCAATATATGCCCTGATGGGATCCATCCAAGATGGCCCTAAATCAAGGGTAATAAAATTCATCGTCAGATCTTCATCTATGCTACGACCAGCTAGAATTTCAATTGGGATTGTTCTTCGTAGCTCGGTACGAGTAGCTGATGCTAATCGAGCTAAAGCATCTGCTCTTGCATTCTCCATTCTTGGTATTCTAACCAGTTGAACAGTGACAAATTCCGATACCAATTCCATTGCCTTTGCATGGTACTTAATCATCAACTCTCCTTTTACTGTATATACACCAAGCATTTGGTTTACAATCAACTGTGAGTCACTGCATACGATTACCTATTCTGCCTTCATGGTTTTTGCCAGACTAAGACCTACAATCATCGCTTCATATTCGGCCTCATTATTAAAAGCTTGAAATTGAAATCGCAGAGCATATTCTATATCGATCTCGTCTGGAATTTTCAATACAATCCCAGCTCCACTACCTGAGGTGCATGATGAGCCATCCACATATAGGTTCTATATAGGTATTTCATCCTCAAACTTCTTATTGGACAAAGTTCCTCGATGGAATATTTGTTGCTCCTTCATCTCCATTTCTACCACACCTCGCTGCTCGTCGACCTTCTCCTCTTACTCTCCGACCAACTTAAGTTGATCGGGGTTTAAATTTGATGATCCTATAACATTCACAGGTTGGTCGGTGTTCAGCTTTTGCTCCTCGGGGGTATCAGGATAAGTGAACTCTGACCCTTTAGTGACGATCTAGGTTCATAAATTATATCATATTCACCGAGTTCTATTGCCCAATACATCAATCTCCCTGATTTTTCTGGTTTATGAAGAGCTTGCCTCAACGATATATCGGTATATACGACTATGGTATGAGCCTAGAAGTATGGCTTCATTCTTCTACTCGCTTCGATTAGTGCCAGTGCCAACTTTTCCAGTTTTGGATATCTGATCTCTGCTCCTCGGAAGGCCTTACTAGTGTAAAAAATTAGTTTTTGTACTCCATCCTCTACTCTTATTAATGCCGAGCTAACTGCATTTTCTGAAACTGCCAGATACAAGTACAACCTTTTTCCCATCACCGGTCTGGACAACAATGGAAGTGTTCCCAAATATTTCTTCAATTCTTGAAAAGTTTTCTCGCATTCTTCATTCCATTCAAAAGTCTTTCGGAGCATTTTGAAGAATGGGAGGCATCTATCAGTTGCTCGCGATCCAAATCTGTTAAGTGCTGCTACTCGCCCTGTAAGACTTTGCACTTCTTTCTTCGTCGTTGAAGATCGTAGTCCCAATAGATCTTTGATCTTTTTAGGATTTGCTCCAATGCCTCGTTGATTGACAATATACCCGAGAAACATGCCTTCTCGTACTCCAAATATGCACTTAATCGGGTTCAACTTCATTTGATATTTATCTAATTGATCAAAGGTCTGGCATAAGTCAACTAGATGGTCAGCAACTTTCTTGCTCTTTGTCAGCATATCATCAACATAAACTTCCATATTGCAACTGATTTGCTCTGCAAACACCTTGTTCATCAGCCGCTTATATGTTGCACCTGCATTTTTCAAACCAAAAGGCATAACATTATAACAATAAGTTCTCCAAAGGGTAATGAAAGAAGTACTCTCCCTGTCTTCAGGTTTCATTTTAATCTGTTTGTAACCAGAATAAGCATCCATGAAGCTCAACAGCTCGTGTCCCGAAGTAGCATCCACTAATTGATCAATTCGGGGTAAGGGAAAATGATCCTTTGGACATGCCTTGTTGAGGTCGGTGAAGTCTACACACATCCTCCATTTGTTGTTCTTCTTTTTCACCATCACTACAATTGCTAACCAGTCTGGATATTTAACATCTTCAATAAAGCAAGCTTTCTGGAGCTTCTCGACCTCCTCCTGTATAGCTTGGTTCTTCTCGGGGCTGAACACTCTTCTTCTTTGCTTCACTGGCTTGATCTCTTTATTCACATTGAGCTCGTGACATAAGAAATTTGGGTCTATTCCGGGCATATCCTCATGACTCCAAGCAAAAGTTTGTTTCCTGCTTTTTAAGAAAACTATCAACTCCTGTTTTAGTGAGGCATCTAACGACGAACCTATCTGAGTTGTTCGTTCAGGGTGCTCGTCGTCCAGAATGATGTTTTCAGTAGCTTCCACCACCTGACCTTTCACGAGTTGCGACTCGTCTCTAGGATCCAATGTTTCAATTTCGGCACCCTCATCTACCTGATAGGTAGTAGTCTTTTTCTTAAATTTCTCCAGTTCCTCCTGCTCGATAGATGAATAGTAGCATTCCCGAGCTACCTTTTGATCACCCTTCACCACTCCTACTCCAAAATTAGTTGGAAATTTTAGGCATTGATGTACCGTAGACGGTACTGCTTCGAACTTCTTCAATCCTACCCTTCCCATGATGATATTGTAGGCTGATTGAACATTCTTATCCATTACGAAGAAGTGTAATCTTTTTGTTCGACAAGCAGGCCATGTACCAATGAACATATCCAACTTGATCGTTCCAAGTGGAAAAACTTTCTCGCCAACAAAACCGAGGAGGGGCCTATGGTAAAGCTCCAACTGAGATAACTTTAGATTTAAGCTGTCGAAGCGCGAGTAGAACATAATATTAGCCGAGCTACCATTATCAACCAGTACTCTCAAGATCATCACTTCCTTCATTCTCATTTTGATCACTAATAGGTCATCATGAGGATACAGCACACATGCGAGGTCATTTTTTGAGAAACCGATGACCAGTTTTTCTTTATTGACCTTCCTCGTGCGATCATCTTCAGCCAAGTTTATTCGTTGAATATATGAACAAGCTTGAGCCTTATGGAGGTAAGATTTTCTCTCTACGGTAAGGTCTCCACCTCCTGAATCTCCACCTGTAATAACATTGTAATTAAATGATCCAAAACGTATTGAAAATACCTCACGTTCTGGCTGCCTTGGTCTTTTGGGAAGATCGTGGTCGTCTTCTGGATCATCTTCGTGGTCTATTTTCTTGTTCTCCTCTGCTCGACGAGGATATCTAGACCTTTTTCTTGCTCGGTCGTTGTTTCTTCTTTTATTTCTACGATCAACATACTTTGCCAGTTTTCCTCATCTAATGAGTGCTTCGATTTCATTCTGAAGAGCTATGCAATTTTTGGTCGTGTGGCCATGATCCTTGTGGAACTCGCAATATTTGGCCTTATTCCTCTTGTCAGGGTCTGACTTAATTTTCTCTGGCCAATTTAACTCCTCACTGTTCTTGATTTCTTCTAGTACATGGTTGATGTCTACCTTCAAAGGAGTATAATTTTCAAATTTCTTTAATACCTCCCATGATGGCTTTATTTTTGAGTGCTTGTCACCACCATTGTTCTTATGCTCTTTCTTTTTTGCCTTATCAAGCTCCACCTTGGTCTCTTTGGTATCCATATTCTTCTTTGCAACCATAGCCTCCTCGGCATTCATGATCTTGGCCGCTTTTGCCATCAATTCTGACATGGTTCTGGGTGGATCTTTAGCCAAAGTGTAATACAACTTGCTGGGCAACAACCCGGTCATAAGAGCAGTAATCGTTGTCTTTTCCTCATAATCAATAACTTCGAGTTTATTGTTATTGAAACGAGTTATATAATCCCTGGTGCTTTCACCTACCTTTTGTCTAACACTTAACAAGTGTGCTACTCGTTTAACATGTTTTGCTCCAAAGCAGAAGTTTCCAATAAAGAGCTCGGCCAGTTAAAAGAAGGTTGAAATCTTACCCCGAGGAAGATTATTGTACCATATTTGAGCAGATCCTGTAAGAGTTCCCGAGAATGCCCTGCATCTCATCTCATCTGGCACATCATAGATGTCGGCAGCAGCTTGGTATTGCTCTATATGAAGGACAGGGTCGGTTTTTCCATCATATTTAGGAGTCACAACAGGTGCTTTGAACTTTGATGGTGTGGGAAAATCCACAATTGCTTGGACAAAAGGTGTCCCTTAGACAAAAGTTCTTTGTAGGGGATTCTTGGACTTAGCCATTTCCCCTAGTCTATCCTCCAACCTTTGAATAAAACCTTTTCACGCATTATTTCCCTCCTCGGGCCTATTGGTTCGAGCAATTGATCGTGTTGAATTCGCTTCCTGGGATCTATCTTGGCGAGCAACTGGTTGTGATTGGGCAGAACCCTCTCTTAGATCAAATGGTCGTCGAAAGTTTCTCGACATAGCCTTAAGAGGACTTTTATTCTTCCTAGGGCCCAATCGATCAAAAGGAGAGACCCTACTTAATCTTTCCAGTGCACTGGTCCTTTCTGGAGAGAGAGTAATGTGTTGTTCAGTATCCGCGGCTCGTACTGACGAAGTTCTACCCGGTTGATAAGAAAAATCTTCAGATTTCTCAGTGTGATATGAATCGCTTTGCCTAAGGCGTGAAGAAAGTAAACGAGTATTTCTTTGGACACTTCGTTGTCCCGAATAGGTTTATGCTCCACCTTGGATAGTTTGCATGAGTTGTCACATTATTTCTTGCATGGTTGTCTGACCTTGAGCCAAACTGGCCATGATTCCAGCCAGATCTTGGATATTTGGAGGTGCGGATGGATTTGGGGGGTTTCCAGCGTTTCGATTGTGGGATTCAGGATTGTCAGCCATTGGGGATGAATTATTTTTGGTGAAAAACGAAAATTACAGTCATTTCCCATAGACGACGCCAATCTGTTGATGTAAAAAATTAGACTTGACTTAATTCTTTTAATCATAGATAATAATAATAAAGAAATATTTAGACAATGATTTTTAAAGTGGTTCAGCCCTGTGAGAATGACCTACATCCACTATTTTTATATTGATGATTGTTTGCCCAGAATTCTCAATAGTAGTTTTACCAAGAAATTCCGAGTCCCCTGCTAATGAGGAGGTTACCATGTATTTATAGCCTTGAGGCTGTACAAATGAAAGAATAACACACAGCTGTCCAATAGGCGTATGTGTCTGTGTGATAATAAAGAGTCATTTAATGCGCAGTATCTCTTGTGATTTATCCGGTTATTAATGCTCTGTCCGAGATGCAGCTCGGTCATTAATGCTCTGTACGAGATACAGCTCGGACCGCCAGAGCTGTTCGGACCGTCTAAGTAGCTCGGTCTTCATGAGTTGCTCAGTTCAGTGAAGTTCCTCGCAGAGCACTTGTTGCTCGGAGTGTCATAGTTGGTCGGGGAGGTTGAGTTCCTCGAAGTCAAGGTGTTGCTCAGAAATGTTTGTAAGTGCCCTGTAGATTGACACGTGTCTCCACTTAATTGATCCACGTCAGTAGACTAAATTTGGTATCAACAGATGCATTGCTCGCTATGAAGTAGATGCCACAGGAGAACCTCCGAGACTACGCTAAAAAATATTGGGAAGTTTCTAATGAGATTGAGGATTGCTCGGAGTAGGTTGCCGTAGCATACTTTAAAATTGACTTGTTGACCACCTCTTTGCTGCACCAATCCCTCACTAAGAAGGAGTCCATCACTATCGATGATCTTATGGATCGTATCGAAAAGTACGCCAAGGTGGAAATCGTGGTTCATCCTAATGGGGGAGACAATGGTCGAGCGAAGACGAACAAGGGAATGGAGAAAAATGATACCTAGAATAAGGGAAGCAAGAATTGGGGCAAGAATATAAACAAGATTGATCCCTCCAAAGCGTTATAGGCTATTGACACAATCTTTAAGGAACCTATTTACAAAAAATTTAGTAAGAGAAAGGACGAACCTTTCATCAAATGGCCTAAGAAAATGGGCGGCGACCCAACCAAAAGGAATAATGCCTTGAGATGCATGTTCCACTAGGAGGGCGATCACCGAATTGAGAATTGTAAAGCTTTTAAGTCACACTTGGAAGAGCTAGTTCAGTCAGGACACCTCAATGAGTATGTTGAAAAGAAAACAAAGAAAGTCGCAGCCAAAGGCGACCAAAATCTAGATAATGTCCTCAACGATGATACATAACATGAGTTCGTAGTAATCTGTGGGGCATCAGACCTTCAGCAGATCCAAGGTAATACCGTTCAAATGGAACTCAAGAAGGTGACTGCCTTGATGGAAGATTTTCAAATTGACCCTGCCAAATCCCAGGCAGGAAAGCCTCGGTGACGAGAAGACATTGATTACACCAAGAACATTGTGCTTATCGAAGGAGACTTGGTTGGGGTAAGGACCCCACATAATGATGTGTTGGTGTTCACACTCAGAATTGTCAATTGTGATATTGACAAGCTACTTATGGACTAGGGAAGTTCATCCGAAGTGATGTACCTAGAACTGTTCCATAAACTGAAGCTAAATATTGCCGACCTCAAAGAATCCACTGTTCCATTATTCGACTTTGCAGGAAGGATCACGATGCCATTATGAAAGATAATCTTGCCAGTCAAGGTTGGAAATATCTCAAAGTTAATTAAGTTTTTAGTGATGGACATTGAGTCCTCATACCATGATATTTTGGGCAGAGGTTGGCTTCACAACATAAAGGTTGTGCCATCCACCCATCATCAAAAGTTAAAATGCATTACAGATTGAGGAGTGATCGAGATTCGTGGCGACCAGGCTACGGCCAGAAAGTGTTTTATTGCAGCTATTTGTCCAAAGAAAGAAAATAAGAAGGAATGAGAGAATGCCTAGGAGAAATGCCAGGAGGGGGATGTTCTCTTTAAATAGTAACTACGATATGGTCGACCATGGGTAAAAGAGACCAGGGTCCACCTCGTCGATAGGGTCGTAGAAAGTCTGGAGGAAGTTGTAGCCGATGAAAACTTGACAAAGAGGAAATTTTTTATTAGGAATGCTCTCACTGATCAAGAAAAAAGGGAGTTGGTTGCACTTCTCAAAAGTAACTTAGATGTTTTCACTTGGGAGCCTTATGACTTACCAAGGATTGACCCCAACGTGGCCTATAATTGCCTTCACATCAATCTCACCTTCAATCCAATCACTCAAAAGTCTCACCAAACATCCCCCGAGAAGGCTAAGGTAATGGAGAAAGAAATAAGGAAGCTATTGGATGCAGGATCCATCAGGGAAGTTCAGTTCCCTGTATGGTTATCCAACCCAGTGGTGGTAATCAAAAGCAATGGCAACTGGTGAGTTTACATCAATTTCACCGACCTCAATAGGGCATGCCCTAAGGATAGCTTCCCTCTCCCAAAAATAAATCAGTTGGCTGATGCCACGGCAACACATGAGAGGATGAACTTCCTAGACACTTACTCAAGTTATCACCAGATCCTCTTATACGGGTCCGACGAGGATAAGACCTCATTTATAACCTCAATCGGGGTGTACTATTAAAAGGTCACGCCGTTTGGCCTCAAGAACGTAAGGGCAACTTAACAAATATTGGTAACCATGATGTTTAGTAAACAGATAGGAGGAATGATGAAAGTATGCATGGAGGATATGCTTATTAAAAGCAAGGATAAGGCCAATCGCCTTTCAAATTTAGCAACAACCTTTGGGATCCTCAGGAAGTATTGGATGAAGCTCAATACAAGTAAGTGTTCATTCAGGAAACTTCTTATGTTATCTAGTACGTAAGAGCGGAATCGAGGCCAATCCAGACTAAATCGATGATATCACTAGCGTCCAGCCTCAGACGTTGAGAGATGTTCAGAAGCTTACTGGAATTCTTGCGGTGCCTAATCTCTTCATTTTCAAGTCTTTGAAATGTTGTCGACCATTATTCCAGCTTCTAAAAAAGGGCAAAGGCCTCACATGGGACAATGACTGCTCATGAGCTGTGGAATAAATCAAGTCCTACCATAGCAAGCCGCCATTACTTGTAATCCCAAATGACGGAGACCAACTGTATCTTTACCAGGCAGTATCAGACCATGCTAATGTAATACCCTGTATTTTTATGGCATTTAATTATGGGATTGATTAAATTGAATTGTGATAAATTAATTTAATTTTAATTCGAATTTTTAAAACAAATATTTACTAGCGTGACGAGAGTTAGTAATGATTGGTAAGAATACTGTTAAATATTACTAGATGAGTAAATTAATATATGAGATTGAATTTATTAAAATTTTCGCGAGTGAATAATACACTAATTACAGAAATTAAGCCGGGACGCGCATGTGTTGTGTTAGGACTAAATTAATAGAATAAAAAGTGAATTAATAATGAGTCACCTGTATGGTCATTTAGAGTGTGCCAATGTGTCCGGAAGGGCCGGGATAGTCAGAAAGTGTACCCGGGAGTTTAGTTTGGGTCTCAGGACATTTTTAGGCCTAATCGGTAACCTAGGAGGGCATTTTGGTAATTACCCATTTTAGGCCTTAATTATGGACAAAAATTGGAGTGTTATATATGATGAGAGCTAGAGTCCTCGAGGGTTAGAAACCTTGGAGTTACAGAGAGGATAAGTAAGAGAGAAGAGAGAAGGCTTCCAAGGAGGAGAGCCACCAACCCTACACCACTTTCATCAATTCCACCAACAACACGCAAATCGGGAGAAGGGAAACATTCCTATACCACTCAAATTCGTCAGACCAGACCTTGATTTCCAGGCAAGTATCTAACTTGTTGTTCTTTAGTTGATAAAATATCCATGCTAGTGTAGGAATGAATTCTCTTATGTCTTCATGAAAATAAAATGTTGTTTGGGAGATTTTTATTGCAAATTTGGAGTAGAACCTATGTTAGGATGGCTATCTGTCATCTGTAAAATATTATCCACGAAATTGATGCCCAGTAGAGATAGAAATCTGGAAATTAAATGAATTCTTGAGAAATTGGATGAAGTAGTGTTATATGATAAATTCTTGAATTAATCCCCTTTAATGACGATTCTTGATGAATTGGTTAATGTTTTACGTTGGAAATCTTCTATATTGGTTTATATAACGTTCATGATGTTTGGTTGGGAGTTTGGGACATGTTAATAGAGGTTTAAGGATTTATATTGGATGAAAATCGTAGGTTAGAATTGCAGAAACTGGGCCAACACCTGCTTGATCGATCGATCGACTCAAGAATGTCGATCGATCGACTAGATCGATAAATTGGATCGATCGATCGACCCCTTCTCATCGATCGATCGACTCCTCCAGAAAACTAAAACTTCTTCCCCTTTTTATGTTAATCCAATTCCAAATGTGTAAGGACCCTTGGACATAATTTAAATATCATAATGGGACATGAGAAGGACCAGTAGGGTATAAGTAGAGTCCGGGTAAGGCGAGTTTATGTGAAATTTAACCATGGGGTTTCGGGGATATAAATTGAGTGAGAAATTGTGTGTACGTTAAAGTAGGTCTTGGAAGAATTTAGAAAGACTTAGACCAGTAGGGTAATGAGGGTACACCTACTGATTTTATATTTATCGAGAGGGTACACTTCGAGAGTCGAGAAGTACTCACGGAATTACAGTAATTGAGAGAATGAAAAGAATAATTCAATTATACGTAGAACTCGAGCGTTATATGCTACGCATAGCTATAACATATTATGGGCCGTGGGCTTACCTAGCTAAATTACGTGAATATATATATATATATATATATATATATATATATATATATATATATATAAAATATGGTATATTTGTGTGTAATCATAGCCGCGCTACTTGCTATAACGGAAGTTTCGCGTCGGGACAGTCTTATCTCTATTGGACCTTTATGGGGGATATTGACTTATACCCTAGAATATAGCATCCTTGGTACAGGCTATCCGTGAGTAATAGTCAGACAGTCCTAAGAGATGTGAAGGTATATGCTGACCTCTTAGTGACTTGGAACTATGCTTCGCCTCCAATATGTGTGTTTTGTGTTAATACAATTCAAGAGTGATTCCGAACTAGTATTTCCCTTTTGTACGAGAGATACGGGGACTTGATAACAGAGTATGCCATCACCATAGATTTATGTGGGGTGCGTTATTAGTATATGTATATTATGAGTGATAAATATACGTACCTATGATTAATCTATTCTATTGTTCTTATAAGTAGATTAAATTGAATAATTAATATTAAATGAATTAAGTGATTGAGAACTTAAGTCTGTATTGAGATGAATATAACTAGCTTAAAATATTCCTAATAAAAGGGTCATCAGATATAATCTATGGTTATGCGATCACTTGGATTAGGCCTAGTGAATAAAGATATGGTTAGACTAGTTTACTGGGTTAGACTTAACTAGGTTAATTCGATAGTACATTAGGCGTGCACTCTGGTTGAGAGGTGAGAACTCTCAAGTGAGTGTCGAGGTACTAACATGTATGTATTATCAACTGGTAAGCATTTTAAATACTTGCTAAACTATTTTAAAGTTGTTTTACACTCGGGCTCTGACTCGTTTTCTGTCATCTTTTCTTCCTCTTCTGTGTGTGTGTGTGTGTATATATATATATATTTTAGGTGCCCAGCCACAGGGGTGTCAGGCATAGCTCATTGGTCAGTGGACATATTGCAGCTTGTGTTGGAGTTTCAGGTCCTTGCAGTAGACGATTCCTCCTTTGACTTCTCAGTTTTCTATTTAGTCTTTTTAGTTAGGGCATTTGTCGCCCATTTTCAAATTCTATTTAGACTTGATAGAGATTTTGTACTTTTTTATTGTTTTAGTATTCAGTTTTTACTTGGGATGGTTTCATCTATTACGTTGGCCTTAGATGTGGATATTTATTTGGATTGATTAATTTAGTTGGCTCATTTCACTTGAATGGTTTGATTTTTAGCGTTAGTAGTATTCATAAATGGGTTTATGCATATAAGATTTTAACAATACAGTTTAATAAATAAAATTAAATGTTTTGACACCTAGCTTAATTATTTATTAGGTGATTAATAAAGAAAATTATTTTACGACAGTGATACTAAGAATGAACCAACCAGACACTTTGATTTAATTTAATAAAGAACTAATCACCCGGTATTTAATTAGGCGGGGTGTCCTTGCTAAAAGGAGGGGGGACAACACCTGATTTACTATGCCAGTAAGACACTACTAGACGCTGAACAATGGTACTTGCCTCTGGAAAAAATCGTTTATGCACTGGTCATTGCTTCAAGGAAGTTAAAGCATTACTTTGAGGCTCACTCCATAATCACAATCACCTCTTATCCACACAAGACTATTCTACGAAAGGCCGACCTTTATGGATGACTCTCGAAGTGGTCGATCTAACTTAGGAGATTTGATATTTACTTCCAGTATAGAACGACGATCAAGGAAAAGATCCTAGCATATTTCATTATTGAGTTCACATGAGATCAGCCAATAGATGAACTAAATAGTGAGTAGTCAATGGAATAAGAATCACAATTCAAAGGTTGGACCTTGTATGTTGATGGAACCTTAAATTCCAAGGGGCAGGAGTAGGGATTATTCTCATCACCCTCGAAGACACCGTAATTGAGCACGGAATTAGATTGGGATTTTAGGCCTCCAACAACAAAACTGTGTACGAAGCATTGATCATCGATTTTCAAAAAGCCAAACTACTGGGGGAAAAGCGCCTCCACATATTCGGTGATTCTAAACTGGTCTTCAAGCAGGTAAGTGGGGACTTTAATTCTAAAGACGATTGAATGGAAGTGTACCTCATCGTAGTAAGATGACTCATGACAGAATTTGAAAAGGTGAAAATTCAACAGTTCCCTCGAGGACAGAACAGTCACGCTGACGCTTTAGTAGTACTAAGCTCAACAATTGACTCTGACCTAAGAAGAACAATTTAGATAGACTTCCTCGCGTAGCCCAGTATCGACCAGACAGTCGTAGACGAGAAAGTCCTCCTCACATATAAGGCCCCAAGTTGGATGGATCCTATCATAAATTATATATGGAGTGACATAATGTCAGACGGTATGAGGTTGGCTCATCAAATTAGGGTCAAGGTTACTCGTTTCTACTTCAACCTAAAAGGGAAGCTTTATAAGAAATCATTTACAGGCCCTTAACTCTAGTGCATTCACCCACAAGATGCGAGACAAGTACTTAGTGAGCTCTATGAGGGCATCTATGGGAGTCACGTATGTGGAAGATCATTAGCCTTTCACACGATCAAGGAAGGATATTGGTGGCCTCGTATGCAAAAAGACGTTGGTGCATATGTTCGCAAATGCGAAAGTGCCAGAAGCACTCACCTATGGACCATAAAATCACTCACTAGCTCGTGGCCTTTCGCTCAACAGGGTCTATACGTTGTGGGACCACTACCTACTGCACTTGAAAATCGTAAGTATCTATTGGTTGCCATAAATTACTTCACCAAATTGGTAAAGACAGAACCATTGGCAAATATTAAAGATTCTAACATGATAAGGTTCATATGGAGGAACATCATAACTCGCTCTAGGATACCAATAGTTTTCGTCACCGACAACGGTACACAATTTGAAAGTGGTTTCTTTTAAACTTTTTGTGATGAGCACAATATAAAGCATCAATTCAGTTCTGTGGCGTATACCAAAGTAATGGGAAAGCAGAGGCTTCCAATAAATCCATAATTGATGGACTAAAAAAATAGTTGGAAAGAGCTGAAGGTTCCTGGGTGGATGAACTCCCTTATAATCTACGAACTTATCTTACCATACCCAGGAAACCAACTGGGGAAACACCTTCGCATTCACTTACGAAATATAGGTCATCATCCCTTTAGAAGTAGGTTTTCCCACTATGATAACCCCTCTAGTTGACCAAGACCTCAATGATGGAGCACTACGCACTGAGCTTGACCTATCAGATGAGCGACGATAGCTGAATTTGATCAAGCTGGACTCCTACCAACAAATATTGGCTAAGTAGTACAATAAGAAGGTCAATCTGAGGAAGTTTTTAATAGGGGACTATGTCCCAAGAAAAGTCTTCAGTACTGATGTAAAACCATCAGACGACAAACTGGGACCATACTATGAAGGACCCTTCGGAGTAATCAAAGACGATCTTCAAGGAGCATATCACTTCGAAACGCTGGAGGGCAGGGAGATACCAAGAGCATGGAATGCAACCAATATTAAGAAGTTTTACTTTTAGATCTTTTCTTTTATCTTTTAGTTAGTTTATGCAAATTTTTATTTTACAAACATTATGCTGCTCAGACAGTATTCAATGAATAAAGGCCGGATTGACCCCTTTTCTTTCATATCTTTACATTGGTTACTTAACTTTTATCGATAACATCTCATTAATACGCACCCTTTCCAAGCGATGTCTCCATCATGCATGACTAAACTTATGAGATTATTACAAGTCGTTCAACTTGCTTTTAAAATGTGGAAACTTAGCAGGCCGAGTAGGGTTCGTAGCAATTACAGTGAGTCATAGATTCGTTTCAATTATTACGTCCCTTAGGTTCTTGTTGTAAACACAAGGAACCTCGTGGGTTACTCCAATAACCACAAAACCTCTACAGAGGATCCTTAGGCAACAAAAGCCCACTTATGTTAGTCGCCAACATTTTTGGTAAAAAAAACCCACTCGAGCAGATGGCCCATTAACTACGTACATTCTCGCCATCATCTTACTTAGGCCTAAGGGAGTGTGACGACACGACCTAAAAGGTAATATAGATGGAACGACATAACTAGGGCTTATGGGACCTGGGGAATGAATAAACACAAAAACATGTAACCATTAATATCTCTCAATATCATTTAGTTATATGTGAAGCTCAAAATGATAAATTTAGAGTCAAAAAGATAATTGGTTGAGTGATTATATAATAAACCAAATGTTTAGTGAGCATGATCTCGAAACATCGATAAACGATAAACAATTATTTTTTCATTAAAATGAAAAGTTACATTTACAATCAAAACTAGAATATGCAAAGAATTTACAATGACCCAGGATGGCGAGCAAGGTAATTTTCTACACTTGCTCTTCGAACATCATCTGAATGAGGCATAAGCCCTCTCCTGTATCTTCTAAATGATGCTCCAGAATCCAAGCAGGAATAACATCTACTCGGATCAACTGATTATCCCTGGAAAAGGGAATACGACGATAGGCCAGGCAATCGATCTGATACTTGTACCACAAGGGAGACTCCTTAGGCACCTTCAGCTCTTTAAGGGCACTAAGCCAGCCTCGGGCAAAGGCTAGGTCCTCTACCTCCTTCATCCTCGCTGGTTCATCAGTTCATCCCGATCATAACCATCTGCCCAGACCTATCTAAGACCCCTTTTAAACAAATGCCTCAACCTTGTCACATCCCTTTGAAGCCCAGCAGCAAATACATATTCCCGCCGAACATCCCCTTATAACCCATCAACCTTCATTTGCAAAGCTTGGGTCTCAGCTCAAGCGATCCCCCTGGATGACGATGAAGATCCTCGTAGGACTAAGGAGGACCCCGATGGGGGTATTCTCCTTCAGACGAGTAATCTCGCTCTTCAAATCATCATTCTCCTTCTGGATCAGCTCGCTCACTTAGTTTACTTTGCTAGCATCTAGGAATTCGGCCTTCAAGTCATTTACCTCCTCTTGGACTGAACCCCCAACTTCTTCCATCCCTTGGATATTGTCGTTCCACTACACCAAAACAACATTTTTAGTAACAGACTATTTTTGGTATTACTGACAGTATTTTGCCATTACTATTTCTTACCGTACATTATTGTTACTAATCTAGGATAAGTGTTAGTAATATTAGTTCAATATTTTAAAAGTAATTATTTTTCTTAAAAACTTCAACTTTTAACATCTCCAAAAAGCGAAGCACTCCAAAACCACGACCTACGGTTCTCAACACCATAACCATACCTCCAAATCGTAACCCAAATCGTGAAGTTTCGTGTCATCTCTGAAACTTCATAACAATCGCGATCCAAATAACAACATTTCTCAAAACCAAAAGTAAAAAAAGAAATAATATTCTCTTTATCTCACCTAAATCCTCTCCGATCCCCTTTTAATTTAGGTACACTTTTTCTTTTCATCAGATCTATTATGAAAGATTTTAATATTTGATTGTTTTGATTTTGATTTTGATTTTGATTTTTAGGAGTTGTATAGGTCATGGTGGTAGTAGCGACACAACAACCTATATCTGCAAAAGTTGTATGTATAATTTGATGTTTATTATGTAGTTGAGTAGGTATGTAGATGAATTTATGATGTGTGCTTAGTTGAATAGGCTGGGAATGCGTTTGTGAAACAATATTATCATATACTGCACCATTCGCCTGCCCTAGTACATCGCTTTTATCAGGACATTAGCAAGCTTGGTCGTCCCGAGGACGATGGTACCATGACTATCACTACAAGAATGAAAGTTTCCTGTGTTTACATAGTTTTACAACCCCCGCATTTAAGGGAAAAAGTAAATTTATAGCAATTTAATGCCTTGGAGTAACTATGTACATGATGTTTATATTTTGTTATTATATATTTACCTTGGATGTATATGTATGAAATTGTAACCATGTAGTAAATTGCTTTAGTGTTAACTAATCAAAGATATGGTGTCCTTAAGGTACCAAGAAGATATTAACGTGTCCTTAACGTTGATAGGCGAAGAGTCGAGGGGGTTGTTGACAAGTCTTTAAAGTTTTATTGCGTAGTTCAACAACTCGAGGTTTTGGGTGCAATCCATCCACAAAATGACAATTAACTATAGTTTAATCATTACACAAATTTTCAAATATAACAATGTCTTAGTGATATATTACATGGGGTCTTTAACACACCACACACACAATACTCACAAGATTTTATGTGCGGCCTAATGCAGTGTGTGATCCTTTATGTCATACTACGACATTGTTATATAACAAAATTTGTGTCGTATTAGAAAATTTGTAGTTATATTATGAAATATTTTGTTGTCATATTTGACTACAATACCAGCACCACCAAGAACACAAAAACACCCGTCATCCTAGGGGTTTCAGATGAGTTTTCTAATATTGTAATGCAAGATACTCGTATTATGAAATATAACTATTAAAAATAATTATATTATCACACAATCATCGTTATATAGCAGTTCACTTAAAAGTGTGTGACTGCGCATAAATCACCCATATATCTCGAGATTTGACAAATTCTTTATGAGATTATTTTTTTGTTTCATGTTGTTTTCAACCATAACTTGGATGTGGAAGATTAGTTATAGGAACTTAAACAGTGTGGTATGATGTGAAATTCACAGGCTATCAATGAAAAGATTTTGTCCCTTAACTACGATGAGTTCAAGGTATAGATCAAGTCTGTGGATGCACAAGAATCTTTTAGTATGGGAGTCAACGTGGGTATCTGACCAGAAAGGTTAGTATGGTGAAAAATTTTACTCAAACTTTCCTCCTTGCGCTACAAGATAAAGGCTAATTTGTGTTGAATGACATGTTCCTATACAGGGAGAATGCCAATCTTCCTATTGGAAATCAGGATCCAACTAATGATGTGGAGGCTCCTATCACTCCTGAGCAAGGTAACAATTAATTTTAGGTTATGATTTTATAGAAGTTCTGTTTTATTGAACTGATTTAATCTTGAACATTGATTGTATCTTCTCCCTTTTGGTTAACAAAGCCTTCTCCCATTTGGTTATTGCATCTGACATCAAAAGCGAAGAAATGACAAAAATGTCTTATGCTTCCATTGTAAGTTACAATTTGGAGTAATTTCTGGAACAACAATTGAAATATAACTGTTAAAAAAAAAGTTAACTTATAGGCGATGATATTATTTACCATGTGTAAATGGTGTTTTCTGCCTACTTATTGTCAATACAGGATCGAGGAAAAAAAAGAGACAAGTTTATTTCATTTACATCCTTTGTAGTGTTTGTGTGCTTAAGGCTATGGGGTCTACGCCAGAAGGGAGGAAGTTTGTGAGTTTCATTGGGTGACCTATTGATGAGTTGAGGAGGGTGAGCTTGGGGAAGCCGTCGATGATGTCGATGAGAGTGTGTAGTCCTTTGGAGGTTAGGCAGATTATGAAGGTTGAAAAGGAATGTTTAGCCAATCAGCTTTGGCTCGAACAAGATGTGGTTAATGGAAGGCAGTTAAGGCAAGAGGAATTGGCAGAGGTGTTTGGTTTCGCGATTCCTCCTTAGCAGTTGAAGCCTGGGAGGTACAAGTATAACAAGGATTCTAGACTTTGGGGAAAGGTGAAATTTGTGTGTTTGTTTGTCTGGCTATAGATAGAGTTCTTAGTTTTTTACGTTATGGGGTTAACCTTTTTATCAAATATACAAGTCATTATAGTTAATTTACATATGAAAGAGAATAAAATTATGTTGACAGTGAGATTTGAACCACGACATTTCACACCAGAACCTTAATCTGCCACTATAGACCAACTCGGCCATATAGACATCATGTGATATGAGGGTCCAATGATATGCCTTATGTTAAAACATTATAAACAATACACACATGAATGCACATTAGTGGTGCATACAAAATAATATACAAATTTTGTATTGAGTCAGCTAACGCATAGTATAGACATGAAAATTAAAAACTACAAAAGGCAACTAATGCATAGTATAGACCTGTATGCACATTAGTGGTGTATACATACCTATATATAAATTTTGTATTGAGGCAACTAACGCTTTTTGTAGTTGAGCGATGACAGAATCAAATTTAATTATCTATATAGATGAAATGTAAATTTTTAGGCAACTAAGACAAATAAAAGCTACAACTGTTCATATTAATGTATACTATGTTGTTTGAAGTTATGCCTATTTATAAAAAAAATTATGTTGGTTTATAAATCTTTAGAGCTCATACGGATTTTCATAATATATTTCGCAATTTCATTCAGGTACGACACTGGAGGAAAGGTACGAGGAACCCATTTTTATTGACTCCACCCTCAATGAGGTTTAATGTGTTTGTTGATTTCTATACTTAAGTTTTATGACATTCTTTAATTTATATCGGATGTTAAACTTTAATTAGTGTGCTTTCCATTGTTACTTAAAAAACATGTTAAACTTCAACCAAAGTATTTTTTGTATCAAAAAGGTAAAAATAGCCAAAGCATTTTCGAGAGCAAAAGTAACTGAATATATGTTTTTTGAATTGCATTGAATGACATAGTAGTTTGTCGTAATGTTCATATGTGATGTCGTGCATCGCACAGGGTGCATATTGGTGATCATAAAGGAAAAAATAGTTTCGAGGGTTTAGTTTTATTCGAGAAGTTTTTGTTGGCTCCCGTCCCATGGTATTTTTGTATTTTGCTATAAGGTATGTAAATAATTATAAAGATCCGATTCAAATAATTATGTTAATTTGGGATTAAATGCCAAATTTGATTGTTTTTATTTTGTGAACGGGTAAGAGGAGATTATGTTAAAGCAGAGGAGTACCGTGGAAGGCAATTTTATCAAACACTAATTATGGGAATGTTCCGTCTCTCCATGCTGGTCTAATATGGCAAATTCAAAAGGATGTTGGGGCCCAGAGTTCTTTTGATCAAGCTGTTAAATTTGGCCCTCATGACTGGTAATAATGCTATCTAATTGTTAGTTGTCCATATATCAATATGTCGTTATTTGGTTGTTCATATATGAATGTGTTGTTATTTGGTTATTCATATATCAATGTCCTTTAACATCAGATTTAGGCATTTGGGTGGGAAGGATTCAAATCAGCCACACACCTCTCACCCAATGGTTTCTCAATGCATTTTTCCAATAGGTGTTGGGAAGTGGTAAAAGAGGATATCATTAGGTTCTCAAATGATGTGCACTTTTTTTTATGTGTTTGTGCAATTAATTTTACTAGTGGATAATTTTTTGTACTAAATTATTTTTGTATGACTAAATGTTTATATTATAACTAATATGATAATTTTTTTTTTTTTTGACATGATGTCATTTTTGGATCCTCATCAAGTTTCAAGAGTTGCGAGTTATGGGATTGGTGGTGATGATAACAAAATGGAAGTTGATAGTCAACAACAATGGACTTCTTTTCTATATTTCATTTAATTGGTTATAATATAAAAACATCTCATTTTGGGATGATTGCATTAGGATGTTATATTAGATGCATTTATGAAAATAATGTAACTTTCGAGGTGATTGTATTATGGTGTTTCATTTGTTGGGTTTAAGCTTATTTTCTAAATAAAGACTGGAGGTAAATGTTGAATATAATGCCCTAGTTTATGTGGACTATTTTTGTATATGTTCTTAGGATTTGAATAGTGTTGTAAGAATAATTGAATTTGTTTAAATTCAAGATATTGGATCTTGAAAAATGTTTTTTTTTAAATATGTATTAATATAACTAACGGGTCTTTACCGTTACAAAATAAGACAAAAGTGTTATGAAAAGGGTGTAATAAGGTCAAAATAGTAACACAAAAGTCTGTTACTAAATCAGATTTAGTAATGGTAAAGTACTGTTAGTAAATTTAGAATTAGTAACAGAATTTTACATTACTAATAGTAACGGTAAAATATAGTTCCTAAAGGCGCATTTTAGTTTAGTGTTAAACTTCGCGACCAACTCGAATTGGTCCTTATACTGCTGGTTTCTTGCTCTCAGAGATTTGAAGATCTTTACAAATGATTTGCGACCCTTCGGATCAACATTTGGCCCAAGAATTTGTCCTAATGGAGAGTTTACATGTATATACTCATCTATATCAATGGGCTATAAATAATAAAACAAGCAATAGATTCAATGAACATCAATACCAACACAAGATCAACAACGAAAAGTTTCTTTTCATTTAAATATTAATGGGGCCAAATGCCAAGTACAAGTCTAAAAATTACAAAATACAACAAACAAAGAAAAAAAAAGCAGATGCCCGAGACCAGCGAAAAAGGTCTACACCTACTCAGAAGATACTGGCCCCTTCTCCTTATCAGCAGCTAAGGCAACATGATCGCTAACAACCATGATCGGACTAGGACCGCCTGCAACTTGGTCAACAGAAAGGTCTCCAACGGTAGGACCAACAGGTTTTATCCTAGCTTGAATTGAAGGGTGTGTAATACCCCTTATTTTTTAGTAATTGTTTTTATATTAATTTTCCATGTGGGTTAATTATATAAGTTGGAGTAAATATTATTTTAAGTGATTTAAGAGATAATATTTACTGAGCTTTGCATATTTACTGTTAAGTGAATGTAAATAGCATCATATTATGTTTTATTGCGTCATTGTGCTTTAAGCGACGATTATGATTTAAAATGATGTTGGAATATGAAATTATTTATGTTATCCCGGATGCCAATTTAGAGGGTGCGGTTAGTTTGAAAATGGTCGAGACAGTCCACATAAGTATCATGTTGTATTTTTGGGTTCCGGATACTTTTGACCGATTATGACTTAATTATGTTGTTACGAGTCATTTTAAATGTGTAGTGACATTTAAATTTGGAATTTAATGTCAATGGGCTTTTAAGTCTTCCAACAAACATTTATCCTGATTTATATCTTCTAAACCTAGAGAGAGAGATAGAAAGAGAATTTGGGAGAAAAAGGAGAGAAAAGGAAGAGAATTGAAGATTGGAGCTTGAATTTGTTGCTACGGGAAGAAAATCCGAGACTACAACCATAAGGCAAGTTTCTAACTTGCAAATGTATGATTTTATGTGGATAAATTGTAGTGATAGTTGTGTATTTGTAAGAATTGAACAAATTGTGGGTTTTGATAAATCTTGATGTTTAACCCTTAGATTTTGATGTTTGTATGAGTTGAGTTGATTATATTGGTTTATTGTTGTGTAGAAAGGTTATGGTGATGATGAGATTTAGTGAAGTGGAGGAAAAGATGGGGTAGGAATTAGGGTGGGGTTGTTAGAAAGAGGGTTTGGCAGTGATATCTGGTGAGTTCGATCGATCGGGCCTAAAGAGAAAAGCCCATTGCTTCTCTCGATATGCATATTTAAAAAGCGCGGTCGATCGCGGTCTCATGACTGGTCGATCGAGCATTGAGGATTAGGCTTACTGCATTTCTTCTAAGGCAAAACCTTAGAAGCGCGATCGACCGGGGGTCAGGGGCCGGTCGACTGGTCCCTTATTTTTCACCCAAAAACTTTAGTTTTACTTAGCTAATTTCTTTTAAGGTTTAGACCTAGGAACCTTCTTATGTGAAGTAAAACTAGAGTATTAGAGTCTAGTATTAAGGGAATCGTGAACCTAGGTTAGAAATTGAGTGTTCGGGTTTAGGTCGGGAATTGATTTATTAGTTTTTGGAAGAAAGTATGGGTCCTTTTCATATAGTGAGCTAGTCTAGGACTATGGGAAATTAGGGTTATAGAATTGTGGACTTTTAGAATTGGGATAAGGTAATATTATACTTGATGTCTTATAGGGTTATTTTTAATTCATGGAGACTAATATGAAGATAATTAAATGTTGTGTTTTACGTTGTTAAACACATATGACTCCAGATATAATGTAATATACATTTTAAATTGGCATATCTTGTGAATATTGATTTGCATATACATACCTCTATAAATGCTATCATAAGGGAAGTTACGCGACTGAGGTGAAGTCCTCAGGCTAGTGAATGCAGGGTGAATATAGTCCTCGACCATAGGGGCGGTTGTTATATTGTGATGTTATTTTATTTGAAGTGAGGTAATTCCAGGTATGGTTATGACTCACTGTCGAAGGTATATGGACGCTTCCCACGTGATGCGATTTAGGATGCCCAGGTTGTCTTAGTGATAGGCCCTGGAAGATGATAGCTATTTAGGGACGCATCCAGTGAGGTGACTCCCGAAAGGATGTGCTTAAAATCGTTATATTGTGATTATAACTATTCTCCCGAATGTGACATTTTATAAATGGCTAAAGCATTTTATAAATCAACTATTTTGGAATAAGTTTCCTAATGTGAAGTGGACTTGTGAGGTCATATTGTGCAAAACTGGAATGTAAGCTTATTAAACTGGAATTGAGTTGTTTCTCTTACATTAATGCATAGCTATCATTATATATGACATTGCGCTAGGTTGTGCATTTAGATGAGAGGTGAGGATTATTATTCTTACGAAGAGCGAGTTAAGCTTATTTATGATGTTAGCAATCCATAACTTTCATGCATTTTATTCACATGTATATCATATCAAACCGAGCCCTGACCCGTTTATATCTCTTTATTTTGTATGAATTCTATTTTCGGCTAGGTGCTCTGCCGCAAGGACGCCCGTGTTGATCCTTCCTTCCAAGTGTCCAGGAGCTATAACATTTTTATGAATGTTGTAGGATATTTGTTATAGACGCCTCTATCTTTTGTGTACTCTAGTTGTGATCAGTCTAAACATTCGGGCGTGGCCCAAGTTTTGTACTTGCTTATATATTGTGATATTTAATTTTAATACTCGGTGTAACCTCTTGTACTGGTCTGTTAACCGACATCTTATTCGGTTATTATGTTGTGTATGATTGTGGAACTGTTATCCATCTTTATTTATATCCACCTTCTCTTTAAATTGGATTGTCTAAATGGTTTTATTTAAACTTACAAATTAATTTGACATCCGTATTTTAAAATAATTAGTGGTTATTGCGTATTATTATTTTCACGACAGTGATGCTAAGAATGGACCATCTATGATTCCTGTAATTATTGAAGTATCGGGCTGGCCACCTCTTATTTTAATAAGCGGGGTGTCACAGGGTGGTCGATCAAAGGTGCCCCAATATCCATCGGGTTTGGACCTGGCTTGAGTTGGGAAAACATAAGGGAGTCAACTAGAACTTCAGCTGCGATCAAAGCTTGGTCCCAACCCTTCTTAAAGCCCAACAACCGAACGTAGGCAATCTGATGTTTAACATCGTTGTACGTCGCCTCCCAACCTTCATTATATGCGTTATCCTAGACAGAAGTAGCCTCTCCATTCAACTTGTCAACCTTAGCGGATAACTCTTTGTTTGCCTCTGTCACCTTCCATTTGTTAGCAACTACTTGGGCGTAAGCCTCCCGAAGGTTGACGAGCTCTTTTACCGACTGATCCTTAAGAGTGTCCAAGGCCGTCTATTTATCTTGATAAAAAATAGCCTTAGCATTGGCCAGGGCCTCTTCAAAGCTCTTCAGGGACTCTTTCAGCTCAGCATACTTTCTCGACTGGTCAGCCCGACCACGAAGCAAAGTGGTAAAATAAAAAAATAAACTGCAAAAAGAAAGGAAATGCAAGTCAATTTGTCGAGGTTAAAGAAAAAGAATTAAAGAATTACAAATAGAAGGTGACGTACCAATGTAAGCCCTTGAGCAGATTTTAGGGCTAACTGGTCGGCACCCATCTTCAGTGACCGCTCGCGATCAGCAGTGAGCACACCCCCCTGTAGCAGTGCAGGGACAAGATATGGAGAATCAACCACACTCATCGACTTAGCAACAACAACAGAAGTAGGAACAATAAGGGCCCTTACGACCTATGTCCTTTTCTCTTATTTCCTCTTTCTTTCCTCCGCCCCCTCTCTCTCTCTCTCTCTCTCTCTCCTCTTATTCTTCTTCTTTACTTCACTCTCCCTGGCTCCTGACTTGGAATCATCTGTATTGGGGGAGTCTCCTTCCTTCCTCTTGAAAGACTTCCCACGATCGGATAATAGATCATCATCATCATCATAATTTATTAAACACCCCTTTCTTAGTGGCACCATTCCCTACTTTTTCCTCCTTCTTCACTGGTTTCTCTTTGTTGTCTTCCTCTTCATCCTCTCCCTCTTCCTCCTCTTCGCTCTCTTATTCACCTTCTTCATCTAATAAAATGGGTTCAGAAGGGCCACCAACCTCTTCCTTTGAAACCTCCAAATTAAGGATGGAGTCTACTAGCCTCGCGGTGAAAGTGGAGGTAATGTTCTTATACTCTAGCAGATAAGCAGTCGACCAGGGATGCTCGTCGTCAGCAAGAGTATTTCTAACCCTCCAAGCTTTTAGAAGATCAGTGGCCCTAAGCTCGTGGGGAATATGTTTTTAGTTCTTTGCCTTGGCTGCAAAAATAACCAGGAAAGAGAAATACGGTATATAAAAAAAACGTGAAGAGGAACCAACAAGCAAGGAATAGAAAAGAAAGACAATGTTAGCAACCTATATACTCCTCCCCAAAGGTAGGGATCTGATGTCCCGTATACTTTATGCCCTCTTGTTGGGGAAGATATTGCTAATTCCTAGTAATAAAGCCTTCATTCTAGTAATCTTTATGAGAATCGAGAAAGTTTACAACTAGAACTAGATCAGCACTCCTAGCCTTCAAGTACAAGATTCCACCTTTTATATGCAAAAAGACATAGCAGTAAAAAAATTCTGCAAGCCCTAAGTTGGTCCCATATAACTCATTTATTCTATATACACCATTCATGATTTTCCAAGCGTTTGGAGTACACTGGGTGGGAACAATGTCAAAATTTTTGATAATGCAAAAACTGGGAATTTGGGGAAATATCAGACCTCCTTGAGAAACCAACAAGGTATGGATCCAATGACCATCGTCTATGGTACGAAAACTCTGAGGAATAGGAACACACTCAATATCCACCCAATTAGGGATATTATAGCACTTCCTAAATTCGAAAAGAGACTTGTTATCAAGCATCGCTATTATCAACAAAACCCTAGCTACAGCTACGATAAACTTTACATAAGAGAAGAACCAGAGAAGAGTAACTTACAAGTGTTAATGAAGCCTTAAAAAATCACTGAAGAAAGTAAACTCTTATTTTGAAGTAGAAGATGAAGAGAGGAAGCTTAGAGACGAAGTACGAGCAAAAAATAACTGAAGACACTGAACTGACGATTAAGTTACACACGAACGGTTTTCAAAATAACTCAAATCATGAGTCGCGCTTCCTTAAGAAGATCCTAATGCTTCAAATTTCTCCTCAAAGACAAACGCATCCTCACCAGCTCTCACAAGTAACAAAAATGCCATTTTGCTGTTTCGAGCCTTGGACCTTTAACTCAATTAAAATCTATTGGCCCAAATATTTTAGGGGCAATTATGGGAGCCCATTTTTTATAAGTCCATGAGAGTAGCCGACCAAGTCCTGATAAATTAAACACTTGGCCCGACCCAAATCATGACTCAATTTCCACATGAGTATTTTTTAAGTGGCATAACAACACTTATGGATATGGTCAAATAAGGTATCAAAAATCTCAGATGAGATGTTCAAGTATCTTATGACTAATCCACACAATAGTAAGAGTACCTTGAACAGATCAAATTCTGTAATGACATACCTATAAATCGTACATCCTAACCCGAGGAAAAGGGATCGAAACTTGATATTTTGATAGACACTTAATAAGAACAAGTAACCTCTCTGTGGATATAGGCAAGTTGCTTAACCACTTAAATCGTTGTTGTGCATAGAATCTTTTATTGGAATATTTTCTGCACTCACAGTACTGGATGGCGAACTGTTAATCCTTCACAAATACCAATCACCTACGATGATGCATATTCAACTCTCTCTAAGTGAACAATTATTGTAGTGACTTATGGTTTGTAAATAAATGAAACTTCTCCCCCTAGGAAGTAATGCCTCCAAATCTGTAGCGCAAATATGATTTTCGTTATGTCCCAGTCGCGTGTGGGATAATTTCTCTCGCGAGTCTTAAGTTTACGAGAAATATAAGTTATAGCCTGCTCCTTCTGTTGTAGCACACCTTCAAGTCCCTGTAGGGACACACCAGTAAAAATAAGATACTCCACTCCCATCCTGGGCATTGCGATTACCAGTTTTGAGGGCAATTTGTCTTTTAGCTCATCGAAAGCGAACTGACAAGCGTCGTCCTAGGCAAATGGTACTTGATAATATGCAAATATTGCATATTTCATCCTCCGAACGATGCATTTTAGCCCCCTCGGGTATCTTATTCCCTTTATATATGCTCAATAACCAGACAACCTCAGATTTCTACGTTAACATGTTTTGCAGGGGTTAATTGAGCTTTTATAGGTATTTGAATGCTTAGTGTGAAGTTTGGACGCATTTCGCTCAGTTTTCGTACACAGTCGCACGTTCAAAGGCATTTTAGTCAATTCACATTTTGGGCACCTGGCCCATCATATTCACGGAAGTTGTCAGCCCTCCTCGCAAGCTTCGCATGGCCATGAACGGTGCGCGATTCCGATTCATAACGAAGAAGTTACGGCGATTTCAGCGGACGAGAAAAGCTTGGAAACCAAAACTGCAAAGCAGTGTGCCGCTTGGCTGTGATCGATCGATCGACCCTTTTGGTAGATCGATCGACCTTCTGAACAGTCAAAATTTGGCCTTGGTCGATCTATCGACCCTTTTGGTAGATCGATCGATCCCTATTTTTCTGCAAATATTTTGCCTTTTCTTTTCTAATTTATTTCCAACTTAGTATATATACCAATTTTGTTGTAATAAATAGGGGTGGACGATTTTAGGTTAGTTTAGCTTAGGGTTTGAGGGTTTTGAAGAGTTCTTCTTCAATTATTCTTGGTTTGACACCCCATTTGGGTTGAATGTTGCACTATTTATCATCCTCTCCATTAATATACTTTGTATTTTTCATTTCTTGCTTTCTAGTTAATTTATATGCTTTTTAATTTAGGTTTACATGCTTGATTTACTTGCTTTCTAGGTAGTTTTATCGCGTTTCTTTATTGCCTTTATTTATCGCGTTTTTAATATGCTTTCTAGGTAATTTAAATTAGGTTGTGTTTGAATGAAACTCATTCGGGTTGACACGTTGCTTTGCTTTGGTGATGGAGTTTACGGGTCTATTTCGGGTGTGTTGTCCTAGTTTTTTTGCCTAGGAGATTTGACGGGGCATATCATGTATGTCCCATGCTTACGACCTTTCGTGCGTAATTTTCGTGATATTTGTTGACTCCAAAATCATATTAGGCTTTTATGCGGATTTAGGGGCGTAACAACCCTTGGTTCAATTAACTGTCAAAACGAGACACATTTGTAATAACTCGTCGACCCATGCAACCATTTTATACTAATTAACTCGGGTGAGGGATATTCTACGCAACCTATAGTTTTACTCGCTTTCTTAATCTAGATTTATTTACACTTGCCTAGATTAATCTTTCCCTTTTATGCATCTTTTCTTTTAGTTTGTAATCATCTTTTACACTTTTATTTTGGAATATTAAATGAATTAAATTCTACAACTTGTCCCTGTGGATTTTCGATACCCGACTTACCGTTGTGCTTGCCCCACAAGTGTTGTAGTAATTTAGGTTTGTTTGTATAGTCGCGGCGAGACAGAAAACAATGACTGTGCACTTTACACGCGCACGCTTCTCGCGCGCTATCAAAATGGCGTCATTGCCGGGGATGAGTTTGTTTTAGACTTTATTTGATTTAGTATTTCATAGTATTTTCTTTCTATTTGTATTATTTGCTAAAATTTTGCAGGACTTCCACATTTGAGCACTTAGAAACGCTTGAATTTCCCGCGCGCACTTACTTTGTGGAATTCGCCATTTCGACCCATTTTTTGGGTAAACATGTCTTATTCTAATTCTTTCAGTAATCATTGTTATAATTCTCAAAATTCTCGCAAGCCTATGACTTTCGGTCAATACTTAGAATCCCAAAAATTTGCAAATTCACGTATTACTTTGGGCGAGTATAACCAAAGTAAAAATTTGGGTTATTGGAATTTCGATGATGATGATAATGATTTTGGGCCTTTACCTCCTTATAATAGGAATTTTGAAACAAATTCGAATAGTTTTTAAAATTCCTATTATAATGAGTTGTCGTTTAAGTCCGATAGTAATTTTCAAAGTTCCCATTTGCATGCATCCGCACCTCGACCTATGAATTTTGGTGAGGGTTTGCATATGTATGAGAATGAGAAACTTGAAAATCGTTATCGGGAAGAAAATCGCTCGTGTGAACATGAATTGGATTTATATTTTGAGTCCGATGACGATTTTGCTTCCGAGACTTTCGAGGTCGACGAATGTTTTGAACCAAATGAGGTACTTGTGCCTACTTTGGAACAAGCCATTCTAGACTTTGCCCATTGCGTAATAGATATTGAAAGTGAGGATGATAATGATGTAATATCTATTTGCAATGAAATGATTTCTTCTTTGGCCCCCAAAGAAGAACATTTCATTGAAAATGATATTATTTCCTTTGAAATTCCAACTTCACGCGATGATGATTCATCTCATGAGTTTGAATTTCTTTCATTCCCATTTCCATTCTCTATTACCACACCGTCTCAAGTACCCGATGATTCGGTTTCAAACTTTAATGTTTCAAACCTTTTCGCCGATGAGCAGTACTTGCTCGAGTCGCCCTCCACAATCGCATCTTTGCCTTTGTGAGTGCCGCCACCAATTCCAATTTCAAAATTATTGGGAGGGTATTCGGCTTTTCTCGGTCCCCACATGTTTTTATCACCCGTTCAATCCAAACCCCCCATCGTCCCTCCAAAATTTTTAATTAGCGATGGTTCATTTCTTCCGCCTTACACATGACTTCCGTTATGCAAACAGAATTCATATTTTTCGGAAGGCATGCTTGTATGTGAGGGTACACCGGTTATCCTCCAAAGTCAAATCGTTTTCACGGTGGTCCCTCAGTTATTTAGACTTATAATGTACTGTTAGTGTGAAGCCTAAATAGTAGGTTGTATATAGTTAGCTTTCTTTCTTTTTATTTTTTTCTTTTGTTTTTAATTTATTTTAGTGTAATTAGTTAACTTTTTGTTATTTGTTTTTGCTATGCTCGGTAATAACTTGTTTTGTAGATTCTTTGGACTTGTTCATATGGGGATCGCTCCAATTTTGGGTAATATCGCTGTTTTCCTCTCTTTGACTTGGTTCTTAATGTACATTGAGGACAATGTCAAGTTTTAAGTTAGGGGGTGTGGGATATTCTATCCATTTCTGTTTTTAGTCCATGTTTTTGCTCATATGTTAGTTACTTAGTATGCTTTTCTTAGAAAAATTCAAAATTCAAAAAGATTTTCTTTCTTTTTTCTCCTTTTTGGGGTTTTTTGCCTTTGTTTCCGATGATAAATTTCAATAATTGCCCGATCCAATAGACAACCCAACGATGCATGTTCTCGATTTTAGAAGTTATTAGAATTTAGTCTTGATTATCGATATTATGAATAACTTCATGAATTAAACTTTAATCCATGAGCACATGCACTTTTCTTGCCTTATTGATTTGGTTTAAGATTTTTATAACTCGGTAATCTTTTGTTGCATTGTATATACTTACACCGAGTAAGCTTTGTACCTTTCGTCGTTTGTGAGTGTATACACTATTCTTTCCTCTTTGAAAACTTTGAATTTGTCGGTAATCTCTCTATTCTTTCATTTGATCGTTCATTAATTGAGTTCGTTCTTGAAATGTGTTACTTGAGCATGATTTTCATATATTGTTTTGACTCGAGAATTGCGTAAACTTTGTGAAATAATCATAGGCCCTCTTTGTTATATCACCCATATTAAATTTGACCTCACCCTTATATGTTTACCCTCGTTAACCCCTTTGAGCCTAAATATAGCCTTTCGTTTCATAACCCCAATCACATAACCAACTCTAAATTGGAGTTTTAGCCCATATATACACTTTCCACACCTTTGTTTGGAATGTTGCTTTTCTTATGATGTCGGTTGCAATTTAGGCATATGAGAGTTTGAAAAGTAAAGAGAAAAGAAAGAAGTGAAAAAGTGAAGAAAAAGAGAAAGCAAAAAGCAAAAGAAAACAAAAGAGAAAATGAGAAAAAGAAGAAAAGAAAAAGAAAGATAAGTTTGTAAATGTTGTATATAGTTCAATAAGCTTTGATTACTCCCCCCGATGATATATCTAATGCCGTTTTTGGAAATCATTTGTCCAATTTTGAAATTGCCCACTTTTTCCCATTTTCTCGAGTTTCATCCCCGAACACTTTGAATCCGTACATACATTCCTTTCATTTCGTACCCTAGCCTAGCCTATATTACAACCCTATTAAAGTCCTATGTGATCTTAGGTTTATGTAATTTAAAAGTCATAACAGTTGTGATAATCTGTGAAAAAGCATTTCGCCTCTTTTAGTTTGTGGTATCTTTCATTGAGATTACAGTTTTTCAGTTTATATATAGCGTTCTTCATTTGAGACATGTGTGCGGCTTAGTTTCCATTTACATTTACTCCTTATGCCCGCATGTTCCGTGTGTTACCTCCCTGTATCGAGTGAATTTTATTTGATGAGTGTAATGCCCGTGAGGATTGAATATATGCTTGCTTTAACGTTTATCCGATTTATATAAGTTTTTCGCCAAATCACACTTTTCATGTGCTCGCTCCCCCTCCCACATTTTAAAGTTTCAATTCTATGAGGTGCATTCTATAATGTTAATGATTTAGACTTTTGTTTGAATTCATTCAATGTGCTAATAATGCGTATGAAATTCTTTTCGCTATTGTTGGGCTTGTCGCCTGTTGGGTTGGGCATATTTTGAGTAAGCCATGTGATGTTTGTGGGTACCATCTCTGAAAACCCTCACGAGATGACACTCGTCCACTAGGGTGACCTAGGGGTTTAACGGCTTATTGCATATGCGACATGCAATCGAATCGCCCGCGAAAGTGGGCTTTTTCTTTTATACCATACTTTTGTACTATCTCCTGCTTTTGGTTTTCTTATAGTTCTTGTTGCATCTTATTTCATTGCTAGGGACTAGCAATGTGTAAGTTAGGGGTGTGATAATACGTAAATATTGCATATTTCATCCTACGGACGGATGCATTTTAGCCCCCTCAGGTATCTTATTCCCTATATTTATGCTCGTTAACTAGACAACCTCAGATTTCTATGTTAACATGTTTTGCAGGGGTTAATTGAGCTTTTATAGGTAATTGGATGCTAAGTGTGAAGTTTGGACGCATTCCGCTCGGTTTTCATGCACAACCGCACGTTCAAGGGCATTTTAGTCAATTCACATTTTGGGCACCTGGCCCATCATCTTTACGGAAGTTGTCAGCACTCCTCGCAAGCTTCGCGTGGCCGCGAACGGTGCACGATTCCGATTCATAACGAAGAAGTTACGGCGATTTCAGCGGACGAGAAAAGCTTGGAAACCAAAGCTGCAATGCAGTGTGCTGCTTGGCTGTGATCAATCGATCGACCCTTTTGGTAGATCAATCGACCCTTCTGAACAGTCGAAATTTGGCCTTGGTCGATCGATCGACCCTTTTGGTAGATCGATCGATCCCTATTTTTCTGCAGATATTTTGCCTTTTCTTTTCTAATTTATTTCCAACTTAGTAAATATACCAATTTTGTTGTAATAAATAGGGGTCGACGATTTTAGGTTAGTTTAGCTTAGGGTTTGAGGGTTTTGAAGAGTTCTTCTTCAAATGTTCTTGGTTTGACACCCCATTTGGGTTTAATGTTGCACAATTAATCATCATCTCCATTAATATAGTTTGTATTTCTTTGTTTCTTGCTTTCTAGTTAATTTATATGCTTTCTAATTTAGGTTTACATGCTTGATTTACTTGCTTTCTAGGTAGTTTTATCGCGTTTCTTTATTGCGTTTATTTACCGCATTTTTAACATGCTTTCTAGGTAATTTAAATTAGGTTGTGTTTGAATGGAACTCACTCGGATTGACGCGTTGCTTTTCTTTGGTGATGGAGTTTACGGGACTATTTCGAGTGCGTTGTCCTAGTTTTTATGCCTAGGATATTTGACGGGGCATATCATGTATGTCCCGTGCTTATGACCTTTCGTGCGTAATTTCCGGGATATTTGTTGACGCCAAAATCATATTAGACTTTTAGGCGGATTTAGGGGCGTAACAACCCTTGGTTCAATTAACTGTCGAAATGAGACGCATTTGTAATAACTCGTCGACCCATGTAACCATTTTATACTAATTAACTTGGGTGAGGGATATGCGACGCAACCTATAGTTTTACTCGATTTCTTAATCTAGATTTATTTACACTTGCCTAGATTAATCTTTCCCTTTTATGCATCTTTTCTTTTAGTTTGTAATCATCTTTTACACTTTTTTTTGGAAATATTAAATCAATTAAATTCTAACAACTTGTCCCTATGGATTTTCGATACCCGACTTACCGTTGTGCTTGCCCCGCAAGTGTAGTAGTAATTTAGGTTTGTTTGTATAGTCGCGGCGAGACAGAAAACAACGACTGTGCACTTTACATGCGCACGCTTCTCGCGCGCTGTCAAAATGGCGCCGTTACCGGGGATGAGTTTGTTTTAGACTTTATTTGATTTAGTATTTCATAATATTTTCTTTCTATTTGTATTATTTGCTAATATTTTGCATGACTTCCACATTTGAGCACTTAGAAACGCTTGAATTTCCCGCGCGCACTTACTCGGGTGGGGGCCAAAGAAGAAATCATTTCATTGCAAAGATGAAATGATTCCACAAAGTCCTGTAAAATATTAGACATCGTGTAAAGTGCGCGCGGGAAATTCAAGTGTTTCTAAATGCTCAAATGTGGAAGTCCTGCAAAATATTAGAAAATAATACAAATAGAATGAAAATACTATGAAATACGAAATCAAATAAAGTCTAAAACAAACTCATCCCCGACAACGGCGCCATTTTGATAGCGCGCGAGAAGCGTGCGCATGTAAAGTGCACAGTCGTTGTTTTCTGTCTCGCCGCGACTATACAAACAAACCTAAATTACTACTACACTTGCAGGGCAAGCACAACGGTAAGTCGGGTATCGAAAATCCACAGGGACAAGTTGTTAGAATTTAATTGATTTAATATTCCGAAATAAAAGTGTAAAAGATGATTATAAACTAAAAGAAAAGATGCATAAAAGGAAAAGATTAATCTAGGCAATTGTAAATAAATCTAGATTAATAAAGCGAGTAAAACTATAGGTTGCGCCGAATATCCCTCACCCGAGTTAATTAGTATAAAATGGTTACATGGGTCGACGAGTTATTACAAATGCGTCTCGTTTCGACAGTTAATTGAACCAAGGGTTGTTACGCCCCTAAATCCGTATAAAAGCCTAATATGATTTTGGCGTCAACAAATATCCCGAAAATTACGCACGAAAGGTCGTAAGCACGGGACATACATGATATGCCCCGTCAAATCTCTTAGGCATAAAAACTAGGACAACGCACCTGAAATAGACCCGTAAACTCCATCACCAAAGCAAAGCAACGCGTCAACCCGAGTGAGTTCCATTCAAACACAACCTAATTTAAATTACCTAGAAAGCATGTTAAAAACGCGATAAATAAACGCAATAAAGAAACGCGATAAAACTACCTAGAAAGCAAGTAAATCAAGCATGTAAACCTAAATTAGAAAGCATATAAATTAACTAGAAAGTAAGAAATGAAGAAATACAAACTATATTAATGGAGAGGATGATTTATAGTGCAACATTCAACCCAAATGGGGTGTCAAACCAAGAACAATTAAAGAAGAACTCTTCAAAACCCTCAAACCCTAAGCTAAACTAACCTAAAATCGTCCACCCCTGTTTATTACAACAAAATTGGTATATATACGAAGTTGGAAATAAATTAGAAAAGAAAAGGCAAAATATTTGCCAAAAAATAGGGATCGATCGATCTATCAAAAGGGTCGATCGATCGACCAAGGCCAAATTTCGAATGTTCAAAAGGGTCGATCGATCTACCAAAAGGGTCGATCGATCGATCACAGCCAAGCAGCACACTGCATCGCAGTTTTGGTTTCCAAGATTTTTTCGTCCGCTGAAATCGCCGTAACTTCTTCGTTATGAATCAGAATCGTGCACCGTTCGCAGCCACGCGAAGCTTGCGAGGAGGGATACAACTTCCATGAAGATGATGGGCTAGGTGCCCAAAATGTGAATTGATTAAAATTCCCTTGAACGTGCGACTGTGTACGAAAACCGAGCGGAATGCGTCCAAACTTCACACTTAGCATCCAAATACCTATAAAAGCTCAATTAACCCCTGCAAAATATGTTAACGTAGAAATCTGAGGTTGTCTGGTTAACGAGCATAAATATAGGGAATAAGATACCCGAGGGGGCTAAAATGCGTCCGTTTGGAGGATGGAATACGTAATATTTGCGTATTTTCAGTATTCCATTGCGAGTCAAGTTGGTCAACGGCCCCACAATCTTTGAAAAACTTTGAACAAATCGTCGGTAGCACACGGCTAACCCTAAGATACTGCATACCTCCATCAGTGTCATGGGTTGTCCCCACTCCCTCACCGCTGACACCTTACTTGGATCCACTCATATTCCCATGTTCGAAACATTATGCTGTCACCGATAACCCTTCGCTAATGATACACTTTCGCTCAACGGTTTACAACCTACCGTTCAAACTAGTGGTGAGTCCACCCTAATCACCTAATTCTGAAACACTCTAACCTCTTACTTCATGTTTCGCCTTCGTAACTGCGCAATACGTCAAACTTATTCCAAGAATATTCCAATACGATGAGCCTACATTCTAACGGCTCCCATACTCACTATACTGGGAAAAGTCTCCACTTCCCTAGGTGCCAACTTCTCCCTTTTTAAATCATATACTCCCTTCGCGGGAGATATCCGCAATCGTACCTCACTATTCACATCAGACTTTTACATTTACGGTTGGTTATGACGTAATTGTCGTCATATTACTCCTCTGCACAGAGTAGTTCTCGATTATCCTAGAAAATCTAAAATGTACATTCCTTGTACTTTTCAACACTATAATCACCCCTTTTCGTCTACTCTTTAGTTTCTGGTGACCGCCTTGCTCATAATACAATTTCATTATATTTGTCTCATTTTAGTTCTATCTCTAATTTATTCTTGCATATACGTTTATTTCATACGTTTCCATGTCTTCTCCTTGTGAATGATACTGAAAATCTCAATTAACTAGGGCGCCCATCCACCCTATGTCCTGTGTATTTCTGCATAAATCAACCGAATGTAATATAATGGTTTTAAATTAATCCGTGTATACTAGTCATGACTATACAATAAGGGTACACTCAACCACCCTACCAATCGCAACTTAATCATTCTCACATCAACATCATATGGCTCTACTAGCCTTGAATTATAATATAACTATCGTCTCTCAGTTATAACCACATACACGCATAATAACTAAGGTAGTAAAATTGAGTCCTAAAGGCCAATTCCCGACGTTCGCTAAGTTTCATGTGTGGGTTATCTCGTAAAGTGAAATCTAAATAAGGAACCCCCCCAATACACTACTAACTAACAGCGTCGATCATCGAGATCCGTTAAGTCCAGTACCCCCAAATTCCCATCTCCTAACATAAAAAGTCTACTCTTCCACTCTCATGTCACTAAAGACGATGTACAACACGATGCTATTACTGTTACTGAGTCCTCGCTATTAAATCAGTAACGATCTGGATCTCTCCGCTCGAAAATAAACCAATATACCCTGAATTGCATCAGTAAATGTCCCTACTCACCGGGATCAAATATAACAAGACAACATACTCACTGAAATCGATAATACCATACAATATATATGTAGGCTCAACCATCTTTTAGGTAATGCCTCGCAAAAACAATATATCTCATCCTGGAATAATGAGCACGATAGTCTTATCATGTAATCTACTACCGTTTAAACCCTCGGAATCCAGTCACTACGCTAGATCATAATAAATTATGCTTCCCTAACTCTTAAAAGTAGCAAATCATAACATAAAAATCCTCTTAGTGACCAAACCCTCTCCCCTACAGGAGACACCAAGGAACCCCACTACCCAACGATAAATACATTTAGAATAAGGCTGACACCGCCCATGTGCTCACTAAACCCGACTCGCCTTCGAATTTTTTCGTGTTACAATATATATACTGTAACGAGCCTATATCACCAAAAATATGTTCCCATTCTCTCCATGGATATAGTAATTAACGAAAGTAACGTACCTCCAAATGATGGTAGTGCCTGCGGTACTCGTGGCATGACTGCATATCGGACGTTATAAGCATTTTAATACGGTGGTTTCTCCCGCGACTGCGAAGCTGGTGCTGCGAGGGTAATGGCACCTGTTACACCATATTGGGCATTTTGTTTTTGTGTTCTACCCTGCTGTAGGCAGCCTCTCCTCTTGTGACCCTGTTGTCCACAATTAAAACCCTGGCCAGAAAATCTTCTCTGCCTTTGGTCCTGCTATCCCTGCTGATTGAGTTGGGTCCGCTCTCCAGCCTATTGCGGGCAAGCTTGATGCGTATATCCCCGTTTTCCACATTTAAAACACCTTTTTATACAATCTCCCTATTCTTGGCTTTGTTGGACCTGGTGGCTTCGGCTCTGCGCACTATTTCCATCGTCTCCTTGGCCCAGATGACTCCGAGGAACTTGTCGCTGCTACAAAGGTGCTCCTCCACTATTGTCACCTCTTGTCCTGCCTGATTGACTAACTTCCCTTATTCTTTTATTCCCTATTAGTTGGATACGATTTTCTTGGTAGTGTAATAGTGTGGTAGTAACTCCTTGTGTTGCAATACTTGCCACTTCGGTGACTGTTACTATTACCCGTGGTACTTGAGGCACCTGTTGAACTTGTCCAGCATTAAACTAATCAACGATGCTAGTCTATCATTTTCTCTCAGGGGACATCTGAAATTAGATCGAATTATATGAGTTCTCCATCAAATATAAAGTAATTGGCAGAAGAACATAAATGCACATACGTAAAAGAATAGAACAATCCTATCATAAAGCTCTAAATAAAAGAATGCTACACTAAATTGTAGAAAAGTCGCACAGATCTTAAGGACACTAGAACCTGATGTTCTGATACCATTCGTGACACCCCGCTTATTTAAATATCGGGTGATCAATCTTTTATAAAAATAAAATAAGAATCTCATCTGGTTCATTCTTAGTATGACTATCAAAAATATTTTAAAAGTTTACTAACCACCTATTATTCAAAAAGCCGGTGCCAGATTTGATCTTTTTATTAAATAATAAAAAACATGCGAAAACAAACACAATAACCAAGCCACTCACGCAGTAGTAAAAAGCTAAACCAACCACAAGATAAATAACTGAATAATAATAACAATAATAATAATAATAATAATAATAATAATAATAATAATAATAATAATAATAATAATAATAATAAGAATAAGAATAATAATAATAATAATAATAATACCGAACAAACCATCGGTTCCCAATACAAAAGTCCAACTAAATATCTAATGAAATAAACTGAGTCCATAAATACAAAGTCTGATAAACTGAATAAAATGAACTAACTGAAGGGAGGACATGCCCAAATGGAATAACTGAACTGCATCCTACTCTAGGAATAAAGTGAATCGAAATCCTGGAAGCATCCACAAGTGCTGCAGCTACGCATCCCTGGAACAGATCACCAAGCTTGGCGTCCCTGTGGCTGGACGCCAAGCTTGGTAATCTGTTCCAGGGATGCGTAGCTACAGCACTTATGGATGCTTCCAGGATTTCGATTCACTTTGGCGTCCCTGTGGCTGGACGCCTAAAAAGTTTTGAAAATATTTCGCAAACGGGTCAAAGCTCAAAGTATTTTGAAAACATTTACCAAGTATTTATCTCGTTTTAAAAGAATTTATTGATTACACATGTTAGTTTAACACACACTCTCTTGAGTTCCTCACCTCTCAATTAATGTGCACGCCTAACATCATCTACCCGAAGGGCCTTAGTTTTTCCTTAAGAGTTATTTCAGTAGTTATTACACTCATACTCTACTGATCTAAGTCATAAGTCATGGCTTAACCTTCCCGTAATCCAATTACTAAATTTCCTATTATGCATCCCAATCGTTTTATTATCGTCGATTCACATCCCAAGTTTAGCCATATTAAAGTTTAACCACGCCTTGACTATATACCTACTGACCTCTTCAAAGTCTTTATCGAACCACAAAAATATCCCCAAAGTTTTCCTTAATTCACTTTATGAGGAAACTACAATAAAAGGGCAGTATTATGCAAATCTGGCCAACCAAATCGATTCGGCCTTAGTCCGAATCAATTCGCCCACCGAATCGATTCGACTAAGGAGACTAATCGATTCGCTACAAGAAGGTCCTCTTCTTCTTCGTTACGTTTACGAATTTTCACCATTATAACTTTCTCACATATTCATGAAGCTTAGCCAACTTGTCAACCAATATTACTGAACATTAAATAAGTTTATGGGAATGATTTCCAACGTAAATCTGACATTAATTTACCACAAATTCAATCCAAGAATCGATTCTCTTCTAAAATCATTTAAAACCCTAGTTTTCATTGTTCTTCATCTCTTTTGATCAAAAACTCGGATTTCTTCCATTATTAACATCACTTATATACCAATTTCGTTTTCCATACACATAAGGATCCAATCTACATGCAAATCCTACCCAAGATTCATGTGTTTAATTCTCAAAATTCCAAGAACATAAATCTATCATCAAAATATAAACCTTTTAGAAACATGCAAGATAAACACTTGCCTGGAGATTGCGGGTCTGATTTTTACAGAATAATTAGTGGGGATTTCTTCCTCTCCTTCCGATCTATGTTCCAGCGATGGTGGTGGTGCAAAAATGGTGTGGGGAGCCTTGGATGCCTTCTCCTCCCTCTTCTAATGGTCTTTCCCTGTATTCTAATTCCTAACCCTAAGTTACCCCAGATGTATTATGATATATCACTTGAAGTTTCGTTGGTCTCTTTACCCTAAAAAGCCAAAAGACCGAAATACCCTTTCGGGGTGCCGGTTTGGCCTAAAAATATCCCGGGACCCAATCCAAATCTCCAAGTATACTTTTCTGACTATTTCGACCACTCCAGACACACTGATGCGACTATTTGGATGACCCAAAAACAATTCTCATGTTATTTCATAAGTCCATGTCTCGAAACGACTGACAAGCGCCTCCCGACTAAATTACGGTAACTGCCATATTTCTCACCCATGACAATCATAATGCATTCTTACTAAATTATTACTCGTTCACTAAGTGATACTCAATATAATTCATACAAATAAATATTAATCCTTGTCTCGCTAATTAATAATTATTTTTAATTCGAATTAATTTCCTATTAATTTTCCATTTTAATTTAATTAATCCCAATATAAAAATCACTAAAAATACGGGGTGTTACTTGGCTCCAAAATCCTAGTAATTATGTCCCCTAATTGTTTACATTATTTTCTTTGATGCTTGTGTTACTTGCTAGAAATGTTTCATCTTATTCGTAATTTTAAAAAAATTATCTAGTTGTAAAATTTACTTTATAAAATTGATCATTTTTTCGTGGGATCAACCCGTACTTACACACTATTTTATTAATAGCATGCACACTTATGGTATTGTTCAATTCATAACAGACACCTCCATAAGTCGATAAACACTATAATTGTTAATGTTGCCTCCTCAAATATGTAAATTTTTTGTGTATTTACTCCTAAAAATGCTTTTATCTATTGGATGGATTCGCGAGTCATGCTATAAATTCTAAGACTATGGCCCTTAGATTCAACTTACAATTTAGAATTTCTCATTGTCTAACGATGGAATTTTTAGTGGAGATGAATGCGAGGAGAATATTAAATTGAAAGACAAAATTTTTACATGTTACCGGTCTTATTAAACACTCAGTAGGTTAGGTGTCACCTTGAGATATACAAAGGTAAAAGGCAATTTTTTTTACACTTGTTGGAAAAATAAGTGAACATTATGTTTTATTAAAGAGTGTTGCTACATGGACTCGATTCGTAGACACATTTGGGCGACACGGTGACGTGTCGTATACACATTGGCTGAATTTTTACATCACATGGGATCCATTACAAAACACACCTAATCCGTGTCTCACACGTCACCGTATCCCTCAAATGTGTCCACGAATCGAATCTTCCTATCATTTTCCTTTATTAAAGGTTGGTTATCCTGTTATTTTTTAGGTTGAATTATGCTACGATGACTAAGGCGTCGAGGCTCCCCCCAACACTCACTCATTATACTTCCATTTCTACTTTTTCATGACTTAGCCATAACCAAATAAGCTTTCTACCTATTAAAATTTATGTACGATTATTATACTCATCGTACCTCCGATGACTGGGTTGTTTAAAATTACTGGACAGACTTTGAGTACATATTATATTATCTCTGTCATTGCCTTGAGTACACCTGTTCTTCGGTTGTAACAATGATTTTTTTGTTTTATATCCTTCATTACATCGAACCTTTGATTTCTCTCGAACTATTGAGACCAAACATAACCATTTCTCTTACTCCTTTACGCGACTGCTTTGTTAAACATCACAATAATGAAGGGTTTTTATCTCGAGTGAAGCTTTCTTCATTTTTCGTGAACCCTTGAATGGTTTGCTCCTGAAAGTTTGTGAGAACCTTATCACTAAAATCTTTATATAATCTACTTACAGTATATCCAGTGAGATTAAACCAAGTGCGAGATTGAATATCTTTAATGGTTTGTTTTATGGTAACTTATGTTAGTTTCACTTTTTTGAGATTGTTGATCAATAGAAAACAAAGCATCATGAAAAGACACCATTGTTTCACATAACAAAAATCTAAACTTACTTATATATACAGAGTATAGTGATGAGTGTGATATTGAATCCACGAGGAACTCGAGCTAGAGTTTCATCGATTTATCACCTCAAATAAAGAGTAAAAGAAGATTTTGGGTTTTGGTTTCTTTTTAAAGCAATAATATAAACTAATTCAACAAGTTAGAAAACTATAAATTGAGGTGGTGGGGTTTGAGAAAAGCAGGACAAAGTTTTTTCCTTAATTTGAGATAAACCCTTTTTATGATGATATGATAGTCAACTTCCTCTTCTTAGTATGATTAATCCTTCATATCTTCTCTTCTCTTCCAATTAGTCTTTTTTATACCTTCTCTTCCAACTAGTCTATTTTAGGTTTAGTTATTAGTTTAAGGTTGAGAGCGATGGTGATGAGATGAGGGTGGCGAGGGTTAGATAAATAAGATAAGTATGTAGGTTTAGGCTAATAGTTTTTTTAAATACATGCTAAATTCGTCACTCTTATTTAACCAAAAATAAAATTTAGTTATGAATATCTAAACCCAATCAAAACCTAACTAAACTCACCTCAGTTTGTTACCCAACCCATGGATGCACTTTTCCAATGTTTTTACCTCGTTTGGACCCCCAAATAAGTTTCAAAATCCAATATAACTCCTATAAATATTTTTAGGCCTAACGGACATGTTATTATTTTTGTTAGCAACTTATTATGTTGTTCGCAACAAAAAAATTATTGATTAAATTTATGGACAAGTAAAGCAAAATCTAACATAATAAAGTTTCTACTCGTTTAATCTTTAATTTTATCTTGTTAAAGTAACATGCCAAAATAATTTAACTTGTATTTCATTTTGGTGGTTTATCGATACAATTTTTCGGTACAAGGTTTGTCAACACACATGACAATGTAAGTTTATGTTTATTTACACTTTTGGGTTGGATACATGAAAAAACTTATTTAAGAAAGAGACGTTCACACATCTCTCCTGGTGCCAAACGCTTGGAACAAAAAATTCAAGAGTAAAATATGTATAATGAGAAACCTGCTCTTTTAAAGTAGACCAAAATACGCTTTACCATAAATAACCAACTATTAATTTTTTTCTCTCTACCTTAACCCACTCCATGTCTCCGATGACTCTATAGCAAACCTCCGGTGTTGCATCTCCGACGTGACCATCCGATGATGCTCTGACTCGAGTGACACTTCGATGAACTCTGATGACACTATGGCGGCTCCGACGACACTCCAGTGAACTTCGACTATGCTTTGATGAACTCCAGTGAACACCGATGACGCATTAGTGGCCCCGACGACACTCTACAGACTTTGGCAAGTACTTGACGATATATAGGTGACTTCATTGATGCTCCGACGACCTTTCGATAATTCTCCAACAACCACTAAAATTTATCACCGTGAAGTTATACCGCAAAATTTCACAGTGCAAATTTTCCATTGCGAATTAACACTGCGAAATTAGTAGAAATTGGCATTTTCACTCAATTTCGCAGTGTGAAAATTTACACTGCAATTTCACATTGCGAAATTTGAAATTTTACATTGCGAAATTTTATCATTGAAAAACATGTCGATCATTATGATATGAAACTTTAAATTTTAAACTTAAAAATTAAATATTCTTAATGGATCTCTTTGATAGATCTCGTCGAGACCTTTTCTTAAAGTTTGCTCACAAAAAGACAAAACAAGAATCACGGGCAAATCTGTCCAGAAAATACGATTTAGGCTCATGAGGGGGTTCTCACTAATAATGGTTTATGATTAAGCCCATTGTTCCACATGTTTAACACCAAGGGGATAATATAAAAGTGTTTTATTAAATACATCAATATTTTATGAGGAATTTTAACTAGGTCATTTACTAACACATATTTTCAGATACTTTTATGTATTGAGTAATGCAAAAGTCCGCAAAGGGTTATTGGTAGAGATTTTCATAAATGTTATTTTGTTTGTTTCCATATTGGCATTTTCCCTTGACCAAAAATAAAATAAAAATATTATCGCTAACTAAACAAAGCATATATTATCGATTGGATCGGCCAAGTTAAAATGGAAAAATCTAAGTTTAACCCATGAACACCCATAACAGTGAAGAGATTTAGTGAGAGACCGAGAAAGGGAGAGAGAAGAAATTTAGAGAATAATATATTGTATTGAATTCACACTTTTTAACAGGACAGAAGGGGGTTATATACAGAGTGGTAAAATGTTATTCTCGTGATTACCAGCTTACAAATTCTATTTATAGTATTTGCTAAATAACAAATTAAGGATCAAATACCAAAAAGTCCCTCAAATATTTTTTAATACACATTTAGTCTAAACCTTTTATTTTGTACCAAAAAGTCCCTTATTTTCTTATTTCTAAAGGTCCACGCCAGCGGCATGTTAAAGCCTTTTTGGCATGGTGAAGGACTTTTTGGTACAAAATAAAAAGACTTGGACTAAACATGTATTAAAAAAAGTTTGAGGAACTATTTAGTATATGTCCCACAAATTAATACAACTAATGCCACATCAGCTTTCTTTTTCCTCTATTTGACTATCACCCTTAATATTTCCCCCAAATCTAACTAGGGTTAATTTAACCACATTTAGCTTGCTTATTAATATGTGGAAAGGATAAGAAAATAAGACCTAGGTAAGGACATATATTCTTTGATCAAGTGCTCGTATATAATTCTCTTGTAGTCTTTTATCAAGAACTCTTTCTTTGACAAAATGTAAATCTAATTTTATGTGTTTTGTCCTCGAATATAGAACTGGATTTGCTGTAAGTGATATAGTGCTCAAATTATCATGCCACACTAGAGGTGCTTTGGATTATTTCACTCTCAATTCAATAAGCAAACTATACAACCAAATAATTTATGTTGTTACATGTGCAACACTCCTATCACTACACCAAAAACAACAATCTGGCACGGTTTAAAACTGTGCCAGTTCAAATCTGATACGGTTTTGAACTATGCCAGAATCATGTGTTCCAAAATGATCACTTTTTTCTGGCATGGTTTAAAATTGAGTCAGATTTGGCCAAACATGAACACTTCTGGCAGACTTTTAAACCATGCCAGAATTTGATATTTCTGGCACACTTTTGGAACAATTTATAAGTGTGCCAGATTGAGTACATTTTGGCACAGTCAAAATCGTGCCAAAATTTGGTACTCTTTTGGCATGATTTTGAACTGTGCCAAATTTTTGGATTAAAGAAAAAAATTATAAATAATATTACCCAAAAAAAATCAGCAACATTTCCACTATTTTTCGTACCTGTTTTAGCATAACAAAAATTCAATAATAATACATAGCCCGCACAATAAAAATAATGCAACAACAATACAAATAGTCTGCAACAACACAAATACACATCAAAATGTTAAAACTAATAAAAAATAATGGCTCAAATTCCTTTAATAGAAAAATCATCTCAATACAAATGAAATTCATCCCAATACACGAGGCAATTTGAGAAATCTAAGAATTGTTCATCTAAATACATATTTTTTAGCATGGAATGTTCTTACTTAGAAGTCATAATTTTTAGATAGACCCATCTTGAGCAAATCGGGTATCTCTTCTCTAGAAGTGATGAATCCAATTAGTCTTTCACCAAAACTTTATGGGGCCAAAGCAATAATCTAAAAGTAAGAGGAGAAGATTTTTAGTTTGAAAAATGAATCCATTAAAAATAAAACTGAGACGAAAAAAAAAGTCAAAAGTCGGTATAATATTGATGTTATTGCGAATCAACACTGCACACATGCATCAAACAAGTATATCAGGATGATCCAACACTTCATATGCTCAAATCAGCACTACATATGCTCAAGTCATCCATTGGGTGTAACAAAATGACGTATAATTTTGGGATAGAGGTAGTATAGTTGTTTGATCAAAGATAACAAAGTGTAGAATAATGTCACCTTATACTTATAAACAATGTTCCGGCATCGTCCAGAATCTGGATAATTTGGAGCCTGAATATAATATTCAGAAATGTTAGCAAACAATATCAAGTCTAATCGCTGCTCCTTTTCAATAAAGCATGCAAATCGTAAAATCAAACTGTTAGCAAATCGTCAAAAAATCGTGCAGATAAAATTGCTTCCATTTTTACTGATTACCGAAGCTTGGTTCCTTTGATACCAGCTTTAGCACTTAAAAGTTCGTGTGCTCCATTACTCTAAACAACTGATAAATTTTAGTATTGGAAGTTTGAGAATAAATTTGACAATGCCAATCATATAACAACTTCAGGCTAAGAGTGAATGATGATGGAGACATTAAAAATCTTGAAATGTTCTAAAGAAGCTGCCCAAAGAGCCATGACCTTAATTCCCCCCCATCACCACTTTAAAGTTCAAATACACATAAAGGATAATTTATTTATATATGTTATGCTCTATATTTCAGCAACATCGATTTTATATAATAGAAACAATAGTTAAGATGTGTCATCTATTTTTATGAATGCAAAATCTATGTTATCTGGCTAATTCACAAGTTCTCAAACTGTTACCCCTTCAAAAACTAAATCTAGTGCGGTCTCTAATGCGTGTGGGAGATCATGCAAGAAATCCATCTAAACTTTCATATGCGAGGTGTTTGTTTATACTTATAAAGGATATATTCTACTATAGTACTATTTTTTTTTTTTTTTAGAAGTAATGAGTATAATGTTTTTTTATCTATTCAATATCGATTGCAGTTAATACAACTAAGGAGGTTTGAGATGGATATTCTCTTTTACTTTTTATATCAATTTAATTTTGGTTTTTATGATGAAAGAAGGTGATTTTGATTTTGTATAACCTGAATAGATACACTTGTAGGAAACAAAAATAACCTGTATGAGTAGCTCAATTTTCAAGTGCCTACTTGCTTCATGCTCACTGCGTGCTTCGCTATTAGAAATCTGGAATACTAACAATGAACTGAACATTATATAAGAAGATAGATACATAAAGGCGAGGAGTTAGAACAGTCATTAGAAGTCTTGAATACTATAATGACTCAACTATAATGCATAATTAGGGGGGAAATGAATGATGATAATACAAGTTAACGAAAATTTTGAGGGTGGGGGCATTAATTCTCAACCAAATGGACGTGCAACATCAGTTTTCATACAAATTGCTACCATGAAAAGCAAGATAATGGCATCTGACACATTAGTGGATAAAATAGATACGAAAATGCACATAGAATACACACTACGTGCTTCACCATGTTGACTAATGATTGCATCAATTTCATTATTTGGGATTTCCATGAACCACTTACTTGAAGGTCTAATTAATTGACAATTACCATAACGGTGGATTTGATTAATAACAAGTTTTGTTATGCTAATAATAATGTTGCAATAGTTTCGTTATGCTGCGTTCTACTGGTGTTCATTACTGCGTTCTACTGGAGTGGAGATGCTAAAAATGTGCCAAACCCCAACTATTTTAGAAATGTGACATAGAGATACAATCATATGAACTTGAAACATGCTTCTGAATGTTTAAATGAATAAGAACTGAAAGTATATTTCATAGAAATAAAAAATTATATTTTAGAAAGATAAAAAATCGAATGATGGCATAATCAGTTTTCACCCGTTACTGGTGATAAGAGAACTCGAATGCTAAACGAAACTGTTGAAGTGAGGAATGGGCCTCCAACGGTTGTTGTTATCTCCGACTCGAAATCAATACCTTTCTCATTTGCAAATTCAAATGATGTCTCTTTTGTTAGTAGCTTTGAGAGTACATAAACCTGCAGAATGAAACATTTTCTCCAAGCCGATAAAATGATAAACTTGCAATTTACAAGTAGCATAGTGGATGATTAAATATCTTCTATCGGATGATGAAGGTAGATAAAATGAGAAACTTGCAATTTACAAGAAGCATGGTGGATTATTACCAATAAGAAAAATGCTACTTGAACAAATTAGTAAAGAAAGTAACACAAGCTCAAGCATATTAAGACATCTCCTCAAGAGATATAAGGATAAAGTATACATTTAATACAATACTTTTAGCCAGGCAATCGTACCAAATAACGCGTTTGATACAACTGAAGGTGCCTGTTGTCATTCAAGATATTAGTTTTTGATATCAGACTTGTCGAATATTTAGTACAATTGATACACACCAAAAGTGAAGCCGAAAACAGTACCCCTGCCTTAGAAGGAAGTAACAGACCCTTCCGCTGTGCATTGTTTAGCTCATTACATGCATGCATATATACACATATATAATATATGCACATATACATGTATGCATTTATGGATGTATAGTTCAACTACACTCGTACCATAGAGCCCGTCTTTCATGTTCGAAGCTCAACCAAGATCAGTGACAATGAAATGCTCATCATTGTCCTATGAGATTTCAATTCTAGGCTTCTTGTTAGGTGAGTTGAATCCGGTTAATTTGTATGAGTTGGTATTGGTTAGATATGAGATGGGAAGCTGAGGAACTTCAACAACTGCTAAGAGGATAACATCTTATTTCAGTTCCAGCTGCATACTCCATATGTTTTCTACTTGAATATTGATATATGGTTGTGTTTAACCCTCATATGTTGAAATTTTTTGTTTTACATAAGTCAGCCACATCTTTTATCTTCTAGACGAAACAAATAAAAATATAACTAGTCACCCCAACCTCTATGAATCATATGGTTAAAACTTTATTAAATGCATTCTAACATAGAAAGTTTTGAACTTTCATTCATCACAAAATTGATGAGCATGCACATGTGTATGTCTTTTGTGATATTTGACTACTTTAGGGAACCTCTGACTTTAACTACACTGCCATATATTACTTTTATCTGAATAAAGCTCTAACAATAGCTTGTAGATATCATAAACTTACTTCAAAGCAGCATTTGTTGCTCAGATTCATCAGTAAAACAATTACGTAGTAGCTTAAGTTTTCTAGTAATAAATACGACAATTTTTTTAACCAACCTACTCGTGCTCCAAGTTGGTTCAATAATGGTGTGATGCTAAACTGAACCAATTCCAACCGATTTTTAAGATAATCACCAAATAAATGCCTAGAAGGGTCGACAATTTTCCACTTGATAACTTTATTTAGATAATCAAGTGCTTGCCCAAACCCAAATAAGTAATATTATACTATAAATGTATACAATAATCAATGACACTTGATTTCAATTGAAGTTACTAACTCCAAATGAACATGGAAATTGAAACATATAAGTAAATCCAATTCAAAATACAACTATACAAAAGATTAGTGATCCATGACCTCACGATGGAGAAGCAAATTAAGTGAACTACAATAATCCTTCCTCAATGGGCCCAAAGAATTATGTAAGAACTTCACCTACCACTCTTATAAAGAGAATCTCATTGTTTCCCATACACATTATGCAAAGAGGCTCAGAACTGCATATTCTAGGAATTGATTGGTACGCTTTACAAAATGGAATTGTGGGAAAATACAAGGGAAAGAACAAAGAGGCTCATGACTGCATATTCTGGTTCACACCTTAATTGAATTACTAAAACAAATGTGGTAGCCCAAATATGGAAGGGGAGGAAGATATATATATATATATATATATATATATATATAGTTGCAAACAAAATATTCACGTTTTATTTTTTGCAGTTTTTAGAGTTCTTATCATAGTTATGACATATCTTTCGAGTGATTCTAATACGTAACAATATTAGTGCATTCACAACTCATGCTTCTACTTAATTTAACATGCAGACAAATAATGAAAAATTCTAACATTTCATAGAACATTTCTTTCATCTTAGTGAATACCTCGCGCTTATCGTCCAACACCATTTCTATGATCGCATTAAATTGATTGTCACATATGTCTTGTTGTTTGATATATATATATATATATATATATATATATATATATATATATATATATATATATATATATATATATATATATATATATATATATATATATATATATATATATATATATATATAATAATCAATTCGCCTTTTTATCCAACAAAATCGCTAATGTAGTTTTAAAGTGTCTGCACAGTTTTAAAATTCTACAAAACATCACCTTCTATTATTACAAAGCATGTTCGGTAACTTGGGCAATAAACCATATATTATACCCTTATAAATATTTAGTTCCCATCTTATCCAAGTTCATATATGAATTAACACTCGTGGTAAATGTCAACAAACCTAGGAGATTTCACTAGTATGGGCCACAGACAATTCTTAACATATAATTATTGAGTTGGGGAAGTTACCTATTGAGATATAATGCTTTAGAATTACTAATAACTTAAAATCTATCTTTGGTATATGAAACAAGTATGCAAATACAAAAAGAGGGGTGATTGAAAGTATAAAACAGAGGACGAAACATGATTGCTTACCAATAGCTCCAAAAATAAAATGTGCCCAGTGGACACTACGGCTAGGATGTGATTCTTCAATCCACTTTTGTTGGACTCTATGACACCAAAATATCTTTCTCCATTAGCAAGTGTAAGGACGCAAATTTTCAATTGAGTCCTTTGTAGTTTTGGCTCAATTCCGGACAAAAACGTTTGAGTCATAGGATAGAGTATATTGATCATCTTTCAAGCCTATGACATGTTTGTTGAAGACGTGGCGACCAAGTGTATAAAGCTTCATCAAAATGCCGAGTTTAAGTGCCTCGTTTCTACGTCATCAATAGTGGTTTCATGCTCCCAAGGTATGAATCCATTACATATATATATAGGAGCTTGGAACGGTTTATATTGGGTGTTAGGTTTTTAAAACTGTGTTTTGTTTTCAGAATGTTTTCTATTAAAACTTATATATATAGTATATAATGTTTCTGGGCTTAAAAAGAATTTTAGTAACATTTTGTGAGTTTGTTCGAAATGTCGTTCGAACGAGATTATCGTTCGAACCACGAGTCGTTCGAACGAGATGGTCGTTCTAACGAGATTTCTAACGAGCTTCTAACGAGTTCATACTGGAACTTCGTTAGAAGATTCGTTCGAACGAGAATGTCGTTCGAACGAGATTTGGCGGGAACAGTTTTTTGACAGTTTTAAGCAGTTTTCTCCCACTTCCCCACTTGTTTCTTAACTAATTTTTCTCAGACTTTATTATGAGTGGGAAACCATTTTTTTAATCTAACTTTTCACATCCTACCAACCTCTAGAGAGTGTTTGAGAGAAAAATTGTTTTAAGGAAAAGTTCATTGTTTTGAGTGTTAATTTTCAAGGAGAAAATCATTTATCACTCTAGTTTACACCCATAGTTTAGTTTATCCAAGTTCATATATATATACATCTTGCTTGGAGTTTTTCCACCATTTTTATCTACACCATTGAAGAAGAGAAGTTTGGGTTTGCTTCTAAATCCCACAAAGAAGAAGAGGTTTTCGTGATTTACCCACTTGGAGAAAGGCTCCTAGTTCGGATGACGGTGACCACATAAAGTCCGATCGGTGGATTCCGAGACCGCGGTGGAGCTACGGGGTTATTCGCTAAGTGGAGGTGTTTGCAAGAAGGAGCGTTGAGGCTTGAGAGGGATCGAGTCGTGTGATGTAAGTCTTTTGTCTTGTAATTGTAAATTCCATACTTAGTGGATTTGAGGCTAGGGCCGTCCGAGGTTGTTTCCCGTCTTGGGTTTTTCCTCGTACATCGCGGCGTAGTGTGATTGATTTATTTTTATCTTGCATAATAACGTAGAACTCATGCTTAGGATAATTCAAGATAAAAATGGTTTTAATTGTCACACTTAATTTAATTGGGTGCTAATTAAATTTGAATAAAAGTTTATTTAATTCTAGTCTATTGTTAAAACTGGTTTGGCCTAATTTGGAAATAATGATAAATATGACTTAGTCAAATTCTAGGACTTGAATGAATTAATTGTGTTTAAGTGAAATCAATAGTGTGTGTCTATTAATCATATTTTCACTTGGTTTAATTTTAATTTGTGAAGAAATTAAAATTTGGTAATTCGTTTTATTGAACCATTACCTTTACACTTCCGCATATCTATTTCAACAAGGAAATTGATTTTAAGTATAAGGATTTTAAATTAGGGGGCCCTTGGGGCATTTTCAGCAAGTGATATAGTGTCCCCAGGTGTGATAACTCTATAAAAGCCTATAAACAAGATCATCTCAGAAAATAGAGTAATGAAAGAACACTAAGTGGAATAATAAGAGCAAATGAAAAGTGATAATACCTCTTAAACCATTAGTGAACTAGACTGTTCAGACCCTTTGTATTACACTTTTCTGGTTCTAAAAGTAACAGAATAAAATTATATTAGGGATTTTAAAGCGTATTTTTTAAAGTCTCAAAAGTATCCATAACCAATTAGAAAGAACTAGAAAATGTAGATATTTGCATTGAAGCTACAATTTTTGTGCTCAAGAAAGCCCAACGAGCACAAAATCCATGCCACCTGACCAAAATATACCCCTTTTCTTTTCTAAAATAATTTTTACTTTATCCTTATTTATTTTTATACTACAAATTTTGTACTTGGTGTGGACTTAGAATGGATTGTCTTTGAATCCACGTCTTGATGGTAACAATCGGATGCATCATTCCTTCCCCCAAAGCACCAGCAATACCTACCCATAAGAACTCCCTCCAAACTAAAATCCAAATCAAATATGACAATCAAGACATGACATTTCAAAGAAAATAATGCAATTCCCAACACAATTATATCACTAGTAAATTCTAACTCGGCATATAGAGAGACTCCCTACATTGTTCAGTAATTAGAGTCTATCCCCAGATGTGTATTAAACCACTTGTACCTTTTAGATTTTACATTTTACTTGTTAAATTAACTCAAATTAACAAACATGTAGAGATTCTATAAATTCCATAATGAAAAATATTTTCAATACAGTTTGACTAACACAGTGATGTGGCCAAAATGCATTGGTCAGTTTGTAATAGTTCACACCACCGACAGATACATTTCTGAAACACGTCACTGTGTCAATAATGCAAACCGTGTGAATAAATAACTACCATAATAAACTTCATATAAAAATCTAACAGAGTGATAGAATTTACTAACAAGTTATCTTATATGCAGAAGGTGCAAGGATAAATTATTTTCTTAGAAACCTTCCCCTAACTAAAAGGAAGTCATCAAAGGTCCAAAGATTCATCGTGTTCCCTCCATCATGCATCGCGTAGCCACTAAGGAACGTACCACCCAACGAAGCATCCTAATTTCCCTAAAGATACGGGATCTGATAAAACTTCATTTGGGACTCTAAATCCAAAAACTCATCAGATAGCTTCTTCACAGTTGTATTTTTTTCACCATTCACCATCTCGGCAGAATTAGACTTCAGTTTAACATCCTCTCCGAATTTAGTTTCATCACATTCAATGGTAGCCGAAAGAACATAAGTTATTTCAGCTATGGGTCAAACAACCACATAAGAGAAGCCGCAATGACTTAAAAATACATATGACAATTGGATAGGAACAATTACTCATGGTAAATCAATTATATTGAAAAAAAGTTCAGCACGAAAACATCACTATATACTGAGTGTTGATACCAAATTTAGTCAGCTGACATGGACCAATATATGAAGACACGTGTCAATCTACGTGGCAAATACAAACACTGTCAACGAACAGCATACTTTCACCGAGCTACTCAAGCGTTCCGAGCTACTTAAGTCTACTGAGCAACATAGGCGATCCGAGCTACTTAGCGTGCAGAGCATCCAATCAAGAAAATAAAAAAGGCGACTACTCATTAAATGAACATTATTATTGTACAGGTGTATATGTCTACTAGATAACAGCGCATTACCTTTTCATATGTACAACCTCAAGGCTATAAATACATTGTAACCTCCTCATGAGAAGGGGACTTTGGATCTCATAGTGAACCTATCATCGAGATTCAAGGAAAACAGACAGAAATACAAAAACAGTGGACGTAGGCCATTTTCAGAAGGTTGAACCACTTTAAAAATCCTTTATCTTATTTATTCATTTTTATCTGTGATTGATTAATTAGATATAATCTAGTTTTTTACATCAACAGATTGACGCCGTCTGTGGGAAACGACTATACTTAGCGTTTTTCACCAATAAACTCATCATCTATGGCTGAGATTCCGAAATCCAGTAATCGAAACACTGGGGTCCCACCAAACCCCTCTACCCCATCGAACGTTCAAGACCTGGGTAGCATAATGGCTAATTTGGCCCAAGGGCAAACAACCATGCAAGAAACCATGTGTCAACTTATACAAATTGTTGTAGATGGAGTGCCTGCCCATTCAGGACAACGAAGTGTTTAGAGAAATATCCATCTGCCATCTTCAAGAACTAGACGAACGTTGTTCCCGGAGGTCTCTCAATCTAGACGTACTGACTCATATCGTACTGAGAGGTCTAGTGATCCTTCGTATTAACCCGGTCAGACTTCATCAGTACGAGCTACAAATTCTCAACAGAATGTCACTCTAACTCTAGAGCGGACTAGTGCTCTGGAGAGGTTGAGTAGAGTCTCTCCTTTTGATTGATTGGGCCCTAGGAGGAATAGAAACCCTCACAGGATTGCGTCGAGAAACTCTCAATGACCATCCGATCTATGGGAAGGTTCTGCCCAATCATGCCCGACGGTCCGTAGCGAAAGATCCTAAGAGGAAAACTTAGTGCGATCAGTTGCTCGGACAAATAGGCCCGAGGCGAGATGTGATGCGTGGAAAGGTTCTATTCAAAGATTGGAAGACAGGTTAGGGGAAATGGCTAAGGTAAAAAATCATCTACAAAGAACTTTTGTCCAAGGGACACCATTCATGCAGGTAATTGTAGATTTTCCCACACCATCGAAATTCAAAGCCCCTATAGTGACACCTAAATATGATGGAAAAATTGATCATGTCCTCCTTATAGAGCAATACCAAGCTGCTGCCGATATCTACGCGATCCCAGATGAGATGAGATGCAGGGCATTTTCAGGAACTCTCACCGGGTCAGCTCAGATATGGTACAACAACCTTCCTCGGGGGAAGATTGCAACTTTCCATCAACTAGTCGAGCTTTTCATAGGGAATTTCTGTTTTGGAGCGAAGCCAGTTAAAAGAGTAGCACACTTACTGAGCGTTAGACAGAAGACAGAAGAAAGTACCAGGAATTATATTACTCGTTTCAATAACGAGAAACTTGAGATAATTGATTACGAAGAGAAGACAACAATTACTTCTTTGATGAGTGGACTATTACCAAATAAGTTATACTATACTCTAGCTAAAGATCCGCCTAGGACTATGGCAGAACTGATGGCAAAGGCAACCAAGATCATAAACGCTGTGGAAGCTATGGTTGCGAAGACGAATACGGACACTAAGGAGACCAAGGTGGAGGGCAGTAAAACTGAGAAGAGGGATTAGAAGAACAATGGTGGCAACAAGCAGTCAAAAGGTAAACTAACGCTGGAGCAGATGAGGAAGTACGGAAATTATACTCCAGAGAAAATAAAGGCAAATCCTGCCAAAAGGGACAAGTCCAAATATTACGAATTTCATAAAGACCATGGCCATACGACCAAACGTTGCATAGCTCTCCAGAATGAAATTGAAGCACTCATCAGGCGAGGAAAATTGGTTAAGTAAGTTGATCGCCAAAATGGTGGAAAAACCAGCAACCGAGGAAGGCAAAGATCTAAGTCTCCTCGTTGAGAAAAAGAAGACAAGAAGAGAGATCACGAAGATGATCCAGAAGATGACCCAGATCTCCCCAAAAGGCCAAGACAGCCAGAGCGCGAGGTATTTTCAATCCATTTTGGATCATTTGAATGTAATGTCATTACAGGTGGAGATGCAGGAGGTGGGATCTCACTGCGGAGAGGAAAGCTTACCTCAATGAGGCCCAAGCTTGCTCTTACATACAACGCATAAACTTGGCTGACGATGAGCGCCCGAGGAAGGTGAACCGGGATAAACTGGTCATCGACTTTTCTAAAAATGACCTGGCAGGTGTACGATATCCTCATGACGACCCATTGGTGATCAAGATGAGAATGAAGGAAGTGGTGATTTCACGCGTGCTAGTAGATAATGGTAGCTCCGCAGATATCATGTTCTACCTATCGGTTTTACTGGCAACCTGGCAGGTGTACTATATCCCCTCCTCGGTTTTACTGGTGAAAAGGTTTTTCCACTTGGGACGATCAAGTTGGACATGCTCATCGGTACATGGCATGCTTGCCGAACAGAAAGAGTACACTTTTTCGTAATGGATAAAAATGTCCAATCAGCCTACAACATCATCATGGGAAGAGGAGGTCTGAAGAAGTTCGAGGCAGTGCCATCTACTGTGCATCAATGTTTAAAGTTACCAACCAATTCCGGAGTGGAAGTTGTGAAAGGCAACCAGAAAGTAGCTCGGGAATGCTACTATTCATCTGCCGAACGAGAAGAATTGGAAGAACCAAGGAAGAAAACTACTACGTATCAAGTGGATGAAACAGAAGATGCAGAGATTGAAACATTAGACCCTAGAGACGAGTCTCAGCTCGTAAAAGGCTAAGTCATGGAAGCTACAGAAAATATCATTCTGGACGATGAACACGCAGAACGAACAACCTAAATTGGTGCGTCATTGGATGCATCGATAAAACAAGAAATGGTAGCATTTTTAAGGCGCAAAAAGGAGACTTTTGCATGGGGTCATAAAGACATGCCAGGTATAGACCCAACTTTCCTATGCCACGAGCTCAACGTCAATAAGGAAGTCAAGTCGGTGAAGCAGCGAAGAAGAGTATTCAGCCCCAAAAGGAACCAAGCCATACAGGAAGAAGTAGAGAAATTACAAAAACCACTTTTATGGAGGACGTTAAATATCCAGATTGGCTAGCAAATGTGGTGATGGTAAAGAAGAAAAACAAGAAGTGGAGAATGTGTGTGAACTTCACTGATCTTAATAAAGCCTGCTCAAATGATCATTTCCCTTTGCCTCGAATCGATCAGCTGGTGGATGTTACCTTGGGGCATGAATTATTGAGTTTTATGGATGTTTATTCTGGTTACAACCAGATTAAAATGAAACCTTAGGACAGGGAAAGTACCTCTTCTACCACCCCAAGGGGGACCTATTGCTATAATGTTATACCTTTCGGACTTAAAAATGCAGGTGCAATATAACAGCGGCTAATGAATAAGGTGTTTGCAGAGCAAATCAGTCATAACATGGAGGTTTATGTCGACGATATGCTGACGAAAAGAAAGAAAGTTGTTGATCATTTAGTTGACCTGGGTCAGACTTTTGATCAGCTAGAGAAATATCAAATGAAATTGAATCCCACCAAATACATATTTGGAGTAGGAGAAGGCATGTTTCTCGGATACATTGTTAACCAACGAGGCATAGAGGCGAATCCTGAAAAGATCAAGGCCCTACTGGAATTACGATCTCCAGTTACGAAAAAGGAGGTGCAAAGTCTCACCGGGCGAGTTGCAGCACTTAACAGATTTGTGTCACGAGTAACAGACAGATGCATTCCATTCTTCAAAACACTTCGAAAATTTTTTAAGTGGAATGATGAATGCGAGGAGGCCTTTCAAGAATTGAAGAAATATCTGGGGACACCTCTATTGTTATATAGACCAGTGGTGGGAGAAAGGTTATACTTGTATCTGGCAGTTTCAGATAACGCGGTTAGCTCGGCATTGATAAGAGTGGAGGACGGAGTGCAGAAACTAGTCTATTATACCAGCAAGGCCTTCCGAGGAGCAGAGATCAGATATACTAGACTGGAGAAGTTAGCACTAGCACTTATCGAAGCAAGCAGAAGGATGAGGCCATACTTCCAAGCCCATATTATAGTAGTGTATACTGATATGCCATTAAGGCAAGCTCTGCATAAACCGGAGAAATCAGGAAGATTGATGTACTGGGCAGTAGAACTTGGTGAATATGACATAGTTTATGAGCCCGGGTCATCACTTAAGGGGCAGGCAGTAGCGGATTTTATCGCAGAGTTTACTCACTCTAATGCATCCGAAGAGCAGGAGTTTAATACAGACCAACCCGTGGATGTTACGGGATCGTCAAAGATAACACCCGACCAATTTCCATCTATGGATAACTAAGAGAAGATAATTAACGAGCAGCGAGAAGCGTTGAGGGAAGATAAAAGGAAGTATCATATATTCCACCGAGGAACCCTGTCTGACCAAGAGTTTGATAATGAAGTATCTGTATGAAATTTGTATGTGGATGGCTCTTCGTGTGCCACAAGCAGTGGACCAGGAATAATTTTAAACAGTCCTGATGGAATTGATATAGAGTATGCTCTACGTTTCCAATTTAAGGCTTCAAATAATGAAGCAGAATATGAAGCTATGATCGTGGGTCTAAGTCTGGCCAAAGCCATGAAGGCAGGGCAGGTTGTTATATTTAGTGACTCACAATTAATCATAAATCAAATTCTTGGATTATATGCAGCGAAGGGATAACTAATGGTCAAGTATCATGCAAAGGCTATGGAAGTTGTCTCGACTTTTGCCGCAGTTCAGTTGATCAGAATACCGAGATTGGAGAATGCAAGAGCCGACGCCCTAGCTCGATTGGCATCAGCAACACGCATTGAGCTACGAAGAACAATCCCAATAGAAATCCTGGTAGACCGGAGCATAGACGAAGGTTTGATGATGAACTTTATTGCCCTCGACTTGGGACCATCCTGAATGGATCCCATCAGGGCATATATAGAAGAGGGGGATTTGCCAACTGATAAACTCGCAGCCAAGAAATTGAAATTTAAAGTTGCTCATTACGTACTAACCAATGGCATTTTGTATAGAAGAGGCATTATAGCAGGATTGCAGAGATGCGTCCATCCCTCCTAAGTTAAAGACTTGATTGAAGAGGTTTACGAAGGGTTATATGTAGCCCATGTAACAGGCCGGACACTTTTGTAGAGAATAATAACGCAGGGGTATTACTGACCAATGATGAGAGCTGACTGTACAGCTTATGCCAAGAAGTGCGATAAATGCCAACGTTTCTCTTCCATCCGAAGAACTCCCCAATCATTGTTAACACCTATTACGTCTCCCTGGCCATTCGCCATATGGGGGATAGACTTGGTCGGGCCACTTCCAATGACTAAAGGGAGATTCAAATACCTCGTAATTGATGTGGATTATTTTACCAAATGGGTGGAAGCTGAACCTCTCATTGATATGACATATGACAAAGTCTATCAGTTTATTTGGAAGAGTATTATTTGCAGATATGGTCTCCCACACGCATTCATTACTGACCATGGAACCCAATTTGACAACGAGGAATTCGCTGCATATTGTTATCAATCCAATGTACAGAAGATCCACTCTGCGCCAAGCCATCCCCTACGCAACGGGCAAACTGAAGTGACGAACAGAACCCTACTGAATGGTTTAAAAAAATGGTTGGATGATGCAAAGGGAAACTGAATTAACGAGCTACACTCTGTATTGTGGGCTTATCGCACTACACCGTGAACAGTAACTGGGGAATCTCCGTACATGTTGACATTTGGGAGTGAGGCTGTCATACCTGCTGAATTAGGTCTACCCACACATAGGGTGCTTAATTTCAAATCTCCCATAAGCGACTTCATGAGGCGTTTAGACCTGGATATGCTCGAAGAAGTTAGGGAAGAAGCAGCAATCAGGAATGTTGCATACCAACAATGAACAACCTTGTTCTACAACAAAGGGGTGAAAAAGTGCGATTTGAAAGAAGGGGATTATGTGCTGAAGAAAGTGATCCAAAAGCATAACAAACTGGAGGTCAACTGGCATGGACCTTACAGAGTAACTGAAGTTGTTCGTCCTGGGACATACAGAATTGAAACTTTGGAGGGAGAAGAATTCAAGAACGCATGGAATGCAGAGCATCTGCGCAAGTACTATTAGTAATTAAAATCCATACGTAACATAGTTCTTTCAACATGAATAAAGTGATGTTTTGCCCATATTTCTTCCTTTGTTGAAATTTTTTCGGAATACTAGTGCTACACACTACACAAACATAAATTCAGAGCAGTAACCACTAACTCCGGTTAGTCGGCAATTCAATAACCACCAACTCCGATTGGTTGGTAATTCCTTAACCACCAACTCCGGTTGGTCGGTAATTCATTAACCACCAACTCCGGTTGGTCGGTAATTCATTAACCACCAACTCCGGTTGGTCGGTAATTTAACACCCACCAACTCCGGTTGGTCGGCAATATAATAACCATCAACTCCGCTTGGTTGGTAAATAAAAATCATGCAGGGACATCCCAAACTAGGCAAAAATATGGATGGCATCCCGAGGCATCCACTGTCTAGGCAACAAGGTAATCTTGACAAGATTACTACAACTAAGCAGAAACATGGGATGAAAATTATTCCATTGCTTAGGCCCAAAGAGTGACAAGTCACTATAATCAGACAACAAATGGAACAAGTTCCATTGTCTAAAAATGAAACAGGATATATATATATATATTCACCAACGAATAACGAGGACATTCTACAAAATATTTCCAAGAAAATGAAATTATAAAAGAAACTAAATCATCTTTCTTTATTAAAACCAAACAGATTACATACGATATGAAATTGGATTCATTACATACAAATGTCCTATTCTATGGGTTTCTTTCCCTATGCTTTTGAAATAGGTTCCACCTCAGCTGGAGGATCATCTAATGCATAAGGGGAGTTTATAAAGTTCATATCTCCCAGCATTCTGACATTAATTATGGATGGTTGATCAAGCAAGTGCTCTGGACGAGATATCTCAAAGTTTGAATGAAGACTATAATCACCGATATACTTGGAGATCAAAATCCGAGGAATGGCACGGGCTGGAATCCAACTAAGGTCAAGTTTGAAGGGAGGCACGGGTAAATCAAGAACTCCAGGTTCATAATAATCTCATAAGAAAAGGCCTTGCTCCAGTTTCAGAACACATAAGGCATTCAACCATCCCTGCTTATATCCTTCATTGTTCAACTGCTGCAAATGAGCATCAAGATGATACAGAGCTTCATTATACCCATCCATCCAAAATTCCCTGGGCTGCTTGTGGAATTGATAAGTCAATCTATCAAGTTGCTCGTAGAGCTTTTTCACCAGAATTTCTTTACTTTCCAGTGCAGAACTCTGACTCTGAATTTTTTTAGACATTTCTGTCAAAGCCTGATTCTTCGCCGTTAATTGAACGACTTGATTTTCTAAGGCCAATTGAGTTCTTGTCTCATCAACATTAACCCGACCAGCTCTTGCTCGTCCACGAGAAGAAGATCTTGCTCTACCACGAGCAAGTGTGGAAGGTTCGGTTCGTTTTAAAGTCTCTAACTCATCCCGTAAGTTAGCATTTTCTATTTCTAAAAAGGAAAAACCATCATCATTAATTAGGACCAAGGCCCCCGAAGAAGAGGAGGCAACAGATTTGAGCTGTTTAATTTCTTCCTGCAACACGATATTCTCTTGCTCTAGCAGCTTTGCAATATGTTTGTGCTCTTTAATCTCAAGCTTTAACACACTTTCCTTTTTCTCATGGGCTGAAATGTACTTTTCATATCCCCTGTCAGAGCTCAATTGTTGGTACTTTTTCTCATAACCTTAATGCAAAAGTGTAGTGGATTCTCGGTACTGCTGTTGAAGTTCCTCGATCGTTCCTTGAAGATCTTCAATCATTTCGTAATAAGCCACATTGTTGGCTATAACACGATCAAGTAGGCACTTCAAGTACTGGTAAGCATCAATTGCTCGTTCAGAAGCACCTGATCCGAGGATATCAATTATTTGAGCCTCAGTAAAGTCTGCATGACCAGCTTTGAAATAATCATTGCACTTCTTCATCAATTATGTATCATTAGCTGACAAAAGTTCCATCCTGGCCGCAAACTAGCAACAAGAAAATAAAAAACAAAATCAACAATGATGCGAACAGAGCAAGTAAGAGAAAATTTCAAGACAAACAACAAAAGATCATTTTTATTCATCACAATAAAAGAAAATACATTTCAAGGTTACATCCAAGAAACAATGCAATAAAAGACCCGAACAACTTTAAACCTTCTCCTTATTTCCTACGACTTCTTTGGAGAATTTGGATGAAGGGATTGGTTACTCGGGGAGCAATGGCAGTTGCTCGGCAGATATGCTAGCTTGTTGGACTTGCTCGGAGGGTTGGGCAACAGCAACAACAGGGACCTACTCTCCTATCATCATAGAAGACTCATCTGATGTAGCTTCAGCTTCTTCTTCTTCCCCAGGAGAGGGAGGAGGGCCATGAGTATGCTCCTGGAACAACTCAGAATCTTCAGTAAGCTTCAATTTCTTTAAAGCTTCTACCCATCCATCCCTAAAATATTTAACACTGGCATACTCCATTTGAGATGACATAACAGCCAGGATCTTATTCCAACCCTTGTCCCAACCAACACTAAAAGATTTCTTACAGCAATTTTACTTTTTGCTCTCTCCGAGGAAGTCTTTTCCCTAAGGAGCTCTTCGGAAGATTTTAATTTTTCTTCTACCTCTGTCTTAAGTCGTTCAGCATCTTGAAGCTTGACGATATTTTCCTCGGCAGATTTGAGCTTGACCTCAAGCTCCTCCTTGCTTTATTCAGCATCCTTTAATTTCTCCTTCAACTCTTTGGAGGCAGTCACAGCTTGATCTCGATTTATTTCAACGGACTTGATTTATTTCTCCCATGCATTTTTGTCTTCCTCGTACTTTTGACGAGATTCCTTCAAAGATTGAGTTAATCCAGCAAAAGCTCCTTCTACCCCACCCGAGGAGGTGGAAGTCCTGATGGCTTCATCTTTCTTCAAAATACTATTGAAACACGTCACGAGCTGAAAAAAGAAAGAAGTTTAATTCAACATATGAACATAGTACTAAAGGATAAAGGACTCAGGCAAACGATATTTACTGATGCAATGTGTTGAGCAACCAAAGTAGTAATTCTCTCACGAGAAAAAATTTCTTAAATACAATGGAATTCTGGGACAGTCCAAGATTTAATCAAGCCCATAGCAGAGCTCGGAGGAATAAGAGCTGGAACATTACCCTCGGCATTTGAAGGTTGAGAAACAGAGTCAACAGGTCTCTCAGTAGGACATCTTTTTAATCTCCTCAAAGGAGCACTTTCAATTAAAGATGTTGTCTCTCCTTGTGAGATGGCAACAGTTTCAATCGAAGGTGCTATATCTTTTGGAGGCACAGGGGGCTTCTTGCCAATTTCCTTAGCAGCAGTAGATGGGGGTACATCTACATTCTTTGTCCCCTCATCTGGGGTATCCTGCTTATTCTTCTTTGCCCCTTCAGCGGTAAGGGAAGTCTTGTCAAAAAATGAAGGAGCTTTCCTATTCTTCATCAGATCAGTAATAGGAGTACTTAAATCAGAAGAAGACCCTTCCACACTGGTTTCAGAAGTTGGTATCCGATCAAGATCAACCACCACAGGACGAGCAATAAAAGATGAAGTGGAACTTCTGTATCTCAACAAATATGAAGCGGACCTCACGTGCTCTCCATTGATCGACTGATGCAAGCTCCAGATAAGTTTTAAATGTTTTATGTTAACGTCAATCTCTTTTGGGGGTTTCCTTTTACTGTCAACTGTAACAAACAAAATTAATGTCAGTGATGCATTTCATCGAATAAAAAGAAAATAAGATTAAAAAATAAAAACAACCTATCCCATTGCCATAAAGCGGACACCTGGGACCTTGGTACACATCATTTCCATTTAATGGAGGGTGTTGCCAATTTTTCATCCCAACCCCATGATCAAAATAATTCCTATTGGCATCGAGAAGATTGACAACTAAAGCTCTATTCGAAACCTAGTTTTTAAATAGAAAGTAGTGTCACTGGTAACCCATCTATAGCAATACATAATTTCTGAAATTCCCAAATGAGTTCCATGAAGTTGATTCAACCTATATACGCCATTAACTACCCTCCATGTATTTGGAGCTACTCTTGCAGGTACAATATCAAAATATTGGCAAAACTTCAAACACAGGGGATTTGGCGAGAAAGAAAAGCCACACTCAGCTACAAAAAGAGTTGGGAACCAGTATCCCTCCGCCAAAGAAAATAAATCAGAAGGATAAGAAAGTTCTTCCAAAATAACCCACGAAGGGATTGAAAAATCAAACCGAAATTTATCCAACGATTCAATAAGATAAACCATGGTGAATAAAGTAAATAAAGAAGAAGGAAGAAAACCTTACAGAAGAAAAAGAGATCGGTTGACAATGAATGATGGAAAGAACGAAGGCACAAGATAGAGAGAAAATGAAGAGTTCAGAGATACAGATTTGAAAAGTAAAAGACGATAGGATTTTTATCGCCCTTAAATACTTTACCTCGGGAATAGAGAAAAGCAATGATTACAAGAAAATACGTTTGCGTTTCCGTTGGCTAAAAGAAGAAAAAGGGCACGAATATCGAAGTGATCATGAAAATTCAAAATAATTATGAAGCTTGATATTATGCACTCAAAAAGAAATTATATACAATGAAAATCTTCCTAAATCTTTGAAGACCGGTAATCCGAGCAGTTTTCAAACAAAATGTTCCACACTCTTCTTTAACCTCAACTGTGAAACATTGGGGGCTTCTGTTGATACCAAATTTAGTCAGCTGACGTGGACCAATTATATGAAGACACGTGTCAATCTACGTGGTAAATACAAACACTGTCAACGAACAAACATACTTTCACCGAGCTACTCAAGCGTTCCGAGCTACTTAAGCCTACCAAGCAACTTAGGCGATCCGAGCTACTTAAGCCTACCGAGCAACTTAGGCGGTCCGAGCTACTTAGCATGCAGAGCATCCAATCAAGAAAACCAAAAAGGCGACTACTCATTAAATGCGCATTATTATTGTACAGATGTATATGTCTACTAGATAACAATGCATTACCTTTTCATATGTACAGCCTCAAGGCTATAAATACATTGTAACCTCCTCATGAGAAAGGGACTTTGGATCTCATAGTGAACCTATCATCGAGATTCAAGGCAAACAGACAGCAATACAAAAACAGTGGACGTAGGCCATTTTCTGAAGGCTGAACCACTTTAAAAATCCTTTTATCTTATTTATTCATTTTTATCTGTGATTGATTAATTAGATATAATCTAGTTTTTTTACATCAACACTGAGTAAACACAATATCAATACAAAAACTTCCAAAAATAAAGAAGTCAAAGATAACAATATGCATCAATGCATGCATATACATCGGTACACTGATTTGAATGAAAGAAAACAATTATATTACAACTATGTAGCATGTATATGATAGTATATATACAACATGAATGGAAGCGCATATATGTATACGAGTATTGGAAACTAAATACATACAAGTATATAACTGATTCGCATTTAAAAATAAGTACATTTGTACATAATTTATACAACATACACAGTTCGATAGTAAGATGCATGAATGGATGAACCACAAAAACAATGGCATTGAGAGCAGCAACTTAGCTGATACTTAATCTTGATTGTATAACTTTTAGGATATCTAAAACAGTTATACAATTGGTTGACATGATTCATAATTTATAATAATATTCTCAACTATACGAAACAATTGCATTTAAAATGCATATTTGAATGTTGAGCATTAATGTCTACTTATTATTTTATTTATTTTTTTGCTTTTTCTTAAATTTTCAACACAAAATCTCATTTATCCATTTAATTAGTGGTGATGTTACTTACTATTTTAATTTATTTTTTTTACATTATTATTGAATGTTTAGCACTTAATTTTCTTAAAAGTCAATAACCTATGCGAATTAGAATAATATGCATTTTAAATAGAAGGGTAAGAACATAAAAAACATAGATTACCACTTAAGATCCCAATCTGTCCAAAAACCAATGATTTTTTTTCATTATCAACATTCAATTTGTACAAAAAACTCACAAATTAAAAAAAACACAATAAATATTTAAAAATGTATATATAAAACCCTAAAAATGCAAAACACGAATCAAATCACGGATTGCATAAACTCTCGGATCAAATCTGATACCTTTTCAAAAATACTTTGAACCCTAAATGTGGCAAATTGTGAATACCTTTGGAGAGCAAATCGTGAACACCAATTTTTATCCACATGAAAAGAGAGGCATCATGTTAGATTGTCTTTGGAAAGACTTAGGTTAAAAAAACAAATGCTTTTAAAAATTACCTGATCGGGATGAGTAGAATGATAGAGAGATGAGCGGAAAGAGAGAGAGTTGGCCGAAGAGAGAGAAAGAGACGATGAGAGGGTGAGCGGGAATGAGAGAGCCCAAATGAGAGAGCGGGATACACAAAGTTAGTTTAATGATTATTTATGGTATTTTATATTTTAGTCAAGTGTACCCAATTTTGGCACATTTTAAAATAATGTTAAATTTTGGTACTGGTTTAAAGTGTGCCAGATTGTGATTAAACCGTGCCAAAATTTGGCACAGTTTTAAACTGTGCCGGATTTTTAATATTAGAGTATGCCAAATTTCTATTTTTGGTGTAGTGTATATTATGATTTTATTGAGGATCTGGAGATAATTTGCTGCTTCTTGGATCTCCATGAAACTAAGTTTCTTCCCAAATAGACATTGAAGGGAGAATAGTTGAATCTGTATCACGTTGATATGACGTGACAAATCCTAGAAGACTATGTATATATTGGGAGATAAGTCCATATATTGGAAGATCACATGGTGGGTTGGAAGACCAATCCTTATTGGACTAAGACTTATAATTAAGATAGACATGAAGAGACCTTGAGGAGGAGGATCCTTAAGCTTATAAATAAGGGTGACCTCATCCATTATCAGGAGATTGATTATAACTCGCACGGGGTGACTTGGACTCTCAGCTAGCAACCCTAGTACTCTAATCGCCATTATCCTTCCTGAATAATAAACCCATCTCCCTTTCTTTCCCGTGAACGTAGGAAAATCTCTCTGCTGAACCACGCACATCTATTCTTCTTTGTTCTTTTCTTGCATTAATAATTATTTAGGAAAAAAATTCTAATTATTGCTATTATTGTGGGTTAATATCCCCTACAATTTAGTGCATCATGTGGGAAACTTGAAATTCTCATCATTATTAAAGTCATTTACCCCAACAATCATCATGAGTGCAAATAAATCTCAGTATACGCCCATGAGGAGCCGCGTCTAGTATGAGGTACATGTCGTCAAGAGGGACCACACTCCTATTAGGCTCCCTTCTTTGCTAAGCGATTCTAGGTCCAAGGGGAGATCTCCCAGTAAATCAGGGCACATCCATCAATCTTGCATACCGCCAGTAGAGAGACTAGAAGGAAGAGTTTCTTCCCGTCTGGACAGCTTTTTTTAGGAAAGATTGGATAATCATGATCATAAAATCGCATATTTGAGGAGACCATTAACTCAGCTAGTAACCATAGCACTTCAATCGCCATTGTTCTTCTCGAATTATAAACTGGTATCCTTCTCTTCCCCATGGACGTAGGTATATCTCTCTATTAAGCCACATACATTTAGTCTTATTTGTTCTTTTCTTGCATTCATGATTACTCGGGGAAAATCTCTAATTATTACTTTTATTGTGGATCATTATCCCCTACAAACACAATACCCTGATGTGCATCTCCTATAATCAGGATTTGATGCCCAATCTGCATTACAGTATCCTGTGATAAAGAGATTAATATATTTCTTGAAAACTATTACGTAATCCACAATTCCTTACAGATATCCCAATATCCTTTTTACTACCTTAGGTGTGGTTCAATTGGATTTTGTATGACATGGCAGACTTTGTTCACAAAATATGAAAGTTCAAGTCTAGTGATTATAACATAATGGAGAGCACCAACGATGCTCCTGTATAGTGTAGGATCTGTAATAGGACCACCAATATTTGCAAATGTGGGAGTGCTAGATACCATTAGAATTGAAATCGACTTAGAATATAAGATCTTGGTTTTATCTAGTAATTATGTCACACACTTACCTTAAGAGATATGGAGTGACCCATCAAGCAATCTTCTAACTTCAATACTCATGAAGAAATTCAAGTCACCAAGATCTTTGAGAGCAAAAGCTTGGTTAAGTTACCGAATAAGCTGCTGAATCTGAACAATATCGCTACCAGTGATGATTATATGATCAAGATACATAAGGATGTAGAGACAATGGAAAGTTAAAACACGAAAAAACATTAATTATCAACTCTGGAAAAATGAAAAGCAAGGGGGATCAGTTTGTTTTTAATCTTATCGAACCAAACTCTAGGAGCCTGGTTAAAGCCCATAAAGAGCTTTATGAAGCTTGCACACAGTAATGGAGGAATCACTTTGTTCAAATCCAGGGGTTGTTGCATGTACACATTCTCTTCAAGGACACTATTTAAAAAAGCATTGTTGACATCTAACTGTCGAATGATTAATTGATTAGCCAAAGCCAAAGTGATAACAACTCTAACAGTCACTGGTTTCATAACAGGACTGAAAGTTTCAATAAAATCAAATCCAATAGTTTGATGATAACCTTTGGCTACTAATAGTGCATTATAGTGAGAAATAGAACCATCCATATTTTTTAGTCTGAAAACTCATTTACAATCAACCACCTTTCTATCAGATGGCGGAGAGGCAAGTGACCATGTATTATTACTACGACAACATATTATTATTCCATTGTTTCCCTCAATTTGTCACTATTGAGAGCTTTGTTGAATGATGTAGGTTCGCTATCATCCCCTGCTGATATTGTTACTGTAAAAATCTTGTTAGGTTTGACCATTGAAACCTATCATCTAGTGATCTAGTTTTCATAGGGTGATAAATAGGTATGTCATTAACCTGATTGGTCAATGGAATTGATAAAAAGGATGAATGAGATGATTCATATATGGACAAAGGACTTGAGTGAGCAAAATGTTTTGAGATAACTGGTGATGACAAAGATTATTTAGAGGTAGGTTCTGGTGTAAAGGGACTGGGTACTGGAAACTGATTGGACTACATAGTAGAGGAGGAAATAGGTGGAGGGGAACCAAGAATGGAAGGTAAATCAGTTGTTGGGAGAAAGGTGGTCGACATAACATGCTTGGCATAAGGAAAACATGTCTCGTGGAATGTGACATGTGTAGACATATATAACTTGCCATCATGATAAATATATATTTATATCCCCTATGTGGGTTACTATAACCAAGGAAAGTAAGGGGAATAAACCCGAATTATAAATTGTTTGAAATATAAAGTCTCAAATTTGGCAAACACAAATAACCAAACACCTTAAGAAATGAGTAATTCGGTTGCTTGTGAAACAACAATTCATGAGAATATTTGTTGTGTAAAAGAGGTGTAGGTAGGCGATTAATTACATACACTATAGTAAGACGTGCACAGTCCCAATACTATATTGGTGGGGAAGCATGAGCCAAAAGAGTACGAAATTGATCAACTAATGGCGATGCTTCCTCTCAACTACTCCATTCTGCTAAGGAGTATGAGGACAAGACAACTGGTGAATGACACCAAGTTGTTGAATATGAGGGGTGAGAGATTTATACTCACCACTCCAATCAGATATAAGGATTTCAATTTTATGATTAAGGTGTAATTCAAATTGAGTACAAAAATTAAGAAAGGTCGGTATGTTTCTGATTTATTCTTAAGTAACTATACCTAAGTAAATTGTGAATATGCATCAATACAGGTCACACAGTATTTAAAACGAGAGATTGACACATAGGGTGAACACCACAAATCAAAGTGCACAAGCTGAAGTGGTTGTGTTTATTGAGTGTCAGAAGAAGCAAACTGTAATTTGTGGGATTTACCCATTTAACAAGCAACTCAAAATGATAGAGATCTATTTGAATTAGTTGAGTCATTACATTTAGAAAGAACAAAATGTACAATTTTGGTAGCTGGGTGGGTTACCTTTGATGCCCAAGATCACTACTCTGCATATGTTGTGAACTACAACTTGATTGAATGGAAACTAAGCTGAACATAGTAGAACAAGAGGTTGGTTTATTTAGCTTGAAGGGACCTCTGATTGATAATGGATAACTTGACACCGATGAATTGGCTTGAACCTTGGCAGCTTGAAGGAGGTAACTGATACCATTTCTAAGTTTCCTTTAAGCAGGATTTGTCCAGTTCTCTAAGCCTTGACAAAACAAACAATTGGGTGAAATTTAAAGAAAACATCATTGTCCTTAGCAAACTGAGATACACTCAACAAATTTTTGGTGATTTGTGGAAGATAGAGTAAATTTCTAAGAACAAATAATCTAGATGACTCGAGGGAATGAAAAAATAACTAACCAACATGGTACATTGACTAACCTGCTCCATTTCCCATAAGCAGTTTGTGTCCTCCAGTGTACTCACTGCCAATATTCAAATTGATGGGTTCACCTGAGTCTAGAAACCATGCACCATCACTGAATGGATTGGTTTGCGTGGTGTTACTACCATTGTACGCATCTAGTCCTTCTTTGTGTCACTGTTTCCAATGAAAGTTCCCTCAGAGTTGTAATTGTAATGTTGTTTGCAGATCGAGTGAAAAATGGGTCAGATCTATGGTAGCCTTTAAGGACAATATGACCAAATTTCCCATAGAGTTGACACTCAGGTTTAGAACCACCCAAGCCATTCTTTTTCTTTCCTTTTCCACGCCACTTGTTTCCTTGTTGATTATAGTGTTGTCCAAAGTAAGAATGTGCGTTGTGACCGTTGCCATTTAACTTTCTTTGATTTCTCTGAATACTCATATTTTGTAGACATGCCACCCGTTCTAGTGTTTATTAAAGAAGGGTTATATTGTTCAATTCTCTTTTAATGAGCACAGAAGAGAGCAGTAATATAAAAAGGAGTTGAGATGAAGATTAAACGTGATTTGAACAACTACTGACTCATACTCTCTATCAAAACTAGTATTGACTGACAGGATCTGATCTCGTGTAAAGATAATACGATTAGTTTATATGATTTAATCACTGCATTTTATTTTCCAATAAAAGACTTGTTTATCAAATTCTACCTTCTAGAGTTATTTCATAATTCTAAAGAATCCCAATCCGTGTTTGCAATCTTGAATTCCTTTTTTTAATCCCAACTTGGATATTTTAAAATAAAACTAATTGAAATCAGTAGAGATTTATTTACACAAAAGAAAAAAAAATCTACTCCACCCATCCTGATTGAAGATTTCATTTCCTTTTTTGGTCCATTGCAAATTAAGAGTTGAGGTTCCTGAATTAGGATTTCATAATTAACATTCAATGTCAAGTGTATCAAGGGATCTTGTATTAATTTAAAAAAAAAAGTCTCGACAAACAACAAAAATGAAATACATTCAGATTGTTTTAATGTCTATGTTTATGGCCATGCCGATAGCTTCAGCATATTAAAGTATCAACAATATTAGTCACAAATACCATCGTAAAAATGGCTGCTAAGATTAAATATAAAGAAAATTATTTACTTTATTGAGAATTCTAAAAAATTGGTGAGGATGAGGTGTCTAACTCCATTTCAAATGGCAGTACAAATACAAATACAAAAATAAAATAATAATTTTAAGCCGATTTATGATCAACATAGGAACCTGTTACACTCGAATTGATTTGTATTCGGAGTCTACTATTGTTCAACCGGATACGAGACAATACGAGTTGGACGTATAAATTTATTGCACCCAATGTGCGAGTGGCATAGGAGGAGTAAAAATGAAAGGATTATTACTTCCTCTAGTGTACCCAATTGGAAATCAGATGATCCAATAATCCCACCATTTTGGCATTCCCGAAAGAACTCAGAGCCTCATTAACCTCCTGAGCCTCCTTTATCCTGGCCTCCCTCAACAAACCCCTATAAACCCTCTCCCTCATCTCCAATCCGGGCACCCAATGATCCCCCACCATTCTCCTAACCACCTTCAAAGCATCCAGAACCATCCCATTCTTACAAAACCCATTAACCACAAGTTGATAAACATCAGAATCAGGCCGAGAAGGAGAATCAGGCCTTGACAACCAATCAAACACTTTGAAGGCGTGTTTGGGACAACCCTTTTCAAAGTAGGAAGAGATGAGAGTTTTGGAAACGGGTAAGAGGTGGGGTTGGGCAAGAGGGTTGTGTTTGAGGCGGTTGAGGAGGTACATGGAATGGGTAAGGTCAGGGTCGGCTGAGAGGCGGTTGAGTAGGATGGTGAGAGAGAGGGAATTGGGAGGTGGGTTAGTGAGGAGAGCGGTGTCAAGGAGGCGGATGGCTTCAGGGAGGTGGTTTGATGAGCAGAGACGAGGGATGAGGAGGTTTATTTGTGTAACCTCTTCTGGGCTTAGAATGGTGGTGGTGGTGCTTTCCGACGAAGAGGAAGAGGAAGAGGAAGAGGAAGAGTAGAGGAACTTGGTGGGTTTTGAGTGGGAGGAAAGGACACAAGCAAGCCTTTGCACTGATTTCATACTTGCCGCACCACAATGGATTATGTTTGTTTGTTTTCACTCTATAATAACTCCTTTGCGAACAGGGGACTAGCGCACTGTCATTTCAATCAATCCTTCAAATATGAATATCACTACACGGACACACAAGCCATACCCGCCGGATAGGACAAAAAGGGTTAGAGGCTAAAGTGTTTTTTTTTTTTTTTGTTAACTTGGGTTTATATTTTTTTGTTTTAATTTTGAAAATGTTTTTTTCCAAAATTAAAAAATAAAGGTTAAAACCTCTCAAATGTACTCAAATAATTTTTTATTAAAGATTTTTTTTTAAAATGAGTTTAAAAATAAGGCGTGGCGTTAACGCGTACTTTTAAAAATAAGATAATATTTGGTAAATTAGTGTTTGAGGGACTAAATGAGTTAAACATTCAGTATTTTTATTTTATCAAAAACAATATCTTTAGTATTTGTTTGTCAAAAAGAAAATATTTAAGTGTTTGTTTTGCTAAAAATAATATTTTCCCTGTTTGTTTGCCAAAAAAAAAATTTGAATTTTTTTGCTAAAAATAATATTTTCTAGTGTTTGTGTGACAAAAAAAAAATTTGTCTTTTTTTTCAATTAATAACATTTTGAATGCTTAATTTTCAAAAATAAAAACATTTAATGTTTTTTGACAAAAATAATATTTTCACGGTTTGTATGGGTTAAATAAAAATATTTAAAAAAATGAATTTAAAAATAAGGCGTGGCGCTAGCGGGTGCTTTTAAAAATAAGAGAATATTGGGTAAATTATTGTTTCAAGGACAAAATGAGTTCAAAATTCAGTATTTTTATTTTATCAAAAACAATATCTTTAGTGTTTGTTTGTCAAAAAGAAAAGTATTAAAGTGTTTTTTTTTTGCTAAAAATAATATTTTCCCTGTTTGTTTGCCAAAAATAAAAAAAAAAATAGTATTTTTTTGCTAAAAAAAATATTTTCTAGTGTTTGTGTACCAAAAAAAATTCTGTGTTTTTTTTCAATTAATAACATTTTTAGTGCTTAATTTTCAAAAATAAAAACATTTAATGTTTTTGACAAAACTAATATTTTCTAGTGTTTGTATGGGTTATATAAAAACATTTAAAAAAATGAGTTTAAAAATAAGGTGTGGCGCTGGCGCGGACCTTTAAACGCATTTAGTCACCCATTTACCTAATATTATTTTATTTTTAAAGGTCCGCGCCAGCGCCACACCTTATTTTTAAACTCATTTTTTTAAATGTTTTTATATAACCCATACAAACCGTGAAAATATTAGTTTTGTCAAAAAACATTAAATGTTTTTATTTTTGAAAATTAAGCACTAAAAATGTTATTAATTGAAAAAAAACACAGAATTTTTTTTGGTACACAAACACTAGAAAATATTTTTTTTAGCAAAAAAATACTATTTTTTTTTTTAATTTTTGGCAAACAAACAGGGAAAATATTATTTTTAGCAAAAAAAAAACACTTTAATACTTTTCTTTTTGACAAACAAACACTAAAGATATTGTTTTTGATAAAATAAAAATACTGAATTTTGAACTCATTTTGTCCCTGAAACACTAATTTACCCAATATTCTCTTATTTTTAAAAGCACCCGCTAGCGCCACGCCTTATTTTTAAATTCATTTTTTTAAATATTTTTATTTAACCCATACAAACCGTGAAAATATTATTTTTGTCAAAAAACATTAAATGTTTTTATTTTTGAAAATTAAGCATTCAAAATGTTATTAATTGAAAAAAAACACAAATTTTTTTTTATCACACAAACACTAGAAAATATTATTTTTAGCAAAAAAATTCAAATTTTTTTTTTGGCAAACAAACAGGGAAAATATTATTTTTAGCAAAACAAACACTTAAATATTTTCTTTTTGGCAAACAAATACTAAAGATATTGTTTTTGATAAAATAAAAATACTGAATGTTTAACTCATTTAGTCCCTCAAACACTAATTTACCAAATATTATCTTATTTTTAAAAGTACGCGTTAACGCCACGCCTTATTTTTAAACTCATTTTAAAAAAAATCTTTAATAAAAAATTATTTGGGTACATTTGAGAGGTTTTAACCTTTATTTTTTAATTTTGGAAAAAAAACATTTTCAAAATTAAAACAAAAAAATATAAACCCAAGTTAACAACAAAAAAAAAAAAAACACTTTAGCCTCTAACCCTTTTTGTCCTATCCGGCGGGTATGGTTTGTGGGTATGGCTTGTGTGTCCGTGTAGTGATATTCCAACTCTATTTCCTGTGTGTGTGCATTTTTGTTACAATCATTTTATTTACTTTGTGCTTTTTTTTATCTACATTTGACGTTTCAATTTGAAATTTAAAATCTCACTCTAAAATATATGTATTTTTATATGATTATTTATCTCTTAATCATATAAAGTTTGTTATTAATCTCTTAATCATTTAAAAAAATAAACACTATTTGATATGTCTCTAAAGTCTGAATAATTTAGATTCAAACTTAAAAAATAAAAACAAATAACACCTCTGAATAAACAACTCTCACTGACACCTAAATCACTTAGATTATTCTAACTTGTCTAATTTAGTGTAATACCCCGTATTTTTTGCGATATTTATTTTTGGGATTAATTAATTAAATGAGAATTAATTGGGAATTCATCCGGATAAAATACTAGCGAGATGTGAGTTTGTATTTGACTATATTGAGTATATATGATGATATATAAATATTGAATTATGAAATTTGTCGTGAGATTGATATACGGCAATTTGGACATTTTATTGGGACGCGTGAGACAGTCGCGTCAGGATATAATTATTTTAATTATAAAAGTGAAATTAAATTCTATTAACCGTATGGTCGTTTTGAGTACGCCAACGCGTCCGGAAGGGTCGAGATAGTTAGAAAACACTAGCCGGGGGTTTAGTTTTGGTCCCGGGGTATTTTTAGGCCATACCGGCAACATATAGGGGTAGTTTGGTAATTTTGCATTTTTGAGAATTAAAAGTGACGAAAATTAGTAAATTATATCTGATGTGGATTTGACCCACTAAACCACTAACCAACTCATTTTAACCTAATAGGCTACGTAGGTTATTAGAATTAGGTTTCTAATTTTTCCCCAAACAAACCCTAGCCACCATAGCCATTGGAGAAGAAAGCTTAGAGAGGGAGAGAAAGAGGAGAATTTTGCAGAGAGAGAGAGAGAGAACCTCATCAAATGGTCATCAAAATCAGAGATTAAATCAAGGCAAGTGATTTAATTCCTTTTAATTCAGAGAATGTTTCTTCCATGTTAGATAATTCTAAGATTTACATTTGTTCTTGAAAGTTAATAAAAACCCATGAGTTTGGAATTAGAATACTATATTTTGAGGAAAGGATTGCATGTAGAATCGTATTTAGAGAACTAATCTGATGTTGATATATCTTGCAAGAAACAAAAACGGATTTAATTGGATAAATTAAAGACTTAAAATTTTAGGGTTTATGTTCTTGAAAAAAAAATTGGGGAAAAGTGTAGAGACTTGTGATTTAATGATGATTAGGACGAATTAATCCTTTAAAACACGTTAATATGTGATTATAATATGTTTAGGATTGATTAGAGACCTTAAAACATTGTTGGGACGAATTTTAGAGGAGAATTGAGGAGTAGAAATTGGTGAAAAACGAAAGTAGAAATTATGGGCACGAAACTGGCCGTTCGTTAGAAGGCCTTCCCAGGTCGTTCGAACGAGCTTCTAACGAATTGACCAGTTGCTTCTAACGAGGGGAAATTTCGTTCGATACCTTCGTTCGAACGAGATGTCGTTAGAAGGTACAGTTCGTTCGAACGAACTGAATCTCGTTCGAACGAGACTTCTAACGAGCTGGCAGTTTAGGCCTTTTTGGCCTGTTTTGATTTTGGAAGTCCCGTAAACTTGTTCGAGGATAGAGATAACATTCCTTTGATGATGTATTGGTATACTTGGGACATTTGGGATATAATGAGGAGTAAATTATAATTGTGGAACGAATCAAATAGACACTTGAGTCGAGGCGTGAGTGCCTACTACGACGTGAGAATAAATTATGGCGTGTATGATTATGAACCGGGAGTATATAAATTGTATAAATTATAAAATGGTACGAGAATACGATAAGTACTACAATTAAACTATGGTGATTACTAAGATCCGTGTTTACTTAGTATTGATATATAATTTGTGTGTATGACATACCTACCATACTTGCTATCACGGGAGGTTTGCGTTCGCTTAGGACCCTCTAATCCTTGTGTGCCTACGGGGGGGATTTAGACTGGTACCTCGAGAACATAGGTCAGATAAGGACTTATTGGGATGTTAATAAGTCTGCTGATCGTGGGAGCGTAGGTATGTGCGTGACCCATGTGATGTGACTGTGTTCGCCTCCACTGTTTGTGATTTGTGTTATCTGAACTATTCCTGAGAGATTCGGAATACGTGATTCCTTATGTACATGATGTACCGGGATGGATAGCAGAGTATGTGTGCACCGCAGCTTAGTCTCGGGGTGCTTATATTGTATATTTATGTTGTGGAAAATATACACTTAATAAAATGGGAACTTTCATATGGTATCGTGTGTATAACTATGGAATAACATAAAAGGTATAATCTATAATGAGTTGTATTACTTTTATATGAGAACCTGAATTTACGTTAAGCCCCCTATTTAATTGCGATCGTTATAATGTTAATGGGAATCGAGTAATAAGGGTAGAACCTATGACAGTCTAGCTAGATATGATGTCACTTAGCTAGGGGTTTGTGTCATTTTAGATGGGTGCTTACGTTAGGAGTGCACAGTTAGACGAGAGGTGAGAATTTCATGTGAGTGCACGTCCTAACATGTACTCTGCATTTAATGTTTTAAATGTTTTTAAAGCACTTGCAGGTTTTTAAAATATCTCCACATTAGGGCTCTGACCCGTTTGCTTTTAAATCTATTTTCTTGTAAAACCATTTTAGGTGCCCAGCCACAAGGACACCACGCATAGGATTCTCATTCCGATGACGAGCTGTAGCTGTTTGTGGAAGTTACAGGGATTTGCTTTTAGACGCTTCTATCATTTGGATTCCATGTTCAGTATTCCTCAGTTGTAGGGCATGTTGCCCAAATTCTATTAGAGACATTTCCATTTCAGTTTTTCAGACTTTGGCATGTATTAATTCAGTATTCAGTATTTCGTTACTTATTTCAGTTGTGGGATTTGTTGTGAGGAGTTTTTCCTCCGGATTTATTTATATCATGTGATGGTTATTCTATTATTTCGTTATGGTGAATGGTGATATTATTCTTGCTTTAAATCTTGTACTGCATGTTAATCATACTTTAATTAAAATTTTACAACTTACTTTTTAAATACTAGGTGGTTAGTAATAATAAAATGTTTTCGACAGTGATGCTATTAACTGAGCCAACTTGGCATTTTGATTTAATTTAATAAAGGAGTAGCTACCCGGTATTTAATTAGTCGGGGTGTCACAGGTGGTATCAGAGCATCAGGTTCTAGTGTCCTTTAGGATCTTTACGGCTATTATGTTTCCGCTAAGTTTTCTTTTATATAGAGCCCTGTATTTTAGGACTGTTGTACTCTTTTTGTGTATGCTTCGTTCTTCAGTTATTTTAAGTTTATAAACTGTGAACTTATAAACTTTATTCTTATTTCAGATGCCTCCACGACGTGCACGACGAGTTCCCAGGGATGCAACGCCAGAACCCCAGCCCGCTCCAGTTCAGGGCATGATGAACGCCGCTGAGGTTGCAGCCATTGTAGCCCAAGCGATAAATGCCGCAATTGCCGTAGTTCAGCAGGCACCACCTCAGGCGCCGGTTGCCGCGCCAGTACAGGCAAATGCATTCTCGTCTACTTGGGAACGTGTACGTGACGCTTTTCAGAAAGCGCATCCGCCAGAGTTTGCAGGTAGCTCAGATGTGGTAGTCTCGAGCCAGTGGAGGAAGGATATGCAGAGGCACTTGAGGATGTATGAGTGCACGGACGTTCAGAAGCAGGTGCTAGCTACTTTCAAGCTAGTTGGATCTGCACTGCAGTGGTGGGTGTCTATTACCACCGTGGAGGAGAGGGATACTCTCACTATTCAGGACTTTTGGGTGCGGTTCGATCGCAAGTACTTTCCGTCAGCTGTTCACACGGAAATGATGAGGAAACTGATGAATCTGAAGCAAGAGGGTAAGACCGTGGCCGAGTATGAGGCCGAGTTCACGAATCTGTTGAATATCGTTCCGGATGAGATACCGACAGAAAAGAAGAAAATTGAGAAATTCACCGACGGGTTGACATGGAGGATCCGCCAGCATCTGTTAGGGAACCTTTCGTTGGCCACTTATTCTGATGTGGTTAACGCTGCTTTGTTACACTTCCAGGATCACCGCTTTCATATGGCTGAGGGCAAGAGATCGGGAGAGTCTAGCCATCAGGGCAGGACTGGAGGACATGGTGCCGGTGGGGCACAATCTGTTCAGGGGCAGAGACAAAGTGAGCAGGGTTCCCAGCAGGGGGATCAGAAGAGGTTCAGATCAGGGAATTACAGGCACGGACAGGGAGGTTTCCGTCAGGGCCATCAGGGTCCAAACGGCCATCAAGGCCAACAGGGGTAGAATGGGCATCAGTTTCAGCAGGGCCAAGGGAGGAACGGTAACGGCCACCAGGGCCGGGGACAGCAGGGGCAGAGAGGAGGGAACTTTCCAGGGAAGTGTTATGTTTGTGGCAAGACTGGCCATAAACGACAGGATTGTCCTGATAGGGGCAGGGCCCCACAGCAGCAGCAGCAGGGTGCTCGCCAGGAGCCGCAGAGGCCTATGTTTCCCATCGCTCTCCCCGCACCGCCACAGATGGCAGCATTGCCACCCATTCCAGCAGTCCCAGCTCAGCAGGGGCAGCTACAGTATGGACGTGTCTATAACGTCCACCAGGCAGCAGTTCCACAGGCACCGCCCGCGATTGAGGGTACGTTTCCTATCCATGGCACTATGGGTTGGGTATTGTTTGATACGGGGGCTACACATTGTTTTATAGCTACACATTTCGCGAAGGCTTTAGGGTTGTTAGCCACAGCGGAGAGCACAGTGACGTGTGTCGACTCACCATTGGGGAATGGGTCACTTATATTCTTTATATGCCGGGGAGTGGGGGTAAAGATTGGTGGTTTGGTATTACCTGCAGACATGTTGGTATTAGATATGCATGTGCACGATGTGATTATCGGTATGGATTGGCTCATAGCTTATAGGGCCATGATTGATTGCGTTAGCGGGAGCATTGTTTTTGCCATTCCGGGGCAAGAGATGTTTGTAGTGGCGATGCCTCGCCCAGAGGGAGGTTCAACCGCTCATCTGTATTACATAGAGGAGGATACCTCCAAGGAGGTTGTGATTCCTTTAGATTCGATCCCAGTTGTCAGGGAATATTCGGATGTGTTTCAGGAGATACCAGACCTACCCCCCAGTCGAGAGATAGACTTTGTTATAGACCTATTATCAGATACGAGACCTATAGCACGCGCACCGTATCGTATGGCTCCGACAGAGATGCGAGAGCTACGAGATCAGATAGAGCAGCTGTTAGGTCAGGGCTTTATTCGCAGGAGTACCTCACCTTGGGGCGCTCCAGTTTTGTTTGTGAAGAAGAGGGACGGTTCACTAAGATTGTGTGTGGACTACCGGGAGTTGAACAAGGTCACGATACGGAATAAGTATCCGTTGCCTCGAATCGATGACCTATTTGACCAGTTGAGAGGAGCTTCTTTCTTCTCGAAGATTGATTTGAGATCGGGATACCATCAGTTGCGTATCAGGGAGGAGGATGTCTCGAAGACTGCATTCTTAACGAGATATGGTTCTTACGAGTTTCGGGTTATGCCTTTTGGTTTGACCAATGCTCCAGCAGTGTTTATGGACTTGATGAATAGGGTGTTCAGAGAGTTCCTTGATCAGTTTGTCATTGTCTTCATTGATGATATTCTGGTTTACTCCCAGACAGAGGAGGAGCACGCCGAACATTTGAGGCAGGTTTTGCAGACGCTGCGTCAGAATGAACTGTATACAAAGTTTGAGAAGTGCGGGTTTTGGTTGAAGGAGGTTCAGTTTTTGGGACACATTATTTTCGACCGGGGGATATCTGTTGATCCGGGGAAGGTATCCGCGGTGAGGGAGTGGGGACAGCCCACGACACCGACTGAGATTCGTAGTTTCTTGGGCCTAGCAGGATACTACAGGAGGTTCATTCGGGGATTTTTTAAGATAGCGGGTCCTTTGACACATCTGACTCGTAAAGGTGTGTCGTTCATTTGGAGTGATGCTTGTCAGTTGGCATTTGATGAGTTAAAGGACAAATTGACCTCAGCACCTGTGTTAGCATTACCGAGACCGGGAGTTGAGTATTTGGTTTACACCGATGCGTCTTTGCAAGGACTTGGAGGTGTATTACAGCAGGAGAGACAGGCAATAGCTTATGCTTCCCGTAAGCTTAAGCCTCATGAGAAGAATTACCCCACGCATGATTTGGAGTTGGCGGCAGTGGTATTTGCCCTACGGATTTGGAGGTACTATCTTTTGGGGGAGAAGTTCCAATTGTTCACGGACCACAAGTCCCTACAGTACCTGTTCACGCAGAAGGAGTTGAACATGCGGCAAAGGAGGTGGCTTGAGTTTGTGAAGGACTACCAGTTCGATATCCAGTATCACCCGGGTAAGGCTAACGTGGTAGCAGACGCGTTGAGCCGTAGGCCAGCAGATGAGGTGGTAGGGGTGTGGAAGGCAAAGTGGAAGGAGTTGGGACACCAGGATGCAGTGGCCCGATCTTTCATGTCTGTGATGACCGTTACACCGCAGATTGTCACGAAGGTAGTACGGGCACAGGCTAATGACTCGTTCTGTCAGGAGCAGATAGTTCGATTACTAGCAGAGGGAGACGAGTCCTATACCATTAGCTCAGACGGGGGATTACGCTTCAATGGGATATTGGTGGTTCCGGAAGGGGAGGAATTGCGACACGAGGTAATGGCAGAGTCGCACGGCTCACGGTACATCCCGGAGGGGACAAAATGTACCAAGACATGAGACGCCAGTATTGGTGGAGCGGTATGAAGAGAGATATCGCTGTGTTTGTTTCAAAATGCACCACTTGTCAGCTAGTAAAAGTGGATCATCAGAGACCGACAGGACTTCTACAGCCGTTGGAGGTTCCGAGGTGGATGTGGGAGAGCATATCCATGGACTTTATCACGGGGTTGCCTACGTCGCAGAGGGGTCACGACTCCGTTTGGGTAATTGTGGACAGGTTGTCCAAAGTCGCTCACTTTTTACCCGTAAGGACTGACTACACTACGGGACAGTATGCCCAGCTCTTCATTTCAGAGATTGTGAGACTTCACGGTGTGCCCCTAAATATCGTGTCTGACAGAGACAAGATATTTGTTTCGCGGTTTTGGGAGAGTTTCCAGGAGACCATGGGCACGAAATTGCGGTTGAGTACGGCTTATCATCCGCAGACCGATGGGCAGACCGAGCGCACAAATCAGATGTTGGAGGACATGCTACGCATGTGCATTATTGACTTTGGAGGTGGATGGGAGCAATACCTTCCACTAGTAGAGTTTGCTTATAATAACTCCTACCAGTTCACTATTGGCATGGCTCCGTTTGAGGCGTTGTACGGGAGGTCTTGTCGTTCCCCGGCATGTTGGTTAGAGGTGGGAGACAACAAACTACTTGGTCCGGAAGTGATTCAGGATACTTCGGCAAGGATTGAGTTGATTCGGAGTCGCATTCGGGTAGCTCAAGACCGGCAGAAGAGTTATGCTGATGCGAAGAGATCTTTCAGGGAGTTCCAAGTGGGGGACCAGGTTTTGCTCAGAGTATCTCCTATGAAGGGGATTATGCGTTTCGGGAAGAAGGGGAAGTTGGCACCGAGGTATGTGGGGCCGTTTCCTATTATTGAGCGGATTGGACCAGTTCCGTATAGACTCGGGTTACCGGAGCATTTACACCGGATTCACGATGTGTTTCATATTTCCTCGCTAAGGAAATATCTCAGGGACGATTTGGCTCATTCTCACATCGCTTTGGAGGATATTGATCTACAGCCTGATAGCTCCTACGAGGAGGGGCCGATTGCTATTTTGGACCGAAGTGAGAGGAAGCTGCGGTCAAAGATAGTTCCGTTAGTGCGTGTTCAGTGGCGACATCACAATGTCGAGGAGTCCACATGGGAACGCGAGGATAAGATGCGCGAACGTTATCCAGAGTTGTTTTTATCAGGTACTTTCAAGTTCCGAATTTCGGGACGAAATTCTGTTATTAGGGGGGAAGTATGTAATACCCCGTATTTTTGGCGATATTTATTTTTGGGATTAATTAATTAAATGAGAATTAATTGGGAATTAATCCGGATAAAATACTAGCGAGATGTGAGTTGGTATTTGACTATATTGAGTATATATGATGATATATGAATATTGAATTATGAAATTTGTCGTGAGATTGATATACGGCAATTTGGACATTTTATTGGGACGCGTGAGACAGTCGCGTCAGGATATAATTATTTTAATTATAAAAGTGAAATTAAATTCTATTAATCGTATGGTCGTTTTGAGTGCGCCAACGAGTCCGGAAGGGTCGAGATAGTCATAAAACACTAGCCGGGGGTTTAGTTTGGGTCCCGGGGTATTTTTAGGCCATACCGGCAACATATAGGGGTAGTTTGGTAATTTTGCATTTTTGAGAATTAAAAGTGACGAAAATTAGTAAATTATATCTGATGTGGATTTGACCCACTAAACCACTAACCAACTCATTTTAACCTAATAAGCTACGTAGGTTATTAGAATTAGGTTTCTAATTTTTTCCCAAAACAAACCCTAGCCACCATAGCCATTGGAGAAGAAAGCTTAGAGAGGGAGAGAAAGAGGAGAATTTTGCAGAGAGAGAGAGAGAGAGAACCTCATCAAATAGTCATCAAAATCAGAGATTAAATCAAGGCAAGTGATTTAATTCCGTTTAATTCGGAGAATGTTTCTTCCATGTTAGATAATTCTAAGATTTACATTTGTTCTTGAAAGTTAATAAAAACCCATGAGTTTGGAATTAGAATACTATATTTTGAGGAAAGGATTGCATGTAGAATCGTATTTAGAGGACTAATCTGATGTTGATATATCTTGCAAGAAACAAAAACGGATTTAATTGGATAAATTAAAGACTTAAAATTTTAGGGTTTATGTTCTTGAAAAAAAAATTGGGGAAAAGTGTAGAGACTTGTGATTTAATGATGATTAGGACGAATTAATCCTTTAAAACACGTTAATATGTGATTATAATATGTTTAGGATTGATTAGAGACCTTAAAACATTGTTGGGACGAATTTTAGAGGAGAATTGAGGAGTAGAAATTGGTGAAAAACGAAAGTAGAAATTCTGGGCACGACACTGGTCGTTCGTTAGAAGGCCTTCCCAGGTCGTTCGAACGAGCTCGTTCGAACGAGCTTCTAACGAATTGACCAGTTGCTTCTAACGAGGAGAAATTTCGTTCGATACCTTCGTTCGAACGAGATGTCATTAGAAGGTACAGCTCGTTCGAACGAACTGAATCTCGTTCGAACAGCCTCGTTCGAATGAGACTTCTAAAGACCTGGCAGTTTAGGCCTTTTTGGCCTGTTTTGATTTTGGGAGTCCCGTAAACTTGTTCGAGGATAGAGATAACATTCCTTTGATGATGTATTGGTATACTTGGGACATTTGGGATATAATGAGGAGTAAATTATAATTGTGGAACGAATCAAATAGACACTTGAGTCGAGACGTGAGTGCCTACTACGACGTGAGAATAAATTATGGCGTGTATGATTATGAACCGGGAGTATATAAATTGTATAAATTATAAAATGGTACGAGAATGCGATAAGTACTACAATTAAACTACGGTGATTACTAAGATGCGTGTTTACTTAGTATTGATATATGATTTGTGTGTATGACATACCTACCATACTGGCTATCACGGGAGGTTTGCGTTCGCTTAGGACCCTCTAATCCTTGTGTGCCTACGGGGGGGATTTAGACTGGTACCTCGAGAACATAGGTCAGAGAAGGACTTATTGGGATGTTAATAAGTCTGCTGATCGTGGGAGCGTAGGTATGTGCGTGACCCATGTGATGTGACTGTGTTCGCCTCCACTGTTTGTGATTTGTGTTATCTGAACTATTCCTGAGAGATTCGGAATACGTGATTCCTTATGTACATGATGTACCGGGATGGATAACAGAGTATGTGTGCACCGCAGCTTAATCTCGGGGTGCTTATATTGTATATTTATGTTGTGGAAAATATACACTTAATAAAATGGGAACTTTCATATGGTATCGTGTGTATAACTATGGAATAACATAAAAGGTATAATCTATAATGAGTTGTATTACTTTTATATGAGAACCTGAATTTACGTTAAGCCCCCTATTTAATTGCGATCGTTATAATGTTAATGGGAATCGAGTAATAAGGGTAGAACCTATGACAGTCTAGCTAGATATGATGTCACTTAGCTAGGGGTTTGTGTCATTTTAGATGGGTGCTTACGTTAGGAGTGCACAGTTAGACGAGAGGTGAGAATTTCATGTGAGTGCACGTCCTAACATGTACTCTGCATTTAATGTTTTAAATGTTTTTAAAGCACTTGCAGGTTTTTAAAATATCTCCACATTCGGGCTCTGACCCGTTTGCTTTCAAATCTATTTTCTTGTAAAACCATTTTAGGTGCCCAGCCACAAGGACACCACGCATAGGATTCTCATTCCGATGACGAGCTGTAGCTGTTTGTGGAAGTTACAAGGATTTGCTTTTAGACGCTTCTATCATTTGGATTCCATGTTCAGTATTCCTCAGTTGTAGGGCATGTTGCCCAAATTCTATTAGAGACATTTCCATTTCAGTTTTTCAGACTTTGGCATGTATTAATTCAGTATTCAGTATTTCGTTACTTATTTCAGTTGTGGGATTTGTTGTGAGGAGTTTTTCCTCCGGATTTATTTATATCATGTGATGGTTATTCTATTATTTCGTTATGGTGAATGGTGATATTATTCTTGCTTTAAATCTTTTACTGCATGTTAATCATACTTTAATTAAAATTTTACAACTTACTTTTTAAATACTAGGTGGTTAGTAATAATAAAATGTTTTCGACAGTGATGCTATTAACTGAGCCAACTTGGCATTTTGATTTAATTTAATAAAGGAGTAGCTACCCGGTATTTAATTAGTCGGGGTGTCACATTTAGTCATTAAATTAATAATGTAATCAATTTAGTCAGTTCATTAAGTTTAGAGCAATTTACAATTATGTCTCTTGTTGACAATTTTTAAACATTTAAAGAGAATTTACTGTTAGCTCTACTTAGGCTTCGCCTAGGAGTGGCAATTTTGGGAACGAAACGATAGCACGACACGAAACGAAACGAAACGAAATAGACACGGTCTTTCGTGTTCGGGTTGTGTTCGTGTCTGGGTTTTTGGACCCGCCATCGGGTCGTGTCGTGTTCGTGTCTAATTTCTGCCACGAAATTGCCCGATAAGGACCCAATAGTGACACGATAGTAACCCAATTAAGGGCACAATATATACCCTATTTAGAACTACTATTGACCCATTTAAACCCATTATCAACCCACTGTTTAGACCCACTATTTTTTTAATTCCTCACTAACTGGTCTAATCGTGTCGTGTTGGGTCCGGTCTAATCGTGTCCAATATAATCATATTTACTTATCGTGTAATCGTGTCGTGTCGTGGCGTGTTTTTAACGTGGCGTGTTCGGGTTAAAGAAAAAAAGCATGCTATCGTGTCGTGTTCGGGGCACTGGTTTCTTATCGTGTCGTGTTGGGTCGTGTGAAAACACGACCCGTTGACCCGTTTTGCCACCCCTAGGACCACATTATCTTGAGGGTTGAGAGAAACGTCCCGCTTTAATCTTTTTACGATTTATTCTTGGTAAAACCCTTAAAGGGAATTTTTTTCTAATAACAACAGTACTTTAGTGAAACGATATCGCCTTTTAAAGAATGTTTTTACAAACCGGACCATTATCTCATCCAAAATAATCAAATAGTATTTTAATTTGCATGTATTCAGACATATTTTTATGATATGTACAATTTTAGTATTTTAATACCCTTGTTATGGTTGAAAAATATTAAAATATATTAAGAAGCCCTAAACATTTTTTCACGCTTAAGGGCCGCCTAAGCTTCTAAGGTTTAAGGCTTGGCCTCCACGCCTCGATCACGCCCCGCGTTATTTAGAACCTTGATTATGCCACTAGTCTGGACTTCTACAATAAGAGAATTAGTGGACCTAAGTGTTTAAAAGTTATCAAAATTCCTTTAATGTTTAAAATTTGTTTGCGAGAGACCGAGAATACTTTTCCCTTAAGTTTAAGGGTTATTGGGGTAAAAAAATAAATAAATCTATTTTTTTTGTTAATTAATTTTAAAGTTGTGCTAAAGTTTTTTTTTCAAAGCTCAAAATTACTTTTTCCTAAATAAAAAGGTAATATCTATGAAACTAATCCCAAATAGTAAAAAACTTGTGTTTTTTTATTTAAAAAAAATGGAATAAAAAGTTTTTTTTTCAAATTTAAAACACCCATTTTTTTGGGATAAAACTGGAATTAATTTTGTTTCATTTTTTTATTACAAAACAATCAATTCGGTGTTATAAAATCTCTAAATATTTTTTTGTCTATTTACCAGTTTTCTATTGAAAAGTTGTTTTTCTATAATAGAAAAATTATAAATATTTTCCAAAATAAATTTTTTATTATTTAATTTATAGTTTTCTACTAAAGAAAAGAACAACATTGAAAAAATTATAATGACACGTTGATTTAGTATTGTTGAGGTGAAATTTGTTGATATGATATATATATTTTTTGGGTATTTTTGGGGGGGTGATATCTTTTGTTTGTGTTATAAAATGTTTGAAGATGCATATTTGGATAACAATGCGCATTAACTATTGTGACAATTTTATAAACGGCACAAAATTGATACGTTATATCGTGAGCATTTGTTTTCTTACACAAAATAGTCTTGTGTCGTGTTGTTATAAAAAATCACGAGTCTTCTTATATCATGAACATTTGACTTTTTTTACAAGATAAGACGACTCATAATTTTAACACCAACACCACACGACACTGCTTTTTGTAAAAAAAACAAACACTCGCGATATAATGTGTCAATTTCAAGTCAAGTTTTGTGTCGCTTATAAAATTTCTCACACAAACAAAAGATATCATAGCACAGGAAAAAAAAAACTACCAACATAAAAATATATCATATCAACAAATTTCACCTCCACAATATAATAAAACTACCTGTCATTATAATTTTTTTATTGTTATTCTTTTCTTTAATGGAAAACTGGAAATGAAATAATAATAAAAAATATTCTGAAAAATGTTTATAGGTTTTCAATTATGAAAAAAACAGTTTTTAATAGAAAAACAGTAAATAAAAGAAAAAAATGTTTGGAGATTTTACAACACTCACTCAATTATTTTTTAATAAGCAGAATGAAAGAAAAATTAATTCCAGTTTTATCATCCCGATAACTTTCTCAATGCGTACTTTAGGGTGAAAAATAATTTTTCAAAATTTCTTTTTCCAATTTTAATGTGCGCCGATTTTATGAACCAGTTTCAATTTAGCCAAATTTATCTTCTTAATCCTAAACATGCATCTAGGTGAGTTAAGCAAGATAAATAAATCAAGTCCACAAAAACGCACAATGCCGATGTACGAGAAAACCACTAAGGGAAACAATCTCGGACGGCCCAAGGCAGCAATCACTATGATAAAGTTTTACAAAGTAAAAACAGTGAACTTACTCAACAACTCGATCCCCCACAAGTCTTGACGCTTTTCTATGCTTCAACCGCTTCTCCACAATGCAATGCAGGAGTTTACTTACGCCAAGTCCACAACACACGAGTCCACGTGCGCCTCAGTATCCACCGATATAGCTTTGGCTATCGCCTACGATTTAAAACTCGGAGTCCATTGTTTCTTCATCTCAATCAGCATGTACGAAGTCCACCGCACTGATACAGTTCTTCAATGATGGAGAATAAACCAATGGTGCAAACACAAGATCTCTAAACACAATGGTTATGAAAGTTTGGATCTTGTAAACAATAAGGATGGTTTTAGCTTTGAAGTCCTTAAAAAATAAGTGCAGAAAAATGAAGGATTTCTATTCTGTAACTTAGTTTTGCACACTTTGAAATTAAGAGAAAAATTGCCTTAGATAAAAAATATTAAGTCGACAAGTTATTTAAACGATATCACCATGTCGTTTGAACGAACTGTATATTTCGTTTGAACGAGATGAGCATGTCATTTGAACGACATACTGATGTCTTTTGAACTACATACAAAATCGCTTGATCCTTCTAAACTCAAGGGAAAGATCTATATGACTCTAAAATGAGTTTGTCTCAGAAAGTTAAAACATTTTAAAATAATTTTTAAACAAAATAACATCTGTAAAATATTTTTCGAGTCCCATAAATATTACGCGTTCATACTTAAAAGTATCTCGGAATGCAATATGATATGAAGACATGAAACGTATACTAATAAATACAGCATGATCTATATTTGAAGCTTGGTCGTAACGTCTTCAAAACAACATGTTATAGACTATGTGGGACTCGTGACAAGTAAAAATCTATCTATGACTCAAACAAGTTTTGTCCGGAATCAATTCAATTATATATAAATTGACACACTTGGAAATTTGTCCTTACAAATCTCCCCCTTTGACTATTTCGGGACAAAACCAAACCAGTGAATGCTAAGCCGGGCAGTCAAGCAATATGACACCTAAATCCCATACCATAAAACCCAAAATCAAAAATTACAAGACAAGGGCTAGTATGTGTAAGTACGACAAGCATGAGGTGTCTTCATGTGATGTAGTCGCAAAATCTTCAATCTCTGAATCATAACTACACACACGAAACAAACAAATACACAGTGAAGTATGGAGGAACAAGTGATATAAAACCCTATGATATCAATTTATAAAATAAACCATTTGTTAACCAAGTGAGAAAAACATATGATACTAATTTTTATACATATTTTTCAGTATAACTCAAATCAATGATACCAATATGTAAACAGTATAATCAAAACATGATACCATTATAAAACATATGTTCTCATCAAACAAAACTTCCCCTATATCACATACTATCTCTCCCCCCTTTTGTCTCAAACAGACAATAAGTGAACAGGATAAACAAACAATCATCATATCTAGCTTGAAATAATCATATGAAGAATATCTAGATATACAGGGGTAGCCAACTAAAATTAATCTCAATATATAAAATAATAACTAGCAAACAGTCACATAAGTAAAATATCAGCAATGATGTGACTAAATGAATAATGCAGTGTGTGAATCAATCATGAAAAAGCAATATCGAGTGCATATAAACTGTTCAAAACAACCCAGAAGTACCGAAACGAAATGATATCATCATATATACGAAGCAGGTACTGAAACGGAAAGAATAAGCAAAAATCCTCTTTGGGTCCTTCGAACGACAATGCCAGGTCATTTGAATGGCATAGGAATCTCCTTAGAACAAGGTAAGAAACGACCTTAAACAGTACATGTCACGTGAAGCACTTTAAGAAATGGCCTAAGAAAATGACCATACCTAACAATTTTTGCATCTCATTTCTAGTGTCACGAGATCCACTCTTCGATCGACATCCAAAAGTCGTTTGAACGACATCAAAAAAAATATTTTCCAACTCTAAAAATATGCAGATTTTGCCCAATGAAAAATACTTCATCAAAACAGCAACGGAAAAATCAAAACAATAGCAAAACAGACTCAAAACAGAAAAACATGAGTTTCGTTCTAACATAGTATCAATGTGCTAAAAAATGAATATGGAATGAATGGGAGTGAACTACAATAAATGAATCACAACTTAGACACATCGAAACGATCAAGAAACTCTAATTGACAGTTAAATATCATCAAACTTAGTTTTAGCCATATGTGACAATTAATATATTAAGCTTAATGAACTAAACAAACACCATGCACACAAATCCAGAATTTTTATCATTCAACAAACAATAACGTCATGACACAACCTTTCAATATTAGGATTCGTGGTGCAAACTCGTTGATATTTCCATCCAAACTCCTTAAAATATAATCATATTTATTTTCTTTTGAATGAACATATCAAGCTAAACTAAATGGCCCATTTTGGCATGTTATTCTTTTTATTGCCTTATTTTTTTCGGGCTCTTTTAAGAGATGGATTTCACAAAGAGATTATTGTACTCTCGCGGCCCTTTTTCATGCACACTCATCATTTTTTCAATTTAAACAAATCCCCTCAGACAATCGGTTCTTACATGCACACCTCCTCCTAAGTCTAATTACGCATAAATGACAAAATCGAGAGGAGAATGTCTCACCCAATTCAAATATGTATGAGAAGTCAAACATTCATGTAATCTCGTGCATGTGTGTATGATGGCATATACACAAAGTCGAATCAAAATGAAAATCAACTTCGAAACAACCCCGTTAGGCAACTGTTAAGATCATTCAACACATCAATAATCATGACAAAATGTCATAACCACATGGATAATGAAACGATGGAGGTCCAAGCACACCAATATGCCACATGAAACTTGTAAACTCATGACACAAAATTAAACCAAAAATCTTTTTGTGTTTTTCAAAACATATTTTTTACTCAAAAATAAAATCTTTTTGTATTTTCAAAAATATTTTATCAAAACAAAATATTATCGTATTTTTCTCATAAGACTCAAATAAATGAAAAAAATATAATACAAAGAGATAAACATTTCATAACACTAGCAAGATATATATCATGAAGCAAAGACTAGCGTATAACAAACATGAACATGCAAGCAATCATCCATAGAAATAGCATGTGAAGCATCATGTGCTAGCATGTGAGAATCAAACCTAGCATTTAGCATCTCCCAAACAGATTTCCTAACCCAAACAGGTGTATACCTAACATGACCGATTTTGAGACCCAACGGGACACTACATTTTAGCTTCCTAGGGTCTTTTCTAAGATCATAGCAAAAGTACCTAAGGTGTCCTTTCCTACCACAATGTGAACATGTGTAAATATGACGAGGAACGGGACCTTTAGTTTGACCTTTTTCTAACGCCTTGGGATATGATTGACTTTCTAAAATAAACTATGGTTTTGGCTTTAGTAACAGAAGCGCAAGAATAAGATAAGCCACTACCATCACCACTTGAGTCATTTATATCTTTTTTTTAACTTCAAAATTTTAGACTCAAGCAAAAAGTTAGACTCCTCAATTTTTAGGGACTCCTTCTTTAGATTTATAATTACCCCCAGAAGGTTATCTCGCTCCCCTTCAATGTGAGCAAACTTATCCCTAAGTGTATTCTCACGTGCCTTAAATTCATTAATCAAAATATTTTCTTCAACGGCACAAACCCTAGAATTTTTAAAGTCCTCTAACTCTTTCTCTAAAATAAGGACTATGTTCTCACTATCTTCCTCAGCTATTTTCACATATTTAAAGTTATCACATAACACACCAATCTACTCACGAATGATATCACTTTGAGTTTGAAACGTTTGCAAATATTCAATGATATGTTTAAAATGAGAATTTTCTTCTTCAAGAATTTCAATTCGTTTTGCAAACTTCAAATTTAAAAGATTTAATTCGTTAAAACTTAGAGAATCCATCGAGAGAAAATCAAACCAAGAGAGATAAACCAACACAACTACCAAAAAATACAAAAATAAAGATATGCACAATAAATTACTGCAACAGTCCCTGATACTAATTTGAGAATGCTTTTTTTCTATGTGTGTTTTAGGTGAAAAATAATTTTTTAAAATTTATTTTTCCAATTTTAATATGCACTAATTTTGTGAACCAATTTCAATTTAACCCAATTTTATCTTCTTAATCCTAAACATGTATCTAGGTGAGATTAAACAAGATAAATAAATCAATTCCACAAAAATGCACAACGTCAATATACGAGAAAACCACTAAGGGAAAAAACCTCGAACGACCCAAGCCAAAAAAATCACTATGATACGATTTTACAAATTACAGACAGTAGACTTACTCAATGACTCAATCCCCCACAAGTCTTGACGATCTTTTATGCTTCAACCTCTCATCCACAGTGCAACACAAGAGTTCACCTACGCCAAATCCACAACGCACGAGTCCACGTGTGCCACAGTATTCACCGATATAGCTTTTGCAACCGCCTACGATTCAGAACATAGAGTCCACCATTTCTTCACCGTAATCAACACGGAGGGAGTCCACCGCATGGAAATAGTTCTTCAATGATGAAATAATAAACCAATTGTGCAAACATAAGATCTCTAAACACCGTGGTTATGAAAGCTCGGATCTCGAAACAATAAGGATGGTTTTATCTTTGGAATCCTTAGAAAACAAGTGCAAAAAAACGAAGGGTTTCTATTCTGTATTTTTAGTTCTGCACACTTCGAAATTCTGAGAAAAATCACCTTAAATAAAAAATGTTAAGTCAAAAAGTTATTTGAATGATATCACCGTGTCGTTTGAACAAACTACAGATCTCGTTTGAACGAGATGAGCATGTCATTTGAACGACCTTCTGATGTCATTTGAAATACATACAATGTCGCTTGATCATTCTAAACTCAAGAGAAAGATCTACACGGCTCTAAAACGATTCTATCTTAGAATAAATGAAGTTAAAAACATTTTAAAATAATTTTTAAACAAAATAATATCTGTAAAATATTTTTTGAGTCCCATAAACATTATGCGTTCATTCTTGAGAGTATCCCGAAATGCAATAAGATATGAAGATGTGAAACGTACATGGCATGATCTATCTTTGAAGCTTGGCATATACGTCTTCAAAACAACGCGTTATAGACTATGTGGGAATTGTGACAAGTAAAAATCTATCTATGACCCAAACAAGTTTGGTCCGAAATTAAGTCAATTATATACAAATTGACACACTTGAAAATTTGTCCTTACAAAAATATCTTTTTATCTGAGTTCTTGCTTAAAAAATATAATCAAGTTTTTCTCTATTTGGCGTTAGTTTCATAGGTTTTACCTTTTATTTAGAAAAAGGTAAATTTTCAACTTAAAAAAATTTAAAAACAATTAACAAAAAAATACATTTTTTTTACCCCCATAGCCCCTAAACTATTGGTAGAGTTAAGTTTAAAGGAAGGCATAAATTGGCCAAACTATTAGTTTGGGGACTAAATTGATCAAGTGGGGATAATTTAGGGGCCATTGGGGTTCTTTACTCTTTTATTTAAACTCAATGGATCTCCACCTTTAGTTACTATTATAAACTTGTACTATTAGAACAATGAGTCATTTAGAAGACACCCACTTTGTACTATAAATAAGGAAGCGACCCCCTCATTATTACATATCAATTATGAAATCCTTTCTCCTCCTCCAATATTCTTTCTCTACCTCTCACTTATAAAAAAAATCAACATCTCGAGGAAGGATAACGGAGAAGAAACATTCTTAGGATGCGATTATTTATTTATTTCGTGGAATTTAAATCCGAGACAATAAATAATTTCCATTGTTTCTTTCTTTCTTTCGACTCCAACAAAGAACTTTGGTCATAAAAGTTAACTAAACATCTTCTTTGCATATGCATATTCGGTATAGATCCGAAATAGTAGCAATCGATGATACTTGATTGATAGACAATGGAATAACCCACACTATTTAAAAAAACTGAGTTTTTTTAAGACTTGTTATGCAATACAACTAATGTTTTCCAATGCAACTGGTCCTGCTAAGATAATTTAAGGCTTTTGAAGAGCACATGTGGTGTTACATAATGGTACCTACTTTTTCATAAATAATTCAAAGGATAATTATGAGGTCATCCTAATTCAGCCACGTGAGTGACTTAAACTCCGTTACGTGCATAAGTTTAACCCTAATCCATATTTTTTTTAATTGTTGCATAAGGTCCTTTTAGGGGTTACGGGGGCTACGGTTTGAAATTTGTTTACCTTTTTCCCCCTTCAACATTTGATTCAGAGTTGTTTTTCTAGTTTTCGGGTGATTAATGTGTTATCTTTGAAATTAAAGATAATTGAAGGAGTTTAAAGCTGCATTGGTTGTCGATTTGTGACAATTGATTCAAGGTTTGGAGTATTTGTATGATCAATATGTTATCTTTAAAATTGAAGATAATTGAAGCTCATTCATTTTTTTTTCAAATTGAATGCACATTGTGTAGCGATGTTTAATAATTAAAGCAATTCAAAGTTGTTTTTTACAAATTGAAGGCATGTCGTGTGTGGCTTTGTAATAATTGATTTAAGGTTATGCAAATATATGTCAATTTTATGGTTTTATTCATTTTGATTGTATCTTTTTGTTACTAATACGTAATTTGATTTGTTTTGTTTGAAACTACTATATTTTTCATTTTTTTATTTGCAATTGTACAGTTGCTTTGATATATTTGTTTGCATGCCCTAAATTCATGTACTTAGCTTCGCAAGTACTAATTAGATACGTGTATGATGCAATTGTACTGATTTTTTTATTCTATTATTTTTGTAAATTGTATATTGAAATTTTTTAGTAAATTGTTATATTATTTTGTGATTGAATTTATAGGTGATAGATAAATTTGAGCTTCTTGCATTAATGGTTTTTATAAATATCAGTTATTTAATCTCTTCATATTTATTTATTAATAAGATTTGTGAAATGTATTGAATTTATCTGATTTAAACTCTATGTCGTATGAAATCATTATCAGATAACATAGTGAATTTATCTGTTTGGAAGTCCACATACAAGGAGGTTTTTATTTTCTTTTTAATAACAGTTTTTGTTATTTACATGCTGAAATTATTAAATGTAAATTAAATTAATTTTATTTTGTAGCTCATATGTGATGATATACTTTTCTTATTGTTTTGTAGGTGTCATGCATTTTCTCGTATTGTTGATGCTCAAATTTAGAGATAAAAGTTATTTGATAAAGTGGGGGAGGAATACACGATTTGATAATTTGATTGATCATATATGCACAAAATGGAAGGAATTATTTTCTGATATTATTGGTTTGTGTTATAATTTGTCTAGGCATCCATTTTGTGTATTGGATAGTGAGCCAGATTTAGAGAATTGGTTGTTTTATTGCGAGTCTCATTCAGTTCGTAATATTTATGTTTTGTCTCAAGTAAGATAATGGTTGAAGGGCTTGATCAATTGTCGAGTGGCAATGGTAGCGGTGTCCAGTCATATGTTGAGAATGAGAGTGATTATGAAGTTAGTTTGGCCCGTTCTTTTTTCAAATATGGAGGGAAGGTTTTAATGTCTGTTGGATGGTCGAAAGGTTTGTGTCATGTTGGTCAAAGGTTTGAAGGAGGTGCTCGTGAATTTCAAAGAGTTTTGTGTATGTTTTCAATTGAGATCGAATTTAAGTTTCATTACATAAAGAATGACAATGTTATGATAACGGCTGAATATTTTTACAAGGGAAGTACTAGGTGTGCATGGTATGTTCACGGTCGTGTAGATAAGGGAAACTCATTTTTTTTATGTAAGGGATCTTGTAAATAAACATACGTGTGGCATTACATACAAGACAACGAAACATCCAATAATTAGTTCGAAACTTTAAGCATCTTTTATTGTTGAGGACTGTAAGGACACAAATTTTCCAATGGAGTCTTATTATAGTGTTGGCTTAATTCCGGACAAAAATATTTGAGTCATAGGATAATGTTCATGTGTATCCTTCAAGCATATGTCAAGTTTGAGTTGAAGACGTATCGGCCTAGTTCAACGTGAAGACATCATTCTCACCGAGTTTCAAGTGTCTTTTGCGTCCTCAACAATTTATCATATTTCAAGTCTCCAATAAGGTATATATATATATATATATATATATATATATATATATATATATATATATATATATAGAGAGAGAGAGAGAGAGAGAGAGAGAGAGACTTGGAATAATTTGTAATGGGTGTAATTTTTATTTAATATAAATTTCAGAGCTTTTTGAGCTTAACATGAAAAATGAACATTCTGACTTTTCGTTCGAAATTGTCGTTCGAACGAGTTTTGCCAGCGAGTTTCCCTTTTGTACACTGAATTTTTCGTTAGATGAGTTGTTCGAACGAAATGTCGTTCGAACGAAAAAGTCGTTCGAACAAGATTTCAGGCGGGAACAGTTTTTGGCGTTTTTTTTTTCCATTTTTCCATTATTTTGTCCCACTACTTTTTGTCAGATTTTAACCAACTTCGGGACTAGAATTTTTCTAAGACTTTTCACATTATTCTAGAGATCTTTTGAGAGAAAAAAAACATGGTTTGAAAAGTCCCTTTTGTGTGTTTAATTTAGATGGCTTAAACTCCTTCAAACACAAAAGATATACACCCATTTAGTTTGGTTTAATATTTCAAGTTCTGCATTTATAGATATTTATCACTTGGAGTTTGTTTAGCACCATTGGTTCATCTCTACCACAAGAAGGAGAAGTTTGGGTTTGATTCTATTTTTCACAAAATAAGAAGTCGTGTTTTTGCTGCGGCGTTCTCATACGGTGAAAGGCATCGTGTGTGACCTCAATTGCCAAATTTAAAATTCTCCGATTGAAATAAACATTATTTCTCCCAAAATAATTTAATTATCAGTCCTAAAAATCATGGGGTATTACAATAGGTTCCCAAAAAGCTACATTGGAGGAGTCCAAGGTTCCGCTGGAGTCCTGGATTGTCTACTAAGCAGAGGTTTATACAAGAAGACGCGTCAGGGTCTTGAAAGGAGTCGAGTCGAGTTGTATAAGTCATATGTCTTGTATTTATAAAATTTCGTACTTAGTGGACTTAAGGCTAGGGTCGTCCAAAGTTTTTTTCATTTGGGTTTTCCTCGTAAATCGCGGCGTAGTGGTTGTGAATTTATTTTATCTTGCAAATCACCCAGAACGCATGATTAGAATTAAAAGATAAAATATAGTTTAATTCACACTCTCATTTAATTTGGTGTTAATATTAGTTTGGGTGAATCTAAATTGATTCAATACAAGTCATTAATATAATTTGGTAATATTTGGGTTGGCCTAATTTGCGAAAAATGAATTAATTTTGTTAGGCAAATATTTAGGACTTAAGGTGAATTAAATTGGTTTAAGTGAAAATTTTAGCAGTTGTCTAATTTAACTTCACTTTGTGTTTAGTATAATTTTAATTTGGAAGAAATTAAAATTTGTTGTTTGTGTGTGTTGTGTGTTGAACCATCCTCTTTCGCATGTATAGGAAATTGAATTCATAAAAATTTAAAATTGGGGGTCCTACGTTCCAACAAGTGGTATCAGAGTCGGAGCTCTAATTTATTGCGTTAAGGTCCTTTTAAATATTTTTGGTTAAAAATGGGATTTTCTCCATTTTTAAAATTTTCTGTTTTCGATGGTTCCAACTACGCGTATTGAAAAGCGCGTATGAAATCGGTATTAAAATCTATCGATGAAAAGGTTTGGTTGTCTGCTGTTAACGGGTGGTCTCTGTAATACCCCGTACTTTTATGGATATTTATTTATGGGAATAATTAAATTAAATATGAATTAATTGAGAATTAATCCGGATATAATACTAACGAGATGTGAGTTGGTATTTGATTATAATGTGTATATATGGTAATATATGAATATTGGAAATATTGAAATTTTCGCGAGATTGAAATACGGCAATTTGGGAAATTTTGTTGGGACGCATGTGACAGCCGCGTCAGAAATGTAATTATTTTAATTAAAAAGTGAATTTTATTTTTATCAACCGTATGGTCATTTTGAGTGCGCCAACGAGTCCGGAAGGGTCGAAATAGTCAGAAAACACTAGCCGGGAGTTTAGTTTGGGTTCCGGGGCATTTTTAGGCCATACCGGCAACCCAAAAGGGTAGTTTGGTAATTTCGGAATTTTGGGAATTAAAACCCACGAAAATTAGAAGTTAAAATGTAATTTAGTCTTTACCCACTAAACCCACTAACAACACTAAATGACTTAATGGGCTACGGGAGTTATTGGAAGAAATTTTAAGAGGTTCCTAAGGCAACCTCTAAACCACCATTGTCATCTTGGAGAAGAACTTGTAGAGAGAGGAGAATTCTGCAGAGAGAGAGAAAGCAATTCAACCTTCTTCAACCAATAACAAAAATCTGAAGAACAATCCGAGGCAAGTGGTTTAATTACGTTAATTTCAAGCGAATGTTTCTTCCATGCTTAGAAATCTACAAAATTGCATTTGTTTTGGGAGATTGATAAAAACCCATGAATTTGAGGATTAAAACCATAAAACATGTTAGTAATTGCATGTAGACATATTCTGGACGAATTATGAATCCAAAATATAACCCTTGATGATCTAAAAACGGATTTAAGAAGAGAATTATTATTGTTCTTGAAAGAAATAGAAAATTAGGGTTCTTGATGAAGTTTTGATCCAAATAAAGCCCTTGGTTGATGATTTATTGGTTTTAGAACGTTGACAATGTTGTAGGATGGTTGTATGATGATATTATAACGTTAGATTAGAGTTTCATGCATTATAATGGAATTTTGGGGCGAAACTTGGACTGTAAAACAAAGCAGTCCGTAGCATAACTGGTGCGCTCGATCGATCGACATTCATAGGTCGATCGATAGAACATACAAGGTCGATCGATCGACCTTCCCAGAATGAGTAAAATCTTCCCATTTAAAATTTTAAGGATGTTAACCCTAGAAAATTATTGATGGAGACCTTGTGAGTATTCTTAGACTTAAGGAAGACCAGTAGGTATCGTTGTGAAATCGAACCTTAATTAGAATTTAATTTGGGATAGTTGTCTAAAATCCAATAAAGCTCTACGAGTGAGATAATGTTAGGGTTAAAGGAGTAAATTCGAATAATTTGATGAAATGAGGTTTGGGGTCGAAGTAAGGATCTAAGAATAATGATGTTATATGTGGGAATAATAGGAGATTTAGTAATCCCTTCGAGATAGGTTTTAAGTACGAGAAACTATGACATGAGATGTGTCGACAGTCTACATTATATATTATCGGAAGATTTAAAAATGTATAAAATTGGAATAATGGTATAAGGATGTAGAATATACCTTTATTAATGATGAGATATCTAAGATGTGTGCATGCTTAGTATATGTATATGATTTTATGTGTATGACATACCTACCATACTTGCTATCACGGGAGGTTTACGTTTGCTTAGGGCCATCTAATCTTTGTATTCCCGGATTTAGATTGGTACCTCGAGAACATAGGTCAGAGAAGGACTTATTGGGAAGTTAATAAGACTGCTGATCGTGGAAGCGTAGGTGTGTGCGTGACCCATGTGATGTGACTGTTTTCGCCTCCATTGTTTGTGATTGTTGTTATCTGAGAACGATTCCTGAGAGATTCGGAATGCGTGATCCTTATGTACGTGATGTACCGAGATGGATAGCAGAGTATGTGTGCACCGCAGCTTAGTCTCGGGTGCTTGTATTGTATATTCATGACGTAAATAATATACGCTAAATAATGAGAACTTTCATGTTGGTATTGTGAGTATAATTATGGTAACGCTTTGAGAAAATAAAAAGGGATAACCTGTAGTGAATTGTATTGCTAATAATTGAGAATTCGAGTTTAAGTAAAACCTCTATTTAATTGATAACGTTAGAATGTATAATGGGAATCGAGTAGAAAGGGGTAGAACTTATGACGGTTTAGTTAGATATGAATGTCACTTAGATGGGTACGGTACGTTAGGAGTGCACAATTAGTCGAGAGGTGTGGATTTCATGTGAGTGCACGTCCTAACATGTATTTTGCATTCATTGTTTTAATGTTATTAAAACACTTGCTATTTTTAAAATACTCTCCACTTTCGGGCTCTGACCCGTTTGCTTTCAAATCTATTTTTGTAAAAACCTTTTAGGTGCCCAGCCACAAGGACACCATGCATAGGATTTCCATTCAGGTGACGAGTTGTAGCTGTTGTGGAAGTTACAGGGCCTTGCTAGTAGACGCTTCTTTTGTCTTGACTTCATATTCAGTTTCATCATTTGTAGGGCATGTCGCCCATTTCTATTAGAGACATTTCTTATTTCAGTTATTCAGATCTTTGGCATGTAATTAATTCAGGATTCACTGTTTTATTTATTTCAGTTGTGGGATTGTGTGAGGAGTATTTCCTCCAGACTTATTATTATTTGTTGGTTATTCTATTGTTTCTTTATGGTGAATGGTTATGTTATTCTTTCATAATTCTTTTATTGCATGTTAATCAGATTTAATTTAAAATTTGACAACTCACTTTTTAAATACTAGGTGGTTAGTAATCATTAAATTTTTTCGACAGTGATGCTATTAACTGAACCAACTTGGCATTTTGAATTAATTCAATAAAGGAGTAGCTACCCGGTATTTAATTAGTCGGGGTGTCACAGTCTCCACCCACATGTTTGATAGAAAATGAGCGTGTACCCAAACCCGTAGATAGATGGAGTGAGAATGAATTTAAACTTGATAATTTTAATTCCCGAGGTTTAAATGTCTTGTTTACCACGGTCACACCGGATGAATTCTGACATATCATGACATGTGAAACCGCTAAGGAAGCTTGGGATATATTACAACTCACTCATGAGGGAACTAGTATCGTTAAGGCTTCTAAACTCCAAAACCTCACCACTCAATTTGAAACCATCAAAATGAATGGAAAAAAACATTTGATGAATTTTATGCTAGACTTTTCGATATAGTAAATTCATCATTTAATTTGGGAGAGAAAATACCGAACGACCGAGTAGTAAAGAAAATTTTAAGGTCCCTACCCGAGAGATTTATCCCTAAAATGACCGTTTTAAATTCTTTACACACCTTTCACTCTACCAAACTTAAGGAATTATTAGGTGATTTGCAAACATGTGAGCTAAATATGTTCCCCTCCAAAATGAAAAGAAAATTGATAAAGGCATTGCTTTGAAAGCTCGAAATGAGGAAAAACAAGTTGTAGTTAATGAGAGTGATAGTGAATCGGAGGATATGGCTATGTTTCCTAGAAAATTTTAAAAATTTCTTAAATTTAATAAAGATCAGTTTAAAAATAATTTTAAGAAATTTCAAAATTCTAAGCATGACAAAGCCGAAAAGATCCCTAAAACTTCTAATAAAAACCTTAGTAGGGATGAGTCTAATAGGTGTTATGGTTGTGAGGGTTATGGATATAGGTCTTTTGAATGCACCACTAATCTAAGGAGAGAGGGTAAGCAACCTATTTCATATAATGCCACCCTTAGTGATAGTGATAAGGAATAGTGACCTGATTCCCCCAATGAGCGTAACTTTACCGCGTTCATGGCCTGTCATGAGAGTGATAGTGAGAAATTGTCCGACGATGACATCTCAAATCATGACACTTCTGAAGCTTTTATTTGTGAAGCCAAATAGGATGATGGTAGTGAGAGTGGAGTATAGAGAGAGTGAAAGTGAAAATGAGGTTGATGTGGGTGAACTTCAATTTGCATTTCAAGAATTATATGCTGAATCCATAAAATTAAAAAGGGCAAATTTGAAGTTCGAAGCTAGTTTAAAAGAGAGTGACAAGGTCGTTGATGGGAGTGCGTTAGTTGATGACCTTAGGACATGAGAGAGAGGTCTTTGAGAGAATCTTGAATATGTAGAAGGCGAGAGAGATAACGTTAGAGGTTTAATAGAGTCAATGAAAAAGGAGCTTCTCGAGTTTGAAGAGAGAAATGGTTTGTTAGAATCTAGAATTTTAGAATTAGAAGAACAGTTGAGAGGCTCTAATAAGGTCAAATTTGATTTAGAGTGTAGATCCGAAAAACTATATAAAATCTTAGGCACGGTCCAAATTAAAAATGACACTTATGATTTAGGCTTCAATTCTTGTAACGATTCCTTTATTAAAGCCAAAACCAATGTTTTGAGAGAATCACCTAGGAACGACTCTAGAGGTCAATCCTTAGGTACTACTTTTCAACGAGTCTTTACTTGCTGACATTGTGTTTGAAAAGGTCATCTTAGGAAGTTTTGCTTTGATCTTAAACGAGGTCCTAGAAAATCCCAACGTAAGGCAACCAAGGTAGCGAAGATTCTTATATCCCGAGATCGTCATTCATCATTAAGTTGGGTTAGGAGATCCGACTTGGTAGCTTTACAAAATAGGATCTTTGATTCTCATTTGCTTTCATATGCTTCCTCCCTTGCTAAATCTAAAGGTTGAATGTGTTAGTTGTTTGCATACTTTAGCTTTTGTGCTTCATGTTGTATTATCATACTAATTGTATACTTGTTTATCATTTTCTAGTCATTGCTTTATCACATATCTCATGCTAGAATTATGATTTTTGTTTATCTTTTATATTACAGTTCTTTCATTTTAGTTTGCATTAAATGAAAAATACAAAAAGATTTTGTTTGTCTTTTGAGTAAATATTTTTGTTTGTTTGGTTAAAAATTTTCAAAAACTCAAAAAGATTTTTCTTATGTGTGTTTTAGTTTGACACACTTTATGTGGCATATACTTGTGTTTGAATCCCTGCCTTTTCGCTTCCATGTGGCTATAACTTTTGGTTAATATTGTAATCCTTAAAATGTTCTTTGCCATGCTTACATGGAGTAGTTGGATTTTGCGTTGCTTAATGGATTCTATTTTTATATGCTTCAATTCACACATGCACGAGCTCATTTGAAATTTAATCGTCACATGTATATTTAAGTTAAGTGATATGTTCTCACATTAATTTAGTTATCTACATTTTTCTATGACTATGGAGAATTTGTGCATGTAATAACCGTTTCCCGAATTTAAAAAAAATAGAAAAAAATATTTATCCGGTGTAGTTGTTTATCAATGGAATCGGGCTACGAAAGACAAAATCTCTTTGCGTGAAAAGCCACCATTGAATAGTAGGCCTTAAAAATTGTGGCATTAAAAAGAATATTTGCCAAGGCCAAAATAGTTTAGTTAATATGTTCAAAAGAAAAGAAAAGAACAATTGTGAGGAGTTTGATTGGATATATTAACGGGTTTGCACAATGACTTTGAATCCTAGGTAAGCTTTTCTTGTCATGCTCTATTGGTTTGTAGAATCATTAAAATTCTAGGCTTATATGCATCGTGTATGTTTGTTCATTGAGTTCAATTTATATTGTCACATGAGGCTATATCTAAATGTGATAAGATTTTGCACTCAGATGAGAACTCCGTGGGTATGTTTTAAGTGTCTGGGTCGAAGTTTAAATGTTACTAGTTTACATCCCTACACTTCTGTTTACCACATGTATTTGGACACATTTTTGTCGTACGAGTGTGAAAAGCTTAATGTATTTTGTGTCATGTGTGGTGTTTATACCTATGTATATGTGCATGTGCGTTAGTGATATTCATTATGTACTCATATACGTGGTATTTTTTCATTTTTGAGTTTTTGCCTTGCTTTCTAATCCATCTATGCTTCTATTTAATATTGGTATCTATCATGTTGCGTATATTGTTTGATATCACGTGCTTAGTATCTTATTTGTCACATTGGTATCATTTGTTTTCACTTCATAGTTGGTATCCATTAATATTTGTATGGATTAGTTATGTTATTGTTGCCCATATACTTTCATGTTCTTATCACCTTATGCATCATCTTGTTTACTTGTTTCCCCATAATTATATCCCTTATGTAGTTTTTAGGGGGAGAAATGGTACTTTGTTAAATTGGAGGAGAAATGAGTAATTTTTTAGTTCTTTTATCCTTTGTCTATTCCTGAATAAAAAGGGGGAGAATGATAGGGGAGAAATAGTATCTAATACTATTGTAATCACATCTTTAATTTAGGAGACTTATCTTAGGGGGAGACGTCTTTCTAACTATGTAATTGTTAGATAAAAAAGGGGAGAATTAATTTAGGGGGAGTATTTATTTTAATTGCATTTAATATTTTGATATTCCCTATGCATTTAATGTTTTGCTTAAGTGTGCAGGAATTTTTCTAGTGGCAACTTTATTTCGAAAAAGATATTTATCCTTGGGTTTTGAGTCAAGCATTGTATATTTTATTTTGGGTGGGAAGTTTTTAAGTCTAGTTGAGCTTGACGGCCCTTTAGGATTTTATTTTGGTTTTCGTCCCGAGATAGCCAGAGGGGGAGATTTGTAAGGACACAAATTTTCCAATTGAGTCTCATTATAGTGTTGGCTCAATTCTGGACAAAAACATTTGAGTCATAGGATAGTGTTCATGTGTATCCTTCAAGCCTATGTCAAGTTTGAGTTGAAGACGTATCGGCCTAGTTCAACGTGAAGTTATCATTCTTGCCGAGTTTCAAGTGCCTTTTGCGTCTTTAATAATTTATCATATTTCAAGTATCCAATAAGGTATAAATGTGATATATATATATACACACACACACACACTTGGAATAATTTGTAATGGTTGTAATTTTCATTTAATATAAATTTCAGAACTTTTTTAGCTTAACATGAAAAATGAACATTCGGACTTTTCGTTCGAAATTGTCGTTCGAAGGAGTTTTGCCAACAAGTTTCCCTTTAGTACACTTACTTTTCATTAAATGAGTCGTTCGAACGAAATGTCGTTCAAACGAAAAAGTCGTTCGAACGAGATTTCAGGCGGGAACAGTTTTTCCATTTTTCCACTATTTTGTCCAACTACTTTTTGTCAGATTTTAACCAACTTCGGGACTAGAATTTTTCTAAGAGTTTTCACATTATTCTAGAGAGATTTTGGGAGAAAAATTCATGGTTTGAAAAGTTCCCTTTGTGTGTTTAATTTAGATGGCTTAAACTCTTTCAAAACACAAATCATATACGCCGATTTAGTTTTGTTTAACATTCCAAGTTCTGCATTTATATATATTTATCACTTGGAGTTTGATTAGCACCATTGGTTCATCTATACCACAAGAAGCAAAAGTTTGAATTTGTTTGTATTTCCCATAAAATAAGAAGTCGTGTTTTTGCAGCGGCGTTCTCATACAGTGAAAGGCATCGTGTCTGGTTGACGGGTGTGACACCCCACTTAAAATAATAACGGGTGGCCAACCCTATACTATAATTAATCAGGAATCTCAAGTGGATCATTCTCAGCATCTACTAACATTACTAAAATAAACATAGCTCACTACCCAATACTATAAAAAGCGGGTGCCAAAAAATTTAAAACATACAATGCAATAACCAACCAACAATATAATAACTACTAAACAAGATAATGTACACACACATGCTAAGATAAAAGAGAATAGTTCTATAATATACCAGAAATACACAAAAGAAAATACCCGAATATGTTGTCGGGTCACAGACAATACAACATCTGAGAAAATAAATATAAAAGTGCTACAACCACAACTCTTGGGTGCAAACTCGATATACAAACTGAGTCCTAAACTAGATTTACAAAAGATAGAAAACGACTATAACAAAATCTCGCAACAGTCCGCAACTGCTACAGCTCTACGAATACACTCGATAGAAAAAATCAATGGCGTCCTGGCGGAGGAGCACCTAAAATAATACAATATATATATAGCAAGAGAAAATATAAACGGGTCAGAGCACGAGGTGTGAAAATATTTTTTTTGCAAGTGCATTAAAATGCATAATAATTATAAATGCACTATAACATAATTAAAGTGGAGTCGCTCTCTCCTGAAAATCCAACTCACCCCTCAACTAGAGCACACACCTAAAGGTATGCACATGGTCCTCAAATAACTGCCCAACACTTTCTAGGGACAATTCAATCTAACATACGCCAAATCCACTCTCGCGTAACCCATCATCTAAAACATAACCATAAACTTCTGATTCTACTATTACCCAAATATGCATCTAAACTTATTTATCATATAAATATACATATACATATACATAACTCTCATTAGAATTTAGCGGATTCTAGTTATTAACTTACACGAGTTATTAGCATCTAAATGCTAATGAATAAACTTCTTACAGCTCTCAACATTGCACTACGTTTCGTGCGTGGGACGTCTCGCAGAGAGAAATCCAAACAAGGAACCCCCCCGATACACTACTCCTTGGCACTGTTGATTGTCGAGATCCATTATGCCCTCAATGCATGACGCATTTAACATCAACTACTCATTTAAAATATTTCTCCAGTTTATTCTCATAAAGCATTGTTTCACTATAACATATAAATTCGAGTACTAAGGACTAAACTGTAACACCCCGTCCGCCCGGGGAGAGCGAACGGAGCGCCACTATCGATAAAACTAATAAAATCCACAAATAACAAGGTATAGAGCATCTAAAAACTCCAATATATAACTGAAACCACTAATCTCAATCTCTTCAAATTCAATACAACAAAGTCTCTCGAAATAATATAAATCACCAATGCTCTATATAACACAATAAAATAATACAAATCTTCCAAAAAATATTCTTCTCAAAATAATCCACGCTAAAATCATCCCAATTGATCCATAGCGCTCAAATCCACGCTAACCAGCTAACTAAAAGAAAATATGGGAAAGTACACAATACGACAGGAATAGATGCTCAAAAATAATTAGCACAATGAATAAATCGCAACAATGCGAATCGCATATACAAATCAAATGCGATACTCAAGCATTATATCAATATTAATTTCTCAACAACACATCAATGAGTCACCAGGCTTCACCTCACAATCCCCTAGGCATCTCAAAGCCATATCTCGGTTTGTGGGACTATTAGCGGGTGCCCATTCTCCGTGCCATATTAAAATCTCATGACACGATGCTCAAATTACAATATAATATAGCACAATGAATCCATATTGTAGATTCCAACAATTTTTCAGATTCCAAATGAATATCATAATTCAATATGAGTACAATTGACACAGAAATCAAACGGAACACTCTCGAGAGAATTTAGGAGCATATTGTGTAAGTCCCGTACCTTAAAATCATGGCATAAATTGTCACATAAAAATCATCCTCAAAATATGATCGCACCATCACGTTCCTCTCGCGAAAAAAATCAAATCGTGTTCTAGCTCAAACACGAGATAACCCCAAATAATCCTATTTTAAAAACTCAGAAAATCAGATCTAAAAATTATTCGAATCGCCAATCCGACTTCAGATTTGGATTCTACATGAAAAATTGAATCAGGTGTGTGTTTTGGATTTTTCTCAAATCTCATTCGAATGCACTCAAAAAGAAGATCTAAACATTCCAAATTGGCTCTTCTCATTCCACTCGTTTTTGCCTCTTTGGATTTCGTTTTTGCCCTCTCTTGTTCACCTCCATTTCCTTATAATCACCCATAATATTCCTTGTATAGTCCCTCTCTCAAACCCTTGCTTGGAGCCTAAGCTAATGCATATTACTATATTTCCCTTTAATTTAAAATTATCAACTTTACATATTTAAGCCATTATAAAATGTTCAAAAATAATTTAAATTTAAATGTTTGATTCGATTTCAAAACAAAAATAAATTATTTTATCCCCAATTAATAAAATAATAATACCACTGAAATCTTGTATAATATTCATAAATAACCCTCAAAATAACGGAGTATTACATAAACTTTTCCCCCACTCCCAACACTGCACTGCGTTTCGTGCGTGGGACGTCTCGCAGAGCGAAATCCAAACAAGGAACCCCCCCCCCCCGATACACTACTCCTTGAAAATGTTAGTCGCTGAGGTCCATTACGCCCTCGGTACCCCACACATAACGACTAATACTTATGAGGAGCAAAAATCTCTAATCACATAAGTAAGATAATGCTCCGAACCTTTAGGGTCTATAACGTTACTCTAGTTACAAAGCACAATCATTCAACCCCAACAAATAAGTACACATAACACACTTAGCGTACAATTAAATAACCAATACACAATCACTTATGGAGATAAAATACTTCACAATGCCATCATCTTCCAGGAATTACTCGCTTTAACCCGGGTTACCATTTATGAGATTATTATCACACCGCCATGGTAATAAAAACAAATCACAATGTATAGGAAGCATTCATAGTTCCGAACCTGAAAGTGAGAACGAATCATACCCAAGACTTCTCACCTAGAATAAAATCACCCAATAAAAAAGGAAGACTATGACCTGGGGACTATACGCACCCTGTTCCTCAAGCCATGGGCCTCACCCACATCGCACAACTTCCCATGGTAGCACTGGAAGGTATGCTCACACAATAAGTATATATATATATATCATTCACACTAGATATATATACAATCACATCATATAAATGCAAACCATCACACAAGGTATTTACATTACGGCATATAGGTATACATACTCTCTTACGTCCGTATGTATGAAAGAAGTGAATTCATTTATAAGTATATAACTCTCGTTATACTAACCGTTGCTAATCTCACTCGAAGTTTTCTCATCCAACACACCCATGATATGAGTAGTCTCCCACTTTAACCAACAATAGGAATTATAATCTAAACCGAAAGTGTACAACACCTAAATTAATATCATCCAATTATCTACTAGTTCTACTCTCATTTCCTTAATGAGAGAGGCACCACACACTCAATTCAATTCTAAAATATAACCCAAACACCTCCTCACCATCCTAAGGTCATCAATCTCTTGATATAATCACCTAGCCCTCTATGATACAATAACTAAGAAGGTCCATAAATTTTAGACCCAAAAGAAATAGGGTAAAATTGAAATCCCAAACTTGGACCAAAAACAGAGGACCGATCGATCGGCCCCTGACCCCCGGTCGAACTCGATTTTAAATTTTTCCTTAAGAAGAAAGTAGTAGGCTTTTCCCTTAAGGTGCGATCAACCGGCCCCCTGGCCGCGGTCGACCGGTCATACCAGATAACTCGGCCATTCCTCATTTTGGAAGAACTCCAACTTTCCAAAACCCCAAAATACCAACCTCTAACCACAAATCTTCAACCCAATCATGTTTCTAACATTAAAACTCATCAAATAGATTAACTCAACTAATTTACAACCTCCAATCCATGTATAAACATCAAATGTAAGATTTAACCGAGAATCTAATTTTTGACATATTTAACCCAAAATTCATAATTTATCCACAAATCATGAAATAAATGACGCACATAAATTACTTAACAAGTTTAATCACTTGCCTCAAAGTTGTAGTGGTTGAATCTTCCTCGAAATCACGAATTGACCGGAATCCTCAAGCTTTTCTTCTCTTTCTCTTATTTCTTTTCTCTTCTCTCTCTCTCTCTCTGGCTTTCTCTTTCTCCCAAATGAGATTGGCAGGAGCCCTACTTAAGCCTCATATCCCAATTACCTAATATTAAATGACAACACACACTTTAAATGACTCGGTTACTCCAATTCGAGTCAAACAAACTTAAAATATTTCAGAACCCAAATAATACCCAAGTACAGTCATTTGGACTATCTCGACCCATCCGGGATCAACCGCATTAGAATTACTTTCTAACATCCTCATATTTTGACCTCAATTGCCAAATTTAAAATTATCCAATTTAAATAAACATTATTTCTCCCAAAATACTTTAATTATTAGTCCTAAAAATCATGGGGTATTACAACGGGTTCCCAAAAAGCTTCATTGGAGGAATCCAAGGTTTTGCTGGAGTCCTGGATTGTCTACTAAGCAGAGGTTGATACAATAAGACGCGTTAGGTCTTGAAAGGAGTCGAGTCGAGTTGTATAAGTCATTTTCCTTGTATTTGTAAAATTCCATACTTAGTGGACTTAAGGTTAGGGTCGTCCGAGGTTTTTCCCATTTGAATTTTCCTCGTACATCGTGGCGTAGTGGTTGTGAATTTATTTTATCTTGCAAATCACCTAGAACGCATGATTAGGATTAAAAGATAAATTATGGTTTAATTCACGCTCTCATTTAATTTGGTGTTAATATTAGTTTGGGTGAATCTAAATTGATTCAATACAAGTCTTTAATATAATTTGGTTATATTTGGGTTGGCCTAATTTGCGAAAAATGAATTAATTTTGTTAGGCAAATATTTAAGACTTGGGGTGAATTAAATTGGTTTAAGTGAAAAATTTAGCAGTTGTCTAATTTAACTTCACTTTGTGTTTAGTTTAATTTTAATTTGGAAGATATTAAAATTTGTTATTTGTGTGTGTTGTGTGTTGAACCATCTTATTCCGAATGTAAAGGAAATTGAATTTATAAAAAGTTAAAATTGGGGGTCCTATGTTCCAACAATGACATTAAAGAACGACCCCCTACACACCCCGCGGTTATCATTTACGATGTGCAAGACAACTATGGATTGATTATCAATTATCGTCTTGCCTGGTGGGATGTTGAGAGAGGTAAGAAACAAATATATGATAGATCAATATTTTTCATTTGATAGGCTTTGATGGTATAGGGAAGCTTTATTGACTTGATATTTATTATGATGATGATTTGAGATGGTTTAAAAAGTTATTTGTGTCATTCTATGCATGCATTGAAGGATTTAAGTTTTATCGTCCTCTATTTTTTCATGATGATACATTTCTGAAATCGCGATATAAAGGAATTTTTCTTGTCACTACCGGAGAGAACGGAAATCAAGGTATACACTATTTTATTTTGTTCACAGGAAATTTATTTGTTTCAGTGTATGTTCTTGTTTAGTATAAGTTTTGTATTTTTATTTGGTTCATGAATATTTTTGTTGGCATTTGCTAGTTTTGATTCTGAAACAAAAGAAATTTGGGAATGTTTTTGGGAGAAGTTATCACATGTTACTTCTTCACGTGCTATTAATTTTATATCAGATAAGAATACAGGTCTTCTGAAATCGGTTCCAAAAGTTTTGTCGAATCTTAACACTACATTGCTTGCAATATTTGAAGAACAACCTTAGATACCAACAATGTGGATCATTTATAAATCCCGTGAGGGACATTCTTGTGAATATATTTCGAAATTGTGTATATGAATCAAACCAATTCAAATTTCACCAACAATTTTATTTATTGTTAATGGGAGGATCCGATCCAATTTGAAAGTTCTTATAGAGTTTGAGGATGGAAAATTGGACAAGTTCATATTTTGAAGGTAAAAAATACAGTGAAATGTATTCAAACGTTGCAGAGTCCTTTAATTCGTGGATTCGTGAAGCTCGTAATTTGCCGGTAATGTAGTTAGTTTATTATATTAGAGGCCAGATTATAAAGTGGATGGTTGCTCATAGGGAGATGGCTAATCGATGGAATGAATGTTTATGTCCTGAAGTTGACAATCAAATTGCTAATTTGTTAATAGAAGGTAGGAGTTAGAGAGTTAGTAAAGCATCTGAATTATGTCTGAGATTCATTCGAAGGAGAGTGTTATGGTTAATTCTTGAAAATAACTTGTTCCGGTTGTGAATATCAAGTCAATGGATTTTTATGTGCTCATGTTGTTGTTACCATTCAAAAGTCCGGGAAGGATTTGAATATATTCATTGATAATTTTTTCACTAAGAAGTATTTTGCTCAATTTTATCTAGAAGTGATTTACCCTATTACTACATTTAGAAGGGATGATGAATCTGATATGAAATCAATCATTAGTCTGCCAAGTGTGAAGTGATGGCTGGGAGGCCAAGAAAGAAGAAGATTGCATCTCGTGATGAAGAAAAGAGAGAATTTAAGCGTGTCACTTATCAAAAAGTTGGACATAACATAAAAAGTTATCCGGGAATGTGTAGATAGGGAGAGTTTTATATTACTTTTACGAAATTGTGTAGTTGATTGGATCATATATGTTTTAATATTTTGAAATGTGAATAGTAGTATGTTATTGATTTCTTATATTAGTTTTATATGCTTGCTTGGTTTGTTTAAATATCTTGTATCAAATTTTAATCATTTAATTTGTAGATTTATTAGTTGTGTTGTTATACAAAATGTGAATTTACCTATTTTTGCAAGTAAGTTGTTTTCTGCCTTTTAGTTAGCATGTTCTATTTGTTGGTATCAAATTTAAATTTTCTCTTAAATATAAGCCTATTTGTTTACTATAACAAATAAAAAAAGTGTTCAAATCCCAAAAAATAAGATAGTTTGTAAAAGAAAATACGCAAATTATTATCCTTGTTCAAAATGTTAGGAAATAATTAAAATAAGCTAAATGAATTTGATATTGAAAATTAAACATTTCAAAAGAAGATTTTGGATAGTAATATTAATAGTAGTTGGTGATGCCTTTATATTCACAGAATATGTTGAATAGTTTTTCAGCTCTACTAGACATTCTCTTTTAAGCTTAGAAGACTCTAAAAAGACTTGAAGAACTGGAACAAGTCCACCTATAAAGATATTTTCTAAAATGTGAAAGACTTTGAAGATGAAGGGCGGATAATGGAAAATATTTTTGAGATGGATCCTTCTCCTGAGCATATAATAGAGGCACATAAAACTTGAGATAATCTAAACACTATGTTGGCTCAAGAGGAAATTTAATGGCAACAGAAGTCTAACATTAAACGGCTTAAAGAAGGGGGTCAAAATAGCCAATTTTTTCACTTTGTTGTCAAGGACAATCAGACTGCTATAGCAATTCATAGAATCAAATATGGCAATGATCAGTGGATATACACTAAAGAGGATGTTCGAAACATTTTTGTAAAGCACTTTGAAGAAAGATGGCAGGCAGAAACAATAGGAATAAGTGAAATTTATCTCTGTGATATTAATACAGTAAATTTATCAGTATGAGATTAATAGAGTGAATTTATCTCAACTACATTAGGGATAAGTGATCATTACATGAAAAATGAAACAATCATTTAATTGTAACAATGTTCATTTTTATAGACAACCCCAATTATGAACATGTATCAATTTTATGAAATTGAAAAAAATATAAATATCAAATAATGAAAATATTTAATTTTCATTTGTTTGTGTAGTAACTTTGGAATACATAATACTATTTTACTCAAATAAGTTGCACTAACATCCAAAATATCCATTCAATATTCATATTCGAAATGTTTTCATTCAATATTCATATTCAAAATGTTTTCATTCAATATTGATCTTCAAACACATTCAAAATGAAAATCTTCATTTAATATAACTAGTGAAAATATGACAAAAATTGTTGCTACTAACAAACTTACAATGCAACATTCCATCTTCAATCCAAAACAGTTGCATTAATGTTTACACCATACTAATTCATTCATTAATTACAAGTAACAAAGCCAAAAATTTATTTTCATATAACTTTGAAAATGACTTCATCCGTTTACAAGTCATTAATCTTTTGACCCTGCGCAAGAAGTTGCTTAATCATCAATGAGCGTACGAAGCACATGTGATTCTTTTTTATGTCAGTTAACATTGATTTTCTATCGGACATCTTCTTCTTGATGTAGCAGAGAATGACTCCACAATCAACCCTATAAAAAGAAAATAGTTCATTAATTTGTAATATAGCGTCACTTTAATGATACGTAAATAAAATATATTAGATAGATGTTTACGTATTGGAGTCTTGTTGTGGACAATTTGCAATTCTATTCATCTCGCATTTGAATATTTTCCTTGTCAAACCGTTTTCCTTTAGCTTGCTAAAGTTTCCTTCATCGAGAAGCAGGAACTTTCTCTAATGTTCCTCAACATAGTCTCTGTAAAATAACGAAAAAGAAATTATTAAAATTTGTAATTAGTGTAGTATAATTGGAAACTACTCAAATAGTTGGATAATATGTTAACAAGTGGGGAAAAAAGTAAAAATAAACACCAAAGAGTAAATAATGAAATATTTGGTAGGTGAAGTGAACAAGAACAAAAGAAATGGGGGTCAAAGATCAAAATGAATAGAATATTTATGATGTTTTGGTGACTCAAAGGCACCCAAAATGAACTAGGGCGAAATAAATTGGGGCCAAAGTTCATATCACAAAAATATAACATATAGTTTATGAACAAGGATTTGTTTTGTAACTCAAAGTTCTTGAAATTCTACCTATTTGTCCAAGTATAGCATATAAAAGTGATGATTTTTCAGAACCAACTGCCTACAGAAACTGCAATTTTCTACCCCCGTCTTACTTTCAAATTTACATGTCTAATTGTTGGAGTGGATGATTTTAAATGCCAACTAAAATTGGCATTTAATATTTTAATACAACTACCCAAATCTCACAATATAACATCTCTCTTCACCCCACATTATTAAGTTTATTTTAAAGAATAAAGAATTGATCCTCTCAAAAGAGACTATAACCACTACACAAAAACTGTCGACTTGTCACAGTCATTGACCGTGACAAGTCCAACTTCTCAAGGTCAACGACCGTGACAAGTATGGGGGTGATAACTTCTATTATCACGGACTTCTCACGGTCAAAGACCGTGATAAGTTCATTAGACTTGTCACGGTCCTGTCACAGTCTTTGACCTTGACAAGTTTTTATCACGGTTAAAGGCCGTGACAAACCCGTGACAAAACAAAAAAAATTGTCATGGTAAAAAATAGTGACAAGTTTATTTATCAAGAACTTGTCTTGATTTTTTACCGTGGAAATTCTGGGCAGAATTTAAAAAAAAACTACTGGGCAGTATGGCCACTGCCACTGCCCAGATGTATATTTGTACCTGTTATAACAAAATTATACATGTTCAAACAGCATATATATCCAAATAAAATACAAATCATATACCAAATCAAGGCATTTATAATCCATATCCAAATAAAATAGAAATGCAAATATCTATCACATCCAAACTAAATTGTACCAAAATCAAAATAATATACATACAATCCAATTTTCAGAATCAAAAGAGATAGAAAGAATGTAAATCTTGAGCAGGTTGGAGGAGGAAGGAAGGCCACACAACATATGAATTCACACACCCCAATATCCTAAACTCCGCATTGTTCGTGCAACCACACAGGTGCATTCTCCTTTCCTTCCACCGCATGCGTGATGCGCACTCTGGACTCAATGTCTTGGAGGGGACGTCCATGAACCGGCATACCCGGGTGGAAGTTCGAATCCCTCAACCCCCTCGCTATCGAGAAGACATACTATATGTTGAGTAGATGCATGCTCGACCAACCGAGTGTTGACATAGGTCGCTCAACGGGGGTCACGATGGGAAATGGATCATCATAAGGCACCGAGTCAATGCCTATCGGCGATGAAGTAATGTTGTCAACGTCGGTGTCCTCGTCCTCCTCTACCACCATCTCCTTTCCCTTTTCCCGCCCTTGCCCTTGCCCAACCGACGCTTCACGAAGGCGTACATATCTAGGACTGTCGCATCTAACCTTTATAGCTTATCATCATGGTAGTCCACCTTATGGGACAAGCCGTTGTTGCTCGACTCCATGCCGATGATCTTGAACTTTCCCACCCGCGAGCTCCCCTAGTCCTCCCCTTCTGATCCGGGCCGAGCACTTGGCTGAGTACGTCCGTAGCCAAAGATGCTTTGACTGCGACCCATGCACTTCCTTAAGCTTTGCCTGAAAAAATAAAAAGTACACGATTAGTTAATTAAGTAAATAAAAAAATTATAACACAATTAAAAAAAATTAAGCATTTTTAACTTACAATGATGGTTACGATGCTTGGGGCCATCTCCTTGTCCTTCCCTTTTACAATGATGGTTAAACTTAAACTTAAACTTAAAATTGTCCTTCCCTTTTAATTTTAGTTATTACAATGATGGTTAGGATGCTTGGCGTACATATCGAGCATATGTGGCCTACCAACAAGGGCACTCCCCGTCTCCTGAAATAAAATAATACGAAATTAGTAAGTAACGCAAATTAATGTTAAATTATAATAACTAAAATTAAAGAAAATTAAAAACTTACCATCATGTGCTCCACCTCGGCGTAATATGTCCGCCTAGAGTAGTACATATCCAAAAAAAATTCTCGGTTCTCCCTCCTCGATTGGAGAGATCCCAATTATCGCTCATTGGTCTCATTGTCGATAAATTTCTGCCACTGTGCCAATAAGATTGGCTCCTTTGGGGGGACGGTATCACGGAGTCTCAGAAAGGACACACGGTTCTTCCCAAAGTATTGTGCCTGTAAATTCTTTGTAGGGGGGGCGTGGAGATATGCGGGCAGGCCGAATTGTTCCTGTCAAACAAATACAAACCATCATGTAAGTAATTATTACAATTATAAATATCGATATAAATATTAAATATTCAACCTGTAGCACCCCTTAGATGTTCATCTATAGGTCAATAGGTACGACCCTCCAATCAGTGTACCCCATGCTGACAATCGCCTTCAACAACTCTAATGCTCTAGCTAATAACGTCGTCTTATTCTCGACGACGGCCCGTTTTGGGGGCCTACTGGTCGAGGAGTCCTCATCGCCTCCGCTACTGCGTCCTAATGAAGTCATTTTATGTAAAAATTATTATTATTAGTACAAAGATGTATATGTAATTTGAATTAATGCTCAAATTTCATAATAACAATACATACCAATACCAATACCAATATCAATTTATACCAATTTCAATTTATACCAATACCAATACCTACTTAACATTAAAATGATATTTGTTCTTAAATTGATGAAAATTCTAATTAACATATTTAATTGGTTATTACAAGCATTAAAATGATCAAGTACAAATTAATAAAAAAAACATTAAATTGTTGTCCGATAATAATAGAGCAATAAAACAATACAGCCACTGGTCATTACAAAATCAAAATCATATTCAATTTATAATATTAATTCATATTTCCTCCATCTCCTCTAAAGGGTGAGTGGTCCTATCCCATTAAAGACCGCATACTTTTGTAATATACTTAACAAGTCATGCACATTGTTCCAATACGAGGAAAATTCGACAACATATCCCCACAGTTCTCCAAGTACACGACATAGATTCGCAAGTGTGAATGTTATTTCAATTTATCAATTGAAATAACATTTAACATAGCATCATCTAGTATGTACCCGGAGAACATTAAGATACTACTGCAAAAATTCCTCCAAAAGTAACAAGTTTAAGCCACAAAGAATATTATTATACAGAAACTATCAAGTCCCAAACTGTCCAAACAGGACAATGTGAGAGATCTCATTACAGGGGTAATGACTCTCGAACAGGTCTAAGGGTTATTGAATGCATACACATAAGAACTAAAAGGCTAGTATCTATGCGCACTATATGTAATTTCAAGTATGTTTCATTTAATTATCATAATTATGTGGTTCTCCAACTCTCGAAAGGGTCATGACACAAAGTAATTTTTTGAAAAAGTTGAAATTCCTCCCCCCTCCCCCCCCATTTGGATAATAATCCATTGGTCGTGCCACTTCTAAAATTAACCAATCCAACAAATTAAGATAATATTATTTTTTAAGGATTTATTAGTGTGAATTAAATTAAGGATTTTTAAAAAATTAAATAACCAACTTCCATATCCAACCACATCCGTCCAATATAATCCAACAGCAACAACAAACCAACAAATATGTATCCCGTACTCCTTCTAATTTATCTACTCAATTAATTCATTTCCAACAACACAAGAAATTGAATACATGTGACTAATTAGCTTCAAGCCCTAAATAATAACACCCAATCAACATTAACAATTTCTAACCAATTTTAAACCTAAATAAGAATACACAAACAATATTTATAGTGTCAAATTAATTTCACTCTCTAAACAATATTCATAATGTCAATATTGTCCCCCCCCCCTACCCCGTACCCCCCGCCCTCACCCTCTTGCCCCTTCCCATACACATACACACACACACACACACACACACACTAGCACACACACCAACCCTCACACACTTTCCTCCCCTCCCCCTTCCCCACTGCCCCCCACACCACCTCCACCACCGCCACCCACCTGCACACACACACACACACACTAGCACACGCACACACACACACAAATAAGGGTTTTACACACTCACATATACACATATATAATGCACTACACCTAATCCTACGAATGGTCACGCCCAGCTGGTCATGGCCCAAGTCCGCAACCAGCTGGTCGCAGAATTTATCCGTGACCATATCATTTTTTGGCGTCACCATATTCATTATCAGAGTGAGTCGTGGATGCTCTGAAAGTGGTCACAGCCCAAATCCCTGACCATTGTGGGTCACGGCCTTGGACCGTGACGAGGTCATGACCACCTTGGCGCCAAATCCACGCTAAAATCCCCTCCAAGCTTGGTCGCGGATGGGTCACGGACTACGACCGTGAACATTGGCATGACGAAGCACAATATACACACATTTTGGGTCACGGTTGTGGACCGAAACCAAATTTTGAAGTGGGTCACGAATTGAGGCCGTGACCATCGCCATTTAAAGAGCTCTTGAAGATGGCGCATGGTGGGTCACGGCCTAGAGCCGTGACCAGAGGTCATTCGAGTAGCATCATGGACGCACATGTGGAGAACTAATTGGTCGCAGAGGTTGGGTCACTGCTCTAGGTCATGACCAAATTTAACATAAAAAAAACGCGGCTCATTCAAACCTATTTTTCATTCTACCATTTGCGATTTAGGCTAAGGGGCTTTGGACGATTTGGGGGTTTTGTGGACTTCATATAAGATTCGTGAAATGTATATGTGTATATGCGTGTGTGCATTTCGATTTATTGATTTGTGGAAGTTGTGTGTGTGTGTATAGATTTCTATTTGTGTGTGTGTGTGTGTGTATAGATTTCTGTTTATATGTGTGTATGTGTATGTATGTATGTATGTATGTATGTATGTATGTATGTATGTATGTATGTATGTATGTATGTATTTATGTTTATATGTGTGTATATATGTGTGTGCATGTGTGTTTATGTGTGTAACTATGAACAAATTGTATTTTGTGTCAATAAACCCTAGAAATTGTATTGGGGTTATTTTTTTTGACAAAATATTATTCAAAACCCTAGACATTATATTTTTTTGACAAAATATTATTAAATTGATGCTTAATAAGTAAAAAAAAATTACATTTACCTTGTTGTGATTTTATAGGAGGTTATATGCATGCCATCATATTATATTCGGGGTTATATGCATGTCGTGATTTTTTTATGGCAAAATACAATTTAATGGATTTTTTACATTGTATTGGGGATTATATGCGCGTCGTTATTTTTAACAATAACTCCTACCATGTTGTGATATTTTAGTAATTCTTTACTTCGCTACTTTAAATATAAGTCGTAAACACGTATGCACATTAATACAGTGAGATATCATTAGTTTGTGTCAAAGAGTGTGCGGAGCACAAAATTTTATGTAGTATAGTTTGTACGTGTGTGTACTAAAACTCTTGATAATAACCCTAATTCGAGGGATCTTTTAGTAGATTTAGAGGAAGATTGAGTATCAAAATATTATTTTATCCTTGTCAATCTTATTTGTATCCTATTATGATATTGACATTGTATTAATACTTTACTTTGATGTATGAATGTTTAGTTACATTTACGAATGTTTATCCTTGTCAATCTTATTTGTATCCTACCAGGTAATCTTTACGTTAACTAAAGTAGTTATATAATTGTCAATCTTATTTGTAGGTGTTTCTGAAAATGTTAGTAAATTTATTGCGATAGTGTTCCTAAGTGTACATGTTATCAAATTTGTTGGGTATGTTCTTGATTTGCCTACGAAAAAGTATATCACATATCTTGCGATTAATGTGCATTTTTTGATTTTTACGTCAAGATATTAGGAGGCTACAACTTGACATGGAACATATGCAACTTGATTCCGTTCATTCATATTTTAACTTGACATGTATGCCATAATTATGTTGATTTCATACAGTTATGTTTCAATTTGAGGTTTGTTGTGATAAACTTGTTTGGATATGCATTTTAAAGCCTTAAAATGGACTGAAATAATGACAACTTCATTGATATTATAGGCACCAGGTTGATATTATAAATTTTTGTTCTCCTTTGCTTTCGTGTACCTTTCTTTACATATTATAGGCAACAGGTTGCTCATGTTCGTTCAAATTGCGATGTTAAAATGGGGGAATAAATCTGCGACATATTATAGGTAGCAGATCTAATTCATCAGTGGTTTGTGAGGTACTTTCTTTAATTTTACATACCCGTTGTTCATAACACGTTGTTTAAGTATTACAGATCTAACCAATTGGATACCAGTTCTTCATTACATACCAGTTCTTCATTACAAACCAGTTCTTTATTGCACACTAGGTACACTTTACTTTAACTAAAGTGGTTATATAATTGATACGCATTATCTATTAAATCTTTTAGATGATAGAAGGAGTACGGGATAATTTTTAGTATTGTTTGGTTTGGCTGTTGGATAATTATTGGTTGTTGTCTTGTTGTTGGATAGTTATTGGATAGTGTGTTAGAAGGATTATGGGACAATTAGAAGGTGTAAGGGATAATTATTAGATAATATGTTGAAAATATTTTAGACTCCCAGTTTGGGAATACGACGATAATTTGAAAATGTGTAGACTTAAGCTTAAAAGCATGGCGTTAGAGGAGTAAACCCAAAACATCCCCCGAACGGCCCCGTGAGAGGCACCAACACCTCCCACAGGACCAATGTAACTCGTAGGAACTGACCGTGCAATCATGTGACTCCCGATTTGAGAATACGGGGATAGTATGAAAATATTAGGACTTAGTCTTAAAAACATGGCGTTAGACAACAAAAATTCGAAACAACCCCCGAACGATCCCGTGAGAGGCACCAGCACCTCACATGGGACCAATGTAACTCGTACGAACTAACCGCGCTATCACGGGACTCCCAGTTTGATAATACAAGGATAATTTGCAAATTTCTACACTTTGGCATTAAAACATGGTATTAAAAGGCAAAAACTCGACACATCCCCCGAACGGTCCCGAGAGTGGCACCAACACCTCATACGTGACTAATGTAACTCATAGGAACTGATCGTATGATCACGGGACTCCCGGTTTGAGAACATGAGCATAATTTGAACATATTAGGACTTTAGGCTTAAAAGCATTGTGTTAGAGGGCGAAAACTCAAAACAGCCTCCGAACGGACCCGTAAATGGCACCAACACCTCGCACGGGACCAATGTAACTCGTAGGAACTGACCACGCGATCACGGGACTCCCGTTTTGGGAGTACAATGATAATTCGAAAATATTAGGACTTAGACTTAAAAACATGGCGTTATAGGGCGAAAATCCGAAACAGCCCCCGAACGGCCTAATGAGTGGTACCAACACCTCGCACGGGATCAATATAACTCGTAGGAACTGACCACGCGATCACGGGACTCCAGGTTTGGGAATAAAATGATAATTTGAAAATATCAGGGCTTAGGCTTAAAAACATGGCGTTAGAGGGCGAAAAAACATGGGAATATTAATAATTTATATCAAATTTCGCAAATTTTTATCTTTTTGTGACTTTGAAGTCACCTGGATTTTGTGAAAATAAAAAATCTACACAAAATAAAATCTATGTCGGCTACAGCAGCTATATATCGCAACTATATTTGGCTTTATATAGCAGCTATATATGGCCATATATATATCAGCTATATATAGCTCTTGCTGCTATATATAGCAACAACTATATATAGCAGCAACATCTATATATAGCAGCTATATATACCTTGATAACTTTGATCATAGAATAATTTAAAAAGAAGGATGCGAGTTTTTTGAGGCTCCCAAGAATAATTAAAAACGTGGCATTAGAGGGTGAAAACCTGAAATAGCCCCCGGACGGACCCGTGAGAGGTACAAACACTTCGCACGGGACTAATGTAACTCGTAGGAACTGACCGTGCGATCACGGGAATCACGGTTTAAGAATACGATGATAATTTAAAAATATCAGGACTTACGCAAAATGTGGCATTAGGGGGTGAAAATCTGAAATAACTCCCGAACGGACCCGTGAGAGGCACAAACACTTCGCACGGGACCAATATAACTCGTAGGAACTGGTCGTGCGATCACGAGACTCCCGATTTGAGAATACGATGATAATTTGTATATTTCTAGACTTAGAATTAAAAACATGACGTTAGTGGGTGAAAATCCGAAACAACCCTCGAACGGCCCCGTAAGTGGCACCAACACCTCGCAAGGGACCGATGTAACTCGTAGGAACTGACCGCACGATCTCGGGACTCCCGATTTTAGAATATGACGGTAATTTTCATATTTCTAAACTTAGGCATAAAAATATGACGTTAGTGGGTGAAAACCTTAAACAGCCCCTGAATGGTCCCGTGAGTGGCACCAGCACCTCGCACAGGACCAATATAACTCGTACGAACTGACCGTGTGATCACGGGACTTTCGGTTTGAGAATACGATGATAATTAGCATATTTCTAGACTTAGGCTTAAAAACATGGCGTTAGTGGGTGAAAACCCAAAACAGCCCCCGAACGGGACTCCCTCGCACGGGACTAATGTAACTCATAGGAACTTCCTGCGCGATCACGGGACTCCCTGTTTGAGAATATAATGATAATTTAAAAATATCAGGACTTAAGCAAAACATGGCATTAGAGGGTGAAAACCCGAAATAGCGCCCGAACGGACCCTTGAAAAGCACAAACACTTTGCACAGGGCCAATGTAACTCGTAGGAACTGACCGCGTGATCAGGGGACTCCCAGTTTAAGAATACGATGATAATATGCATATTTATAGACTTAGGCTTAAAAACATGGCGTTCGCGGGAGAAAACCCAAAACAACCCTCGAACGGCCCCGTGAGGGGCACCAACACCTCGCACGAGACCAATGCAACTCGTAGGAACTGATCGCGCTGTTACGGGACTCCTTATTTGAGAATACGATGATAATTTGCATAATTCTAGAATTAGGCTTAAAAACATGGCGTTAGTGGGTGAAAACCCGAAACAACCTCCAAACGGCCCCGTGAGTGGCACCAACACCTCGCACGGGACCAATGTAACTCGTAAGAACTTATCGCGTGATCACGGGACTCTCAGTTTGAGAATACGACGATAATTTACATATTTCTAAACTTAGGCTTAAAAACATGGCATTAGTGGGTGAAAACCCGAAACAGCCCCTGAACGGCCCCGTGAGTGCCACCAACACCTCGCACGGGACCAATCTAACTCGTACGAACTGACCGTGCGATCACGGAAATCTTGGTTTGAGAATACGACGATAATTTGCATATTTCTATACTTAGGCTTAAAAAAATGGCGTTAGTGGGTGAAAACCCAAAATAGCCCCCGAACGGCCCTGTGAGTGGCACCAACACCTTGTACGAGACCAATGTAACTCGTAGGAACTTCTCGCGCGATCACGGGACGCCTGATTTGAGAATATGATGATAATTTAAAAATATTAGGACTTAAGCAAAACATGGCATTAGAGGATAAAAACTCGAAATAGCCCCCGAACAGACCCGTGAAAGGCACAAACACTTCGCACGGTACCAATGTAACACTTAGGAACTGACCGCGCGATCACGAGACTCCCGATTTGAGAATACGACGATAATTTGTATAATTCTAGACTTAGGCTTAAAAACATGGCGTTAGCGGGTGAAAATCCAAAATAGCCTCCGAACGGCCCCGTGAGTGGCACCAACACCTCGCACGGGACCAATATAACTCGTAGGAACTGACTGCGCTATCACGAGAATCCTGGCTTGTAAATACGATGATAATTTGCAAAATTTTAGACGTAGGCTTAAAAACATGGCGTTAGTGGGTGAAAACTCGAAATAGCCCCTGAACGGCCCCGTGAGTGGCACCAACACCTCGCACGGGACCAATGTAGCTCGTAAAAACTTATCGCGCGATCACGAGACTCCCGGTTTTAGAATACGACGATAATTTGCATATTTTTAGACTAAATCAAAACATGACGTTAGTGGGTGAAAACCCGAATAAACCCTCGAACGGCCCCGTGAGTGGCACCAACACCTCGCACATAACCAATGTAACTTGCAGGAACTAACCGCGCGATCACGGGACTCCCGGGTTGAGAATACGATGATAATTTTCATATTTCTAGTCTTCGGCATAAAAATATGGCATTAGTGGGTGAAAACTCGAAACAACCCCCGAACGGCCCCATAATTGACAATAACTCCTCGGAAGGGACCAATGTAACTCGCAGGAAACTGACCGCCCGATAACGGGACTCCTTGTTTGAGAATAGGACGATAATTTTCATATTTCTAGACTTAAGCATAAAAACATGGCGTTAGTGGGTGAAAACCCGAAACAGCCCCCGAACGGCCCCTTGAGTGGCACCAACACCTCGCACGGGACCAATGTAACTCGTAAGAACTTACTGCGCGATCACGGGACTCCTGGTTTGAGAATATAATGATAATTTAAAAATATCAGGACTTAAGCAAAATGTGGCATTAGAGGGAAAAAATTCGAAATATCGCCCGAACGGACCCGTGAAAGGCACAAACACTTCGCACGGGACCAATGTAACTCGTAGGAACTGACCGCGCGATCACGGGACTCCCGGTTTAAGAATATGACGATAATTTGCATAGTTATAGACTTAGGCTTAAAAACATGGTGTTAGTGGCTGAAAACCCAAAATAACCCTCGAACGGCCCCGCGAGTGGCACCAACACCTCGCACGGGACCAATATAGCTCGTAGGAACTGACCGCGCTATCGCGAGACTCTCGGTTTGAGAATAGAACGAAATTTTTTATATTTTTAGAATTAGGCTTAAAAACATTGCTTTAGTGGGTCAAAACCCGAAACAACCACCGAACGGCCCCGTGAGTGGCACCAACACCTCGCACAGGACCAATGTTACTCGTGAGAACTTACCACGCGATCACGGGACTCTCGGTTTGAGAATACGAAAATAATTTGCATATTTCTAGACTTAGGCTTAAAGACATGGTGTTAGTGGGTGAAAACAGGAAACAACCCACGAACGACCCCGTGAGTGGCATCAACACCTCGCACGGGACCAATGTAACTCGTAGGAACTGATCGCGCACGGGACTCTCGATTTGAGAATACGACCATAATTTACATATTTTTAAACTTAGGCATAAAAACATGGCGTTTGTGGGTGAAAACCCAAAATAGCGCCCGAATGGACCCGTGAAAGGCACAAACACTTCGCACGGAACTAATGTAACTCATAGGAACTGATCGCGCGATCACGGGACTCCCGGTTTAAGAATATGACAATAATTTGCATATTTCTAGACTTACGCTTAAAAACATGGCGTTAGCGGGTGAAAATCCAAAACAGCCCCCGAACGGCCCCGTGAGTGGCACCAACACCTCTCACGGGATCAATATAACTCGTAGGAACTGATCGCGCTATCACGAGACTCCCGGTTTGAGAATACAACGATAATTTGCATATTTCTAGACTAAGGCTTAAAAACATTGTGTTAGTGGGTGAAAACCCGAAACAGCCCCCGAACGGCATTGTGAGTGGCACCAACACCTCGTACGGTACCAGTGTAACTCACAGGAACTTACTGCGTGATCACGGGACTCCCAATTTGAGAATATGACGATAATTTAAAAATATCAGGACTTAAGCAAAACATGGCATTAGAGGGTGAAAACTCGAAATAGCGCCCGAATAGACCCGTGAGAGGTACAAACACTTCGCACGGGACCAATGTAACTCGTAGGAACTAACCGTGCGATCACGGGACTCCCGATTTGAGAATACGACGATAATTTGTATATTTTTAGACTTAGGCTTAAATATATGGCATTAGTGGGTGAAAACCCGAAATAATCCCCGAACGGCGCCGTGAGTGGATCCAACACCTCGCGCAAGACCAATGTAACTCGTAGGAACTTTCGCGCGATCACGGACTCGCGGTTTGAGAATACGGTGATAGTTTGCGTATTTACGAACTTAGGCTTTAAAACATGGCGTTAGAAGGAGAAAACCCGAAACAACCCCCGAACGGCCCCGTGAGTGGCACCAACTCCTCGCACGGGACCAATGTAATTCGTAGAATCTGACAGCGCGATCACGGGACTCCCGATTTAAGAATACGACGATAATTTGCATATTTTTAGACTTAGTTTTAAAAACATGGCGTTAGCGGGTGAAAACCCAAAACAGCCCCGAACGGCCCCGTGAGTGGCACCAACACCTCGCACGTGACTAATATAACTCGTAAGAACTTATCGCTTGATCACGGGACTCCCGATTTGAGAATACGATAATAATTTGCATATTTCTAGACTTAAGGAAAACATGGCATTAGTGGGTGAAAACTCAAAACAGCTCCCGAATGGCCCCGTGAGTGGCACTAACAGCTCGTACGGGGCCAATTTAACTCGTAGAAACTGACCGCACAATCACGGGACTCCCGATTTGAGAATACGACCATAACTTTCTTATTTCTAGACTTAGGTTTAAAAACAGGGCGTTAGTGAGTGAAAACCCGAAACAGCCCCCGAAAAGCCCCGTGAGTGGCACCAGCACCTCGTACGGGACCAATTTAACTCGTACGAACTGATTGCGCAATCACCGGACACCCGATTGGAGAATGATATGATAATTTGCATATTTATAGACTCAGGCATAAAAACATGGCGTTAGTGGGTGAAAATTCAAAACAGCCCCCGAACGGCCCCATGAGGGGCACCAACACCTCGCAAGGGACCAAAGTAACTGGTAGGAACTGATCGCGCGATTACGGGACTCCCAATTTGAGAATACGATGATAATTTGCATATTTCTAGACTTAAGCTTAAAAACATGACGTTAGCGGGTGAAAACCCAAAATAGCCCCCGAACGACCCCGTAAGTGGCACCAACACCTTGCACGGGACCAATATAACTCGTAGGAACGGACCGCGCTATCACGGGACTCCTGGTTTGATAATACGATGATAATTTGTATATTTCTAGACCTAGGCTTAAAAACATTGTGTTAATGGGTGTAAGCTCGAAACCGCCCCCGAATGGCCCCGTGAGTGGCACTAACACCTCGCACGGGACCAATGTAACTCGAAGGTAATGACCACGTGATCACGAGAATCCCAATTTGGGATTAAGATGATAGTTTTAAAATATTTGGATTTAGGCTTTAAAACATGGCGTTGGAGGGCAAAAATCCAATACAGCCCCGTGAGTGGCACCAACACCTCGCACGGGACCAATGTAACTCGTACGGACTGACCGTGCGATCACGGGACTATCGTTTTGATAATAATATACTCATAATTTATATCAAATTTTGCAAATTTTCATCTTTTTGTGACTTTGAAGTCACCTGGATTTTGTGAAAATAAAAAATCCACACAAAATAAAATCAACGTCGGCTGCAGCTGTTATGTATGGCTATATATAGCAACTATATTTGGATATATATAGCAGCTATATATGGATATATATAGTAGCTATATATAGGCTATATATAGCAGCAACATCTATATATAGCAACTATATATACCTTGATCAGTTTGATCATAGAATAATTTAAAAAGAAGGATGCGAGATGTTTGAGGCTCCCAAGAATAATTTAAAACGTGGCATTAGATGGTGCAAACCTGAAATAGCCCCCGAACGGACCCGTGAGAGGCACAAATACTTCGCACGGGACTAATATAACTCCTAGGAACTGACCGCGCGATCACGGGAATCCCGGTTTGAGAATACGATGATAATATGCTTATTTCTAGACTTAATCTTAAAAACATGGCGTTAGCGGGTGAAAACCCAAAACACCCCCCGAACGGCCCCGTGAGTGGCACCAACACCTTGCACGCGACCAAGATAACTCGTAAGAACTAACCGCTTGATCACGGGACTCTCGACTTGAGAATACGATGATAATTTGCATATTTTTAAACTTAAGGAAAATATCGCGTTAGTGGGTGAAAATCCAAAACAACTCCCGAACGGCCCCGTGAGTGGCACCAACACCTCGTATGGGGCCAATGTAACTCGTAGAAACTGACTGCACGATCATCGGACTCTTGGTTTGAGAATACAACGATAATAAGCATGTTTCTAGACTTAGGTTTAAAAACATGGCGTTAGTGAGTGAAAATCCGAAACAGCCCCCGAAAGGCCCCGTGAGTGGCACCAACACCTCGTACGGGACCAATCTAACTCGTAAGAACTAACCGCGCGATCACCGAACACCCGGTTTGAGAATGCTATGATAATTTGCATATTTATAGACTTGGGCATAAAAATATGGTGTTAGTCGGTGAAAACTCGAAACAACCCCGAACGGCCCCATGAGTGGCACCAACACCTCGCAAGGGACCAATGTAACTCGTAGGAACTGATCGCGCGATTACAGGACTCCCGGTTTGAGATTACGACAATAATTTTCATATTTCTAAACTTATTATTAAAAACATGGCGTTTGTGGGTGAAAACTCAAAACAGCCCCCGAACGGCCCCGTGAGTAGCACCAACACCTCGCACGGGATCAATATAACTCGTAGGAACTGACCGCACTATCAAGGGACTCCCGGTTTGATAATACGATGATAATTTGCATATTTCTGGACTTAGGCTTAAAAACATTGTGTTAATGGGTGAAAACCCGAAATCGCCCCCGAACGGCCCCGTGAGTTGCACCAACACCTCGCACGAGACCAATGTAACTCGTAGGAACTGACCACGCGATCACGAGACTCCCGGTTTAGGATTACGATGATAATTTGAAAATATCTAGACTTAGGCTTAAAAACATAGTGTTAGAGGGCGAAAATAAAAAATAGCCCCGTGAGTGGCACCAACACCTCGCACGGGACCAATGTAACTCGTACGAACTGACCGTGCGATCACGAAACTCCCATTTTGATAATAATATACTCATAATTTATATCAAATTTTACAAATTTTCATATTTTTTGTGGCTTTGAAGTCACCTGGATTTCGTGAAAATAAAAAATCCACACAAAACAAAATCTACGTCGGCAGCAGTAGCTATATATGGCTATATACAGCAGCTATATATAACAACTATATTTGGCTATATATTGAAACTATATTTGGCTATATATATCAGCTATATATGGCCATATATAGCAACTATATATGGCCTATATATAGCAACAACTATATATAGCAACAAGATCTATATATAGCTGCTATATATACCTTGATTAGTTTGATCATAGAATAATTTAAAAAGAAGGATGTGAGTTATTTGAGGCTCCGAAGAATAATTAAAAACGTGGCATTAGATGGTGAAAACCTGAAATAGCCCCCGAATGGACCCATGAGAGGCACAAACACTTCGCACGGGACCAATGTAACTCGTAGGAACTGATCGCGCGATCACAGGAATCCCGATTTGAGAATACGATGATAATTTGCATATTTCTAGATTTAGGCTTAAAATCATGGCGTTAGTGGGTGAAAACTCGAAACAGCCCCCGAACGGTCCCATGAGTGGCACCAATACCTCGCACTGGACTAATGTAACTCGTACGAACTGACCGCGCGATCACGGAACTCGCAGTTTGAGAATACAATGATAATTTAAAAATACGAGGACTTAAGCAAAACATGGCATTAGAGGGTGAAAACTTGAAATAGCTCCCGAACGGACTCGTGAGAGGCACAAACACTACGCACGGGACCGATTTAACTCGTAGGAACTGGCTTCGTGATCACGGTACTCCCGGTTTAATATTACGACGATAATTTGTATAGTTCTAGACTTAGAATTAAAAATATGGCGTTAGTGGGTGAAAACCCAAAACAGCCCCCGAACGGTCCCATGAGTGGCACCAACACCTCGCATGGGACCAATGTAACTCGTATGAACTGACTGCGCGATCACGGGACTCACGGTTTTAGAATACGATGATAATTTAAAAATATTAGGACTTAAGCAAAACGTGGCATTAGAGGGTGAAAACATGAAATAGCTCCCAAACGGACCTGTGAGAGGCACAAACACTTCGCACGGGACCAATGTAACTTGTAGGAACTGGTCGCTCGATCACGGGACTCCCGATTTAAGAACACGATGATAATTTTCATATATATAGACTTAGGCTTAAAAACATGGCGTTCGCGGGAGAAAACCCAAAACAACCCTCGAACGGCCCCGTGAGTGGCACCAATACCTCGCACGAGACCAATGCAACTCGTAGGAACTGATCGCGTGATCATGGGACCCCAATTTGAGAATATGAAGGTAATTTAAAAATATCAAGACTTAGGCAAAACGTGGCGTTAGTGGGTGAAAACCCAAAACAGCCCCGAACGGCCTCGTGAGTGGTACCAACACCTCGCACGGGACCAATGTAACTCGTAGAACTGATTGTGCGATCACGGCACTCCCAGTTTGAGAATACGACGATAATTTTCATATTTCTAGACTTTAGCTTAAAAACATGACGTTAGTGGGTGAAAACCCGAAACATCCTTAGAACGGCCCTGTGAGTGGCACCAACACCTCGCACGGGACAATGTAACTCGGAGGAACTGATCACGCGATCACGAGCCCCCCGATTTCAGAATACGATGATAATTTGCATATATATATACTTAGGCATAAAAACATGGCGTAAGTGGATGAAAACCCGAAACAACCCCCAAACGGCCCCGTGAGTGGCACCAAACCTCGTACGAGACCAATGTAACTCGTACGAACTGACCGCGCGATCACGAGACCACCGATTTGAGAATACGATGATAATTTGCATATTTCTAGACTTAAGCATAAAAATATTGATATGTTGATAATTATAACTCATATATGCAATTTTCAGCTTGAATAATTTTTTTCTAAAACTACTTGGTTACTGATATCATTTTTTTTTATCCTATCATTTGTAGGATTATTTCACGTGGAACAAATGAAGAAGGCAATGGTTTACGACATGAAGATTATTTTTATATAACGGTGTGGGCTAGGGGTGTTCAAAAAACCGACTGGACCGAACCGAACCGACCCTTTTTTTTTGGTCTTTTTTCTTAATCGGTCCGATCTCGGTTTATGTTTTTGGTGGACCGGCCTAATCGGTCCGGTCCACGATTTACAGTTTCAAAAACCCTGGTAGGACCGACCCGGACCGACTCTATATAAAATAATATATTTCTACATATATATGTATATATATAACATAAATAAATAGTAAAGGTATATATTTTAATATTTGACTAGTTTAAATTATAGTTTAATCCAATAGTAGGTCTGTTTTAATTGCAGATTTTGATAGTTTTTAGTTTTTAATGTTTGGAAAAATTAGACACAGGTATATTTTTATTATTATAAATGATGTAATTCATTAATGTGAGGACCGACTGGTTAGACCGAACCGACCCTATAAAAACCGAACCGACTAGGGTCGGTTAACCGACATTATCGGTCCGGTCTTGGTCCATTTTTTTAGAGGACCGACCAAGTCGGTCCGGTCCAAAAAAAGCCTCAAAACTGAACCGGACCGCGAACACCCCTAGTGTGGGCGTTCAGGATTATATTTTTTATGTATTACAGACGTGCGGGCTTTTATTGTTTTTTTTTATGATCGTGTGGGATTTTATAATTTGATTGTTAAATTTTATGGCCGCGCGGGCTTTATAATAAGCAGCTTTTATATTTACAGGGTTTGAAATGTCCAGAAAATAGAGAAAACTCTGCTCAATTTTTTTTGTGTGTGTGAATTATTAAGACCTGTGATATTTTTAAAATTTATATATATTTCTTTATTAACAACATTCCCGATTCGCAATTAGTGATTTTTTTATTGTTTTTCCAATAATAAATATTCTCAACCGTGCAGTCACAGGACCCCTGATTTTAGGATTGGACCAAAATAAGATATTTTTTTAAAAATTATAGTTAATATGGTCATAGAGTTTGTCCATGACCATTTTTATTTTTTCCATCGCGCATAAAAATGATCGCGGCCAAAGTCCATGACCCCCAACCGTGACGAAAAATGGTCGCGGCCAAAGTCCGCGATCATTTTTTTCGTCGCGGCGTGGGTCGCTGACTTTGGTCGCGATCAATTTTTATCCCGGTTGTGGGCCACGGCCAAAGTCCGCGACCATTTTTTTCTGTCGCGGTGTGGGTCACGGACTTTGGCCGCGATCAATTTTTTTCACGGTTGTGGGTCACGGACTTGGACTGCGACCATTTTTTTCCTTTTTTTTTCGTCGCGGAGTGGGTCATGGACTTTTGCCGCCACCAATTTTGCCACGTTTGTGGGTCATGAAAGAAGACCGCGACCATTTTTTCCCAATCGCGGTATGGGTCATGGCCCAAGTCCACGACATTCTGTTGTGACCCACTGAGGGCCGTGACCATTTTTTGGTCACGGCCCACGAAATTGGTCACGCCCGAAATGATCACTGCCCAAGTCCGCGACCCACAGTCTTGGTTAGGGATTTTGGCCGTGACCAATCTCCAGTTTTGGTGTAGTGATGGAAATAGAGAGGGAGAGAAAAACGTACCTTAGAGAGAGAAAGAGAGAGAGAGCAGTCGCACGAGAGAGGAAAAAAATGAGGGAATGGAAACGATGGGAAAAAAGAGGGGTAGGGGTTTTTTTTACTAAAAAAGTTATCAGGGACCTGTCAAGGTCTTTGACCGTGACAACTGGTTATCACGTCCTTATCACGGTCAATGACCGTGACAAGGCTGGCCGGCTCAAAGATGACAATTTTGCCTTTTTGGTGTAGTGAACTTGTATTAATAGATAAAGAGCCCCAGGAATTACTGTAACATCCTCTGACATAGTCCTCAAGGAAGCAAAAATTATGAAAATAGAGTCAACATATAATGTTAATGATGAGCTAAAATTTCTAATGTTAATCATAAAAAAATTATTTAATTATATGTACTTACCACCACAAATGCATCATCCATGCAATGGTATTGGTTTTAATTTATTGGAAGCATTGAATTGAAGTGCATCCATTGACCTTCCTCTGTGTCCAACACAAGCAGCGTCCAATGGAATGGAGTTTTGTCATTTTTATTCTTTCTCAAGTTTATGGGAAAGAATAAGAACCTAAAACGATATTATGTCATATATCATTAGCAACAAATAAATAAAAGTATTTAGAAAACATATACATATACATATAAGTAGTAAATTAAGGTATATACTTGCAATTTATCACTTCATTCAATATATCATCAACTAAATATTTTGTCGAAGCCATTTTATCTTGTATTAAAGGCTGTTAATATGAGTTTTATAAAATTATAAGAAGTTAGTCTAATAGATCAAGATATATTCTTGAGAAATAAAAATAAATATATACCCAATCCACTGAACTGAAAAAAAATGGTCATGTTCCCCGGATGGCTTCTGTGAAGTGATAATTGAGCTGTAGTTTCCATAATTCTTTTATCATGTCCAAAATCATCATGTATGCATCAATGATCTGAAATCACATTTCAAATGAAATGATCAATTCAGCACAAATACAGTAGATATTAAGTGTAGTAAATAGATATTGATAAATTCATCTTTTCCTTACATTGTCCCTTAGAGGCCCAAGTCTATCAGTTGTTGTATATCAGAAAAAATAACCCCACCCAACTTTGAGTCCTCGTAAATAATTGTCCTAAAAATTAAAATGAAATATTATTAGTATTAGTAATGTGCACGGTCATTTAATAATCATTCACAAATAATAAAAACAGCATTTCATTAACATGAACTTACCTTGGTCAACTCTTCTTATACAACAATTTAAGTGTGAAAATAATTGTTAGTGGAAAATATTCAACGACTGGATTATTAGACGGAAAGGTGAGGTTATTTAATGTTGATTTCAAAGGTGATGGTGAGTTCACAAAGTCGAGATTGATTGGGGATGTTCGACTTGGTTGAATATCTTTGGCTTTGGATGCCCTTGTGACTCTTCCAATTGGTTGATATCCGTAATCTTGCACCTCCTTCTTTTTTTTCAGTCTCTCTTATTTTTTATTTTGACCACCATTGAGTTTTCTTTTTTTTACGAATACACTTTCATCATATCAAGATCCTCAATTTCTTCATGCTTTTGCTTTGTATCCTCCGATTTTTCACTTTGATCAACACTTTCAAAATTAAATGACATTAGACTTTCTTTGTAAATTGGGGTTCATGTACCAACAGTTGTTTGATTCTTTCTTCTTCATCTATTTTTCCGTACAACAAATTTATCTGTTTCTCCAAGATTACATACTCCTCCTTTTGTTGTTGAAGCTATTTTTTAAAAGCTGAATTTCAGTTTTCTTTTTGTGAAGATTATTTTCTATGTGTTTTTCTTCTTTCACTTTCATTTTGAAATCTTTTTTCATCACTTTTAATTTTCACTTATATCCCTCCTCTCTATCCTCATTTTTCTATTTTTTTTCGTTCACATTCTTCAATTCTTCCATCTTTTGTTGAGCATCATTTTCATGGAATTTAACGAGAGATTGAATTTCGACAGCAGTTAGATGCTGATCAGACATGTAATCTTCTGCAAACTCTTTGGTTAGATCTTCTAAATGTCTAGCATCTCTCGTATCAGTATCAAGAAGTTGCTCGTCATCGTTTTCATCATTTGCATCAGCTGGTGATGCCTCATCTTTTACATCCAAATCTTCCACTGCTGATGTTGGTGCTTTCCCTATCAACTTCACTTCTTCTTCTGTTCGAATCAAGTCTACTTTTATGACCTAAATAAATAAATAAAACTTTTGTTTATAAGTTAAATTATCACACACACACACACACACACACACACACACACACACACACACACATATATATATATATATATATATATATATATATATATATATATATATATATATATATATATATATATATATATATATAACAAGTTCTTTAAATAATACATTATTACCTTTGATTGAAGAAGTGTTTTAACAGGTTTGTCTTTCATTGCCTTGTTCAATGCAGAAAAGTTCTAATTGACAAACGAAGGTTGTTGAGTTGAATTTTTAGATTTCAACAGTGTTGTATGCTCATAATGCCAGTACTACAAAAGTTGAAAATATAAAAATTTTAATCGTTTAAGATGTACAAATTTTATAATGAGCAAGAATATGAAATAGAAAATATATATTAGTGTATTTTGTCACTTTCAAGTAGTAAGAGTACACAATCAGAAACCTTCTTTGACTCTTTGTCAAAATTTCGACAAACAGAAGACATCAATGTATCTAGTATCATACTTGACCAATTTAAGTTTCTCATCTTCTCAAGATTTTCTCTGTACTTCACTGTAGACCACTTCACAGTATTCCCGGTTGATGTAAAGAAAAGAGTTGCAAACAAATATAGACATAGTAATGTTGCTACATCTCTACAATCTTCTACTTTATTTCCTTTAACTGCAGTCATCAACTCTTTTTGGATAGTTGTGTCAGTGATGATAGTAACATCTCTAAGCCTTCTTCTGACAAACGGTGTATCGGGCTTGAACCCAAATCCCATAATTACTTCTTTTGTTCCGATCTGTAATCCAAATAAAAGAGACACATCATTGATTATCATTTGAGCCCACTATTTTCCAATTCGGAACCCTTATTTCGCATATCATAAGACTTATCCAAAAATATGACACTATGGTCATATTTTTTACAGTCTTCTTTTGTAACAAATTTGGTTAAAAAAGCATTAAAAATACCCCTAAAAGAATTTTTTTTTTCCCAATTCCTTCTTATGGAACGGCTTGAGTTTAAGCTCTTGCAACAAGCGGGCAATTCCTAACAAATTCGATCGAAATTGAATTGATTTTTCGGGTAGGGCTTTGAGGTTCTTGAAACTTGGTTTCTCTTATTCTCCTTATCTATTGGCTTCTTAGATGATTTTTTTAGATTCTGACTATCCTCGAAGTGAGAGTCACTAATAGGTTTAAAAGTTAGTTGGTCAGTTGAATTTTGAACTTTTTCCCCCCTTTTTTGATCTTTTATAGTTGATGATCATGACTTCTTATACTCGTTTACCTTCTAGACCTTGCACAACAATTAAAAACATTATATAAGTAGGAAATATATCTAAGTTTGAAATAATTTTTAGTATGTAAGATGAAATATGTACACGAGTGTATAAGAAAAATTGATAAAATTACGAATATGCAAGCAAAGTTTATCTTATATGTGATGCCTTACAAGTATTATATAAATAAAGGTAATTTATATAGAAACTCATAGCACAACAAGACCACACATTAATACGAATTGAGTTTCAACAGATTTTTTCAAATAAGATATAAGTAACAGAGTACACTGCTTTTAGATATATACCAAGCATATCAATATCATAGAACAGTGTTTTTTGAGACAATATATTAGAATAGAAAATATAGTAAATATATCCAAGTTGAAACATAATTTCCTAATTAAGTTCCAACAAATTTTTAGTATGTTAGATGCAAGATGTATATGAGTCTAGGAAAAAGAAATAAATTTATTGCAATATCAAAGTAAAGTTATATTTTATTTGTGATTGCAACACATTAGTAATTGTATATAAGAAAGAGATAAAATTATATTAAACAATATAATTTATCGTGTTTAATTCTAGTATCTTCCCCCAATCTCTAATCGTAATTAACAAGAGAATATTCCGTATAAGCAACAATTCACAATGCTAACTAATAAAGAGAATAATTGTACTTTGAACTTGATGAAGCTAATGGAACTTCCAATTTGTTTGCTTTTTTTTTATGATTGTTGTTGCGAGAACTTCTGTTCGTTACCATTTTTCTAAAGTTTGCAAAACAATAAGAAACCATTTTATTAAATGTAAATATATCTAAGTTTAAAAATTTATTTAAAATTTTGGTATTTTAAACTACTAAACTCTTCTACATTAGCTACACATTCAAGGAAAAATATAGATAAATTTACTAAAAACTTTAACAATCGTTATGTGAAAACCTTTAAAATGATTGTATGTATATATACACATTAACTGGTAAGTTAAATGTATACAATGAAGATAACCAAGTTGTTTCACATAATTAATTAAACTCTTTTATTTATTCTGGTCCGCGTTAGCAGTATCCTGTTGGGCGAATCACAACCAATAACAGAGTAGGTTAGTGTATGAAACAAAGTGTGGCAAGTGTTAAAGGAGTTGGAAATGGATGTGATATTGCTTACATAATAACTCAAATAATGTATTTAATTCTCTTATTTGTTGTTGTATTGTATGCGTGAATCATATTCAATACCATAATTTATTAGGATAAGCAACAAAAAGTCAGATTCGATACCAGAATTCATTCGCATAGATAAGAAACTTCAACAATATTATGTGTATTCATTATATTCCTACATATTACACTCCGCTATCTATGACTTTCTTAACCTCATGATATGTACTGAAGATATTAGCGTATGTATAAATACACACATTATAATTGAGTTGCACATTTGACAAAGAACTTAAAAAAATATAGTAAAAAGTTTAACAAGTGTTAATGATAAATTTACTAAAAACTTTAACAAGTGTTATGTGCAAAGCCTTTATAATGTTAATTATTGAAATGGATACGGTAAATATAGATAAATTATTTCACACAATCTACTAACTTTTTTTATTTGTTGTGGTTCGCACTAGGGGTATACCGTTGGAACCAATCGCAATCAATAACGAGGTATATTAGTATATGTAACAAAGTGTGACAAAACACTAAAATATCTAGTAAAAACATCAACAAGCATTAATGATGTTCAAAATAAAATTGTATGCACATTTAGTGATGGAGATAGATAAATTACCTAACGTATAAGCAACAAACTTCAACATTATTCTATGTATTCCTCATATTCCTATATATCATGGATAACTACATATTTCTTTGTTAACCAAAACATCATACGCATTCAACTTATTACCCTATGTATATTTATACATCCAAACATTATAAAAGGTTTTGCGCATTCAAGGAAGAACATAGATAAATTTACTAAAATCTTTATCAAGTATTATGTGCAAAGTCTTTATAACGCTAATAACTTAAATGCATATGGTGAAAATAGATAGACTGTTTCACAAAACCCATTCAACACTTTGATTTATTATGGTCTGCGTTAGCGGTATCTCGTTGGCACGAATTGCACCAATAATAAGGAATATTAAATTTAATAAAAAATTTCACAACTTTTAATCATGTTCAAAATAAAATTGTGTGCACGTTCAATGATGGAGATAGATAGATTACCTAATGTATAAGCAACAAACTTCAACATTATTCTATTTCATTAAAATATTTGTACATATCATGGATAAATACATATTGCTTTGTTAACCAAAACATCATAGGCATTCAACTTATTAGTCTATGTATATTTATGCATTCAAACATTATAAATGGTTTTGCACATTCAAGGAAGAACATAGATAAATTTACAAAAATATTTATCAAGTGTTAAGTGTAAAGCCTTTATAATGCTAATAACTTAAATGCATATGGTGAAAATAGATAAATTATTTCACAAAATCTATTCAACTCTTTTATTTGTTGTGGTTCGCGCCAGCGGTATCTCGTTGGCACAAATTGCAACCAATAACGGGGAACATTAGTATATGCAAAAAAATGTGACAAAACAAATATAAATTTAAGAAAAACTTTCACAATTTTTAATGATGTTCAAAATAAAATTTGTATGAAGATTCAATGATGAAGATAGATAAATTACATAATGTATAAGCAACAAACTTCAACATTATTCTATTTTGCCAAAATATTTGTATATATCAAGAATAGTTACAAATTGGTTTGTTAACCAAATCATCATATGTATTGAACTTATTAACCTATGTATATTTATACATACAAACATTATAAAACCTTTGCACATTCAAAGAAGAACATAAAGAAATTTACTAAAATCTTTATCAAGTGTTATGTGCAAATACTTTATAATGTTAATTGATATACCCGTTTATATCCTCGGCCTGGTTGAGGATTACCTCCAAACGGACGACCCCTCAGAGGAGCCGACCCTTCATCATGTTCCATACGACCCTCAGAGGGGCCGACCCCTCCAACGAGCTCCATACGACCCCTCAGAGGGGCCGACCCTTCGCCAGACTCCAGCCGACCCTACGAGGGGCCGACCCTTCACCACTCTCCAGACGACCCTACGAGGGTCCGACAGTACGAGGCCAGAATTGGACCAGACTCACTACCGGATGGAACTTTGCCCTCGGCCTCGGCCCATAGGCCGAGGGTGACATCATCGCAGCGCGTGGTTTGGGAGACGCGTGGAACAGTGCGCGTGAGGCTGACATGGCACAGGGGAGACCGTTATAACAAAACCACACCCTCACGTGAGGGAATATTATGTCATCATTTGACATCTACAGGTGTCCACAGGGGACTGGCTAGATCATGATTCACATGAACCATGCATACTTGGGGGTACACTACACCCCCCAAGACCTATATATACTTGTCACCTACAACCCTACAGGGGATCGATCCATTAACTGTAGCCCTAGCTAAAACTCTGCTTGTACACACAGTAGAGAGAGAGAGAGAGGGTTATGTGCATTGTATACAAGGCCATTAGTGCCCATACTTAGTGGATCACACACTCACAGTGGATGTAGGTCAAATTGGCTGAACCACTATACATCATTGTCTTAGTTCCTCTTATACTCATCCCCTTCTACATACTTATACACTCATACATCTCTATGGCTGCCATAGCTGCTACTGTTTGAGCTCATTATCACTTATCCGGTGGTGCTAAATCTCAGCATCATCAGTTTGGTGCCGTCTGTGGGAACGAGAAGACATCTCTTCCTTTGTACAGCTTGACCTCACTGGGCACTCTGGTGGTGAACCAACACTCCTCCTGAGAGGAGGTGTTTCACCATTGAAAGAGAACCGCTAAGGTCCCAAGCTCACCAATCTTTTCTTGAGTTCAACTTCTCTTAGCTCAAGCACATGGCACCTGAGATGCCACCACCACCACTTCCCCCACCAGATGAGGGGGGAAGACCCAGTTCCAGTCAGCCGCCGCCTCAGTCTGAGATGGCTGATGTAGCGGCAGCCTTAAAGTCTCTGGCAGCAAGCCAGCGGATGATGCAGGAGCAGTTCACAACTCTAAGCCAGAACATACTAAGGGCACCCGGAGTTTCACCTGAGATGATTACTCCGGCAGCAGCTCCAGGACAGCATGAGGCCAGGGGACCACCCCAGGCACCACGCAAAGACCTGCCACCCCCTCAGCGGCGTAGGGATGTTGCTGACCCCCGGCGTTTGCGCCTGGGGAGGCAAGGAAACCCTTGCCCTGAGGACAGGTATGATGATCCGGAGGGAGAGGAGGCACCTATAGAGTGCTGGGAACCCTATGAGGTCTCCAATAATACTGTACGACCTCTCCAGGACAGTAGAGGAAAGTGAGGGAGACCAAACCCTGATGATCGCCCGAGGGGCTCTTCTTTTGATCGCTTGAGCAGGGGGTCGGCCTTTGAGAGGCTAGGCCCAGTAAATGACCTGCGAGAACAGTTATCCAGGACAAGAAGTGCAGCGAGATCCAGGAGGGAGGCAGCAAATGGCCGACCCCGAGGACGAGATGACGGCCAAAGGGAAGTGAACAGCGGACACAGGCCTGCTGCGGCAGAACCCTCAGTCCACCTCGGAGAGGCAGCAGGGGATAACATCGCCCAGGCCGACCCTGTGAGGCCCTGGAATGACTCAATCCAGCGGTTAGAGGATAAGATCGGTGATGTACTGAAGAGCCGAGACCCTCTTCAGAGGGGGTACACCATAAGCTCACCCTTTGTGGCAAAGATAGTCAACTTCCCCACGCCGTCAAAGTTCAAGCCACCCGTGGTCACCCCAAGGTATGACGGGAGCACCAACCCCGTCCACCATGTGGAGATGTATCAGTCAGCAGCAGACATATACTCTATCTCAGATGAGATGACGTGTCGTGCCTTCTCTGGTACCTTGACAGGGGCTGCGCATGTCTGGTACACGTCTCTTCCAAAAAATTCCATTGGAAACTTTAAGCAGTTGGCAGACCTATTCATCCATAATTTCTTCTTTGGGGTGAGGCCACAGAAGAAGACCACCCACCTGCTCTATGTTAAGCAGGGGAAGAGTCAGAGTCTGAGGGACTATATAGCCAGATTCAATAAGGAGAAGCTGGAGGTGGAAGACTATGAGGAGAGCATAGCTATGACAGCCCTGATTGGAGGACTCCAAAAGGGGAAGCTGTTATGGAAGCTTGCTGAAGACCCTCCGAGGATGATGGCCGAACTGTTATCGACAGTAGGAAAGGTGATGAACGCCGAAGAAGCGATGGCTGCAAAATATGAAGACGAAAGAGGAGGTGTTAGTGGGAGTAAATACCCTAAGAAGAACAAAGAGGGGAAGAAGAGGTCCACGGATGACAAGTTCGCTGGATACACCCCTCTGACGGTCAGCTGTGAATAGATTCTCAATGAGATTAAGAGTGATCGGTCCCTGAAGTGGCCTGAGAAGCTGAGGGCAGCCCCCGGCAAGAGGAATAAGAACATGTGGTGTGAATTTCACCAAGACCACAGTCACGTAACAGACAAATGCTTTGCTCTGAAAGATGAGATTGAGAAGATGCTGAAGGAAGGGAAGCTCAGAAAGTACGTCGACAAAGGTGCCTTCAAGAGGGGCCGACGGGACGACCCCAGAAGGAAGCGAGGCGCTGCATGCAGAGAAGGTCCTAAAAAAAGAGGGGACGACCCTTCTGATGATGAGGACGACCCTGACCTCCCGCCGAGAGACGACCACGGCCCTGTCAAGAGGCTTAATATGATCTCGCTCAGAGTAGGAATGATCTCCGGGGGTCTTGCAGGAGGAGGGTCTGAGGTCGCCGACAGGAAGGCCCATGTGGCTGAGGCCAAGGCAGTGGCGAAGACGGTACACGCAACCTCCTTGGAGGTCAAGCCAGAAAAGAGGAAGAAGGTTGATATGGACACACTGATAGTGGGATTTTCAAGAATGGACTTCAAAGGCCTCTTAGCCCCACATGATGACCCTCTCGTCATCACTACCAGGGTACACGGATGCGAAGTGCCGAGGATCTTAGTAGATGGGGGTAGTTCTGCAGATGTGATGTTTTGGCCATGCTTCAAAGCCTTAGGCCTCAGCCGTGCTAGACTCGTCCCCTACCATCATCCATTGATTGGGTTCAGTGGGGAAAAGGTTCATCCCCTTGGGGTATATGAGGCCGATGTGAGGATGGGGGACGAGTGGCCGAGATGGCTCACCAAGAAGGTCAGTTTCTTTGTGATGGATGAGCAGGTGTTTTCGGCCTACAACATCATACTGGGGCGTGTGGCCCTCAAGGGGTTTGAAGCTGTGCCGTCTACAGTCCATCAGATGATCAAATTCCCAACCCCTTACGGGGTGGGGGAAGTTCAGGGAGACCAGACGACAGCGAGAGAATGTTACTGCAACTCCGCTGAAGAAAGGGAGGCACACAAGAGGGTCACAACCACTTATAATATTGATACCCTAGACCCCAGAGATGAAACGAAGCTGAAGAAAGGAGAGGCTGCGAAAGAGGTAGAATCCATCACCCTCGACGAGGATGACACGGAAAAAACCGTCCAAGTCGGCAAGTCTCTGAAGCCCAACATCAAGGAAGACCTCATTAAACTGTTGAGGAGAAGGCGAAGCATTTTCGCCTGGAGTCATGTAGATATGCCAGGGATTGACCCTGAAATCATGTGCCACAAGCTCAATTTGGTAGAGGGAGTGAAGCCGGTGAAGCAGAAGAGGAGAATTTACTCTAGAGAAAAATATGAGGTCATCAGGGACGAGGTCAAAAAATTAGAAGACGCTGAATTTATCAGAGAGGTCATCTACCCTGAATGGCTGTCCAATGAAGTCATTATCCCAAAGGCCAACGGCAAGTGGAGAATGTGCGTGGACTTCACAGACCTCAACAAGCACTGTCCCAAAGACAGCTTCCCTCTCCCCCGCATTGACCAGATGGTAGACGCTACCACAGGCCATGAGCTCATGAGCTTCATGGATGCCTATTCAGGGTATAACTAGATCTTTATGAACCCTGAAGACTCAGAGAGGATAGCCTTCATCACCGACAAGGGGACATACTGTTACAGGGTCATGCCCTTTGGCCTCAAAAATGCGGGGGCAACGTACCAGCGCCTCGTAAATAAAATGTTTGAAGACCAAATTGGGAAGTCTATGTAGGTCTACGTAGATGACATGCTGACTAAGAGTCTAAAGGCAAAGAATCATGTGGCAGACCTAGATAGGACCTTTAACACGATGGAAAAATACAAGATGAAGCTTAATCCGACCAAGTGTGTCTTCGGGGTCGGAGCGGGGAAGTTCTTAGGGTTCATTGTCAATCAAAGAGGCATCGAGGCCAATCCTGAAAAGATAAAGGCCCTTGTTGAAATGAAGACCCCCAAGTCCATTAAAGACGTTCAGAGGCTCACAGGGAGAGTTGCTGCCTTGAATAGGTTCGTGTCTAGGGCCACAAACAAGTGCTTGCCATTCTTCAAGATCCTTAGGAAAGCCTTCGAATGGAGTGAAGAGTGTGATGAGGCTTTCAGGGACCTAAAGTCATACTTAGGGTCTCCCTTGCTGCTATCACGTCCCGTGCAGGGTGAACGACTTTATGTGTACCTCGCCGTCTCAGAGTCGGCCATCAGTGCAGCCACTATGAGAGACGAAGACGGGATACAGAAGCCTGTGTATTTTAACAGCAAAGCACTCCAGGGGGCAGAGCAAAGATACCCGAGGATGGAAAAGTTGGCCTACGCCTTGATCCATGCCTCGAGGAAGATGAAGCCGTACTTCCAGTCCCATACAATGGTCATCCTCACCGACTCTCCTCTTAGGCAGGTCCTACACAAGCCAGAAAAATCAGGTAGGTTGATGGCCTGGGCTATAGAGCTGGGGGAGTTTGACATTGTGTATCAGCCTAGGACGACCATTAAGGGGCAGGCATTAGCAGACTTCGTGGCTGAGTTCACTTGGGAAGATGATGAGTCCGAGGGTGAGACCCTCGAGAAGGAGGATACAGAAGATAGACCCGCAGACACACCCGCAGATAGGGCTGAAACGAGCACCGCTAGAAGGAAAGCGACTGAAAACGAAGAGGGAAGATACATCTTTAGACAGGGGTCCCTCTCTGAGGGAAATTTTTCAGAGGGAAAGACTCTGTGGAGCCTCTTCGTTGACGGGTCCTCCTGTGACAGCGGAAGTGGGGCTGGACTGATACTATCAGCACCCAATGGTACAGACGTTGAATACGCCCTGAGGTTCAACTTCAAAGCCTCCAACAACGAGGCTGAATATGAGGCCTTAGTAGCAGGCTTCTCCTTGGCCAAGTCTCTTAGTGTCGGCCAGATTTTGGTCCATAGTGATTCATGGCTAGTAGTGAATCAGATACTAGAAGCCTACGAGGCTAAGGATGAGAGGATGGCTAGGTACCTTGGGAAGGTGAGGTCATTACTGAAGGGTTTCAGAGAAGTGAAATTAAGGAGGGTACCTAGGCTCGACAATGGCCGTGCTGATGCCCTTGCTAGGTTGGCCTCGGCAACAAGAACAGACATCAGGAGGATGGTCCCAGTAGAAATTTTACTTCGGCCAACTATTGAGGACGCTGAGGGAACACTCAGCAATTGTCTAAATGTTTCTCAAGAAGCTTCGTGGATGGACCCCCTGATCAGATACATTAAAGAGGGTGAGATGCCATAAGGAAGGCAAGAAAGGAAGAAGCTGAGGCACAGGGCTGCAAAATTCACTGTCATCGGAGACACCTTGTACAAAGAGGGGTTTTTGCTCCCCTTACTTAGGTGTGTGCATCCCTCAGAAGTCCCTTCCATTTTATAAGATGTGCACGAAGGATCGTGCTCAAGCCACATCGGGGGCAGATCCTTAGCGAAGAGGGTGATCACCTAGGGGTACTGGTGGCCGACCTTGGGGAAAGACGCAGCGGCATACGTAAAAAAGTGCGACAAATGTCAAAGATTTGCCATCATCCCTCACCAGCCCCATCAGCCTCTTACTTCCATCACATCCCCATGGCCATTTGCAGTGTGGGGGATCGACCTAGTAGGACCTTTGCCTAGGGCCATCAATAACTATCGATTCCTCATCGTAGCCATTGACTATTTTTCAAAATGGGTGGAAGTGGAGCCGATGGTGACGATCACAGAGCAGAAGACCTTCCAGTTCATCTGAAAAAATATTATATGCAGATATGGTCTCCCCAACACCCTCATTTCGGATAACGGGACTCAGTTCAAGAATCACTCTCTATAGAAGTACTGTGAAAGGGTGAGTATTAAACAATTTTTCTCCACCCCTGGCCGACCTCAGGCCAATGGGCAAACAGAAGTTACAAACAGGACAATCCTAGATGGAATCAAGAAGAGGCTTGAGGAGGCAAAAGGAAGATGGGTCGAGGAGTTATATGCCGCGCTATGGGCATACAGGACGACAGTGAGGACCTCTACTGGAGAGACCCCATTCATGCTAGCTTATGGATCAGAAGCCGTCATCCCCACCGAGATTGAGTTTCCTACGCATAGAGTCCAGGTGTATGACCCCCAAAAAAATACGGAGGAGAGGAGAGGAGACTTGGACCTGATTGAGGAAAGAAGGGAGGACGCTGAGATACGGCAGGCCGCCTACCAGCAGAGGACCGCAAGGTTCTACAATCAGAGGGTGAAACAGAGGCCTATCGTAGTGGAGGACTTGGTCCTCAAGAAGACTTGGCAAAATACCAACAAGCTCCATCCTAATTGGCATGACCCATATAGGGTCATCGATGAAGTCGTCCCCGGGACCTACAGACTAGAAAACCTAGAGGGGGAACCTTTTTCCAACCCCTGGAATGCAGATCATTTGAAGAAATACTATCAGTAGTGTTGTAAGGTCTTGATAGACCATAATTGTAATGAGAGTTGCTCCAATATAACACTTTGGAAAATTAATGAGAAATATCAGTGTTTCCCTCATCCTGTGGTTGTCAGTTCTAGCACGCATGGAAACATCAACAGAGAACCACCCTCGGCTATAATGAGGACCAGTGGAGGGGACAACCCCACCACTGTCCTCAAGAAAGACGAGGGTAGACATTGTTAAAAACCATTAATTTGGTAAGTTGAACCCTCGGCTATAATGAGGGTCAGTGGAGGGGACGACCCCACCACTGTCCTCAAGAAAGACGAGGGTAGACATTGTTAAAAACCATTAATTTGGTAAGTTGAACCCTCGGCTATAATGAGGGCCAGTGGAGGGGACGACCCCACCACTGTCCTCAAGAAAGACGAGGGTAGACTTTGTTAAAAACCATTAATTTGGTAAGTTGAACCCTCGGCTATAATGAGGGACAGTGGAGTGGACGACCCCACCACTGTCCTCAAGAAAGACGAGGGTAGACCTTGTTAAAAACCATTAATTTGGTAAGTTGAACCCTCGGCTATAATGAGGGCTAGTGGAGGGGACAACCCCACCACTGTCCTCAAGAAAGACGAGGGAAAGGTTAATGGCTAACAAAAAACAGCAAACCATGCAAGAAGTTGATATAGAAGACAGTAAAGAAGACGATGGTATTAATAAAATGCAGGTGTTATACAAAATATCCAAGTGTTTTACAAAAGAGAGCACAAAAATGGTAAATACATTATGAGGGTATGGGCTACAAACAGCCACCCTAGGGGACAATATCAGAGGGCAGAGCCTCAACATCCACCAAAGGGGTCTCTTCAACAACCATAACCGGCTGATCCTCAGATGTGCCGACCCCCTCAACCTGCACTTGTGATTCAACATAAGTCAGAGCCTCGGCAATCATAGGGTCGTCCAGTCTGACTGCTTCAATAGAAGGACGGACCGAGGACACGACGTCGCCAAACCTGAGGACGACCCATCGGCAGGCAGTCCTGATTCCTCTTTCCAAATATTCAAGGCCGAAGCCCTGAAACTCGTCAAAAACATTGTAAGCCTCAACAGCATCGGCCTCGGCTTTCATAATGGCTGCTTCAAGGTCAGCTTTGTACTTGGCCTCCATGTTGGTCAAGGCCTCGTCCTTTTCCTTGAGAAGCAAGTCCCTGGCCTTAATGTCCTCGTCCCTGGCCTTAATGTCCTCGTCGTGCTGCCTTGTCAGCTCGTCCAGGATCCTCGCATGCTCAGTCCTGGTACTTTCCAACTCGGCCCTTGCAGTGTCAAGCTCAGACTGAAGATCTGCCTCATGTTGGATAGCCCTCTCGGCTTCATGGAACTTTGCTTGGTTCTCAGCCATCCATTTTGTTGCCGAGGTAAAGGCACACACAGACTGCACAAGAAAAATAAACACATGTCAAGAGGCCGAGGAAATAGTTGGTGAAAGAATGAAATTAAAAGAAGTGGGTCAAGACCATTACCTGTGCAAGGGCGTGCAGACCATAGTCGTACACTTTGGCAGGAGGCATCTTCGACAGGAACTCGTAGTTAGAGGCCGAGGGTGAAGAGAACATGGAGGCCTTGACTACCCTCAAGTTTGCTATGAGCGATGAGGGCTCGGCCCTCAGATGTGCCAGGTTTTGAGATCAGAAGGCCCCCATGCTAGATGAAGAGGTCGTCCCCTCAGAGGCTCCGACCCTGGCCCTCGTCCGAGCATCTGGCCGAGGGTCAACAGGGGCCTCAGGCTCCTTTCTTTTATGGCTGTCAGCGGTCGGCTCCACCACTGTTGGTCCAGCGGCCCTCGTCTTCCTCGGAGCCTGCTGAGGCTCCTTCCCTTTCTTCTTGCTCAGACCAGACAGCAGGCTCGGATCAGTCATCTCCCAAAGTTGGTCTGATATACCTGCGGGGCGACCTGGTAAGAGGACGACACGTCAGAAAAATACAGAGAAAAAGAGAAAACACTTCAAAAATAAGTGAAGAATGGAAAATGTTCAGTATAACTCACATAGTTCTGTCAGAGGGCCGACCCTCAGACCAGCTTCTTTGAGGAACCGAGGGGTCATCAGGTCTTCGAATTTTGCAAGTTCACCCTCTCTCCCTCGTCCTCTCAGGTAATCAACAATGTCCTTCTCCTCCAGGCTAAGTCCAGGGTCTGATCTGGCCTTCATGGAGGGGTTAGACCATTTCCTGGGGACCCTCGGACCATCGGCGACAGGCTCCCACCCCCCAGAGATAAAGAAAAACCTCTTTTTCCAATCATGGTTGGAAGTTTGTGCCACATGGAGGAGTTTCTTCTCAGACCTCCTTGCCCCCAGGTGATAATATCCAGGCTGTTTGGACGAGGAGGTGATGTTGTAGCGGCCCAAAAATAGGTCAGCCGAGGGCTCGTCGGTGAAGGCATTCTTCCACAAGGAAATATAGCCCAGGATCATCCTCCAAGAGTTGGGGGGAAGTTGAGAGGGAGCAACACCAAGGGCAGATAGGATATCTATGATGGCAGTATGCAAAGGGAATCTGACTCCAACTTTGAACATCTGTTCATAAACTGCAACCTCTCCCTCGCCACAATCAAAAACCCTCTCATCCTTAGAGGGAACCCTCATAGTCACGCTGGGGGGCACTCCATAGGCATGCCTCCATATCAGGAGGTCACGATCCCTAACAGAGGAGATAAAGGACGAGGCATGGGAGGTATCAACTTCGTCATCTGTATCATCGTCCTCGTCCTCAGTCCCCTCCCCCTCGGCCTCGTCATCTGCCGGAGGGCCCTGGGGGAAAGCCACTTGGAAGGCATGGGGAGAAAGGGTTGTTACAGGAACAGCCTCGGAGGGGACTGTTCTGTCGGCCTCTCGGCCTGGGCTTAGATCGGGTGTCTCCCTCCTGTCAGAGGTTCCAGCACCAGTTGGCGAGGATGCTCTCTCGTACATCTCACTTGGTTTGGGAGTCTCGGCTGGACGAGCGGACGACCCACAAGACTCAGACGGTTCAAAGGGTTTTATTGTGGCAAGAGGAATGGGAAAGATGGGTCGTACCCAGTTAGGGTCGGCCTCTCGTCTCCTCTCTTCCTCTTCCTCTATTCGTCTGATCTCTGCAAAGAGCTTCTCTCTCAAAGATGGGAATTCAGATACTAAGCTATAAAGCCTCCTAAGCATTAAAGGGAAGACTCTACACTTGGAGATATTACACCAAACTTAGCTAACTTAGCTACAAACAAGTGGGAAATTGACCAGGTTGGACTTTTGGATCGAAACAAAGGAACTCAATGGTTTTGGTCAAGAACATCCAAGAACCAGTTACCGGAGAAGACACCGGAAAAAGCTATGGGATAACCCAAAGAAAATGCAGCCCCACAACCCTAAAAAACAAATAGAAATGAAGGCAAAATAGAGCGCTGGGTAAAAGAGATTACCTGATAAAGAGAGCAAGAACGTTGCTAGGCTTGAAGGATTGAAGGCTGCAGAAAATGGCGATGAAAACTGGTAAAATTCTAGAGAGAGAAGGCTTGGGCGCGAAGAAGAAGGAGAGAGAGTTTGAAAATCTCTTAAATACCTTAGCAATGAGTGGTCCCATTGACCAAGGCAGGACACAGCCCACGAGGAAGGCATCATTAGGGCACAAAGTCCCAAGAAAAGTGTGCAGCCGCCATGCCTTGGAAACTGGAACAGCAATGAGTGTCTGCCCAGGCGTCACTCACCTAACTGATCATACATGCATCTCATTTAAAACACTATCCCTCGGCCATCTCAACAGCACCTATGGCTAAAGGTTGGGGGGTGATTGATATACCCGTTTATATCCTCGGCCTGGCTGAGGATTACCTCCAAACGGACGACCCCTCAGAGGAGCCGCTATCGTGGAGAAACCCCGAATAAACCTCCTGTAGTAACCTGCTAGGCCCAAGAAACTACGGATCTCTGTCGGTGTCGTGGGCTGTCCCCACTCCCTCACCGCGGATACCTTCCCCGGATCAACCGATATTCCCCGGTCGGAAATAATATGACCCAGAAACTGCACCTCCTTCAGCCAAAACCCGCACTTCTCATATTTTGCATACAACTTATTCTGGCGCAGTGTCTGCAAAACTAGTCTCAAGTGCTCGGCATGCTCCTCCTCTGTCTGGGAGTAAACCAAAATATCATCGATGAAGACAATGACAAACTGGTCTAGGTAATCCCTGAACACCCTATTCATCAAGTCCATAAATGCTGCTGGAGCGTTGGTCAAACCAAATGGCATAACCCGAAACTCGTAGGAACCATATCTCGATAAGAACACAGTCTTCGAGACGTCCTCCTCCCTGATACGCAACTGATGGTATCCAGATCGCAAATCAATCTTTGAGAAGTAAGAAGCTCCTCTCAACTGGTCAAATAGGTCATCGATTCGAGGCAACGGATACTTGTTCCGTATCGTGACCTTGTTTAACTCCCGGTAGTCCATACACAACCTCAGTGAACCATCCCTCTTCTTCACGAATAACACAGGGGCACCCCAAGGTGAAGTACTCCTCCGAATAAACCCCTGACCCAATAACTGCTCAATCTGATCCCGTAACTCCCTCATCTCAGCTGGAGCCATACGGTACGGTGCTCGTGCTATAGGTCTCGTATCGGGTAACAAGTCTATAACGAAATCTATCTCTCGACTGGGGGGTAGGCCTGGTATCTCCTGAAACACATCAGAATACTCCCTGACGACTGGGATCGAATCTAAAGGAATCACAACCTCCTTAGAGGTATCCTCCTCAATGTAATATAAATGCGCGGTCGAGCCTCCCTCTGGGCGAGGCATCGCCACAACAAATATCTCTTGTCCCGGAATGGCAAAAATAATGCTCCCACCAAAGCAATCAATCATGGCTCTATGATCAGCGAGCCAGTCCATACCGATAATAACATCGTGAACATGCATATCTAGTACCAACATGTCCGCAGGTAATACCAAACCACCAATCTCTACCCCCACTCCCCGACATATAAAGAATATAAGTGACCCATTCCCCAAAGGTGAGTCGACACACGTAACTGTGCTCTCCGATGTGGCTAACAATCCTAACGCCTTTGCGAAGTGTGTAGCTATAAAACAATGTGTAGCACCCGTATCAAATAACACCCGACCCATAGTGCCATGGATAGGAAACGTACCCTCAATCGCGGGCGGTGCCTGTGGAACTGCAGCCTGGTGGACGTTGTAGACACGTCCATACTGTAGTTGCCCCTGCTGCACAGGAACTGCTGGAATAATCTGAGCTGGAGCTGGAAGGGCTGGTGGAAAGAGTGGCCTCTGTGGCTCCTGTCGAGCACCCTGCTGCTGCTGCTGTGGGGCCCGGCCCTTATCAGGACACTCCTGACGTTTGTGGCCAATCTTACCACAAATGAAACATTTTCCTGGGAAGTTCCCTCCCCTCTGCCCTTGTTGTCCCCGGCCCTGGTGGCCGTTACCATTCCTCCCTTGGCCCTGCTGGCCCTGCTGAAACTGCTGATGTTGGCCATTTTGACCCTGCTGGCCCTGATGACCGTTATGACCCTGCTGACCATTTCGGAATCCTCCCTGACCGTTCCTGAAACCTCCTGAACGGAACCTCTTTTGATCTCCCTGCTGAGAACCCTGCTCTACCTGTCTCTGCCCCTGAAAAGATTGTGTCCCACCGGCACCATGTCCTCCAATCCTGCCCTGATGGCTAGACTCTCCCGACCTCTTGCCCTCGGCCATGTGAAAACGGTGATCCTGGCAGTGTAATAAAGCAGCGTTAACCACATCAGAATAAGTGGCCAACGAAAGGTTCCCCAACAGATGCTGACGGATCCTCCATGTCAACCCGTCGGTAAATTTCTCAATCTTTTTCTTCTCTGTCGGTATCTCATCAGGAACGATATTCAACAGATTAGTAAACTCGGCCTCATATTCGGCCACGGTCTTGCCCTCCTGCCTCAAACTCATCAATCTCCTCCTCATTTCCGTATGAACAGCTGACGGAAAGTACTTGCGGTCGAACCGCACCCAGAACTCATGAATAGTGAGAGTATCCCTCTCATCTACGGTGGTAATAGACTCCCACCACTGCAATGCAGACCCAACTAGCTTGAAAGTAGCTAGTACCTGCTTCTGAACATCTGTGCACTCATACATCCTTAAGTGCCGCTGTATATCCTTCCTCCATTGGCTCGAGACTACTACATCTGAGCTGCCTGCAAACTCTGGCGGATGCGCTTTCTGAAAAGCGTCACGTACACGCTCCCAAGCAGACGGGAATGAAGTTGCCTGAACTGGCGCGGCAACCGGCGCCTGAGGCGGTGCCTGCTGAACAACGGCAATGGCGGCATTTACCGCTTGGGCTACAATAGCTGCAACCTCAGCGGCGTTCATCATGCCCTGAACCGGTGCGGGCTGTGGTTCTGGCGCCGCATTCCTGGGAACTCGTGGTGCACGTCGTGGAGGCATTCTGAAATAAGAATAAAGTCTATAAGTTCGCAGTTATAAACTTTAAAATAGCTGAAGAGCGTAGCATAAACAAAAGAATACAACAGTCCTAAAATATAGGCTCTATATCAAAGAAAGCTCAGCGGAAACATAATAGGCCGTTCAGATCCTAATGGACACTAGAACCTGATGCTCTGATACCACCTGTGACACCCCGACTAATTAAATACCGGGTAGCTACTCCTTTATTAATTAATTCAAAATGCCAAGTTGGCTCAGTTAATAGCATCACTGTCGAAAACATTTTATTATTACTAACCACCTAGTATTTAAAAAGTAAGTTGCCAAATTTTAATTAAAAACTGATTAACATGCAACAAGTGACAAGAATAATAATAACACCATTCACCATAATGAAGTAAATAGAATAATCGTCACATGATATAAATAAATTGGAGGAAAAACTCCTCATAACATAATCCCACAACTGAAGTAAATACTGAAATACTAAATACTGAAATGAATACATGCCAAAGTCTGAAAACTGAAATGGAAATGTATCTAATAGAATCTGGGCAACATGCCCTACAACTGAGGAAAAATGAACAAGGAATCCAAATGATATAAGCGTCTAAAAGCAAGTCCCTGTAGCTTCCACAAGCAGCTACAGCTCGTCATCTGAGTAAGAATCCTATGCATGGTGTCCTTGTGGCTGGGCACCTAAAAATGGTTTTACAAAAAGTAGATTTGAAAGCAAACGGGTCAGAGCCCGAATGTGTATATTTTAAAAACCTGCAAGTGCTTTAAAAACATTTAAAACAGTATATGCAAAGTACATGTTAGGACGTGCTCTCACATGATATACTCACCTCTCATCTTACTGTGCACTCCTAACGTTCCTGTACCCATTCGTATGTTATAACTATCTAAAGAGTTTCTAACACTGCTACTCGGTTCACGTTATAAGTTCCGTCCTTAACCATTAAATAGAGAGTTCTACTTTAATTCCCAAGTTCCCAATTATTAACCAAACCATTTATTTGATAAAAGATCTCTTTCTATCTTTCAAAACATTACCATAATTATACTCACAATTTATTATAATAAATTCCTTCTCGATTAACCGTATATTTTTCACATCATAAATATACAATACAAGCACCCAAAGGCTAAGCTGCGGTGCACACATACTCTGCTATCCATCCCGGTACATCACGTACATAAGGATTACAAATTCCGAATCTCTCAGGAATTGTTGGAATCAACACCACACACATAAATGGAGGCGAACATAATTCAATCATATCCATGGTCACGTACATACCTACGCTCCATAGTCAGCTGGCTTATTAACTCACAAATAAGTCATTCTCTTGAACTATGTCCTCTAGGTACCAATCTAAATCCGGGAAACACAAGGATAAGAAGGTCCTAAGCGAACGTAACCTCCCGTGATAGCAAGTATGGTAGGTATGTCATACACATAAAGTTATCTACTAAGCACTCACACATCTTAGATGTTTCAATATTAATAAGGGTATTCTCTACATCATTATACCATTATTCTCAATTCATATATTTCAAGTGTACCGACAATATATAAATTAAATAGTCGACACGTCTCACGTCGTAATATCTTAAACTTAAAACCTGTCTCGAATAGACTATTAAGTTCCCATAATTCCCTCATATAACATCGCTATACCTAAGGTCCTTACTTCTGCCCCAAACCTTATTTCATCAAATTATTCAAATTTGTACTATTAACCCAAATATTATCTCACATAACGAATTTCATTAATTTAGAATGATTCCTCAAATTAAATTCCAATTAATGTCCAATCTCAAAATCATGCCTACTGGTCTTCCTTAAAATTTAGGGTAATCGCAATGTCTCCAATAATATTATCTAAGGGTCATCGTCATGAAAATTCAATTAAGAAAAACTTTATTCATTCTGGGAAGGTCGATCGATCGACCTTGACCTTCGATCGATCGATTGTGGTCGATCGATCGACTGATGAATGTCGATCGATCGATTACACAGGTCTGTTACGGGCTGCTTCGTTTTGCAGTTACAGTTTCGTCCCAAATCACCATTTTTAAGCATGAAACTTCAAGATAAGGTTACTATAACGTTATACTAACATCCTACATCAGTAATAACATTCTAAATTCCATAATTCATCATTTAAAGGCTTACTTTGGATTAAAACTACATCAAACTAATTCCCAGATTTCTTCCATTCAAGAACATCATTAAGTTTCTTCTAATTCTACCTTTTGATCATCAAGGTCCTGTTTCAACATATAAATTCGTCCAGAATATACTACATGCAATTCCTACATAAATCATGGCTTTTAACTTTCAATTCATGGGTCTAATTTATCTCCAAAAATCAATTTCGAAAATTCCTAAACATGGAACATATCTTGAATTAAAGGAGTTTAAATCACTTGCCTTAATTATCTCAGAATTTGGTGTAGAATCTTTGTGACAAAGTTGTTCCTTCTCTCTATTTTCTGCAGAATTCTTCCCTTCTCTCTTTCTCTCAAGTTATTCTCAAGGTTCCCTTCTGTCTCTCTCTCTCTCAAGCTTTTCCCAAGGTTGAAGATAATGGAGAATGGAGGTGTGAAATGGTTTGTGGGAGTTGGAAGTATATTTCAACTTCTCCCGTAGCCCATTAAGTCTCTAAATGGTAGTAGTGGGTTAAGTGGGTTAAGTGGGTTGAGAAATAGTCAGATTTTTAATTCCCATTTTCGTCACTTTTTAATTCCCAAAAATGCAATTTACCAAAATGCCCTTTATGATGCCGGTATGGCCCACAAATATCCCGGGACCCAAACTAAACTTCCGGCTAGTGTTTTCTGACTATCTCGATCCTTCCGGACGCGTTGGCGCACTCAAAACGACCATACGATTAATGGAACTAAAATTCACTTTTTAATTATGTAGCACAATACCATGACGTGGCGGTCACACGCGTCAAGTAAAATTCCCAAATTACCGTATTTATAACTCACGACAATATCAATATTACCAATATTCATATAATGCCAAGTATGCACATTATAATAAAATACTAACTCACATCTCGTTAATATTATTATCCGGATTAATTTCCAATTAGTAAACATTTAATTCAATTAATCCCCAAAAATAAATAACGCAGAAAATACGGGGTATTACACATATGCATTGAACTTATTAACCTATGTATATTTATGCATACAAACATTATAAAATCTTTGCACATTCAAGGAAGAACATAAATAAATGTACTAAAATCTTTATCGAGTGTTATGTGCAAATCCTTTATAGTGTTAATAACTTAAATGCATAAGGTGAAAGTAGATAAATTATTTCACAAAATGTTGTATTGCTCTCATACTTCTTCTTTATCCTCCTTGGCTTGTCCAACAACACATTAGTACTAAGTGAGTTCCAATAAAAAATAAGTAAAATAATACATTGTTTTTATATATATATACCAAGCATTTCAATATCATTGCAACAATTCACAATGTTAACTAATAAAGAGAAGAATTGTACCTCAAACTTCATGAAGCCAATGGAACTTCCAACTCGTTCCCTTTTTTCAGTTGATCCTCATCCTTGACAGAACTTCTTGTACTAACCATTTTTTTAAAGCTTGCAAAATAATAAGAAACTATTTTATTAAGTATAAATAAATATAAGTTTATATATACATTTGTTAATTAGTTAAATGCCTACAGTGAATATATATATATACATTTTGCTAATAGGAGAGAACATTGTTATATGCAACAAAGTGTGATAAGACACAGATAAATTTAATAAAAATTTCACAACTTTTAATGATGTTCAAAATAAAATTTTTATGCACATTCAATGATGAAGATAGATAAATTACCTAATGTATAAGCAACAAACTTTAACATTATTATATTTATTCCTGATATTTCTACATATCATGTATAGCTACATATTGGTTTGTTAACCAAAATATCATATGCATTTAATCTATTAGTTAATGTATAATTATACATGCAAACATTATAAAGGCTTTGCACATTCAAGGAATAACATAGATAAATTTACTAAAAACTTTATAAAGTGTTATGTGCAAAGCCTTTATAACATTAATAACTTAAATGCATAAGGTGAAAATTGATAAATTGTTTCACAAAATGTTGAATTCTTCTCATACTTCATTTTAAGCCTCCTTCGCTTCGACAACACTTGGTTTCTGTTGACATCAATATGCACAGACTTCTTGATAAAATTATGAAAATGCAGCATATTTCCAAACGGGTCACACCTGTTTACTGTGGTATACTTAATCATTTCCTTTAAAAGAGCAATCTCATCGTCCTCACTCCATGTTCTCTGAAATATTTGTTTTTTCGCGCCATTCGAATTCTCATTAGGAATTGGGGTAGAGACATTTTCGTAACCCTCTTTGACAGCTTAACCTCATTTTTCACCAACCTTTTTTAATCCAGTGATGGTTATAATGTGTTTGGAACTCATTTTTTTGGTAGATGGACTATACATATTTTATTTTGATAAATTTACTTTTATTTTACAAAAAAAATATATGGTAATAACATAGATTTCTTAAAAATTTTAACGTCTCTCAAAGCTCTTCAAAATTTACTGTTATGAACATAGATGAATTTATTTAATCAAAGCATTTTTAAACGCCAACAAACTATTTTGGGTAAGAGAATATGAAAGCTCTAAACCCTAAGTGAATGAAACACTGACAAAAACTAAACATATACAAAGCATAACCTAAATAAGAACTTAGTTTAATTTAAAATCTAACATACTATTGTGTGTAATATGAAGTATAATAGATAATGAATCGCTTGAAAAATGATGAGGTTACAAATGTAAATCGAAAATTAGATGAATGATTGCTCAAATTTTCCCAAATTTAAACACTAAGTATATGAAACCCTAACAAATCGTAAGCATATGAAACCCTAATTTAAATCTATTTTGTGCAGTACAAAATGTAATGTAGCTATTTTGTATAATATGAGTTGTAATGTAGCTATTTAGATAGTGAATCACATGTAAATGGTGAACATACCAATGAAAATAAAAAAGAAGATGAACGGTTGCTGAAATTTTCCCCAAATGAACCTCTTGATGGTTTCAGCTTTTCAATGTCGATACAGTAGTGATTAAACGCATGACATTTGATAATCGTTATTGATGCCAAAAGTTATCCACCTATGTGGACCGATCAGAAGTGAACACATGTCTTCCTATGTGGCCAAAGTCGTAGTCAGCAAGAAGTAAATCTATACATGGAATGCCGACCAACACATGAAATGCCGACCAACTTAAAGAAGGTCGATCAACAAGATAACGAAGCGTCATCATACCAAGGGTTATATTACACGTGGTTTATACAACCAATTGTCTTAGTTATTATGAAAAGATGTAAATGCTTAATTATATAAAAGCAATTAAACCCATGACATTTCAACCCTTAACCTTCGGGTTACTATATCTACATTGTATCCCTTTCATCAAGGGGCATGGTCGAACGAATTCTAACATATTCTTATCTACGAGAGTACTTAGCTTTCTATAACCACACAAATCAATAAAATAACAATGAACTTAGACTTTCTTACATAGCTGAATCACTTTAAAAACTTTTTCTTTATTTTACTATTACATATTTTATCTGTGATTATTAAATTAGATTTAATCCAGTTTTGTACATCAACAGAATAGCGCAGTCTATGGGAACGTGTTTCTAATTACCGTTCTTATTTTTACATACTCTTGTTCGAAGCACGATGACTGACCCTGAGTCCAGTCAAAAAATTTAAGGCAATCCGCTTGTTCCATCTGCTTCATCTATATCAACAAACCTAATTAAAATTTTAGCAAATATTTTCAGAGGGTAAGAAGTCATGTACACACGGTGAGGCAATTGGCTCAGTCACTACAAGTTCGGTCTCCATCCTTCTCCCGACAGCCCTCGTCCACAAGAGAAATGTCATCTCCACCTCCAAGATCCATCAGACACAGTTATTCCAGATCTTCATGAGATACCTCCTATCATCCAAGAGCAAGTTCATTTATCAGGTCCACAGAACTCTAGGGCATCCATTCTTTTTCTCCTGTAAGGCCAAGTGACATGGAAAGGCTAAGCAGAGATTCACCCTTTGATCGTTTGGGACCTCACGGAAATAAAAATCCTCCCAGGGAAGTATCGAGGAACACTTAACACTCAATCGACCAATATAAGGCCTCAGTCAGATCAAGATCAAGATCAAGCGTCAGACGATCTGTAAGCGCCGAACAGACCTCTCAGGAGGAGAGTTCTGCGCAAACACATGGTCGGCATAATCGAGCTGCTTCGCATAAATCTGAGGCAGGTAATCAATCCCGGAAAGGGTCAATCCAGAGGTTAGAATATCGGTTGGGTGAAATGGCGAAAGCCAAGAATCCTTTGCAGTGAAGTTTTGTTAAAGGATCCCCGTTTATTCAAGCAATTGTGGATTTTCCTACTCCATCAAAATTTAAAGCTCCCGTGGTTAGTCCAAATATAATGATAAGACTGATCCAGTTCTCCATATTGAGCAATATCAAACAGCAACTGATATTTTTTTAGTCCTTGATGAAATGAGGTGCAGGGCCTTTTCAAGTACTATTATGGGTTCAACCCAATTATAAATATAATAACCTACCACGTGGACAATTTAGCACATTTAATCAGCTTGCCAAGCTATTCATTAGCAACTTAAGTTTTGGATCTAATCCAGTAAAAAGAGTAGCTCATCTTCTAAGTGTAAGGCAACAAGTGAGGGAAAGTACCAGGGAATACATCACACGTTTTAACAATGAAAAGTTAGAAATGATTGATTATGAGGAGAAAACAACTATCACTTATCTTATGAGTGTATTGCTTCATGAGAAACAATATTATACTTTAGCTAAAGATCCTCCCAAAATTATGTCTGAACTCATGGCCAAAACAATAAAAATAATGAATGTCGAGAAAGCTATGGCTACAAAACAGAGTCCAGCCACGAAACCTAGCACGAAGCCTGATGAGAAGGAGCAGAATGAGCAACGACTGAAAAAATAAGACAAGCTCAAAAAGTATGGAAACTACAGTCCATTGAGTGTTAGCATTCACTATATCCTCGAAGAAATCAAACACAATGAGGATTTACGATGGCTTGAGAAGTTAAGGGAACCTCCTAACAAGAGGGATAGATCCAAATATTATGAATTCCATAAGGATTATGGTCATACAACGAATAAGTGCATCACTTTGCAAAATGAGATAAAAAATGAGATAAAATCCCTCATCCACCGAAGAAAACTCAATAAGTTTGTTGATCGACGCGATGGTAGAGTATATAAAAGAAGGTCAAATTCTCCATACAAGCCTAGAGATGATAAAAAGAGAAATCATAAAGACGATTATGGAGATGATCTAGATCTGTTAAAAATCCCAAATAATCAGAACATGAGGTAACTATGATCAATTTTGCTTCATTTGATTATCATATGATTACAGGTGGCGATGCAGGAGGAGGTGATCACACCGCTGAAAGGAAAGCTTACTTGAATTAAGCTCAGGCTTGCTCCTATAACTAGAGGATTAATCTGAATGAAGATGATCGACCAAGGAAAGTCAATAAAGACAAATTAGTGATTAGGTTTTCAAAAAATGATCTCTCTATGGTACTTTATCCCCATGATGACCTATTGGTTATCAAATTTAGAATCCATGATATTATTATCCCCAGAGTTTTGATTGACAATGGGACTTCGATTGATATTATGTTCTATACTTGCTTTTAGAGTTTAGACTTGAAGCTCAACCAGTTAAAACCCTATTACAGTCCATTAATAGGATTTTCTGGTGAAAAAGTTTACCCTTTGAAAATAATCAAGCTAGAAGTGTTGATCGACACCTGGTCAGTAAGTCGCAGAGAGAAAATATATTTCTTTGTGATGGATAAGAACGTTCAATTAGCCTATAATGTAATCCTTGACAGGGTAGGATTGAAGAAGTTTGAAGCCATACCGTCAACAGTTCATCAGTGCTTGAAGTTTCCAACTCATTTTGGGGTAGGTGCTGTGAAAGGCGACCAAAAAGTGGCTAGAAAGTGTTATTACTCATCAACCGAGCAAGAAGATTTGATTGAATTGAAGAAGAAGACCACAACTTACCAGGTGGATACAACTAAGCCTAATGGTGAATCTGAGGTTAAAACCTTAGATCCAATAGATGGAACAGAGTTGGTCAAATGACATATTGTAGACACCACTGAAAACATCATTTTGGACGATGACAAATCATAAAGGACTACGCAAATTGGCTCAACACTGGATCCAGTCCTTATGAAACAGAGTTGGTCAAAGGACAGATTGTAGAAACCACTGAAAGCATCAATCTGGATGATGACAAACTAGAAAGGACTACGCAGATCGGCTCAGCACTAGATCCAGTCCTTAAACAGGAGTTGATTATGTTCCTAGGACAACGAAGACATGCATTTGCTTGGAACCATGAGGATATGCCTAGGATTGATCCTAATTTCCTTTGTCATGAGATCAACGTCAATAAGGATGCCAAGACGATCAAGAAAAGACGTCGGGTTTTTAGTCCTAAAAAGAATCAAAATATCCAAGAGGAAGTAGATAAGCTTTAAAAAGCTCGATTTATTGAAGATGTGAAGTATCCAAATTGGTTGGCCAACGTTGTAATGGTAATAAAGAAGAATGATAAATGGAGGATGTGCATAGATTTTACTCATTTAAATAAAACGTGCCTAAAAGACCATTTTCCCTTGCCCATAATTGATCAGCTAGTGGATGCTACATCAAGACATGAGCTTTTAAGCTTTATAGATGCCTATCTTGGTTATAACCAGATTAAAATGAAACCTAGAGACAGGGAATGTACAACCTTATCACCCCCCAAGGAACTTATTACTATAATATAATGCCTTTTGGTCTAAAAAAATGTAGGTGCAACGTATCAAATGACGTATTAAAGGTTGGTGAACAAGGTCTTCGAAGAACATATAGGCAAAAATATGCAGGTTTATGTGGATGATATATTGACGAAGTGCAAAAAAGCTTCAGGTCACATCGCTGATCTCAGCCAGACTTTTGACCAGCTGAAAAAACATCAAATGAAGCTGAATCGGACCAAGTGCGTGTTTGGATCACAAACAGGGATGTTCCTCGACTTCATAGTTAATCAAAGGGGAATTAAAGACAATCCATCAAAGATAAAAGCTTTAATCGAAATGCAATCACCGACCTATAAGAAAGACCTATAGAGGCTCATTGGAACAGTGGCAGCCTTAAACAGATTTGTGTTTCGAGCAACAGATAGGTGCTTGCCATTTTTTAAAGTGTTGAGAAAAACTTTTAAGTGGAATACAGAATGTGAGGAAGCGTTCCAGGAGTTAAAGAAGTATCTGGGGTCGCCACCATTGCTTTCCCTACCATTATTGGGAGAGAAATTGTATTTGTATTTAGTTATTTCTGAGTGAGTAGTGAGCTCGACATTGGTCAGACAAGTCAATGGAATCCAAAAACCAATCTATTATACCAGTCAAGCATTCAGAGGAGCTGAAATCAGGTACCAACGTTTGGAAAAATTAGTCCTAGCACTTATTAAGGCTTCGAGATGAATGAAGCCTTATTTTCAAGCACACACCATAGTTGTGTATATCGATCTACCGCTTCGGCAAGCTCTCTATAAACCCAAGAAGTCAAGAAGATTGATGCACTGAGAAGTAGAATTGGGAGAGTACAACATAATCTATGAGCCAAGATCTTCATTAAAAGGCTAAGCTTTGGCAAATTTCATTATTGAATTTACTTATCCGGAGGTTCCCGACCAACAGAGCTTGCTTATAGAGCAGACTTCTAAAGAAGAGGGCTCAGTTCAAAAGCAAGCCGAAGTAGCTGCCGACCAACCTGAGTTGTCCAGAATTAAGGAAATGCCCCAGAAATATGCAGAGGAGAGTCAAAAGATATTCCATTATGGATCATTGATAGTAAAAATCTTCAATGACAATGTTCCGATATGGAGTTTGTACGTGGATGGATCTTCATATACTACCAGCAGTGGAGCATGTATAATGCTTAATACTCCTGATAATATTGATATTGAGCATGCTCTCGGGTTTTAGTTCAAAGCATCAAATAACGAGGTAGAATACGAAGCCTTGATAGTTGGGCTAAATTCAACTCATTCATTAGGCGTGGGGCAAGTAGTAGTGCATAGTGATTCATACTTGATTATTAACAAAGTACTGAATTTGTATGGAGCCAAAGGGGAAATGATGACCAAATATCTTTCCAAGGCCACGAAAGTCATTGCAAAATTTCCAGCAGTCTGAATGAATAGGACCCAATGAATAGAGAATGCCAGAGCTGATGTATTTACTCGGCTAACATCAGCAACAAGAATTGAGCTTCGAAGAATAATCCTAATCGAGCTCCTGGCCAATCGAAGTATTGATGAAGACCTGATGGTTACTTTCATTACTGTAGATCTGAGACCTTCCTGGATGGATCCCATTAAAGCTTATATTGAAGATGAAACTCTACCACCCGATCTTAAAGAAGCCAAGAATCTCCGATATAAAGCGACGAGGTATGTGTTGGACATAGGAGTTTTATACAGAAATGTATTGACTATCTTTAAGAAACGTTGTGTTCGTCTAATTGAGGTGAAATATTTGATGAAAGAAGTGCTTGAAGGATCCTACGGAGCTCATTCAGTTGGAATATCATTGCTCCAATGCATCAACACTCAGGGATATTACTGGCCGACCATGATGGAAGATTGTATAACCTTCGTGAGAAAGTGTGATAAGTTCCAGAGGTTCTCTAGTGTTCATAGAACACCTAATGATGCTTTAACACCAATAACTTCACCTTGGTCATTCGCTTATATGGGTAATTGAGGCCGACCACCAAAGGCAGGTTTAAATACTTAGTTGTTATTGTAGATTACTTCACCAAATGGGTGGAGGTAGAGCCATTGATTGATATGCCTTGTGAGAAACTATATCAGTTTATTTGTAAGAGTATCATCTATAGATATGGTTCACCATATAATTTCATCACAGATTACGGCACACAGTTCGACAATGAGGAGTTTGAAGCATATTGTGCCCAGTACAAAATCCAGAAGCTGCATTCTGCGCCAGGCCATCCTCAAAGTAATGGTCAAATAGAAGTGACTAACAGAGATTTATTAAATGGACTAAAAAAGAGACTTGATACTGGTAAAGGCAACTAGATTAACGAGTTATACTCTATTATTTGGTCCTACAGAACAACACCGAGAATAGCAATTGGAAAAACACCGTACATGCTTGCGTTTGGGACTAAAGCAATGGTACCAGTCGAGATCGGCCTACCTACTAACAGAGTATTGATATTTAATTCCCCAGTTAGTGACTTAATGAGGCGATTAGATCTCGACATGTTGGAGGAGGTACGAGAAGATGCAAATCTGAGAAATGCTACCTACCAACATCGCACTACTCACTTTTATTATAAAAGGGTAAAGCTAACTAACCTGAAAGAGGGATATTAAGTTCTTAAGAAAGTTATCCAGAAGAATAACAAGCTCGAGGCCAACTGGCATGGACCATACCGCATCTCAGCTGTCATCCGACCAGGGACTTATCGGATAGAGACTTTGGAGGGTGAAGAGTTCAAAAATCCTTGGAATATCGAGCATCTTTGAAAGTATTATCAGTAATTTAAAAGATATCCACTATTGTATCTCTCTTATTTCAGTATCAATAAAATGTTAATTTCAGTCTTTTCATTTTTTGATTTTTTTGGGAGGATGGTGATGATCTAACATCCCCTAAAACAAAGATAACTTTTGATCTTCAGATCCAATTCACAATAGGACTATAAATCCTCAGCATTTAGTTGACAATGAGAAAAATAATAGCCAACCATGTCAAAATAGGATTATAAATCCTCAACACTTGGTCGGAAAGAGTAATTTACTTAATGTATGACTTTGTAAAAACAAAATCACGAACAAGAGGTTGATTACTTCATGTATGATTTTGTATGAACAAGTCAAGAACAAGAATTGTAAAACTTCATATAAAACTAAAAAAGTTATAAACAAGTCTTACCCGACTAAGTTAAATATAAGAAGACATGTAAAAATTCCTAGATACTGGAATATAAACATACCTTCCTCATACACTTAGTCACCACTGATAATTAATGCTAAATTTAGATAAAGACATCTAAGTGCATTAGTAGAATCAATGGCATAACAACGGGTAACTAATACTAAATTTGGATTGATACATCTAAGTGTATTAGTAGAACCAATGATATTACAATCACAAGTTAACTAAATGATTAAAATAATCATAAGTTGACAAAAACAAATACATTTTATTCATACACATTGTATTAGATTCAAATGAATTACAAAATTCAGTATAATTATTCAACTGGACGTTTTCCCTCAGTTTTGGAAAATTATTGCACTCTTTCCATACCAGCAGGAGGACAATCCAGCGTGTAAGGAGAATTAATGAAGTTAAAATCTTAAAGCATCCTTCTATTATTGCTGCTCGGCGTGTTGGTCAGATGAGGAGGTTGAACTATTTCAAGATCACCATGTAATTCATAATCCCCTAAGTATTTCTATATTAAGCATTGGGGAATTGATTCAATAGGAATCTAGCTGACATCCAACTTGAACGGAAGCTGCTGAGAGTCTAAGAAATTGGGATCATACCAATACTAGAGTTTGCTATATTGATACCCCTTCATCATAGTTAAGTAATTAGTCCAACCCCATTTATAACCTTCATGATTAGACTGAGCGAGGTGATCATCTATATGGCCCAAAGCTTCATTGTAACCATCCATCCATACCTCTTTGCGTTGTTTATGAAATTGTAAGGTTAATCCTTTCAACTTGATATTAAAGTTTCTTCAAAACCTCATCCTTGATCTTCAACTGAGAGGATTGGTCGACAAGGGCTATGTATTTAGCTTTCAGTTTTGAGGACAACGAAGTAACATCTTGACTCTTTGCCCTCAGCTAGGAAGCTTGATTAGCTAAAGTTTTCTTGGTCCAGTCTCTTTTATAGTTGGTCGGCTAGCTCTTTACCTAGAAGATGATGTAGGTTTAGATTTTGTCAAAACTTTAAGTTCTTCCCTTAATCTGGCCCCAAGTTCATCATGTGACACCCCGTCTAATTAAATACCGGGTAGCTACTCCTTTATTAAATTAATACAAAATGCCAAGTTGGTTCAGTTCATAGCATCACTGTCGAAAAACGTTTTAACAATTACTAGCCACCTAATATTTAAAAAGTGAGTTGTCAATTTTTAATTAAATCTGATTAACATGCAATAAGAAGATTATGAACTACTAACATAACCACCACAACATAATGACAATAGAATAACCATAAAATAGTAATGAGTCTAGAGGAATACTCCTCACAACAATCCAAATACAGGAATAAACCAATACTAAGTCTGCATCACTATATTATTTACAACCCAAAATCTGATATAACTGGATAAATAAAGTGTCTAAGAGAAATGGGGAGGCATGCCCAACAGATGAGAAAAATCTGATAACATAGAGTCAAGATCGAAAGTGGAGGCGTCTACTGTCAAGGTCCTGCAACTTCCACAGCAGCTACAGTACGTCACCTGAATGGAACTCCTATGCTTGGTGTCGTTGTGGCTGGGCACCTAAAAGATTTTTACAAGAAAATATATTTGGAATCAAACGGGTCAGAGCCCGATGGTGAAAACAGTTTAAAATATAGTAAGTGTTTTAATGACATAAAACAATGAATGCAAAATACATGTTAGGACGTGCTCTCACATGAAATACTCACCTCTCGACTATCTGTGCACTCCTAACGTATCCTTAATCGAATCTAGTTATGCCCGTATCTATCTGGTCCAATATAAAATCTAACGTCCCTATACGATTCACGATTTAATTCCTGACATCTTATTTTAAACAGAGTGTCTTACTCTTCTACACAGTTTCCCATTTTAGTACTACTAATCACTAGAGATCTTCCATTTTATCTTTTACAAAACGTTGATATTATAGATACTCACATTTATACATAACAGTTCATTTCAATTAACAGTATATTATTCTCATCATAAATATACACTACTAGCACCCCGAGACTAAGCTACAATGCACACATACTCTGCTATCCAATCCCGATACATCACGTACATAAGGACCACGCATTTCGAATCTCTCAGGAATCGTTCTCAAATAACAACAATCACACAAAATGGAGGCGAACATAGTTCACATTACATGGATCACGCACATACCTACGCTTCCATGATCAGCAGACTTATTAACTTCTCAATAAGTCCTTCTCTGACCTATGTCCTCGAGGTACCAATCTAAATCCCCCCGTAGGCACACAAAGATTAGATGGCCCTAATCGAACGCAGACCTCCTATGATAGCAAGTATGGTAGGTATGTTATACACAGATAACCACATATACTAAGCATTTGCACATCTTAGATATCACCGAATATCAATAGAGGTATACTTCTTGTTCTTATACCATCACTTAATGTTATACATTATAAGTCCCTGTTTTGTATACAATTAAGTTGTCATCTCTCCTCACGTCGTAATTAGGTATTCGTTTCCTACTCCACAAATGTCATCCGGTTTACTAAAAGATTCTAAGTTTCACTCCTCAACGTACTCAATTCTCCCAAATATACTCACTAGTCGATAAGGAAAGGTTATTACTCCATTAAATAAGTCTATGGGACATTTGAAATAAATCAGGCCTAAAAGGCCATTCTGTCAACTCGTTAGAAGTCTCGTTCGAACGAGTGTCGTTCGAATGAATGGCTAAGAATGAACGACCAACTCGTTAGAAGGGATATTGTCATCTCGTTAGAAGCTCGTTCGAACGACCTGGGCAGGTCTTTTAACGAGATGGCAGACTGCGCCCATAAATTTCCCCAATTCATTTTTCTTCAGATTTCTCTCCTCTAAATCCCCACTAAGATCATACCAATTAAGTTTTAACGTTTTTAAACTACTCTTAGTCCTCCTAAGTCACCCTCTAACATATATTTGGGGTCAATGCTTCCTAAATTAACATGTAATCATCATAATTCCCAAACATTATCCCAAACCCTATAAACATGAAGCCAGAATTTTAACGTCTACAATTTCTCCTTATAAGTCTGTTTTTAAATCATCAAAAGATACATTTTGGATATGGAATTCATTCATTACCATTCTACATGCAATCCCTATATAAGATTACGAGTTCTATCTCCAATTTCATGGGTTTTTCATCAAACTTTCAATACAAGACATATATTCAATCCTAAGCATGGAGGAAACATTCGCTTGAAATTATTTAATTAAACCACTTGCCTTGGATGTTCTGATTTGATGTTGAAAGGTGAAAGTTTATTCTCCTCTTTCTCTCTTCATATTTCTCCCAAAGATGGTGATGGTGGCTAGTGTTTCTTTTGGAACCTATTAGGACTCTCCCTTTAACTCCCGTAGCCCACTTCTTGTTAAATGCTGAATTATGGACTTAGTAAGAGTTCATTTCTAATATAAAATTAACCTCTAAAATTCGTGGGTTTTAATTCCCCTATTTTTAAAATTACCAAACTACCCTTTTGGGTTGTCGGTAAGGCCTAAAAATGCCCCGGGACCCAATCTAAACCCCCGGGTAGTGTTTTCTGACTATTTCGACCCTTTCGGATACGTTGGCGCACTCAAAATGACCATTCAGTTGATAAAAATATAATTCACTTTTTAATTCAAATAATTTCATTCCTGACGCGACTGACACACGCGTCCCAACTAAATTTCCAAATTATCGTCTTTCTGCCTCTTGACAATTTAAATATTGTCAATACTCATGTATCACTATACATACTCGGAAATAATAAATTTTTACATCATAATCAAATGCCAACTCACATCTCGTTAGTATTTATACCCGGATTAATTTCCAATTAATTCTCATTTAATTTAATTAATTCCTTAAATAAAAATCAATAAAATTACGGGGTATTACACATCATTCAACCTATTATCTTCCTCTTTCAGAAGTTTAGCAATATTTCTGGCTTCATCAACTTCGCGGTTCAATAAAAAATCCTTCTTCTTGAATGTAGAGGCATAGTTTTCTAGTTTGTCCTCAAAATCCCAACCTCCACTCAAGGCTTTATATTTGGCTTTTTAGTTAGCATGCAGAAGAGCTTTGCTTTTATTATGCTATGCTTGCAAATCTTCAATCATATCAAAGTATGCAACATTATTGGCCATAACCCGATCAAGAAGAAATTTGAGATAAGTGTATGCATCCCTTGCCTGATCAGAAGTATCTGTGTCGAGTAAGTTTGTTAATTCTTCATTAGTTAAGTCCAGGTGACCAACTTTGAATAGATTGTTGCAGCGCTTAAGTAGGTGGGAGTCCTTATAGGCAATTTGTTCCATTTTGGCCATAAACTTTAAAGATAAAAGAACGAATCAACAACAAAATTAGAAGACAGAGTAATAACCGAGCAATAATATACGACATGTGAATTGAAGGAACATTTCTTTCATTGATAAATAAGAAATGTTACAAATACATTGGAACAAAGACAAAAGGAAAACAAAAGAATATTGCAAATCCAAAAAACAAAAGCCAAAAAAGTATACACCTTCTTCTTATCCTTTTTAACGTCAGAAAGAGTAGTTGAGTCCACGAGAACTTTTCCTTGATCAGAAAGAGGGATAGCAGAATCCACAATAGTTTTATCTCGGTCGACAGAAGGGGCAGTAGACTCAACCACCAAAGGGGATTCCCCATAACCAACATCATACTAAATTTCATCATCAAAGTTGGGGGGGAGCCAGGGTCATGCCAAAAAGCTCAGAATCCTCAGCAGTGCCGACCTCCTTCAATGCTGCCGACCACCCCTCCTTAAAGAATTTTTCTTTGCATACCCAATTTGTGCAGAGGTAGCAGAAATGGATTTATCCCAACCTTTGTTGAAGGATTATTCCCTAGCCTTCTTCCTTTTCGCCTTCTCGAAAGATAGGTCTATTGCCAGCTTGGTTACTTGACCTTCAACAGCCTTTGCCCTACACTTAGCTTGAGCAGAGGCCAAAGAAGTCACTGATAAAGCATTATCAATTTTATATCGAACCTCTTGGACAACCTTAATTTTCTCTTCCTAGGCCTTCTTTTCGGTCTTCAAAGCTTATTAGGAATCCATAATAAATTTTTTAAGACCTTCAAAGGCCTCATCTACTTCTCCTGAAGAATAACATAGCAGATCATCCTTCTCTAACATTTTGTTGTAATAACCTAGGAACTACAAGAAAAATTCAAGACAGTACAAGTGAGAGAAGACATGAAAAGTATCTGACCAACTTCAAACATGAAAACTTACCATGGCCAAGCTTTAGGTATCTCTTACTGATAGTTGTGATCGGGACATAAATGCAGCAATAACTTTGTGGTCTGGGAGTGTGCCAGACTTGTTTAACTTCCTAGTCAAGCTAGGACTAAAGTCTATAGATGAGCTAACAGCAGATGGGACCACACCAATCAAACCTTGTTGACCGACATCAACAACTTTGTCAACCTTTTTATCACCGGGACCTCTCCTTAGTCTCTTCAAAAGGGGACTCCTCACCCTTGTTGGTTGGTGTCTTCTTACCAACATTAATCTTCTTCTTTTGGGAAACAATATCAACTGGTTTCTTGGCACCAGTTGCCAAGTCATCCTCCAAAAGGTTAAGAATTTTTCTCTTGCCCATACCGACAGCAAGTGGGAGATCGGAGTCAGGAGAGGTAAAAATATCGACTTCAACAATAACTCCAATAAATCCACTAGTAGAGTAAGTAGATACTGGGTCTTCCTCCAAGTCAATTGCAATTGATGGAATGCCAACTGTTGGTCGAGCTATAAAAGAAGTGATGGAAGTTTTATAATCCATCAACACAGAAGCTGATCAGGGATGATCTTCTCCACTTATCTGATTAAGACCCCACAAGAATTTTAGCTCCTCCAAATTTACTTCAAAAGGCTTGGGACACTTTCTCTTAAGTTCTTCTGTAACAAAGTAATAAACGGTAATAATTAGTACACGTCAGAAGGGAGATAAGAAAAGAAGAGCAAAAATTGAAATAACAACCTATCCCATTCCCTGATTGAGGGCATTTGGGACCTTGATAAACCACTCCACCCTCAAGTGGGGAATGTTTTTAGTGCTTAACTATTAATGCATGACTCCAATAATCTTTATTGGAGTTAGGAAAATTCAATACTAAAGCCTTATTGGTCGCTCTGATTTTCAAATATTATGTATTCTCCCCTGCAATCGCCCATTTATAATAAAACATAATCTTTGGAATCCCAATATGGGTCCCATAGATTTCATTTAATCTATTCACACCATTGACAATCCTCTGGCTGTTGGGAGCCACTCGTGCTGGGACAACGTCAAAATATTGGTAAAACGAAAGAAAAAAAGGTTTTGGTGGAAATGAAAAATCGCACTCTGCTATAAATAAAGTAGGAATCCAGTGACCTTCATCCAAGGATTATACATCTAAAGGGCCATGAGGGATCTATAATTTGACCCAAGATGGAATTTTATGCTCTTCCCTAAATTCGTCTAAAGACTCATCGTCAACTACGTAAACCATGGTGTAGAAAGAATGAAATGAAGAAAAACAGAGAGAAATAAAGAGTTCTTACAAAATATTAAGGATTGACCAAAAACTGTCAAAAGAAAGGAAGAACGATGGCAAACAGTCGTGCAAAAGCTCAGAAATAACTGCTACAGTTCGAAAATTCAGAGCAAGGCAAAACCTGCAAATGCCTTCCGCCTTTTATTGATTGCCTCGAAAACAGTGAAGAAAATGACTAAATGTACTAATGATTGACATTCCGACGACTTCACGAATCATAAGGTTAAAAATACCCATTTTCCCTTTGGCAGTTCGCTAAAATTCAAATTATTTGCAAAACTGTCGTTAAATTTTACAAGTGTGGGAGGTCGGCTACCAACTAAGCATCTTGAAAATACTCCAAGTTACTTTTAGAATCAAATGCTCCATACTTTCACGCAAGCGCCAAGCATGGAACATTGGGGGTTTTTGTTGATGCCAAAAATTATCCACCTACGTGGAATAATCAGAATTGAACACGTGTCTTCCTATATGGCCAAAGTCCTAGTCAGCAAAAAGTAAATCTACCGACCAATACATGGAATACCGACCAACACACGGAATGTCGACCAACTCAAAGAAGGACGACTAATAGGATAATGAAGCGTCATCATACAAAGGATCATACTACACGTGGTTTATACAACCAATCATCTCAATTATTATGTAAAGATGTAAATGCTTAATTATATAAAAACATTTCATCCCTCGACATTCCAACCCTTGACCGTCGGGTCGCTATAAATACATTGTATCCCTTTTATCAAGGGGTATGGTCGAACGGTATCTAAGATATTCTTATTTATAAAAGTGCGCAGATTTCTATAACCACACAAATCAATAAAATAATAGTGGACGTAGGCTTTCTTACATAGCCGAACCACTTTAAAAACTCTCTTTATTTTACTATTACATATTTTATCTGTAATTATTAAATTAGATTTAGTCTAGTTTTTTACAACAACAATCGTGATCGAATTTGAGAATCGAATTGCACAGAGAATCGAATCGGCGTGCAGATTGCGTGTTTTCGTGGTTTTGGGTATTTGCGAGGGTAATTTTGGGCAGAGAAAATAATGTTGTTATTTTCTTAAATAAATGGAATTAATTGACACGTTTTAACGCACGTGGGACTTGGTGCAGCTGTAAAGGCGTGGGAGGGATCTACGGATATAAGCCCCATAATTCAATATACTTAAGCAATTCCAAAAGAAATTTGTTGAGTTTCAAGGACATAAAAATGAACAAGTATCATATGGAAACATGTAATGAGAGTGACAATGAGTTCCTTTGCATTACTTATAGTGTTGGAAGCCATAAGCTTACACTAAAGAAACTGTCTGCATTATCCATAAGGTTATACCATATAATAATTAATGTGGAAGAATCACACACTGTCTGCATTACCCATAAGCTCACACATGATTTTTTTTAAATGTACATGTTTTAAATTGTTTTCAACTGCTTGTATTTTCCAACTCCAACTCTAAGGACATAAGGCAATTACTAAATGGAGAGTAATTACAAAGTACTCATAGGTCATCATGGCTACGACTTTTTGTATGTACGCGGCTACAATTATGGCTACAACTTTTTGTATGCACTTAGCTATAACGTCAGTAACATATTTAAAAATATATGGCTACAGCTTTACCCCCTGTCATTATATTAGCCAAAGATCAAGTGAAGATCCTATAGAATCGTCTAAGTAAAGAAAATCATATCAGAAAAAGGCTAAGTGGGGTACATTGAATATTTAAAATGACAGTGGGACATCAATATGAGTGGGTAACAAAACCATGATTTTCAACGATATTATTAGAACAGGGTGGTCTTATTAAAGTAAGAGTCCTACTGTATTTAAGTTATCCTAATTAGGGTGCTTAGACACGTATATGGGTTGGACATAAAGTCACCCTTAAATATGGGTAACGCTGAGGGCAATCTAATTTTAACTCCAAAACACTACAAGAAAATTTTAATTTTTTTACTAAGGGTTCCCATGCCATATAAATATTTTATAAAAAATATTTATACACAACCATTCACACACTTCTCTCTCTACACACTAAAATCCAATAATTTTTTCCCCAATCAAGGCGCATTCAATAGATTTTGATCCCCACTACACTAATCAAAGTGCATTGACTACATTTTGGTCTCCACTACACCAATAATCATAAATTTTGTCCCCACATAATAACTAGGGTTTGTCACCAAACTTTTAAATACCAACGCAATGTGTTAACAATGGGTTTGGGATCCCAAATATTATTTTTGAGGTAATTTTTGGGTCCCATTGATATTTTTTATTTGTTCTTAAGGATTTAAAAAATAAGATATGGCATAAAATCGAACAATGGTTAGGGATCGGAGCCCCGAGTTAGAGGTAAAATCTTAGGGCAACCCTCATGAATCACTGTTATATATATATATATATTAGTCAGGTTCATTCGGTATCATCTTACTGAGAAAGATTACCTGGATTCGTCACGTTCCTAATGAACTCTAGAATCTAGACAAACTTTGCTTAATTATGCATGAATCATTTGATAATAATGTATGATGCTTTGTTTTAAAGTAATTAAGACATAATTATGTTATTACTTATACAAAATTCTTTCATAAATTTTAACACCGTATTATTTAACGAGGCGTTAGTCAATATCGTTTGTGAGAACAAAGGCGCTGATGGTTCTCTAGGAGTCGATGTTAGTGCCACTTTTTTTACGGACCAGGTATTTTTATTACACACAATCTATGAAGATATTTAAAATGGGATAAACTTTTTTTTATTAAAATGTACCGGTTAATTTATGTCTATATTCTCAGGTATTTTCCACCAGTCAAGCGTTGGTTAGTTGGGCTCAAGCGCAAGCCCAATCGGTTAGAACAATAACAATAATCACCAAGTCAGATGCACCTTCGACAATGCGAAAGGGACATTTCCATTTGGATTGTGAGAGATTAAGGGAGTACCAGGACCATCATGGGAAGAAGTGTCAAAACGAAACAGGTACTCAGGGTGAGAAAAATACGAAAGAGGATACGACGACTAGAAAGTGAAATTGATCGTTTCTGTGGAAGGGTATTCCACTTAATAGTGGGAGCTAGATGTCATAGGTTATAAGTGAAGTTCATAACGACCAATTATCAGAATCATTAATTGGGCTCCATATGTTGGGCATCTTACTTTGGAGGAGATAAACATAGTTAAAGAGATGTTGTTGAGGGGGGGGGGGGGGGGGGGGGAGGGTGAAGCCAACCGCCATTATAACGACGAAAAAATGTCGCAATGTTATTAATTTGTTAATAATAAAAACAATTTACAATGCCAAGGGAAAATCTATGGATTGCGAAATGGAAGGGTAGAGCGCTGATGAAATAGTTAATGAAATTAATTGGTGGCAAATACTATGTGTATTGGTATCGAATGAATGATTTTACGATGGAAGTGGAAGAAATATTATAGGCTTATCCGAACTCCATTCAATTGGCAAATTATTTTTCCTCAATTGTCATTGTTGATTGCACTTACAAGATAAACCATTACAAGATTCTTTGTTTGAGATGGTTGGTGTAACCTCTTGCGAACGGACGTTCAACATTGCTTTTGCAATTTTAGTTACAGAGAAGGAAGACAACTACCCTTGGGCATTGGGTCGGCTAAGAGCATTATTCGATCCATTTGCATGCCCTATTATCTTTATCACTAATCGGGCGTATGCATGCATCAATGCATTGCGGGGCGGTGTTCCCTGAGCTAGATATATGGTGTGGAATTTTCACATTCATCGTAATGTGGAAATCCATGCTCGTAAAGAGATCCACGACGAGGATTCACTAAAAAAAATCTTGGGAGATTGGGTTCATTTGGTTGAATCCCCAACGGAGAGCGATTTTAACGAATCTTATTTGTTATTTCACGTGGATTGGATGACATATCCCAATATTCTAAACTACATTGACTGTACATGGTATAATTTGAAGGAGACCTTTGTTCATACATGGACTAATATGGACTAAAAACCAGTGTGAAGGAGCACACGATAACCTTAAGAAACACTTTGAGAGTTCTCAACTACCTTTTGACAAGGTGTTTGTCGGTATAAACAATTATATTGAATTGCATGTCATGGAAATTAAGAAGGAGTTTGAGGATTCCTTGCATAAAATCAAGCACTCACACAATCTTCCTTTGCTGTATGAGCTAATTGTCCGGGTTTCACATTATGCAATCGACTTAATTTTTGAGGATTTAAAAATATGTGCATCCCGGCACAATAATCTTTCACATTCGCGGAGGCATTCTCATATTTTGATTTTTCCTTCAAATTCGTAGTGATTCAATTCAAACGGATCGCATATGAATCACTGCACTTTAATTCAGTATTTTCCTTGCTTACTCCCACATACTCGACTACTAAGTCAATAACGCCTGACATTTTAACAGTCTCGTCATCAGGAGTAAAAGTACTTGGGATAAATAATGAATCACTAACTAGAGGGACTTGGAGTATTTGGGCTACATCATCAAAAGTGATGGTCAATTCCCCAAATGGTATGTGAAAGCTATTTGCCTCTGGATGCCATCGTTCAACGAACGCCAAAACCAATGCGTAGTCAATATATCTATGGCTAATTTTTATTAATCCATTGAGTTTTTCCCTCTCCACCCTCTTACGCACCCCTTTACTCGGATCTTCCAAAGGCCATTCATTTATCTTCGTCTAGTGGTTGACACAGAACAACGACACTTATTCAACCTATAATACAATAGCAAATATATAAATATTTTGATAAGTTACGGATATTAGTATTTTTGATAAGTTAAATTTGGAAATATGATTAGCACTGATCCGGTCTATATACTATAGGGAACATGGTACTCGAAATGCTTCAAAAGAGTGAGTTCTTTAGGACCCCCATAATCCTTGGTCGATGATCCGACATCGGATACCTTATTTCAACTATATGCGGACTTGTGTTGTCTTTATGCTAGATTACTCGATGGGCCAACATATGTAGACGGTGGAATACCCCCTGTGTTAACACAACATCAATATCATATTGTGCCTCAATAGGAGCCTCAACATGACCCTCTACAACAGCCTCTGCACGACCCTCTACAAAAGCCTCAACTTGGCCCTACACAACATCCTCTATATGTTCCTCCTCATTATGGTCATCTATAGCACCTGATAAAGCATAAGTTTCTTCCCGTCGCTTCCTCTCTGAAGTAGTAACCGACTTCCTCTTTGAACGGGAGTAGCATATCATTTTATCTATTTATGACATGCATTAAAACAAATATCACATGCAAATAACTAACATACATAGATCACATGTGAATAATTAACATAAATGAATAACTAACATACTTCAATAACTAAAATACATGAAAAAATAACAAACAGTAATACCTAACATAAATGAATAATTAACATATATAGACCAAATGTTTAAATTAATATAAATGTAAAACTAACATACATGAACAAATAACAAACATTAATAATTAAGAAACAAAGATAAATATATGTAAATGAATAACTATAATGATCCCAATAATGTTGAATATTCAATGTTCAATCCCAATAAGTTTCTAACGAAAGAAAAGGCAATATATATATAAACAATTATTAATTCGAGGCAATGGCCCCGAAGTATTGATATTACCTCGGCATAAAACTGACGAGTAAACCAATTCATCTCAGTACCCTAGTCTCGAATGAAGTTATTCATAGAACTTACTTTGTTTTGTCACAAATGTGACGAATAAAGGATAAAATTCGGGATAATGGCCTCGAATGATGTCAAGTTTAAATATAAAATTTCATTCATGGGAAACAATATTGGAATGATTTTTCGTTGGTTTTATGCCGAACAAAACCATAATAAGCTAACTTATGTTGTTCATTATGAACAACCCGAAGCATTCATTATACAATTAAAAAACGAATAAAATGATCAAAAACCAATGGGGCAATAGTTACCAAGTCCCATTTACTTGGTCAATGAGGCAAGAGATCATTTGACCGAGTCAATGATGTCAAATGTTCAATTTTGCCAACTCAGTGCATTAAAAATATCTTTATCAGCCGTTACCTTTTTTTTTTGCCAAAAAAACAAACATAAAGTCTTCAAAAATCCATAACTTCAAATCTAAATCCAAAATTCACAAAATTTGTATATTTGGAATCTACTCACCAAGATCTATCAAATAACACCAATATTCGATGTTTTTTGACTAAAAAATCGAAATAGATAAATTTACTTTATTTTGTAAAACCTCCGTTTTTCGACGAAAACTCTATTTTTTTCGACGAAAACTCTTTTTATCCTGTTTGGGGGATGGTGCCGCTATCACAGATTAGAAAAAACAAAGAAATAGACGGATATATATATATATATATATATATATATATAGAGAGAGAGAGAGAGAGAAACATTTTGGCTAGAATTCCGCCGGCATCTGACGAGATTTTTCAGCGGGCTGTTTCCAGTGAGTCTCCGATGGGCGGGGCGGGGTTGTAGTGGATGTGGAGGTTGAGCTATTAGAGAGAGAAAATGTGTGGAGTTATGTGTTTATTTTTAGAGAGAGAGAGAGAGAGAGAGAGAGAGAGAGAGTAAGTGTGTATAAAATGAGTATATATGAGTGTATATTTGTCTAAATATATGTAATCAATAATTAAATAGGACTTGGTGCATTAAAAAAAGTCAATGAGATTTGATGCACCATTGGCCCAATAAAATGAGACTAGCTTTGAATTATTCAAAAACCAATTTCATTTTTAAAAACAAATTCCATTCGTCAATTGAAGTTTCAAATGATTTGCCAGATGCTAATTCAAAACAAAATCATACATATAAACAATCAAACTTTGAAAATATCAATAGATTTCGTTATGCTATGGTTTTGTATTTAGTCTTTGGTTCAACATCGATTTTGTATTTAGTCCAATACTGATTTCGTATTCAGACGCTTTCAATATTTGGTTTAGACTTTTCAAATTTCAGGTAGATTAAATTTGAGTACCAACTTGCTCGAATTAATTTCTTATTAATGATTTGTTGTTGGCGTTTGAAGTTGAGAGGTTTTGATATTAGAAGTTGAGACATTTAGATGGTAGAAATTGAGAGGTTTAAATGTTATCCACATAGAGAATGAAGGAAAATGTATAAAAATATATTTTTTTAACTTTAGCGCATGAATAGTCTATATATAATTTAATAAAGTAAAAAACATATTTATGTAATATTTTAAAATGAAAATTAACTTGTGGCATTTTGGAGAAGAGCCCAAATAAAACCACCCTTAAATATCGAGACAAATGGTTACTACTAAGGAATGAGAAAATAATGATACTAGTTTTAGAAGAGTGGATAACGTTTCCCGGTGAAATTACTAATACTTGTAATCCATCACTTTTGTAGTAGGGAGACGATGGCGAAATTACAGTGAATTGCTTAATACATTGTAACATTGCTTTTCACACACCACTCTCCGTATATATGTCCAATGGCTTCTTCCTCTGTTATTCTTCAGCAACCCACCCACCTGGTTAGTCTTTTTCTCCCCCTCTCTCTCTCTCTTTCTCTATAATATTTGTATGTGACTATTTGAAGCAGTTATTGAAGGGTTTGAGGCATGGATGGTCAACATCACAATCACCACCCATTACATGTAACCATAGAATTCGACAAGCCAGAGCTTCAGCTGTTGAGGCCTCTCCCCCGCCTCCTCCTCCTCCTCCTTCTTCATTCCCACTTTACCAATCTCCTCCCCAATTACTAAATTCATTTTCTCCTGAGGTATAACTTTACCTTATTTAACCAATTTTCATTTTATGTTGTTGAATGGACACTTTAATCAATTAATCCATCCTTTTGTTTTGTTTTTTACTTACATTAATAATAATACTAGTAATACTTGGCAAGCACAGTTGGAGGCGGCAGATGCTGACTTTTATAAGATAGGATATGTTCGAAGTGTGAGAGCCTACGGAGTGGAATTCAAGGAAAGTCCTGATGGATTTGGAGTCTATGCCTCCAAAGATGTGGAGCCTCTTCGTCGATCCAGGGTCAGTTTCCACTTTGTTTCAATCGGTTCTTTGTTTTTTATTAATGTGCTCATCATGTTGTATGTCATTGTCAACTACAATATGAATGAGAGCTCCCTTCCAACAAATCAATAAATTAAATGTGGAGGTACATCTCTTTGCACACGAAAATAAGGACATCGAAAAGATATATTGTAATTTGTAAACCGGAAATTCTTCTCCTTTGTAGCAGCGCCTATTGCGCTCCATCCAAATAACCCACGTGATACAAAGAGGCGTCAAATCCCAACAACTTTTGATATCTTTCTTCACTCAATTTAAGCAAGAAAGCACTACAAGTACAGTTTTATAACTGTCATAGGCCTAACCCAATATATGATAAAAAGGACTAGAAACAAACCATGTCTCTTGCTACTTCACAGTGGAGTAACCATGGTTCAAAGTCAAGGCCGATACCGCGACGATACGGCCGAGTTGACTAGGTATCGGTGCCCACCGATCCGATTCCGAGTTACGAGTTAAGTTTTCAATTATTGATGTGAATCGACCCTATATCGGTAGTTTCTCGGTAGTATCGGTGATATAGCGGTATAATCGGCCCATATCGACGATATCGCAGTAAAATCAACCCAAATCGGTGATATCTCGATGGAATCTGCCCATATCGGTGATATCGCGATGGAATCGGCCTATATCGGTGATATATCGGCCGAGATGGTATTAAGTTACTAAGAATCAATCTCTCTCTCTCTTTCTCTCTCTCTCGTGTTGTGTTGGTAAGCGTGGTTTTTCGCCGGGGTTACGAAATGCTAATTGTTTTTTTAATTTAGTGTGTTGTGTTTGTGGGTTATTTGGTCATCGTGTGGGTTTAATTTAGTGCGTTGTATATGTGCCAGTTTTTTTTTTAAAGAACGTAAATGATCCAAATGTTATTTGTTATTATATTTTAAAATAATGTTCCCAATGTTATATTTTAATATGTTATTATTTATAAAAAAAACGTAAATGTTATTCTTTTACAAACAAATAATATGCAACTGTAATTATTGTAAAAATAATATTTGTATCCTCTAAACATTTGTAAAAATAATATTTGCATCCTTTATGTAAAAATAACATTCGCAACACAAGTAAAAAAAAAAATATTTGTATCCTCTTTGTAAAAAAATAACATTTCCATCAATTTAAAAAAAAACATTTGCAACCCAACAACAACAAAAAAATAACATTTGCATCATTTTTGTAAAAAACGATTGTAAAAAAATGTAGTGTTTTGTCAAAATCCCTGTTTGTATCATCTTTGTAAAAAAACAACAATACTAAAAAAGAAACATTTCTATCCTTTTTAGAAAAATATAACATACTTAAAAAACACATTTGTATCCTCTTAATAAAAATAATACTAAGAATATAATAGTTGTATCCTCTTTGTAAAAAAAAATATCCTCCTATTAAAAAAGTAGCATTTGTTTTTCTTTGTAAAAACATAATATTTGTATCCTCTGTGAAAAAAAACATTGATTTATTATGGAACATTGAATCTGGCGAGTTCACAGCACGTCAATAAAATCAATTGTACAATGTTATGCATATTAAAGGGTAGTTTTAAACTTATCTGATTGGTCCACATTGTTAATCGTATTTTTTTTAATTTTCTAGATTTTTTTCGGAATTTTTTGCGCTTTGTAAATAGTGTATCTTTGCGTATCGCCCGATACCGTGACCGATACCGCGATCGAGTTGAAAATCGAGTGGCCGATACCGGTACCGATACCGAGACTTTGAACCATGGGAGTAACAAATTGTCCACCATCTCCTCATCTTGCAAGCACAATACAATAGATAAATTATCCACCCCACCAATAATATAGAGAGAAATAGAAATATGTGGATAACCAGTAATTCAATGTACAAGCCAAGAATTAAAAATATCCCAAGAACATGCTTGAAACAAATAGTATCAAATATTTTAGTACAAATGAGAGTGAGAAATGAACAATCTCTAATCACCTTCTCTCACAAGTACAAACGGCATAAATGAATACAAAATCAACAAGCTGAGATGGATCATCAGTAGCATCATCATCAGAAGCATTTCCTAATGAAGGTTTGGAACCGTAAGGACCCGTTTCTCGACGCATCTTAGCACGTCGAAGCTCCTCAAATCACTGCATCAACAATAAATCTTTGCGGGCCTGGGTCTCCGCGACATGCTTCCTCTCCTGCTGCATCGATGCAAAGAACTTCTGCATCATCGCTCGATCCTGTCGCCGCTCATCGTCCATCTGCTTCATCTGTAAACGCATGAACCTAATCTCCTCTGACTTGACTGATGGACGAGGACGAGAGAAAGAAGGCCTGGATCGAGTAGGAGTAGGGGTGGCAGCTGATTAGGATGAGTAAGAATGAAACTGAGTGGGCTGAGTCGTGGTGTGAGGGAGTTGACTCCGTGACCGACCAATGGATGAGGTGCCTATAGACTGGTAGTGAGTCACGGGTACGTCAGATGGGAGGAGTGGGCAGTGGACATCGAGACAGTGCCGAGTGACTATAATGGCAAAGGGCAGAGCCTGGGGCAGTGGTGGAGTGACGAACTGATTAGAGAACTCAGAAGATATGGTCGGGAAGGTCAATGGTAGCCCCATGGCTAATGGCATACATCAGACGAACTTGATCCCACGTGATCTGAGTATGGTTTGCGTGTGGAATGAGGCACGTGCAAACGATCCAATTAAGGATCCTAAAATCAGCCTTGAGGTTACGGTGTTAGAGAATGGAGGTGCCTTGCTCTATAAGCTCAAAAACGGTTTGACGAGACCTCAATGTCGGGTGAATCGATGGTAGACCAAGGGTAGGTGGCTTTGGGTTCCCGGGGTAATCTGACTAGATGGGCAATAGACTCTGCGGTAATCACAATCTCCTTACCCTTAACCCTAGAGACTAGACCACGCTCTGAGACTAACATACCGAAGAACTCTCAGATGAGGTCGGGGTAAATGGGGTCTCTTGGGTTGAAAATGGGGTCCCACCCACGTTAGGCTACCTAAGAAAAGACCGTGGAGCCGGAGAGAGCAACTAGGTCCACAAACTTTTCCCGTATAATGGACCGAGTGGGAAAAAACCAAGGGAGTGGTAGAGAGAGTGTGCCTGGCGAGTCCTCCAATGTAGTTGGAGGTTGGGGACTGTGGAGTCGTCCTCGAAGGAGTGATCCTCTTTGGTCTCCTCACGAATTCAAGCTTGTCTACTACGCACCATTTTGACAGCAAGAGGGGGTAAAAGGTAGAAACTATGAGCCTATTTAATTCTACAACCTACTCAATCACACCAACTGAACCATCACAACACCAAAAACCAACAACAAATAGACAAATTTCAATCTCCATCAGAACACAACAAATATATATATCACACCCCCCCCCTCCCCCCCGCCCCCCCCGAAAAAAAAAGGCAAAAATAAAATGATATTTCGTAATAATTTGACATAAAAAAATTTTAAGGTTAAAAATTATGAAATTTCATTTAAAGGGGCAAACAAGCAAAAATAATAAAAATATTTTTTGATGTTTAAATATTTTTTTTTAGCTTGAAGCTTATATACTATCCATAAGGCTTGTCAACCCTAAATAATTGATTCGCTTTCTCCCCAACCCGTCTTCCCCCAGTAATTAACTTGATAAAGGACCTATTTATACTCCTCTCAAACATAAAAGAGCCAGCACATCCTGCCTCCCCACCCCAACAATGCTGAAAAAAATCATTGGCAACCTGATCTGAATCCTTGTTCCCATAACAGGACTGCAACACATCTACCGTCCCTTCCTTAGGAAATGATCTCTCAACTCTCAAATCAATAGTTTTTCCCTTCGGAAAATGGTCTGGACCTATGAACTCTTCAACATTGGTCTCCATCTACACCCCCCTCATTCAGCTTAGCCTCTTATAAAACTGAACAACACCTCTTGCTACCTCCTCTTGTGTCAAAAGATTAACCTCGTCAATAGCAATGTTCCCTATGTGATTAGCAGCTCCAATATGGGTGTTTGCTGTCATGTGAAAGAATTTAGTTTTTCATATCCCTCTCTTTGAGCCACAAAGCTCGAAATTTCTGTCTCATGTGAAACGCATCAGAAAGATCACAAATAACAAATTACTCCAATCTCTAGAATACTCAAAATGTCATTAATTGCCAAAGTGACTACAAGGGAGGGGGGGTCCTGAGGCTTTATTTATAGACTTCCTACGACTTTTTGGGCAGGTATCCTAGTTAAGTTAAGCTAGGAGTCTATCTAACATAAATAACCAACTATAAGATATCTACTAAAATAAATAAACTTGTGTTGAAATAGAAAAAAAAAAGAAAAGAAAAGGGATCCCCACGAGGGGGACTCACTATTGGTCCGCACGCCACTAACACCGTCCTCCTCCAATAGTTTAGTCCTTACTTTTGACTTGAGTTCCTCCCCACTCAGTTTATCAAGTTTATCAAATTCAGTTAAACAACCCTTATCCTCCAGCCCGTCTAATTCCTTAATATCCCCTGACCTTCTAACAATACACGCTTGTACCTTTTCCAAAACCTCCTTGTTCCACTTTTTTAGATCTTCTTTGCGCAACTTGAATTTCCTTGCTAAAACAAAGTTGGCAACCCCTGGGTCTAATGACCACTCTACCATTCACAATGATCTCATTAAAACTTGGATCTCATAGCGACATTTTCGAACCCGAAAGGATTTCTGCCACTAGAAACTCCGTCAAAATCCAACAACGAAATATGATCAGAAGTAGGTGTTTGAAGGCACAACAAAGTAGTCTTCAGGAAAGCCTCTTTTATGATGAAGAAACAAGAAAACAATTAATTCTTGACAGAAAAAGCCTCTCCCTATTACTAGACCAAGTAAAGAGATTGCCTCTGAGCGGAAGATCAATAAGTCCTATCTCAAAATAAAGTCTGAAAACTCCATCATAGCCCTTGAAAATCTAGAACTGTCTTCCTGAAGGTCACTGGACTACATTGAAATTCCCTCTGATGCACCATGGAACATCTTAACACTCGCACACTCCCGCCAGCTTCTCCCACAACTTTTCCCTATTCGCTTCCACAACTATCCCATAGATACCAGAAAACTCCACACCTCGCCATCACCTACATTCTTGAATAAACAATGATAAAGAGTAAACCCCTGGAGCCAATTAACACCAACAAATGGAACCTTCTAGAAACTTCCATCTCAACCCTTGCTACAACTAAAAAATGTAACAAAAATACTAAACAACTAATAAAAGAAAAATACAATGAAATAAAAAAATGCAAGAAAATACTAAAATAAACCCTGATTTTCATCACTACCAGGGTAAACGGCAACGCAGCTAGGCCTCCTTCCATGAATTATTCTACTTGAATCGGGGGGCAACCTTATACGCTACTCGCGTACCTACTTGCAAGAAACTAAAAAAAATAGGCAAGAAATTCAAGGGGTTAGGTTGAATTGGGTGTGGGTTGATTTGGGACCTAGGGTTTTGATTTGGGGTAGAATAGCGTTTTGGGTTAAGAAAGTGGAGTGGGGGTTTAAAAAATGGTGGGTTTTGGTTCAATCAGGGTGGGGATGAATCTTTTTGATCGTTTGGATTCAACGGAGGAGGGATAGAGAGACTAGGATAGTGGGTTGCCACCGGTGCAGTCGGTGGGCTGATCGCACCACGCCACTGGGCTGTTGGTGGGTTTCCGCCACTAGTTTGTGGACCAGCAGCTTCTGGGTTAATCGGGGGTTGCGCCTGGGTGTTGGGGTGGGATTGAGGAGTGAAAGGGGGTTGATTGGGGGTTAGGGTAGAGGGCTGGCTTGTGGCGGTGGTTTGAGAGATGAGAGTGTATGGGAGGGGTTTAGGGTTTGGATTATAGATGGTGGGAGGTGGTGGTGTTTTGGGTTGAGATTGGATGAAGAGGCGGAAAAGATCTTCAAATTTTTGGTTGATTTCTTGGGAAAATAAACTTTGTTGTCTAGCTAATTTGTTAACTTGTTGGGCAAGATCTTGATCCTTATTTCTTGATTGATCTCCTCTTAATGTCGACTTGACTTTTCCGGGGCCATCAAAAGTGTAGTGTACGATTTCTATTATTTGATAATCGATACACCAATCGAGGAGCGACACCTCGCTCTGATACCAATTTGACGTAAACTACACGTCAAAAGACCCAAAACTAAAATAAACACACAACTAGAGAGAGAAACTAGAATTTCTTTTAATCTTTCAAATGTAGGATTTCTTTTACAAATGAGGGACTAAGGCACTTGATAGAGAGAGGGGGGGGGGGGGGGAGAAGATTCTAAAAGGGATCTCCTAAGCTCCTATTGGTTGAGAGGGTGTAAGCCCATGTGATGTCATATGGGTTATAATTAGCTCCCAAATACATCACATGTCAAAATGAAACCTTTTAGGAGCTATTAGCTAAGTATGAGTTGTCATGTCAACTCATATGTGACAACACTAATTAATGGAATCTTATAGAAGCTTCTATCTCAACCCTTGTTACAACTAAAAAAAAGTAACAAAAATACTAAACAACTAATAAAAGGAAAATATAATGAAATAAAAAAATGCAAGAAAATACTAAAATAAACCCTAATTTCATCAATAACCCTACTATCACACAAGATGATAATACCTCCCAACCTTCCACACATGTTTAGGGACTCGATCTTAACTACCTATTCCTCCTAATACTAAAAGTCAAACAATTGGAGAATTCCTTAAGCTTTAACTTCAACAAGAAAACCACATTTACCCTTCAATTCTATAAATCTGATTCTACTCTTTCCCTCTAATCCAGGTCATTTAATCCTCAACGTTCCACGATAGTATTCAGAGCTTCATTTAAACAATTATAACGCTAATTGCCCCTTGCCCCCTTATCTTCCCTGGACATTCCTTTTCCTCTTTTCACTGCCTCGTAATATTGAATCATTCTAATTTCTTCAACTCCTTTCTCTCCTAATATTGGACTCACCCCCCCACCCCCCACCCCCCCCCACAATTTTCTGGGATCTTCTGGTGCCCCCTATCTATCTAGTTTCGATTTGTTATAATAATTTCAAAGTTTTTTATTCTCATTCTCATTATATGTCAAACCCCGAAACTAAGTGAATCCTCCAAGAATGGATTCTAGCCACTGGTACATTTCTTCTGACAGCTACCCTTCATCATTTGAATAATTACCATGGGTCAATAACCCTCCATATCCACCCCACTGCCTCTGAAAATCCCATCAGGTTCATACGTATCAAGGATGACCAAAGGTTGGCGATAAGGAGAGCAAACATCACCAGCCTCTTTATACCCATCCCCTATAAATGGTCCAACCTTTTACTGCCTCTCATCTCTCCCAGCCGGGCAAAAAAGGATTGGAAATTCTTTCCGCATCGATCCCAAATTAACCAACCTCCCTCACCTCTTCCCACAATCATACACATTTATCCCCTAATTATATAATATTACACTAGATTGCATTATAATATGAAATTTTCTTTTTGACTGCACAGGTTATCATGGAAATTCCGTTGGAATTAATGTTAACTGTAAGCCAAAAGCTCCCATGGATGTTCTTTCCTGATATTGTACCAGTGGGTCATCCAATATTTGACATTATTAACTCAACCAATCCGGAGGTAATTGAATTCCTTTTGTTTTCCTCACTATAAATAGATCTGGTTATTCTATATCGCTGAATTATGTCCCTTGTTATGCTTGTAGATAATATTTTTTTATTTATACGTCTGGTCCAAATATATATTTTAATTTTACACTTTGATCAGTGAGTGCCATTTTATTATTAAAAGAATACATTTGCTATCTTTTAAGTTTTTGTTATCATGTATTTTCTGTGGCAGACAGATTGGGACCTAAGATTAGCATGTCTTCTATTATATGCATTTGATCGAGATGATAACTTTTGGCGGCTGTATGGGGACTTTTTGCCCAGTGCCGAGGAGTGTACTAGCTTGCTTCTTGCTACGGAGGTTTGTGTGCGAGTAGAATATTAGAGATATATGGTTTTGTTTAACTGTTTATGATTTACTTTTAATCTGTGAATTGAAATTGTTGTTTAGTGAATAGAATTGGCATGGAGTATATCATCTGCGTCAAGGAAATCAATTGGCTTCTTAATATTTTCTATGTGAAACAGCATTGTTAAATAAAATTTGATGCATTAATTTTGAGGTAGATTATTAGGGAAGAATCAAAGAAATTTTTTTAAATTTGTTTTTCTTTTTAATCAATGTAATTTTTTTTATAGACAAACTCCAACTGATTTGTGAGCCACTTAAATACATATATGTTACAAGACATTTCTTCTTGGATATGACCATACAAAAGGTTAAGTTCAGTACAGGGTGTAGGGAGGGGTAATTCAAACACCACCAAACAACACGACAACCGGTCCGTAGATTTCTGGCTTAAGAAGCCATACCACAAGCACTATTTCCTAAGTTCTCGATCCACACCGGTTCTGATCACCCCCTTTTTGGGCCCAAGTCATCGGTGGGCAACATAAGGTATGTTCTCTTTCTTTGGACCTATCGACTTGAGTGAGGCAGAACTCAAGGGACCAATGGCCAAGTTGATAGATCCCCTATCAAGAGCTTCAAGGGTAAGTGGTTTGGAGGAAAGAGATGTGACACCCCACCTATTTTAATCATAGGTGATCAGTCCTTTATCAACATAGCCAGGAATCTCATTTGGTTCATTTTTAGCGTCACTATCGAAAACTTTTTAAATCACTACCACCTATGTTAAATTAAGCGGGTACCAAATTTTATCTTTCATTAATATAACAACATGCGGAATATAAATACAATAACCAAAACAATCCACACAATTAAAATAGTCTAAATCAATCACACGATAAATAAATAAATAATTAGTACTGAATAAACCATCGGTTCTCTAAAGTGATATCCAAACCATAAGTCTACGGAATAAAACTGAATGCAAATACATCGTCCGATAAATAAAACTGAAATAAATGTCTCAACTGGAGGGGCAACATACCCAAATTAACTACTGAATCAAAAACCTAGTCTAGGATTGAATAACTGAAGCGTCTACTCAAAATCCTGCAAGGTTCCACAATGCTGCAGCTACGCATCCCTGGAATGAGTCATCAAACTTGGCGTCCCTGTGGCTGGACACCTAAAATGTTTTGGAAAATATTTTGATACGGGTCAGAGCCAAAACCATTTGAAAAATATTTAGCAAGTATTTAAATTGTAGTTATAAAAGCAGTTATTAGATACACACGTTAGTCCAGCTTACAATCCCTTAAGTTCCTCACCTTTCATCTATTGTGCACACCGAACGTCCTCTATATTACCCACTTAGCCATACTACACCATTAAACTAGGCCATACTACACCGTTAAACTAGGCCCAAGTATCTAACTAAACACACTGGGTTGAGTTCCTCCGTACCGCCTATACGATATGCTACCTTTAAACCAATAATTAACTGAATTGTTATTATTGCATCATCTACTTAAGTTTTCTCATACTTTAGTTACTTTTAGATATACACTATCTATCTTTTGCACCATCATACATAAGTAGAATAATCATACTTGTATGTAATTATCACACTATAATATATACAATTATAGTATCCCCTGGAATGACCACCGCGATGCATGCGTACTCTGCTATCAAGTCCAGGTACCTCTCGTACCAAATCAGGGACTATCGGTTCAGAATGTCTCCTCGAACCCTCAATCAAACAACACACAATGGAGGCGAACATAGTTCTAAGCCTTTGGGCTACGCACATACCCAACGTACCCAAATGACATGCCGATCCCACTAATACACTCCACATAGTGAGCCACCCTAAGTTCTATGTTCTGGGGCACACATACAGACCTCACTGGAATCGTCAAGGTGGAATCTCCCTCTGCGCAGAACCTCCCGTGATAGCAGACATCGTAGGTATGTTCACACACATAACAAATCATATAATAGGTATTCACATAACCTATATATATATATATATATATATATATATATACAGAAAGGATCTCATGCATACCCAGTTTGCATACCCTCCGTGCGGACCATTTTTTTAAAATAGTAAAAAAAATAATTTCGGGCTGATTTTTTTTTTATAGTTTCTAAACATTTCAATAGGACCATAAAAAAAATTCAACTCAAAATGAATTTTTTTGCTATTTTAAAAAAATCGGTCAAACTTTGTCAGTTTTTAAGTTGTTAAAAACTGACAAAGTTTGACCGATTTTTTTAAAATAGCAAAAAAATTCATTTTGAGTTGAATTTTTTTTTATGGTCCTATTGAAATGTTTAGAAACTATAAAAAAAAAATTACATCAAAAATATTTTTTTTACTATTTTATCAAAATTGATCCGCGCCAGCGGTATGCAAACTGGGGTATGCATGAGAACCGCTCTCTCTCTCTCTCTATATATATATATATATATATCATCAGTATAGGTATACACACAACCTATAATATATCCCATGCGTAGTATTTATATCTCTCGAATACTCGACGTACTATCGATTTACGACTGTAATTTCTTATCGTATATTTTCGAGCATCACTAACTCCCTGATGAGTCTCAATTATTCCTTAAGTTGTTTCAGTAGTTTATACCTCACTATACTACTAGTTTAAGTCTTAGGTTATCGTTTACTCTTTCCGTAACCCAAATCGTACATTCCCAATACGTCTCTCAATCGGTTAAACATCGTCGGTCCAAGCCCCCATTTACCCTTGTTAAGAATAACCGAACCTTAATCACGTACCTACTGACCTCCCTTACGTCTTTGCACAATTATTTAAACTATCCCAAAGTTTCCCCATAATTAATTCCTCGAAGAGTTAAACAATAAACAATTCTGGCAGTAACAGGTCATTCGAACCGGTTCTGTGGGGTGTCCGAACTGGTTCGAAACCCTGGCAGCTCTCCTTTTTTGCTGTTACGGGTTTTCTCCATTAAAACTCATTCAAACCTCCATAACTCTTCCCTAATTATTCATCCAACATGCCCAAACATTAACTACATGTGTGCGGACAATTTCCAATGTAAATAACGAATCAAATCTACAAGAAATCCATTCGAGAACCGATGAAATCTCAGAATCATAAAACCCTAGTTTATGTGTTCTTTATGCATATTCATCATTATACGCAGATTTCTTTCTAGTTATTCATTACATATTCACTAATTTCGTGTCATTCTTTTACATGAATTCCTATCCCGAATCATAAATTTCACCCATCTAAATCCCAAGAAAACGATTGAAATCATCAATTTAAGACCCTACACTATATGGGTATTATAACATGTTTAAAATAATGCAAGATAAACACTTGCCTTGTAGTAGCAGGTTTGATTTTCATTTTTGTGTGATGAGTGTTCTTCCCTTGCCCCGATCACAATTTCGACGATGTCCGTGGTGCAAACGGTGTGGGAAAGCCTAGTTTTCTTCTCCTCTCTCTCTCCTATGGCCTCCTCTCTCTCTAAAGTGTTGTAACCCTAGCCTCACACTTCAATGGGCTAATATACCTTGTAAATTTTCGGAGTTCTCTCTACCCTAAACTCTTAAATGAAAACTCTTAAATGACCGAAAAGCCCTTACGTAGTGTCGGGTTGGTCTAAAATCGCCCCGAGACCTAATCTATACACCCGGGTATACTATTTTGCCTCTTTCGACCCATTCGGAATCAACCGCTACCTCAAAATCATCATTTGAGTCACCCTACAATAATTTTCTATCTCGACCTCAATATAGTCTACACGGGACTCCCGGTTGAGATATAACACTGTCACGTCACTATCACTTGCTATGACGTAAAGTAATTATTTACTATTCACTTATTAATTTATTCCATTTACATTAATCATTAACTCTCCCAATTAATATTTTAATCAACACATAATATTTAATTTAATTATATTACGGCACACGTGTAATTTAAAAAATACCGAATTAATTAATTTCTAATTACTCAGAAATACGGGGTGTTACATACTTCTCCTCTTACGAAGGAATTTTGTCCTCGAAATTTGGATAAGTCTGGTCCGTAAAAGCTTCGGATATATCATCGCATAACATCCGCCTCTTCCTAAAGTCGAAATCGTTTTGCTTTTCCCGCTACCTCTACTAACGGTATCCTTCGGTCTGACGGTCTACACACTACCGTTCAAACTAATGTTCAATCCGATTTAGTCACCGTATACCGAAATATCCCATCATTTTATTTACTAATTCGCCTTGGCTGCTACTCAACACATTACAATTTTGCCCAGAACTTCCCACTATGATGGGCCTATATACTAACAGCTATAGTGTCCTTTCTATTAGGGAAGGCTCTGGTATCCCTAGGTGCCAACTCCCTTATTCACCTACTCTTATGTTCAACCCATACATTTCCACATCTTCTGACTGCGGACGATACTAAGAATCCAACTAACTAGGGTGCCCATACACCTTATATACCGCGCATAGCTACGCAAATAATCTACGACTCCACTGACCTTAAATAATAAAATAACTCTCAATCACGATTTTATCCATTTACACGTGTAACTACTAAAATACTAAATTTATATCCTAAAGACCACACATCTCCCAACTTTCGACGTTCGCTAAGGTTCATACGTGGGATGTCTCGCAAGCGAAATCCAAACAAGGAACCCTCCCGATATACTACTACCTAGCATTGTCGGTCATCAAGATCCGTGGGTCCAAAGCACATAACTAAGATACCTCAATTCTGTCCCCCGATATATAAGTTAAATCGTCCATGCCCCTGTCACTCGAGGCGTCATATATGACACGACGCTCTCACTATCACTAAGTTCTCAGAGCTTAATCAATAACGAGCTAAATCTCTTCGCTTAACGGTAACCCGATATACTCTGAATCACATTAGTGAAAATCCCTACGCACCGGGACCAAATGTAATGAGACAGCTATACTCTCCGGAATCTACTATACAATACAATATACATATACCCTCTTTTAAGTGATACTTTGCAAAACAATACGTCTTACCCTGGAACAACGAATACGATAGTCTTACTATAACAGTTCACTACCACTCAAACCCTTGCTAATCAGTCACTACTCAGGATAATAATGTGCTCTACTATCGTAACTCTCAAAAGTAGCAAAATTAACACACAATACAAATATCCTCTTAGTAACAACACCCGCTCCCCCGAGGGCGGTACCGACGAAGCCCCACTACCCAATGGTAAATATATTCATAATAAAATGTTGATATTGTTAACACACTCACTAAACCAGACTCACTCGCGAAATTTAGCGTTAACAATCATATATTGTGACACACCCATGCCAAAACTTACCCCATACTCGTAAAGATGAAACAAAAGTATTACCTCCATTTATCAACTGCCTTGCCTGGTCGACGGGTTCTTGAACGTGATTCTCGCATCAGAATTGAACCAATATCTGTTGCAATGGTTGCACGTCTAGGACACCATTTAGTATTTGCCCCCTGTCTCGCTTTGGGCAATCCCTCTTCCTGCGGCCCGTCTCTCCACAACCGAAATAACTGCCTGAGAAACCCTCCTGCCTCTAGCCCTGGCCGTCCCGAGGAACGGGATGTTGCTTTGCATAAGGACCCTGCTGGCCCTGCTTGGATTCACCACTCTCGGATCGATAACCTTCGGATCTAAATCTCTTAGCCCGATCTCTTTGCCGGAAATCCCGCTCTTGCTGTTGTTGTGCTCCACTGGCACCGTTTCCACCTACATTTTCAGTCTGACTGGACTCGCTTACTCGTTTGCTTCCATTCATGTGGAAGCGTTGATCCTGACAATGAAGTAGAGTGGCATTGATAACCTCCGTATACGTCTCCAACGCCGGATTACCCAACAAATGCTGTCGGATTCTCCAGTTAAGTCCATCCATAAATTTTCGCATCTTTTTCCTTTAGTATTCACCTCGTCTTTCACAAAATTGGCTAAATGAGTGAACTCCTCTTCGTATTCTGATACGGTTCGGTCTCCCTGAGAGAAATCGAGAAAGAGAGACATCGAGAAACTTCCGCCGCATCACTATTTGAATAGAGAACGGAAAATACTTACGATCAAATCGTGCCTAAAACTCCCCAATGATCATCACATCTCTCTCCTATGCTGTGGTCACAGACTCCCACCACTCAAAGCCGCGCCCGTTAACTTGAATATTGCCAAGAACTGTTTCTCAGTGTCACTTCACTCAACTATACGAAGGTGGCGCTGCATGTCTTTCTTCCACTGACTGGCTATGACTACATTTGAGCTACCCTGAAACTCCGGTGGGTGGCCCTTCTGAAATGCCTCCCTCACTCTCTGTCAATCGGATGGTCCCGGGTGGACCTGAATAATTGGTGCCACTGACGGCTGTGGCTGAATTTGCGGAAAGTGTTGTGCCATTGTGGTCATCGCCGAATTAATTGCCTGTGCCACAATTTCAGCCACCTCTGCTGCCGAAATGTTTCCTTGTTGTGGCTGCGGTACCTATGGCTCCTACTGCGCCTCTCTCTCATCCGCTGTCGTCGTTGTTCTAGCCGGCCTTTCTCTCTTGGGTGGCATTTGAAATCAGATCGAGTTGTATGAGTTCACAGTTAATACAAATATAATAGCAGAAGAACGTAAATGTACGTACGGAGACGAATATAACAATCCTATAATAGGGTTTATATCAAAGAACGCTATGCTGAAATCGTAGTAAGCCGCACAGATCCTATAGACACTAGAACCTGATGCTCTGATACCATGTGTGACACTCTGCCAATTTTATCACGGGTGATCAGTCCTTTATCAAAATAACCAAGAATCTCATTTGGTTCATTCTTATCATTACTGTCAAAATTTTTTAAATTACTAACCACCTATATTAAATTAAGCCGGTGCCAAATTTTATCTTTCATTAATATAACAACATGCGGAATATAAATACAATAACCAAAACCATCCACACAATTAAAATAGTCTAAATCAACCACACGATAAATAGATACATAATTAGTATAAAATAAACCATCGGTTCTCCAAAGTGATATCCAAACCATAAGTCTACAGAATAAAACTGAATGCAAATACATCGTCCGATAAATAAAACTGAAATAAATGTAACAACTGGAGGGGTAACATGCCCAAATAAACTACTGAATCAAAATCTAGTCTAGGAATGAATAACTGAAGCGTCTACTCAAAGTCTTGCAAGCTTCCACAATGCTATAGCTACGCATCCTTGGAATGAGTCATTAAGCTTGGTGTCCCTGTGGCTGGACACCTAAAATGTTTTGAAAAATATTTTGACACGGGTCAGTGGCCAAAACCATTTGAAAAATATGTAGCAAGTATTTAAATTGCAGTTATAAAGGCAGTTATTAGATACACACGTTAGTCCAACATACACTCCCTTGAGTTCCTCACCTCTCATCTATTGTGCAAACCTAATGTCCCCTATTTGACCTACCTAGCCATACTACATCGTTAAACTAGGCCTAAGTATCTAATTAACCACACTGTGTTGAGCTCCCCCGTACCGCCCATACGATACACTACCTTTAAGCCAATAATTCATTTTAACCGAATTATTATTATTGCATCATCTACTTAAGTTTTCTTATACTTAAGTTACTTTTAGATATACACTATCTTTTCTACGATCACACATAAGTAGAATAATTACACTTGTATATATTTATCACACACTATAATATATACAACTATAGCATCCCCCGATTGACTACCGCGATGCATGCGTACTCTGCTATCAAGTCCAGGTACCTCTCGTACCAAATCCTCGAACCTTCAATCAAACAACACACAATGCAGGCGAACATAGTTCTAAGCCTTTGGGCTACGCACATACCTAACTTACTCAAATGACACGCCGGTCCCACTAATACACTGCACATAGTGAGCCGCCCTAAGTTCTATGTTCTGGGGCTCACATCCAGACCTCACTGGAATCGTCAAGGTGGAATCTCCCTCTGCGTGGAACCTCCCGTGATAGCAGGTAGCATAGGTATGTTCACACACATAACAAATCACATAATATGATTCACACATCCTATATATATATCATCAGTATAGGTATACACACAACTTATAATATATCCCGTATGTAGTATTTATATCTCTCGAATACTCGACGTACTACCGATTTACGACTATAACTTCTTATCGTATATTTCCGAGCATCACTAACTACCCGAAGAGTCCCAACTATCCCTTAAGTTATTTCAGTAGTTTATACCTCACTATACTACTAGTTTAAGTCTTAGGTTATCGTTTACTTTTCCCGTAACTCAAATCGTACATTCCCAATACGTCTCTCAATCAGTTAAACATCGTCGGTCCAAGTCTCCATTTACCCTCGTTAAGAATAAGCGAACCTTAATCACGTACCTATTGACTTCCCCTACGTCTTTGCACAATTATTTAAACTATCCCAAATTTTCCCATAATTAATTCGTCGAAGAGTTAAACAATAAACAATTCTGGCAGCAACAGGTCACCCGAACCGGTTTTGCTATGTAGGCGAACCGGTTTGCTGTCGAACCGGTTCTGTCGGGTGTCTGAACCAGTACGAAACCCTTGGCAGCTCTCCTTTTTTGCTGTTATGGGTTTGTTCCATTCATTTAAACCTCCATAACTCTTTCCTAATTATTCATCCAACGTACCCAAACATTTGGACAATTTCCAACGTAAATAACAAATCATATCTACAAGAAATCCATTCAAGAACCGATAAATCTCAAAATCCATAAAAACCCTAGTTTATGTGCTCTTTATGCATATTCATCATTATACCCAAATTTCTTTCAAGTTATTCATTACATATTCACTAATTCGTGCCATTTTTCTACATGGATTCCTACCCCGAATCGTGATTTTTACCCATCCAAATCCCAAGAAAACCATTTAAATCATCAATTTAAAACCCTACGCTACATATGTATTATAACATACTTAAAATAATGCAAGATAAACACTTTCCTTGTAATAGCAGGTGTGATTTTCGTTTTTGTGTGATGAAGGTGTTTTTCCCTTACTCCAATCACAATTTCGGCGATGTCCGTGGTGCAAAACGGTGTGGGAATGTCTAGTTTTCTTTTTCTCTTCTCTCCTATGACCTCCTCTCTTTCTCTAAAGTGTTGTAACCCTTGCCTGACACTTCAATGGGTTGATATACCTTTTAAATTTTCGGAGTTCTCTCTACCCTAAACTCTTAAATGGCCGAAATGCCCTTACGTAGTGATGGGTTGGTCTAAAATCCCCCGGGACCTAATCTGTACACCCGGGTATACTATTTCGCCTATTTCGATCCATTCGGAATCAATCGTGACCTCGAAATCACCATCCGAGTCACTCTACAATAATTTCCTATCTTGATCTCAATATAATCTACACGCGACTCTTGGTTGAGATATAACACTGTCACGTCACTATCGCTTGATATGACGTAAAGTAATTGTTTACTATTCACTTGGTAATTTATTCCATAAATATTTATCATTAATTCTCCCGATTAATAATTTAATCAACACATAATATTTAATTTAATTAAATTATACCACATATGTAATTTAAAAATAACCGAATTAATTAATTTATAATTACTTTTCTGGGTGTTACAAGAGAACCATGGGCTCTCATTAAGCCAGTCAACCACAAATTTCATGAGGGGAAGGACACAATTCACCTTCAATACAACCACTATCTCGGTATACCCACCGTTATATCGACGCTAACCTTATAACGCCATCATTATCCCTCCAACTACCTTTCTATCACCCCTTACTCGAGTGCTCATCTGATAGGTTACATTTCTCATTATATGCACCGACTTGCATCGAATGCATGAAACTGTTCACTTAGTGTTCATTGATGAGTATTAATGGCCAAGTTCAAATTCAGATGTCTATAAATAGAACCCCAACTCCTATGTATGAAGGCCATCTAAAAAACTTCGCATCTAAAAAACTGCATCGAGTGCTTTTCTGATAGCCCTTTTGATCATGCTTTTAAAGATCACTATTCTTCATCTTATGCTAGCCTTCTAAAAATGTTAAAATGTATATATCACTTCAAGATCCTTTAATCATTGTCATCTAATGGCTAATTAATCATCCATGTCCACTGAGACCCCGTCTGCTGTGCAGGATAAATGTGTTAACTCTCCTAGGTGGGATGGTTATATCCATAACTCCTAGGATAACCCACTTAGAATAACTTATCTCACTATATATCCCATTCAGACTAACACAACATGCGATATAATAAAACTATCCAATTCCACATAGCGGGGCCTAATTGTTGAAAACTGAACCTTGACTTGTTCAATTCTAATCATGAGAAAAAATATACGGATTTTTCACATTCAAATGAAGTGACCGGTCGTTGAAAACTTGAGCCCCTCATTTTTTTTTTATGTTTATATATCTAATGTTTTATTAATTAAAATTTATTTTTTTAAATACAATTCATCACTTGCTTTATCTGTTGGAAGAGTATTTAATATTTCCCCTGAATGAAATTATTTTATTCGTTATTATCCTCTTGCACTGCCGTTTAACTTTACCTTGGTTTTTATGTTTATTATATATATTTTATAGGAGGACCTTTTGGAGCTACAGGATCAGAATCTTGCTTCAACAATGAGAGAACAGCAACAGCGAGCCATAGAATTTTGGGAAAAGAACTGGGTATTGAGCATTCTTCTTATCATGTTTGCCGATTTCACTATATAACTTTTTTTCCATCTGGTTAGATTATTTATTCTTGTAATCTGTTTCTCACGTTATTAAGCATTCTTTGTATGCTCAGCACTCTGCTGCGCCCCTTAAAATAAAGCGCCTTGCTCGAGATCGAGAGAGATTCATTTGGGCAATGAGCATGGCACAGTCTCGCTGCATTAACATGCAAATGAGGATTGGTGCACTTGTTCAAGATGCAAACATGTTCATTCCTTATGCTGGTGAGCTTCTTCCGCTGAAATATATGCTTGTGATGTAAAACTGTATGCGGAAGCGTATACAAATTATCAATTGCACTATCGATAAAAGAAAGCAATCTCAATATTGCTGACACTCAAGAAATCTACACGTTCATTAATCAATAACAGAATACAAAAACTGATAAAAGCTTCTATTTATAGGCGCTGCATAGATTGACCACCAAGATGCCCCTTAATAGACTCCTAATTAATAGGGAACATATATTATTGAAATCTCCTAATTAAGAAAAGACAACTAATTAAAAACGGTTATTTTGGATTTAATACCTGGTAGATAAGTTGGTTTTAGGACGCAATGAAAGTGTTTTCAGTGCAGTGTGGTCACTGTGTGTCGTGTATACCTGGATATTTTAGTAATGTATAAGTGAAATTTTGTAATGTACACCAGAATTTTGTTAATGTATAGGCAAATTATTGGGAACAAGCTTTGTTGAGTTGAGTTGTATGTGCAAATTTTTGTAATTTATACTTAATATATGTCATGCATACATGATTTTTTGTAATGTACGCATGTTAGGTTTGTGATACCCTACCTTAGTGTCGAAAAATTTGTTAGTGAACTAGAGCCGAAAAATCTTATTTGGCGAGGAACTAAATTTGGAAGCTCCCTTAAAATAAAAGGTACAATATAAAATGATTCTTCAACTCTAGATCCATGCCAATGCTATTCTCCGTCATGTTTACCTGCATCTACATCAGTTTATCTTAACGTCTTTACTCTGCCCACAAGATCATGGTCACTCATAATCGCAACAAATCCCCGGGGACTCGTTAAGATATATTATGGCCTATTATGTGACATCCTATGAATAGGAGCTATTTAAATATATTTCCAATGGTAGATTAGCCACTGTCCACCATCCAACTCATACAGAGAGATCTTATCAAGATGTTACATTGTGAACTGAAGGTATTATTAATTTTCTACTGCAAGATGAACATTGTAAATGTTGTACTTCATTTGTTGGGACAATTGTAACGGATGACACTTTTATTATTTACTTTTCTCTTATGAGAATTTTAATTCAAAACTGAACCACTTATTGATGTAAACACGACCAATGGTACCCAAAAGAAATAGACAAACAAGCTAAACTTGAAAAGAAGAATATATTGAATGCCTTACATCATAGGGGATGTGGGTATTTATTGGGGGGAATGGAAGGATCTAGAATCATTTATAATAGGGAAATGTGCCAAGGCCCATGCGATGTTATAAAGGGCATCACATGTGACCTAGAAGCACTCTCCTTACAACTTTCCTAAAATGCCCCTTTCTAGAAGCAACCATTAACCCTATAATAAAAAGAAGGAACATACAATAAAGCTAAAAACTAAAATAAAAGCAAACAAATACTAAATGACTAATGTGTCCTACACTTGATTTCCATTACCCTCCCCTCCATAGAAAGAGTTTGACCTCGAACTCAAAGAGGTTCCCCATCCATATCTGGGTCAATGATGTGGGTGGTGAGTGCTTGCTGTTCAGTAGTTTGTTCACACGTCTCTTCAAACTCCATAGCCTCATTGGTTGCCACCAAGGCCTTCTCTTTCTTTGGACACACGGAAGCCCTATGTCCCAATTGGCCACACTCGAAACATTTGATGATGTATGTTGGTGAATAGGGATCATTAGGCTTAGCTAGCCCCATGGTTGGTTAAGGAGTGGGAGGCGCATTCTCTTGTCGTTGGTACTCCTCCACACGTGTTGCACACTGGATAGCACATTGAAGCATGGGATTGTTCCGAAGCCCGAGTTCATGCTTAATGTGGGCTTGCAACCCGTGAATATAGTAGCCTATCCTTTGCTCCTCGCTTTCCCTAAGTGTCGCGCGAGTGCAAAGAAGACGGAATTGCTTAGTATAATCACGAACGGAGGAGGAGGATTGGCATGGGCCCTGGATGCATGATTATAGATTTCGCTCGTAAGAGGTGGGCAAAAAGGCAATGCGCAAGTGTTTGCGCATTATGGATCAAGAATGGATGAAGAATTTTCCATTGTCGGTCCTCTCTCGTATCATATTAGTCTACCACACCTTAGCTAGCGCTTGCAACTTAGTAGCCACTAGCTTCACACATTTGCACCTCGTAATGTTCTTGTACTCGATGACCTTCTCAATTGCATCTACCAATCAATAAACATATCTGGGTCCATATGGCGATCAAAAGTGGGGACATCTACACGAATATCTCCATCAAGACTCCTTTCGAAGAGCCCAAGTACTCGGCCCAAATGATCAGGTCCATTAGCCACTTCTCGGCCCCCATCCTCTATGTCACCTTCATTATCATCCTCTGATGACTTATCCAATGCTCCCAATGCGCAAGGTCTATGCCCTCGTAAGTGCTCTCTCGCATGTCTTGGCCTTCGGCCGCTTTCCTTCCAAGTGCGGGGTCCTTCCCGGGGCAATCATTCAACTTTGAGCTATCATAACCCGTCGGCGGTGAAGAGTCCGAGTGCCCATCGTCCCACTCGGGGCATTGGCGGGGAAATTCTATTTGAGCCTCATCGACGTGTCCTGAATACAACTCCACCCTCTCATCATAGGGTGTACTGGTTGAATCTCTGAACACGACGGGACCAGCGGGAGGTGGAGGCTTTTGGATCTGTTGTTGGACCTTACGACCTCATTCCATTGAAGTGGGTCGGAAGGGGCTGAATGTGTGGAGCATGTGTCAAATCGTAAATGGGGTAACTTGAGAGGGGGACGACCTTTAATTAGCACTATTTCTGGCCCAGGAGGTTCAGGAGTGGTTCGACGAGGTTTGTTGTGTGGTGGATAGGTGTGACAGCAAGGGGGACCCTTGTAGGTAGGGTGTGACCCACCGGGAGGGACTGCTAAGGCTTTGCCTTTGTTTGCAGAGGGGGTGGGGCTGTTTCTGGTGGGTTTGGGCAAGGATTGGCGACATTTACTGGACAGAATGGGTCCCAAAATTCTGCTGTCGGCTGGGAGCAGCAGGGTGGCTGGAGTGCGTGGCAAGGGAGTGACCTAGGGTTTGATCCTGGGCAGTTCTAGCCACCTTTGGACCATCTTGTTGGGGGTGGAGGGTGTGGCTGGATGTGCTATTAGCTGCAACGGAACATGGTGGAGCTGTGGTGGGGGGTGATTACCCATGGCCAAGCTTCTAATCTCGTTCATATGTTCAAGAGCGTCTTTAAGAGAGGAAACCCTCTTTTCCATTTAAGCTGCTCGGGTGTTCTTTTTGGAGGGCATTGCAAGGAGTTTACGATTTTGTTAGGGTTTTACAACAACAACACACAACATGGGAGGATCAAACTTAGCTCTGATACCAATTTGACGTAAACACGGCCAATGCTACCCAAAAGAAATAGACAAACAAGCTACACTTGAAAAGTAGAATATATTAAATGCCTTACATAGGGAATGGAGATATTTATAGGGTGAACGGAAGGATCTAGAATCATTTGTAAATAGGGAAATGGGCCTAGGCCCATGTGATATTATAAGAGACATCACATGTGACCTAGAAGCACTCCCCTTACAACTTTCCTAAAATGCCCCTTTTGAGAAACAACCATTAACCCTATAATAAAAAGAAGGAAAATACAATAAAGCTAAAGACAAAAATAAAGGCGAACAAATACTAAATGACTAGTGTGTCCTACACTTGATTTCCATCACTTATGAGATGGGAGGAAGCGGTGGTTGTATAATTTATCCTTTATTTTAAGAAATCAAACTCAATCAACAAAGTTTTATCCTAGCTACTTGGGCCAGCTACATAATCATGTTTTCTCATTCTGCCCTCTCTCGGGTCTATCTCACCTTAATGCTATAAAGCAATAAATATGTTACATGTGAAATCTTCGATTACATTTATCGCCCTTTGGTAGAAAGCATTCCTCTGTTTCACTTCATCCCTTTTTACTTGTACCAAACAAGACAAATAATCAAATTTTACTTCTACTTCCACTCCCTTCCAGATCACATCCTACCAAACATAGGATAGTGTCGCATTTGGATGTTGCAGTAAATGTGTCTTGTGCATTAAATGCAAAATGCTTAACGATTGGATGCCCTCTAAGAAGTTTTGTCTGTTGCAGACATGTATTGGATGCTGATACTTCCTTGACACTCTTAAATACCTGTCCAACACTTTGGAGACATGTCTGTAATTTACACACATAATTCCTTATTTCAAACACTTCTTGGATGCCTTACGTATATACCTCACTTTTGCACATATGCACATACACAGACATATATACTGTGTCCTCGCAATATATGTGTTTGCACCATATGTGATCATTGATTATTGTGCTCCATAATTTACAAAATTTTTGTTAGAACATAAAATATTAGATTTTCTAGTTCCATTGCTTTTAAAACGTTTGCCTTGTCAGCCTTTTCTTTTGAAATTAACTTTTGTGCCATTCATCCTGATCTAGATTTGAAGAATATTCAGTTGTTTACTAATCATGCAGTTATGATTGTCATATATAATATAACTACGTATGATTATTTTGTATCTTTGTTATTGTGCCCTTTCCAGTTTATAGGGAATTTGTCAAGTGGGCATGTCTGTGTTCTGTTGCCTCCTTTTTTGTGTCCACGCTTTATATTTGTTAAGTGTCTGATAGCTCATTTTCGATATGAAAACAAAATTTCTTGATCAAATATTCTTGCTGTCCAAAGTTAACCATTAAAGCTTATTGGGGATCATTTTTCCCACTTCCTTTCCGATGGCATCTAGGAAATCACAAAATTAAGAGGTCAAAGTTTGAAGAGACACATTAAGTGGGACAAATTTTCTATGGAGAAACACTAGAGCGACTTTCTTTTTGGACATAAAATCCAAACTTAATGATGTGGACATGGCCACCTCATCAAGAAAGCCAAAACCATTCTTTTCATCTCACAAACCCATTTCCCTAGTTAAGACAACTTTGACAGCTAAAAGAAAACACAGCGCAGGAACCCATTTTCCTCCAAAACTTCAACTCCCAAAACTCCTCCGATGTGACTTTTCCGGCACCGGCGACAGAGCACCGGCAAGATCAGCGGCACCGTTAAAATTAGAAAAAAAACATGATTTCAATTAGAAAAAAAACAGCAAGTCTATTAGAACCAGGTGCCCCAAAATTACAAACAACAAGTCTGTTACATCTTGTACAAAAAAAAGGCAATTATAAAATTACAAAACAGAATTCGAAGTGCCCCAAAATTACAAGACAGAATTTCAAGTGCAGTACATTTATCTTCTACATCTTCATTAAGCTTCCTTCCATTGAGTGTCATGTCCAGATGTGTGAGCTCATACACATCATTGCAAAATGACCCTACAAAATTGGAAAAAAAAATTCAGTCCATAAGCTACATATGAAATGAAATAAATTAAAAACATGCATATAAAATGCAGAAATATATAGCTGTAGTCCATAATAAATTGTTGGATCACCATGTGCCCTGTACTCGTGTAAAAATTTCTACTGTGTACTTTGTGTGAAAAAATTATGCTCCAAAACAGATTGGCCTCCTTCCACTTGGCTACAACCAACAACATACCCATCTGGAGAAGCCCGCAAAACAAATTATCCATTTTAGCAACTAGTAATTTTTTCAAAGAAAAATAAAGAATTGACTAACCTGTTCAAAGTTGACGATGCCAATATTATCAGCTTTCTCTTTTATCTTCATCTTTTCCTTTTTCGTTTTAACAAATTGCTCTAGTCTAGATTGCTTCCTTTTGAAAGGTGGTTGACCTTTCCCACGCACGGTCATAGGTCTATAAACATTGCCATTTTCTTTTGTTGCTGGATTAATATTGCCACTAGGTGGTGATGAGTGAAAGTGAATATTTGTCTCACTACTTCCATATGCGCCATCACCTTTTTCCAATTAATTAATTAACCACTTAGTACAACGGGAATTTGGTCTTATCTTCATTGCCCGTCGCTAAGTCTGCTGCTAGATAAAAGCTATTACACATCCTATCAAAACGTTCATTTTTCGGATTCATCGTCCAATTTGAGTACATAATATTGACCTTTGTATGACACCTTTTCACATCTTTTCTCCATCTACGAAGAAGGTATTTATCGGGCACTAACTGATTTTTTTTAATCAAGACTGTGATAGCATGTCGATAGAGGATACCCCTGAACTCAAATAATCGACAAATACATTTAATATCAACGCCGTTCTCTTTAAAGAAAATTGTAAATTGGGCTTAACAGTTTATATCTCCAAGTATATCGTCTAAAATATCATTTAGGACAGTCTCATTCCTCACTGATAGTACTCGCTTCAGAATAAAGCTTGAATAAAGCTTCCTGGTTAACTCCTTAAATTTTGCATTGGTGTAAGCCTCTTGAAATTGTTTTTCAATGGCATATAGAGTAACACATGGGATGAAGGAGTTAAAGTCATCTTGGTCCTCTTTTTGCACTTTGCTACGTATGGCATTTTCATACTGTTCGACGAATTGTTTTAGAGTCGTGGGGTGGCAATTCGGGTTAGTCGTGTCATTTTCGGGTCGCCTTGATTTTTAGTTGAGTATAAGTTTTGGGTAATCTTAAATTTATATAAGTTAATCGTGTCATGTTCGTTTCATTTCGGGTTATTACCATAAACGGGTTATCGTGTAAAAAATTGCCAGCCCTAGTCGTCTTCGAGCTCACATATCCATAAAAAAAAGTATGCATACTCTCACTTCTTTGGGTTGATGACATTCCCGCCCCAAAGATATTTTTTACAAACGCGGGGACCCAACTACCCCTCTCGTCATACAAACTAATCAACCAATCATTATTATGTAGTTTAATTTTTCAATGAAACTATTCCAACGTGCCTCAAATTCTTCAGGGTTCAATGAATTGTAAACGACATGTTGCATTCCATATTTGATGGCTTCATACTTGCTACAACTCCTAAACTTTTTGGGCAACTTTTTCATGATGTTCCATATGCACCACCTATGTCGTGTGGTAGGGAAGACAATCTCAATCGCCTTTTTCATTGCTTTGTCTTGATCGGTAATGATTGCAGAAGGAGCACAATTATTCATACATGCAAGCCAAGAACGAAAAAGCCACGTAAATGTGTTAATGTCCTCGCCCGATATCAACCCGCAACTCAATAAAATTGAATGATCATGGTGATTAACCCCAACAAATGGAGCAAATGTCGTATCATATTTGTTCGTTAAATAAGTCGTATCGAACGTAATAGCATCTCCAAAGTCTTCATACGCAACCCTACTTCTCGTATCCGCCCAAAAAAGTTTTTTCAATCTACAATCATCATCAAAATCCATCATATAAAAAAACTTTTCATTATTAGATTGCAGTTTCAAAAAGTACTTTTGAATGGCTATAGCATCCCCATCACCAAGTCTTAAACGCCTCACTTTACTAAGAAAATTATAACAATCCTTCTTCAAAAATGGCACATTCTCATGCCCACCCATTTCAAACAACAAGGAGGTGAAATTTTTACTTGGTCGGATACCGGCCCTATCATTCAATTCAAGTTTTCTTTTAACAAGAGGCCTTATGATCCGATTATTCTTATAATATCTTGATTTTCCAGGACTAAACCTATGGTTATGATCAAGGTTTGATGTTAAAATCCTCCACTTTCCACTGGGGCACAAAATAGCCCTAACTTGTGACTTGCAATTCGTTTTGGCAAGGTTTTTTGAACACATTTTTTGATTTGCTTTCCTCTTTTCCGGAATGAGAGCATGCATATACAACATATTTCACCTCCCCACCAACTTCCCATTCGGATGATCTTTGTTTGACCTGAAATCCTTCTAATTAGCCTACTTTTGATAGTACTCAAACAACTCTTCAACGTTATTAAACTCCATTCCTATCTCGGGGTCTCTTGTTTTCTCCTCTTCAACCTCTTCATTTTACTCATCATCCCCTTCTAAATCCCCCACATCATTATTTAAATCAAAATACCTATTGGTCTCACTACTTAAAGCCATTTTACATCCCTACATGAGTATAAAAAAAAGTTATTAAATTCCATTTTTCATCAACATTCCACAGTGATGATTCAATCCATTTGAATCAACACTTAAAACCAATCTATGTTTGTTCTTCTAATTAATAAATCAATTAAAAATATTGTTGTTGAAAATATAAACAGAGTTAAAACGAAAAAAAAGGAGAAAAACAATACCTAGAAGAACAAAAATACCTTGAAACAACACTTAAAACCAACCCATGTTTGTTCTTTGAATTAGTAAATCAATTACAAATATTATTGCTGAAATTACAAATTGAGTTGAACAAAAAAAATTAAAGGGGAAAATAATACCTCTAATTTTAATGGTGTCGCTGTATTGCTTGTGCTCTGTCGCCGGTGCCTGAAAAGTCAGATCAGAGGAGTTTGGGAGTGGAAGTTTTGGAGGGAAATGGGTTCCTGCGCATTTTTTTTTACCTGTCAAAGTTGTCTTAACTGGAGAAATGGGTTTGTGAGATGAAAATAATGGTTTTGGCTTTCTTGATGACGTGGCATGTCCACATCATTAAGTTTTGGTTTGATGTCCAAAAAGAAAGTCGCTCTAGTGTTTCTCTTTCCTATGTGACATGTCCTCTAGAACATACAGCGATCTTTCCTTGAATGGTTCACCATTGATTAAGTAGGACTCAATTCTTTATTGAGATAATTAATAAATAATGACTCTTGAGAGTGCATGTTAATGTCTTTCATTGTGAAATTACTTCTCAATCAGGAGTTCATCGTCCGATTCATAAATCGTTAAACATATTTTCTCGATCCTGTTCTGGCATCAGACTTTTTATAGCCTTTTCTTTAGTTCTCAGTTCTTTTACCTCAATTCCCTTAAAATATTGGTATAAAAATCCTCTTGGCTCTTTTTGTCATCAGCATTTAGTGAATACTGAGCAAGTCTAGTCATATTTTGCAGACATGCTGAACCATTCATTCCGGCCAAATTGCTTTTTCCATTGGCGTTTCAAGGACCGGATGCTAGAGGTGATGATAAATGCTGGGCAGCGGATTAGAAAGGGAGATGAGGTATATTTTAATTCTATCCCCTACACGAAATGTTTCATTAGCATAGAACTCTGAACTCAGGGTAGGTATTGCCTACATATAATGAGAGAAGTTGAAAAAAAATAGGAGTGAGCAGAATGTATATGAAAAAGGGAATAGCAAATTGGAGGGGGACGATTTAGGATAGTGCACAAGAGGCACACTTGTGCCCAAACAAAGTTATACCTTAGAGATAGGTTTTAGAGAACTTATGTTCTTCCTTGCTTTCATGCATTTGCATGTCTACTAACGAAGAATTTGAGTTATCACACACTACAAGAGTTGGCAATAATTAACATAGTTGAACCCCTTAATCTATAAACAAATTTTTTTTCTTCGTAATATCATCTTTAGAGGATCAACTGGATTTGATGTGTTGTAACGGGCAATATTAAGTATAGTTGAACTGACCTGGAATTTTGATACACACCCACAAAAGCGTTGCTAAAATTATATCTTTTGAAAATGGGTGTGTAATACAATTATGGAACAAAAGTGGGCTAAAATTATTTCACATTTCTTTTAAAAATGGGCGTGTAACACAAAAGTTGGAACAAAAATGGGTGGGAGTGAAAGTCAAGATGGCGTGTTGTAACTGACACTACTTTTTAACATCTAATTTTCTGTACTATATGGAATAGTCTCTTGGTAGTTCTATAACAAACATGGTGTCAAATCTGTCTAATATGACTTGGTCAATGTTTTTGGGTAGGGACAAGGCAGCCCTTTATTGTTTATTATAAAATGTGGTAATATCAAGGATCTGGGGTGTGTTGCGCATAATGCAATAGTTGTATTTTTTGGACCTGTCATTTGGGTTTGTTTGCATAAATGTGCTTAAAAGACAGACACAGATATAATGAGATGACATGACAATTTCCAAATAAACTAGGAGACAATCACATCGAGGGCACATCAAATAATGTACGTGAATATATATTTATTGAGACTTTTCACAGGCTAACCAGCATTAATCATTTTCAGTGAAACTCCTACACCTTTCTTTTTAGAATGTTAGGGCCTATTTGGCGCCTGTTTGAGTCCTTACCCCCACCCCAATGCTGATTAAACTTTAAACCAAGAAATTTCTCGTGCATATTTTGTAAGACATGCAAAACTTAATGATGTCTGCCCGTGGACAGTTGGCTTTATCTTTTGGGGCTCTTGTATATTAGCCCCATTTAAAAAAGTTTTCATCATATAAGTCCTATCAATGAATCAACTATTAAATATGCCCTATTAGTCTGAATTGAAAAATATATATGCCCAAAAGACCCCTAACATTTTAGAAACAACTAAACACTAAATATCTATCCAGGTTGCAACCACCACCTGCCGCCTCCATCACAACCTACCATTTCCACCACGACACTGCCGCCACAACCACCACTGCCACTCTTATCACCACTAATGCTAATATTTACTAAGAAGTTTAAAAGAAGAAAGAGATAGTGTTTGAAATAAATATATGCTACGAGTGTAGATATTTACTATCACAAAATAAAGAAAAATAAATAAAAAAGAAGTGAAACAAAACTTGCACTAAATGTAAATATTTACACTTACGACAGAACTTTTAAGAAGAGGAAGAATGGGGAGAATAACAAAAGAACAATTAACTCGCAATAAATATTTACTGTGACTAACCTACTAACGTAAGAAAATTTACTGAAAGTAAATATATATCGTCAATGTATATATTTACTATTACAATAAACTAACACTAACCTACATACCTGAAAATATTGTTATTCTCCATTTGTTCTTCATTTTCTTCCCTTCTTAGTGAATATGTACTTGGAGTGTAAATATTCACTTTTTGAGTTCAAAACTAAATATTAAAACTATAAGTAAATATTTACTTATAGTGCATGTCAATACAAGACAAAAAAAATAGTAGCTATAGGTAGCTTTCTCCGTTTCTATATTTCTCCATTTGTGTGAAATCACACACATCCACAACAATTTACATCACTTAAATGAAAAAAAGTAAGAAAGTTTGGTTGACCTCTAGAGAAAAGGAAAGAGCTGACCGGACAATTTTTTGCATTTGTGGATAGCTTTGTAGGAGCTACTAGATTTTGCGGATGAATGAGCTGTCCAGAGGTTTTTCAACACCCCCCCTTCCCCCTTTCTGGAAGCGGTGAAGTCGACTAAGAGGAGTAGAAGTGGACATTGCAGGTTTAATTATTGTGAGCTTCAGTAGCCTCCGTCCTCCAGCCCGCACTTTCCATTTTGTTTAGAGGTCAACCAAATCTGTTTATTTCTTTTTTGCGTTTCCCGTGTCTTGTAAGATACGTTTTTGTTTTTAATACGTAATCCCTAAAACTTTGAAATAAAGGTGTTGAGGTTTCATTGAAATTCTTATTAGGTAACAGGTTCACCTTTTAACAATTTCAGCATAAATTTATATGATATATATATATATATATATATATATTGTTTTACATGTAGGAGGCACATTTGTGTCATGCTGCTTATTTTAGAGAAGGCCATGTTGGTATATATATATATTGTTTTACATGTAGGAGGCACATTTGTGTCATGCTGCTTATTTTAGAGAAGGCCATGTTGGTACGTTCAATACATGTCTCGTGTGCGTATTCGTGTCTCAGTTATCCATATCTTCTCTAATAACTCGCAATCAGTAACAATAAAATAATATCTCAGTCTGGTGAAGTGCCCCCGTGTGTTTGTCAAAACACTCATTTTTGTTGATATTCCACAGAGTATGGAGATAACCTACTGATGGTTTCATAAACTATTTGCAGATGACTGTCAATTACATGAGTAGACAGAAGAACAACATGTTCATGCAGAGATATGGTTTTTCGTCACCTGTGGTAATTTCCACTCAGCTTTAGTCTTTTCCAAAAGCAGTATTATTTAATTTATTCTTTTTCCGTTATTCAGGTGTGCTGACAGCAATATAAATTTATTAAGGCTCATTTTATAGTTAAAATAAAAAATGAATCAGGTTATGTTTTTACAGGTGATTATTTCAAAATTGATTTAATATATAATTGTGCACCTTCAATATAAATGTGTGCGCATGTGCACGGTAGAGATACTTGTTGAAGGTTGCGCCTGGTTGCGAATGGACAAGATACTAAACACGAGGCACGAACAATTAGTTGACTTCAGATTGAGTATTTTGCTTTCATTAAATAAAATCAGAGTCTGAAATCACATTATGTTAGCATTCTTATCATGAAATCAGCGGAGGTATTGGTAATTGCAAAGGAGAAAATTAGGGCTTATGAAAAAAACGAAGGCTAGGTGAAGTATAAAAAGATGACTGTAACTCTTCCCCCTATTTCTGGCAACCCTAGGCCAAGAGTATGGCGGTCTTCCCTTTGTTGATCAGCACCCAGCTTTGAGGCACCAAGTTTCTCCTTTTGCCTAAAGTATGGTAGTCATGTCTGTCATGGTTCAGAGTATGGTAGTCATGGTTGTTCTTTCTCTGGTGATGCTCACCAAGCTTTGACCCATATTGGGGTGAATTGGCCAATGGAAAGGCGAGACGGAGACATGGGAGGGTCAGTTTCCGTTCTTGGCAAATGCAATCCTAAGAATAGTGGGACTCCTCCTAGTCTTTTAAAAGGTGTAGAAGGAGGTTTGGAAGGAAAGGCTATTGTGGGCAAAAGTGGTGGCACCTTTACGGACAGGAATTCCAGTATCATATTGGATCAGGTGCCTGTTGCATGACTCCAGAAGGTAAGCCTTTTGTGATGTTCAATTTGGAAGATGTCATTGAAGTGGTAGAGTTATGATATTAGTGTTCTAAAAAGCGTTAGGCGTGCCTAGGCAGTTTTAATTCTTTTATATAGTATATACATATAATATATATGTATTTATAATATTTAAGAGATGTATATATGTACGTATTTTTCATTAGAAATAATTTAAAGATATATTATATATACACAAGTCATTAAGTATATTGAAAAATACATGTCCCCAAAATTAAGTATCTAACCGAAGTTCGCACATATATACATAAATTGTATATACAACGTTGTTTTCTAGGTAGTTACATATAAGACGTAAAAACTCCTTCCCCCACACATGAAAAAGAAGATGAAAGAAAAAACCATGGCCAACCCATAAAATTCCATCTATACCGCCTCAATTCTCCCAGCCTGCCTTCGTCTAGGCGCCGCCCGGTCAGGCGGCTTGTGGCCAGGCCAATTTTTAGAACACTGAATATCTAGATGCTATGTTTTCGATAAACCTCTCTTTCATGTTATGAAGGAATTCTTGCAAACAAACTGGCGAAACTTTGGCAACTTGAAGCTGTTTTTGCTGAAGGGATTTATTTGTTTTTTTTAAGAACAATAAGGAAAAAACTTCATTTTTTGAGGTGGGGTGATGGTCTTTTGATTTTAGACCATTGATAGTGAAGCCATGACATCCAGATGTGAGTTGGGAATGCCAACACCCTAGCGATTTACGTATTTGTATGCATGTTCCGAAACAGTGTACACTTCCGTTCCAGTACACTAAAACTAGCAATCCTGTAACTATTTTCCTATTTTCCCCTAAATGTGTTTTCGTTTGAGAAAAAATATTAAAAAAATATAGTGGATTTATGACGCACTACAATCTAAAATAACAAATAGATTATAATGTACTACGATCTATTAACATATAGATTAATGGTTCAAGGAATTTTGAAAAAGTAGAGGATATACTTATTCGGCGTGTTTATCTAACTAATTCTCATATTTAAAATCTCAAATGTAAATAAAGTACTTGTTTGTCTTAAGAATATTGAAAGATATTTATTGTCACAAAGTTATGTATTATTATAACTTACTAATGACTCTAGTGTTTAAAAAGAGCCCAACTCGATTGAACAAAATGATCTACATAGGTCTACCCCCACCGTACGACATTTTAGAGGGTATGGTGTACCATGCACCTAAACAATCTGCGTTTTAGGTAACATTGGTTTGGGGATAGGGAATGGATGTAATACCTATTTAGGTAAGACTACCAGAGCTGAAGTTGCACTTGTGGTCATCCCATTTGTTGAGTAGGATAGCAATTGTCATTGAAAACCTTTGTTTTAAGATAGGATCACAACTTGCAAGAAAGGAGAGACCAACTTTTGCTAGATTATGTGCGGAAATTAATGTGGAAAGTGATCTACCTGATTGTGTGCCTATCTATTTAACTAATGGGGAATGGCATGGACAGGAAATCAAGTATGAATGGACTCCAGCTATCCGCACCTACTATAAAACATGTACACATCGAGAAGAAATTTGTGGAAAAGGCCAAAGATTAAACAAACTTGGAAGGAAAGAAGAGCAAATGCCAAGGAATCAAGTGGTAGGAAAGAATATGGTGGCCATACTTCAGAGTAGCAACACTGAACTCAAGTGGAGCTAAGTCGTCTTGAAGCTGGTTCAGTGGATCTGCCCTTAGCACGGTTGAATGATGATCTTGGGGAAGTTGATCAGCAACCAGCTCTTGAAAAAGACTATGGTGGTCATGCTTCAGAAGATCAAACCGCAGTTCAAATGCATGATGACCCTGGAAGAATTGATCATCCAACTCTTGATAAATATTTTATTTTCACAGGCATTTATGGGTTGAATGAGTGATAGTCTAGACAAGCTTTATGGAATAATCTAGTCAAAATGCTATATTGATGGGCGGTGAAGCTCCATGGATATGGATGAGGGACATTAATTAAGTCAGGAATGCAGAGGAAATATATGAAAGGTCTGGTATTGATTGGGAAGAATCAAATGACTTTAATGAGTGTATAAACAATCAAATATGGATAATTTTAGCAGTAGAGCCAGCAGTCTCACTGTTAAACTCTTAAAAGGGAAGATTAGAGGACTTTCAAGTTCAATTGTAGGACAAAGCTGATGTAAATAATGGGGGTATATTTGTAATTATCTTTCCATTTTCCCATATTACCTTTCTCAAAAGTACTTGTAGATATTATATAGATATTATTCCTTAGGGTGTGTTTGGAAGCCCTAATTTTCCATGCCTTGAAATTGGAAATTAAAATTTGAGTTCAAAATTTTTAAAACTTGAACTGAAAAATTTTCAATTCCAATTCCAAGGCATGAAATTGGGATTTCGAAACGCACCTTTAGGTATATTCTAGAGGAAAATATTCTCTCTGTATATTATGAAGCCTTTTTAGTCATTAGCCTCTCTAGGGTTTACTTGAAGGCTAAGGCTCCTTTTTGGCATGATGCAAGCTCCTTTTATTCATTGATTATCATATTGAGAGAGTATGGATTGGTTTGTGTGCTTTTCTTTTGGCGCCATTGACAAGTTATGCCACTTTGCTAAACTAACCCTAAACTATATTTGCAATTAATTAAGAGAAAGTAGACTTAGGTGGTATGGACATGTGTTGCGTAGACCAGTAGATGTCTCTATAACAAGAGGAAGATTGTTGGAAATAGAGGGTAAAAGAAAAAGAGGTCGCCCTAAGCTATCGTGGGAAGAAATTATTAGGAGAGACCTTAAGGAATTAAACTTGAATGATAATAATGCATATAATAGATTAGAATGGAAAAGGAGAATCCATGTGGCCGACCCTATATGATGGGATTAAGGCAAGGATAATGATGATGATGATGATTTGTTTTCAAACCCAAGAAAAAAAATTGCTTCAGCCCCTTTTGAACTCAAAGCCCACCCATTCCATATAACCAAATCCAAGTTCAGACTTACTTTACCCACCCAAGAAGCGGGTTTGTCTATAGGAACTGCAAAGCACAGGATTAGTCCCTTTAGCCTCTAGGGTTCTTAATTTCAACATGAATTGTAACTTGCCTCACTTTTCCGACTTACTTCTTGAGGACTGTCGATGTTGATGTCGACAAAATCACTGAATCTCTTGATCTCCTATCTCTGTTCCTTCATTGCGCCTCTAGCGAGTAGCTCGCTCATGGTTCAAAGTCTCGGTCGAGTCAACTCAGAATCGGTCAAGTTGACACGGAATCGGCGGGGGACGAGATGATATCGGGTCACGATTCAAAAAAATATAAAAAACGGCATATATCGTCTTGATTCTTCGATATATCGGTCGGTCCGAGATGAGGGGCCGATATATCGGCGGATGAAGAAATTAGGGCCGAATCTAAAAAATAAACTAACCTTTAGTCGCTGGAACCTCCTCTTATGCCACTTTTTGCCGCTTTCTCGCCGGAGGGGAAAACCCTAACTTGGTCAGTAGCTTCTCTCTCTCTCTTACTGTGCGTGGCTTTCATTTGTTGTAACTTTGCTGATAACTTGTTTTTTATGTTGCAACTGTGTGTGGCTTTCTCTCCGTAGTGTTTTAGTTTTAACCTTTTTTTTGTTTGCTTTAGTGTGAGTGAGCGTGGGTTTGCTTTAGCGCGTCTTTTTTTATAAAGAGAAATGTTTTTATCATTTAAGAGTGTTATTTTTTTTAATTTTAAAGAAGAATGTGCTATTAATAGTTTATCGTACGGGGAAAAAAATGAATTTGTATATTTTTTGTAAAAAAATATCATTTGCATATTTTCTTAAAAAAAAGTAACTCTAAATGTTATTTTTTTACAAGAGTTAATGTTTTTAGAAAAATAACAGTTGAGTTATTTTTTCTGAAAGGATGCAAATGTTATTTTTTTAGGGATCAATTACCAAAAAGTCTCGAGTTAACCCATACTCTTATTTTTAAAAGTCCGCGCCAGCGACACACAAAAATAATGGTAGAGTTATTTTTTTTTTAAAGGATGCAAATGTTTTCTTTAGTATAGTTATTTATTACAACATTAACATTTGAAAAATAACATATGAAAAATAACATTTGAAAAAACATTTTAGTATAGTTATTTTTTTAATAGAGTTATTTCTTATAAACTTTGAAAAAAATAACTCTGAGCAGAAATATGGTTCATATTGCTTTCCTTACCCTACTAAAAGAAATTACTCCTATCCAAATTCGTATGATTGATACCGCAACTGGATAGGGAGATGAAAATGACAACATATTGTAATCAGTTCTACTTATCTTCCATGTAAATTTTTCATAAAGTTCTATATGTCATTAAATTGTTTTTCAATATTATTATTGGTTTACTATGCAATATTGAATCTAACAACTCTGTCATGCTTTAGTATAACTAATTCTACAATGCAATGCATATTGAATGATGGGTTTGAATGTATCTCATTGGTCCACATTGTTATTTTATTTTATTTTATTTTTAAATTTGCTATATTTTTCTGGAATTTTTTGCGCTCTCTAAATAGCGTATCTTTGTGTATCGTCCGATACCGCGACCGAGTTGAAAATCGGGTGTTCGATTCCAGTACCGGTACCGATACCTAAACTTTGAATCATGAGCTCGTTAGATTGTTATAGAGTTGATTGGGGTCAACGACATAGGTGGTTCCATCTCGAGAGGCTTGCAACATTCCCCTCAAGGGTTGTCACAGGCGACAAGGGTAGCGATTTCCAGATGTGGTGAAAAACGCGTTGTGAACTCGGTTATCTCCCCCGCACAACCGTTTCACTCCTTGCTATACTCAAACACAATCTCATCGTCACTTTCATCTTCTTCGGGGGATTTGTCGATAATGGGCTGTGAACTCCATTAGTTGACGACCTTATCTTCCCCGTCTTTACTCTCAAGGGGCTGTTGTAGCGGTGGTGGGACACGGTCTCAACCATGGCTGCACGGAGTTCAGCCAAGAATTCATGGCGAGTAAGGCGACTCGCTCGCGACACTCATCCATTTTCCGGTGGCATTCCTTGTATTCAGCAGCCATGATGAATCCGATTCCGTAACCCTGAGCCTCATTGAACCAAATGAACCTTTCATCTCTCCGTAGTTTGATTCATGCCGATAGTCCTCGAAAACTTCATTGTAATAGTCGACGTTATTGGAATTGGCATATACAGCCTCTGTCACGAAATTCATACGAACCGCTCAAACTACTACACACTACCATGAGAACACACTACACATACCACGAGCGAACTGTCAATTTGTTGTAAACGTGGTGGAAGGCTCACACCTATTAAAATAACAGGTGGCCAACCCCCTACTAAAATAAAACAAGAGTCTCGTATGGCTCATTCTTAGCATCATTGTCGAAATTCAATTAATTATTAACCACCTATTATAACAAGCTATGCCAAATTTTAATCTTGAAATTACCATACCAAATAAAACCATTCAACATAAACCCATGCAGTAAATGATATAATCAATCACACCAATAAAGAATCTAAATGCAAAAATAAATAAAACTAAGTACCGAATAAACCATCGGTCACTTAAAATCCAATACAATCATTTGAGCTGAAATAAATAAAATTGAAGTAAATAAATCTGATAGAAAGGGCAACATGCCCAACAGTATCTCGAAAAAGGGAACCTAATCATATAGCAATAAGTGAAGTGGCTACTCCAAAATCTGCAAGCCTCTACATCAGTTGTAGCCATTGGCATCTCTGTGGCTGGACACCTAAAAGTTTTTGAAAAATAATTTGATATGGGTCAGAGCTCAAAACCTTTTAAAAACATTTGCAAGTAATTAAAGTGCATTAATAAATATGCAGTACAACCTTCCATATTTAAGCTAGTGTCGCATTCACATGAAATACTCCTCACCTTTTAACTATAGTGCGCACCTAACGTATGCTCTTAACCTTCCTAGTTATACTATCCCGCTTATCCAGTCTCATCAATAATCTCAATGTAAAGTATTACTGAACTGTGCCTCGAGTATTGTTTATCTTTGATTTATTAATCAGCTTCTTCTCTGCTTAATTAATTAATCATTATACCATTATTATTCATTCTCATAACCTTACTCCAGTTATTAATAATATTGCAATTCATGTCTTATGCCCGTATATAATTTTCTACCTCATTATATACGTATATACACATAGCAGTCTCGAGCTGTTCTCCCGAATGCATATAAATTTATTGTTCGTTATATTCTCTAATTCGTCCTTATAGATATTGACAGACACACACACACACACACACACACACAGACACACACACACACACACACACATATATACGTATATACAAATCACATCAAGTATGCATACATATACATCTCTCGCTATATAGGTATAACTGCAATCCCTCCGAGCGTTACCTCGCTGAATTGCAACCACCCCTCCGAGCATTACCCCGTTAGATGTAAATCTCTAGCATGCTATCAAGCTCCAGCAATGTCCACCACATTCTGGGCAATCGGGTCGGAACCTCACCACTGAACTCCAAAACGTAACGAAAACTGAAAGCGGTCATGGCCTTAAGTCCGTGGTCATAACCATACCACATTATTCCATGGGACTCCAACCCTACATAACATGGGCATGCACATACCTATAACCCTAGAGAAAGGTACTACCTCTGTTGTGATTCGCCAAAGTGACCTCCCACGGCGCACAACCTCCACCGATAGCATATCCGCTAGGATGGGTATGTTTCACACAATATCATACACACAGATATATCACATACATATACTGTCTCTAAACCCGTATATATTTTTAATCAATAACCAGTCTAACCATGCCCGTCACTCGTAGCACTAGCCTAAACTCTCGAGTGTCAATTCCCACTCTCATTATTAAATAATCCCTTATTTATTATTCTGAACACGTAACCATTCTCAACCAGCCCGTATACCTTTTTTACCAAATTTCCATCCCGAATTCGTTATTAAATTTCCTCGAGTACTATTCGTCCCAAATACTCTATACTTAACCCTGAATATAACCCAATCACCTTACGGTATTTTATAATATTCTAAAGTCATTTTCAGAAGTCCAAACTCTTTTACGGACATCCCAAACCAACCCGGAATGTCCCGGTTATCAAAACTCATTAAATCAAACAAACTGGGAAGCCGAACCGGTTCGGCCTGGGGAGCGAACTGGTTCACTCTTGCTGTCAAGCCCAAAATGACGTAGTTTCGTCCTGTGCGAAATCTGTCCATCATTTCTCCCATAATTCAATCCCAATCATCCTCTCCATCATCCTCCTACACTACCCAACCAATATAATTCATAAAGGAATATCTTTTATATATTTTTAACACCCAAAAATCATCTTAACCCAAAGGATTGAATTATTAATTATCCAATTATTCCATACTTTTAATTTTCAATGATTAACATCTTAAGATAACTTATTTTCGATTCAAGAACATAACTAACTATGATCAATCCTATAAATCTTTATCAAGATCCTACTTTTATCATTTGGGATTCATTCAACAATCTCATATACAAATTCACATTGCTTTTAATGGAATCAATTTCTCAAAAACCCCATTTATATGCGAATCCCCACCTAAAAATCAATTTTTCATTACTCCTACTATGATATGAATTGGAACTACTACATATATAATTAAGCAAGATAATTACTTGTTTTAAATTGTTTGTAGGGTCTGAATCTTCCTCCCGTGTGATGAATTAAAGCTAGGAGTCCCCGAAATTTCTCCCAATTTGGCCTCCTCTAGAGCTCTCTCTTGATTTTCCCCTTCTTTGTCTTCTCTTCCTTCTGTCTTAGGGTTTTTGAAATAACAAAGTGCTTGCCTCCCAACACTAATCCTATCATTTTTTAAGCCTAATGCCGAAATTAGGTTAATATGCTAGTATAAAATGACCCGAATACCCTTAAGTGAGTCCCCGCTAGTCTAAAATGCCCCCGGTACCTGATTGCAACCCCGGGTACCTAATTCTGACAATTTCAACCCATCCTGGATCATCCATGCACTCGAAATCACCATTCGAGTCACCTATCATCAATTTATTACCTTATTCCCAACATGACCCCACACGTGCGTTCCGAATAAGATCTTGTTGATCTGTCGCTTTTACCCACTTACAACGTAATATAAAATAATACAATTTCATGTACTTATCATACAAGTAAACATAATATTACATAAATATTAATCCATTTCTTGTTAATTAATAAATATTTAAAATTCACTTTGTTTCTCAAATTAATTAAATTAGTGTGACAAGTGTGATTTAGATATTCTAAAAAATACGGGGTGATACACAATCACATACAATCACGCTTATACTTGCACTCACATAAGAATCAACACACTTACTCTTTAAGAAAGAGGGTTTGGTATTAATGGTGTATGCACTTGGAACAAATCAAATATGATCAGGCTCTTGTGGGATGTAGCTAGAAGAAAAGAATCATTATGGGTTAAGGGGATTCACTCCTATATAATGAGGGAATAGCGTTTATGGCTGACCAATACATCAGAACATGCATCATAGGCTTGAAAAAACCTTAAAAAGCTTAGAGAGACCGCTAGGTGCTATATTTTACGGTATGGAATGAAGGAGGAAATAAAGTGTAAGAAAATTAAAGAAAAACGGGTCGACACAGATCTTATTATAGTATTCAGATTGCCGATGGTTTTACCGAGGTTAATACTGACATTTTTTAGCTGTAATGTGTGTCAAAATGTATATATTTGGTGTATATGGATAGGTCTATTATCTATCTTATTTGTTGTGTTTTATTTATATTGTTTAATGACGAAACTTATATTTGAGCCTTTATACTTGTCTAGGAAGCACGGCCACTTCTGATTCCAACACGTATTGGTGATACTCACCTGGCACGTGACCGACACTCGTTTTCTCGAGTCCTTAGTTTAAATATAAATTAACCTGTCTGTATTTGCAGTGTATATGTGTATTGCAATATATATTAAATTGGTGGCAATCATTTTGAGCTTCACCTTTAAGGAATATGCCCTAATGGCTCTTGACACTTGTATGCTTAATAATGTATAAGTATATTACAATATAAGTTTAATTGGTGGCTTCATTTTTGTCTTTACCCTTTAAGGAATATGCCCCAAATAACACTCAAACGGGGTCCAAGACTTGTTTGCACGTGTCTATATTTAATGTATTTTTTTAGGTTTTCCGTGTCGGCATGTTCTTGTCGTGTCTAGCACAACACCCGTGTCCGTGCTGCTAAGAATTGTTTTGAGATTATTTAGAAGGCTCACTCGCCTTTGTATTTTTACTTCTCGAGGATGTATAGGCATAAAATACACTCAACTAATGACTCTCCGCTTATTATCATTTACAAATTGGTTCAGAAGTTTGTACTTGAATAACAGCCAGGCGTTTATGATTCCATATTTGAGTACTGTTTTTGGCTCATTTATACTCCATCTTATGCTAAAATTTGTACTTGAATTAACACTCAGGCTTACCTGTCTTAAATGAATTTTACAGAATCCTTGGCACTTTAAACTTGACCTTGTATTTATTGGTGCTATCTTCTTTAAGTAAACATTGATATATGTGGCTTGAACACTGCAGAATCCTTGGGATGTCATTCCGTTTTCTGGCAATGCGAGGATTCATTTGGATTCCTTCTTGTCAGTGTTCAACATATCTGGCCTTCCAGACGAATATTATCATAACAGTATGGTTCATATACATTTTCTTCCAATCTCGGTCTACATTTGTCATTAATTACTTACTCAGACCTAGGATTTCTTTTATTATTTTATGTAAGATCCACGTATGAAACTTGTAGCAGGTCGCCTATCAAATGATGGTGATAAATTTGTTGATGGAGCGGTCTTAGCAGCTGCAAGAACATTGCCCACTTGGTCAGATGGGAATGTCCCTCCGATCCCAAGCACAGAAAGGAAAGCCGTGAAGGAGCTACAGGAAGAGTGCCATCAAATGCTTGCAGGGTTCACCACCACTTCTCAGGAAGACCAGAAAATTCTAGGTAAATGTTAAATAAATTAATTTTGATGGATTATGAATTATAGACTGATTCTTCTTAGTTAATTTACATTACATAAAACTGCTCTACAGTTTAATCTATGATTCTCCCAATTGCGGTAATTGCCCTTAATTGAATGCATTACGGATATGGTAAGTGATGGTTCTCCTAATGCCTCAAATTGATGAAAAGAAATGGTAGGCAGACTCTTTTGGAAAGATGATACTTTTCACCCTGTTCTAACACTAGATAATACTCGAGACCTGATTATATTTTATAGATAAAGCAGTTAATAAGCAGATTTGATTTAATTTCAATGACAATGGACAAGTGATCCAAAAGTTGGGCACTATTTAGTTGGATTAGCAGTTACACAAGTCAACATTGAATTGCTATCCCAATTACTTGAGTCCGTCGAGGGTTTGGTGGCCCTTTTTTTTATTTTATCAGGAAAATAACAATTTTTTTCTTCAAAATCAATATAAAAGGTACATAATATAAATGAGGATGGAGGACAAGGAGTCCACCTCAAAACATAAAACTTAAAACAGAAAAAACAGGCAGAAAGCTGGGGAAAACAACGGATAGAGAGAGCCAGCATAGCTCAGTTGACAAATTATCGGTCACCAGTTGTTCTCAATAGATGATACTTTGAAGCCATGAAATGCCTTAGCAATAGATGCTCAAAAAGACACAATATAACTTCACCTTCTCCCATAGCTCTCCCTTCCGTACATCCTTATCTAGCATTCCTTTACAATCAAGTCAATCATGCCATAGCCAAGACAATGCCTCCCCATAAACACTTGGGATGACTTCAATTACAATGTTGTAAAAATGTTGAATAACAGTTCATTTTTTGAAAAGCTAGATGCTTTCTTACTCTTGTGGTTTATGGAATCCAATTCTCATCCACCCAATTAAGAATTTAAATCCTTGGAAAAACAGAAAAGTAAGCTAACATATTGCCAAATCACCAGTTTCCATTTCCACTTTTTTTACTTCAACTTTATAGAAATGAACTGTTTTTCAATATTTCTTTGGATTTGTAATCAAAACGCACCCTTGGCTCTTTTCTTCTTTCTTGAGAAGGTTCATTGCACCACAAGAAATCAGGCCATGGCCCAGGTAAAGCGACCCCCTTAAGAAGGGGAAATCTAGAGATTTTGCAATGAAGTAAGATGTGGTCATATTCTCCTCTTCCTCCTTACAGAATATGCATCAATAAGGCGATATGTGAACGCATTTCTCTAAAAACTATTCAGAGACATTTGGAGCATTTGCAATGGAGTACGATGTGGTCATATTCTCCTTCTCCTCACCCTTACACAAGATGCATCAACTAAGGAGAAAATTTCATGCATGGCCTTTTTCTTTACTTTTCCCCATGTGATTTGGATGTTTGTCCTAGCCTATTTCGATTTACGTGTCAAATTTTGCAGGACTATAGCCTTAGTCCCTAAAGCGTCACAAGTAGCCATACAATATCGGAAAAAATCCTCAAAAGACATCATAAAAATCCTCAAAATTCTTGCAAATTTTGGCACCTGTGCACCCTAAATGTAATTGCCTAATTGGTTAAACCTAAGGGAAGAGAGACCAAATTACCTTTTGGTGTCCTAACATTGCAATGATTTGAACTTTTGGAAGTTTCCCAACCTTCTAAATTCTTTTGATGGTGGTATAACACTATTCATTCCTTCTCGGCTCGGAAGCACCTTTGTTACAAAATTAGATCCTACACGAAAAAAATAATTCTGGTGTGCGCGGATGATTTGTATTTCAAACTGTCATGTCCTTTCATCCTTTTTTTACATCTTTTGTTATGTTTGCCAACAGGTTCTATGCCAGAAGCTAGGAGAACGCTTGAAGCCGCAATCAAGTATGTATTCCTCATGTTAGCTTTATTGCCTCTAAAGCTTCTTCATTGGATGAGAACTGAGATCACAATTGACTTGTTATTTGTAGGTATAGACTGCACAGAAAATTATTTATAGAGAAGGTCATTCAGGCATTGGATATTTATCAAGACAGGATATTGTTCTAAGCATGGAATAATTTTTGTAGGTCGTCACACAGTTGTTTTGACTCGTGTGGTCTCATTAAAATGTGATTTAATATAATTTTAGAAATTGGGTATTAGTAGTATTACATTGATGTGGATTGCAGATTTTTATCTATCTTAACTATATCTAGGGACAAATTTACGTGACTAATTGAGCAAATGCCCTCTTGACTTATAGATAAATAAAAAAAATAGTTTTTTTTGGGTTTAGTCCCATGTCCAAAGTTTTGTTAGGCTTCGCTCTCATGTATTTTTTAAATTGTATTAAGTTCCATAACCACCAAAAACCTCCCTCAATCGCCTTGTAACTGTTTCTCTTTTTTTTTTTTTGCAGAGAATGACACTTGTTGTATAGTTGTTACAACAAGACAAATAACTAAAAAAATAAAAACATAGGAGTGGGTACAAATGAATCTTCAAAAGTGAGACTAAATACTTATGATCCGTGGGGAGGCTGTTAATTGTTATTTATACTAGTATTTTTTCAATATTTTTAGTTAAAGTAGGTAAGTTTGAAACATCAAATACTAAGTTTATATTTATTTGTTATTTATTATTTTTTTTACATTCCTAATTTTTGACATTGGACTTTAAAAATCAATTTATTATACTCCATTACATTTTCGTCACTAAAGATCATGTTTAGTGGCAAATTTTTTATATTTAGTGACGAAAATGCACAAAAGTCTATTAAAGTGATTAAAATATATTAAAGTTCAATATAAAAAAATTAAGAATAATGATATGGGTACCAAAATCTCTCCCAAAATCTCTTCCAAAAGTGATGTGGATTTCACTTATTTTTTCACTTACTCATTAAGTATTGCGTTGTGGAATGGGTCTCGCCAGGGCACAAAAAATGATTGCTTTTGAGGAATGTTTTGGAGGATTTATTTGGGACTACTCATAGCAGGATTCAAAAATTAACAATGTATTAAAGTAAAAAAAAAAACTCTTGATTTTCTGACATACTGCCATGTCTTGAGAAGTAAGGTACACACATAAACAACTTATTGAAGAGAAAGGTGACATAGTAGAACAAAGCGAGAGAGAATTAAAGTAGAGGGAATTTCATATCCTTCCAATGGATATCTAAACAATTGATACGATAATATCTATTAGACCCGGCAAATGGGCGGATGTGGGCGGGTTAGAAACGGTTTTGGGCGGGTCACAAGTGGGTTGATCCAAGGTTGCGGTTCGGATACAGTTTACTCGTTTTTTTTCTAGATGCTGTCAAAGAAAGACAGTTGGATTGGATAAAGAGAGTGAATGAAATCCTTTAAGAGAGAAAGGTATGAGAGATGAGGGAGAGAGAGAAAGGCTTAGAACCCTTATGTAGGTGGCTTTTGGGTTTCTCCTACATGACCCGCAAGTGATCCGAAAACGAACCACAATCAAACCGAGCTAACAGAACGTTAAACTCATATCTGACCCGCCGAAAAACTTTAATAAACCAACACCTTTTTTCTTGGGCGAGCTGTGGTTGGTTTTGGCCTTGGAAACCCATATTACAACCCCTAATATCTATACATTGCACATTCCTAACCAACTTCTGACTAACTTTCAACTGATTTGGTTATAACAACTCATCTAACTTAACCTCACATTATGAATTGATTAACTAACAAACAAAATCCAATGTCTGTGTGCATTCATATTGTTGATCATGACATTTCCTTTCGCTTTGAAAATCTTTGTCCTCGGGAAGAAAATTTGCAATTTCCCCACCCAGCAACAACTTAATTTATTTTGTCCAAAAGGATCTGCCTTGTCATCCATTTTACTTCTATGAACTTTTTAGCTTGTTGGGCAATACATGTTCGCAGTGTTAAACCTCCAATAACAAGGCCCATCATTTATGATGCAGTCTTACATCTTACACATCCTCGTCCAATTATTGGTGAGAGCACTCTTCTTTCTCTTTTTATCCTAGAATGTCAAATTCGTTACCTTTTCCAAGCTCTTGATAAATTTTAATACCAAAACAATCCATTTCATTGACATTTGGCAGCAGATGTAAGTTGCATTTTATACACGATTCCTAAGATTTTTGAACAATATGATAATCACGTCAATGGACATGTGAAAAGAGTAATTTTATTTACCTCCTTTCGACGCAAAGGATTCAGTCCCGCTGTTGAACGTTGCCGTCGAGTGTCGCCAGTGTGATTGCCTTATCAATTCTTTAAGGGAGAATTTGGCTTCTCTCTCCTTGCCTATAAACCTTTAGGTATGTGTTTTAATTGAGATAATTTCTAATGGACGAAATGCATCTATTTATAGGTGGGGAGATGGCCTGAATTCCAAAGATCAATTAATCTCAACCGTCTATCAAGGTTGAGATTACGTGGAATTTTAACTCCTTTTTTATTCTTTATTTCGTGTGGAATACGAACCATTTATACAGGATATAACATGTATTCTTTATTAAAAACAGATTAATACAAATCATATTTCGGGAAAGGAAATAAACCAAAGGTTTATTTAATAATTTTCTTACAGTCTCCCACTTGGTAGTTAGGTTAATCCATAAATATTTTTAACTGAGAATAATAAGGCGCGCATGATATGCTAAATCTTTCAATAATTGGTTTTCATAAGTGCCTTGGTTAGTCCAATAGTTAATAGGAGTCATGGCGGTCGCATATCATATGCAACATGATCCCTTTCATGTACTACATCATTGACAACCTTCTTAACTAGGCCATGTAATACCCCGTACTTTTGACTATATTTATTTTGAGGATTAATTAATTAAATGCGTATTAATTGGAAATTAATCCGGGTTATAAATACTAATGAGATGCGTATTGGTATTTGATTATGTGCATATATGATTATATATGTATTTGGTATTATAAAATTTGTCGTGAGATTTATATACGGCATTTTAGAAATTTTGTTGAGACGCGTGGGACCGCCGCGTCACGGTATAATATTTTGATAATAAAAGTGAATTTAAAATCTATAATCCGTATGGTCGTTTTGAGTGCGCCAACGCGTCCGGAAGGGTCGAGATAGTCAGAAAACACTAGCCGGGGGTATAGTTTGGGTCCCGGGGTATTTTTAGGCCATTCCGGCACCATAAAGGGTATTTTAGTAATTTGGTATTTTTGGGTAATTAAAAGTAACGAAAATTGAGAGTTGTAATCTGATAAGGAATTGACCCAACCAACCCTTATTAACCCAACAAGCTACGGAGGTTTATTAAATTAGGTTTTCATAAGTTTCCCCAAAGCAAACCCTAGCCACCATAGCCTTTTGGAGAAGAAAGCTTGGAGAAGAAGAGAGAGAGAGGAATTCTGCAGAAATTCTACACCGAATCCACACCAAATCCGGAATCAAACAAGGCAAGTGGTTTAACTATGTTTAATTTCAAAGGATGTTCTTTCCATGTTAGAAAATTGATGTTTTACAAATTGTTCTTGGAAGATAAATGAAAACCCATGTTAATTGGACTTAGAATTTGATTATTAAGGACCATTTGCACGTAGAATAGTATGGGACGAAATTATATGATGATTATACATGATTGGGTGAAACAAAAACGGATTTAATTTGATGAATTGAGGGTTTATAAATTAGGGTTCTTGTTCATGAATAATTTGGGGGGAAAGTTTAATATTTGCAAATTTGATGGATGATTAGGATGAGTTAATCCATAAAAACGTGATAGGATGTGGTTATTTTGTGTTTAGAATTGTTTAGATATCTTAAATCAATCATTGGGACGTATTTTGGAGAAGATTTGAGGAGTAAAAATGGTGAAAAACGATTTTTGGAAAATTCTGGGCCGAAACTGGCATCTCGTTAGAAGCAGCCCCCAGGTCGTTCGAACGAGCTCGTTCGAACGAGCTTCTAACGAGTTGACCAGTCGTTACTAACGAGTAGGAATTTCGTTCGATATCTCGTTCGAACGAGATATCGTTAGAAGGGACAGTTCGTCCGAACGAACTGGGATCTCGTTCGAACAGCCTCGTTCGAACGAGACTTCTAACGACCTGACAGTCCAAACTCGTTCGAAGCCTCGTTCGAACGAGACTTCTAACGAGTTGACAGTTTGGTCCTTTTTGGACTGTTTTGATTTTTGGAGTCCCGTAAACTTGTTCGAGGATATAGATGACTTTCCTTTACTGATGTGAGGTTAGATTTGGGACTTTTGGATTATTGAGAGGAGTAAACTATACACGAGAGTTATATTCAATGAACCATTTGGGTTGAGACGTGAGTGTCTACTACGATGTGAGGATGAATTATAGCGCGTATAATTACAAACCGGAATAGTACGAATTGTGATAATTATAGTTAGTACGAGAATGCGATATGTACTACGATTAAAATACGGTATTACTAAGACGTGTGTTTACTTAGTATTGGTATATGGATTGTGTGTATGACATACCTACCATACTTGCTATCACGGGAGGTTGCGTTCGCTTAGGACCCTCTAATCCTTGTGTGCCTACAGGGGGGATATAGACTGGTACCTTGATGAACATAGGTCATAGAAAGACTTATTGTGATATTAATAAGTCCGCTGACCATGGGAGCGTAGGTATGTGCGTGACCCATGTGATGGTGACTGTGTTCGCCTCCACTATTTGTGATTTGTGTTATCTGAACTATTCCTGAGAGATTCGGAATATGTGATCCTTATGTACGTGATGTACCGGGATGGATAGCAGAGTATGTGTGCACCATAGCTTAGATCGCGGGGTGCTTGTATCGTATATTTATGATGTGAATAATATACATTAAATTAATGGGAATCCTCATGTTAAGGTTGTAAAAATATTACGGTGTTATTTCGAGTATATAATGAGTTGACTGATAGTTATATCAATGGTAGGTTTAGTAACTGAGTTTACGTTAAACCCCTATTTAATTACGAGCGTTGTTATGTTAAATGGAACCGAGTAGAATGGGTAGGACCTTTGGCAGTCTAGCTAGTTATGTTGTCTGTTAGCTAGTAGTATGGGTCGTTATAGATGGGTACTTACGTTAGGAGTGCATAGTTAGACGAGAGGTGAGAATATCATGTGAGTGTACGTCCTAACATGTACTTTGCATTTAATGTTTTAAATGTTTTTAAAGCACTTGTAGGTTTTTAAAACATAACTCCACATTCGGGCTCTGACCCGTTTGCTTTTCAAATCTCTTTTTCTTTGTAAAACCATTTTAGGTGCCCAGCCACAAGGACACCAAGCATAGGATACTCATTCAGGTGACGAGCTGTAGCTGCTTGTGGAAGCTACAGGGATTTGCATGTAGACGCTTCTATCTCTTGGATTCCAGAGTCACTATCTATCAGTTGTAGGGCATGTTGCCCATTTCTATTTAGAGCATCTTTTACATTTCAGTTTTCAGACTTTAGCATGTTTTATTTCAGTTCAGTTTATTTATTTCAGTTATGGGATTGTAGTGAGGGGTTTCCTCCAGACTTTATTTACTCTATTTTGTGATGGTTATTCATTTTACTTCAGCCTGGTGAATGGTGTTATTTATTTCTTCATTTCATTTGTTGCATGTTAATCAGACTTAAATTAAAATTTGGCAACTTGCTTTTTAAATACTAGGTGGTTAGAAATAAAAAAAAAAATGTTTTCGACAGTGATGCTATTAACTGAGCCAACTTGGCATTTTGAATTAATTTTATAAAGGAGTAGCTACCCGGTATTTAATTAGTCGGGGTGTCACAGGCCATAATTATGAGGTTACTCAATAGTCCCATAATGTCTTGTAAAAGGCGATTTTCTGTTATAATTTATCCAATAATAATATGTGTACACAATGGAAAACATAATAGAATGTATGTACAAGTCTTATTAAGAGCTCAATACATGTCTAATATAGTCATAATAATAAATTATAAAAATGAAATAACTAGGAAATGTCTTCAAGACCCATGCTTTCAGTATGTCTCTGAATTGTCTTTGGAGATAGTCTTTTTGTAAAAATATCTGCAACCATTAGATCGATGCTTGTGTGTTCAATGATAACTTTTTCTCTTCTAACATCTTGCTTTAGTGAGAGATATTTAAGGTCCATGTGTTTGGATCCTTTAGATATCCGGTCATGCTTGGAGAAGAAGATTGCGGCTTCATTGTCACCGTAAATAGTAAAGGGCTTTGAAATGAAAGTCAAAGCTCTGAACTCAGAGACAAAATTCCACAACCATGCTTCTTGATTGGCAGCCTCATAACATGCCACAAATTCAGCCTCCATAGTAGATGTGTAGATCAATCCAGACTTCTGGCTTTTCCACGCTATTGCACCTCCAACTAGGAGATACACATAGCGTATAATATAATGTCAGTATTAGGACATCCACCAAAATCTGAATCTGAAAACCCCACCATCTGTAGATGATTTGATTTTTTATATGTGATCATGTGATTCCTTGTTCCCTTTAAGTATCTCGGTACTTTCTTTCCAGCTTTCCAATGAGCGATTCCTGGGTTACTCTGAAATTTACCCAGCATGCTAACATCGTGGCTAATGTCAGGTCGGGTGCAAACTTGTTCATACATCAAACTTCCCACAAGAGAAGCATAAGGATATTTTCCATTTCTTTACGTTCCAAGTCATTCTGCGGACATGGCCTAAGATCAAGCTTGTCTCCGTTCTGCAATGGAACAACACTAGAAGAACATGCCATCATGCCAACTCTTTCTAGAACTTTGTCAATATATGCTTTCTGAGACATTCACAAAATTTCAAGTGACCTATCACGGAATATTTCAATTCCTATCACATAGGAAGCCTCACCTATATCTTTCATTTAAAAATTCTTAGAGAGATGATTCTTAGTCTCATGTAATAGACCAAGATAGTTGCTAGCTAGTAATATGTGATCAACATACAATATCAAAAATATGAAATTACTCCCACTGATCTTGAGGTATATACATGGATCAACTAAGTTTTCTTTGAAACCAAAGTCGGTAATGATTTCATCAAACTTTAGATACCATTTCCTCGAAGCTTGTTTCAGTCCATATATTGATTTCTTAAGTTTGCAGACCATGTGTTCTTGACATTCGATTATGAAGCCTTCAGGTTGACGCATTTAGACTTCTTCTTGTAAGTCTCCATTGGGAAAGGCTATTTTCACATCCATTTGATGTAACTCGAGGTCATAATGAGCTATTAATGCCATGATAATTCTTATAGAATCCTTCCTAGAAGATGGGAAAAAGTCTCGGTATAGTCGATACATTCTTTCTGATTAAAACCTCTGGCACAAGTCGAGCTTTATGTCACTCAATATTGCCATTGCAGTCGCGCTTAGTCTTAAAGACCCACTTACACCTGACTGGATTGTGTCCTATTGTCAATTGAACAACGTCCCAAAGTTGATTTTCAGCCATAGATTTTAGTTCATCCTTCATAGAATCAATCCATTTGCTACAATTAAAATCTTTAATGGATTGTGAATATGAAATCGGATCTTTAGTTATCCCAACATCAGATTCTACATAATAAAGCACGTAGTCATCGAAAATAGCAGATCTCCTCTGACGATGAGACCTTCGTAATGCTGGTTCCTCAATTGCTTCATTAATAGGTTCATTGACGATAATTTCATCATGGAGTTGTTGATCATTTATTTGGCGTTCCTCATTGCCTAATGGTTCAACAATGGTGGAATTCCCAACAACTTGCGAAATTAAGGGTAAAATGGATATTTACCTTAATTTTCCGAATGATCTCATCATTAATTTTAGTACTCCCACTGATTTCGCCATTCTCATAGAATCTGGCATTGTCTGTTTCAACAATTCTCGTACTATGGTTAGGATAATAAAACCTATATCCTCTTAACTTCTATGGGTAACCTATAAAGTAACCACTGACCGTTTTGAAGTCCAATTTCTTTTCATGTGGGTTATAAATTCTAGCCTCAACTGGGTATCCCTAAATTTGGAGATGTTTTAATCTAGGTTCCCAACCTTTCCACAGCTCAAAGGGTGTCTTTGAAACTACCTTACTAGGAACCCTATTTAATATATAAACAGATGTGCGTAGAGCACCCATCCACAAGGATTTAGGTAAATTGGCATGACTCATCATAGACTGAACCATTTCCATATATGTACGATTTTTCCTTTCAGCTATACCATTCTGCCGTGGAGAACCAGACGTTGTGTATTTAGCGATAATTCCAAGCTTTTGGAGAAGTTTTGCAAAAGGTCCAGGATGATGTCCTGTTTCGTCATACCTTCCATAAAACTCACCACCTCTATTCGAGCTTATGATTTTCATTTTTCTATCTTGTTGCCTTTTGACTTCAGTGATGAACACTTGTACAACGTCCACAGACTAAGATTTGTCATGCAAAAATATATACAACAATAACGTGAATAATCATCGATAAAAAGTAATGAAATACTTCTCCCTTACAAAGGTTGGAATGTCGAAGGGTCCACAAATATCTGTATGTATGATTTCAAGAAGCCGTGTATTTCTTGTGGCTCCTTTCTTTGTGTGTTTTGTTGTTTTTCCCTTAATATAATCCACACATGCTTTATGATTGGTAAAATCAAGATTCGGAAGAATTTCATCTTTTACCAATCGTTTTATTCTTTCATTGGATATATGTCCCAACCTTTTATGCCATAAGAAATAAGAGTCGTTTTTAGACTTACGTTTTGTTTCAACATTAGAATGCAGTGTGAGATGAGTTTCAACAAATTGACTATCAAGATGAAATTGATAAAGACCATAAATTAAAATTGTAGAACAAAATGATTTGAGTTCAAAAAACAAATTAAAACAACCATCTCCATGATGAACTGAATAACCATCTTGATCAAGTTTACTAACTGAAACTAAATTTTGGGAAATGGAAGGAACATACAGAGTTTGAAATAAATCTAAATGATATCCATTCTTCAAAATGAGACAATAAGTGTCAATGGCTTCAACTTGGGTTTTGTCTCGATTTCCCATGAACAATTTTTTTTCACTTGGGCTTATGATTTAGGTCGTAAGGAAGCCCTGCATTAAGTTGGAAACGTGAACGTTAGCACTAGAATCAAGCCACCACGTTTTAGAAAAAACATAAGTAATATTTTATTCAAAAAATCTTACAAAACCCATAGTATTACATTTCTTTTCAAACCATTCTTTACGTTTAGTGTAGTCTTTCTGAAGGTGTCTAGGTTTCTTACAAAATTTTCACATGCTGTCATCCTTCTTTTCCTTCTTCACATTGGATTGATTAGCATCATTATTTCTGGGTGGTGCTCTTTTATGGCTTGCATTCTGCCTTTTCCCAACTTTAGACGTTCCAGCTCCGTGGATAAAATGTGCAACCTTTATACCTTATTTGTTCAGCCTAGCCTCCTTTCGAACCAGTTTGTTAGCCAACTCATTCCCACCCACTTATCCTTAATGGCATTATAGTTGAGATGTGAAGGTCCATAATGAGTAGGTAAAGAATTCAGGATAAATTGGACAAGAAATGAATCATTCACTGTCATTCTCAAATTCTTTAGCTTAGCAGCAAGATTCATCATCTCAATGACATGATCATGCATTGAGCGCGTGCCATCAAACTTCATGGTTATAAGATCTGCCATTAGTTTCCTAGTAACGGATTTATCTGCAGTCTTAAACCTTTCTTCTATTGCTTTCATGTAATTCTTAGAATTCTCAGGTGTAGGAAATGATGTTTTGATATTCATTGCAATTGTCATTCGCATAAACATTATGTTCAATCTGTCAGACTTTTCCCAAGCTTTATGGAGAGCCTTTTCCTCATCAGTACTTTTTTCTATAAGTGTAACTGGGTTTTCAATGTGAAACGCCAGATCCAAGTCAAGTACCCCAAAAGTGAACTCAACTTGCTCTTTCCATTTTGAGAAGTTGGTTCCCGTGAGAATAGGGATAAATGATGTATACGAAGTCAATTGAGCAGGAAAGGGGGGCTGCAATTTTACAGATACAATAAATTTAATAAGGCTTTAAACATAATTAACACGTACCTAAGAAATATTACGACTTGAACAAAAAATATGCCCATGTGGTTAGTCATCATAAATTTAACGTAATGCCATTAAGGGTCGTAATATTTACATGCATAATTGAGTGATGCTACTATTTAATTGAATTAGGTATCTGTGGATATCCTTGGTTCAAACATGTACATACACTTCTTAATTGTGTATTCAACATATGATTATAGTATACATGTGGGAAACAAAATGCTACATGTTAAATAAACAAATTTAAACATTATAATGGGAATAAATGGCTAATTTGGAATGAGTAATAATAAGTATCACGGTGGTGATACCTAACTTTAATAATGCAATTGCATTCATTTAATAAATTAATATGAATACTTATGCATATTTTATCATAAAATTCCAAAGCAATAGAATTGCATAGTTTTAAATTCTTGAAAAGAAAAATTATATAATCTAGGATATGATAAGTCTAGAATTACAAAATCTTAGAGTCATAATTTTCGAGAATTTGAAAATTCGTAATTTCTAAAAGTCATATAATTTTTGAGAATTTTAAAAGGCATAACTATAAGAATTCTAAAAGACATGGTAGCAGAAATGAATGAATTCTAAGGGACATAATTGTAATAGTCATATGAATTCTAGCAGACATGAATAAGAATTTTAAGATTCATGAATACTAATAGTCATAAGAATTCTAATAAACATAATTTCCAGCAAGTGGCCAAGCCTCGTCCGACGAAAAATTAACTATTATAATACAGGAACTGTTTTATCATAATACATAAACTGTCTTAATATCCACGAAAATAACTGTTATAGTTTCAAAGAATTAGGAAGAACACATGATACATAAGTTATAGTTTTCATGAAAACAAAAAAAATATAGTTTAAGAAGAAATTGTTATTATACAACAATAAGCAACAACATCATTATCTATTTTAATGGAAACTCATATGTTCTTAACATCAGCTCTAATACCACATGTAAGTTATATTTTATACATGATTCCTAAGATCTTTGAACAATATGATAATCATGTGAAAAGAGTAATTTTATTTACCTCCTTTAGACGCTATGGATTCAGTCCCGCTGCTGAACGTCACCGTCGAGTGTCGCCGGTGTGATCGCCTTAACAATCCTTTAAGGGAGAATTTGGATTCTCCCACCTTTCCTATAAACTTTTAGGTATGTGTTTTAATTGGAACGATTTCTAATGGGCGAAATGCATCTATTTATAGGTGGAGAGAGAACCTGAAATCCTAAGGTCAATTAATCTCAACTGTCCATCAAGGTTGAGATTAAGTGAAATTTTAACTCCTTTTTTATTCTTTATTTTTATGTGGAATACGAACCATTTATACATGATATAACATGTATTCTTTATTGAAAACGAATTAATAAAGACCATGTTTCGGGGAAGGAAATAAACCAAAGGCTTATTTAATAGTTTCCTTAAAGCAAAAGAGACTGAAACTAACCTCATAAACAACCATTTTAGTTTTATGCATTTCTTCTTATATACAGGAGTTTTGATCTTAAATTTGCTTAAGTTCCCATTTATAATTTCTTTTTTTTCCCCAAAATAAAACATTATATTAATCACTGCTAGGGCTCGGTATCGGTCGGTTTGATTGATAACTAGAATATACCAATAATAAGACAGTTTTGATTTGTTCAAACCAAAATTATCAATTTAACCACTCGGTACAATTTACCTTATTGAATTAACAAAAAAGTTCAAATTTATAAGGGTCTGCTCATTACAACTTACCAAACTTAAATCTGACCTGTCAAATTTTTTTAATAAAATCAAACCAAAAAAGAAAACTAGAATTTCATCATTAGTTTAGTCAAATTAATTGATCGATAACAACAATGATCACCAAAATTTAATGCTAAAACAATTAGCCCTCTCATTAAAAGATGCCTACTTAATTGTAAAAATAGTACATGGAAGGCGTGTGTATATATAGGCAATGATATGAGTAACATCTCCTTTCTAAATCAATGTGGAACTTTTGCCAATTCACCAAATGCCTTTACCTTAAGGCACTTTACCTGATGCCCTTATCAAGAGCATAAGCTCATGTGCGCTTCACCAAATGCCTTCAAAAAATTCTTGAACTTTTATTTATTTGCGATAACTAATGCCCCCACACATTTGTTGAACACACAACCTTTTATTTGTTTACCATACAACTTTTTTTTATTTGCAATAATTAATGCCCATATTTTTTAAAGCCTCAAATTCTTTAACTTTTCATTAATCACATTGGCTTATTATAATTTTCATTTTACCCACGTAATACATTTTAATATTATTTCCATATTTTCATCCAATCAGTGGTAGAAATCAACAAATATGTTTACATTTGATAATTCAATCATATTAATCGATATATTGCAGCGGTATTTTCCGTGTACTCAAAGCTATAATTCAAATAATTTTATATTTAGTCAAATTTGTTTTTTTTGCTTTTTTTTTTTTGCTTTTGATTATGATAGATTCAAAGAAAAATTACACGACTTATTAAGTTAGGTATATTACATCACAATATATTTGGTACATTACTACTGTATTTTTGGTATTTCAAAAGCGACAATTTTGGTAAATAGATTTTTAAAATGGTTAAACGAAAACCAACCACAAAAAAATCAGTAATTTTGATTTTGATAATTTCGATTTTTGTTAAGTAAAAAATATAAACCATTACCACTTTTTTTCCGGCACAAAACGGTGCGATACAAATTTTTACCGTACCTCGAACACCCCTAATAACTTCATACAAGTTTAATCTTTGTCTATATACATTCATGCCCATTACCAATCATATCAAAACTAAGAGCATTATAGATTAAAGTCGATGCAATATAAACAAAAACATCAAGACCCGGGTTTCCTGTTGCAAAAGAGGCAAAAATATTCGCAACACTATTAGCTTCCCGATAGAAAAAGGACATCCATACACGGTCAAAACACCGCACTAGATCAACTCATTCCCTGGGTAGCTCCTGGAGGTACTAGCTGGAAGAACAACCCCTTCAACACATTAGTAGGTCAACATATCATCCATTTCAATATGAATATTACTTAACCTTTTAATCTAGCAAGTTTTAATCCATAACTTATAGTCCACATTTTAGCCTTATCATTATTAATACTCTCGATATTTTTAGCGAAACCCAACATAAGTTGACTAGAATTATTTCTAATAACCCCGCATATCTCAACATTAAAAGAAGATTTATTAGCAGATCCATCCGTGTTAAGTTTATATGTATATGACGAAGGGTGCCACTTAAAAAAAATCTAACCTTTCTAAAGTTGCTCAAATTATTGTTATCAGGTTGGGTAATTCTATGCTCATTTAAAATTTTAATTTTTTTTACCTAATCATATATTATTAAATTGGCTCATTTATAAACATAACTGAGTTATGTACATGCCAAACATTCCACAAGGAAAAAAAAATTCAGTTAATTTTTTATCATGCGTAGTGTTATAAGATAACACTGGTACCGAGTTTATTAAATTTAGGACATTCTTTGGTAAACTAATGAGATCGAGGTTAATATTGTTGAAGCCAACGCAGTTCTTGAAAAAACCTAAATTCTTATCTTTTTGCCCCACAAAGTAACTAGTTTTATTTTTATTATTTTTATTTTTTTTATTTTATAATATGACGTTTATACAAAATATCAACAATGGGGAGTGGGAATTTGACTTGATTTCATAGTTCACACAGTAGCCCTCTTCTTTGGACACAAAACAACTAATTTTTTCTTTGGGTAGACTCCTTATTTGGCTCCTCATATTTAGTGGGATGTGTTCCATGGGGAAGTCAATACACCATTAATGGATGTTGGTTTGTGTTGGTATTATATATACCAAAGTGAAGGAAACAAAGAAACCATCCAGGATAAAAACAACGAGTGTTTAAAAGAGTGAGTATTTGTATTTTTCATTGGAGAGAAAAATTGTGAGTTTGTGGTATTTTTTCTTTTGAGAGAAAAATGTGAGCATTTATGAGTGATTTGAAATCCTCACTCTTGATTTTTAGTGAAGAAATAGAGACCACCATCACCTGTGGACGTAGGTATAATTTGTCGAACCACGTATATCGTTGTCTTGTGTGTTGTGTGATTTTTTCTTGCAATTATTTTTCTCACTATTGCATATTAATTCATTCCATTCTTGATCAATTATTGTGATCCTCCTGTAAAGGATTGAAAAAGCTTGAGTGTTAAGTTTCTTTCCCTAAAAAACTAGTATAAGAGCTTTGGTATCAAATAATTTATGGCATCCTTGTCTTGAAGCTATTTTGTGTAATACCCCGTATTTTTATGACTTTTTAATTTTGAGGATTTATTAAATTTAATTAGAGATATTAAATTAATATTAATCCGAAAAATCATTTAAATACTTACTAGCGTGATGAGAGTTGGTAATTATTTTGTTATAAGTTACTTTATGGGTAAAGTAAGTGGTGTAATTATGATTAGTAAAATTATCACGAGAATCTAATTTGATAATTTTGGAAATTTATCGAGACGCGCTTGTGTCGTGTCCGGATTAAATTTTGGACTATTAAAAGTAAATAAATTATAAGTCACCCATATGGTCATTTTGAGTACGTCAATGTGTCCGGAAGGATCGAGATAGTCAAAATAATGTACCCGGGGTTTAGTTTGGGTCCCGGGGCGTTTTTAGGCTTAATTAACACCCCGGGAGGGCGTTTTGGACATTTTACATTTTTAGGCATGAAAACCCACGAAAATTCTAAGGGTATATCAGATGGTAAGAGTCATCTTCTAGGGTTAGAATCACCATAAACCAAAGACGGCTATAAGAGAGGAAGAGGAGAGGCTTTCCAAGGAGTTCTAAGCCAAGAACTCCACCGTTTGCACCGCCGTTGCCGCCAAGCGATAGATCGTGCAACGAGGATCACAACCACACGAATCTCTCCACAAATTTGGACCAAGAATTCTCAGAAAAGTATCTATCTTGCTCTATTTCAGTTAATGCTCCAATAATATTAGCCAAGGATGGATTATGACTAGTTTGTGTGAAAGAAAAACCTATTTGGAGATTTGAATTCGCATGTTGTATGAGTAATAGATGTATTCTGGAAACCCAATTCATATGTACAGATTGAACCACGAAATTACAGTAAATAAAGAGTATGAAATCTGGTAAAAGAATGGGAATAAACTAAACAAAAGAAATATTAGGGTTCTTGATGTTTTTAAGGATTACGCCCTTTTAATTCGTTATTCATGATGAAAATCCTCATGCTTGACGTAGGAAATCACTTATTTGAGGTTATAATACTTGTAGTATAAATTATTGGGAGTTTGGTAGTCAAATATATCGTTTTGGATGATTTTGGAAGAGGAAACCCGTAACTGGAAATTCTGCAGATTTGCGATACCCACTTGATCGATCGATCGACCCTAGAGCATCGATCAATCGATGATTCGATCGATCGAATACCTGCCATCGATCGATCGACCTCTCCTGTATAACTCATATTCCCTTTTTAATAGGTCGTTCTAACTTAAATGATTAGACATTCTTGGATATTAATGTGAAAACATTTTGGGACATAAAGAAGACCATTTCACCGGGGGGGGGGGGGGTGTTTTACATATAAGGGACAATGGGAATAGGTGTTAAAGGGCGAGACTCGTAAAGAAGTTACGTTGTAAAATAAATGAGTACCTACTGAAATTACATTTGGAGAGATAGGAATCCATGAGTGTTACGTAGTAAATTGGAATAATCCCACAAATAAGAATAAGAGACAAACCGTTATACGTGATTATCTAATAATGAGTAATAAGGATAAATATCATAATTATGGGTCGTGAGAGTGTACCTAATTTTGATATGGGAATAGTGGTATACATATATGACTGTGTTTATGCATATACTATATACGTGTAAAAATCATCCTTGCGCTACTTGCTATCTCGGAGATTACCGCGCTGGGATAGTCTTATCTCGATGGGACCTTTATGGGGGATATTGACTCGTGCCCCAGAAGATAGGAATCCTTGGTACAGGCTATCGGATCGATAGTCAGACGGTCCTAAGAGATGTGAGGGTATGTGCTGACCTCTTAGTGACTTGGAACTATGCTTCGCCTCAATTTGTATGTGTTTTGTGTTAATACTGTTCGAGAGTGGTTCCTAACTTGTATTTCCCTTAGTACGAGTGATACGGGGATTGGATAGCAGAGTATGCCCGGACCATAAATTTTATATGGGGTGCCGTTAGAATATATATATTATATGAGTATTTAATATATATATTTGAACCTGGAATTTGGGAACTACCTACTGTGACTATGGTAAGTAAGAAATGAATAATTATTTCAACTTGGGAACAAGTGTTTGAAAAGTATGATGCGTTATTAAGAAACCTTATAATTAAATGAGGTTATGTGAGAAATTTTCTTTTAAAATTAAATTCCTTAAGAACTAGAAATTGTCGGCTTGAGACCTTGTGAGTAACTTAAGATAAGCTAAACTGTTGGGATAAATAGTGCGGTAGGTGTGCACATCAGAAGAGAGGTGGGAATTTCTCAAGAGAGTGCCGCACACTAATATGATTGTTGCATTAGCCGGTAAGCATTTTAAATACTTGCTAAACTAATTTTTAAACTGTTTTACAATCAGGCTTTGACCCGTTTCCTATTTTCTTTTCTCTCTTGTATATATATGTATATATTACAGGTGCCCAGCCACAGGGGCGTCTTACATAGGATCCTTTGGAAGGAACGCGCTGCAGCTTAGGTGGGAGTTGCAGGCCTCTTGCTTAGACGACCTCATTATTGATTCCACTTCTAGCACTATTTTATTCAGTTGGGCATGTGTCGCCCTTTTTCCATTATTCAGTTGTTTTATCAAAGATTGTGATTCGTTTATTTCCAGTATTTACACTTTGGAAATTATTACTGTCAGGATGTTTTCCTTTAAGTTTTAAAGTTGGAGTTAATTAGTTGAATGTTTAATTATTTGGATTGTTTGTTCCAGTATAGTTGTTGGATGATTCTTTATTTATGAATTATGTAAAGTTTTAAATATTGGTTTTTAATTAAATTTGGAAATTGATGTCATAAAAAAATGGTTTTGACACTTAGCTTAATTATTTAGGGTGTTTAATTGGAAAAGTTATTTTTGCGACAGTGATGCTAAGAATGAACCAACCGTTCACCTTGATTATAATTTAATAAATGACTGATCACGCGGTATTTAATTACGCGGGGTGTCACATTTTGAAGAAAAAATTCAAAGTGATTTTCCCCCCAAAATTGAAGCTGTTAATTTTTTTAAGTGAGATGGAAGTGAGTTCTCCGAATTTGAAATATACAAAGGTACCTGCCCCATCAAGTTTCAATATTAGAAAGTTTTTTGGCAAGATTAATTTCGAGATTTGGAAAACTCAAGTCCGAGACTTGCTTGCTGAAGACAAGTTGCACAAGGCATTAAGGGAAAAATCCATTACATGAAGGAAGGTGATTGGGAGGATTATGATTTTGAGGCATGTAGAGATATTCGATTGTGGTTGCCTCCAGAAATCATTTACAATGTGCGAAAGGAGACATCAACCACGACTTTGTGGGATAAGTTAGTGAAGCTCTATTTGACAAAAACACTCACTAGAAATTTTTATTAAAGAAGAGGCTCTAAAGATTTCAGATGGAGCAAGGAAAATATATGAACGATCATAATAATAATTTTAATAACTTAATTACTAATATGTTAAATATGGATGAGAAGATTGAGGAGAAAGATAAGGCACTTCTACTATTGAGTTCTTTATCCGACTCGTATGAACACATAATTGATACGTTATTGCGTAGGAAATATTCTATATCTTTTAAAGATGTATGACGAGGCTCATCTATAGAAACTTTTGAAAGAAAGAAACTAGTGCGAAGGTGCAAGTTGTTGGTATGATTGTGAGGGGAAGAAATGAAGAAAGGAAACATGGGAAACAAATAGGACGTTATAATTTTAATTCCACGAAGAATAACGTTGAATGTTATAGGTGTAATGAGAAAAATCAGATTGAATAGTATTATCCTTAGCTCGTAGCTCGAAAGTAGAAAAAGGTGGAAAAATTAGAGGCATCTTCAATTGCGCAAGTAGCTACGTTAGATAAAAAAAACCACCAGGAAGTATTGTCGATGACTTTAGATAATTATTTGTCCGAAGGATGGTTACTTGATTTAGGTGCTTTGTGCTAAATGTGTGTGAATAGGGACTAGTTCACCACATATATGGAGGTGAACGGTGTAAATGTTTTGATGGGCAATAACATCGCTTGCAAGACAGTCAACGTCTATACCATTCAGATTGCTTTGCTTGACGATGCTATGAGGACGTTAATAGAAGATAGACACGTCCCTAATCTTCGAAAAAGCTTGATTTCATTAGGATTCCTAGAGGTGAATAACTATATAAATTTAGCCAATAACGGAATTTTAAGCGTGTGTAGCGTTGATCGGGTTATTATGAATGGGTAGCAATATAGTAACTTGTATTCCCATGAAGGGAATACTATTTCAAGTGGAGTTGCAGTTTCCCAAGTAGAGGATAAGGGGTTGATTGCAAGAATATTATGGAATATACGATTGGGACAAACGAGAGACAATGGATTGTCTATCTTGAGCAAGAATGACTTGCTTAGAGGGGATACATTTAGCAAGTTGAATTTTTGAGAGCATTGCATATTTGGAAAGTAGTACAGGGTGAATTTTGGTACGACTATTCATCGTACTAAGGTCACTTTGGATTACATCCATTATGATGTATGGGGTACCTCTAGAGTTGATTCTAATGATAATAGTGTACGCTATAAGGCTATATTGGTAGCTAAAGGGTATGCACAATTGGAAGGTGTGGGTTACAATGAAGTTTTATTTCCGATCATTAAGCATTGTTCCATCCAAACCTTGTTTCTTATAGTGGTGCAGAGCTCGAGCAACTAGATGTCAGGATTGCATTCTTTCATGGATACTTGGAGGATGACATTTATATGTCACAACCCAAAGGATTCAAGGTTGATGGTAAGGAGAATCACGTCTCAAGACTAAATAAATCGTTGTATGGGCTTGAATAATCGCCTAAACAATGGTATAAGAGGTTTGGTGCATTCAGATGAGTCAAAAGTATACATGTAGTGATTACGATCACTGCATATATTTTAAGGAGCTAATGGATGGGTCTTTCATTCATCTTCTCCTATATGTGGATGATATGATCATTGTTGCTAAGAGCATGGTGGATATTGACACGTTAAAATATCAATTGAGTAAGGAATTTGAAATGAAAGACTTGGGTGGAGACAAGAAAATATTAGGGATTGAGATTTCTTGGTAAAGACAAAAGGGGAGTTTGTGTCTCTCTAGGAGAAAATATTTGAGGAAGGTGGTCACACGTTTTGGAGTGCAAAATTCAAAGCTGGTGAGTACCCCGTTAACTTCACACTTTAAACTTTCAGGGACTATGTATTTGAGTATCGAAGAGGATAATGAGTTTATATCTCAGGTTCCTTATGTGAGTGTTGTTGGTAGCTTAATGTTTTCTATGGTATGCACTTATCCTCATATTTCTCATGCAGTCAACATGGTAAGCTGATACATTAAAAATATAGGCAAACAACATTGGTATGCCGTGAAGTGGATTTTACGATACCTTTTAGGTTCCTTGGTTGTGAGACTAGTGTACTAGAAGTTTGATCAATATCAATTATGTGGTTACGTTAATTCTTATTATTCCGTGAAGTGGATTTACTTTGGTCTATGGTCCAGTCAGTTGGAGGTGTATGTTACAGTTAATAATGGCTTTGTTTATTACGAAGGCGAAGTATATAGTAGTGGCAGAGGCATTGAATGAGGCTATATGGATCCAACGTTTAATTGGTGAATTTATTATCACTCAAGAGAGTGTAAAGGTACATTGTTATAGCCATAATGCAATTTACTTGGCAAAAAACCAAGTTCATCATGGAAGGTTCGAGCAAATTGACATCCATTTTCATTTCATCAGGGATATTATCAAAGAGGGTGAATTTCTTCTACATACGATTAACAGAACGGATAATTCAACAAGCATGATGGAAAAAGTGGCACCATGTGTCAAGTTTGAGAATTTCTCAAACATGATCAATATCCTACATTGTTGATAACCTTCGGGGTGGTTTGTGACGATGGTAATATCTTTCCAAAAAGGGGAATTAATAATGTTATGCCAAAATGGAAGATCAAGAGTGGAGAGTATGAAATTCTTTCCAAATTGGATATTTGTGAGGATTTGACTTATTTTCATAACTCATATAGTATCCCTATTATTTTGACACAATGCAACTAATTTTTTCTTTGAATAAACTCCTTGTTTGGCTATCTATGTTTGGTGGAATGTGTTCCATGGGGAAATCAATACACCATTAATAAATGTTAGTGTGTATTGGTATTGTATATACCAAAGCTAAGGAATTAAATAAATATGTAGACAACCCATTATTATACCCCACACTCTTCCATAGGGTCCAAACAAATTCCCTTTAAATCAAGGACCTCGGGTCCTCCTTCAAACCCCAACTAGAGAATATTAGGTTGATCTCCAAGATCCGTTTGACTTTAGTGAACTATCGTACCCGAGAGTTTCTTAACACATTTTCATATATCTACAAATCCTCTTTCTAATGGTCCTAGTTGTGCACGAATAAGACCTACAATTTGCATTTTATGGATGAAAAATCGAATGTGTCTGCCTATCGACAGCACACCTCACTCTCATACATGAAGTTGGTGGATTTATTGGCAATTAAGTTTTCCACCCTCATGATAGGCAGGGCAACCCATATACCGGTCGACACCCCCTGGAGGCATTTTAGTCTTTTCATTCCTTTAGGGTTTCCTATTTAGAGGAACCCTGACCTCACCATTCAGGACCTTCAACCTCGAAGTCAGTGCGATAACTTTCATTACATCATTTTCAAAACATTATCCTTACATTCTCTTACATCACCCACATAACCATTAATCACCATTACACAACCATTATCAACATTAAAAAATCAGACTGCAAAAGTCCCAAAACATAGAATTCAAGTAGCTTTAAAGGTCAAATCTTTTTCACTCCATTTTCCTTATTAGTTACTAATTCACTTACTTTATAATTTCTTGCACATTCTTAGTCCAAATTCATTTTTGTCATCCTTAATCTTATTTTATATTATATATAGTTCCAAACTTATTTTTATAAATTAAAAACCCCAAAAAGGGGTTTACCCCATAATTTCAAATGAAAATTTTCTCATTTTCTCACACTTTCATCACATTATACACAATTTTCCATAAACACAGGGATATAATCTAATTTTGAATTATGGGTTAAATCCCAACTTTACTTTTTCTACGAACTACATGGACTTTGATGCTATTTTCGACTACATAGGCACCCTGAAGTCACTTTTGGGATTCAAGCCCTCTTTATGAATTTTCCTTCATATATATATATATATATATATAGTATGTTTTATTCCCATGGTTAGTTTTCTCATTTTATTACTTTTTAGCGCATACGTGACATGAATGCTCAATTTTTCATAGTGATGCTACAATCAGGTACACCGCTCCTATTCGGTTACCTTTCACTCATTTTACTTGTAGTTATATTATTTAAACTTATCATTCATTAGTGGTTTCATGACACGCGTGCTCACTTTTCCATAGTGGCACTACAATTCGATACATCGCTCACATTGTAGTTATTTTTTTCACAAATTTTAATTAATTATCTACTTAGTTTTATTCGTTTCCATCCTTTCTATGAATGGATATGATGATTTCACTTCGTGCACACTCTCATACATGTACACATTTTTACTTTGCACACTTTACACATATGAAACATTTTATACATTATATACATGTTCACACACTTTACGAGAAGGAGAATATTTTATTGCCCACGAGAGACCGAAAGGGCAGAATGGGTACCTAACACCTTCCCATTTCGTAACATAGTTTTTGAGCCTATATATTTTGGGTTCGCATGCACTAGTATCCTTTTATGATGTTTATTTGGATATGGAGATATCTTTTGTCTGTTTTGAGTAAAATAGACTCATGACTCAAATCTCTACACATGAACATACACATATCAACAACAACCACTTTCATAGTCCCCCTCACCTCAAGGGAAGCCCATGTGATTTCCCTCCATGCGCGAGCATCAATGGAGGCTGCCCGAGCACCAGGAGGCTTTCATGTTTACTTGTACATATTTTTCGCGTTTCACTTCACTTATCCATATTTCCCTGATTCCTTTCCCTCACATATATCCACACTTCACTCAACTTGTACATGTACCCATGATTTATTCATGCTTCACTTCACTTATACCCATGCTTTATTTCACTTGTTTATATCACACACTTCACATTACTTGTACATTATCTCTATATTTTCCTCCTATATATATTTCCATGTCTTTTCCACCTTGTACATATGTCCATGATACATTTCACTTCTGTATATTCACATATTTTATATCACTTTCACATACCATGTTTCACTTCACTTGTATATATTTCTTATCCCACTTTTTCTCTCGCATGCATCATGTTACTTGTACATATTTACTAGCTTTATCCCATTTGTGTAGATTATCTCTTTTTTTCACATTCCATTTTCATATATTTCTCCTATTTACTTCATACTTGGTAGATGTACATATCGCTCTTAGCATACACAATACTTTGCACAAAGATACTAATCAAGACTCATTTGTTTTATCAATATATCACACGAGCATTGAGTATTGACCCTATATTTATGTTGTACTAGGGAGTCACTTTGTGATGGGTTTCCAGTTCTATGGGGCGCGGTTAACCTAAGCAACATGCTTCCCACCTTCCATTGTCAAAATACCCCCGACCTATATTGTACAATTCCCCCCTCATTTTACCACTTGATTGAACTCACGACAGGAGGTATATAACAGGAGATTGTTCACGTGTATCGAGTATATTGAATTCATTCTCATACATACTATCACCACAAGGTATATGGTGAGGCAATTCACATACACTCGGGTACATAAAATCGCTTGTTCATACATACCGATGAATTCGTTATCTAATAGGCTAGAGGTATATCATGGAAGTCATGCTAAAGAGGGGAACCCTTACACTATATTCCCATGCATAACCCTCATATATATGTCTGCATTAGGACACTCATGCATAAATTTCCAATTTTAATGCGAAACTCTGCCAAAATTTTGGGTCATCTTACCGCCCCATTTGTGTGCTCTTTCACCCGTTTTTAAAACATGACCCTATCCATGAGTCTGGAAACCAGTTAAAATGTGTCTTGCATCACGTACCCTATTTTTCTCCCAGACTCGAGTCTTGTCAGACATTTCACTTTACCATAGGCATAATATAATACAAATCGAACTTAATAATAATAACTACACTAAGGAAATTTTCTCCCTCTTTTCCCCTTTTCAAAAATACCAAAAAATCTCTTTTTTAAAAATGAATAAAAACATTATTTCCCTCCTAGGTATGACCGCATTTCCCTAATTTGGCCTTGCTCTTTATTGGTTAAGATTCGCTATCAAACCACCTCGGAGTTTTACTCTGTCAACACCACTTTAGCAGTGGCAAAGTTGTGTTACTAGAGATTCATTATGGAAAATCCCGATCAGTATGCTAATGCTCAGTCAAATTTGATGATCATACTTACTCAGCGCACCGCAAAAATTAACAACATGTAGTTGGATGTTCATAAGATAAAAAGAAATAGGGACCAAATCTGAGAGATGCCTAAACTAGATATTATGCCTAATACCAATGCTACCTTTACCCATGTCATGAGACCAAAAATGCCATAACCAATATGGTCTCTCGAAGAATACCAACATGCTCCAAATGTTCCTCCACGTGTTTCTCCCATAATGGGTCATCTCTAGCTCATCTACCCATGCCTAATCTTGCTCAACCAATGGATAACTTGCCCGTGCCTGCTATTACTGATCTTAAATAGGAAGAACTTAATCGGGTGAAGTAATATCTCAAGATGCTCTCCTGCTAATTTATTCAAGTAAAGTTCTCAGGAAATTATATAGCCTATACTCACACAACTCCCTATTCGAAGGCTCATTTGCTTGAGAAATTCAAGATGACTAATATTGAGAAATTTATAGAAAACATGACTCTCATTGCACATCTCAACAACTATCATTGTACCATGAGTCTAATAGGGGCTATAGAAGAAATCATGGCTCATATATTTTAGCAAACCCTCAAGGAAGGTGCTATCCATTGGTTTACATCATTGGCAGAATACCGAATGCAAAGCTGGGTGGATATTGCAAAAAAGTTTATGGATGAATACAAGTACAATGAGGAGTTGAATGTAATGTGTCGAGACCTTAAGATACTCAAATAAAGACTTGAGGTGGCTTTTACTAGTTTCATAACCTAGTGGTGATAGAAATTCTACACCATGAATAACCACCCATGTGAAGAAGATCAATTCAATATAATAAAGAAGAATTTTCTTCCACTCATCCGGAATACCATGGGTAGCCAATATTATCCCTATTTTAGATCCCTCTGGTGGATAGGCTAGATATTAAATAAAGTGATGCCAGTTTGAAAACATAATCAAAAATGAAAATGTCAGTCTGTCAGTTTGCTCCTCGAAAGTATGAGAAACCCGTTATTATTGCCATCAACAATATCTCATCTCAACCAACAACATATGGGATCCAAAAGCCTGACCTACTCCCAGCCGACAGGAAATAATGAAATCCATGCCCCTCTTTCCAATTATATCAAGCCTTCTCGTCCCACAATCTCGTCAAACCCCTAGACCCTCATCCACTTCCCGACCCTCTTCCTAAGTACTTCAAATATGATTCCCATTGATACTTTTATAAAATCGCTGGGCATACCGATGACTAATGTCACCACCTAAAGAATGTTATATAAATACTCATTGACAATGGTGTTATTACACCTCCCGTAGGCCCAAAACCAAATACTATCTAGAACCCTCTACCCATGCATTAAGTTGGTGTGCATGCCATTATTACAAATGAAGATTCTGATTTTGATCACTCAGTAAAAACTAAACCCATCAATAATACTACATTATCCATCAACACAGAAAAATCCTCGATTGCTCTCCAAGTGTGTCTATCCTTCCTATAATATCCTAAAATTTCTCACAATCGATCCCTCATGTTAATAAGGGGATCTCGTATCATCGTTCGAACCTATAAAAACAAAGAGTATCGATCTACCCATTGTCCTTGAGAAATTGACAAGCTTTGAAAATAAGATCCCATCAAAACTGACCCTAGAAGAAGGGGACTACGCAAGAATCAGTTATTTTTTACATGGAAGCTTGAAGGTGGCCCTGCTAATCCCATGATTAGTTTGTACCACCAAAAGAATTCAGATAAGACGACATGTTCAGACTATGATTGAAGAAAACATAAAGAGAAACAAGATTTGTGAAGCTATTGATATATTAACAACCCTAAAGATGAAAGGGTACTTGGTTACTGTAACACCCCATATTTTTAATGATTTTTAAATATTGGATTAATTAAATTAAATATAGGAAATTAATTGATAATTAATCCGAATTAAAATAAATATTAACTAGCGAGATAAGGGTTGGTATTTATTGATGAGAATTATATTGAATATTACTGAGCAAATAAAGTAATATATGATTGAGAATTTATGAAAATTATCACGAGTGAGAAATACGACAATTACGGTAATTAAGTCAGGACACGCGTGTCAGTCATGTCAGGATTAAATTAATGGAATAAGAAGTAAAATATTTATAAATCATCCAAATGGTCTTATCGAGTGCGCGAATGTGTTTGAAAGGGTCGAGATAGTCAAAAAAGTTAACTCAAGAGTTTAGTTTGGGTCCCAGCACAGTTTTAGACCAAATCGGCATCCCGTGAGGGTGTTTTGGTAATTTGTATTTTTGAAGTATTATTAATGACGAAAATTAAAGGGTTAATATATCATGTACGTGGGTTAGATTAGGGCTATCAGTGTAAGACACAAAGAGGCCAAAATGAGGGAGGAGGATGAGAGGTTTCTAGGTCCAGAACCACCACCAGTGCACCTTTTACACCACCAAGACCACCACTGCGTAGATCAGAGAATGAGGATCGCAACCATACCAACTACATCAATGGATCAGGGAGTTTTTCATCAGGCAAGTGTTTAATTCTTGCAAAAGTATAGCAATAATCATGTTCATGCTAGTATAGGTGTGTAACACCCATGTATTGTTCATAATCTTGATGAAATTGGAGGTTTAAGATGATTAATTACAATCTAAAATCACAATATGTTAAACCCTCATGTAGGTAGATTAGAAGTCTCTAATTTATGATGTATTGTGATGAAAGAATCTGGGTTTATTATTTTCTTCTATAATAATGGGAAGAACTAGGATTTAATTGATTTAAACCGGGGATTTAGGATTTAAGGGCTATTTATTAAGAATTAAATGATTCTAGGTTGTTAGAAATCAAATATGCATGTTGGAGTATCGATTAGAACAAATTAATTGGTGTTTAGGACTGATCTGTAGAGGTTTTTAGGTTGGAAAATGGTGAAAAATGCTTCTGCTGCCAGAGGTAAGGGACGATACTGTGCAATCTTATCCAAATGAGATTGGATATCGTTCGAGCGAGATGGAATCTCGCACGAAGAGGTCGTTCAAATGACCTGCTACCTCGTTCAAATGAGATGCAGTTTTATTTGAGCGACGAGACATGACTTTTGGAAAATTCGTTTTGGTTCTAATTTGCACAACATAGGTAATTCGAGTGAGATTAAATAATGTGGAATTTATTTTGGTATAGGGAAGAATTATTAAAGTTATTTGGGAATAAAACTTTAAGGTGTTTGGAGCGGTGAATTATCCTTGAGAATTACGAGAGTGATTATTCATAATTCAATAAATATATCGTAAGTAGTATGACAATAATACTACGTATGAACTAAAATATTTGGGTTGTGTGTATACCTAATGATCTTGATGGGTTATGTGAATACCTATAGTGATATCTCTTCTGTGTATGACATACCCACCATACTTTTTATCACTGTAGGTCTTAAAGAGAGGACATTCTTATCTTGATGAACCTTCAGGGGGATATTAGATTGGTACCTCAAGGCATAGAACCTAGGAATGACTTATCTGTGAGTTGATAAGTTATCGATCATATAGGTGCGTAGGTATGTGAGTAGCCCATAGGCTTGGAACTATGTTCGCCTCTAATATGTTTGATTTATATTAATACTATTCCAAAGTGATTTGGAATTCTTAATCCTTATGTATGTGATGTGCCGGGATCTGATAACAAAATATGTATGAACTGCGTGTTTAGCCTTTTGGGGTGCTGTATTAGTATATATGTTATGATAGTGATGTACATATGCACACTTGTGATTATTATACTATGTTGCTTCATAAATGATAAATATTACGACATGTAATATTATTTAAGGAAGCGGAAGCTTAAATAATTAATGAGGTACTTGGGTTCGATTGATTAATAATGGAAATGTAAGAAAGTATTATTCGGGCAGTATGGGTTGGCATAGTAACTTATATATCATAGTAAGAGATTAAATTTAAGAAAGTTAAGTGTGATAGCTCATCTAGTAAGAGACTCAAGTGAGTGCTCGAGAAGCTAACATACACATAATATTTGCTTTATTGCAATTTTCAAATACTTGCTAAATTATTTTAAAATATTTTACACTCGGGCTGTGACCCGTCTCTTGCAAAATGTTTTTTTCTTATGAAATTATTTTTAGGTGTCCATCCACAGAGGCGCCAAGCTTAATCTGTTGGATCTTTTGACTTGCTGCCGATATTATGGGAGTTGCAGGTCCTCTTATTTAGACGCCTCCACATGTATGAATTCAGTTCTTTGATTTAGGCTTCCCAGTCAGAGCATGTGTCACCTATTATTATTTTATTTACGTTAGAGAGACATTGTAATTATAATAATTTCATTTCAGTATTTCAGTATTCAGTCGGATTTAGTATTATTACATTTCAATGGTTTGGATTTTTATTTAACTGGGATGATTATTCCAGTTTCTTTACATTCAGTCAGATAGTGTTTTATTCATTATTCCTTTATTCGTGAAAATGTTGGATGTGTTAATAATTTAAATTAAATAATATTTACTAATTGGGAAAATGTTTTGGCACTCGCTTAATTAATTATTAAGTGGTTAATAAGAAAATTATTTTTGACAGTGATGCTAAGAATGAACCAACCGGATATTCTGTTTTAAATTTTATAAAGGACTAGCCACCCGGTATTTAATTGGGCGGGGTATCACAGGTGGTATCAGAGCATCAGGTTCTGGAGACCTTAGGATCTGTGTGGCATATTACGTTTCAGCGTAGCGTTCTTGCATATAGATCCTTATTATAGGAATGTTGTATTCCTTCTCGTATGCGACTTACGTTCTCCTACGATTAAGCATAGTTAATGCAATTAACATATGAGTTCGGATGGGCATGGTACACCGAAAAACATGGGACGACCAGTAAAGTGCCTTTAGAAGGACTGTGGGAGAAGAGGTTCAATACGAGCTATGGAGTATTCGAAGAATAGTGATCGTGATAGGAGTTAATGAAATTATTGTTTAAGCAGATGATAAAAAGGGACACGCGCTTGAGAGAAATGACTTCCTAAACACTGTTGTAGATAATAGTAGTGCAAGTCAGACTATCCCAGCATAAACGACTAAGAGGAGAGTTAGAGGAACTCCTTTGAAGAATCTCCTATAAGGACTTGAAGAATAGAGGAAGTGAGGTGGGCCAATAGAAGGGGATAATCCAAAGGCAAAGATGTAGTGTGTAGTACAGTGGCACACAAAATTAAATTTTGGGCAAATTTTTTAGCTCATTGGAGCAGCATAGAGCGGTGATAGTCAGTCACCACTTATAAAGCAGTATATATATGGAATTAAATAAAACGTTGGGTGCAGTTTGACCGTAAGACCTTCCATCCACTGTAAAGATATGAATGTGAATGGAATTACGAACTTATCATAAGTAAATCAGGTAGAGACTGACCGTGACAGATAAGTTAGATTATTTATTGAACTTCATAACTGAAGAAAGGGATACGGAGAATAAAAGGGTCCGTAAGTTGAAAATGGACTCGGGGGTAAAACACCCAAACATGAAGGGGAGATATGACTAAGGTGACTAGGGTCGGTGTTGTCAAAGCCACTCATTTATAATAGTACATCAACGATTCCAGGAGAAGGAAACAAGAGAATTGCAGAATATAAACAAAGAGCAACATTGAATTTAACGGTACCAGTGAGGCACCAAAAATAGGGTATACCCCATGCAAATGCTTTAGATCATTTAAATTCTTACCGAGTGATGGTAGATTCAGTCGGGGTTGTCAAGATGAGCAACAAGTTCTATAGGGCCAGCGGAGCCAAAGGGACAACGGGAGTAGCAATCGGGGCTAAGACTGTCAGATTAGAGAGAACGACACACCGACATGGCCCGTGGGCCCGATATAGATAATGGACACATGAAGGTGTCCTATATGTGGTGAGTCGGATGACCGGTATTAAACTAAATCCATAGCAGGAAAGTGAGAGTAGTTGGACTTGGAAAGTAAAGGAAAATGATGCCAGTGGGACATAATAACAACATGAGAGAGACTCTCAGTAAGAGAATCGAGCCAAGAGATTTAGGCCCAAAGGTTATCAACCCGAGGAATCTTTAGGTTCAGGTAGGGCCAGCAAGGTCCTAAACAGTAATAACAACATATCCATTCCTTAAAACCGCCAGGGCTGAGGAGATGGTGAGGGAGGCCAGTAAGGCCAGGGCCAGAAGCGAGAGAGTTTCTCTAGAAAGTTGTTACGGTTATGGAATAACATAACTCATAAAGAAGTTTTGCCCAAATCAGGATGCCGGGCAACCACAGGATGGGATCTTGGATATACAACTGTCATAGCCGAACAATGGGCCAGTTTTGGTACGAGAGTTAAGGCTCAGGGACCCGTTAACAGTGCAAGATAGATGGCAAATGGGGGTAGAATAATTGCCTTACCCTTATAATTAAGTGATGACGCTTCAGGTGACATGGAGGAGTCACAATAATTGACTATTAACACTACAATTCGAGTGTGCATTGAATTAGTGGGCACACTAGCGATAATAGCCTTATTATGTATATAACTACCATTAGGTAGTAAGACTTTTGTGTCAATTGTAGGGAGGAGCTGGTGTGGACACTAAGAGAATTTGTATATATATTACATAGCGATTTTTGCTCCTTTTTGGGTGTTATAATAGTAGAGCATGTTATTATTATACTGTGTAATGATTGATAGTAAATTGTGTACTAAGACTATCGTACTCATTATTTTAGGGTAATATATTTTGGTTTGTTAGGCACCACCTAAAAGAGGGTTGAGCCTGCATATATATTGTAGTGTATTGTAGACTTCTATGAGTTTGTTGTCTTGTTATATTTGATCCCATTGAGTAGGGAATTCTACTGATGTGATTCATGGTATATTGATTTATTATCGAGTGGAGGGTTATAGCTCATTAAATTATTTAGCGATGAGAACTTATTGATAGTGGGAGCGCCGTGTAAATGGTCATCTTAGATACATGAGAGTGGACGAGTAGACTTTTATGCCCGTAGACAAAAATTCTGGGGTACATGTTATGGACTAAGGACTTAACAGATCTCGATGACCAATAATGTTAGATAGAAGTGTATCGGGGGGGGGGGGGGGTCCTTGTTTGAATTTCGCTTGCTAGACATCCAACACATGAAGCTTAATGAACGTTGGGAGTTGGGAGATGTTTTGTCTTTAGTATATGGGTTTAGTACCATAGTTATTATACGTATATGTAGTTATAACTGTGAGATAATAGTTATATTACGAATTAAGGTCGGTAGAGCCGTATAGTGTTAAAATGCGAAAATGTTATTAATCATTAACACCACGAGCAGACCGGTCAGACGACCTACGTTATAATTAAATGGAAAATATAAGGTGGTCGAGTATGACCTTACTATGTAATCATACCAAGTATATGAGGCATAGCTCAAGATAAAGGTATCACGTTTAGTATGGGTGTGCAGATATGCACGGGATATAGAGTTTATGGGCGCCTTAGGTAATCATGCTTTTGAAAACAATCACGGGGAGAAGAAGTGAAAACACAGGAATACACGTAGACGTATGAATAAAGTTGAGGTAGAACTAGAATGAGACAAAGGGGTAACGAAATTTCAAAGTTAGCAAGGGGATCATTAGAGACTGAAGAGTGGTAGGATAACGAATGGTATAGTGGTGTGAAGTTGTGAGGACACAAATTTTCAATTCAGTCCTTTGTAGTTTTGGCTCAATTCCGGACAAAAACGTTTGAGTCATAGGATAGAGTTATTGATAATCCTTCAAGCCTATAACGTGTTTGTTGAAGACGTAGAAGCCAAGAGTATAAAGCTTCATCAAATTATCGAGTTTAATGTGCCTCGCTTCTACGTCATCAACATGGTTCCATTGCTCCTAAGGTATGAATGCATTTTAATATATATACATAGGAGCTTGGAACATTTTATATTGGGTGAACGTTTATTTAAAACTGTTGTTTAATTTCAGAAAGATTTTTATTAAAACTTTAAAGTCAAGTTTATAAAGTTTCTAGGCTAAAAATCAAATTTTCAAACTTTCTAGAAGTTCGTTCGAAATGTCGTTCGAACGAGTTTGTCGTTCGGACCACAATGTCGTTCGAAAGAGTTTGCCAACGAGTTCCCCAAAAGGCCACTGGAATGTCGTTCGAAGTGTAGTTCGAACAAACATGATGTTCGAACGAGCTTCCAACGAGATTCTAACGAGTTCTCTCTGGAACTTCGTTAGAGCCTCGTTCGAACGAAAATGTCGTTTGAATGAGATTTGGCGGGAACAGGTTTTTGGCAATTTTTAGCAATTTTTGACCCACTTTACCACTTCTTTTCCCACTATCTTTTGACAGAACTTTTTAAGTGTGGAAACCAACTTTTTCTAATTAACTTTTTCATCATCCTCCATCTCCTAGAGAGAGTTTTGAGAGAAAATTCTTCCAAGAAAAAGTTCATGTTTTGAGTGTTCATCTTTCAAAGGTAAAATCATTTAACACTATAGTTTTCACCCAAAGTTTAGTTTATTCCAAGTTCCAATATATATATATATATATATATATATCATTGCTTGGAGTGTTTGGCACCGATTTTTCATCTCTACCATTTTGAAGAGACGTTTGGGTTTACTTCTACATCCCATAAAGAAGAAGAAGTTTGCGTTGATTTACCCACTTGGAAAAATGCTCCTAGTTTGGGTGACGGTGACCATATAGAGTCTGATCGGTGGATTCCGAGACCGCGGTGGAGCTCCGTGGTTATTCGCTAGGTGGAGGTGTCTACAAGAAGAAGTTTTGGGGCTTAAGAGGGATCGATTCAAGTGTTGTAAGTCTTTCTGTCTTGTATTTATAAAACCATACTTAGTGGATTTGAGGCTAGGGCGGTCCGAGGTTTTTTCCTGTTGTTGGTTTTTCCTCGTACATCGCGGCATAGTGATTCATTGTTTATTTTATCCCGTTATACTCACCTAAAATGCATGCTTAAGTAATTCAAGATAAAATTTGGTTTTAATCATTACATGTTTAATTTGGTGCTAATTTAAATATTGGGTAATGTGTAATTAATTCAAGTCATTAATTTAATTTGTGAAAATTGGTTTGGCCTAAATTTACTAAAATTGAGAAATATGACTTAGGCAAATTTTTAGGACTTGGGTTAATTAATTGTGTTTAAGTGAAATTCATATTGTGTGTGTATTAATCATATTTCACTTGGTTTAATTTTAATTTGAAGTAAATTAAAATTTGTTTTAATTGAACCATCAAGTTTACTTCTGCATAACTAACAAGGAAATTATTACTTTGTGAAGTAAAAATGATTTTTTATCTTAAAATTGGGGGTCTATCGCTCCATCAAGTGGTATCAGAGCCAAAACGATAAATTACTTCGTTAAAGATCTTTTAAATATTTTTGGCTAAAATGGAATTTTTCCCATTTTCAAAATTTCCTATATTCGATGGTTCTACTTATGTGTACTGGAGGTGGTCTCCACAAACTCATTTAGGAGATAATGAACGTGTTCCCAAATCGGCCAATAGATGGAGTGAGAATGAGTTTAAATTTTCAAATTTTAATTCCTGTGGTTTAAATGCCTTGTTTAGCGGTGTCACACCGGATGAATTCCGGCGCATTATGACGCGTGAGAACGCTAAAGAAGCGTGGGATATTTTGCAACTCACTCATGAGGGTACAAGTGTCGTTAAAGCTTCAAAACTCCAAAACCACACCACTCAATTTGAAACCATCAAAGTGAACGAAAAATAAACTTTTGATGAATTTTATGCTAGACTTTCTGTTATTGTTAATTCATCTTTTAACTTGGGAGAGAAAATACCCGACAAACGAGTAGTAATTTTTTTTTTAAGGTTCCTTCCCGAGAGATTTATTCTAAAAGTGATTGTTTTAAATTCTTTACCATCTTTAGCCTCTATGAAATTAGAAGAGCTTGTAGGTAATTTACAAACCTATGAACTGGACATGTTTCCCTCTAAAACTGAAAAGAAAATAGAAAAGGGCGTTACTTTAAAAGCCTAAAAAGAGGAAAAATAAGTAGTAGAGTGTGAAAGTGATAGTGACTCGGATGACATGGCTATGTTTGCTAGAAAATTTCAAAAATTTCTTAAATTGAACAAAGATAAATTTAAAAATGACTTTAAGAAATTTGAAAAACCTAGGCATGACAAAGCTGAGAAGATCCCTAAAACTTCTAATGAATATGTAAATAGGGACGAGTCGAAAAAATGTTTTGGTTGTGAAGGGTATGGCCATAGGGATTTTGAATGCCCCACTAAACTAAACACAGAGGGTAAGAAACCAATTTCTTTTAATGCAACCCTAAGTGATAGTGATAATGAAGAGGGAACCGATTCCCCTACTAATCCTAACTTTGTGGCTTTTATGGCTAGTCCTGTGAGCGATAGTAAGAGCTCGTCTATTAATGAGTTTTTAACACATGATCCTTCCAAGGTCATAGTTTATGATTCTCGTGATTTTGATGGTAGTGAGAGTGAAGAAGAAAGAGAGAGTGAAAATGAAGAAGAGGTTGATGTGAGTGAACTTCAAAATTCTTTTTAAGAACTTTATGAAGAATCTATTAAATTGAAAAGAGATAATTTGAAGTTAGAAGCGAGTTTAAAAGAGCATGTTAAGGTCGTTGATGATAGTCCGTTAGTGGAAGACCTTAGGACATGAGAGAGAACTCTTCGAGAGAAGCTAGATTATGTAGAAGGCAAGAGAGATAGCTGATGATATGAGAAATTGTCCACTAGTCATTCTCGTATTAGTAAATCAAGTGTAAAATATGTAATGAGCAAATAAAGCAAGTAAATAGAGAGAAGACAAGATATAGAGTGGTTTAACCTTAAAAATAGGACTACATTCACTGCGTTGCTCTGTTCTCATTATATGCGTCGCATCGTACAATATAATCGTGCCTAAAGAGGCGTACAAGTATGAGAATAAAGGAGAATACATGGCAGTATTGAGGATTCCTGTGTGTCGGAGAGGTGGCTGCGATGTAGATGTGTGGCCTTCAAGTCGTATGTTGAGTTTATGTAGAGGGAATCTGTATTGCAGAACCTTCCCCGGGCGTGTGTGGAAATCCATCCCTCTTATCTCGAGGTGTGATCCTCTATTTATAAGAGGTATGTGTGCCGTGTCACGTGCCCTGAGCACATGACGTATATCAAGTATGGAGTAGTTACGAATGAGGGGTATGCGGCCTGCAAGGCAAGCAGTGTTGAACCTGTGGTGCTGGAGGCAAAGATGCCGTGCCCTGTACAGATAGACAGGGCCGCACCCCGTTCCACCAATCTCCGCGGCATCTTGATGTAGGCCGCGCCATTTGGTGAGGTGGGCCGCTCCCTGTATCCTACAGGGCCGTGGCCTGTACTTATGTAGGGCCGTGGCATCTTAGCATTTCTATTGTAGAATACTATCCTCGACAGGCTGCTATATTTATATTATTAATAAGCCCCCAAGTCGTAGTGCCAAGAGGTAGCGATTTTGGGGCTGTGGCTGAATTATGTGACTGCTGCGGAGACTGAGGCGAAGTCATCCCATGCCCCTACATAGGTGGGATCTAGACGTGTCGTGGCATGTTTGAGTCCAGGAAATGACCTAATACTTTAGGACATGCCGCGACCTGTTTGATACCAGGCGGCGGACAAGAACTTTAGAATGAGCCTCAGTTTAGGTGCCGCGGTGCCTCCAAAGCAACGATTCGTCTTCCGCACTCTCTTATATAAATTGTTTCTGGCCGTGGACTTCATTACGTTTCCAAAAATTTGAGAGAAAATCGAGAGCGAATTCTGTTCTTCCTTTCCCTTGCATATTCCGACAACCTTTCGAGGCTGTGTGTGGTGGTGCAAGGCGGTGTGAGGCTGAGCATCGCTGATTTCTTCATTTCCAGGTATCTTTTCAACCAATCTCTGTACATAGTTTTCATTGCACGCTCTTCTTCTTTGGATATACACACATGAGCTTCTGCCTTTACTTGATAGAGCACTAGGTTTCAATTGAATAATCAATAATTGTTAGGATCCATCTTCTTCATATGCTGAACTGAACCCTTAATCCTCGAAATGCCATGAAAATCATATGACTGTTCTTGTTGTTCATAGTCAAACTCTTCATATTCTGTGAATTTGATTCTAAAAACGATTAAACGTAGGATACTCAACTGTTTACAAGAGAGGCTGCGGCATGATAGGATTTCAATAACCCATTCCCCGAAGCTGTTTTGGTCCTTATCTACGTCATACCGTGCCAAATAGCCGCGGTCCCTTAAATTATCATCTGCGACAGTTTGATTCATACAACGTATTCTGCTGCGGCGATATAGTCTTTTTTGGCTCTGAATAACCACTTGTAGTTTTGAACAGCCTTCAAACTTTCATGAACTAAATACACATCCATGTTAAATAACTGTATTTGCCACTAGAATCTCTTGAATCGGCTTTTAGAAAATTTAGGATGGCCTTGCCCAAGTCTCTTAAACCAATTTGAGCCTATATCCACGACAATATATGTTCCCCTGCTGATGAAGTAGGTGGTTGCGGCTAGTAGGGCCAGAGGGCGACCCCTTATGTTCGAACACATTTTTACTATTTATACTAATTCTTCCGCGGCTTCTTGAAGACTTTTCCAAACCATACTGGCTGCGGCGCTAATTGCGAACTCTGCCTTTCAGGTACTGCTACAGCTATATGAGCTTTGACCCAGACGAGTTCCTGAGAGGCTTTTGGGCAAAGCACTTTGGAACCTCTCCTCCTGAACTACCTTTTGTGCCCCCTCTAAGATCAATAGGGCCTTGTAAACTAAAGGATTGCCTAAATTGCGTGATTCTTGACTCAGACTCTGCAGACTCTGCATCTGGGAAGGATTTTCAATCCGCACCGATGGAAGAGGAAGCCAACTCCAGCACACATCCAATGGATGCAAGAGATGATGCCGCGGCAGTCAGAGTTAACGCAGCTGGAATATCAGGGAGAGCTGAGAGACCCTTAGCTGCGCTTGATATCCACAACGCCATGACCCAAGACTAGGTTGAGAAGGTGGTTGAGGCCTTCGAATTTCTAGAAAATTTGATGTGCTCGGATCCTACCGTAAACCAAAGACCTTGCATTGTTCTGGCCGATGGAGTTTGCTTCCCACTCCATGCCTTTATTTATGGGCTGTGGCTGCCTGTTCCTGTTCCCATCCGTTGAATTTTTCAGACAGTGAAACTAGCCCCAGCCCAGTTAGATCCAAATGGTTGGAGAGCCATTCTTGCCGCGGTTGTCCTTTGGGAGAACCTGTTCAAAAAAGACATCACTCCCGCGGAATTCTTTCACTTCTACCGCCCAAAGGAGAACTCAGTGAAGTTCGTAGGATATTACTACTTCTTAGTCCACGGCAGGGACGAGAACCTTTACACTGGGAGGCCGACAAGTGTGAAGAACTGGAAGGGGAAATATTTTTACGTCTCCGACAAAGGCTGGGAGATTCACCCTGAGGAGAATGAGAGGGAAAGGTCATATAGAATGCCGCAGCAATGGGGGTCTCCCTCCAAATTAGGTACTAAAACTATAGCCGTGTCCTTTCATCATATTTTGTATATTAACTTCCACTAACCTTTTAAATTGTCTTTCCTGCAGTTCTTGACAATTTGCATTTGAACAAGCCGCAGGAGAAGAGAGTTGCTGAGGCCGCGACAGTTCCTGCTGAATATAAAAATTTCAGCACACTTGTTACATCATTGACCATATTTGAAGCAGGGTTTTTCCCAAACAAGTCCATTCCTCGATAGATGGGAGCGGAAGGTAATTCACTGCGCCTTGATTTTTATTCCGTGGTTATTTATGCTCTTAAATTCCTTTTCCAATATTTGCTGTTACTTTTTTTAGGTGAGGAAGTTGACAGCGAATTGCTAGCCGTGCAACTGGTGGAAATGGACGAGGACACAGTCGTCCTAAACAACACTGCGCGGAGCAAAAAGAGAAAAAAGTTCCAAAGCCAAGGCACCTATCGCGGCTCATTCCGCAGAAATAAATGCTACCCCTGTCGCGGCTCATTCTGCCGATAAAAATACAACTCCTGCCGCGAATAAAATGGATAACGTTGAGAACCCCCCACAGGATGAATTTGATGATGACATAGGGGCAAACCTGACCGCGATGGGATTGATGTAAACTAACGCGCCCCATCATTCAACATCTCCTCCGCCGCCACCTGTGGTGGCCATAAATGCAAACCTGGCACCTCCCCAGTTCCGCGACGGAGCTGGTCCTGACGGTAGACCGCAGCCCCAATTGAGGCAGCCTAACCCAGAGTCTTCATAGGACACTACCGCTAAGGCTGCAAAAAAGAATGAAGAGAATTATTGATGCCGCGGACCTGGATAGGTTGATGGGTGTAGACCATGACGATTTGGAGGACTGTGGTCTCCATAGCCTTTTGAGGGTAAGTGCCACCATTCTTTAATTTTTTTACTAACTTTTTTGCCTCCCATATTTCGCTTCTAACTTGTTTTATTACAGGCGGTGGATGTTATGGTGGCCCTGAAGAGGAAGTATGAAGCACTTTATAAGCTGAAAGAGGCTACAGATAGGGTGCATACTTCTGACCTGGAATCTTCACGGACTTCATCCTTTGAAGCAGGCAAGAAGTCTTATGCCGCGACGCTTCAGGCAGCTCACATGTACCTGGAGAAAGCAAACAAGGCAAGGGAGGAAGAGAAAGAGAACTTCAAACAGGCCGCAAAATCCCTTAAAACCTCCCAGGCCCAGACTGCGGAAGCTTCCCGTGTCATGGAGATTTCAAGCAGTAAGCTCGCTCTTCTTCAGGAGAAGTACGAAGAGCTAGAGGCAAAGTCTGCCCAGGAAGCCCAAGAGCATGCCGTGGTAATAAAAAAGATGGAGGCTGATCATGGTGACGCCCTCCAGCTAGCCATAGACCACGTCGTAGAGTCATTTAAAGGCTCTAAGGACTTCTTTCTTATCAACAACAGGGCATACCTCCGCGGCTATCAGGAGTTGCGACAGAGATTTATAAAGAGCTTCCCTGAGACTAAGGAGAACGTCCTTTCTTGGAAATTAAGAGATGCCGGACATCAAGAATGCACTGCTGAGCTTAAGACCGCAGATGAAGAAAGAGCGAAGCAAAGGCAGCAGCAGTAGAGGCCGCGGATGGAGAAACTGAGACAGCCGCGGACGGCAAATAAGCTGATGAGAATGATGACGCAACTTCTTAAACTTGTATTTTCTCATCATTAATACAGGGCTGCGTCCCTCCTTCTACTTTATTTCTGTTGTGGCTGCGGACTACTTTTCTGTAAACTATTAATATCAAGGCTACGACCATTTTTGATTGCTTGCAACTCTTTGTTCTATTACTTTGCTTGCTTTAATGAATGGTTGAACGTAACTGCTTTTCATACTTGAAAATGCATTCTTGATTATATGAACAAAATATTTTCAGTCCACGGATATAATGTGATTCATTCATAGGATGATTATTTGCTAATGTCCGCGTCCACATAAATAATGATGTTACCTTCTGAAGTACAGGCCACGGGCTGCGCTGTTTCATATGGCTGCTGTATACGGGTCGCGATCCTTTCGCCATTTAAACTTGTTCAAGTTGTATACTGCCACATCCTCTTGAGCAATTTCACTTGATGGCTGCAGACGTGATTGTAAGGATGTGGCACTCCGAGTTCAAGGATTTTTGCAGGTTGCCTTCATTGCACTTGGTTGCCTGACCTGTTTAGTTGCTGTTATCCCATATCAATATGGAACATGTAGAGAAGCCCTTTCTTCTAGTGCTTCAATTGCCAAATCACCGTGCCAGAGAAGAACGGATTTTGGGATGTTATACCTTTTTCTAATTTTCCCAGTCTTGATACATTGTAGCTTTCTCATGCTTCAGGATGCTAGTGCCTCAGTACTTTCATGAATGTCTGATTATGTGCCGACACATTTTTGGCCATTGCATCTGAATAATGTGCCTCTGTAGACATGGTGGTATTTTCAAGCCTTCTGGGGTCAGGTTATGTTATTAAGCCACCCATGAATAATACACGGGATACTATAAAGCCTCCCTAGATTGGGTTATGTTATTAATACACCCACAGCTACTATACGGGATACTATCAAGCCTCCCCAGGCTGGGTTATGTTATTAAGCCACCCACAGCTACTATACGCGATACTATCAAGCCACCCCAGGCTGGGTTATGTTATTAAGCCACCCATAGCTAAAATATAGGATATTTTCAAGCCTCCTCAGTCTGGGTTATATTATTAAGCCACCCACAGCTATCAGATATATATAAAGCCATCCCTGGTTGGATATTATAAGCCTCCCAGCTCGATGACGCATCCCGAGAACTAAGCACGGGCATTGTAAGCCCCCGTGGCTAATGATGCTTTCCAAAAGCTAAGAACGGGCATTATAAGCTCTCGTAAATCATAAAAGCTCATTGAATCCTCATATGCTCTCGCGAATATGATCATCGTATGATAAGATATAGTTGCACATCGTGAGGGGAATTTCTGAGCTAATTAAGATTGCGATCCCTCCATAGGTGCATCCCAAAATAATAATAATCCTTCGAGATAATCTATTATTCTTCCCTTGGAATCTATTTAGGACAAAAGGTCTTTTTGTGAGATGACAGATTATGAAAACAAGAGAGAAATCAGATATGGAAAAATTTGCTAATTTATATATTTATATATGTATGCTCCAGCTAATGACTTTGTTAGTAAAACATAAGGTCTTGAAGATAAGGGCTATAATGATCTTCTTAAAACATAAATAAAAATAGTTGAAATTTGGAAAAACTAAGGATTAGATGCAGTATGTAGCCTCTGTGAGGTTTGGCTGAATTCTTTATGCATTCTTCAAGAATCGCTGCAGCATCCCTTGCCCAATTAGCCTTTCAACTTCATCCTTAAGAGCATAGCATTGCTCAGTTTCATGGCCATGGTCCTGGTGGAATTTTCACCAGGCAGCTTTGTTCCTCTTGTGGGGTGGAGCTCTCAGCTTTTCTGGCCACTTCAACAGTTTGTCTTCTTTGATGAACTCAAAGATCTCTTCAATCGGGAAGGTCAACAGAGTGTAGGCCCCCTATTTCTTCTCTGCCTTCTCCATTATCCTTTTCTGGCTCCTGCTGACTGATTTCGTGACCGGATCCTCTTGAACTGTCGTGGCATGGAAGGCTGGCGCTATTTTCATATGTGCCGCACCCACATTGGGAGAGTCCGCGACCTCTAGCATTAGGACCCTCTGAGTTAGGTAGTTGACTTGGGTCTGAAGTGAGGTATGGCTGTCATAGAGGTGTTTAAGGTGATTGTACAGCTGCACAATCTCTTCTTTGATTTCTGTACTCTGGCTGGACTCTCCCTCAATTTTTTTGCTTTTGTTAATCTTTACAAAGTATTTGTAATCTGGGAAAAAACTAGCAAAAGTGAGTAATCACAGAAGCACCAAGTAGGAAATGGGGATGCAGTGTTTTACTGTCGCGACCTTTGTATGTCTTTAACCAAGGTTGAGGTAGAGACCACCCACGTCCATTCCTTGATGTTTTGAAGGTTCTGTAAATACTGCCCTAGCCCAGGTCAGGGCATGACGGTATTTAAGTTACCTGTCGCATCCCTTGCTAGGCAGGTTAAGGGAGCAACCCCCATAATCAAAGCCCAGGAACCAAGTTTTTCTCCCAAAACACAGGGAGAGCATGACTACTAGGGTCTATCCATGAGAGGATAACCTCTCTGTGCGCATAATGGCACAATTCTAATGGTAAAACCCCAGATCATAGGCAAAGAATCACAAAAAAGGGTGTAAACATAATTCTTCCCTAATCAACCACCTTTACGGGGTTAAAGCCCATCAAGCCTTCTAGCTTTACCTAGGTGGTGTGATATCACAGGGGTATGCAAAATATATCTAAGGTTATAAAATGGAGACCCGAGAGCAGATCTGAAGGTACGAAATACTGACTTAAGGGTGTAAGTATAAAATAGAGCTCAATAACCAAAATTTACTCATGCGATGATGATCCAAAGGATCCCCATGAATAGAATAAGGTGTTTAAGAACTCAAATATATAGAGAAACAAGATTGAAATATCTCGTTCCCACAGACGACGCCAGATTGATGATACGAGAAATCGTCCACTAGTCATTCTCGTATTAGCAAATCAAGTGTAAATTATGTAATGAGCAAATAAAGCAAGTAAATAGAGAGAAGGCAAGATATAGAGTGGTTCAGCCTTAAAAATAGGCCTACATCCACTGTGTTGCTCCGTTCTCATTATATGCGTCACATTGTACAATATAATCGTACCTAACGAGGCGTACAGGTATGAGAATAAAGGAGAATACATGGCAGTATTGAGGATTCCTGTGTGTCGGAGAGGTGGCTGCGATGTAGATGTGTGGCCTTCAAGTCGTATGTTGAGGTTGTGTAGAGGGAATATATATTACAGAACCTGCCCCGGGCGTGTGTGGAAATCCATCCCTCTTATCTCGAGGTGTGGTCCTCTATTTATAAGAGGTATGTGTGCCGTGTCACGTGCCCTGAGCACATGACGTATATCAAGTCTGGAGTAGTTGCGAATGAGGAGGATGCGGCCTGCAAGGTAAGCAGTGTTGAACCTGTGGCGCTGGAGGTAAAGTTGCCACGCCATGTGCAGATAGACAGGGCCACACCCCGTGCCACCAATCTCTACGGCGTCTTGATGGAGGCCGCGCCCTTTGGTGAGGTGGGACGCTCCCTGTATCCTACAGGGTCGCGACCTGTACTTCTGTAGGGCCGTGGCATCTTAGCAGTTGTATTGTAGAATACTATCCGCGGCAGGGTGCTATATTTGTATTATCAATAGCCTTGGAGTTTTATTTGAGTCAATGAAAAAGGAGCTTCTCGAGTTTGAAGAGAAAAATGTTTTATTAGAGTATAACATTTTAGAATTACAAAATATATTAAAAAGACTCTAAGAAAGTCAAATTTGATTTGGAGTGTAGGTCCGAAAAACTTGATAAAATCTTAGGCACGGTCTAAATAAAAAATGACACTTGTGGTTTAGGCTTCAATACTGGTAATGAATCAACTCATAAAGCCAAAACCAATGTTTTAGGAGAATTGCCTAGGAAAGTCTTTAGAGATCCATCCTTAGGTACCAATATTCACTGAGTCTTTAAGTGCTCACATTGTGGTCGAAAAGGTCATCTTAGGAAATTTTGTTTTGATCTTAAAGGAGTTCCTAGAAAAACCCAACGTAAGGCAACCGAGGTAGCCAATATTCATACACCCTAATATAGTCACTCATCATTAGTTTGGGTTAGGAGATCCTACTTGGTAGTTTTACAAGATAGGGTATTTGATTCTCATTTACTTTCACATGCTTCCTCCCTTGCAAAATCTAAAGGTTGAATGTGTTAGTTTTGTATGCATACTTTAGCTTTTGCACTTCATGCTATATCATCATGCTAAATGTATGCTTGTTTAGTCATTTTCTAGTCATTGCTTCATTGCATATCTCATGCTAGAAATCATGAATTGTTTATCTTTTGTATTATATTTCTTTTGTTTGCATTAAATGAAAAATACAAAAAGATTTTTGTTTATCATTTGGATTTTTATCTCTTGGTAATTTGAGCTTAATGAAAAATTCCAATGATTTTTGTTTGTCTTTTGAGTATATATTTATATTTTTGGTTAAAAATTTTAAAAACTCAAAAAGATTTTATTCTGTATGTATTTTAGTTTGACACACTTTATGTGGCATACACTTTTGTCAGAGTCCCATCTTTTACGCTCCCATGTGGCTAGAACTTTTGGTTTAGATTGTCAATCCTTATTATGTTCTTTACCATGCTTACATGGAGTAGTTGGATTTTGTGTTGATTTAATGGATTCTATTTTTATATGCCTCTATTAACACATGCACGAGCTCATTTGAAATTTTAACTTCATATGTATTTTTGAGCTTTGTGAGATGTTCTCCCACCAATCTTGTCATCTACATATTTGTGATATATGAGGATTAGTGCATGTCAAAATCCATTGCACGTGAGATTTGGGAGATATAAAAATTTTATATATAAATGTGCAATGGGAAGGGCTCCGAAAGGACTTAGTATCCTTTGCGAATAGTAAGCCACCGTTTGTTTGGACCTAAAAGAAATACATGGTCCAAAGGCCTAAAAGAAAATATGGCATAAAAAGAAAAATAATTTGCGAAGGCCTTATTTGTTTAGTTGATTTGTTCATTCAAAAGAATAATATATATGCTTATTGAGGGAGACTGGATGGTATATCAATGGTTTGCACAATGTTCGTTTCATCCTAGTTGTGTTTTCAATATCATGACTATATTGGTTTGTAGAATCATCAACATGCTAGGCTTATATGCTTTGTGTACGTTTGTTCATTGAGTTCAATTTATATTGTTACATGAGGTTATATTCAAATTTGATGAAGTTTTCAATCAATTGAGAACTCCGTGAACATGTTTTAAGTGATTGGGTTTAAATTTAATTGTTACTAGTTCACACCCCACACTTCCGTTTCCATATGACACATTTTTGCCTCACGAGTGTGGAAAGCTTATCGTATTTTGTGTCATTTGTGTGTTTTTATTTATATATATGTACTTGCGTGTATTAGGTATATCTTATGTATGTATATATTTGATATTTTTGTTTAGTCTTTGCCTTGATTTCTAGTCCATATATGCTTTAATTCATAATTGGTATCCATCTTGTTGCATTCTTTGTTGATATCACATGCTTATTTCTCATGTATCATGTTGGTATCTGTTTCTTGCATCTTAGTTGGTATCCATTAGTATTTTTTGGATTAGTTATGACTTTGTTGCCTATGTTCTTTAATGTTCTCATCACTTTATGCATCATGTTTAAATTAGTTTTAGCTTTTGTCTATTCCTGAACAAAAAAGGGGGAGAATGATAGGGGGAGAAATGGTATCTAATCCTATTGTTTTCGTATCTTAGTTTGGGGGAGATTTACCTTAGGGGGAGACGTCTTTCTAAGTAGGTCATTTGTTTTGATAAAGGGGAGAATTAATTTAGGGGGAGTACTTACTTTAATTGCATTAAATATTTTGATATTCCCTATGCGTTTAATGTGTTTGCTTAAGTGTGCAGGAATTCTATTCCAAGTGGCAACTTTCACCGGCAAAGATTTTGATCCTTTGGGTTGTTTGAGTCAAGCATTGTATTTTAATTTTGGGTGGGATATTTTTGTCAGTCTAGTAGAGCTTGACGGCCCTTTAGGATTTTTGTTTATTTTTGTCCCGGAATAGACAAAGGGGGAGATTTGTAAGGACACAAATTTCTAATTGAGTCCTTTGTAGTTTTGGCTCAATTCCGGACAAAAACGTTTGAGTCATAGGATAGAGTTATTGATCATCCTTCAAGCCTATACCGTGTTTGTTGAAGACGTAGCGGCCAAGAGTATAAAGCTTCATCAAATTGCCGAGTTTAATGTGCCTCGTTTCTACGTCATCAACATGGTTCCATTGCTTCTAAGGTATGAATGCATTTTAATATATATAGGAGGTTGGAACATTTTAATATATTTTGGGTGAACGTTTATTTAAAACTGTTGTTTAATTTCAGAAAGATTTTATTAAAACTTTAAAATCAAGTTTATAAAGTTTCTAGGCCAAAAATTGAATTTTTAAACTTTCTAGAAGTTCGTTCGAAATGTCGTTCGAACGAGTTTGCCAACGAGTTCCCCAAAAGGCCACTGGAATGTTGTTCGAAGTGTCGTTTAATTCCAACGAGATTTCTATTGAGTTATCTCTGGAATTTAGTTATAAGCCTCGTTCGAACGAGATTCGTTCAAAAGAAAATATCGTTCGAATGAGATTTGGCGGGAACAGGTTTTTGGCAGTTTTTAGCAGTTTTTGACCCACTTTCCCACTTCTTTCCCACTATCTTTTGACAGAACTTCTTAAGTGCGGAAACCAACTTTTTCTATTTAACTTTTTCATTATCCTCCATCTCCTAAAGAGAGTTTTGAGAGAAAATTCTTCCAAGAAAAAGTTCATGTTTTGAGTGTTCATCTTTCAAAGGAAAAATCATTTAACACTCTAGTTTTCACTCAAAGTTTAGTTTATTCCAACTTTCAATATATATATATATATCATTTCTTGGAATGTTTGGCACCGGTTTTTCATCTCCACCATTTTGAAGAGACGTTTGGGTTTGTTTCTACATCCCACAAAAAAGAAGAAGTTTGCGTTGATTTACCCACTTAGAGAAAGGCTCCTAGTTTGGGTGACGGTGACCATATAGAGTCTGATCGGTGGATTCCGAGACCGCGGTGGAGCTCCGTGGTCATTCGCTAGGTGGGGGTTTATATAAGAAGAAGCGTCGGGGATTGAGAGGGATCGAGTCGAGTGTTGTAAGTCTTTCTGTCTTGTATTTGTAAAATCATACTTAGTGGATTTAAGGTTAGGGCCGTCCGAGGTTTTTTCCCATTGTGAGTTTTTCCTCGTTATCTTAAAATTGGGGGCCTATCGCTCCATCAAAAGTGCGAGGAATGTACAATGTAAATTATTGAGAATAATCAATAGTCTCTCGATACAGATGAGTACGTAATATAACGAGGACTACGTCATAATTTTTTTAATGGTTTTGAAGTCTATCATGAGTAGACGGGTATTATTGTAAATATCTCCCACGAGCTGATGGATCACTAGTTCAAATGGTAGTGTATAGACCGTCAGACTAAAGAGTACCATTAATAAAGGAACATGGGGAATATCATAATGATCCAAAAATATTAAAGAGGTGGAAATGTATGTGTGAGGAAAATTAATGGTTATGGGGATTAACACATGGGGGAATGTTAGAATTTTTTTTTCAGTAGAGGAAATACTTTAGCCGTGCATAGACAGGCTCATATTAGTGACATAATGGAAATAAATTTTCAACGTATCGCGTAAGTACCAAGGTGAATCATTAGATTAAATGATAGAATATATTCATAGGTGGTGACTAAAGATAATTAGTCCCTCGAATGAAGCGGTAAGGGAAGACCGTTCAACTACAAGATGTCGCTAGTAGAGATAAAGTGAGAATAATAACATGACACTGAGATAGTGAAATTTTATGGGGTACAGGTTGATATTGTGGCTGACCGGGACAAGGTTTATCGCCTCGAGTTTTAGGAGAGTTTCCAAGAGGCTATAGGTGCTGAGTTGCGGTTGACTAGGCGTATCACTCGCAGACTGATGGAAAAACTGAGCAGACTAATCAGATATTAGAGGATATGTTGCGTATGTGTGTCCTTGAATTTAAGGGAAGTTGGGAGCACTACCTTTAACTGGTGGATTTTGCATATAATAACTCTTATCCGTTTACAATTGGCATGTCCCCATTTGAAGCGTTTTACGATAGACTTTGTCATTCTCCTGCATGTTGGTTAATGTTGGGGGAAAATAAGTTACTAGGGCCAAAGTTGATACATGACATTAGGGCTAGGATAGAGATAATTCGGGGTCGTATATGGGTAACTCATGACAGACATAAAATCTATGCCGATGCCAAACGGTTCTTTCGTGAATTTACTGTGGGGGAATCAGATTTTACTACGAGTATCTCCTATGAAGGGGTAATGCAATTTGGAAAAAGGGGATTTTGGCACCAAGGTACGTGGGGTCGTTTCTCACCATCGATAGGATTGGAACGGTGGCATATAAATTGGTATTTTCGGAACACTTGCATCGTATACAAGATGTGTTCCATATCTCTTTGCTTGGACAGTATCTCCGGTATGAATTGAATCATACTCACATTACACTCGGACAGATTGATTTACATCCTGATAGTTTATATGAGGATAGATCAACGGCTATCCTAGACCATAGAGAGGGGACATTGAGGTCGAAGGTAGTTCCACTTGGCCGTGTTTAGTGGGAGCACCATAACGTCGAGGATGTGATGTGCGAGAAATATCCAGAATTATTATTAACAAGTATAATTTTATTTCCTAGATTAATTAAATTAAATATGGGAAATTAATTGATAATTAATCCAGATTAAAATAAATATTAACTAGCGAGACAAGGTTTGTTATTTATTGATGAGAATTATATTGAATATTACTGAGCGAATAAAAAAATATATGATTGTGAATATTATTGAGAATTTATGAAAATTATCACGAGTGAGAAGTACGACAATTACTGTAATTAAGTCGGGACGCGCGTGTCAGGACTAAATTAATGGAATAAAAAGTAAAATATTTATAAATCGCCCAAGTGGTCATTTGGAGTGCGTCAATGTGTTCAGAAGGGTCGAGATAGTCAGAAAAGTCTACTCGGGAGTTTAGTTTGGGTCCTAGGATAGTTTTAGGCAAAACCGGCATCTCGGGGGGTGTTTTGGTAATTTGTATTTTTGAAGTATTATTAATGATGAAAATTAAAGGGTCAATATATCATGTACCTGGGGTAGATTAGGGCTATCATTGTTAGACACAGAGAGGCCAAAAGGAGGGAGGAGGAGAGTTTTCTAGGGCCAAAACCATCGGAGAACGAGGATCACAACCATACCAACTACATCAACGGATCAGACCTTCTTTCCCGAGCCAAGTGTTTAATTTTTGGAAAACTCTAGCAATAATCATGTTCATGTTAGTATAGGTGTGTAATACCCATGTATTGTTCATATCTTGATGAAATTGAAGGTTTAAGATGATTAATTTCAATCTGAAATCGCAATATGTTAAACCCTAATGTAGTTAGATTAGAAGTCTTGAATTTATGATGTATTGTGTATGAATCTGAGTTTATTATGCTCTTGTATAATAATGGGAAGAACTAGGGTTTAATTGATTTAAATTCAGGATTTCGGATTTAAGTGTTCTTTATTAAGAATTAAATGATTCTAGGTTGTTAGAAGTGAAATATGCATGTTGGAGTATCGATTAGAACTGATTAATTGGTGTTTGGTACTGATCTGTAGAGGATTTTAGGTTGGAAAATGGTGAAAAACGCTGCTGCTAGAGGTAGGGTACTATACTATGCAATCTCGTTCAAACGACATTGGATCCCATTCAAGCGAGATGGCATCTCGCATGATGAGGTCGTTCAAACGACCTCCTATCTCGTTCAAACGAGATGCAGTTTCGTTTGAGCGACGAGACAGGACTTTTTGGAAAATTCGTTTTGGTTCTGATTAATGAAGCATATTTAATTCGAGTGAGATTAAATAATGTGGAATTTATTTCAGTATAGGGCATAATTATTATAGTTATATGGGAATAAAACTTTAAGGTGTTTAGAGCGGTGAATCATCTTTGAGAATATCGAGAGAGAGTATTCGTAATTAAATAAATATATCGTAAGTAGTAATGAGAATAATACTACATATGAACTAAAATATGTGGATTGTGTGTATACCTAATGATCTTGATGGGTTATGTGAATACCTATAGTACTATCTGTTTTGTGTATGACATACCTACCATACTTGCTATCACTGGAGGTCTTAAAGAGAGGACAATCTTATCTTGATGAGCCTTCAGGGGGATATTAGATTGGTACCTCAAAACATGGAACCTAGGAACGACTTATATGTGAGTTGATAAGTTGACGGTCATATGGGTGGGTAGGTATGTGCTTAGCCCATAGGCTTGTAACTATGTTAGCCTCCAATATGTGTGATTTGTATTAATACGATTCCAGAGTGATTCGAAATTCGTAATCCTTATGTACATGATGTATCGAAAAATGATAGTAGAGTATGTATGCACCGCGGGCTTAGGCTTTTGGGGTGCTGTATTAGTATATATGTTATGATAATGATGTACATATGCAAACTTGTGATTATTATACTCTGTTGCTTCATAAATGATAAAGATGATAAAATATAATATTATTTAAGGATGCAAAAACTTAAATAATTAATGAGGTACTTGGGTTCAATTGATTAATAATGAGAATGTATGACAATTATCACGAGTGAGAAATACGACAATTACGGTAATTAAGTCGGGACGCGCATGTCAGTCGCATGATGACTAAATTAATGGAATAAAAAGTAAAATATTTATAAATCACCCAAATGGTCATTTCGAGTGCGCCAATGTGTCTGGAAGGGTCAAGATAGTCAAAAAAGTATACCCGGGGGTTTAGTTTGGGTCTCGGGACAGTTTTAGGCCAAACCGACATCCTGGGAGGGTGTTTTGGTAATTTGTATTTTTGAAGTATTGTTAATGAGGAAAATTAAAGGGTTAATATATTTTGTATGTGGGTTAGATTAGGGCTATCAGTTTTAGACACAGGGAGGCAAAAAGTAGGGAGGAGGGTAAGAGGTTTCTAGGGCCAGAATCTCCACTAGTGCACCTTTTACAGCACCAAGACCACCACCATGTAGATCAGAGTATGAGGATTGCAACCATACCAACTACATAAATGAATCGGGGCTTCTTTCATTAGGAAAGTGTTTAATTATTGCAACACTGTAGCAATAATCATGTTCATATTAGTTTAGGTGTGTAACACCCATGTATAGTTCATAATCTTGATGAAATTGGAGGTTTAAGATGATTAATTACAATCTGAAATCGCAATATGTCAAACCCTCTTGTAGGTAGATTAGAAGTCTGGAATTTATGATGTATTGTGATGAAAGAATCTGGGTTTATTATGCTCTTGTATAATAATGGGAAGAACTAGGGTTTAATTGATTTAAACCGGGAATTTCTGTTTTAAGGGATGTTTATTAAGGATTAAATGATTCTTGGTTGATCGAAATAAAATATGCATGTTGGAGTATCGATTAGAACTGATTAATTGGTGTTTGGGACTAATATGTAGATGTTTTTAGGGTGGAAAATGGTAAAAAATGTTGCTACCAGAGGTAGGGGACGATACCGTGCAATCTCGTCCAAAAGAGATTGGATATCGTTCGAGCGAGATGGTATCTCGTGTGAAGAGGTCATTCAAATGACCTCCTATCTCATTCAAACGAGATGCAGTTTCGTTTGAGTGACCAGACAGGACTTCTGGAAAATTCATTTTGGTTCATATTTGTGCAACATAGTTTATTTGAGTGTGATTAAATAATGTGGAGTTTATTTCGGTATAGGGCAGAATTATTAAAGTTATTTGGGAATAAAACATTTTAAGGTGTTTGGAGCGGTGAATTATCCTTGAGAATTACGAGAGAGAGTATTCATAATTAGATAAATATATCGTAAGTAGTAATGAGAATAATACTACGTATGAACTAAAATATTTGGGTTGTGTGTATACCTAATGATCCTTATGGGTTGTGTGAATACCTATAGTACTATCTATTTTGTTTATGACAGACCTACCATACTTTCTATCATTGTAGGTCTTAAAGAGAGGACAATCTTATCTTGATGAGCCTTCGAGGGGATATTAGATCGGTACCTCGGAGCATAGAACCTAGGAACGACTTATCTGTGAGTTGATAGGTTGGCGGTCATATGGGTGCATAGGTACGTGCGTAGCTCGTAGGCTTGGAACTATGTTCGCCTCCAATATGTGTGATTTATATTAATACGATTCCAGAGTGATTCAAAATTCGTAATCCTTATGTACGTGATGTACCGAGATTTGATAGCAGAGTATGTATGCATCACGGGTTTAGCCTTTTGGGGTGCTGTATTAGTATATATGTTATGATAGTGATGTACATATGCACACTTGTGATTATTATATTGTGTTGCTTCAAAAATGATAAAGATTATGACATATAATATTATTTAAGGATGCAAAAACTTAAATAATTAATGAGGTACTTGAGTTCGATTGATTAATAATGGAAATGTAAAAAAGTATTATTCGGGCAGTGTGGGTTGGCATAATGACTTAAATATCATCGTAAGAGACTCAAAGTAAGATAGTTAAGTGTGCCATCGTATCCAGTATGAGTTAGAAGTATAGGTTAGGTGTGCACAATAGTTCAGAGGTGAGAATCTCAAGTGAGTGCTTGAGAAGCTAACATGCATATAATATTTTCTTTATTGCAATTTTCAAATACTTGCTAAATTGTTTTAAAATGTTTTACACTCGGGCTCTGACCTGTCTCTTGCAAAATCTCTTTTTCTTGTGAAATTATTTTAGGTGTCCAGGCACTGGGGCGCCAAGCTGAGTCTGTTGGATCTTTTGACTTGCTGCAACTATAGTGGGAGTTACAGGTCCTCGTATTTAGACGCCTCCACATCTATGACCTCAGTTCTTCGATTTAGGCTTCTCAATCAGAGCATGTGTTGCCCATTATCAGTTTATTTATGTTATAGGGACATCGTAATTGTACTCATTTCATTTCAGTATTTCAGTATTCAGTCGGATTTAGTATTAATATTATTATATTTTTATGGTTTGGATTTTTATTTAATTGGGACGATTATTCCAGTTTCTTTACATTCAGTCAAATAGTGTTTTTTTCATTATTCCTTTGTTTGTGAAAATGTTGGATGTGTTAATAATTTAAATTAAATAATATTTACTAATTGGGAAAATATTTTGGCACTGGCTTAATTAATTATTAAGTGGTTAATAAGAAAATTGTCTTCGATAGTGATGCTAAGAATGAACCAACTGGATATTCTATTTTAAATTTTATAAAGGACTAGACACCCGGTATTTAATTGGGCGGGGTTTCACAGTTGCTTCTGAGAATCATTTCTCTATAGCATGGGAGGATTTATAATTGGAAGCGCTCAAAGTCTTGAGCGCATTAATTTCTCTTGGAAAAGTTAAATTATTTCCAGATGATGAGGAGATGATTTCGATCCTTCAGATGATTCAAATAGTGAACCCTACATTGAAACCCCTAGTAAAATTGCCTCCCTTTGCGAGGTGATCTCTTATAAAGAGATCATATTTGAGATTAATGAAGTTTCTGATGCTCTAGAGATAGAAAAAAAAGCCAATTTCCTCTTCCTCCCCCCCCATTCATAAACTAAATGTCCCGATAAATCCATTACTACAAAGACCCAATCCTTCCCACAAAAATTTCACTTATGGATAAGGGGAAAAGAGTCATCGAAGAAGTACCTATTCCTGCGATGATCTTTGCGAAAAGAAATATTCTCAAGCAATTGTAGAAAAACCAAGTTAATATCACCTATTGGGGAGTTTTCATGTCATCACTAGTTCATATTAATTACCTTATCAGACTATTCACTCAAACTACGGTTCCTCCCTTTACCTCCCCCGATGAGGCCATTCATATAGTTGGAACTCTGACCGTTAAAATGATCATCTCCTTTATCGATGAGGAAATTCCTAAGTTTGAACCTGATCATTACTATACTCTCAGCATATCAGTTGAAGTCTTGCAGAGAATGGTCTCGTTGGTGCTTGTTGATAATGGTTCCATACTTAATATATACTGGTTACAAATGCTCTATTGTCTGGGCCTACAAGTTACTGATCTCACCCCAACATCTGTTGTTGTGCGTGCTTATGACAATACTCGATGATAAGTGATGGGTTCAATACTACTCACCCTAGGGGCTTGTCCAATTCGTCCCCGAGTAGAATTACAAGTCATGGATATTCCTGTATTCTTCAACCTTCTCCTGTGTCGCTTGTGGCTTCACAGTATCAGAGAGGTTGCATCTTCCATTCATTAGAAATTAATTTTTTTTACAGATAATAAAGTCATTACCATCATCGGTGATGACAATAACACAGATGGTCCCAATACCCGTAATTCAATTATAGAGATCCAACATAACACAAATGACATGTCTGGCTTCAAGATTGATCCGTTCTATCTTCCAACTAGATAAAATTTCAAAGACACGATGAATCACAAGCACATATCATATGGGAATGTTAACTTGATTAAGATGTTCAAGAATATGCATTTTATGATCAGAATGGGGTTGGTCAGCAAGCAATAAGGGATACCCGAACTGACAATCTTAAAGATAACTTATCCACTATATTGTCTGGGGTATCAGCCATCCCCATCTAAGCTTAGGTCTCTTCTCTAACCTTACATAAAAAAAGGTACTTGAAAGAAAAGAACTCATTTATGAATGTTCTATGACTTTTTATAGACAATGTATGATGTAGTTGAAAGGAAGATGAAGCCATGATTTGAGATTTTCTTCGAAGATAAATCCACTTAGACAGATAGATGCAAGCATGAATTGAATCTGTTAACCATCAAGTTATACGATTAGAGATATTATGATAATAAAAGCACCGATAGAGAAGAATCCTTTGGTGTTATTGAAATAGGGATGGACCTATATATGATTCGTATCGAGTCTGAGTCATCTGATCGCCCTTTCTAGAAATTTTTTCCTACTGTCCAGCCTCTCTATAACTGGTGGAGCATTTCGATATGGACAAATCAACACTATCAACCAAAAATTTTTCTACCCATAACCTTGATAATAAACCCTTTACCTTTTCTACTATTTCTAATTCAAATGTAAACATCTCTCCTTTGAAGAGGTCTTCAATATGTTTTTTTTTTGAAAATGTTATTAATGAAATGAATAAATATTTTGACTATCTTGCTATGCGTATATTAAAAATGACGAACATTTGTATAGATATTATATTGGCTCTCTTTTGTGTCAAAACATTTGAGTCCATGAAGTCAACTAAACTTGATTCGTTATGAGTGTGGTGCAGTCTAGTTTAGGTTATATGAACCTTGAAGATTGATAACCATGCATCGCCTCTCATTGAAGCCTTCCATTGCTACATATAAAGACTATATCATTTTATGTAAGTTTGATTCAATTTTGGCTAATTTCACACACTCACGTATTTTTCAAATTTAATGAATTTTTCATTAAATGTTTTTGAAAAATCTTTTATGAGTTATGTATATACCTTTTGAAGTATTAGGATCAAGACACATCTTTTTAAAATGATTTTTAAGAATTGTTTCTGAGGCATTCAAATAGACACAAAATAGGGGCATTTGAATGACCAAGGTCCAAAGTCCTAACTGGACAAAATAATGCAAATGGACAGATCAAACCATGTGCACGTCGATTTCAGATTTTGACATTTTACTACAAATATCCTTGCTTTCCCTCCATTCGTGAAGCCCTTTTCCCCCTGTTCCATATATCTTATCTAAGGAGATTTTCTCTAAACATCTGAGAGTTGAAATGTATTAAGATCTAGAATGGTATCTACACACAAATCTAGCCAAATTTACATCTATTTTTGGTTTTCTATGATCAAGTACTCCACAATCTAAAATTGGATGTGTTTTGATTCATTGGAGGAATTGGTGCATAGCGCGACTTCAAAGAAGATCGGAGTTCTTAACCAAATTCATGGAGATTGAATTTGGTTTCCATTTGCAATGGGGGAGAGTCGTAGGTTCATAGGCATCTACGCAATTGTGTTTGTGTGAGAGGTATTTTCCCAATCCTTGTAATTTTCTTTTCAGCTAGAAATGGAAATTGAGTGCATCTGGAGTTTTTTTACTCCTATGGTGGGGGGTTTTCCTCATAAAATTTGTGTTTGTTTATATTTCTATCTAACACACTTGATCACACACTTCACATTAGGTCATTTTGATCACTCGAGTTATTTTAAAATTTGACTTAGGTGTGTTATTTTTTGCATAATCACCTAGGTCTATTTGATTTACTTATTTGTTTGTTTTCTACAATAATTTTGGATTTCTTTATTTTCTAAGGATTTGAAAAATTGGAAGTAATTTTTGAAAACTTAAAATATGGGCATATAGAGTCAATAAACCTATTCACCCCCTTTAGGTTTGGTTTTATTCATTCACACATTATTCTTAATGAGTATCAAAGCATTAGTGCTCAATTTGTGTTAGCATTAATGTTCTAGAGTTAGATGCTTATTTGTGTGTTTGCTTGTTTGGGCCTGTTTGTTTATTTTGTGTTTTTCAAGGATAGTGTGGATATATATGCTTTTGGTGTGAGTTTGGATTATTAGCTAAGAACACTACACTTACATCGAGTGAATCTAGTTTTAAAATTGCACATAATGATAATAATGAGAGTGATGATGAGGAATTGAGTGAGATCAACCATGCGTATAATAATTTGGTTCATGAATCACTCGAATTGAAAGAGATCAATATCAAAATACGAAACACAATAAAAAAGTTTGAAGAGGAAGGTGATTTTTTAAAAGAAAAATAGGTCTTGATTTTAGATCTCAAAAGTGACTTAAACCATGTAAATGTTCAAAATGCGTCTTTTGAAAGTGAAAAAGTCCATTTTGTTCAAATAAATAGTAAACTTGAAATGGAATGAAAGATGTTTGAACTCAAGGAACAATAATATAAAAAGAAAATTATTTCTCTTAAGGATTAATTGGAAAATGCTTTGAAAGTCAAACTTGCGTTCGAGGATCATTTGGATAAAAATGAATAAACTTCTTTTTGAGAAATCGATGATTTTGAATGGTGCTAAGGGAATAGGATTTGATAATTTTGATCCTCCTTCAAATTATACTATGTATTTTGTACGTGAAAAGAAAAATAATTCACAAGAGAGTTCATCTTGAAGGAAAATTGATTTTAAAGGAAAAGAATCTTGAGCAGAAAGTCTTGTCCATTAAAAGTAAAAATGTGGATGTCATCAAGTTTGAGAAGAATAAAATTTCATCCAACCCAAAGTTATTGAGAAACCTCAAAAGCAACGTTTTGAAAGAAGAGTTATTGAGAAACAAGTTCCTACTTTTAGACATCTTCTAAACTTTCTTAAGTGAGATAAAGTTTTTCAAAATCATTAAGTTCAACATTTTGAACAAAGGAATGCGAAATTTTCTACCAAATATTTTCAAATGTAAGAGTTCTCCTATTGCTAAACAAGGGGTCACTTAAGGAAATATTGTTTCAAATTACAAAGAGATGATTAATTTTCATTTCCAATGTTCCAAGGAAAATTAATTTTAATGGAAAGAATTTGAGAACGAACTTTGAAAAATTCAAAAGTAAGTGTGTGATTTGAATAAAGATGCAATTGACTTGAAGAAAGGTGCAAGTGTTTTAAGAAAAGAAAGTCAAGTGAAGCCAAAGTGGGTGAGTAAATATAATCACAAGTTTTGAATGACTTTTGAAAATTTTGTAATCAAAATTTCTTCAAATTTAAATTATTGGTATTTTGATAGTGGTTGTTCACGCCACATGACGGGAGAAAAATTGTGGTTTACTTATTTTGTGATTTTTGATGGTGGTTTGGTTACCTTTGAAAATGAAAAAAAATCGAGAGTGAGGAAATGGGAATTGTGAGAATTTTGGATTAGATCACACTTCACAATGAAATTTTGTTAAAGGACTTGAGGCAAACCTCATCAGTATAAGTCGACTTTGTGAGGATAATCATTGTGTGAGTTTTTCTAAGAAATATTATTTTGTTAAGAATGAAGAAAATAGTGTTTTGATGAAAGGTGTCAAAAATTCTAAAAATTGATATGCTTTGGTTCATAAATAAAAGTGTGTTTGCTAAAAGGATGAAAATAATTTTGTTAATCAATGGATAAAAAATAATTTTGTCAATCAATGGGTGAAAGTAATTTTATTAATCAATGGGTTAAAAATATATCAACTAGCTTCTAACCATAATCCACCTAAATCCTCGAACACCTCAAGACATCACAAATTCCATATTTATACTTAATGATGCCACACATAAATTTCTTGTGGGTACTTCCACGTGCCTATGAACTTGCCACACAACAAGATTTCCTCTCACCAAGCCCTTACCTTGGTGGCTAAAACGAGTTTCAATGCTTAGATATGAATCTTACATTCTCCCAAATGTCTGTGACTATAAGTCACGTATAAATTATAACTATGGCTGGAAGAACACAGACGTCACCTGTAGTTTATAAACTTCAAGGTTCGCCTTACCCAAATTCCTCAATGACTATTAAACTATGGTAATCGAATTGCCTTGCTATGTGAATACTACACTATGTGATTGTCCACATGTTAACACAACTATGCTAATCTTGGTAGGATATGGACGTCGGGTATTTCCTTTGAACACCAAGGCCCTAACCATGGATGCCGCACGAGATCTCATTCCTCAATACTGCACTACAATCACCAAATTATAAATTTATACCATCTAAGGTTTTAGTTGGACAAGTGGCGTCGGGTATCGCCCAAGATGAGTCCCACCCTAACAACGCTGTAAGAAGTCCTATTCTAGAACATAACAACTTAATTACTTAAAACCAAGTCACCTCTCGGTTCACTCCTAGGTTACCTCAATCGTTAGGATTATCTAAATCCACCTTACAGTCTAGGTACATAGGTTGAGATGCACTAATCCAAGTTCCCCAACGAATGGACCTAGTACTTCCTCACCCAAAACTATCACCTATAATTACATTCACCGAACAACAATCCACTAAGGTGTTTACTCAAGGATAGCATTCTATCAACTAAGACTGACGTATCCTCTAACGTTGGCCTACATCAATTTATAAACTCATTGAACTTATCATCAATCACGGTATTACTCCAAGGATCAAAATTGACTAATTATCACACTGATATTGACCTCTCATATGTTTCACACCCAAGACTACATATAATTCAAATCACGATTTCCCATTACATAATTATGACACTCTAACTATCAATCTCTACCATTGATTGTACACAATTCGGTGCCACTTGGCCCGCGAGCGTCATTTCATTCTATCAACATCCCTTGTGCTTTGAATCCATTAAATTGTTAATGAAAGCACCTCATACTAACCACTACGGTGTCACCACAATAGGTTTGCATGGACACCGTTAAATTACTACAATTCTAATGAAAAAATGCAGAAGCGATTAATAACCATCAATCTAACTTGTTATGCTAACCTCTAAGACTTTACCGTCGAGGAAACGAACTAAATCGTTATCAAACTAGCATGACCGGCTCAAACCACACTGACGTCAAATCCAATACCAACCCCACCGTGTCACACCCAAAAGAAACCTTGAACCTAGATCTCTGATACCATTTGTAATGCCCCGACCCGGATTTAAGGGTTATCCGAGAGTCAACCTATTCCGACCCGAACGTTAGGTGTGAAGTGCAATGAACAACCGACATAATGTCGCTATTCATGTTTTATTTTAATTAACATTTCACTTGTTAGCATGCGATTCCATTTTTCAAGATAAATACGTGAGGGACCCAAGGAGAGCACCCCAAAGTCCAAGTAAACAGAGCTACTAACGCAACGATAAATAAAATATACTTACCTGTAAAACACCCTCAAAATGCGGAACTGCACCCAACATACCGTAACAAAATGGGGATGTGAGGTATTTATACAAGTAGTATGGAAACGAACATAAGAAAGGAATACTCACACACTACAACTGTATGGATGAGAAAATATGTATATATCTACATACGTATACCTTTGAAAATACACATGCCAATGCATTAGCCGTTTTACTTTCGAAAAACTTACTTATCCAGATGAATTTACCTTAATCTTATTAAAGGTTTACTCCATTTATACTTAGCATTCTCATCTTAATTAACACACCTGGTTCAACACTTGAAACCATTATACTTGATTTACCCAACTCATTCCTTATCGAAATTTAACCCCTTTCATTAATCACTATACACTCTCCATTTCAACACACGAATTGATCGTGTTTACAAAATATTTATTTAACTTTTAAAAAATACTTTTTAAAACACATTCTTGTGTTAAGTATGGGTTTAATCCCTTTCCCTTATCTTATGAACATTAGTAGATTTATGCATTAACTTGTCCATTTCACTTTTATCGGAACATTTATTTCATTCATTCAAGTTAGGCTGTATTAACATGTTTACCACACAACCCATTTCATGATATGTTCCATGTTTCATTTAACTTTTCTCTAAATCTTCCTATACCGCATACTTACACGGGCTCCACACCGACGGCTATGCTCACCATATGCTCTGGCGAGTGGTTTAGGGCTTTTCATCCAAGGGCTTCGGGCCTTTCTTGCTTTATTCCGGTGTCATACGAGTACCCTTTTAATGTGTTTCAATATTTTACAAATGTCCACATTATTTCCTTTCCTTTTTATTCAGCCGAAGTCAAAATCCGGGACCTTATCGCCCCACTTTGTGTTACACTAGAAAATTTGCCATTTTGTGTCTTTACACTTTAACCTTGATTTTTATTCCAAAAATCATATTCATTTTATACCACTTTGTGTAAACCCTTTTCAGCATTTTTATTTCGTAAAAATGTTCCACTTTAAGTAAAATTACTATTTTACCCATTTGTTTCCAAATGAAACTTTTACTACATTTTGACAAATATTAATTTCACACAAAATACTAATAAGTTACACACACCAACTTCTTAAGTGTTTTAACCCTTTAAAACCTTTTTACACCTGGAGTAATCTTTTACTTAATTGGAAATACTGTTACACCTTTATTCCTTTTATGATTCCATAAGTGTTAATATTTCACATTATTAGTAAGTTACACTTCCTAACCATTCCATGTTTGCCCATTAATATATAACTAATACTTTTTTTTTTATCAAAATTCATATTTCTTTACTTCTTTATTTAAGAAATAAATTTATGCTTAAGACTACTTTTATAACAAATACCATTTCTTTTATAAACATGTAGTCTTTTAACTTCATACCCACTATGTCTTTTAGTCCCAGTTACACATACTTTGAAGACTAAAATTCCAACTTTTATTATTTCTTATTTAAAACCAACAAAATCTTCTTTAAGCGTGTTTATACATTATATGTCAAAATACTACAAGTTTATATGTAAGAGAAGATGGATTTTAAATCCAAAAATCCTACTACATGGCTTAAACATATTTTTCATCAAATAGAGGTTTATTTTCAAGCATTTTCTTTCGTAAAATATTTAACACCAATATTTTTAAAATGCCCATTTTCAAAAATTATATCATTCTTCAATATTCCAAAATCTTGAAATATTTACTTATTCTTTATGTTTAAACAAAATATCATTTTCCCACGAAGTCACATAATTTACCAACATTTTATTCCATAAATGTTTCTCACCAAAATTACTAGAAAATACACCATTTTCATAAAACATCAACTTTCATTATTTCAAAACCTTGAAATAATTATTCACTCTTTAATTTTAACAAAAATAATATTTTCCAACATTTTTATTCCATAAAAATATTTATTATTTCTTTTCACTAAAAATATATCAAATGATATTTCTTACAGTTTTTATTACATAAAAATGTTTATTTTCAGATTTAATAGAAAACACATAATAATAACATTTCCTAACATTTTTATTTTATAAAAATGTTCATTTTAAGATTAATAGGAAACACACTAAAATATTATTCTCTAACATTTTTATTTCCATAAAAAATTTTAATTTCAGTTTACTAATAATACATTACTATTTGTCATACTCCTACTCTTAATCATACACAATAATAACACTACAACATTTATCAAATGGAGTCTCAAGTGCACTAAGAGTAGGTTACCCACCTAAATAACTTTAAAGATGGTGGTGGTGGTGAAGATGGGTGACTCCCCCACCTCCAAAGGTGGCCCTAAAGGGAGTCACAAAATCCCACCAAATAGCCTCCATGAAAGCTCCAAAACAAACCTCAGCAAAACCCCCAATAATACCTTCATCTTCTTGTAGTAATATCTCCTTAATACTCACCAAAACCCCTTATAACAACTTAATATTTCATGGCTCAACCATTTAAATGGGGAAAAACAATATTTTGAGTGTGAGTTATCTGCTTAAACCCCTTAACTGTCAAATGCTGTGTGTGAAATGGGATGAGAGATGCGAGTTCTTTGAGAGAGATGAAATTAAGAAATGTAAGAGAATAGCAGTGGCCCGCTAACGTCTCTATCTTTATACAAATAACAAAGCATAAACATTTTCAGTCATCAAGCTCTAAGAGCTTTACACGTACATGCTAATCAAGGGTTCTCCCCTTGACAACAATTGGTCCGTAATACTCCCACAGTTTCCTTATTTTGTACACAAACCAAAGCCAAATATCCTCACCATGTTTTATCTGACTTTGATCAAGGATCAAGCACAAAGCTGACTGGAATTTAAGATGTTTTACACGTCGTTCGGACGACGTGTATGGTCATTCGAGCGACCGGTCTTCGATTACCTATTTTTCCCCTCAGCAGTTCCAAAATCTTTGGAACTTTCCATACAGTTTCATTTACCAGAATTCTCAAATTCCTATATGCATACACCTCTTCCCATCATTCTTAATTTACTCCTATCGCCAAAGGTGACTTTACCATCTTTGTGGTCTTCAAGAGTGCTAAAAAGAGATTTATGACCTGTCATATGTCAGGAGCATCCACTATAAAAATACCATTGGGAGGTATTTTGAGCCTTAAGACTAACGTGAACAACAAAACCCTTTTTGGCCTTATCTTTTGCAACCCAAGCTTGAGTTGTGTTTTTCCCTATGTTGATTCTAGTATGTTGGTTGGAATCATTTTCTTGGGACATAAATAATCTTATAAACTCTTCCATAAAATCTTTGGATGTATTCACTAGATACTCAAATTAGTTTTTAAGGCTAGATAAGGAGTTATATTGTGTCTGAGGAGTAATGGGATAAGAGTTATTCCTAAGCTTATTGTGACACCCCGCCTAATTAAATACCGGGCGATCACTCCTTTATTAAATTAAATCAAGGTGAACAGTTGGTCCATTCTTAGCATCACTATCGAAAAATAATTTTTTCCAATTTAACACCCTGATTAATTAAGCTAAGTGTCAAAACCATTTTCATACATACTTTCCAAATTTTACTTAAAGAAAAATCATTTATTTTATTAACAACATTCAATAACTAAAAATCACACCCCATTAAATTCTGCAACATAAACCAATTAATTTAATACATTCGTCAATCGAATGTCAACATACAAAATCTAAAGTCACACATCCAAACTGAATAAGTCCCATAGTAACAATACTGGAAATAACTAAAATACAAATGTCCAACAACAACGGAATAATGGAAAGAGCTACACATGCCCAACTAGATGAAAGTACTAAGAGTGGATCCGAATGAATGAAGTCGTCTAATCAAGAGACATCCAACTCCCACCTAAGCTGCAGCATATTCCTTCCAAAGGATCCTAAGTAAGACGCCGCTGTGGCTGGGCACCTGTAATACATACATATATATACAAGAGAGAGGGAGAGAAAAAACGGGTCAGAGCCCGATAGTGTATATGATTTTAAAAATTGTTTAGCAAGTATTTAAATTGATACAGGCCAATGCAACAACATATTAGTGCGACACTCTCTTGAGAAATTCTCACCTCTCTTCTAATATGCACACCTATCGCACTAACCTCCCCAACGGGTTGTCTTATCATTTATTGCACTAATCTTCCCAATGATTTAACTTATCTTATATTACTCGTAAGATTCCAAATTTCACGATTCAATTGTTTGAAAAGAATATTTCAATTAGTAACCAAAGTTCTCATTTTGACTTTATTAATCAATAAAGTTTTCCAATTTTACATTATACTTTCTCAAAACAAGTATTTACAATTTGAGTCATCAACCATGTCCTACATATCAAATCACAGTAGGCAGTTCCATATTTTAGAATTTCATATATATATATTAACTACTCGAAAATATATATATCAAAACAACACCCCACATAATAACTATGGTGCTGGCATACTCTACTATCCAAACCCCATATCACTCACATTAAGGGGAATACAAATTCGAAATCACTCTCGAATTGTATTAACACATATACAAACTATAGGTTCCAACTCTCTTAGGACCGTCTGACCTATCAATGCGATAGCCTGTACCAAGGATACCTATATACAAACAATATGAGGCGAAGCATAGATTCCAAGTCTCTAAGAGGAAAGCACATACCCGCATCTCTTAAGAACGTCTGAACTATCATTCCGATAGCCTGTACCAAGGATATCTATCTTCTAGGGTACAAGTCAATATCCCCCATAAAGGTCCCATCGAGATAAGACTGTTCCAGCGCGGAAACCTCAGGGATAGCAAGTAGCGTGGGCATGATTCTCACACATAGATAGTATATGCATACACAATCATATAACTATACTAATATTACCATATAAAAAATGGGTAAATTCTCAATTCCCATAATTACGTCTTTCGCATTTATTTCACATTATATAGTTATCACGTATAACCATTCACAATCTTACTTTAATTTGAGGATATTTTCCACTTACTACATAACGCTTCATGGATTCTATCCTCCCAATTATAAAATTCAGTATTTGTCCCAAAGTAACTCTCTTACGTGTCTCTCTCTCTTTAAATCATAAATTTACCGACCCTTATGTAATTATCCCAAAATACAATCTTTGCCCGACATCAAGGGTCCCAAAATCTATTCACATGTCCTACTGGTCTTCCCTATCTCCCAAAACATTTTATTAAGGATGCTCAAGAATTATCTCACGATAAATTGAATTTAAGTCATTTAAAAAGGGAAAATAGGAGTCTGCCAGGAGGGGTCGATCGATCGAGGTTTCGGGCTCGATCGATCGATCAAGAAGGTCTGCGAAAACTGAAATTCTGCAGTTACGGGTTTCATCTCCAAACACCAACAATTTCCATATTGTCTAATCCCAATCGTCCCAGAATTGATGCTACTAACCTTATATCATCATATTAGGTATTTTCAACGTAAAGCATGTGAATTTCTGTGATTAAATCATGAATTAACAGCCCCAATTTCATACAAAAATCTCAAGAACCCTAAATTCTCTTAAACATGGTTCTAACAATTATTTCCAGAATTCTCTTCTTATACACATCATAATTTCGTGGTTTAAATTCCTCTACATGGCAAGGGTTTCCAGAATTATCAATTAGACCAATACTACATGGATTTTCCTATCATAAATCGGGTTTTCCTCCATTAAAACTCATCTTAATTACTCCTAAACTAATATGAAAGATGCACCAACGAAATAAGGAAGATAAACACTTTCCTGGGATTCTCAGAGGTCTGGTTTGGTGCCGAATTCGGTATGGTTGCGTTCCCCGTCTCGCGATCTACACGTTGGTGGTGGCGGCGGTGCAAACCGTTGAGTTTTGGGCCTTGAATTTGCCTTGAGAGCTCTCTCCTTCCTCTCCTATGGCCGTCACTTGTGTTTAGAGTTTCTAACCCTAGAAGGTAACCTAGGTATCTGATATAACTCCTCTAATTTTCGTGGGTTTAATTACCCAAAAATGTAAAATGACCAAAATGCCCTCCCGGGTTACTAATTAGGCCTGAAAATGCCCCGAGACCCAAACTAAACTCCCGGGTACACTTTTCTGACTATAAAATATTCACTTTTATTAATTCACATTTAGTCCCGACACGACACAGGCGCGTCCCGACTTAAATTTCCAAAATTGCCATTTTATTCATACGTGACAATATTATAAAAATAAATCTCATATATTACTATACTCATCCAGTAATATGCAACAAATAACAAATTTCCAATAATTACTAACTCTCGTCACGCTAGTAAATATTTAATGCAACATTTCGGATTAAAATTAAATTAATTTATCTCAATTAAATTTAATAAATCCCATAATTTAAAATCTATAAAAATACGGGGTATTACATACTTCCCCCCTAATAACTGAATTTCGTCCCGAAATTCGGAAAATAAGGCCTATCAGGTAGCACAATCCTGGATATCCTTTTCTGTACACAAACTAACTACACATTACGGCGCTCAATCACTATAGCCCTTTCTTCACAACAACATTGTTTTACATTCTCATTAGAGACACTTCACCTTGTGCTCCCAACCGACAGCATTCGCATAAGTCACGCTTATACGTTATACATTTCATTATCTCACTATCATTAGGAGGCCGCACCTCACTACATGACAAATACTCGGATTCATTCATATACAAAACTCCCATTCTGAGAAAATATTACGAACATTTGATCACTCTTGCTCGCCTAAAACAGTCGTGGAATTCTACTACAGTTATCGAATGTTCTCTCGACCACTCCAAAAATTCTGATTACCTACTCTCCTCTAAACATACGGAAGGAGAATAGTCGAGGTTCTTCCATAAGAAAACCTTAATAAGTACCTTGTACGCGACAACCAGGTACGAGTGCTTCTACAAAGCATTCTTGAAATCATCGTATCAAGATTCCAAAATCTCTTTTACGTGGCTCCACAAATCTTTAATCACCTTGCGCTCATTCCCTGGCTAAGGGTGATACATCCTACTCGAAACGAAATCTTTTCTCCTATTGTTCCTGAAATCCCATATCAAAGGTGGGATTTACCAAATCTCATCCTGATTTAGAAATTTATACTGCGCCAGACCATGCACTGATGTGATCCTTCCTTTCAAAGGAAGTCTGGGGCATACTAGTTAATATTGTAAGCCAGCCCAAAGGAATTTCAATCACTTCCTTCTCGGCGACTTAATTCACATGTTCGGGATAACCCTTGATCCTGTTTGAGGATGGCAACCCATCCAAGAACTTTACCGACTTTACCAACCTTTTCCAATTTCCGGAATTTTTTGATACACACAAAATTCTTTGGTTGATTCTCCTCTTTCAACCAAACCTTACCTATGGGCAGTGCATGTAGAGACTACTCACTACGTCTCGCTAAACATCGATTCTTCCCTTGAAATGTCTCACATTAAGTGACACGTAATACTCCCCTTCCTTCCTTGTAGTATGCCGAAAGTTACATCTGTGCTCTTCTCTCCACGAAGCTCACTTCTGGAACTCTTATACTATACTAACATCATTACTCTTTGTATGCGCAAGTCGTTCTCACACTTGACGAATAAAAATTCCGCTCCGGGTGTGCTTCATAACAATTAAATTCTACTATATTCAAGGAATACCAATTCTTGAATGGCTTTCCACAACCTTCCAATCAAGTTAGGGCGTGCTATTCTAATTGCACACTTATGTATGGATTATCACCCCTCATGTGACGTTTAATCCACTATACCACTTCCACTTCGTTATACTAGTCCCATAAACATATATTTCACATGTCTATTACCACATCCCTTCGACTCAGACTATTTTAACTGCATTTAACCCAGATGCCCACACTTTTGCAACACCCCGACCGCCCTGGGAGAGCGAACGGCGGCTTCGCTTATGTAGGCCTCACTAAATTCAACGGAATAGAAAGAATAGGGCATTCAAATTCCATGACAATAAAAGAGGAATAATAATTCTCAACCTTCCTCAGATAAGTACAATAATTTTCCCCAATAGGTACAACAACCAAAATAAATCACTAACGCTCTATTCATCAAAATGATTACAAGTTATCTCTTTTGTATAGTATAAAGTTCTTTCCAGATAATCCATGCTAAAAATCATTCCAACTCTTTATTCACCTTGTGTTATGTACGCGGTTATGACATTTGGGTACTCTCAATCACCCTAGAAATCAAAATTCTTAAATTCTCCTTATCATAGTTCCACCCCTCAATTCGTGGGGATAACTTTCAATGCTTTCCTACCACAAAAATCCGGCTCCAATGACCTTAAAACAAAATTCAACTCTCAACTTACATACATAATTACTTGATCCCATTTCGACCAGGGTACCAAACTCATGGAATAGTGACCAAACGTCTCCCTATTTCCAACCTTACACTAAGTTTCATGCGTGGGATGTCTCGCAAAACGAAATCCGAACAAGGAACCCCCCCGATACACTACTACCTAGCATTGTTGGTTATCGAAATTCGTTAGGCCCTCCGTCCATAGTATATACCCCTTTATTCCGTCCCTTGACAGAAAAATTACAATTTCTCCCATAATTATGCTTAACAAAGAACGTTTCACCAATTTCACTATCGTCCCGTATTGGTTGATGGTAATTGGATTTTATAAACCTCGAATACATACACTCGGAATTCTCGAAATTCCTTTCCCTAATAATAGGGGTATAAATATTAACTCCCACATCCCTAAAGGATGAATATAACAATGCACTTTTCCTATCACTAGGTCCGGAGTGCTAAACATAATACTGAGTCAAATCTTTTCGCTCAATGGTAAATCCCGATACATACGGAATTATACTGACAAAGTCTATACATACTTTGGCATCGAATACCTCGAGCCCACTATCTCCTCCGAAGTCTCTTGGATAGATAATATAAGTGCAAGTCCAACCTTCTTACAGGTAAAGCCTCTCCAAAACAAACATAAAACATGTTTCACCAATGCAACTACTCCGATAGCCTTGCAATAAATGCCCACTATCATACTACCCATTTCTATAACATTTTTAACAAAGATAATATCATACTCGTGTATCGCATCACTACAACGAGTAACCTCAATAAAGTACAAAACTTGTTAATATACTCATCCATCCTCCGCGGATAGCATTAAAGAAAAATCCCGCTACACTAGGGAAAAATATTCACATAATGGTAACATTTATAACTATATGCATTAAACTCGTCTCACATGCTAATCTAGCAATGAACAAAATATGGTGACTCTCTCGTGTCACATAAACACGCCGCATCCTCTAAGGATACAACCTATAATTCCATCCTGGCAATCGTCTTGACTGCACAAATGGTTTTCGGACGTAACACGTCTGCCCAAACCAAAACAAAATTATTTTAATCGTTGCCTTTTACTAGGCACCGTATTCTTGTCCTTTTTCTCATTTTGGAACATATTATCGTGAGAGATTTCACTCCGCACAAAAATACCCCAACAGTTAATTCACCTATCACCTGTCCTACTAACCAGGTTAGGATTGTCCTTCTCTCGGACATTAGTAATCTCGATTCCTGTAACCCATCCCGATTGTTCTCTTAACTCTTCAAGCCATAAAGATCATGTTACTATCTATAATAGTACTTACTGAATTTACCATGACTTGGTAAGAATTTAACTATCTGAAGCATTTAAATGGTTTTACTGATGTGTATCCACATCCTTTTGTGGTGCTATACCACCACCGTTGCATTCAGTCTCATTCTCGACTAAATTCTTTGATTCCTTAACTTCCCCCACAAGGAAGCGTTATCATTTATTCTGACAAAATATGACAATGTCAACCTCTGAATCGTTCGTCCATCAGAATTTCCTCCTCGAGTTTTATCAACTATTATTACGAGTTGGTCTTCCACTTGGATTCGTTTCCCCCACTTGTATCTACATCTTTCGATACAAAATTCGCTAACGGTTAAGATTCATATTCACGAATGGACCCCTGACATGCCCTCTCTCAATGAGTTCAGAACCACATTTTCTTCTAATGCTTAACAGTTAAGGAAGGAACAGACGGTCAACACTGTACCTAAGGTTCTCCTATAGGCATAACATTCCATTCTAAAATTTGTGGTTGACTCAAACCATTATAATTTCGTCCCGAAGCCAAGAAAAATTTCTCTAAATTTTCACTTTCAGTTTGCCACACTCCGTCCTATATTTAAGCCTTTGGATACTTTACCACCTTTGATAAATACACATACAATTTTCGCGTTTCTAAGATTTCCCATTGATAGTCTCTACACGTTTTTGTAATACGTTGGGTAAGTTTACCCTTGCACCTCATTTGACTCTAACAGCATTTGAAAATCATTGTTGCACCTTAGTCGCCTTTCTAGTCTTGGCTTCTCGTGCCACAATGGAGGTGACCTTGACTACGGTTATCATCCTTGGATATATTTTATAATTTCAACTGAGCCCTGCCTCCTGATGTACGATTAACGATCCTCTTCTGACATCCGTCATCGCTTGGCACACGCACACATCCGAACGAAATTAGAATTCACTAGTGTATACACATTATAGCAGGAGAACGAAATCTCGTCAAAGGAATCGAAAATCCTAAACATAGGGCTCTATAACAAACAAAGCAACGCTGAAAGCATAATAAGCCGTACAGATCCTAAGGACACTAGAACCTGATGCTCTGATACCACCTGTGACACCCCGACTAATTAAATACCGGGCGATCACTCCTTTATTAAATTAAATCAAGGTGAACAGTTGGTCCATTCTTAGCATCACTGTCGAAAAATAAATTTTTCCAATTTAACACCCTGATTAATTAAGCTAAGTGTCAAAACCATTTTCATACATACTTTCCAAATTTTACTTAAAGAAAAATCATTTATTTTATTAACAACATTCAATAAGTAAGAATCACACCACATTAAATTCTGCAACATAAACCAATTAATTTAATACATTCGTCAATCGAATGTCAACATACGAAATCTAAAGTCACACATCCAAACTGAATAAGTTCCATAGTAACAATACTGGAAATAACTGAAATACAAATGTCCAATAACAACGGAATAATGGAAATAGCTACACATGCCCAACTAGATGAAAGTACTAAGAGTGGATCCGAATGAACGAAGTCGTTTAATCAAGAGACCTGCAACTCCCACCTAAGCTGCAGCATGTTCCTTCCAAAGGATCCTAAGTAAGACGCCGCTGTGGCTGGGCACCTGTAATACATACATATATATACAAGAGAGAGGGAGAGAAAAATGGGTCAGAGCCCGATAGTGTATATGATTTTAAAAATTGTGTAGCAAGTATTTAAATTGATACAGGCCAATGCAACAACATATTAGTGCGACACTCTCTTGAGAAATTCTCACCTCTCTTCTAATGTGCACACCTATCGCACTAACCTCCCCAACGGGTTGTCTTATCATTTATCGCACTAATCTTCCCAATGATTTAACTTATCTTATATTACTCGTAAGATTCCAAATTTCACGATTCAATTGTTTGAAAAGAATATTTGAATTAGTAACCAAAGTTCTCATTTTGACTTTATTAATCAATAAATTTTTCCAATTTTATATTATACTTTCTCAAAACAAGTATTTACAATTTGAGTCATCAACCATGTCCTACATATAAAATCACAGTAGGCAGTTCCATATTTCAGAATTTCATATATATATATATTAACTACTCGAAAAAATATATATCAAAACAACACCCCACATAATAACTATGGTGCGGGCATACTCTACTATCCAAACCCCATATCACTCACATTAAGGGGAATACAAATTTGGAATCACTCTCGAATTGTATTAACACATATACAAACTATAGGTTCCAACTGTCTTAGGACCGTCTGAACTATCACTGCGATAGCCTGTACCAAGGATACCTATATACAAACAATATGAGGCGAAGCATAGATTCCAAGTCTCTAAGAGGAAAGCACATACCCGCATCTCTTAAGACCGTCTGAACTATCATTCCGATAGCCTGTACCAAGGATATCTATCTTCTAGGGTACAAGTCAATATCCCCCATAAAGGTCCTATCGAGATAAGACTGTCCCAGCGCGGAAACCTCAGGGATAGCAAGTAGCGTGGGCATGATTTTCACACATAGATAGTATATGCATACACAATCATATAACTATACTAATATTACCATATAAAAAATGGGTAAATTCTCAATTCCCATAATTACGTCTTTCGCATTTATTTCACATTATATAGTTATCACGTATAACCATTCACAATCTTACTTTAATTTGAGGATATTTTCCACTTACTACATAACGCTTCATGGATTCTATCCTCCCAATTATAAAATTCAGTATTTGTCCCAAAGTAACTCTCTTACGTGTCTCTCTCTCTTTAAATCATAAATTTACCGACCCTTATGTAATTATTCCAAAATACAATCTTTGCCCGACATCAAGGGTCCCAAAATCTATTCACATGTCCTACTGGTCTTCCCTATCTCCTAAAACATTTTATTAAGGATGCTCAAGAATTATCTCACGATAAATTGAATTTAAGTCATTTAAAAAGGGAAAATAGGAGTCTGCCAGGAGGGGTCGATCGATCGAGGTTTGGGGCTCGATCGATCGAACCTTCGATCGATCGAAGCTCTGGGCTCGATCGATCGATCAAAAAAGGTCTGCGAAAACTGAAATTCTGCAGTTACGGGTTTCATCTCCAAACACCAACAATTTCCATATTGTCTAATCCCAATCGTCCCAGAATTGATGCTACTATCCTTATATCATCATATTAGGTATTTTCAACGTAAAGCATGTGAATTTCTGTGATTAAATCATGAATTAACAGCCCCAATTTCATACAAAAATCTCAAGAACCCTAAATTCTCTTAAACATGGTTCTAACAATTATTTCCAGAATTCTCTTCTTATACACATCATAATTTTGTGGTTTAAATTCCTCTACATGGCAAGGGTTTCCAGAATTATCAATTAGACCAATACTACATGGATTTTCCTATCATAAATCGGGTTTTCCTCCATTAAAACTCATCTTAATTACTCCTAAACTAATATGAAAGATGCACCAATGAAATAAACAAGATAAACACTTTCCTGGGATTCTCAGAGGTCTGGTTTGGTGCCGAATTCGGTATGGTTGCGTTCCCCGTCTCGCGATCTACGCGTTGGTGGTGGTGGCGGTGCAAACCGTTGAGTTTTGGGCCTTGAATTTGCCTTGAGAGCTCTCTCCTTCCTCTCCTATGGCCGTCACTTGTGTTTAGAGTTTCTAACCCTAGAAGGTAACCTAGGTATCCGATATAACTCCTCTAATTTTCGTGGGTTTAATTACCCAAAAATGTAAAATGACCAAAATGCCCTCCCGGGTTACTAATTAGGCCTAAAAATGCCCCGAGACCCAAACTAAACTCCCGGGTACACTTTTATGACTATCTCGACCCTTTAGGACGTGTTGGCGCGCTCAAAATGACCATCCGAACAACTTATAAAATATTCACTTTTATTAATTCACATTTAGTCCCGACACGACACAGGCGGGTCCCGACTTAAATTTCCAAAATTGCCATTTTATTCACACGTGACAATATTATAAAAATAAATCTCATATATTACTATACTCATCCAGTAATATGCAACAAGTAACAAATTTTCAATAATTACTAACTCTCGTCACGCTAGTAAATATTTAAAGCATCATTCCTGATTAAAATTAAATTAATTTATCTCAATTAAATTTAATAAATCCCATAATTTAAAATCTATAAAAATACGGGGTATTACACTTATAATAGAAATCTCTAAGATGACCCATTTTGTGTCAAAAAGTATAAACATATGGTTGATTTGGAGTCACTTTTATGGTTGGTTAGTTAGATTTCTCTTAGGTGGGTTAGGTTTAGGAGGGTTTATTTTGGTAACAAACTTAGCTATAGGTTTAGATTTAACGTTGGATGACTCACCACCTTCATATCCTATACCTTTTCTCTCTTGATATCCTTTCTCCTTATAACCTAAAATTGGATTGAGAAATAACTTCCCCATTCTCCAAAAATTATCCTCAAGTGTGAATTTGACTTCCGGAGAGTCATCGAGATCTTTATCAAGTTTGACAATTTTCACTTCAAGTGCTTTTCAAATCTCCAAGGATTCATGAAGATCTTTGGTAACACGAGTTAGAGAATCAGTCAAATCACATTTTTCTTTACACACCAAAATAAGCTTCTCAAAGAGTAAAATCTTAATGAGTTGCCTAACTAAAGCCTCCTTCTCCTTTAGGCTTTTCAACTCCCTTTCTAATGTCAATACTTTAAAAGTTAGCCTTTTATATATCTTTTGAATTCGTAAAGACTCGGTGTACAACTCGAAATAGGCGGACTACAATTCACTTTGATCACCATCACTCTCACTTCTATTATCACCACTAACTTGTGAGTGATTGGATACAACTTCAAGTTCATGATCGAAAATGTCAACACTAGGTGTGACACACTTGAAGCACTAGCTTGATTCGCCATAAAGGTGATGTAGTTATTTCGAGAAGGAATGGAATCATTAGAGTCTTTAAACTCATTCTCACTATCACTACTAGTCGCATTATAAACGACTTTATCCTTGCCCTATATCTTAAGCTTAATGGGGAACTCATACGCTCTATGGCCTCATTCCTCACACTTAAAACATCTATTCGAATCATACTTTTTGAATTTATCTCTTTTAGAGTTCTTATTTTTAAATTTATTTTGACCCTGATCATTAGAACTTCTTCTTGCCTTGTTTTTATTTTTCTCAAATTTAGGCCTTTCAAATTTTGTGTTTTTATTTTTTAACTTGAGAAACTTTTTGAGCAAATAAGGCCATATCATCAAGATCCATATCAGACTCATCGAATTTGGACACTTATTCCTTTTTAACTTTTAGAGAAACTCCCTTATATTTCTTTTTGTTATCTTTAGAAAAAATTTCTGATTCATATGTTTGGATATCACCTACGAGCTCTTTGATTTTTAATGAATTAAACACTCCTAAAGTATTAAGAACTGTGGCTTTCGGTATAAATCAACTAAGGAGGTCTCTAAGAATCTTCTTGACTACACGATTTTCAGGGATCTTATTACCTAAGTTGAAACATGAGTTAACTATATCGAAAAAACGGGTATAAAGCTCATCGAAAGTTTCACTCTCTTTCATGGTGACAGTTTCAAATTCAATGGTTAAAATTTGATGTTTAGACGCCTTAATTTCACTCGTTCCCTCATGCGTAACTTGAATAATGCCCCATGCCTCAGTTAAAGTTTCACAAGTCATGATACGACGAAAATACTTGGGAGTAACGACACTGAACAAATCATTTAAACCTTTATGATTAAAATTACATAATTTTAACTCATCCTCATTCTATTCCTCTACAAGTTTTAAAACAGTTTCTTCTTCAACAACAGTAGGAGAGGACCACCCTTTTTAACAACAAGCCAAACTCGTTCATTAATTAATTTTAATTCAAATCTCATACGTGCTTTCCAATAGACATAATTAGATCCATCAAACATAGGGGGTCTATTTGACGAATAACTTTCTATATAACCTGCAGGATTCATCTAAATAACTTTTAGAACCTTGCTTTGATACCAATTTAAGATTTCAAGGTTATATGGATTCAGTTCAAATTTGTGAAATACACTCCATGATACAAATTTACGACACAATATACAAATTACGATTAGGACAACAAGTTGATACTTTCTTAATTTTAATCTTAGTTACTAAGTCCTACGTGAGCATGCATGATTTCAATACACAAAAAGAAAGCACAACCACAACGCGCCAATGTACGAGGAAAACCCAAATGGGAAAAAGCTCAGATGACCAGGCCTAGACAATATCCAATACAAATATGGTTTTTACAAGAAGACATAAAAGCCTTAAAAACTTGACACAAGAAGACCCACTGATGTCGTCTTCAACACTTCTATCTGTAGTACGTGTAGACCCAACACATTGCATGACCTCCTGTGTCTCGGTATCAACCAAAAGTCGAACGTCATCTCCAATCCAACTTGTGTGGACCCAATCATGTATGAATGTATGAGAGGATAATTCTAGAGTTTTTTGGTTCTTGGAAAATGATCCAAAAGATCACATAAATGTTGGAGACCTTTTGTAAAGACAAAGATTATTTTCTTTTAAAGTTCCAGGACCCTTTTTAGCATTTTTTCTGAGCCCCTATATAGTTTCAAAAGAGGAAGTAGTGGACAAGGGAGGCTGAAGGGGAAATTTGCATGAATTATCAAATTTTTTAAAAATTAAATCGGACGTTTGAATGACAAAATTGCCGCATTCGAACGACATGACACAATGTAATTTGAATGAGCTTTCTAACGATAATGCCGTAGAAACCCGTTAAGGATCTTGTACGAAATCGATTGAACAAATATGATTGAAAGTTCATTTGAATGAGCTTTGAAACAACATCGTAGTCGATACCCACGAGGGATCTCGTTCGAAGACGTTTGAACATGCACATTCAAACGAATAAGTTTGAACTACCTATATAATTTTGTGAAAAATAAAATTTACTTAATGGTCAAAGTATGTTTTGAAAAAATTCCATCAAGAAGCACGAAACAACATAAAAAATGTCTCCAACAAAATATAAAAGAACCGGGTCATATACCTTTAGGAAAAAGAGTATGATGATGTGAAGATTTGTAGAATGATGAAATGCCGAATGATCAAATTCTTCACAGTGGAGAGTAATATGACACTAAATGACTCTAAATGTTTTCCAATGAAAATAGCCAATACTACGAATTGATTCAAATGAAAATCTGTCCTTACAATATACATACTTGCTACATTATTTTTGATTTATTTCTTGTGTTTTTATAAAGAAAAATCCAAAAGTATTTTGAGTTTATTTTTTTGTACGAGAGTGCCTTGTGATCTATATGTGATTTGTTTCTCTCATAACATGTTTTGTTTGTTTGTTTTGATATATTGTTGAAAACTTCAAAAACATGTTTGTTTGTTTAATTTTTATTGGTGCATGTATGCTATCCATGTTATCTTGTATTTTGTATTTTGATCTTATAGGTTCTTATGGTATATATTATGATGGCATATATTATTAAATGTGTCTTAAATGTTTGTGTTGAGATGTTCAAGCTTCTTCTATATCACATGATCTTGGATTTTATTTTGGACATATGTGCTCATTGTGAAAAATTCTCATGTTTTTCCATATGTTCCATGATTCATGATCACATGTCATAGTTATATTGATATCACATGCTCATATTCATGCCTTAGGATAGTTCATCATGACTTTCTTATGCTTCTCATGGTCTTCATGACTCATATGGTTTTTAGTTGTCATGCCACTGAGGTAGTACTTTGAATTTGAGTTTGAGTTTGAGTGAGACTATTCTTTACAAGTGGTAAGGTGCATCTAATTGTTCATATTTGCACATTTTTTGAGTTTATTTTATTTTTATTCATATTTTTCTCATTCTTAAAAAATACAAAAAGGTTTTACATTTTTTTCTTTATTAGTTGATTTTGATGAAATCCCATACAAACGTGTGACCCCCATATCACGATTTTTCATTGCTTATTAAATGTATTGATGATTTAGATTGTTAAAAATGTTTAGTAAATTTAAATGTTTCAGACATATCATGTACACATTGGCTTAAAGTTTGTCCTTGATGAATTAAGTGTTTTCTTACACTTTACACCGCATGAATGCACAATTAATGGGTTAATTATTCATTTCCAAAGAATTTAAAAGAAATATTTGAAAACAATCTTGAATGAGTTTCAAGAAAGTGCTCCAAAGGTCTTCATGTGAGATTTGTAAGTTTTTATATTTGTTGGAGTTGAAAATGGATAATTTTTAAATCGTTGATAAAGGATACCATTAATTTGATAACACCCAATTTGATTTTTGGTATCGTTGGATAGGTGTCAACTAGGTGTCTAAAAAGCCTTCGACGGAAAAAGCCAAATGTGTTGGAAAGAGACACAAGCCAATATCTTAACATGCATTTAAAAAAGAGGGAGGTCTCAAGCGTTTCAAAAATGAAATTTCTTTTTAGTTTGGCATTAGAAAAATTTATAATCAACACTTTCCAAGGGAGTTTTGTGGATGGAGTTAAACTTTTAAGACTAAAATCAAGATCTTATATCTTTTCTCATTAACATTTGTCTTAAATTTTTTAAGTAATGCAACTTAATACTTGATGTTGTGTTATTCCATTTCTAAGCACGAATTAAACTTATAATACTCAACTTACTTGAGTTATGTATCAAATGTGATTTAAAATGTCTTAAATTGCTTAACATTTGCAAATGATTTTGATTTAGTGCATCTAAAGTGATTTCATATTCAAGTATATGTGATTTTGTGTGATTTGTCTAAAGTGTTTGCTCTTTGAGATTTCCATGGTTTTTCATGTATATATGCTTATTTTTTTATTATAATAATCTTTCATTGATTATTATACTTTGGGCATGTTGATTGGATGCATGGGGGTTTCTTATTGGTTACTTGATGTGTGTTAGGAAGTTTTTTCAAGTAGAACGATTTTTGAGTGGATTTGAGGAGTTTTGTGATGTGTTATATGTTTTAGGGGGAATTACTCAGTTTAAAGGAGTGGTAAAGTTGTATTTTACCCTAATTTATCAGTGGTTAATTGTATTATTGTTTAAGTGGATTTATGGAAGTTTTCATGGTTTTCCCATGCGCAGGACCTTGATATATGCCCGTGCGAACGAATAGTATAAGTTTTTATGAGTTTTGACTATTGGTGTGTTTCGTTCGCACGGAAAAAAGATCCTGTACACACGACCTCAAATGTTAAACGTGCGCAAGAACTCTATTTTTCAACCTCCAGTTATTTAGTTGCTTTTGTTTCCTACTCTGATCTCTCATCTTATCTTCTAATATTCTTCTTATGTTGATGGTCTTATCCCAATTTTACGTGTATCTTAAGCCTTTTCATTTTGTTTCTTCTACTCTTTATTATTTCGTGACAATAAGGGAGAAAATTACTGCATCCATGTTGTTATTAAACTGTGACAAATAAGGGAAATTGATTTTAAATGGAGTCTTGATTATATGTTTTTTGATTCAACATTTGATTAAGGGGAAGTTTTTTTGATTTGGGCATTTGACTGCTTTGTTTAATTCATTGATTATTGATATATGGTTGATGTTAAGAGGAACTATCTTTGTTGGAACACGAGGCCCCTAATTTTAAAGATTTTACAAAAAGTAATTTCCTTTTAGATGCGGAAGTGAGATGGTTCAATTAAACACACACAAACACCAAATTTTAATTTCTTTCAAATTAAAATTAAACACAAAGTGAAATTAAATTAATCAACAAATACATTTTTACTTAAACAAATTTAACCTAAGTCCTAGAAATTGCCTAAGCCATATTTTCAATATTACGAAAATAGGCCAAGCCAATTTTAACAAATTAAACGATGACTTGAATTAAATTAACATATACCCAAATTTAAATTAGCACCAATTTAAGCATGAGTAGTGATTTAAACCAATTTTATCTTTTTACCTAAGCATGCATCTAACGTGAATTTTACAAAAGATAAAATAAACAAATAAACCACTATGCCACGATGTACGAGGAAAAACCGACAACGGGAAAAAACCTCGGACGACCCTAGACTTAAGTCCACTGAGTATGGTTTTACAATTATAAGATAGATGACTTACTTCCTCAACTCGAATTCTTTCAAGCCTTGATGTGTCTTCTTGTAAACACCTCCGCCTAGTCGACAATCTTGTAACTCCACCGGAACCTTGGAATTCACCAATGAGACTTTAGGAACACCGTCAACCACACATGGTGACTTTCACCATGTGAGAATGCCGCAGCAAAATAACGAGACTTGTTCTTTGAGGGATGTAGAAGTAAACCATAAAACTCTTCAACTTGGTAGAGTAAACCCGGTGCTAAACACTCCAAGCAAGATATTTATATGGAAACTTGGAATAAACAATATGGGTGTAAACCAAAAGTGTTTTTGGGTGATTTTCTTGGAAAGAAAAACACTTAAACCATGAACCTTTTCATAGAAAATTTAAACTCTCAAAACTCTCTTTAGAAGATGGAAGAATATGAAAAAGTTACTTTGAAAAAGTTGGTTCCCGCACTAGATAAGTCTGTCAAAAGTTAGTGGGGAAAAGTAGTGGGAAAAGTGGGAAAACTCTAAAAAAACTGCCAAAATACCCGTTCCCGCTAAATCTCGTTTTCGTTCGAACGAAGTCTCGTTTGAACGACCCTTTTAACGATGTTGATAAAATGTAAAGTCATTAGTAAACTCGTCATAATTCTCGTTCGAACAACATTCTCATTCGAACGACATTACAGTGGCCAAATAGGGAACTCATTGACAAACCTTGTTCCAACAAAATTCTCGTTTGAACGAAAAATTCGCTCGAACGATAATTTCGAACGAAAAACCAAAAAGCTTAAAATTTCGATTTTAGCCTAGAAACTTTATTTTAAAGTTTTAACTAAACCTTCTGAAAATAATCATTAGTTTAAAATAAAAAATCACCCAATTAAAATTGTTCCAAGCTCCTATATAAATGTGTAATGCATTCATACCTTAGGAGTAAATGTAACACATGTTATTGACGTAGAAACGAGGCACAACAAACTCGGCATTTGATGATGCTTTAATCATGGCCGCTACGTCTTCAACAAACACGTCATAGGCTTGAATGGATAAACTTGAACACTATCCCACGACTTAAATATTTTTGTCCGTAATTGAGCCAACACAACATTGAGACTTAATCGGAGACTTGTGTCCTTACAAATCTCCCCCTTTGTCTATTCCGGGACAAAAACCAACAAAAATCCTAAAGGGCCGTCAAGCTCGACCAGACTCAAACATCCCACCCAAACTTGACTCAAGACCCAAGGATCAATATCTTTGCCGATGAAAGAAGTTGCCATATTTAGAAGAATGCCTGCACACTTAGGCAAACTATCAAACGCATAGGGAATATCAAGAATATTAAATGCAATTAAGATTAATTCTACCCCTTTTTGTCTAACAATGACATACTTAGAAAGACTTCTCCCCCTAAGATAAATCTTCCAAACAAACTAAGATACGATTACAATAGGATTAGATACCATTTCTCCCCCTATCATTCCCCCCTTTTTTGTTCAGGAATATACAAAGGTGATAGAATTAATAAAATAAAAGCGTATGCAAAACATATAACATGAAAGCATATAGGCAACAAAAGCACACCTAATCCATACAAAGAATAAAGGATACCTACTAAGATGCAAGAAAATGATACCAATATGATACATAAGTATTAAGCATGTGATATCCATAAAGAATGCAACAAGATATATACCAATTATGAAGTAGAAGTATAGAAGGACTAGAAAGCAAGGCAAAGACAAATAAAATACCTCGTATATGAGTACATAATAAATATTATTAACGCGCACACACATATACTAGGTATAAACATCACACATGACACATAATAAAATAAGCTTTTCACACTCGTATGGTAAAAATGTGTCATATGGAAACGGAAGTGTTGGGGTGTGAACTAGTAACAATTAAATTTAGACCCAATCACTTAAAACATGTTCACGGAGTTCTCATTTGATTGCAAACTTCACTACATTTAAATATAACCTCATGTGACAATATAGATTGAAATCAATGAACAAACATACACAATGCATACAAGCCTAGAATTTTGATGATTCTACAAACCAATAGAGTCATGACATTGAAAGAACAACTAGGATAAACGGACATTGTGCAAACCGTTGATATACCATCCAAACTCCCTCAATTTAAGCATATTATATAATCTTTTGAATGAATAAATCAACAAAATAGGCCTTGGAAAATATCTTCTTTTAATGCCATTATTATTCTAGGCCTTTGGACCACGTATTTCTTTTAAGTCCAAGCAAACGGTGGCTTACTCGTAAATGATGATTTTTCCTTCCGGAGCCCTTCCCTGTGCACACACACACACACACACACACATACACACACACACACACACACACACACACACACATATATATATATATATATATATATATATATATTATGACTCACACAAATCTCACGTGCAACGGATTTTAACATGAACTAGTCCTCGTAGATCATATAATATGTAGATGACTAGATTGGTAGGAGAACACCTCACAAAGCTCAAATATAACATGTGAAGTTAAAATTTCAAATGAGTTCGTGCTTGTGTGAAAAGAGGCATATAAAATAGAATCCATTATATCAACACAATATCCAACTACTCCATGTAAGCATGGTAAAGAATATAATAAGGATTGAGAATCTAAACCAAAAGTTCTAGCCATATGGAAGCGAAAAAGATGGGATTCAAACACAAGTATATGCCACATAGAGTGTGTCAAACTAAAATACACACAAAGCCAAAATCTTTTTGAGTTTTTGACAATTATTTTGCAAAAATATAAATATGTACTCAAAAGGCAAACAAAAATCGTTTGTATTTGCCATTAATATTAAACTATAAGAAGATGAAACACAAATGATAAACAAAATATTTTTGTATTTTTAATTTAATGCAAACTAAAATGAAAGAAGTATAATACAAAAGATAAACAAACATTATAATTCTATCATGAGATATGATATAAAGCAATGACTAGAAAATCATTAAAACAAGCATACAATTAGCATGGTGATATATCATGAGGCACAAAACATAAAGTATGCAAATAACTAACACATTCAACCTTTATATTTAACAAGTGAGAAAGCATGAGAAAGTAAATGAGAATAAAAAATCCTATCTTGTAAAGCTACCAAGTTGGATCTCCTAATCCAAACTAATGAAGAATGACGATCTCGGGGTGTAGGAATCTTGGCTACTTCGGTTGACTTACGTAAGGATTTTCTAGGACCTCGTTTAAGATCAAAGCAAAATTTCCTAAGATGACCTTTTCGACCACAAAACGAGCACCTAAAGACTCGACGAAAAGACTTACCTAAGGAATGATCTCCAAAGGCTTTCTTAGGAGATTCTCCTAAAACATTGGTTTTGGCTTTATGATTTGATTCATTACGAGTATCGAAGCCTATACCACAAGTGTCATTTTTTATTTGGACCGTGCCTAAGATTTTATCTAGTTTTTTGGACCTATATTCTAAATCAAATTTGACTTTACTAGAGTCTTTTAATTGTTCTTCTAATTCTAAAATTCTAGACTCTAACAAAATATTTCTCTCTTCAAACGCAAGAAGATCCTTTTTTATTGATTCCATTAAACCTCTAAGGCTATCTCTCTCGTCTTATATATATTCAAGCTTCTCTCGAAGAGTCCTCTCACGTGTCCTAAGGTCTTCAACCAACACACTATCAACAACGACCTTGACACGCTCTCGAAAACTCGCTTCTAGCTTCAAATTAGCTCTTTTTAATTTAATAGATTCTTCATAAAGTTCTTGAAAATCATTTTGAAGTTCACTCACATTAACCTCTTCTTTATTTTCATTCTCTCTCTATTCTTCACTCTCACAACCATAAAAAAATAAGAGAATCATAAACTTTGACCTCAGAAGTGTCATGTGTCAAAATTTCATCAATAGAGGAGTTCTCACTATCACTCACATGACTAGCCATAAAAGCCACAAAATTGGGCTTAGTGTGGGAATCGGTTCCCTCTTCATTATCACTATCACTAAGGGTGGCATTATAGGAAATTGGTTTCTTACTCTATCTCCTTAGTTTAGTAGGGCACTCAAAAGCCCTATGTCCATACCCTTCACAACCAAAACACTTATTAGACTCGTCCCTATTTACATTTTCATTAGAAGTTTTAGGGATCTTCTCGGCTTTGTCATGCTTAGATTTTTCAAATTTCTTAAAATTATTTTTAAATTTATCTTTGTTAAATTTATGAAAATTTTGAAACTTTCTATCAAACATAGCCATATTTTTCGAGTCACTATCACTTTCACTCTCTACTACTTGTTTTTCCTCCTTTCGGGCTTTCAAAGCAACGCCCTTCTCTATTTTCATTTCAGTTTTAGAGGGAAACATGTCTAGTTCGTAGGTTTGTAAATCACCTACGAGCTCTTCTAATTTCGTAGAGGCTAAAGTGAGTAAAGAATTTAACACAATCACCTTAGGAATAAATCTATTGGGTAGGGACCTTAAAATTTTCTTTACTACCCGGTTATCGAGTATTTTTTCTCCCAAAATAAAAGATGAATTAACTATATCGGAAAGTCTAGCAGAAAATTCATCAAATGTTTCTTTTTCGCTCATTTTTATGGTTTCAAATTGAGTGGTGAGGTTTTGGAGTTTCGAAGCCTTAACGACTCTAGTTCCTTCATGTGTGAGTTGTAAAATATCCCAAGCTTCTTTAGCAATTTCACACGTCATAATGCGACGGAATTCATCCGGTGTGACCGCGCTAAACAAGGCATTTAAACCTCGAAAATTAAAATTAGATAGTTTAAATTCATTCTCACTCCATCTATCGGCGGGTTTGGGAACACGCTCATTATCTACTAAGTGTGTAGGTGGGGACCACCCGTTAACAACATACAACCAAACTCTTTCGTCGATAGATTTTAGTTTCAATTTCATCCGCTCTTTCCAATACGTGTAGTTAGAACCATCAAAAATAGGAAATTTTGAAAATGGAAAAAATTCCAATTTAGGCAAAAATATTTAAAAGGATCTTAAATGCAATAATTTAGCGATCCTTCTTTGATACCACTTGTTGGAACACGAGGCCCCCAATTTTAAAGATTTTACAAAAAGTAATTTCCTTTTAGATGCGGAAGCGAGATGGTTAAATTAAACACACACAAACACCAAATTTCAATTTCTTTCAAATTAAAATTAAACACAAAGTGAAATTAAATTAATCAACAAATACATTTTTACTTAAACAAATTTAACCCAAGTCCTAGAAATTGCCTAAGTCATATTTTCAATATTACGAAAATAGGCCAAACCAATTTTAACAAATTAAATGATGACTTGAATTACATTAACATATACCCAAATTTAAATTAGCACAAACTTAAGCATGAGTAGTGATTTAAACCAATTTTATCTTTTTACCTAAGCATGCATCTAATGTGAATTTTGCAAAAGATAAAATAAAAAAATAAACCACTACGCCGCGATGTACAAGGAAAAACCCACAACGGAAAAAAACCTCGGACGACCCTAGCCTTAAGTCCACTAAGTATGGTTTTACAATTACAAGACAGATGACTTACTTCCTCGACTCGACTCCTTTCAAGCCTTTATGCGTATTCTTGTAAGCACCTCCGCCTAGTCGACAACCCTGGAACTCCACCAGAACCTTGGAATTCACCAATGAGACTTTAGGAACACCGTCATCCACACATGGTGCGTTTCACCATGTGAGAATGCCGCAGCAAAATAACGATAATTATTCTTTGAGGGATGTAGAAGTAAACTTAAACAAACTCTTCAACTTGGTAGAGTAAACCCGGTGCCAAACACTCCAAGCAAGATATTTATATGGAAACTTGGAATAAACAATATGGGTGTAAGCCAAAAGTGTTTTTGGGTGATTTTCTTGGAAAGAAAAACACTTAAACCATGAACCTTTTCATAGAAAAGTTAAACTCTCAAAACTCTCTCTAGGAGATGGAAGAATATGAAAAAGTTACTTTGAAAAAGTTGGTTCCTGCACTAGATAAGTCTGTCAAAAGTTAGTGGGGAAAAGTAGTGGGAAAAGTGGGAAAACTCTCAAAAAACTGCCAAAATACCCGTTCCCGCTAAATTTCATTTTCGTTCGAACGAAGTCTCATTTGAACGACCCTTCTAACGATGTTCCAGTGGATAAAATGTAAAGTCTTTAGTAAACTCGTCACAATTCTCGTTCGAACAGCAATCTCGTTCGAACGACATTCCAATGGCCAAACAGGGAACTCATTGACAATCCTCGCAAAAAACTCGTTCGAACGACAATTTCGAACGAAAAACCAAAAAGCTTAAAAATTCAATTTTAGCACAGAAACTTTATTTTAAAGTTTTAACTAAACCTTCTGAAAATAACCATTAGTTTAAAATAAAAAATCACCCAATTAAACGACGCATAACAAACTCGGCATTTGATGAAGATTTAATCTTGGCTGCTACGTCTTCAACAAACACGTCATAGGCTTGAATGGATAGACTTGAACACTATCCTATGACTTAAATATTTTTGTTCGGAATTGAGACAACACAACATTGAGACTCAATCGGAGACTTGTGTCCTTACAATCTTGATGCTTGTGTTGCTTTTGTGTTTGAGTATGACAAAGAGGGGGAGATGCTAGATATACTATATTGTTGTTTGTTTCATGTTTGGTGGAGATTGGATACTATCATATGTTTATATGGTATACGATCCTTAATGAGAGATTTTTTTTGGGTTTGTTGTTTTTATATATATTTGATTTAGTGGGACTAATGATTCAATTATCTATATCTCACCATGCATATTTGGTGATATTATTATTTTTAGAAGGATTACCGAGCATAAGGAATTATTTCATTTGTATGTCCTGCATACTCACATTTTACATGACCAAAGATATTTCATTACAGTATTGAGCCAGTCATTGGGATTTGTGAATTACCTTCCTACTAGTCTTACTATGTGGCTAGTGAGGTGTGAGTCTTTTTGGGGTAATAAAGTTTATTTTGGGGTTTTGCCATGGAATAGCCAAAGGGGAGATTGAAATTGTAGAACATTTATATAAATATTATATCAGCTATCTCCCGTGCCAAAACATTTGAGTTTATGAAGTCAAATAAACTTGATTCATTATGGGTGAGGTGCAGTCTAGTTTAGGTTAGTGTAACAATCCATCCTTTCGAGAGACCATTAAATTCCCTAATTGGAAATAAATCAGAATTTGGAGATTTTTTCGAAATAGTAATTTTTGGAATTTTTAAGGATTTGATGATTATCGATAGGTGATATATTTACTATTGGGGTTAAGTAAATATGTCGAGGTATTTTAATTATATGTCGCCGTTGAGTAAAGCGACACGAGGGGAGATTTAATTTGGAAAAACCCCCATTAAGTCGTGTGGGGTTAAAGTAGTGAGTTGTGGTCAAGTACCTCGGATGGGTTTGACTGCGCCGTGAGTCTCGGAATGGCCGAGATAGTCAAAAAAGACTGTCCTATTGTAAAAAATGAGTCTCGGGAAATTTTAGAGTTAAAATGGCTCGTAATTGAGTAAACGAGTCATTTTTGGGTTTTAAGGGGTTAAACCCTTTTCTCCTTATAAAAGGAGGGAGAGAGGGAGAAAAGAGAAAGAAGAAAGAAAGAAAAGAGAGAGAAGAGAGAGAGGAGGAATAAAGGAGGAGAAAAAGGAAGATTCGGGTCAAACTCTGCAGGATTCGGCTCGAGGTCGTCGGATTTCATCCTCCAGGCAAGTGTTTACTTGCTTTATTCCATTTTGTGCAATTATCTCATATCATAGTTGGTAAAAATATGAGTTTGGGGTTAGTATCCTTAAAATAAATTTGGAAAAATTGGATATGAGTTTACATATTGATGTAATGTAAACTCTTAATGATTTCTAGCATTAAAACCATGTTAATGGAGTATAAAATGGAATTGAAATGGGAGAAATGCCAAAACTAGGTTTTTATGGCTTTAGGGTTTAAATCTAGAGAAATGGGTTGTAGAACATAGATTAGATGCTTATTGAGTTGTTGGATGAGGGTAGAAACAACAAAAAAATGGAAAAAATGGAGTTTTGGGAATTTTGGAGTTTGAAAAATTGCCCAAACTATGAACCTCGAACAGGCCGAATCGATTCGGGTCCAGGCCTAATCGATTCAGCTAAGGGGATTTGGGTTTCTTCAATGGGCCGAATCGATTCGATTTTATACCAAATCGATTCGCCATTAAGGACCTGTTTGCAGAACACTTTCCGAATCGATTCGGATTGGGGCCGAATCGATTCGCCCACCCGAATCGATTCGCCAATGGGGCGAATCGATTCGCCTTGATCAGAATTGCTAGTTTTCTCCCCTTAAGAGTATGGGGAGTTAAATTAAATTTAGGGACTTATGTGGGGGACCCTAGTTATGATATAGGGGTTCCTAAGGGAGGGTTTTGAGGGTAAATAAACCTTTAGATAGATGAGAATGCCTTGGATTGGTGTAGGGCATAACCCGGGAAAGAATACTCCCTGGAATATTTCAGTAGGAATTTAGGCCTACATAATTATGCGTATAGAAAGCATAATTATGTCGATTTACTTTTGAGGGTATTTGATATACCCGTTTATATCCTCGGCTTGGCTGATGATAACCTCCAAACGGACGACCTTATGAGGGGCCGACCCCTCTTACAGGCTCCATACAACCCCTCCGAGGGCCGACCCTCCACCTGGCTTCAGACGACCCTACGAGGGACCGACCCTTCACCAGGCTCCAGACGAACCTACGAGGGGCCGACCCTTCACCAGGCTCCGGACGACCCTCCGAGGGTACGACAGTACGAGGCCATAATTAGGCCAGACCCACTACCGGAAGAAGCTTTGCCCTCGGCCTCGGCTCATAGGCCGAGGGTGACATCATGACAGCGCGTGGTTTGGGAGACGCGTGGAACAGTGCGCGTGAGGCTCACATGGCACGTGGAAGACCGTTACAACCAAATCACCCCCTCACGTGAGGGAATATTATGTCATCATTTGGCATCTACAGGTGTCAACAGGAGATTGGCTAGATCATCATTCACATGCACCATGCATACTTGGGGGGTACACTATACCCCCCAAGACCTATATATACTTGTCACCTACAACTCTACAGGGGATCGATCCATTAACTGTAGCCCTAGCCAAAACTCTGCTTGTACACACAGTAGAGAGAGAGAGAAAGGGTTATGAGCATTATATCCAAGGCCATTAGTGGCCATACTTAGTGGATCACACACTCACAGTGGATGTAGTCCAAATTGGATGAATCACTATACATTATTGTCTTATTTACTCTTATACTCATCCCCTTCTACATACTTATACACTTATACATCTCAATGGCTGCCATGGCTGCTACTTTTTGAGCTCACTATCACTTATCCGGTGGTGCTAAATCTCAGCATCATCAGTTTGGCGCCGTCTGTGGGAACGAGAAGACATCTCTTCCTTTTTACAGCTTGACCTCACTGGGCACTCTGGTGGTGAACCAACACTCCCCCTGAGAGGAGGTGTTTCACCATTGAAAGAGACCCACTAAGGTTCCCAAGCTCACTAGTATTTTCTTCAGTTCAAATTTTCATAGCTCAAGCACATGGCACCTGAGATGCCACCGCCACCACTTCCCCCTCCGGATGAGGGGGGAAGACCCAAATCCAGTCAGCCACCTCCTCAGTCTGAGATGGCTGATGTGGCGGCAGCAAGCCAGCGGATGATGCAAGAGAAGTTCACAGCTCTAAGCCAGAACATACTAAGAGCACCAGGGGTTTCACCTGAGATGATTACTCCAGCAGCAGCTCCAGGGCAGCATGAGGACAGGGGACCACCCTAGGCACCACGCAAAGACCTGCCACCCCCTCAGCAGCGTAGGGATGTTGCTGACCCCCGGCATCTACGCCTGGGGAGGCAAGAAAACCCTTGCCCTGAGGGTAGGTATGGAGATCTAGAGGGAGAGGAGGCTCCTATAGAGTGCTGGGAACCTTACGAGGTCTCCAACAATACTGTGCGACCCCTCCAGGACAGTAGGGGAAAGTGCGGGAGACCAAACCCTGATGATCGCCCAAGAGGCTCTGCTTTTGATCGCTTGAGCAGGGGGTCGGCCTTTGAGAGGCTAGGCCCAGTAAATGACCTGCAGGAACAGTTGTCCAGGCCAAGAAGCGCCGCGAGATCCAGGGGGAGGCAGCAGATGGCCGACCCCGAGGACGAGATGATGGCCAAAGGGAAGTGAACAGTCGACACAGGCCTACTGCAGCAGAACCCTCCGTCCACCTCGGAGAGGTGGTAGGGGATAACATCGGCCAGGCCGACCCTGTGAGGCCCTGGAATGACTCAATTCAGCGGTTAGAGGATAAGATTGGTGATATATTGAAGAGCCGAGATCCTCTTCAGAGGGGATACACCATAGGCTCACCCTTCATGGCAAAGATAGTCAACTTCCCCACGCCATCAAAGTTCAAGCCACCTATGGTTACCCCAAGGTATGACGGGAGCACCAACCCCGTCCACCACATGGAGATGTATCAGTCGGCGGCAGATATATACTCTATCTCAGATGAGATGAGGTGTCGTGCCTTCTCTGGTACCTTGACAGGGGTTGCGCATGTCTTGTACACGTCTCTTCCAAAAAATTCCATTGGAAACTTTAAGCAGTTGGCAGACCTGTTCATCCATAATTTCTACTTTGGGGTGAGGCCACAGAAGAAGACCACCCACCTGCTCTATGTCAAGCAGGGGAAGAGTGAGAGTCTGAGGGACTATATAGCCAGATTCAATAAGGAGAAGCTGGAGATGGAAGACTATGAGGAGAGCATAGCTATGACAGCCCTGATTGGAGGACTCAAAAAGGGGAAGCTGTTATGGAAGCTTGCTGAAGACCCTCCAAGGACGATGGCTGAACTGTTGTCAACAGCAGGAAAGGTGATGAACGCCGAAGAGGCTATGGCTACAAAATATGAAGACGAAAGAGGAGGTGCTAGTGGGAGTAAATACCCTAAGAAGAACAAAGAGGGGAAGAAGAGGTCCTCGGATGACAAGTTCGCGGGGTACACCCCTCTGACGGTCAGCTGTGAACAGATTCTCAATGAGATTAAGAGTGACCGATCCCTGAAGTGGCTTGAGAAGCTGAGGGCAGCCCCCGGCAAGAGGAATAAGAACCTGTGGTGTGAGCTTCACCAAGACCACGGCCACGTAACGGACAAATGCTTTGCTCTGAAAGACGAGATTGAGAAGATGCTGAAAGAAGGGAAGCTCAGAAAGTACGTCGACAAAGATGTCTTCAAGAGGGGCCGAGGGGACGACCCCAGAAAGAAGCGAGGCGATGCATGCAGAGAAGGTCCTAAAAAAAGAGGGGACGACCCTTCTGATGATGAGGACGACCCTGACCTCCCGCCGAGAGACGACCACGGCCCTGTCAAGAGGCTTAATATGATCTCGCTCGGAGTGGGAATGATCTATGAGGGCCTTGCAGTAGGAGGGTCTGAGGTCGTCGACAGGAAAGCCCATGTGGCTGAGGCCAAGGCAGTGACGAAGACGGTACACGCGACTTCCCTGGAGGTCAAGTCAGAAAAAAGGAAGAAGGTTGATATGGACACACTGATAGTGGGGTTTTCAAGAATGGACTTCAAAGACCTCTTGGCCCCACACGATGACCCTCTCGTCATCACTACCAGGGTGCACGGATGCGAAGTGCCAAGGATCTTAGTAGATGGGGGTAGTTCTGGAGATGTGATGTTTTGGCCATGCTTCAAAGCCTTGGGTCTCAGCCGTGCTATACTCGTCCCCTACCATCATCCATTGATTGGGTTCAGTGGGGAAAAGGCTCACCCCCTTGGGGTATATGAGGCCGATGTGAGGATGGGGGACGAGTGGCCGAGATGGCTCACCAAGAAGGTCAGTTTCTTTGTGATGGATGAGCAGGTGTTTTCGGCCTACAACATCATACTGGGGCATGTGGCCCTCAAGGGGTTTGAAGCCGTGCCATCTACGGTCCATCAGATGATCAAATTTCCAACCCCTTACGGGGTGGGGGAAGTTCAGGGAGACCAGACGGCAGCGAGAGAATGTTACTACAACTCCGCTGAAGAAAGGGAGGCACACAAGAGGGCTACAGCCACTTACAACATTGATACCCTAGACCCCAGGGACGAGACGAAGCTCAAAAAATGAGAGGCCGCCGAGGAGGTAGAACCCATCATCCTCGATGAGGATGACCTGGGAAAAACTGTCCAAGTTGGCAAGTCTCTGAAGCCCAATATCAAGGAAGACCTCATCAAACTGTTAAGGAGAAGACGAAGCGTCTTCACGTGGAGTTATGTAGATATGCCGGGGATCGACCCTGAAATCATGTGCCACAAGCTCAATGTGGTAGAGGGAGCGAAGCCGGTAAAGCAGAAAAGGAGGATTTACTCTAGAGACAAGTATGAGGTCATCAGGGATGAGGTCAAAAAATTAGAAGACGCTGAATTTATCAGAGAGGTCATCTACCCTGAATGGTTATCCAATGCAGTCATTATCCCAAAGGCCAACGGGAAGTGGCGAATGTGTGTGGACTTCACAGATCTCAACAAGCACTGCCCCAAAGACAGATTCCCTCTCCCTCGCATTGACCAGATGGTAGATGCTACTGCAGGCTATGAGCTCATGAGTTTTATGGATGCCTACTCAGGGTACAATCAGATCTTCATGAACCCTGAAGACTCGGAGAGGACTACCTTCATCACTGATAAGGGGACATACTGCTATAGGGTCATGCCTTTTGGTCTAAAAAATGCGGGGGAAACGTACCAGCGCCTCGTAAACAAAATGTTCGATGACCAAATTGGGAAGTCCATGGAGGTCTACGTGGATGACATGCTGACCAAGAGTTTGAAGGCAGAGGATCATGTGGCAGACCTGGAGAGGACCTTTAATACGATGGACAAGTACCAGATGAAGCTTAATCCGGCCAAGTGTGTCTTCGAGGTCGGAGCGGGGAAGTTCTTGGGATTCATTGTCAACCAAAGAGGCATCGAGGCCAATCCTGAAAAGATAAAGGCCCTTATTGAGATGACGACCCCCAAATCCATTAAAGACGTTCAGAGGCTTACAAGGAGAGTGGCTGCCCTGAACAGATTTGTGTCAAGGGCCACAGACAGGTGTTTACCATTCTTCAAGATCCTCAGGAAGGCCTTTGAATGGAGTGAAGAGTGTGATGAGGCTTTCAAGGAGCTAAAATCATACTTAGGGTCTCCCTTGCTGCTGTCACGACCCGTGCAGGGTGAACGACTTTACGTGTACCTCGCCGTCTCAGAGTCGGCCATCAGCGCAGCCATTGTGAGAGACGAAGACGGAATACAGAAGACTGTGTACTTTAACAGCAAGGCACTCCAGGGGGCAGAGCAAAGATACCCGAGGATGGAGAAGTTGGCCTACGCCTTGATCCTTGCCTCGAGGAAGATGAAGCCGTACTTCCAGTCCCATACAATGATCATCCTCATCGACTCTCCTCTTAGGCAGGTGCTACACAAGCTAGAAAAATCAGGTAGGTTGATGGCCTGGGCTATAGAGCTGGGGGAGTTTGACATTGTGTATCAACCTAGGACTGCCATTAAGGGGCAGGCATTGGCAGACTTCGTGGCTGAGTTCACTTGGGAAGATGATGAGGTCGAAGGTGAGACCCTTGGGATGACAAATACAGAAGACAGACCCGCCGACACACCCGCAGATAGGGCCAAGACAGGCACTACTAGAAAGAAAGCGACTGAAAACGAAGAGGGAAAATACATCTTTAGACAGGGGTCCCTCTCTGAGGGAAATTTTTCTGAGGGAAAGACTCTGTGGAGCCTCTTGGTTGACGGGTCCTCCTGTGACAGTGGAAGTGGGGCTGGATTGATACTGTCAGCACCCGATGGCACAGACGTCGAATACGCCCTGAGGTTCAACTTCAAAGCCTCCAACAACGAGGCTGAATATGAGGCCTTAGTAGCAGGCTTCTCCTTGACCAAGTCTCTTAGTGTCGACCAGATTCTGGTCCATAGTGATTCAAGGATGGTGGTGAATCAGATACTAGGGGCCTACGAGGCTAAGGACGAGAGAATGGCTAGATACCTCGAGAAGGTGAGGTCACTACTGAAAGGCTTCATAGAAGTAAAATTAAAGAGGATACCTAGGCTAGATAACGTCCGTGCTGATGCCCTTGCGAGATTGGCCTCGGCGACTAGGACAGACATCAGGAGGACGGTCCCAGTGGAAATTTTGCTTCAGCCAACTATTGAGGGCGCTGGGGGAACACTCAGTAATTGCCTAAATGTTTCTCAAGAAGCTTCGTGGATGGACCCCCTGATCAGATACATTAAAGAGGGTGAGATGCCAGAAGAAAGGTAGGAAAGGAAGAAGCTGAGGTATAGGGCTGCAAAATTCACTGTCATCGGAGACACCTTGTACAAAAAGGGTTTTTTTCTCCCCTTACTTAGATGTGTGCATCCCTCAGAAGTCCCTTCCATTTTGCAAGATGTGCATGAAGGGTCGTGCTCAAGCCACATTGGGGGAAGATCCTTAGCGAAGAGGGTGATCACCCAGGGCTACTGGTGGCCGACCTTGGGGAAAGATGCCGCAGCATATGTAAAGAAATGTGATAAATGTCAAATATTTTCCACCATCCCTCACCAGCCCCATCAGCCACTTACCTCCATTACATCCCCATGGCCGTTCGCAGTGTGGGGGATTGACCTGGTAGGACCCTTACCGAGGGCAGTCAATAACTATCGGTTCCTCATTGTAGCGATTGACTACTTTTCAAAGTGGGTAGAGGCCGAACCAATGATCGCGATTACAGAGCAGAAGACCTTTCAGTTCATCTTGAAAAACGTGATATGCAGATACGGTCTACCCAACACCCTCATCTAGGATAACGGGAATCAGTTCAAGAATGCCTCTCTGCATAAGTACTGTGAGAGGGTAAGTATCAAACAATTTTTCTCTACCCCAGGCCGACCTCAGGATAATGGGAAAACCGAAGTTACGAACAGGACAATCCTAGATGGGATTAAAAAGAGGCTTGAAGAGGCAAAAGGAAGATGGGTCGAGGAGTTATATGCCGTGTTGTGGGCATACAGGACGACAGTGAGGACCTCTACCGGGGAGACCCCATTCATGCTAGCTTATGGATCAGAAGTCGTCATCCCCACCGAAGTCGAGTTTCCTACTCATAGGGTTCAAATGTACGACCCCCAGGGAAACGCGGAAGAAAGGAGACTTGACTTGGACCTGATTGAGGAAAGGAGGGAGGAAGCTGAGATAAGGCAGGCTTCCTACCAGCAGAGGACCGCAAGGTTTTATAATCAGAGGGTGAAACAGAGACCTATAGCAGTAGGAGACTTGGTTCTCAAGAAGACTTGGCAAAAGCCCAACAAACTCCATCCTAATTGGCACGGCCCCTATAGGGTCATCGATGAAGTTGTCCCTGGGACCTATAGACTAGAAAACCTAGAAGGGGAACCTTTCTCCAACCCCTGGAATGCAGATCACTTGAAGAAATACTACCAGTAGTGTTGTAAGATCTTGATAGACCATAGTTGTAATAAGAGTTGCTCCAACAGGACACTTAAAAATTAATGAGAAATGTGTTTCCGCTCACCCTATTTATCAGTTCCAGTATGCTTGGAAACATATACCGAACCATTAATTTGGTGAGTTGATTCCTCGGCTATAATGAGGGCCAGCGGAGGGGACGACCCCACCACTGTCCTCAAGAAAGACGAGGGAAAACTTTATTAAAACCATTAATTTGGTAAGTTGAACCCTCGGCTATAATGAGGACCAGTGGAGGGGACGACCCCACCACTGTTCTCAAGAAAGACGAGGGTAGACTTTATTAAAAACCATTAATTTGGTAAACCCTCGGCTATAATGAGGACCAGTGGAGGGGACGACCCCACCACTGTTCTCAAAAAAGACGAGGGTAGACTTTATTAAAAACTATTAATTTGGTAAGTTGAACCCTCGACTAGAATGAGGACCAGTGGAGGGGACGACCCCACCACTGTTCTCAAGAAAGACGAGGGTAGACTTTATTAAAAACCATTAATTTGGTAAACCCTCGGCTATAATGAGGACCAGTGGAGGGGACGACCCCACCACTGTTCTCCAAAAAGACGAGGGTAGACTTTATTAAAAACCATTAATTTGGTAAGTTGATCCCTCGGCTATAATGAGGGCCAGTGGAGGGGACGACCCCACCACTGTCCTCAAGAAAGATGAGGGAAAACTTTATTAAAACCATTAATTTGGTAAGTTGAACCCTCGGCTATAATGAGGACCAGTGGAGGGGACGACCCCACCACTGTTCTCAAGAAAGATGAGGGTAGACTTCATTAAAAAACCATTAATTTGGTAAACCCTCAGCTATAATGAGGACCAGTGGAGGGGATGACCCCACCACTGTTCTAAAAAAAGACGAGGGTAGACTTTGTTAAAAACCATTAAGTTGGTAAGTTGGTCCCTCAGCTATAATGAGGGTCGGTGGAGGGGACGACCCCACCATGATCCTCAAGAAAGGCGAGGGGCCACTTGATTAGAAAACCATGTTTGGTTATTATGACCCTAGGCTATGATGAGGCCAGATGGGGGGACGACCCCACATTGGTCCTCAAAAAAGATGAGGGAGGGGTTAGTAGCATTAACGAAGACAACAAACCATAAAAGAATTAAATATGGAAGACAGTTAAGGAGAGACGATGGTATTGATAAAAGAGAAAATATTCAAGTGTTTTACATTACAGAGCAAAAAAATGGTAAATACATTATGAGGGTATGGGCTACAGACAACCACCCTAAGGGATAACATCGGCGGGCAGAGCTTCAACATCTACCAGAGAAGTATCTTCCACAATCATGACCGGCCGATCCTCAGATGTACCGACCCCCTCAGCCTGCACTTGAGATTCAACATAAGTCAGGGCCTCGGCAATTATTGGGTCATCCCGACTGACTGCTTCAATAGAAGGACGGACTGAGGAGACGACGTCGCCAAATCGGAGGACGACCCATCGATAGGCCGTCCTGATCCCCCTCTCCAGGTACTCAAGGCCGAAATCCTGAAACTCATCAGAAGCCTTGTAGGCCTCAACAGCATCGGCCTCGGCTTTTCTGACAGCTTCTTCGAGATCAGTCTTGTGCTTGACCTCCATGTTGAGTAAGGCCTCATCCCTCTCCTTTATCAGCAAGTCCTTGGCCTGCTGATCGGCATCATGCTGCCTCGTCAGCTCGTCTAGGACCCTGGCATGCTCAGTCCTAGCACTCTCCAGTTCAGCCCTTGCAGTCTGGAGCTCTGTCTGCAAGTCAGCCTCATGCTGAATAGCCCTTTCAGCCTTATGGAACTTCATCTGATTCTCGGCCATCCATTTGGTGGCTGAGGTGAGGGCACAAACAGACTGCACAAAAAATGAACAAATATCAAGAGGGGCCGAGGGAACAGTTTATTGAAAAAATGAAATTTAAGATGTGGGTCAGAACCAATACCTGTGCAAGGGAGTGCAGACCATAGTCGTACACTTTGGCTGGAGGCATCTTTGACAAGAAGTCGTAGTCAGCAGCCGAGGGTGCAGAGAACATGGAGGCCTTGGCTGCCCTTAGATTGGCAATGAGCGACGAGGGCTCGGCTCTCAGATGCGCCAGGTTCTGAGACCAGAAGGCCCCCATACTGGACGAGGAGGTCATCCCCTCAGAGGTTTAGACCCTAGCCCCCGTCCGAGAATCTGTCCGAGGGTCAATTGGGGCCTCAGGCTCCTTCCTTTTATTACTATCAATGGTCGGCTCCACCACCGTCGGCCCAGCGGCCCTTGTCTTCCTCGGAACCTGCTGAGGCTCCTTCCCCTTCTTCTTGGCCAGGCCAGATAGTAAGTTGGGAGTCGTCATTTCCCAAAGATAATCCGATACGCCTGCAGGACGACCTGGGAAGAGGACGACACGTCAGAAAAATTTAGAGATAAAGAGAGAACACTTCAAAAATAAGAATGGAAAATATTCAGTATAACTCACATAATTCTGTCAAAGGGCCGACCCTCAGACCAGCTTCTTTGAGGAACCGAGGGGTCATCAACTCTTCGAATTTTGCAAGGTCACCCTCTCTCCCTCATCCTCTAAGGTAATCAACAATGTCCTTCTCCTCCATGCTAAGCCCAGGGTCTGATCTGGCCTTCATGGAGGGGTTAGAGCACTTCCTGGGGACCCTCTGACTATCGTCAACGGGCTCCCACTTCCCAGAGATAAAGAAAAACCTCTTCTTCCAATTATGGTTGGAAGTTTGTGCCACTTGGAGGAGTTTCTTCTCAGACCTCCTTGCCCCCAGGTGATAATATCCAGGCTGTTTGGACGAGGAGGTGATGTTGTAGCAGCCCAGAAATAGGTCAGCCGAGGGCTCGTCGGTGAAGGAATTCTTCCACAAGGAAATATAGCCCAGGATCGTCCTCCAAGAGTTGGGGGGAAGTTAAGAGGGGGCAACGCCGAGGGCAGACAGGATATCTACGATGGCAGTGTGCAGAGGGAATCTGACTCCGACCTTGAGCATTTGTTCGTAAACTGCAACCTCTCCCTCTCCACAATCAAAAATCCTCTCAGAGTTAGAGGGAACCCTCATAGTTATGCTGGAGGGCACCCCATAGGCATGCCTCCATATCAGGAGGTCACGATCCCTAACCGAGGAGATAAAGGATGAGGCGTGGGAGGTATCAACCTCGTCATCTGTATCATCATCCTCGTCCTCATCCCCTTCCCCCTCATCACCTGCAGGAGGACCCTGGGGAAAAGCCACTTGGAAGGCATTGGGGGATAGGGTTGTCACAGGAACTACATCAGAGGGGACCGTACCCTCGGCCTCTCGGCCTGGGCTTAGGTCAGATGTCTCCCTCCTACCAAAAGGTCCAGCGCCAGTTGGCGAGGATACTCTCTCGTCCATCTCACTCGAATGACTCTCGGCTGGACGAGCGGATAACCCACAAGAATCAGACGGTTCGAATGGTTTTATAGTGGAAAGAGGAACGGGAAAGATGGGTCATACCCAATTAGGGTCGTCCCCTCGTCTCCTCTCTTCCTCTCCCTCTATTCGTCTGATCTCGGCAAAGAGTTTCTCTCTCAAAGATGGGAATTCAGACACTAATCTGTAAAGCCTCCTAAGCATTAAAGGGAAGACTCTACACTTAGAGAAATTACACTAGACCTAGCTAACTTACTACAAACAGGTGGGAAATTGACCAGGTTTGACTTTCGGATTAAACAAAGGAACTCAATGGTTTTTGTCAAGAACAACCAAGAACCAGTTACCGGAGAAGACGCCGGAAAAGGTTATGGCACAACCTAAAGAGAACGTAGCCCCACAACCCTAGAAAAAAACAAAAAACAAATAGGAATGAAGGCAAAGGAAAGCGCTGGGTGAAATAGAATACCTGATAAAGAGAGCAAAAACTTTGCTAAGACTTGAAGAATCGAAGGCTGCAAATGGCGAGGGAAGCTGATAAGTTTCTAGAGGCGCGAAGAAGTAAAAGGAAGAGAGGGAGTTTGAAAATCTCTTAAATACTTTGGTAATGAGTGGACCCATTTACCAAGAAAGGTATAATTAGGGCACAAGGCCCCAAGTGCACTGCGCAGCCGCCATGACCTTGGAAACTGAAACAGCAATGAGTATCTGCCTAGGTTTCACTCACCTAACTGATCATACATGCATCTCATTTAAAACACTATCCCTCAGCCATCTCACCAGCACCTATGGCTAAGGGCTGGGGGTGATTGATATACCCGTTTATATCCTCGGCTTGGCTGATGATAACCTCCAAACGGACGACCTTATGAGGGGCCGACCCCTCTTACAGGCTCCATACAACCCCTCAGAGGGCCGACCCTCCACCTGGCTTCAGACGACCCTACGAGGGGCCGACCCTTCACCAGGTTCCATATGACCCTACGAGGGGCCGACCCTTCACCAGGCTCCAGACGACCCTACGAGGGGCCGACCCTTCACCAGGCTCCGGATGACCCTCCGAGGGTATGACAGTACGAGGCCAGAATTAGGCCAGACCCACTACCGGAAGAAGCTTTGCCCTCGGCCTCGGCTCATAGGCCGAGGGTGACATCATGACAGCGCGTGGTTTGGGAGACGCGTGGAACAGTGCGCGTGAGGCTCACATGGCACGTGGAAGACCGTTACAACCAAATCACCCCCTCACGTGAGGGAATATTATGTCATCATTTGGCATCTACAGGTGTCAACAGGAGATTGGCTAGATCATCATTCACATGCACCATGCATACTTGGGGGTACACTATACCCCCCAAGACCTATATATACTTGTCACCTACAACCCTACAGGGGATCGATCCATTAACTGTAGCCCTAGACAAAACTCTGCTTGTACACACAGTAGAGAGAGAGAGAGGGTTATGTGCATTGTATCCAAGGCCATTAGTGGCCATACTTAGTGGATCACACACTCACAGTGGATGTAGGCCAAATTGGCTGAACCACTATACATTATTGTCTTATTTCCTCTTATACTCATCCCCTTCTACATACTTAGACACTTATACATCTCAATGGCTGCCATGGCTGCTACTGTTTGAGCTCACTATCACTTATCCGGTGGTGCTAAATCTCAGCATCATCAGTATTCTATGAGATAATTAGGATAATTTGGGAATATAGATTTATATATTTCATTTAGAGTGAAATGCTATGATTGGAGGCATCGAATAAACCTTAAAGAGATGATTGAGGTAATTAGTATTGAACAAGTAAGGATATACTTTGGGTATAGTATCTTGCTTATATTAATGCATGATTATGATTCTTCGAAAGAATCCTTGGGATTATTGGTCATCGCTAGATGAGATTGGCAATTAGGGCCATATTTATATATTCGAGGAGGAATATATGGTATGTGTATATACTATGTGATTAAAGTATATATATGATATGAGGTAAATGATTTTGAAAATATAAAAAAAGAATATTTTCAAAATGGAAAAGAAATGATTTTTCATAATTGATAAATTATGGTTGCACGCCTCCCTAAATCTCTATCAGAAGTGAAGTTGCGTGCATATGGTTATGCCCCCTGGCTAATGAATGCAGGGTGGATATAGTCCTAGGCCATATGAGCAATTATATTTTACTGCGCTGGTTAGGATATTCTGGGTGTGGTCTTGACTATCCCGCAGGCATATGGTCGCTTCCCGACGTTGGTAGGTTCCCAGGTTGTCTTGTTTGATAGGCCTTGGAAGATAATAGCCATCTAGGGGCGCGCCCAGTGGGGAAACTGTGACATCCCGCCTAATAAAATACCGGATGATCACTCCTATATCAAATTATGACAGGAATCTCATACGGATCATTCTTAGCATCACTGTCGAAAATCCATTTAATTACTAATAACCTATTAGGCCGGTGTCAAAATTTTACTTAACTACTCTTTTTAACAATTACAAAATTAAAACATCCACACAGTATGCGTAAATGAAACTGAAATAAAATAAAATAACCGAACACTCGATCAAAATATTCAACCATATCGAATGATGTGCTAAATAAATAAATAAATGCAATTAGGCCATTGGCCCGAATGTTTATACAGTACCTCCTATCTAGAGTACAAGAATGGAAGCGGCTATCAAAAACCTGCACGCATTCACAGCTGACGTCATCCAGGCGTCCCTGTGTCTGGACACCTATATATATATATATATATATATAATATAGCAAGAAAGGAAAGTAGATAAACGGGTCAGAGCCCGAGTTTGAAAATACTTTGCAAGTGCATATATGCTATATTTTTTTTTTGAAAAAGGTTTTCTCATATTTAAGTTTGGTATCGCACTCCCATGAGATACCCCTCTCCTCTTTTATAATAGTGCACTCCTAGCGCATCCGTCTAAACATCCTAGTAAATCTACCCTGTTAAACTAGTCTATCACCCCACTACTATCAACCCTAGATAGTCCAAGTACTAAGGGCTAAGCTTCTCCCCAGTCTAGACTCTGTGCCAAGTTCTTGCGTGGGGTGTCTCGCAAAGCGAAATCCAAACAAGGAACCCCCCCGATACACTACTATGCGACAAGGTCGATCATCGGGATCCATTAGACCCTCGGCACCCAATTTATCCATATATATATTCATATTTCAATACACATCCGGATCTATCTCCCGGAATGAGAATTCATTTACTCATATAATACAACTATATAATACACATACGGATCTATCTCCCGGACTGAGGTGTATTCTATACTCATATCAAAACCTTCTATTTCCCTTCTTATATCTACAAATATATTTAAAAGCCAATTCATTATCATGAATTTCTTTAACAAAACATATAACTTTTAAAAAGCCAATTTTATTATCATAAAAATGCTATTTCGTTTTATAACATCCCATTCCCCTTCTCATATCCAGGGAATGTACTCAAAGCCATTTTTATTATCATAAAAATGCTTTGATCATATCACATGCTTTCATTTCCCTTCTTATATCCAGGAAATGTATATGAAGAAAATCCATTATCATGAATTGCTTTGACAAATCTAAGACCATCCCACTGAGTTTCCTCACTGGACGCGCCCCTAAATGGCTATCATCTTCCAGGGCCCATCAAACAAGACAACCTGGGAACCTAACAACGTCGGGAAGCGGCTATATATGCCTGCGGGAGAGGCATGACCACACCCAGAATCACCTCACTAGCGCAGTAAAATATATAATCGCCATATGGCCTAGGACTATATCCACCCTGCATTCATTAGCCAGGGGGCATCACCATATGCACGCAACTTCCCTTATGATAGCGATTTAGGGAGGTGTGTAAACATAATTTATCAATTATGAAAAATCATTTCTTTTCCATTTTGAAAATATTCTTTTTTTATATTTTCAAATTCATTTACCTCATATCATATATATACTTTAATCACATAGTATATACACATACCATATATTCCTACTCGAATATATAAATATGCCCCTAATTGCCAATCTCATCTAGCGATGACCAATAATCCCAAAGATATAAATCCCTAGAGATCACTTCCTAGGTTTCACCAAGATGTATTCAACTCACATACATTCAATTACATAAATACCTAGGCTCGATGGTATCCGAACTCCCTCTAAAATTTTGTTCGTCCCAAACGTTAACAATGTTCGTTCCCCGGATTATGCCCTACACCAATCCAAGGCCTTCTCTTTAATCTAAATGTTTACTAACCCTCAAAACAGTCATTTAGGAGTCCCGATATCATAACTAAGATCCCCTATATAAGACCCCAAATTGTAAATTCACTCCCCATACTCTTAAGGGGAGAAAACTGGCAAATCTGACCAAAGCGAATCGATTCGCCCAATTGCGAATATATTCGGGTGGGCGAATCGATTAGACCCCCAATCCGAATCGATTCGAAAAGTGTTCTGCAAACAGGTCCTTAATGGAGAATCGATTCGGTCTAAATACGAATCGATTCGGCCCACTGCAGAATCACAGATCCCCTTAGGCGAATCGATTCGGCCTAGACCCGAATCGATTCGGGCTGTTCGAGGGGCATTGTTTGGGCAATTTTTCAATCTCCAAAATACCCCAAAATTCAATCCAATCTCCATTTAAATCACAACTTGGATTTATTCCTACAAACCCAAAGTTTTTTTTTATCTCCTCAAATTCTTTAGAGGTCCTAACACTCCATTTGAGAACCCCTAATATTTATCTCCAAAGTTCTATCCTTAATTTCAAACTAACGATTTCGATCTCGGACAACTTTCCGTAGAAAAATCATTATAAATCGAAAAAAAACCAGAAAAATACTCAGTCGACACCCACGCGACCGCATCGAAAAGATCTACAATTTTTATTTTTTTGACCTGGAGCCGAATCGATTCGTATCAATGCCGAATCGATTAGGAAAGACGCAGGTCAACTATTCATCGTTTTCTCCAAGACGGTTTCGGCCATTAAAGCTTCTCTCAAGATTTTGTCGCCTCACCCAATGTCCTACAACATCAACCAACTACAAATACACATATATTAACGGTTTTAAACATCCTACAACCCGAAACCAACAACAATTTTAGATTAAATCCTAAATTCCTCAAATTGAAATATTATAGGGGTTTAATGGTTTTAACTCCCAAAAACCTGTTTTATCCACGAAAACCCAACCCAAAATCGTTAGGGTTTGTTTATACTAAACTACGGTATGAGATATTTATGCAAAAATTAAATAAAGCAAGTAAACACTTGCCTCGTGGATAAAATCCGACGACCTCGAGTCGAATCTCGCGGAGGTAGGCCGGAATCTCCCATTTTCTTCCTCCTCTCTCTCTTCTCTCTTCTTTTCTTTCTCTTTTTCTCCCTCCCTCCCTCTTTATATAGAAGGAAAAGGGTTTTAACCCTTAAAACTCCCAAAACGACTCGTTTACTCAATTACGAGCCCATTTAACTCCAAAATTTCTCGGAACTCAATTTCGACAATCGAACACTTTTTTTTTGCGATTATCTCAGCCATTCCAAGACTCATGGCGCAGTCAAAATTTCCATCCGAGGTACTTGACCGCAAATCCCTATTTCAACCCAACACAACTTAATGCGGATTTTCCCATTTAAATCTCACCTCGTGTCTCTTTACTCAACGACGACATATAGCTAAAATGTTCTGACCTATATAATCCCAAAATAATCACAACATCCATCGAAAATCATTTAATCCTTGAAAATCCCAAAAATTACAATTCCGAAAAAATCTCCAAATTCCAATTTATTATCAATAATGGAATTTAATTGTCTTCAAAAAGGACGGGTAGTTACAGAAACCCGGAGGGGCGGCCTTAGATTTCTTAAAGCATTTTATGATAATAAAATGCCTTTAAATACATTTCCTGGATGGAAGAAGGGAAATGGGATAATTGATTTGGCTTTGGATACATTTCCCGGATGGAAGAAGGGAAATGGAAGCATATGATATGATCAAAGCATTTTTATGATAATAAAAATGGCTTTGGATACATTTTCTGGATATAAGAAGGGAAATGGGATGTTTTAAAACAGAAAAGCATTTTTATGATAATAAAACTGGCTTTTAAAAAGTTATATGATATGTTAAAGCAATTCATGGTAATGAATTGTCTTTTAAATATATTTCCTGGATATAAGAAAGGAAATAGAAAGTTTTGGAATAAGTATAGAATACACCTCAGTCCGGGAGATAGATCCGGATGTGTATTATAAAGTGGTATATAAAGTAAACCTCAGTCCGGGAGATATTATCCGGATGTATATGGTAAAATGCATATAAAATGAATGTGATATGTATGTATATAAGAATGTATTTATACATTAGTTTTGTACTACGGGCCTAATGGATCTCTACCATTAACCCTGCCAAGTAGTAGTGTATCGGGGGGGGGGGAGGTTGTTTGGATTTCGCTTCGCGAGAGACCCCACACATGAACTTAGTGCAGTGTTGAGAATAGAGGAAAGTTTAGCCCTTAGTACTCGGGATGGATAGGTTTCTAGTAGACGGGTGGATTAGACTAGTTAGGCGGGATAGCTTGACTAGGGTATTTTGTTACGGTGCGTTAGGTGTGCACTATTAGAGGAGAGGTGAGGGGTATCTCATGTGACTGCGATACCAATTTAAATATGAGATAAAATATATTTTTCTAAAAATAAAGCATTTATGCACTTGCAAAATATTTTCAAACCGGGCTCTGACCTGTTTATCTACTTTTCCTCTCTTGCTATATATATATATATATATATATATAGGTGTCCAGACACAGGGACGTCTGGATGACACTTCCTTCGAGTCAGACGTCTGCTGCAGCAGCTGTGGATACTTGCGGGTTCTCAGTAGACGCTTATATCCTTGTACTCTAGATAGGAGGTATTGTATAAACATTTGGGCTAATAACCCAATTGCATTTAGCTATTCTTTTAGCACAACATTGGATATGGTTGTATATTTTGACCGAGTGTTCGGTTATTTTATTCATTTCAGTTTCATTTATGCAAAACTGTGTGGATGTTTTAATTATATTTGTTTAAAAAGAGTAGTTAAATAAATGTTTTTGACGCCAGCCTAATAGGTTATTAGTAATTAAATGGATTTTTGACAGTGATGCTAAGAATGATCCGTATGAGACTCCTGTTAAAATTTGATATAGGAGTGATCGCTCGTTATCTGATTTGGCGGGGTGTTACAGATGGTATCAGAGCATCAAGTTCTAGTGTCCTTAGGAATCTGTGCGGACGTACTACGCTTTCAGCGTTGCTCTCGATTTGATATAGAGCCTCAGAATTAGGATTGTTGATTCCTCTTGTGATATTCCGTTCTCCTTCCATAGCATAAGATTATAGTAAATCCTTTGCATGCTCGTCTAGGATCGTGTGCCGATCAAGGAAGGGAGACCAAGGAGGGCCTTGAGGAGGACAGCAGGAGGCGAGGTTTAGCTGAGGCGACTGATAGAAGTTGGGGCAACTATAATTGAGGTCACTCCCCTTATGGTGATTGTTAAAAATGGTTGCAACGACTACTAAAGTGTAGTAGTTATGAGCATCGAAGTACTTCTATGGTGGAAAGTGGTACTAAGGTTGAATTTCCAAGTGCCGATAAGGGTTCGAAAGGGATCTTACGGATAGTTTTAACCATGAGTCCCCATGATTCAGCAGGAATGAAAGGAATGCAGTTTCTGAATTATTCACATAAGGATCGGCCACAGACTGATAATGGATAAAAGAGTGATATGGAGAAGCGAATTCTGTACCGAGGTGAGTCCAGTACAACGAAGAGAGAGTCCTTCAGTGGAATGATGGGCTCATTAGAAAAGTGTTGTTAACACTTATGAAGAATGTTTGTATTCGTGGACCCCGTTGGTGGAAATCCACCCGGGAAATTTGTTGAAATAGGATTGTTGGAACTGATAGTGGAGTTTCCTTTTAACGAAGAAGTTAAGAGGAATAGTAAGATGATTGTAAGGATAAAGGTTATAGAGTCATATGGTGTTAACAACTTTATCACGATCATGAAGGCCAATGATGAAAATAGTGATGTGGAGTGTGAAGCCACACGGTTAGTCCTTTCGCGGTAGGAATAAAGGACAAGGTTAGGGTGCCCAGATGGGGCCTAAAGTTAAGAAATGTTGGTAAGAGGTGTGGCTAGATGAAGTTGCGGTGTTCGTTAGCCCTAGACTCGTGTGTGTAATTTGAGTTTTATGGCGGTCTCGATAACAGTATACATTGTATGTCTTTATGTTTTCCACGATAGCGGAGTTTTGTTTTCCTTCATTCGCTATATAAAAGCAGTTGTTGATATTTTAATTATATATATATATATATATATATATATATATATATATCTGGGTTGTGATACTCGTTTTATATGTTTATACGATTATGGTAATATGGTGAGTATATAATGTTATGGGTTATTCGTAGCGATAGCAGGCTAAGGATGGCAAGACTATTGTGTCCGCAGTTCAAGGGTGGAACGGGTTGTTGTTGTAATGCCTCACCTGGATACAGGTTGAGTTCGCCTCGTTATGTGCATAAATGGAACTTTGATGAGTAGAGGTTTCATTATCATGATGCGAGTATGTGGCAACCTTATAGATATGATTTGAGGTGTGCCCGGGTTATTGTTGAGCTGTGAGTTTAAGCTCATTGTTAGTTTGCACAAAGATTGAATATTAGTACGAGCGCTTGGTGGTGTGACTCTTAGTTAGAGATAGGATTTTAGACTACCTTTGTCGAGAAGGGATAGGATTATCCTGGTTGCATATTCAAAATAACGGACCTCCATGACCGACAAAGTTAAGTAGGAGTGTGTGGAGGGATTCCTTGTTTGGATTTCACTTTGCGAGACGCTCCACACATGAATCTTAATGGCGTTGGGAGTGGAGAGATGTTATTGGATGAAAGGATGTTGGTTTCATGGAAAAGTCTTATAGTGTGGATAAACCACTGTAGACTATGAGCCATGTGATAATAGTATGTTTATGGAAATGTCGTACTATGGAAAAGCATATAATTGTATTCCTCACCACAAGTATGAAGGTGAGGCAAGGTGAAAGGATTTGATTTGAGGCATATGGCTAGGCCTTAATGAAAAGGAAAATTTTGGAGAAGAAATGTTTTGGGTATAATGACTGTAACATCTCAATAGAGAATAGGCGCCCGACGATAGGATGGAGTAGTAGAAATGCGTTCGTAGGTTAGCGTGGTAGGATTTAGGACGTCCCGCTGGTGTGCCTTAGGTCGCTATATCTCGATGATCGACAATGCGAGGGAGTAGTGTAATGGGAGGGTTCCTTGTTTGGATTTCTCTCTGCGAGACGTCCCACGCATGAAACCAAGAAAATGTTAGAAGTTGAGAGAGGCCTTGGGCACTAGGGACATATTTAGGATTTTTGTTTCGCGTAGGTAAGGTAACGCTTAGATCGTAGTGTTATTAGGATGTAAGTTCAGTAGAGTTAGTGGCGCTGAGGTTAGTAGAATTGAATTTCATGGGTTGAAAGGATCCATGTGTGAGTATTACACCGAGGAAAGGAGACCCTCATTTAGAGAGAGTGTTACGTGTCGGACGTTCGTAATGTATGTGCTGATGTGCACAAGTTAGAAAGGTGTATGGGCACCTTAGTGAGATGGTTTTATATATTGCCTGAAATAGAATGGGCGTAGTATATAAAGTTGAAGTTTATGCCGTGAAGCACTAGAGATTATGGGTGGAATGTGACGCTATTAGAGTCACTTTACGATCGTGGTAGTCGTATAGTATATGGATTGGGAACCATTGGGTTAGTGTCGTTCCCTTTGAGGTATTAGGATTTGGAGTGATCCTAGTTTGGTGGTGTAGGTTGTACCTGAATTTCAAGGGTGAAATTCCTTTGTAAGGGGGGGAGTATGTAACAACCCGTCCTTTTGGGAGACCATTAAATTCCCTAATTGGAAATAAATCAGAATTTGGAGATTTTCTCAAAATAGTAATTTTTGGGATTTTTAAGGATTTGATGATTATCGATAGGTGATATATTTAATTTTGGGGTTAAGTAAATATGTTGAGGTATTTTAATTATATGTCGCCATTGAGTAAATCGACATGAGGGGAGATTTAATTTGGAAAAACCCCTATTAAGTCGTGTTGGGTTGAAATAGTGAGTTGTGGTCAAGTACCTCGGATGGGAATTTCGACTGCGCCGCGAGTCTCAGAATGACTGAGATAGTAAAAAAAGAGTGTCCGATTGTCAAAAATGAGTCTCGGGGAATTTTAGAGTCAAAATGGCTCATAATTGAGTAAATGAGTCGTTTTTGGGTTTTAAGGGGTTAAACCCTTTTCTCCTTATAAAAGGAGGGAGAGAGGGAGAAAAGATAAATAAGAAAGAAAGAAAAGAGAAATAAGAAAGAAAGAAAAGAGAGAGAAGAGAGAGAGGAGGAAGAAAGGAGAAGAAAAGGAAGATTCGGGCCAAACTCCGCTGGATTCGGCTCGAGGTCGTCGGATTTCATCCTCCAGGCAAGTGTTTACTTGCTTTATTCCATTTTGTGCAATTATCTCATATCATAGTTGGTAAAAATATGAGTTTTGGGTTAGTACCCTTAAAATAAATTTGGGAAAATTGGATATGAGTTTACATATTGATGTAATGTAAACTCTTAATGATTTCTAGTATTAAAACCATGTTAATGGAGTATAAAATGAAATTGAAATGGGTGAAATGCCAAAACTAGGTTTTTATGGCTTTAGGGTTTAAATCTAGAGAAATGGGTTGATACGCTAAAATACTTGATGTGTTAGTTGTAGAACATAGATTAGATGCTTATTGAGTTGTTCGATGAGGGTAGAAACAACAAAAAATGGAAAAAATGGAGTTTTGGGGCATTTTGGAGTTTAAGAAATCGCCCAAACTGTGACCCTCAAACAGGCCGAATCGATTCGGGTCCAGGCCAAATCGATTAGCCTAAGGGGATTTGGGTTTTTGCAATGGGCCGAATCGATTCGGTTTTATACCGAATCGATTCGCCATTAAGGACCTGTTTGCAGAACACTTTCCGAATCGATTCGGATTGGGGGCCGAATCGATTCGCCAATGGGGTGAATCGATTCGCCTTGATCAGAATTTCTAGTTTTCTCCCCTTAAGAGTATGGGGAGTTAAATTAAATTTGGGGACTTATGTGGGGGACCCTAGTTATGATATAGGGGTTCCTAAAGGAGGATTTTGAAGGTAAATAAACCTTTAGATAGATGAGAATGCCTTGGATTGGTGTAGGGCATAACCCGGGAAAGAATACTCCCTAGAATATTTCAGTAGGCATTTAGGCCTACATAATTATGCGTATAGAAAGCATATTTATGTCGATTTACTTTTGAGGGTATTCTATGAGATAATTAGGATAATTTGGGAATATAGATTTATATATTTTACTTAGAGTGAAATGGTATGATTGGAGGTATCCAATAAACCTTAAAGAGATGATTGAGGTAAATAGTATTGAACAAGTAAGGAAATACTTTGGGTATAGTATCATGCTTATATGAATGCATGGTTATGATTCTTCGAAAGAATCCTTGGGATTATTGGTCATCGCTAGATGAGATTGGCAATTAGGGCCATATTTATATATTAGAGGAGGAGTATATGGTATATGTATATACTATGTGATTAATGTATATATATGATATGAGGTAAATTATTTTGAAAATATAAAAAAGAATATTTTCAAAATGGAAAAGAAATGATTTTTCATAATTGATAAATTATGGTTACACACCTCCCTAAATCGCTATCATAAGGGAAGTTGCGTGCGTATGGTGATGCCCCCTGGCTAATGAATGCAGGGTGGATATAGTCCTAGGACATATGAGCGATTATATTTTACTGCGCTGGTTAGGAGATTCTGGGTGTGGTCTTGACTATCCCACATGCATATGGCCGCTTCCCGCCGTTGGTAGGTTCCCAAATTGTCTTATTTGATAGGCCCTAGAAGATGATAGCCATTTAGGGGCGCGTCTAGTGGGGAAACCCGGAGGGGAGGTCTTAGATTTGTTAAAGCATTTTATGATAATAAAATGGCTTTAAATACATTTCCTGGATGGAATAATGGAAATGGGATAATTGATTTGGCTTCGGATATGTTTCGCGGATGGAAGAAAGGAAATGGAAGCATATGATATGATCAAAGCATTTTTATGATAATAAAAATGGCTTTGGATACATTTCCTGGATTTAAGAAGGGAAATGAGATGTTTTAAAATGAAAAAGCATTTTTATGATAATAAAAGTGGCTTTTAAAAAGTTATATGATATGTTAAAGCAATTCATGGTAATGAACTGACTTTTAAATATATTTCCTGGATATAAGAAAGGAAATAGAAAGTTTTGAAATAAGTATAGAATACACCTCAGTCCGGGAGATAGATCCGGATGTGTATTATAAAGTGGTGTATAAAGTAAACCTCAGTCTGGGAGATATTATCCGGATGTATATGGTAAAATGTATATAAAATGAATGTGATATGTATATATATAAGAATGTATTTATACATTAGTTTTGTACTATGGGTATTTATACATTAGTTTTGTACTACGGGCCTAATGGATCTCTACCATTAACCCTGCCATGTAGTAGTGTATCAGGGGGTTCCTTGTTTGGATTTCTCTTCGTGAGACACCCCATGCTCGAACTTAGTGCAGTGTTGAGAATGGAGGGAAAGTTTAGCCCTTAGTACTCGGGATGGATAGGTTTCTAGTAGACGGGTGGATTAGACTAGTTATGCGGCATAGCTTGACTAATGTATTTTGTTAGGGTGCGTTAGGTGTGCACTATTAGATGAGAGGTGAGGGGTATCTCATGGGAGTGCGATACCAATTTAAATATGAGATAAAATCTATTTTTCTAAAAATAAAGCATTTATGCACTTGCAAAATATTTTCAAACTCGGGCTCTGACCCGTTTATCTACTTTTCCTCTCTTGCTATATATATATATATATATATATATATATATATATTATAGGTGTCCGGACACAGGGACGCCTGTATGACACTTCCTTCGAGTCAGACGTCTGCTGCAGCAGCTGTGTATGCTTGCGGATTCTCGGTAGACATTTCTATCCTTGTACTTTAGATATGAGGTATTGTATAAACATTCGGCCTAATAACCCAATTTCATTTAACTATTCTTTTACCACAACTTTCGATATGGTTGTATATTTTGACTGAGTGTTCGGTTATTTTATTCATTTTAGTTTCATTTACGCAAAATTGTGTGGATGTTTTAATTATATTTGTTTAAAAAGAGTAGTTAAATAAAAGTTTTTGACGCCAGCCTAATAGGTTATTAGTAATTAAATGGATTTTCGACAGTGATGCTAAGAATGATCCATATGAGAATCCTGTTAAAATTTGATATAGGAGTGATCGCCCGATATCTGATTAGGCGGGGTGTTACAGTTAGATGAACCTTGAAGACTAAATATTGAGTAACATTCAACCCAACTTATTGAACCCTTTTGTTGCTTCATATGTAGAAATATCCTTTCTACAAAATGCACACACTCTCATGTTTTGCCTAAATGCACACACTCACATGTTTTTTGAATTGAGTGATTTTTTTATAAAATATTTTTGAAAATCCTTTTCCGAGTTCTGTATTTACTTTTTGAAGTATTGGGATCAAGGCACATCTTTTTATAATTACATTGGAGAATTCTTTTTGAGGCGTTAAACATACACAAATGGAGGCATTCGAATGGGGGAGTTCGAGCGGACACAAAATGGGGTCATTTGACTGACCAGGGTCAAAAGTCCCCGTTGAACAAATTCGTACAAATGGACAGATCAAACTATGTGCATGATATGGTCAGATTGTGACATTTTACTATTAATAACCTTGTTTTTCCTCCATTCGTAAGAGTTCCTTTTCTGTCATTTCCAAATATCTCACGTGAGAAGATTTTCAGTTTGTGAGTCTTTATTTCTCTCACGAAACCAAAATTTAGAATCATTTGAAATTTTGAAATATTTTTAGATCTAAAATGAGATCTACACTTCTGTGAGGAGTTTTTGAGTGAATCAAATTCACAAATATAACCAAAGTTAATATATTTCTAGTTTTCTATGATCAAGTACTCAGTGATCTAAAATTTGAGGTTCTTTGATTCATTGGAGGAATTTGAGCATGGCGTGACTTCAAGAAAATCGTAGTTCTTCACTAAATCCATGGAGCTTGGATTGGGTTTTTCTTTGCTATGGGGGAGAGTTGAAGGTTCATAGGTATCTGCGCAATTGTGTTTGTGTGAGAGGTGTATTTACGATCTTTGTAAAATTTTCTTTTCAAGTATAAATATAATTGAGTGCGTCTGAGGTTTTTGACCCTTTGTGTGTGTGTGTATGGGGGGGTCCTTGTAAAATCTATCTTGTGGTTTGTTTATGTTTGTTTATCTTTCTATCGAACACACTTGATCACACACTTCAGATTAGGTTATTTGGACCATTCAAGTTAGTTTAAAATTTGATTTAGGTTTGTTAGTTTGGGCATAATCATCAAGATCTATTTGATTTACTTGTGGGTGTGTTTTCTACAAGGCTTTTGGATTAATTTCGTTCTAAGGATTTAAAATTTTGGAGTAATTTTTGGAAACATAAAATTTGGGCACATAAAGTTAAGAAACCTATTCACACCCTCTAGGTTTGGTTTTAGTCATTCACACATTATTCTCATATCAATTGATGAATGTGATTTAATGAGTGAACACTTGATAACTGATCTCAATAAGAAAAAAAATAAAACAACGTCGCAACATTTAAAATAATGATGAGGAGTTTTTTTCATTAATTGTGGTCATAGTATCACTACATACAAGATTTGAATATGATCAATCCTTGACGAGCATGAGCTATCACAGAGTTGGGGGTTATTCATAAGACCACGAGTAAAATATTTTATTATTGAATAATAAATGATTGTTTTATTCATTTGGAAATGAGAATCAAATTTGTGAGAATGGTTATCATTGGTTTAAATATATTGTTTATATATATATATATATATATATGCGAGTTACTAAAGCTTAGTAAACATTCCAATGAGTCGCTTCGAATTGATCTCAAGGAGATCGAAATTTTGGTTCTAGCATTACTAAAAAGTTCACAACCTAGATCGGAGATTGACATCCTATCGGAACTGTTGTAATGCAATCCTAATAGTTTATCATTATGAGGACTGGAATGCTTATGTGATTGTTAGTTTGATTGTTTTGGATTCGATTCAATCTTGTATTGAATCAAATGATCTCGTAATATTGAGTGAAAGTTATGTAAGTTGGTTCGAGATCTTAATTCAGGGGAATCTGTATCCGGGATGCATTATATTGCGATACCACGTTAATAGACTTATAAGATGTGTTTCCACTAATATACCTGATCAGTGGATTATTTATAATCCGATGGATTAACAAAACAAGTTTAGTCTGAGAACCAAGAAATTAATTGCGTGTTGGTTAAAGTCAATTTGCTGGAAAATTGATTTGGCGAAACGAGTATCTGAAGCATAACATGGGGAATCACATTATGTACTATAATAAACTTTGCAAACAAGATCTCATTGTATTCAAGTGATTTATGAGATAATAAATTGCAGTGTAGTCATAATTATTTAGCGGAATTAATTATGATTAAATAAAGAAATGAAATAAAATTATGATAAATGTAATTTGGGATTTCCAGGTATTTATTTGGAGATAATTTAATTACTTGTCCTCGATCCTTGGCGTAGTCCAAATACCAAAATAGCCCCATACTCTCAATACAACCGGTTTGGCCGCATCCCATCTTTTGTACTTTTATATAAAGGTATGGAAAGGGGTTTTAATTAATTATTATTCATCTCTAGGGTTTGAGAGGGGTGAGAGAAAACACTATTGACATTTTTAATGAAGGAGGCTTCAGAGAGACCATAATATCTCAAGTTTTAGCGAAGATTTTCATCTCAAAAGGAGTCCACCCACCATCTCGACTTTAGGGATGATCATACATTAGAATATCCTAGCATTCAAAAGGTTTAAGCAAGGTTTGGTAAATTCAAAACAATGCATCCCTACATCTACAACAAATACTTTTCTCCCAAATGGATTGCAATCGGATTCGCTCGATTTTGTGTTATAAACCCTAGTTTGTTCATTAAACCTAGTTTTTAGTTTGACCATTTTCCTATGTTTGATTAATCGAAGTTCCAAGACTAAATGTTTTATTTAGTGTATATATATCCCCAATAATTGGTATCAGAGCTTTTGGTTTAGATTAATCATACATTGGAAAGATCCATGTTATCCAAACTTGAAAACCCTAGTTTTACATGTCGAGGAATAATCTATCTTTGTATATACGTTTGTATTAACATGGTTTTGTAGTGATTATTAATGTATATCACTTTCATCATGGTCACGCATTATTTTTCTATGTGATTGGATCCTACAATGGTTTATCAGTAGTTATTTTTCGCATCCCTATCCGATATGGTTGTAATAATTCAGTTTTGTAATGATTTCATATCGTTGTTGATGAGTGTTAAAATTGTAAATGACTTTAAACCCAAAGGTACTCCCCTATGGACCTCAGATAGGTAAGAGGAGAGAAATGTCAAAGTGAGAGACAAAGGTTTAAAGTGGTTCGGACCTCAGGAGATGGTCTTTCACCCATTGTACAAAGTTTTTATGCTTGTTTATGAGAATGTAGTTGAGTATTTTAGTTTAAGAGACCCTTTGAGATTTGGTCATGGGAGTCTTGGGTCTTGTGGCCTTTGTTAACGGTACAAAGGACCTTAGGAAATAATTGAATGACTTATCTAAGTGTTCCTCATTATAGTTGTAGGGATCTTACAAGATAAACAAAGTTTATGAATAGTGTAACTTGTTTAAATATAAGTATAGACTTCGCAATAGTGGGTTACGAGTATAAAACAAGGGGGAACACTTGTGAAATTATAGAATACTTGTGTCTGATTGCTTAAATATTATAATTTATTTGAATACTATAGATTTATCCCTTTACACATTTTACCAACCTTTTATTTATAAAACTCTTAGAGAGAGAAAAAATCGATTGTCACAGTATGGCTTTGACAACTCCGAGGTCCGCTAATGCCGGTCAGAAGGTGGAGTGTTGGGAAAAGTATTTACAGGTGATGTAATATGGTTGTTGATTCCATTGAATGCTGATGGAGCATTCAATGCAAGTGGATTTATGTAATGGCGATTAGTGGAATAATGTTATGATTTTCACCTACTCCATCAGACAACTTGCAAGAGAACTACCGAAGGTCGAAAGGGGATGAAGGGATTGTGGAGTAACTGGGACTTGATCCTGAAGTACCACGTGTCACCACATCTTAGGACTAAGATTTTAATGATCTCTAGAGGTCATTATCCCTCAAAATGGGTTGACTGAGAGCACAAACCATAACGAAATATCAATGCTGAGGTCTCTGAGCTTGTTGGGCAGGGCATGTTAGAATGAATAACCTTCTATGGGGACATAATGCACGAATGAGTTCTGATATAGTACCATAGATTACCTTTAAGAGTAGCGGATGCCTTATCAAATAAATAACGATCTATCTAAGATTAGGGGATAGCCTTGGGACCTCTTTCCTACCTCTAAGGAAGTTGGAGAGTTAGGAACGCTTTAAAATAAAAAGTGTGAAATATGGTATCATCAGGTGATTCTTATTACTTCTTGCAAAGGTTGAAAGGGGTTGTGCGACTTGGAACTAGAGTCTTAACTGGCCACCAATATTTACATCATCATTATATCGGATTAGGAAGGATCTCGCATGTGATTGAGGACACGTGTTAGGGATTGAGATCTTTGATGTGATTGAGGCATATGAATTTAAGGAATAGAAATGGCTGAAACCTTAGGCCTTGGAGGCAATAAAAGTGCCATTTAGGCTGAACGAAACTCTTCACTGATGACTTCCATTTACCTTTTTCTCCCTAAAACTTCATTGAGCAAGCAAGCATTTTTCTTTGAGAACAATCGATATCTTTCGATAGATCCCAAGCCTTATCTGTTGTAGGTCCCGAGGGTTCTTTGCTTACCTTGATGGAGTTAAAAGCTGAGCCACTTTTCTAGTGGATCAGTTCCACTGAGCACAATGGTGATGAACTATGAAGGGGTCTTGAACCCTAAATTTTCTAGTAGGGCTCACCATGCCTCACAAGTCACTGAATAAGATCTGGTCGAGTTATGAAAAACTTACCAAATTCTGGAGAAAGTTATTCTGAGGATTGAAAAGCCCAATGATGGGTGATGCTATATGGTGATCAACTATGGGTGCTTCCATGAGTCCTTCCTTTAATACGAGGCCAGATTTCCCTTGCCCTTACCTATGGTCAGAATCCTAAAGGCTATCCACATAGTCCTTTCTTAACTGGTGGCCAATTCATTAAGGACTTTGATGGATACGGTCCTGGCCTTCAGGGAGTCTAGTGAAGGGAAATATGATGTCTCCCTATCCTGGTTATTCAAACTATACAGGGTTTAGGAGCAGAATAAGCCTACTGATAGAGGTTTGAATTATCTAGCCCCTAGGCCCATCATGGTGGGATTTTGGAGTAATCAAGAATCTCCCAAAACTATATCGATAAATTCTTCTTCATTGGGGGGGGGGGGGGGGGGGGGGGCTTGGGCTACCCTAGATGATACTGAGCCCATTGGCTTCCCCACTCTTTGGTGCACTCCTCTACCAGTGGGTAAGTTGGTGATTTATTTTCATTTCATTGCTTGAACTGGTCTCTACTTTGAGATTTTAACTTTTTACTAGCCTTTTGTAGTGGTTCCTAAGCCCACTATATCGAAGTTTAATAGAATTACTGATGCCTATAAGTTGTCCTCTACTCCCTTCAAGGCCTTTTTTACTGCTAGCTGCCTATTTAACTGTGGGGTGGGACTTGAACCCTAGCCTCTAACATATATGGGAGTACCAAGGCTCCTAAGATCATCGCGGGTACCACTCTAGTGGCTTCAATTTCTCAGAAGTGAAAGGTCGTATCTACAGTTCTGACTGAGGTTCCTAAGGCCTCTGAAGACGAGGATGACCAGGAAAAAGGTGGGATTGACCTTTCAAAGATTGTTGGGGACTTTGCTTCACTTGTTTAGACCATTCTTCTTTCTGACTATTCTCTTTGTAAGCAGCTAGGCCCTTTTATTTTTATCATTTTTATTATTTCTTTAATGGATAAATCTGACCTCTATTCAATTCAACACATAAATGGAAGGAATGATAATTCTTGCTGAGGCCATGATCAATAAAAAGAGGATGACCAAGACCACCAAGCGCTAGAAGTTTGGTACCCTGGTAGACATTCCAATACCTGGGATCAAATTGGTGGAGGGCTCCAACTTAGGATCTAGCCTTATTGAAGGATTAGGTTCAGAGCTAAAAAAAACCCTACCCTCGCTGTAAGCAAAATCAGGGATACATGGGTCTTCTGGGGTAATCCAGGGAGGTCCTTATATTCCAAGGGAATTCCACCCCTTGGACTCAAAGAATGAACTTGTTGAGAAGATGGTGTTCCCTCAAAGGGAGGAGAAATATCCAGGTGTGACTGAGGTTCCCACTTTATCCCTTATACCTCTATTATGGATGCCCTTCATACGTTACGAAGATAAATAGCTCTAACATAGTGGTTGCTCTTAGGGGTAAAAGTACCCCTACCTATGTTGAGGAACTGGTTCACTTGATAGGCACGATACTTGCTTATTTTCCTGACTTCTTCCTTAGCCTTTTCACATTTTATTCTTTGTACTCATATATTTTTTGCTCTTGTAGGATCAACACTTGATGGAAGTTCTGTTATTCAATTCTCTTAATGATAATAGATCATGAAAAAAGGCAAATAAGATGGTCAACAGTTGGGACCTCACTTAACATCACTTGGAATGGAAGATCGTTGGCCAGAAACAATAGATAGAGGCTCTTCAGAGGTAGAAGGTCAATTTGAAGACTTAGTCTGTCATTTTAGAATAGGGGAATATCTCTAATGAGAAGACCCTCAGAGATAGTGCCTCTTTATTGGCTACTACCTGTGACACCCCGACTAATTAAATACCGGGTAGCTACTCCTTTATTAAATTAATTCAAAATGCCAAGTTGGTTCAGTTAATAGCATCACTGTCGAAAACATTTAATGATTACTAACCACCTAGTATTTAAAAAGTAAGTTGTCAAATTTTAAATTAGATCTGATTAACATGCAATAAAAGAATTATGAAAGAATAACATAACCATTCACCATAAAGAAGCAATAGAATAACCAACAAATAATAATAAGTCTGGAGGAAATACTCCTCACAACAATCCCACAACTGAAATAAAAAGAACAGTGTACCCTCAATTAATTACATGCCAAAATCTGAATAACTGAAATATGAAATGTCTCTAAATAGAAATGGGTGACATGCCCTACAAATGATGAAACTGAATATAGAGTCAAGACTAGAAAAGGAGGCATCTACTATTAAGGCCCTGTAACTTCCACAACAGCTACAGCTCGTCACCTGAATGGAACTACTATGCATGGTGTCCTTGTGGCTGGGCACCTAAAAGGTTTTTACAAAAAATAGATGTGAAAGAAAATGGGTCAGAGCCCGAAAGTGGAGAGTATTTTAAAAACAACAAGTGCTTTAATAACATAAAAACAATGAATGCAAAATACATGTTAGGACGTGCACTCACATGAGCTCCTCACCTCTCAACTAATGTGCACTCCTAACGCATCCATAGCCCGTACTAGTTATGCTACTAACTAACTAGTCTAATACAAAACCTGGCTTCACTTTATAGGTTTAAGGGTTTATTCATGTCATTAAAGTATACCATGTATGTGCCTTAATTCCCTAATAATAACCTTTTATTATGTGGAGTTCTCATTTTAATCTCTATTAAAATAGCACAAGTATACACATCGTAACTTTACTAAGTATTTCATTGAACATTAGTTGTATATTATTCACATCATAAATATACATTATAGGCACCCCTAGTCTAGGCTACGGTGCACATACTCTGCTATCTCATCCCGGTACATCACGTACATAAGGATTACAAATTTCGAATCTCTCAGGAATTGTTAGAATAAGCACAACACACAAAAATGGAGGCGAACATAATTCAACATATCCATGGGTTACGTACATACCTACGCTCCATAGTTAGCTGACTTATTAACTCACAAATAAGTCATTCTAGTATTATGTTCTTAAGGTACCAATCTAAATCCCCCCGTAGGCACACAAAGATTAATTGGCCCAACACGAACGACGACCTCCGTGATAGAAAGTATGGTAGGTATGTCATACACATAAGTCATATACTAAGCATTCACACGTCTTAGATATCTTAATATTAATAAAGGTATATTCTACATCCCTATACCATTATTACAATTTGATGCATTTTAAGTCTTCCGATAATATATAATGTAGACTGTCGACACATCTCACATCCTAGTTTCTTATACTTAAAACCTATCTCAAAGAGGTTACTAAGTCTCCCATTATTTCCACATTTAATTTCATTATTCTTAAGGTCATTATTTCTGCCACAAACCTCATTTCATCAAATCATTCGAATTTACTCTTTTAACCCTAATATTATCTCACTTGTCGAGCTTTATTGGATTTTTGACAACTATCCCAAATTAAATTCTAATTAAGGTCCGATTTCACAACCACACCTACTGGTCTTCCTTAAGTCTAAGAATACTCACAAAGTCCCCATCAATAATTTTCTAGGGTTAACATCCTTAAAATTTTAAATGGGAAGATTTTACTCATTCTGGGAAGGTCGATCGATCGACCTTGTATGTTCGATCGATCGATAGTGATCGATCGATCGACCTATGAATGTCGATCGATCGAGCGCACCAGTTATGCTACGGACTGCTTTGTTTTGCAGTCCAAGTTTCGCCCCAAAATTCCATTATAATGCATGAAACTCTAATCTAACGTTATAATATCATCATACAACCATCCTACAACATTGTTAACATTCTAAAACCAATAAATCATCAACCAAGGGCTTTATTTGGATCAAAACTTCATCAAGAACCCTAGATTTCTATTTCTTTCAAGAACAATAATAATTCTCTTCTTAAATCCGTTTTTAGATCATCAAGGGTTATATTTTGGATTCATAATTCGTCCAGAATATGTCTACATGCAATTCCTAACATGGTTTATAGTTTTAATCCTCAAATTCATGGGTTCATATCAATCTTCCAAGACAAAATTCGATAATTACACTAAACATGGAAGAACACATTCATTGAATCAATTGTAACTAAATCACTTGCCTTATGTTCTTCAGATTTGTTGTTAGTTGGAGATGGTTGAATTCCTCTCTCTCTCTCTGTAGAATTCTCCTCTCTCTCTCTCTCTCTCTCTCTCTCTCTACAAGTTCTTCTCACAAGATGACAATCGAGGTGGGGGGTTGGTTTTTGGCAAGTTATAATATTTTCTTAACTTCTCCCGTAGCCTACTACTTAGATTAGGGTTGAAAATGGGTTAGTGGGTTTAATTATAAGTTATAATTAAAGTCTAATTTTCGTGGGTTTTAATTACCAAACTACCCTTTTGGGTTGTCGGTTTGGCCTAAAAATGCCCCGGGACCCAAATTAAACCCCCGGCTAGTGTTTTCTGACTATCTCGACCCTTCCAGACACGTTGGCGCAATCAAAATGACTATTTGGTCAAAAGAAAAATAATTTATTTTTAAATCTCATAAATTCATTCTCGATGCGACTGACACGTGCATCCCAATTAAATTTTCCAAATTGCCGTATTTCAACCTCGCGATAATTTCAATATTTTTAATATTCATATATTGCCATATATACACATTATAATCAAATACCAACTCACATCTCGTTAGTATTTTATCCGGATTAATTCTCAATTAATTCACATTTAATTTAATTAATCCCATAAATAAATATCGATAAAAATGCGGGGTATTACACTACTTAGGAGTCTTTAGCCGAGGTTGAGGAGTTGCATGCCCTTGACCAGGTCGTGATTTTGGTGAAATTAGAGGCCCTTCAAGACCAAAAGATTAAACTCCATATCTTTAAAGGTATACTCCTTCAGATAAAATATGAGGTGGAAATCTTAAGGAAAACGATCAAATACTTTTCTACTAAGAAGAAAAACCGGACCTTTTAAGGTCAGGAGCTTAAAATGAATGATGCTAAGGTCCCTGCTAAGTACGGAGCACTTCAAGGACATGTGTCCAATATAGTTTAGGTTCAACTTTATGCTTATCAAGAGTCCGAGGTTTTTAAAAAACACATCTTTTAGAACTTCAGTGCTAAATTTCAAGCTTGCAAGGTGAAGATATATCCACTATTTCTTGAGGTGGATGTCTTTGGTATGTTTTAAGCTTCACTTTATGTTTGTTTTACAATTTTTCCACTGCTAATGAATTTATACACCGTTTGAGATGTCTGAGATCTAACCTACATATAGTGTACCCTTAATCCCCCAAGATTCATTGGTAAAACAAGATAATTAGGGTATAATTTATGTTGAAGTATATTTGAGGCCCCTGAGACCTATGCTTTATACTTGCAAAGTTTACTGAAGCCAAGACTGTGGTTTGGTAGTGGGGTGTTAAACCTTAGAATCTTAGCACTGTTTATTCATATGCTTTTATAAGATTGGAAGCTCTCAAGTTTTGTTCAAACACTTATCCCCCCAATTTTTTGAGCGTAAATATATGAAAGTTTAAATTATAATAGGTCCTAATAACTAAGGATTTAAAACTTGAACGTGAAATTTTTTAAATATAAAGTCCTTATAAGTGTCTTAAGACATTCAAACAGAGTAAAACTTGAAGCCTGAAGTCCCCCAAAAGATCGTATGATCTCTGAACTTAGGAGAATTTAAATTCTAAAATCCTTATAAGGGATTAAGACCTTAGAATTTAAAAAGAGTGCAACCTGAAGTCATACAAAGGGTCATAACACCTCTAAACTTTGGAGAATTTGAATTACGAAATCATTTTAAGGGTACTATAACCTCCGAAATTAGAAATAGTGCAACCTGAAGTCCCAAAAAGGGTCATAAGACATCTGAACTTAGGTAAGCTTGAACTCTGAAATCCTTTTAAGGGTCCTAAAACCACTAGATTTAGAAATATTTTATAATCTGAAGTCCTCATAAGGGTATGTGACCTCCAAACTTAGAAAATAACTAAATTTTGAAGTCCTTTTAAGGGTCTAGACCTTCAGGCATATTTTTTTTAGAATCTGAAATCCTTATAAGGGGTTAAGACCTCCAAACTTAGAAAAAATTTGAAATTTTAAAGTCCTTGTAAGGTTCTGAGACCTTTTGATTGATTTTTTTGTAGTCTGAAGTCCTTATAAGGGTCCAAGGCCTCCGAACTAAGAAATTTGAAAATTTAAAGTCCTAATAAGGGTCAGAGACCTCGCAACTGATTTTTATTTTATTTTTTGAAGTCCTTGTAAGGGTCTGAGACCTACGAACTGAAATGTTATGTAATATGAAGTCCTTATAAGGGTCTGGGACTTTCGAACTTAAAATAAATTTGAAAATTTGAAGTCTTGGTACGGTTCTGAGATCTGCAGACTAAAAAAATTCAAAATTTTGAAGTCCTTGTAAGGGTCTGAGACCTCGAGACTAATTTTTTTTACCTGAAGTCCTTATAAGGGTCTAAGACTTTTGAACTAAGAAGAAACTTAGGTTTTAAGACCTCAGAACTAATCTTTTTATAATCAGGAGTCCTTAAAAGGACCTGGACCTCTGAACTTGGAAAAAAATGAAGTTTTAGTTTTTTTTTGTATTTGAACATTTAGCCCCGATTTTTTAAAAAAACATAAGTTTATTTTCATTAAACATCTTCATAAATGAAGGGTATAAGGTTCGTGCATCTTTTTTTCTGACTCCGAGGTAAATTAAAGGTTTTGTTTTGAGAAAATAAGTTGTTTGTGAGTCCTTAGACCTCAGTCTTTTAGAGCTATGAATGAAAATCTCAATAGTTTCTTTAGTCCTTTATGGGTCCAAGGGCCTTTTAACTATGCCTTTTGGGTTGTTTAAACATGAGGATTGTAATCTTTTGGAAGAACTTTAATTGTTAGTCTTAAGCCAAGGTTCAAATCCTTGCAACTTGAATGGTGGGTCTTGAGACCTTAGTTTTCTACAGAGATACATCATGAGTAACAAAAAGTCTCATTTTTCATTAAAACAACACATTACATGATTTATAATGGTTCTTAGGGGATAAATTACATATTTTGAGTCCTCTGTTGCGCTTGATGCTCAACCTTCACATGGACTCTCAACTGTGGTGGCAATCTCTCTCATTTCATGAGGTTGAGGTTCCTATGCACACGCTATATAGAGGGAGCTCAAACATTAGTGGTGGTGGAGGTAAGACCTCTGGAGATACATTAGAGATTGTTTGGAGCTTTAATGGATCCTCTATCAAGATTTGTGGTGCCTTAAGAAACTTTTTTTTATCCTTCATGGAAGTGATGTAGCACTGTCGATCATTTTTCTAGTCTCCAAAGACCTTTCCCACTCCCTTAGAGGATGGAAACCTCATTACCAGCCTATGGTTTAAGATCACAACATCCAAATCATTGAGAGAGGGTTTGCAGAGGATGATATTATAGGATGAGGGGAGGTCCACCAATATGAATTTATTCCAAATAGTGTTTCAGTAATCCTTGGAACCAAGGGTGAAGGGGATAGTGACATATCCCAAAAATTAGGTTTGTTCCCCGTTGAATCCAATGAGAAGGGTAGTTATCGACTTCACGTGTTTGGTGCCAAGGCCCAAAACCTAAAAGGCATCCAAGAAAAGTATGTCTATAAATATTTATAAATTAATTAATATCTTTCCCATGTTGGCATTCCTCATGATTGTCGTGATCAGAAAAGGATCGTCGTTAGGTTGTCTGACCTTCCCGAGATCTATTTTTGGGAAGACCGTCATCGAAACCTCCTTGGGATCTTGATGTCAAAGAGAAATATGGTTGACTTGTAACTCATCATAATGGAAACTCCTGAGGAGGGCCTTTCTGGATGTGCTATAGATCCCTCCTTCGTCAAAGCCTTCAGATATGCATTGGACATTAATTAAAGGGACACCATCCTTGTTTTTGTTATTTCACTAACCTTTCTCAGCATTTTTAAATACAAATCCTTTAAGGTAGGCCCTATTTATCACCCTTTAGATGGCTTCCTTTAGTTTGAAACAATCGTTGGTGTTGTGGCCATGATCTTTATGGAATTAACAATACTTGGACTTGTCTCGCTTGTCATCCCCAGTTCTCATACGCTTTGGATGAGACAGAATATATTATATTTTTGTAGCTATAAAGACCTCTTTAACCATGACTATAAGGGGCGTTAAGTGTTTGGCCTTTAGATGCCCATGTTTCTCAGCCCCCTTCTTATTACTTTTGTCCTTAGCTGCTCCTGGGGTCTCCCAAAGGCAGAAGAATATATGTTTTTTCTTCCCTTATTAAGGAGAATCTATATCCCGCCTTGCTTAGATAACACCCTCAGTATTCATGTACTTATGATATCATTCGATCAACTCAATCATGGTATTGGGAGGCTTCTTGCTGAAAGACCTCAGAAAATCCTCTGAGTTGATGCCTGAGATGAAGGGGAAAGTATAAGTGGTGTTATTCAAGTCGTTAATCAGGAGAGATTCCTTGTTTAACCTTTTGGCATAATGGCCGAGGGATTATTCATCCTTCTGTTTGAAGTGGATGAGGTAGGTGACATGCTTCCTCATTTTCTAAGCTCCAACGAAATGACTGGAGAATGACCTTGCCAATTTTGTAAAGCTTATAATGGTTCCTAGTTTGAGATTAGAAAATCAATGCCTAGATATGCCCCTTAAGGTAGGAAGAAAATTTCATCATAAGACCTCATATAGAGTGTCCTGGAGGACCATTAGTGATCTGTAAATTTCCATATGATCGATGGTGTCCTTAGACCTATTGGTTGGTTTAATATTAGGCATCTTCCATTTTAGGGGAAGGGCTTAATATTGGACATCATTACATAATGGAGACAATGTCTTATAGAGGGACAACCCTATAGTGTTGGGAGTTTGATTATTATACTGGTTGAGGAAATTCCCTAAGTGATCTTGCATCTTCATTAACTCTCCATCCCAGGGTCTAGCTGCCCTGGAACCTCCATGCAGCTTATCTTTAGAGAAAGATAGACCATCCTTGATAGGGATATGAGTTGTTAATCATTGGGGGACTTTTGGCACACACTCTAGATCATTTTATCCTTCTAACTGGCTCCCATAGTTTTCCACAGTTTCATTGTGCTCCGGTACCATAGGTTCTTCTACCACTAGGGGTAAAGAAGCATACTGAGTATGGTTTCCAGTTGCTCATAAAATATTTTTTACTGGGCCTATCTCCTTGAAATAATGATTTATGGAAAAATTAGTCAGCATTTTGATAGGTGATAATTTGTGTGTTTAAAGGGAATGGAACTTGTCTTTCCTACCCATGGCACCAAACTGATGAGTGTTAAAATCATAAATTACTTTAAACCCACATGTGCTCCCCTTTGGACCCTAGAAAAGTAAGAGGAGACAAGTGTCAAAGCGAGATATAAAGGTTTAAAGTGGATCGTACCTCTGGATATGTCTTATTTCCATTGTAAAAAGGTTTTATTCCTATTTATTATAATGTAGTTGGGTATTACAGTCTGAGAGATCCCTTGAGTTTTGGCCAAGGGAGTCTACGGTCTTTGCTTCCTTTGTTAACGGTATAGAGGACCTTAAGAAGTAACTAACTAACTTCTCTAAGGGTGACTAGGTACAATTTTAGGCATCTTTAAAGATCTATAAATTTATGAACAATGGAAATATTCCAAATACAAGTTTAGACTTTACAACAGTGGGTTACAAGTATGAAACAAGGTGCGAAACACTTGTGAAATGCAAAAACTCTTGTAAGTTTGAATGTTTGAATGTTCTAATCTATTTGAATACTAGAGATTGATCCCTTTCCACATTTTAACAACCTTCTATTTATAAGAGAACTTTTGGAGAGAATGAATGGGATGTCACATCATGGCTTTGACAACTCTGAGGTCCATCGGTGTTAGTCCAATGGTGGAGTGTTGGGAAAAGTATTTACAGGTGATGTAAGATAATTATTAAGTGCATTTAATAATGATGGGAGCATTTAATTAAAGTGTATTTGTGTAATAGCGGTATATATAATAGTTTTATGCTTATCACCTACTCTGTTAAACAACTTGAAGGAGCACTATCAGAGATTAAAAAGGGATGAAGAGATTATGGAGTTGTTAGGACTTGATCCTAAAGTACCACATGTCTCGACATTATAAGACAAAGGTATGGGTGACCTCTGGAGGTCAATATCCCTCAATATGAGGTTCCTAAGAGCGTAAACCATAACGAAACCTTGATGCTGAGGTATCTGAGCTTGCTGAAGGGGGTATGTTGGAATTAGGCCTGTAAATGGGTCAAATTCGGACCGGATCAGGCCAATCCAAATCCGAATCCGTTTATGTTAAATGGATTCAGATCCTATCCGATTAAGCTGACGGATTATCTGATAGGGTTCCGAATCCGAATCCGTTAAGAATTCGTTAATTCGATCCGTTTATCCGATCGGATCCGATTATAATATTATAAGTAACTATTATAAATTTCAAAATATAGTATATATTTTAAATAACTATTATAATATATATTTAAAAAAATATATTTAAATAACTATTATAATATAAATTTCTATTATAAATATATACAATATATATTAATATAGGACTATTATAAATGACTATTAAAATATATATTTAAAATATTAATAAATTTCTAAATACAATATAGATATTAATTAAAAATATTATATATAGAGATATATATTAATCGGATCGGATTATTAACGGATCGGATCATATGAATCCAAATTCGCTCCATTTAATAAACGGGTAATCGGGTAATCGGATAATCGGGTAATCGGATTTCAGGTGTGATCCAAATCCGTGTAAATGGATCGGATTCGCATTCGGATAAAATTCGATCCGTTGACAGCCCTAGTTGGAATGACTAACCTTATCTAGGGAAATGATGCGCAACTGAGGTCTACTATAGTACTATATCTTACCCTTGAGGGTAGCAGAAACCCTATCAGTTAAGTAGCGATATATTTAAGTTCGGGGGCTAGCCTTGGGACCTCTGCCTTACCTTGAAGGAAATTGGGGAGATGGGAGAGCTTTAAAAAACAAAGTGTGAAATAGGGTATCATCAGTTGTGTTTGGAGGCGATTAAAAGGAGATGTAATGTTATAAGGACAAGTTTTCAAATCGAGTCAATTTGTTTGTAATTGGATTAATTTCTAACAAAATATTTGATTCATAGGTTAGGGTTTGTATAATCATACTCGTAAGCCTATGACATGTTTGATGAAGACATATCGACCAAGATTCAAAATTGGATACACATCATGTCATGTGTATTGTGCCAAGTTTTTCTTCACATTTACTGAGGATCTTATAAAATATGAATGCATTTTTAATATGGTCCTTAGATATTTTTAAGGGTGTTTGATTTTGAAAAAAATTATTTCAAACTGTTTATAAAATTATTTTTGAAGGAAATAATTTTTGCCTTTAAGTTCGTTGGAACAAAGTTAGACATCGCTAGAATGAGATGAAGTTTTCATTCAAACGAGTTTATGTTCTTGTTAGACCGTACTGGGTTTCTCGTTGCGATGTGCATCTAATGAACATCAAATGTTTACTCTCTATCAAATAGTGGACAACTCGTTGGAAGCTTGTTGGAAGTTCATTAGAATGAAAGAGGCCTCTCATTTGAATGAACTTAGTTCATTAGAACGAATATGTCTTCTCGTTCGAACGAACTATGCATTTTTGTTCGAACGAGTTTGTCGCCTTGAAATTAGTATTTTCACTATTTAAGGCATTTTGGATTTAGATTTTTTAAGAACTCTTGGAGAAAATCAATTCCCTACCTATGTACCAAAGTTCCAAAACCTTAATTTCACCCTTTGTGTTTAAAAATCAAAATTTTCATGTTACTATGTTTTGAGATCTATAGTTTGGGAACCAAAGTTTTTTCCACATCATCTAGTGTTGAGAACATGTTTTTTGCAATAGACTACGTACTTAATTTGTTGTCCTATGGTGAATTAGCGTGGTATTTTGTGATTCGATTTCGTAGACAGTTATTGAGCCTCATCAGTGGATTCCAAGGCTTGCGTGGACTCGTGCATTATGGAAGCTTGCTTGTGTTGAGTCCTACATTGCACTATGGAGGAAAGGTAGAAGATATAAGAGCGTCAAGTCTTGTGGGTGGGACGAGTCATTGAGTAAGTTTACTATCTTGTCTTTGTAAAACCTTATCATAGTGATTCGTTTGGATGGGCCATCCAAGGTTTTTCCCTTTGTGGGTTTCCACATATTTTAACGTGTTGTGGATGATTTATTTATTTTATCTGCTTATTAGCTGGATGCATGTTTATGTTAAAAAGATAAAATTGGCTAAATCTAGTTTTTCTCATTAAAACAGTTTTATTTGTTGGACAAGTATTATTGGGTTATCTTACTTAAGCTTTTGATCTTTAAAATTAAAAAAATCTAAAAATAGACTTTCTGTTTGTTAGGACCATCCCTGCCTAAGCTTACACTACGGATGGGCTTTCTCAAATTGGTATCAGATTTAGAACGCTTAGTTATTGTGTTTTGATCCCGTGTTGTTAGGCATGAATGGGGGTTGTTTTGATGGTATTTGAACCCCAATGTTTGATGAGTCAAACTACGCATACTGGAAAATGCATATGAAGTCAGAACTTATAGCGATAGATAAGCGAGTATGGCAAGAAGTACTTAATGGTTGGATTCCACCTACTACATTGGTTAGAGAGAATAAGATAGCCAAACGTGTAGAATTGTAGAGTGAGGCTGAGCATATGTTAGCGAAATGTAACTGCAGAGGTTTAAATGCTCTATTTTGTTTCGTCACCGTGGAGGAGTTTTGTCGTATTATGACTTCTGAGACGTCTAAAAAGGATTAGGACATACTCCAACTCACCCATGAAGGAACTAGTGCTGTGAAGGCTTCCAAGATCCAAAATCTCCCCAATCAGTATGAAACGATTAAGATGTTGGATAATGAGACCTTTGATGAGTTTTATGTTAGAGTGTCCAATGAAGTTAACTCCTCTTTTAACTTGGGAGAGAAGATACCCAAAAATTGAATAATCAAGAATATCTTATGGTCGTTTCCTAAAAGATTTAATTTAAAAGTGATGGTTTTGAATTTTGGGGTACTTTAGACTCTATGACACTTGAAGAGCTTAAAGGTGGCATCTAAACTTATGAGCTTAATATGTTTTCCTACAAGATTGAGAAGAATAAAGACAAGGGCATTGATTTGAAAGACCAAAAGTAGGAAACACATGTTTCGAATAATGAGTCTGACATCGAGTATGAGGATATGTCCATGATTGCAAAAAAATTCAAGAAATTTCTCAAGTGTCAAAAGCAATGGAAAGATGCAAAAAAGTTTGAGAAAATATGTATAACAAGGCCAATCACTTCCCTAATAATCATAGTGATAACTTTAAGAGGTATGAGTTAGAAATATTCATTGTGAAGGTTATGGCCATTGGGTAGTCGAGTTCCCTACTAAACTAAGGAAGGAAGGCAAGAAATTGAAGGTGTGTAATGCCACCCTTAGTGACAGTGATTTTTAAGACAAATTCGAATCCCCCATTGAGCACAATTACACCACGTTTATGGATAATCATGTGAGCTTTGATGAGAAATCTTCCCATGAAGATATTTTTAAACATGACACTTTCGAGGCCAGAGTTTGTGAATATCAAGTGAGTGAAGGCCGAGAGAGTGAATATAAGACTGAGGATAATGAAAATGAGGAGGAAAGTGAACTCCAAGTTTCCTTTCATAAGTTTTATGCAAAAAAAATCAATTTAAAGAAGGCTAAGTTGAAGTTGGAAAATAAGTTGAAACAACATGCAACAGAGAATGATGATAGTGTTTTGATTGAGGATCTTAGGGCATATGAGAAGATTCTTCAAGTGAAGCAAGAGTATTTTGAGGGTGAGGGATAAAGTCTTCGAGGTTTGGTGGAGGCAATGGAGAAAGGGATTCTAGAGTTTCAGGAGTCTAGGCATTTACTTGAATAGAGGATAGTTGAGCTAGAGGAGAGATTTATAGACTCGAGTCGTGTCAAATTTGATTTAGAAGCTAGGTAAAAAAAATTGGATAATATGTTAGGCACCATCCAGATATAAAATAACAAGTGTGGAATTGGTTTCGATGATCATAAGGTTTCCGCTACCCAAGACAAGACCATGCATTTGAGAGAGTGAACGTTACTTGGAAAGTTGTTAATGGTCAATTCTTAGGTAACACCCCTCGTTGTGTTCACACTTACACTCATTGCGATAGGAAATATTACGTTAAGAGGTTTTGCTATGATCTTAAAAATGGTCCTAGTAATCTAATAATAGAGTCACCAAGGTTCCCAAAACCCAAGATCGTCATGATACACCTATGTATGTTAGGAAATTAGATTAATAGGCTTTACATATTAGACTTGTTGACTCTTGTTTGCTTACACATGATACTTCCCATTCTATATCAAATGGTTGATTGTGTTTGCATGTTTACTCGCACTAGTTATGCTTCATGATATATCTTTGCTAGTTGTATGCTGTTTGTATTTTTATTTTTCTTTTATTGAGTCATATTAAAAAATATAAAATGATTTTGTTTGTCTTTTGAGTTAATTTGTTTTTCAAGTTGGTATTTTCTTTTGAAATTTTTTAGAAAAACTCAAAAATATTTTTGGTTTTTGTGTATTTTAGTTTTACACATTTTGTGTGGCATATTGGTATGTTTGAATCCAATTTATTCTGTGCTATTCATGTGAGTAGGACACTTAGTTATGACTGTTAATACTTAGACTGTTCTTAATCATGCTTAAATTGAGTGGTTTCAAAGTTGATTCTCTTAATGGATTCACTTTGCATATGCCTCCTCACACATATGCACAAGCTATTTGAATGTTAAGTTCACATGTTATATTTCAGCTTTATGAGATGTTCTCCCATCAATCTTGTCATCTACATATTTTGTGACTATGGGGCATTTAAGCATGCAAGAATCGTTTCCCCTGAGAATATTTGATTTGTATTGAAAAAAATATAAGGGTGCACCGAATAGGACTATGAATTGTGGGAAAGCCACTGTTGACAAGAGCCTAATGAAAAAAATTAAAGGAAATAAAAATAGAAAAATCACCCAGGTCAACATGTTAGTATTGTTTGATTTTCAAAAGTGATAGCTTCAAAAGAATTGAGAGAAAAGAAAATATGATATATGTTTATCTTTTGAGGATGTTATAGTTAAAGATCAATGGTTTTGCACAATGAATCCTAGTTATGCATATTTTTTAAAAGGGCTATTGATTTGTAGAATCATCAATATTCTAGGGTTGCGTGCATTGTGTTTGTTTGTTCATAGAGTTTACTTTATTTTATCATTTGAGGCTAAATCTTAGGTTGGTAAATCTTTGTGGTCAAATATAACTCCTTGAACATATTTGAGTGTTTGGGTCACAATTTATTTGTATCTAGTTCACGCCCATTCATTCCTGAAAAGGCCCTTTAGTGTGTACTTTAGGTAAAAATAACCTTGTTCCAATTTTTAGTTAAAACCAATTTTAACTTCTTAAACCCTAAACAAGCATCTAAGTGATTAAATCCATTCCATGAATACAACATGTGGTTAAAAGAAACAATTTCAAGAAAAATCTCCGAAGGGCAAAACCTTTTTATTTCACTATAATTTGTAAGACACAACTTACACGGATTACAATGAAATAGGTTGACATACGAAATACCCGTAGGTTTCGGTTTCGATATCGTCGGCTGGAATCTCCCTCAAGAACTCCAGATGGTCAGCAATGGAAAAGGGACAACTTCTCCACAAGAGTAAAATTCATAAGGACTCCCTCCACAATAGCACGCAGCTCTCCGGTTGTAGAGTTCTCCCCACAAAGAATAAAATGGTGTAGTCAATGAAAAAATTGTCTTCCGGTAAACACGTGCAAGATCACAAACTTTGGAATTGAATAATTTGATCTTGAATAAACACCGGATGATGAAAAACTATATGGGAATGAGTTTTTCAAAACTGTTATGCTGCTAAAACTTTCGCAGAGATGTTTTTTATTTATAACTGAGCAACACAGAGTCCAAGAAAACCAAAAAACGAAAATCGAGGAGATAAGCTCATTCTATAAGGGGTTATCGTTTGAACGACCCACAGTCTCGTTCGAGCGACAATGATTAAATAAAATATTTTTCTTTTAAATAAATCCTCGAATTTTCTTTAAACTATTTGTAACTCAGAAATATTTTTAAAACATAAAAAGATTTAATTCCCAATCATTTAAATCACCCAACTTTTAATCAACATACTAAATTACCCAATTGTTCACAAGTATTCATACCTGAGTGATCTTAAACATATTCAATATCTTGACTTTAAATCTTCTTCAAAGCTTTAAATTTCACATTCCTGGACTTGAACTTTGTCGTAGGGTTAAATTAAACTCCATAAAAAAAACTAGACTAGACTTAATTTATTTTGTCCGGAATTAAGCCAATTATAACAAATAGACATGATAAGAATTATGTTCTTACAAATCTCTCCCTTTGGCTATTCCGAGAAAAAATTAAACAGAAATGCTATATGCCGTAAAAAAATACACGTCCTATCCCAAAACTAAAAAATATAAAAATATAGGACATAATGAAACTGAATAAACAGAAAGCATCTGATTCTGATTCTGTCTCTGAACGAACAAGCATCTGAATCTGATTCTGATTCTGTCTCCGAAAGTGATGTATCTATCTCTGAAAAAATATACCTACACACACGAGACAAAAACAAATACCCAAGTGAAGTATGGAGGAATAAAAACAAGTATAATATCATAATTAATACTCCCCCTACATCACATATCTCTCCCCCTTTTTGCCTGGAATAGACAAAAGGTGGAACAGAAACACCAAATCTAGCATGAATATATGAGAATGAACAACATTACTAGATAAACAATAACAGAATGACAATGGATAACAAACGATAGCAGTAACTGACGCATAATGAGAGAATCACTAAAACTATAAATGAAACTATACATCCATGCCATAAATAAAATCAATAGTGATACAACTGTCCATAAGAATACATCATATCTGAGAATAAATAAATACATCAGGAATCTCAATGACTCAGATATAATAAAAAAATACAGCTAGACATCAGTAGGAGTATCATCATCATCGGCGACATCATCAGTGTATATAGACGAAATATGGATGAGTCTAGAGGATCCTGCACCTTCTAGCTGCTCTCTCTGTAGCATCTCATCAAAGAATGTTGTCATCCTACATTCAACACGAGCATGTGCTTCGACCTCAGCATCAAATTTGGCAATGATAGTGTCATACATTTGGGTTTGAGCAGCTACCTGTGCCTGTAAAGAAGAGACCTCCTCCGCAATAGGATGAGTGGGTGAAAGTGGGGAAGGGCGTGGTTGAGAAAACTTAGAGGTGCTTAGAACAGTGTGATCAGCAGGTTGACAGGGATCAGCATCGGAGAAGGCTCCCTTAGTGGGTGGAGCTCGAGCTCTTGCCTCCTGTGGAAAATGACTCTCTGAATGTGTGAAAGTATTATGATCGATAATAGCAGGTGTAGGGAGACACTGATCACCCTCTAAAATAGGAACCCAATAGCAGTACAAATGATGGAAATGAGAATCCCATAAGGAAGAGCAAGGCGAACAAGGGTGGTACCACTAACGATGATAAAGGATATAACACGAAGCATGATAGTTGGTAAATCGATATCCCACTGCTGAGAGACATGGTACACAAAATAGACAATGTCAGACCCGACCTGAGTATGATTTATCTGAGGATAAATTGATGCTGACACAAACCTATTAAGAACAAGGAAGGTAGGGAAAAGCTGGCGATGATACATGGTAGTACCTTCCTGGGGAATCTCCTAGAAGTAATGATGCATAATATTATCATATGTAGGTCCATCGCCGGAATAACGAAGAAACACAGCGTCAGGGACATGGGGAAGGTGTAAAAAAAACTATGAGATCCGATGTGACGAGAAAAGGAACGCCACGTACAGTAGAAAAAATCCCCTCAGTGTGGGGGAGAACACGAAAGAATAACTCACGGACTATATCCGGATAGACAACCCCACGAGCCTCAAACAAATGATCCCAACCCCTACCAGATAACCAGCGCTGAACACCTAACTCGTGAAACTCAGAATAACAAAACACCCTCGCCTGAACAATAAACCAAATGTGGAGACCCAATAAGCAGTAATGATCATACTCATCATGGGTGGCCCATATCACTGGAGAGTACTAGGGTCTACTGGCCTAAGTTCTCTGAGCTCGAGCAGAGGGTGGTGGTGCATTGAGTCGGCCTAAAGGGGCACCACGACGTCTAGGCGGCATGATGACAGAGTGTAATGTGTAATGCGTGAAAGGGTACCGTCACCGAGGAACACACACCTAAGAACCTATCTACGTACAAAACACCCAACCGAACCACCGCGAACACCAACTATAATAACAACAATAAGACAAATGTACTCAAAATGAGCAATCAAACCCTCTCAATAAATGATTTCTGATCCCAAAAAAAAAGGAACATAAAAGAGACACTGTAAAAGAGGTAAAATCGACCAAGGCAGTGTTCTTTTGTGTGAATATATCCTGGAATCAGATGTCATTAAAACCAACACAGAATGAAACATAGACAAGAGCAGAAAATAGTGAGTACCTCAAGGAAATCAGACAACCGAGTTGATGGAGTTGGAGACACACAACCACTGATCGAAACATGATAATGACTGGAATACAGTGGCCTGAGTCCACTCGAAATCCAAGTTGGATAAGGGCTGGAGCTACTACGTGAATGTGAGAAGAAAAAATCGAAGCTTCCAAATTTTTTTGATTTTAAAAATGGCTATTTTTAGAAGAAACAACTGTTGTCGCCTCTTATGTGTAGAGAAAGAGGTTATGAGAGAACGAAAAGAGAGAAGAGAGAACGTATGATGTTTAATGAAACCCTGATCTCGCTTGAAGTCGCTTGAATGATTTTTCATATCGCTTGAACGACACATTTGCTTGACATATGATGTCGTTCAAACAAGAAAATGAAAATCCCAGAAATAACCCCAAAATAGTAAGGATTTGCCCAGTGAAAAAATTATCTCAAAACAGTACCTGGAAATCAGAAAGAGACTTAAAACATACCCAAAACAAAAAAGAAAATAGAAGACAAAGTAAACCGACCAATGAGAATTACATGATAACATAGTATGAATGTGATCAAAACATGAATATGGACTGAATGGGCGTGATCTACAACAAGTGAGTCACCATTTCAATACGTCGAACCGATCAAGAAGTTCTAGTTGATAGCAAGCAATCATCAAACTTCATCAACGCCATTTGTGAAAAAATAAGTGCGAGTTTAATGAAATACACGCACAACATGCACACAAGTCCAGATTATTGATGGTTCTACGAAAAATAGCGTCATGATACGGTGTTACAACGTAGGATTCGTGGTGCAAACACGTTTAAATTTATCTCCAACCAAACTCCCTCATATATATGAATTTTTAAATATCTTTATAAATATCTATCAATCTCAACTTAGAGAAAGTCCTATTGACCCCAATTATTGGCATATGAATTTTTATTGCCTTGATTTTCTTTTGGGCTCTTTTAAACGGTGGCTTTCATGACGAGTCAATTGTATACTATCGCATACCTTTCCCGTGAACACTCATCATTTTTTAATATCAATTCTCACGAAAAACGGTTCTTACAAGCACACCTCCTCCTTAAGTTTACTTACGCATAGATGACAAAATTGAGATAAGAATATCTCACCAAACTCAAATATGCAAGAGAAGTCGAACATTCATATAAACTCGTGCATGTGTGTAAGGATGGCATATAAGCAAAGTCAAATCAAAAAACATATCAACTTCAAAACATACCCGTAATACAATGGTTAAGACATTCTAAGTATCAATAACAATGACCAAATGTCCTAGCCACATTAATAATGAAAAGAAGGGGGGAGGTCAAGCACACTAATATCCCACATCAACTATGTAACCTCACGACTCAAAAACCAAAAATCCTTTTATATTTTCAAAAGTTTTTATAAAAATCAAAATCTTTTTGTATTTTATAAAAAGCAATTTTTTTTTGTATTTTTGATAAGACTCAAATACATAACAAAAACTATAAACATGCCATAACACTAGCAAAATATAGCGCATGATGTAAATACTAGAGTATGACAAACCAATGAAAAACCTCAATCGAAAGATGAAACATGAGGAGAACCACGAGCAATGACGCGAGAATCACCAAGCCTAATACCTAGCGCTTCTAAATCTGACTTCTTAACCCAAGTAGGTGTGAACCGACGAGTAGGGGCATTGGGAACGGAAATGGATTTAGACTTTCTAGGAGCGTTCTTAAGATCATAGCAAAACCGTCTAAGATGACCTCTCCTACCGCAATGAGTGCAAGTGTAGATACGGTGAGGAGCATGTCCTATAGGCCGATTATACCTCACGTTCCTTGGTGGATCTCTCCTAAAGTTCCTAGGAAACTCTTTTATTTACATGGTTTTGACTTCGGGTGCAGGTGCAACATGATTATTAAAGCCAATACCTCTCCGATTATCTTTGATTTCGACGCTGCCTTAGATTTTGTCAAGGTTTTCAGACCTAGCCTCCAAATCAAACTTAACTTTACTCAAATCTCTCAGTTTTTTCTCAAGATCACCTATCCTTGAATCAAGTAAATGCTTAGAATTCTCAAACTCAAGAAGTTCCATTTCCATAGTCTCCATCAACCCTCGAAGGCTACCTCTCTCACCCTCGACATTTTCTAGCTTCTCTTGAATTTTATTTTCACGTTCCCTAAGATCCTCAATTAAAGCATTGTAATTATGTATTTTTATGGCACGTTCTTTCAATATAGCTCCTAATTTCACGTTTGCTTTCTTTGCTTTTAATGTTTCTTCATACAATTCTTTGAAAACAGTTTGCAAATCTGTATCGTCTTCTCTCTCATCCTCACTCACCTCACCCTCACTCTTAGGTGTATCAACTTCTGTGGCTGCGAAAGAATCATGCAAAGGTAAGTCTTTATCACTTACATGACTAGCCACAAAGGTGGGAAGTTCACGCTTACTAGCATAAAAGTTTTCTTCTTCTGGGTCACTATCACTAAGGGTAGAAACACGATTTATCGGTTTATTAAAATTCTCCTTAAGTTTAGTGGGACACTCATCTATCTTGTGACCAAACCCTTTGCACCAAATACACTTTTCACAATCACCCTTATTAACCAATTTTTTAAGAGCAGTTTTCATGTGTGATTTCCAATTAGATGATTCAAACAAGTGAATTCTAAAATCATCAAAACCACCTAAAGGAATTTCTAAAGACATGGGATCACAAACAAAAATAAGATAGCGCACAAAGATCTCTTACCAATTTGAAAAGTCCCTTTAGTGTGTATTTTAGGTAAAAACAACTTTGTTCCAATTTTTAGTTAAAACCAATTTTAACTTCTTAAACCCTAAACATGCATCTAAGTGATTAAATTTATTCCATGAATACAACATGCAGTTAAAAGAAATAATTTCAGGAAAAATCCCCGAAGGAAAAAACCTTTTTATTTCACTATAATTTGTAAGACACAACTTACATGGATTACATTGAAATAGGGTGACATAGGAAATACTCACAGGTTTTAATTCCGATGTCGTCGGCTGGAATCTCCCGCAAGAACTCCAGATGGTCAACAATGGAAAAGAGACGGCTTTTCCACAAGAGTAAACTTCATAAGGACTCCCACAATAGCACGCAACTCTTCGGTTGTAGAGTTCTTCCCACAAAGAACAAAATGGTGTAGTCAATGAACGAATTGTCTTACGATAAACACGTTCAAGATCACAAACTTTGGAATTGAATAATTTGATCTTGAATAAACACTAGATGATGAAAAACTATATGGAAATGAATTTTTCGAAACTGATCTGCTGCTAAAACTTTCGCAGAGACTTTTTTTATTTATAACTGAGAAGCACATAGTCCAAGAAAACCAAAATATGAAAATCGAGGCGGCAAGCTCGATCGAGCGAGATGTGGATCTCGTTCGCGCGACAAGGGGTTATTGTTTGAACGACCCACAGTCTTGTTCAAGCGACAGTGATTAAATAAAATATTTATATTTTAAATAAATTCTCAAATTTTCTTTAAACTATTTGTAACTCATAAATATTTTTAAAACATAAAAAAGATTTAATTCCCAATCATTTAAATCACCCAGCTTTTAATCAACATACTAAGTAACCCAATTGCTCAAAAGTATTCATACCTGAGTGATCTTAAACATATTCAATACCTCTTGACTTGAAATCTTCTTCAAAGCTTTAAATTCCACATTCTTGGACTTAAACTTTGTCGTAGGCTTCAATTAAACTCCATAAAAAAAACTAGCCTAAACTTAATTTATTTTGTCCAGAATTAAGCCAATTATAACAAATGGACATGATAAAAATTATGTTCTTACAATTCCATTCCACATGTTCACACATCGATACTATGTTAGTATGTAAAGCTTATGTGTTTTTTGTCCAGTTTTTGTGGTCGTTTATACCATATATATAAGTGCGTTGGTTAATCTTTGGTATACATTTTGCATATTGATATATAAGGTATCGTTGTGTTTTGAGTTTTTGTGTTTGAATTTAGTCCATTTTTGACACATGCTTTATATTTTGATTATATTTTACTTACTATATGATCATATCTATATACGTCATTGAAATTTAATCTTATTTGGTAATTTCAAATTGATATCATACTCCATTACTTATTTAAATTGACATCTTTTTGCATCGATATTGATATTATTTGACTATTGTGTGGATTATTTGTGCTTTTGTTACCAGATTATGTGTTTTCTACACTTTACACCATTGCGTGTGTTTATTCCCTCCCCTTTTCCAAAATTAGTATCTCATGTTCACACATTTAGATGGAAATTTGTTTTTTTGGGGAGTAATAGTTTTATACTTCTTGCTTTGTCTATTCCTGAACAAAAAGATGGAGAAATGGTATGTCTACTTTCATGATTAGGATATATTTATCTTGAGGATATAAGTCTTACCAAGGTTGAGCTTGTTTTAGACATTGTTAGACTTTTATTCTTATACGGTTTTTATACTTGTTCTATTCTCTTTGCATTTGAAGGTGTGTTTAAGTGTGCAAGTTTATAACATTGGGAACAAGTTTTAAAGCGTACAAAGCTACTCAAGTGCATTAGTCAGTCAAGTTGTACTATTTTCCTTTTTGGGGTTGGGGATTGAGTCTTTTTCGAGAGCTTGATGTACCATAGGATTTTTATTTTGGTTTTGTCCCCGAATTGCCAAAAGGGGGAGATTTGTAAGGGCAAATTTTCAAATCGAGTAAATTTTCTTGTAATTGGCTTAATTCTGGACAAAACATTTGAGTCATAGGTTAGACTTTGTATTTTTAAACTTGTAATCCTATGAAATGTTTGATGAACACGTAGCAACCAAGTTTTAAATTTGGATACACATCGTGTCGTGTTTGTCATGCCAAGTTTGTCTTCATGTTTATCGAGGATCTTTTAAGTTATGGATGCATTTTGAATATGGTCCTTGGATATTTTTAACGGTGTTTGTTTTTGAACAAAATTATTTGGAACTATTTTTAAAATTATATTTGTAGAAAATATTTTTTTATTTTAAGTTCATTGGAAAGAAGTTAAGGTTTGTTAAAACGAGATGAATTTTTCATTCGAATGAGTTTATGTTCTCTTAGACCAAACTAATTTCTCATTGGGGACGTGCATTTAGCGAACATCAAACGAGGAATCTCTATCAAATAGTGGACAACTCATTGGAAGCTCGTTGGAAGTTCGTTAGAAGGAAAAAGGCTTATTGTTCGAATAAACTTTATTCACGTCAGAATGAAAATGTCTTCTCATTCGAACGAACTATGCATTTTCATTCGAACGAGTTTTCTACCTTGAAATTTATGTTTTTACTATTTAAGGCATATTGGACTCAGAGTGTTCAAGAACTTTTGGCAAAAATCAATTCCCTACTTGTTTACCAAAGTTCCAAAACCCTAATTTCACCCTTCGTGTTTAAAGATCATATTAATATGTTTTGAGATCTTTAGTTTGGGCACCAATGTTTGTTTCACATCATCTTGTGTTGAGAACGTGTTTCGTACAATGAACACTGAACTTGGTTTGTTGTGTTACGGTGAAGAAGCTGAGAATTTCGTGTTTCGATTCTGTACGATTTTCATCGTATTTTGTTATGTTGTGGATAATTTATTTATTTTATCTTCTTATCACCTAGATATATGTTTTAGGTTTAAAAAAATAAAATTGGGCAAATAAATTTTTTCACAAAAAAAGGATTTTATTTAGTGAACAAGTTTTATTGGGTTATCTTGTTTAAAGTTTTGATCTTTAAAATTGAAAAATCTAAAAATAGACTTTCTGTTTGTTCGGTCCATCCTGCCTAAGCACACATGGCATATGGGCTTTCTCAAATGTTTCTGTTCACTTAAAAGAATGTATTATGGTTAGTTTGAATGTTTGTCCAAGTTTCATAGAGGCTTCAAATGGATACAAAGTTTTTTACATGCAAATCCGAGAGGAAGAAGGAGACCAGGCCCGATTGGGTCGATCGATCGACCCCGACCCTCGATCGATTGACCCCCACTATCAACCACCATTTTTTTCCTTTTTTGGTGGTTGTTTTCAATTTTTTTTGCGATGGTAATTTCCCAAATTATTTTCAAACCATAGATGATCAATTTCCACTTATTAAGACTCTTAAGAACTCTTCTGTGTGATGAAGTCTACTTCAAGTTAGAATCTTTGTCAAAGGAAGTTACATATAATAAGGACTCTTGGACTTGAAGAGTTTTACTTTAAGAATATGCTCGGGCCATAATGGAAGGGTAATTATGTTTTTTCATTATTGTTGCATTTTTTAGTTGATAGTTTGTTTCTTTATTTACATTATATTGTGTATTCTCTGTGCTAATTAATTGGATAATTAGGAACTCACATTTTATGGACAACATGAATTATTTATATTGAGACTGACATAGATCACCGATTATCTTATAAAACTTATGTTATGTTTTATTCTATTCAGAATTGAATTAAAATGAGGGTAGTTAAATTATAAGGTGTGATTTAAATTGAGATCTCTGGTTTTTTATTTTTGTAAAATTTAAATTATATTTTTATTTTAAGAAAAAATAAAATGTGAGATCATGATATTTTTTCGCAGAAGTAAATTTGGAAATTACTAAGGATTTAAATTCGGTCTTTTAGAATTAAATAATTATTTTCTCAAAACCCTCAACTTTTTAAAATACTAAGTGGGAGAAGGGTTTCAACATAAACCTCATAGTCTCCACAGTGTTTTAATAAATCAAGGATGTGATTGGTTCCTCGCGTCAGTTAGTCTTCCCCCCAACAGATGAAATTAATTAATCCATCAAGGATTAATTAAAAATATAAAGTTATAATTATGAGATTAAAATTGTAAGTGAGTTCGATCCCACCAATGGGAAAGTTCATCATAAGCGGGTTATTTGTCAAAGAATGAACCTATAGTATGCACTTAGAAATAATTAATGATATCCTCCCAAATAGAGTCACTATCATTAATTGTGGGACCCAAATTCACTGACTATTCGGTTATGCTGGACTAAAGATCTTGAACTATTTAGGTGCATAATTGAAAGATGACAATTTGTCCATTTCAAGGCGGGGTGACTTAAGCTCCTAACCAGAAATATCATTACATAAGGGAACTAGGATGTCAAGGTAGTTTTTACTTTAAAATGGCGACAAGGGAACCACTTTAAAATATAAACGAAGTTAATTTCTTACAAGTATAATTTGAAAGTAATTCTTTTTCCAAAATTTTATGATTCTCAGATTTTAAAATGGGATCATCATTCAACCCACTTGATTCAATCTTACAGCATAACAAGTTAGTTGGCATGAACTATATAGATTGGAATAGAAACCCAAACATTATCCTAATTGCTAAAGACTTTAAGTTTGTCTTGATAGAGACTTGCCTTGCCAAGATAGAGGAAGGGGGACTAGAAAGGGATGTCCAAGCTTACCCGAGGTGAAAAAGCCTTATCACATCGAATGCTGCTATATATTGACCTTAATGACTAATGTGTTGCAGCACTGGTGATAGGTCAGTAATATTTCATTTTGTTCCCCTTTATTCTTATACATTTTAGCCCTTTCGGGTACCTTAATTCCTATATTTATGTTTGTTAACCATAAAACCTCTTTTATGTATTTATATATTCTTTGCATGGTATAATTGAGCCTTTTTAGGTATTATGATGCTAACTGTGAAGTTTGGTTGCATTTTGGGAAAGTTTCATCTCAAAGTGCGCATTCATGTGCATTTTCATCACTCCAGCATTTGGGTTTCTAGACCGACGTGATTATAAAAGTGTATCCCTCTGTGTTTGCTTCGTGTAGCCCCAGAACATGAATCATTCCTAATTATAACAAAGAAAATATGTCCTTTTACGTATGAAAAGCAAGTGAAGAAACAAGATGGCGAAACAAAGATTCACACTTGTAGGTTCCGAATCAATTAGGGCTTTTTTTTTAATCCATTCTCGGTCTGATCGTATTGTATTTCCACTGATCCGAATCAATTCAGCCTCTTATCTGAATCAATCCGGTTCCCTGTTCTTAGCTCCTTTCTTTTATAAGTTTTCCATTTGAGGGTTTTGGTATAAATAGGTTTTCCTCTCTTTTAATTTAGATATACGTCATTAATTAAATAGTTTAAGGTATGGTTTTAGAGATGATTTAGGATATTATCAATTTCATTCCCAGGGTTTGCCCACTTGGGTATTGTAAGTACTATTCACCACCATCTTACTTTAATTCAACCTCTTTTTTTTCAAGCCTTGTTAACTAGTTTCCTTACTTTGATAATTAGGTTTATTTATTTCTTTACTTGCTTTCCTTTAATTCATGCCATTTAACATGTTTTATAGCTAAATTAGATTAGGTTGAAATGATTGAACTCACCTTATATTAGTTGGCTTCTTTGCTTTGGTGATGGATTAGACTAGTTTTAATTTGTTAGGTTTTTCTTCATCTTAAGTTAAACTGTAATTACAACAATGTGTGTGTAATCTTCAGGATATCTATTGACGCCAATATCATATTAAGATTTTATGAGAATTTAGGACGTGATAACTCTAAGTTTGATTAACTAACGAAATGTGCAATACCCCGCCCATGAAATTAATTAAATTATATATATTTTAATTAGGGAGGAACGAATTAATATTTATTAGAAGTTGTGGATAACAAATTGGATTATAAAGAGAATTATTGAAGTATGAAAATTTATGGATTTTAGAATTTTGGGTACAAAACCGTAAAAGACTTTTTAAAAGTTAAGCAGTTATTAGCGCAAATGTACAAATATATAACAAATTGGACTTTAAAGGTTATATATACATATATTAGGAGTACTAATAGAAAACAAAAGGAAAAGGAAGTGCACCGCATCGTTTTACAAAAGGAAACAAAAAGGGAACAGACGAATTGAAGGACAAGGGTTCATCATTGTTTTACAGGCACGGTCGTTTAAACGACCAAGCATGTCATTCGAATGACTAAGCTTATCGTTTGAATGACTTATGCGGTTGTTCGAACGACATATGGGGAAAGTCAAATCTTCATCAGTTCTCATGCGTGGTTGAACGCTCAATGGCCAACTCAATTCAGTCAGCCTTGGGCCTGACGAGTGCAGAACAAGTTGTAACAACTTATGGGTTGGATGTTTCGTGTATAAATAATGGAAACCTAGAAATTTATAGCCTCCGAAATCGACTATGCCACATGTGCTATCAACATGCAAACCATGGATGTAAGGATAATTTTTTGGAGCCAATGGTTTAGACGGAACATATGAAATGCAGTGTAAGTTTTGGGGCCTCGTGTGTGTATAAAAATGAGGAGCTTGAGGTTGAAAAACCTATTGCATTCTCATTATATCTCCCATGAGCTCACAACTCCTTCTCATCCTAAATTATCGTCCACCATTTATTTGAACGTAGTATATCCACTCTCACCAAACACCAAGTTCCTCATTGTTGAGATTAGGGCCACAATATAAATAGGAGTTATTTGTTGGGTTTTTTAATGGTTATTGAAGGGGGTATTTTTAGAAGAATATGCTTATGTTGTTGGAGGTGTTATTGAGGGACTTTGATGGTGTTTCTTGGAGCAAAACCTAGGGGTTCTAGACAACCCATTTAAGGACACCTTAGGAGGTGGAGGGGTTATCATCTCCATTGATTCTTTCATGCCTTCTAGTGACTTAGATTTCATTTGAGGTGCGATAAACTAACTTTGGCTTAAAGTTCAATGAGTAGTATATTTCAACATGTTATTACATATATTAGATCAAATCTATGTGTGTAGTTTATTGGCTTGCAACTTAGTGTTGTTTATTAGCCTGTTTGAAATAGTGTCACAAGAATGATTAAGATAAGTCTTGAAAATGGAACTAATTCCAAAATATATAAATGAACATTTTTATGAAAATAAAAATGTAAGGAAATATTGCTGTGTATATTTTCTAGTAAAACTGAAAATAGACAATTTTATGGAATAAAAATGTAGAAAATGTTGTTTTAGCATATTTTCTAGTAAAAGAAAACACGGGAGATTTTTATGGAAAAAAATGTTGTTTTAGCATATTTTCTAGTAAAAGAAAAGGGACATTTTTATGGAATAAAAATGTAGAAAATATTATTCTAGTATATTTTATAGTAAAAGAAAGTAATGAACATTTTTATGGGTTAAAAATGTAAGGAATTATTATTCTCGTTTAGAATAAAAGGAAAATACATGTTTGTTGCAAATGGTATAAATTCTAGGATGTATGTAAGATTAAACCACTCGGTAGGATTTTAGTAATTGAAGTCCACTTTCTCGTGCGTATAAACTTGTAGTAATTTGATAATAAAAATGTGAGCATGTTTAAGGAAAGTTGTGTTGGGTCCAAACATCTGATAAGATAAATGGAGATTTTGGTCTTAAAAGAATGAGTGAACAATGGAAGTATATTATGTAAAGGTATTATTTTATATATTCGAAGTATAAAAGTGTTAAGTGTGAGAATTGGGTAACAATGTGGGATTGAAAAAGTGTTAGAATGGCTAAAGGTGTTTTAAATGTTAATTTGGAAACTTAATAATCATTTGAGACATAAAACTTGTTAGGGAACTAAATTGCAAGTTTGATAAATAAAAGGTAAATTGGTAATTTACTTAAAGTGGAACATTTTAATGGAATAAAAATGTTAAAGCATCTCTTTACACTAATGTGTGTGAAAATGAGTTAAGTCCTAAAGGTTGAATGAATTTAAGCATAAATCACATGTGTGTGTGGATAAGGGACTTAAAGAAGAAAAATAAATAAATTTTCAAGTGTTAATGGAAAAATGGACGGTTAAGTTCGGATTTTTGGCTTCCGCCGGGTAAAAGTAAGGAGGTGCAATAATGTGGACATTTTGTTAAAATATTAAAACACATGAAAGGAACTCGGATGACACTAGGATAAAGTAAGAAGGTCCCAAAGCCCTTGGGAGAAAAGCCCTAAATCACTGGCCAGAGCATATGGTGCGCATAGCCATCGGTGTAGAGCCTGTGTAAGTATGCGATTAATTGAAAGATTTTGTGAAAAAGATAAAGGAAATATGGAACATATCAAGAAATGGGTTGTGTGGTAAATATGTTAATACAATGTAACTTGAATCAAGGTAATAAATGTTCCGGTAATGGTTAAATGGACAAGTTAATGCGTAAATCTACAAATGTCTATAAGATAAGAAAAAAATAGTAAATAAGGCGGATAAACGGGTGGTTAAGCAACCTAAATTGTGAAACCCATGTTTAACACAAGAGTCTGCCGAAAAAGGATTTTCAAAGATTAAATAAGTATTTTCTAACACGGTGAGTGCGTGTGTTGTGTGACACCCTGACTAATTAAACATCCGGTGACCAGGCCTTTATTAAATTAAAACAGGTTTCTCAAATGGTTCATTCTTAGCATCATTATCGAATTTTTTTAATTACTAATCACCTAAGTGAAAATTAGACTGGTGTCAAATTTTATCTTTCTTAAAATAGATAAAACAACTATGCGGAATATAGTAAAACAATCACCATGTACAAAAACCCAATCCAACAAAGTATAAGTACAACAGAACTAGAGTATTATCGAATAAACCATCGGCTAAAGATCCCAAACAACAATAGAACAAATAATGTCTGAACTAACATCTGCGACTAATATCAGACCACAAGTCTGTACATAGAATAGTGTGAGATCCTGTACTAGATCTGAATGAGAGATATCATCTAGTCAAAATCCTGTAAGTATCCACTGTGCTACAGCTTCGAGTCCCTGGAATAGAATCATCATCCATGGCGTCCCTGTGGCTGGACACCTAAAAGATTTTTAAAATATTTTATAGCAAGAGTTAGTACTCAAAACATTTTGAAAATATTTAGCAAACGTTTATCACAATATAAAAATGCGGTTATTGATTACACATGTTAGGTTCTCGTACACTCTCTTGAGTTTACTCACCCTTTATCTTTTGTGCACACCTAACGTTCTACACTTAGTTTGCCTAGCCATACCTCCCAAGCTAACTAAACTAAAGTAATCAACTAAAGTTATTTGCATCTAAGTTCTCGTACCGCCCATACAGTACAATCCGTTTCACTAACATCTCGCATATGTTAATTAACTCTCAAGTAACATTTCACCTATGTTATGTTTCAAGACTCCTCATTTAGTTTCACTACTAAATTACTATAATTCTCACAATTGTTATCTTCACACTTATGTATTAAGTTTCACTACTTAAGTTACTAATTAGATATTCTCTATCTACAAGTACATTTCATAATTAAGTTCCACTACTTAAATTACTAATTAGATATTCTCTATCTAAAGGTAAGTTTCATAATTAAGTTCCACTACTTAACTTACTAATTAGATTTGTATCTCTAAATACATCATGTACAAATCTACTATTTCACAAAGTAGAATATCATTAAATATATATTTCACTCACAATATATGTTAAATATCAATCATTACTATTACGTCCCTTTGACACATGTAAAGGACTCTTGGTTCGGAATGATTCATCGACCCCAACTATACTATAACTCTATATTAAAGGATCCTTGGTTCGGAATGATTCATCGACCCCAAGTAAGAGTTGGTTCATAATGATACATTGATCCCAACTATTAATATTCACATATTTTGGTTCGGGACTCTTTCATCACGACACTAGTTTTAAGGTTTGGATCGGCATTTTACATTGACCCCAAACATATAATAACCCTATGTTAGTTCGGAATATCTCATCGACCCTAACATAGTTAATTTAGGTATACTTCTCTTAACCTAAAAGATCATATAATTCAGTAGGTACAGGCCCGACCTATTAATTATATTCGTACGTAATATTTTAATCTCTTATATTTATCGTACAATATTCGCTTTACGATTTATCTCATTAATCGCATTTATTTGAGTATTCACACAACTCTAAGGGCCCTAGTTACCCCTCACATATAATTTTAGTAGTTATTACTTACCCTACTGGACTATCACTTGAATTGACTTTACCTCGCTCCATAACTCAATTCCATATCCCCGATGCTCTACAAAATCGGTTTATTCCCGTCGGTCCACAATCTAAGTCATACTCCCAATGGCCTTCCCGGACCTCAACAATATACCTACTGGTCTTATTCTCATTACCATATAAGTATAATATAAATCCTAGGATTCCCATTCATTCCCGAAAATCTAAGAAACCTCAAACAAGAAAGGTTTGAGAAAAACAGCCTACGTCGATCGATCGACATTCAAGATCAATCGATCGATCGAGCAGGGACAGAAGCAGTTTGTCTTCTTCGTTAACTTCTTCCTCCATTAACAAATCTCCAAACTTCATTATAGTACACCAAAATTCGACCCAATGATCCTAACATGTTCCCACATATACTAGGACAATTTCTAACATTTCAAATACATCAAAACCTCAATCCATTTAAAGAACTTGTGGATTAAACTCAGAATTTCTTAAAACCCTAGTTATGGCGTTCTTACCATATATTCATTCAAAACCCAGATTTTATTCCGAAATAATCATCAAGTCTACTCTGAATATTAATCCTCTACATATGTTAAATCGTTCTACATGCGATTCCTATCCCAACATGTATAAATATCATTATTTTCTTATCAAGATATTGATTTAACAAAACTATTCAAAAACCCTACACATGGGTATTATAACTTTATAATTTTTGCAATAAACAACTTGCCTTGACAAAGGGGATCTGATTTCGTGGAGTTGATGATGGATTGATTCCTTTATTTTTCAATCTTTCTTCCTTTGGCTCCTAGGATGCAAGATCCAAACCCAACCTCTTCAAAAGCATCTTATAAGCCTTGAGAATGATTTTCCTCTTCTCTAATGGTCTAGGTGTTGTCATGGGTGTTCTAACCCTAACCTCTATTTCATATGGCTGATAAGAGACTCTCAAAATTCGTAGGTCTTAATACCCTCACATGTTAAAAGACCAAAGCGCCCCCGAACGGTCTCAGTTTAGTCCAAAATTACCCCGTGACTCAACTAGTACTCCCAAGTATACTATTTTGACTAATTCGACCCTTTCGGACTCATTTGTGACCTCTAAATTATCATTTGAGTCACTTAAAAATATATTACTCGTTCTCACCCCAAAATGGTCGACACACGCTAAGTAACTATTACTACTCGCATTAAGTGAATATAATGAGGCAATATTAATCAGTATTTATCTCTCGGTTAATATTCCATAATCACAATTATTAATAAATCTCACTAAATTACTTCTCTTGCGTAATTTAATTTAAACTGTATTTTCTCATTTAATTCTCCAATTTAATTAAATAGGAATTTTCAGAAATACGGGTATTACATGTTGAAATGATGATTTTCAATGAGAACATTAAAGGACATTTAGATGAATAAAAGGATAAATTTTGATAAAGGATTGATGTTTCTAAATTAAGTATAAAGGCTTTAAGTTTTGAACCGGGTGTATTGAATAAGGTAAAAATGTCAAATATGAACAACGAAAACCTTTAATCAGATTAAGGTCAATTAATCTGGGCAAATGAGTGATGATACGAGAAATCGTCCACTTGTCGTTCTCGTGTTAAAAAGTCAAGAGTAAAATGCGTAATAAACAAGTAAAGCAAGTAAATAGAGAGAAGACAAGATATAAAGTGGTTCAGCCTCTAAAATAGGCTTACATCCACTGTGTTACTCCGTTCTCATTATGTTTGTTGTATTGTACAGTGTAATAATCCCTAAAGAGGCGTACACGTATGAGAATAAAGGAGAGTACATGATGGTTGATGATTCTGGTGTGCCGGAGAGGTGGCTGCCACATGGATGAACAACCCTCAAGTTGTGTACTAAGGCTGTGTCGGGAGAATAGGTACTGTAGAAATTGCCCGGGTGTATTTAGAATTGATCCCATATCTCGAGGTGTGGTCCTCTATTTATAGGAGACATGCTCACGTGCAATGTGCAGGTGACACAGTCTGGAGTTGTGATGGAGAGAGATGCGGCCTATAAGGCAAACAACGTAAGCGTCGCATCCTGTCACTGACAATAAACAAAGGTTCCGCACCCTTGACTAGAGGAGTCTGCGACATGTTGATGGTGGCCATGCCCCTTAATAGGGGGGCCGCACCCTGTATGAGGTAGGGTGGCACTCCAAGTTCAGTAGCGGCTGTGCCCTATGTTGATGAGGGCCGCGACATGTAGGATGTCTTCCACGGTAGGGTGCTATATTTGCACTATCAATAAGCCCCCAAGTCTTAGTGCCAAGAGAATTCAATTGGGGCTGCGGCTTAGTTCAGTCTTATTAGGTGCCGCAATACTTCCAAGGAGACGATTCATCTCCCATGCTCTCTTATACAAATTGTTTCAGGCCGTGGACTTCATTACATTTCCAAAACTTTGAGAGAAAATCAAGAGCAAATTTCTACGTGTCCATCTTCATTCATTTTTCAATGACCCTTCAAGTCTGTGCCTGGCAGTTTTAAGGTGGTGTGAGGCTGAGCATTGCTGGTTTCTTCATTTCCAGGTAATTTTTCAACCAATCTTTGTAAATAGTTTTCGTAGCTCGTACTTCTTCTTTGAATATACAAACACATGAGCTTCAGCATTGCTTGATAGAAAACTAAGGTTTCAATTGAATAATCTGTTATCACCCTAGAATCGAACACATATGAATGCTGAGCACATCAATAATTGTTAGGATCAATCTTCATATGCTGAATTGTGCCCCTGATCTTCCAAACGCCATGAAAATCATATATCTGTTCTTGCTGTTCATAATCAAACTCTTCGTATTGTGTATTTGATCTTAAAACGACTAATTATTAGATACTTAAATGTTTAAGAGAGAGGCCGCGACATGATAGACTATCAATAATCTAGGGATCCCTTGCTGTTTTGGACCCTATCCGCGACATACAGTGGGAGATGGCCACGGCCCCTTAAGTTTTGAGATTTATCCTCTGCGACACTTTGATGCATATCCACTTAATCTGCCGCGGTGGCGGGGGTCTTTTAGGGCTCTGAATCCCCACCCTTTCATTTTGAATAATCTTTGAATTTTTAAGAACCAAATATACATCCATGATAAATAATTGTAATTGTTGTTAGAATTCCTTGAATCTCCCTTTAGTAATTTTAGAGATGGATGTGGTTGGTAATCTCTAATTCCATTTGAGTGAGTTGCTGCGGCAGTGTAAGCTCCCTTGCTGACATAGGAGATGGCTGTGGCCAGTAGGGTCAGAGGGTAATCCCTTAGGTTCAACGAATAGAGTCAGCAGTGTTTTAGCCCGTTAGCAACTCCAATTGGGAAATAACACCCCTCAAATCGATATGCCACGGTGTTAATTGACCAGGTGGATAAGCCCCTTATTCGTATAACTAATCTTACCGCGGCCACTTAAAATATTTTTTTGAACCATACTGGCTACGGTGCCTAACTACGAACTCTGATTTTCAGGTACTCCTGCAGCCATATGAGCTTTGACCCAAATGAATTCCTGAGAGTCTTTTAGGCAAAGCATTTTGGAACTTCTGCACCTGAACTGAGATCAATAGGACCTTGCCAACTGTGGGATTGCCCTAACTGTGTGATACTAGACTCAAACTCTACGAAATCTACCTGTAAGAAGGATTTTGAGTCTATAATGGATGAGGAAGCCAACTCAAGTAATTATCCATCGGGCATAGGAGATGATGCCGCTGGACCTAGGGATACCCCAGCTAGTCCATCTGGGAGGGTTGAGAGACCCCTAGCTGCGCTTGATATCCGCAACATCATGACCCAAGACTGGGTTGACCAGGTGGCTGAGGCCTTCGAATTTCCTGAATAATTTTATGTGCTCAGCTCCTGCCACGAACCAAAGACCTTGCACAGTTCTAGCTGATGATGGAGTTTGCTTCCCACTCCATGCATTTATTTATGGGCTGCGGATGGCTGTTCCTGTTCCCATCCGCCACATTTTTCAAATGATGAAATTGGCACCAGCCCGGATAGATCCCAATGGCTAGAGGGCCTTACTTGCCGCAGTCGTTCTTTGGGAGAACCAATTCAAGAAGGACATTACTCCTACGGAGTTCTTTAATTTCTATCGCCCAAAGGAAAACTCCGTGAAGTTCGTCGGGTACTTCTACTTCTCCATCCACGGAAGGGATGGGACACTTTACGCTGGGAGGCTGACCAGTGTAAAGACTGGAAGGGAAATTATTTCTACATCTCCAGGGAAGGCTGGGAGATCCACCCCGAAGAGAACGAGAGGGAAAAGTCATATCGAATGTCGCAGCAATGGGGTTCTCCCTCCAAGCTAGGTATATGGATAATGTCCGCGTCCCTTCTTTTTTTTGTAATTGTTCATTATCTATACTAGCCTTTGAAATGTTTTCTGCAGCTCTTGATAACTTACACTGGAGCAAGCAACAGGAAAAGAGAGTTGTTGAGGCCACGGCAGATCCTACCGAGCATAAGAGGTTCAACACACTTGTTACATCAGCAACTGTATTTGAAGCAGGTTTCTTTCCCAACAAGTGTATTCCAAAAGATATGGCCGCGGGAGGTAATAATCTGATAATCTGTATTTGTTCACGGCATTTTGTCTTGACTTTGAATATTTATTATTTCTTTTCCCTTTTCAGGTGAGGAGGTTGACAGGGAACTGTTGGCCACGCAGTTGGCAAAAATGGATGAGGACGTAGTCGTTCTTAATAATACTACGTGGAGCAGGAAGAGAAAGAGGTCTAAGGCTAAGGCACCTGACGCGGCCCCTTCAAATGATCAGAACATTCCCACCGCGACCTGAACTCATGCCACGGACCAGACTGACGTTCCTGCGACCTAACCACAAGCTAAATTCACTGATGATATCGAAGCCAACCTTGCCGCAATAGGTTTATTATCAAATGATGATGCTCCCCTCAATGCAGATTCTCTGCCACCTATCATTGCAGTAAATGCAAACTTGGCACCCCCATAGTTCCGCGATGAAATTGGTCCTGACGGTCGTCCGCGGCCTCAATTAAGGTAACCCGACCCTGAGTAGTCATGGGACACCACCGCGAAAGCCATGCGATGAATAAAAAGGGCCTCAGACGCTGAGGACCTTGACCGGTTGGTGGGGGAAGACCACGACGATCCGGAGGACTGCGGTCTCCATAGTCTTCTGAGGGTTAGTGCTTGTGCCTTCTCCATTTTTCTTTTGCATTCAATATATTGCAACTAAATTTTAATTTCAGGTCGCGGACGTCATGGTAGCCCAAAAAAGGAAGTACGAGGCCTTGTACAAACTGAAAGAGGTCGAGAAGAGGGTGCATGCCACAGATCTGGAGGCTGCATGGACTACATCTATTGAGGCTGGGAAGCAGCCTGCTGCCGTGGTTCTTCAGGCAGCCCAAATGGACTTGGCTACTGCAAACAATGCAAGGGAGGAAGAAGAGGAAAATTTCAAATAAGTTGCAGAATCCCTTAAAGCCTCCCAGGCTCAGACTGCGAAAGCTGCACGCATTGCGAATATTTCAATTAATAAGCTCGCTCTTCTACAGAAGAAGTATGAAGAGCTGGAGGCCAAGTCCGCCCAAGACGCCCTAGACCATGTCGCGATAATAGAAGAGATGGAGGTAGATCATGGCAATGCTCTTCAACTGTCCATAGACCATGCGGTGGAGTCATTCAAGGGCTCGAAGGACTTTTTCCTTATCAATAACAAGGCCTATCTCTGAGACTACCAGGAGCTAAGGCATAGGATTATAAAGAACTTTCCTGAGATAAAGGAGAAGGTTCTTGACTGGGGACTTGGTGATATCGAGCATCAAGAATGCATAGCCGAGCTCAAGGCCGCGGTTGAAGAGAAAACAAGGCTGAGAGCAAAAGCAGAGGCAGCGATTGAGGAGGAAGAGACTGAAACAACCGCGGATGGTGAGGAGGGTGATGAGCATGATGATGCTACTTCCTGAGCTTTTTTATTTTTTTATAGATATAGGGTTGCATCCCTTTTGTTACTTTACTTTTTGTAGTGGCTGCTTCCCATTTGGTTGTAATCATAATTTAGAATATTCAGGCTGCAACCACCTTTTTCGCGTTAATAATTTTGGCCTCATTTTCTTGTAGCTTTTACATCTTCTTCTTTGCCTGCTTTAATGCTTTAATGATTACTTTCTGTACGTCTATGATGGCTTGAATACAACTGCCTTTTGTAATTAAAATGCCTTGTTGATTGGACTTGTAGAAATAATAGATTAAGTCCATGGCACTATAACATATTTCTTTGGTAACCGCTTTTATTGAACTACCGCGGCACCCTCGCGTAATGCAAGAAACCTTCACAAGTATAGGTTATAGGCCGAGGTTGTAATTTGCATGGCTCATGTTCACTGATCGCGGCCCTTTCTGCCTTGAAATGAATGGAAACTCGATAATCAGAGCCGCGACAGTCTGACAATACTGCTTTTTCTATTTCGGAATAAATTTACTTAATGGCCACATCCATATTGATAGGGATGTGCTTTTGAATATTTGAAATCCCTTTGTAGTAGCTTTATAGACCTCTTCAACCCTTAGTCACTTTAACAGTTGCACTGCATCGTAGATTACCACTAGTGCACTTTATATAGGCCGCGACACCTTACAATTGCCCTACCGTAGAATCTTTAGGGTTGCGGCTGGATTACACTCCTACCGTAGCATCTGATGTAATATTCTTGTGGGCTCTATTCAGAGCTGCGGCTAAGGATGATGATTCTGAGACTACCACAGAAGGAGAAAAAGGAGATATAGAAATATTTTGGGCTATGGCCATCTGGCCTTGACATAAGGCCGCGGCCTGTTGTTCTTTGCCCTTTCACTTTTCACTTTTATTTTGCCTTGCATACTTCATAAATTTTTTACCCTGTAGGGATATGATCCCCCAAGCTGCAGTGCCAATGGAATATGGCTTTGGGGCTGCGACTAGTCACAACTACTCTTGATCGCCTACACAATGGACCTATATAGACACACATGATATTTTCAAGCCTTCCCGGGATGGTTTATGTTATTAAGCCACCCACAGATAATATACGGGATACTATCAAACTCCCCAGGCCGGGTTATGTTATTAATCCACCCACAGCTGATATACAAAATACTATCAAGCCTTCCCAGGCTGGGTTATGTTATTAATCCACCCACAGCTAATATATGGGATACTATCAAGCCTCACCAAGCTGGGTTATGTTATTAAGCCACCCACAGTTGATATAAGGGATACTATCAAGCCTCCTCAGGTTGGGTTATGTTACTAAGCCACCCACAACTAATATACGGGATACTATCAAGCCTTCCAAGGTTGGGTTATGTTATTAAGCCACCCACAACTGCTAATATATATAAAGCCATCCCTGGATGGATATTATAAGCCTCCCAGCTTGATGATGCATCTCGAAAGCTAAGAATGGGAATTTTAAGCCCCCATGGCTAATGACACTTCCCGAAATCCTAGATAGGGCATTGTAAGCCTTTGTAGCTACTGACGCATTACAGAAGCTAAGAGCGGGCGTTGGAAGCCCTTATGAGTGACGTTGCAGTCCAACTTGTATAACTGATTCTAATATTTGCTATCGCCACTTCCAATTATCATCAACTTTCGGACAATCAGGCGTTTTGTCAGGCATCGTTGCCCATTTAGATATTATCATTCCTAATATAACATATTACTTCGGATCGGGATCTGTTTTAAGACAAAAATGGTCTTTATAAGATAAAATTTCATGGAAATGAGAATCAAAATATGACACTATACAAGTGAACTCAATTTTATAACTATTCGTATATATATAATTTCGTAAGGATAACACAAAGTTTAGTTAAAAACAACATAAGAGGAGTTGTCACTATAAAGTAGAGACAGATGGAATATAAAAGATGAGACTGAAAAGTGAGCATGTGGTAGGTGAGATAAGGCTGTATCCCCTAAACATATTTGAGGAACCTCCGCAGAATTCCTTGCCCAATCAGCCTTTTAATTTCATCCTTCAGAGCATAGCATTACTCGCTGTCATGGCCATGGTCTTAATGGAATCTGCACCAAGTAGCTTTGTTCCTCTTGTGGGGTGGGGCTCTCAGCCTTTTTGGCCACCTCAATAGCTTGTCTTCTTTGATGAACTCAAAAATCTCTTCAATCGTGAAGGACAACGGAGTGTAGGCCTCAGATTTCTTCACTGCCCTCTCCGTTCTCCTTTTCTGGCACCTGCTGACTACTTTCGCAGCCAGATCCTCTTGAACTGCCACGACATCAAAGGCAGTTAGAGATATCTTCTCTGGCGCCGCACCCATATTGGGTGAGATCGCGGCCTCTAGTATTAACACCCTCTGAGTCAAATAGTTGACCCGGGTCTAGAGTGAAGAATGAGTGTCATAGAGGTGGTTGAGGTGATTATATAGCTGCACAATCTCATATTTGATTTTTGTGCTCTAGCTGGACTCTCTTTCCATTTTCTGCTTTTGTTAGTCTTTACAAAGTATATGCATAATCTGGGACAAAACTAGTAGAAGTGAGTAATCATAGAAACATTGGAGTAACCAAGTAGGAAATGGGGATGCAATGTTGCACTGGTACACTGTTGACGAGGCCGCGGCCAGTATGGCACATAGGTGCACTGCCGTGGCCTTTGTATGTCATTCACCTTGGTTGAGCTGGAGACCTCCCAAGTTCGTTCCTTGATGTTTTGTAGGTTCTGTAATATAACCGTACTAGCACAGGCCGCGATATAAAGGTATTTAAACTACCTGCCGCATCCCTTGCTAGGCAAGGGGGGAAGTAATCCCAAAATCAAAACCTAGAAACTGAGTTCATCCCTTAAAACACGAGGATAGCATACCTACTAGGGTCTATCCATGAGAAAATAACCTCTTGGTGCACAAAATGGCACAATTCTAATGATAAACCCTAGATCATAGGCAAAGAGCAATAAAAAGGGCGTAAACATAATTCTTCCCTAACCATTCATCTTTTCGGGGGTAAAGCCGATCATGCTTTTCAACACTATCTAGATGAAATGATATCACAGGGGCATGTAAGATAGATCCAAGGTCATAAAAGAGAGACGAGAACATATCTGAATATACAAAATACCCATTTAAGGGTGTAAATATAAAATAGAGATCAATAACAAGAATTTACTTGTGAGACAATGATCCAAAGGATCCCCACGAATCAAATAAGGTGTTTAAGAACTCAAAACATAGAGAAACAAGATTGAAGTATCTCGGTTCCCACAGACGGCGCCAGATTGATGATACGAGAAATCATCCACTTGTCGTTCTCGTGTCAACAAGTTAAGAGTAAAATGCGTAATAAATATGTAAATTAAGTAAATAGAGAGAAGACAAGATATAGAGTGGTTTAACCTCTAAAATAGTCCTACATCCACTGTGTTACTCCGTTCTCATTATGTTCGTTGTATTGTACAATGTAATCATGCCTAAAGAGGCATACAAGTATGAGAATAAAGGAGAATACATGATGGATGATGAATTCGGTGTGTCAGAGAGGTGGCTACGACGTGGATGAACAGCCCTCAAGTTGTGTGATGAGGTTGTGTCGGGAGAATAGGTGCTGTAGAACCTGCCCCGGGTGTATCTGGAATCGATCCCATCTCTCGAGGTGTGGTCCTCTATTTATAGGAGACATACTCATGTGCAATATGCACGTGACGCAGTCTGGAGTTGTGATGGAGAGGGATGCTGCCTGTAAGACAAATAACGTAAGCGTCGCATCCTGTCAGCGGCAACAGACAAAGGTGCCGTGCCCTTGACTAGAGGAGTTCGTGGCATGTTGAGGGTGGCCGTGCCCCTTGACAGGGGGCGCGCCCTGTATAAGGTAGGGTCGCACTCTAAGTTCAGCAGTGGCCGCGCCCTATGTTGATGAGGGCCGCGACATGTAGGATGTCTTCCTCGGTAGGGTGCTATATTTGCACTATCAATGAGGTTTTCAAAAAAAAAATGATTAATGCAATGAAACATGTATTTTCAAAGGTATACATATGTAGATATATACATATTTTTTCATGCATGTGGTTGTAGCATGTAGTATTCCTTTTTGCCGTTCGTTTCTATACTGATTGTATATCTATTACCACTAGGCATAGGCTCATATACCCACTTTGTTACGGCAGATTAGGAGCGGTTCTGTAATTTGAGGTCGTTTTATAGGTAAGTATATTTTGTTTATGTTTACGTTAGCAGGCTCTGTTTACTTGGACTTCGGGGTGCTCCCATGGGCCCGAAACATAGTTTGTCTTGCAATTTGAAATTGCATGCTAAACAAGTGAAATGTTATTTAAAATAAAACTGGACTATAAACATTATTTAGGTTGTTTTATTAAACTTCACACATAACGTCCGATTCGGATTAGGTTGACTCATGGGTGACCCATAAATTCGGGTCGGGTCGTTACAAAATGAGACTTAATCCTGCAAAGCTTTTATTTTCATGTAACCATTTATTCTAATTAACCTGAGGTGAAGGATATTATTCTCAATCTATAGTGTTTATTATTGCTGTGTTTAACTTAGTTGAAATGCATACCTAGACATATATATAATTAAAACAATCATCTTTTACACTTTTATTCAGAAGTAATAAATCAATTAAAGTCTAGCAATCATTTCATTTGGATTTATACCCTAACTAGCTTCTATACTCCCATAAGAGTGAAATTAAAGTTTAATTTTTTACATTGAGGTGGTAAACCAATTAACAATAGTGTCCTTGAATGACCACTCAATTTTCCCTATATCAATAAACATTAATAAATGTCCATTGATTATGACATAATTATGAACCTCAGGGATATGTTTAAGCATCATAAACATGTCGCAAGTTTAGACGCTATCGAAAGATTTATCAACACCAAGATTCCCCAGGGTACTCCCGTATGTGATCACATTCTAAAGATGATATCCATCCTAGGAGAACTGTAGGTTCTTGTATTTGAAATCTATGGGGAAACCCAAGTTGATTTCGTGCTCCAATTACCACCGGAGTTATTTAAACAGTTTCACCTAAACTATTCTATGAATAAGGCTGAATACTCAGGAGCACAACTGCCTAAAGAACTCCAGGTTGCGGAGAATACCAGTAGGTATAAGGGTGTGGTTTATAATTATGAGAAATATCCATCTACTTATGTCCCAAGGGGTAAGAAAAAGAAGTAAGAGGGCAAGACTATGGTACAACCTAAAGTTGTCAAGCCAAAATTTATGCCCCATTGTGGAGGTAAGAATCCAAAAGACAACTATTACATATACTAAAAATAAGGAAAATTGAAGAATCAATGCCCCAATTTCTTAGCCAAATGGAAACTGGAATTTCTCATATATCCTTAAGACATGTTTTGTGGTGGAATCTACCGGTACCAGGTGTTTAGATTCGGGAGACACTAATCATGTTTGAAATTGTTTACAGGGGTTCCACATAATCAGGGAGCTCAGTAATGGGGAGATATTTATTTTCATGGGTGATCATCACAAGGAAGCAGTAGGAATTTTAGTTATAAATTTAGGTGGAGAGAATAAGTTAATATTGTTAGATTGTTTTTATGTTCCTGGTATTAGAAGAAATTTAATTTCGTTTTCTAAGCTTGGGATGAATAATATTTGGTTTATTTTTAATAAAGGAGTTTTTATAAAAAATAGAAAATCTCTTATCTATTTGGAACTTTGGAAAATGATAATTATATTGTAAGACCTATCTCACCGCTACTACTTAATAGTGAATTAAATAACATAAATGGAAATAACCTAAAGATAGAGGAACCTTTTAAGTTGAGCTATACATATCTCTTGAACTTACAATTGGGTTACATCAATCTAAAATGATACTTTGACTAGTTTTAAATGGGAAATTAAGTTCATTGGAAGTGGAGGCACTTCCAACCTACAAATCGTATTTAGAGGGGAAAATGACCAAGGGGATGTTTACAACCAAGGGGTACAGAGCCAAAGATTTGTTAGAATTGGTTCATTATGATTTATGTGGACCTAGAACTATCCGATTAAGAGGTGGTTATGCGTTTTTCATCATTTTCATCGATTATTACTCGTGATATGGATATATTTACCTTATTCACCACAAGATTTTTTTGAAAAGGCCTTAAGCCCTAATTTATTAGATAAAGGAGAAAGAGCCTCTCCTTGGTGGCCTTATAAGAATTGGAAAACTTTAAAAAATTTAAAACGATCTTACATTTGGCATGACACAAGTATTTAAATTAAGAAATCCTTTAACTAACTTAGATAAGTCATTGAAATTATGATATGTCTTGGATACTATTGTACTTAATGCTATTGATGCTAAACCATCAGCCACAGTGTTATTCTATCTCCAAATATGTTGAATGAATATCTGATGAGTATACATTAAAAGGTTAATCTCTTGAACAATGTTATTGAAGTACCAGGGAACAAGACATCTACCTTGAATCATATGCAAAGATGTTAATGAATCGATTTCAATTTGAAGTAAATTGAAACCTATTCCCAAGCAAGCTTTGATACCTTATTCACCACAAATTTGAAGCCTTCAATAAGTTTGAAGCATATAAGGCTGAGGTGGAGCATAGGTAAGGTAAATTAATTTACACTCTATGATTTGAATACCTTTTGGGAGAGTTTATAAAAAACTTATTAGGTTTAGATTTTATAACCCAGCTGTCTTCACCTGACACTCCACAACTAAATGGTGTAGTGAAAAGAGGAACCACACTCTTTTGGACATGGTTAGATCCATGCTGAGTTATTTGGATCTTCTAGATTCCTTTTTGGGGTTTTGCATTGGATATGAATGCATATTTATTGAACTTAGTTCCTTCTAAATCTGTTTTAATGATTCCATCAAAAATTTGGATTGGGCGCAAGGCTAGTCTGGGACATATTCAGATATTGGGTTCCGTGCCACATGTGGTGCAGAAGGATCCAGGGAAGTTGGAATCAAGGACATATTCATTTTTTTTTGTGTATTAACCTAAAGGAACCAAGAGTAACCAATTCTATGATCATAAAGAGTAGAGAGTGTTTGTTAGTACATATGCTTAGTACTTAAAGGAAGATTATATAATTGACTACAAGACCAAGAGCAAAATTATCTTGCAAACGCTAAGAGGGGATCTATTATGATGAGACCTTTTTGTTGGAATCCATGATTAAGTCTATTCGAATTCTCTTATCCATTTATGCACATCTCGATTACGAGGTTTGGCTAATGGATGTCAAGAAAACGTTCTTAAACATTAATCTTAACGAGTGCATCTAAATGGTATAACCCATGGTATTCATAGCAAATGGTCAAGAAAATAAGGTATGCAAGATTAAGAGATCCATTTATAGACTTAAGAAAACATTATGTTCTTAGAATATGCGATTTGATGAGCTAATCAAGTCATTTGGTTTTGATCAATGTATGGATGAAACTTGTGTGTATAATAAGAATGACAAAAGCATGGTGGTATTTCTAGTACTTTATGTAGATGGTATTATCCTAATCGAAAATGATATGGGTGTATTGTCTAGCGTGAGAGTGTGTCTATCTAGTCAATTTGATATGAATGATCAATGAGAAACCAACCACATGCCAGGGTTAATGTATTACATGATTGAAAAATAGGATATTGGGTTTGTCCCAAGCCACTTATATTGACATAGTGCTAATAAGGTTTATAATGAAGTACTCCAAGAAAGGTTTTATCCCTTTCAGGAATGGAGTTCCTTTATCTAACGATCAGTTTCCTATGACACCTAGTGAGATAGAGAGGAATAGGAATATCCCTTATGATTCAATAATGGGGAGTCTCATGTATGCTTTGGTATACACTAGATCGAATATCTGCTATGCCATTGGCATGGTTAGCTGATTCCAGTATAATCCATGTGAGGAGCATTGGACTGCTGTGAAGCACATTCTCAAGTACCTAAAAAGGGATAGTGATTATATGTTAGTTTATTTCGTAGATAGTTTAGTACATGTTGGGTACTTATAATCAAATTTTTAATTAAATAGGGATTATAAGAAATTAACCCCGGGATATATATTTACCCTAAGAGGTGGAACCCAAAGATTATTCATTCGACTATGAAAATCGAGTACGTTAGTACTTAAAAGGCAGAAAATAAGTTGTTTAACTCCGAAGCTTCCTAATGGTTTGGGTGTGATTCCTTCAGTACAATCATCTATTATACTTGACTGTGATAATAGTGATGCAGTCATAAATTCAAAAGAACTTAGGAATCACAAGAGGAAATCACATTGAGCACATGTATCACCTGATTTGGGAGATCATGCAGATGGCGACATCATTTTAATGAGGATTTTAACTAAGGATAACCTGACAAATCCTTTTACAAAGAGCTTACTAACTAGTCATTTTAATAGTCACGTATAAGGAATGGGTGTCAAGTGTATGTCCACATAACTTTAAGACTAAGTGCGATATTGTTGGGGTTTATTCATAAAACCAAGTGTAAAGCATTTTACTATTAAATAATAAAGGATTGTTTTATTAATTTTGAAATGAAAATAAAGCTTATGAGGATGCTTTATATATATATATATATATATATATATATATATATATATATGTGTGTGTGTGTGTGTGTGTGTGTCGGTCAATAGATCTTAGTATAAATTTTAGTGAACGTGTTTCGGGTTGATCACAAAGATAATTGAAATCTGGTTCCAGTACTATTGAAAATTTCACAACTTAATAGGAGATTGACATGCTATCAAAATGGTTGTGAGGAAATCCTAGTAGTTTATCTCAAACTAAGGGAACTTGTATAATGTTTTGAGAACTTGTACGATAATTCAATAGTGAATTATGATCGGTCCATCCCAGGAATGTATTAAACATGACCATCCGTGAGATTTGAGTCTAAGGGCTGTCTTGATTGGACTCAGAAAATCTCTCAAAATTTGCAAAGGGTTTATATATTCTTAATATTGAGAATTATAAGGATTTGTCTGCTTATGTGATTATTTCTTTGATTGATATGGGTGCTATTCAATATTGGATTGAATTAAATGATCTTTGCATATTACGTGACAATTATCTAAGTAGCTTTGAGATCTTAATTCGGAGGAATCCACGTCTTGGGATACCTTGGATTGTGATACTCTCTTGATAGACTTGTAAGATTTCTTTCCACTAATAAACCTAATCAGTGGATTAATTATAATTCGGTGGAGTAGCAAAATAACTTAAATTTGAATTAAGGAATTGACTAGATGTTGGTTAAAGTCAATTTGTGGCAAATTGATTTTACCAAACGAGTATCAAAAGCTTAATGCGGAGAATCACATTATGCACCATAATCAACTTTGAAAATAAAACCTCATTATATCTGAGTAATTTCTGTAATAATTAAATTGGAGTGGAGTCATAATTATTTAGTGGAATTTATGCTTAAATAAAAAAAAGGAAATATAATCACGATAAATGTAATTTGGGATTTTCAAGTATTTATTTGGAGATAATTTAATCAATTGTCTTGGGTCTCTGGTATAGTCTAAATACCCAAGTAGTTAGGCCCATACTCATAAGAAACCCTATTTGGCCCAAGCCGGCCTTTTGTAATCTTATATAAAGGTTTTGGAAGGGGTTTTAATTAGTTATTATTCATTTTTATGGTTTGAGAGGGGTGAGAGAAAACACTATTCATGTTTTTAATGAAGGAAGCTAAAGAGATACCACTATATCTCAAGTTTTAGCAAATATTTTCATCTCAAAAGGTGTCCACCCACCTATCTGACTTTGGGGAGGATCATACACTAGAAGATCCTAGCGCCTTTATTACATGTAATAATGGTACTACCTGCCACGAATATAAAAAGAAGTTTATCATAAGTCACAACAATGAGATTCATAACCAAAATGTAAAACAAAATAGCTTCACTAAAAATAATGGTGAAATGGGTTTACTTTCTCTCTTTAGAAAAGTAAACAAACAAGTAATCACACGTAGAATGCTCAAATGGGTTTTGGGATAAATCTTTAGGACAATTGGGTATTGAATTTAAAACTTTGATAAAGAGGGTTTGGAGATGTAGATTGAAGCCCAATGGAGATTTGGGTAAAGCTTGACTTACATGGAGTTTTGAGTTTAAATCTCTTGCTCGGAAATGGGTTTCAAACTTGTTATTTCTCTCTAAAAAACGTAAGTGGGTATTGTTTCAATTATTTTGCACAAGTCAATTTTGGGTTAGAAATTTGCTAAAGAGTGGGTTGAAATGGAAGTTGTTGGTTCCACTAGGTTTTCTTGTGGAGTTTTTGGGACTAAAACTCTCAAATGGGTTTTCTTTATTTCTCTCTCTAGAAACTTAAGGATGGAATGACACAGATTGATGATGTAACTTTCAATAATGAGATATTGTAATAGATTGTGTGTTTGGTAAAGGCACCTAATGTATCCTTTATAGGCTTTCAATGAGTCACTAGCAGTTAGAGGATAGTAAGGTAACTAAGGAATCACTTGGAATTCAAATTTGAAAACTAGATGATTCGGCATAAATTCTTCACATTTATCCCCTTAATTTCGGTATTTTTATGATCCCGTGTGGTGTAAATAGCTTGGATTTGTCCCACATTTATGATACTAATCCATTTTGGCAAGTATTTCAGATTTTGTGTATTTCTCAAGTGTTTTACAGGTATTTCATGCAAGAACGTGCAAGAGAGAACTCAAAATAGAGAAAAAAACAAGAAATGGGGAGTTGAAGGGAATTTTCGCAAATTTTTAGCCTTAGACCGGTGGTGGGGCCAACTGGAAAGTTGAAGATCTTTCAATTACGTGAACACTGGAAAAAACGGTACCTCAATTCGAGCTACAGTGAAGAAGTTATGGTCATTCAAAGTTGAGAGAAAATAATAAGAAAAAAAGAACCGAACCGAACCGGTCCGGACCCGTGAACTTACTATCTAACTTTTGTGAAGCAGACCGATCTGAATTAAATGGAAAACGAACCGATACGTTCATTATTCGCGCTCAAGAACCGTTACAAAATTATTCACGCTTTCATAGTGTGACAAAATTGCCAGATACGGGATTTTTATTTTGTCCTTATCTTTTAGCCAAAAGAGTTTTATCTTTTGAGGACTCTTCTAAATGACCTCTAACCTATATATTTAGTCATTAGGGTCCATTCTATTCAGATTTCATTCTTGTAAAATCTCCTAATCAATGAGGAACAGTGAGGAGAATAATTTACATATTTTGCACCTTAAATTCAAGAGATTTTCCAGTTTTTCTTGAAGATTCGATTTCTGCTTGCATGTTCATGTTCTTTAATCTTGGTAACCTTTATTTCTAGCACTTTGATTATTATTTCATTATGTTTCCAGGCATGTTAATGCGTTTTTACTTAGATATTTATAATACCATTCTCGGCTAGGTTTTTAAAGGTTGGGATGCATGAACCCAACCCGATGTGGTTTGCATGAATAGAAAATTAGTTCCCTGAATTAAGTAAATGATCGAATCGTGTTGTGTGGTGATCACAACCATTGTAGGACTTTTTATCTCATTTACCCTAGGTAACCGGGATGCTTAAGAGTACGATCCGTGTGTAGTTACTACGACAACGCTTTATTCTTACTTTTGATTATGTATGATGTTGGCTAGTACCCTATGTAATGATTGAGATTAATAAAGACCGAATTTAATAAATTATTTAATTTATTAACTATTTTTATAGCCGGTAAACATACTAGGGTTGGGGGATTGCATTCTAACCTATTTTTTCCCATTCATAGTTAGTAAATCATAATTAGTTTTATTAATTTGCATTTAGTTGATAGAAAGTTTTCCACTTCGATAATATTTTTCGTTTCTTTTTAGAGTCAGGTTAGGGTTGACCATCTTACCGTTCGTCGTCACGATTATTTCTCCTATTTCCTTGTGGATTTGACCCTGTCTTATCGAGTTTATTACTTACGTGACAGGTGATTAGGCACATATTCATCATATTTATCCCCTTAATTTCGGTATTTTTATGATCCCCTGCAGTGTAAATAGCTTGGATTTGTCTCGTATTTATGCTACTAACCTCTTTTGGAAAGTATTTCATATTTTGTGTATCTCTTATGTGTTTTACAGGTATTTCATGCAAATTAGTGCGAAAGAGAATTCAAAACAGTGAAAGAAACCAAGAAATGGGGAGTTGAAGGGCATTTTCATAATTTTACATATATATTTCGGAGGTGGGGAAGGCTATAGAGTTGAAGAGATCTAAATTACAAGAACATTAGAAAAAATGTCACCCCAATCCGAGTTACGGTGAAGAAGTTATGCCCATTTAAAGTTGGAGACAGAAAGTCAAAAGTTGAAATTAATTCTGGAAGCTGAAGAGTTTCAACTCTTGAAATTTCTTGTATAATTCCTTTTTATTAGTTGTAAAACATGGAGAGACATGGGAAGAGTCTAATTTAGGTATATTAAAAGGGAAAAACGTGGAGAGGCATGGGAAGAGTCATGTTTAGGTGTATAAAAGGCCAAGCCCTACATCCTTCCAAGATAGTCGAATTCTAGAGAGAGAGTCAGATTTTAGAGTTGTTTTATCAAGTTATTATATAGGAGGCTAGTAGTTAGAGTTTCTTTATAGTTAGTTTTTAAAGAATTCTTGTATCCAAGAACCCTAGTTTTGAAGTTTGGCTACTACTCAAGATTCAAGGATCTATTCAAGATTCATCATTCATCCATTACAGGTAATTTTAATTTATTGTTTTTACTGCTTTCATAGTTAGTTTAATTAATTGTTGCTTTCTAGTTTTCTAATCCCAATTCAAGTCATGTTCTCAATTTTCTAAATTTAGTTATGGATTCCTGCACTTTCAGTTTTAAGTTTTCTTTTATTTTAATCATGTCTAGCTAAGTTTTCAAGGGTTAGGGTACATGAACTCATTCCGAGGTAAATTACCCATGTAGAAAATAGAGGGTAAATTAAATATTGATCGAATCGTGTATGAAAATTATACGAACATAGCCGATCTTTTAATCTCTCTTGCCCTAGGTACTTGGGATGTTTAAGAACACTATGCAAGTATAATTGTCCATTCACCGCTTTGTATTTACCTTTGATTTCATATGATGCGGGCTAGTTCCCTCATATATGTAATGCTTAGGATCTATAAAGACTGGATTTAGTTAAAATTTCAATTTGTAATTCTAGTATTCTACACGGAAATTTATTAAGGTTTGAGGGATTGTACTCCAACCTATGTTCTCTCATATTCATACAATTCTTGGTGTTTTGTGCACGTAGTTTATTTTTTTTCATCACAAATTGGAAAAAACCAACCCATCAATCATCTTTTCTTTTCTTATCTTTATTATTCATCTTTTTCTTTTCTTTTCTTTTCTTTTCTTTTCTTTTAATATCAACTTTAGGATTAAACTACCTTACCTTTGTCGTCACGTTCACATGTCCTAACTCCCTGTGGATTCGATACCCAGACTCACCATTATACTCCTTAAGAAGCGTAGTTACAAGTTTAGTTTTTTTTGGTATTGAGGTTGGGATCCGATAACAACGACTAGCGTACTACACGGATGCTCGATTTACACTCAATCAAAATGGCGCCTTTGCCGGGGAGTTAGGTAGACTTTAGGTTAGGTTGGTTAATCCCGAAATTGACCTTAAAAAAAAATAATAATAATAATAATAATAATTCAAAAAAATGTGTGTCACGTTTTTGAATTGCCCACTTTGAAATGTCTTATTTTAACTCTTTTGGTGGCTTTAATTGTTATGCTAATAGTGAGGAGGAGAATGAACTCACGATTTATGAACATTGGATCAATATCACTAAAGATGAGTCTCATAAATATAAGCCCAGTGCTAAGTCCATCCAAATTTATGAAAATGAAAGGCTTGAAGAAGAAAGGCATGAAAAATAATATAGGGAAAAAACCATTTTTGGGAGCAAGAGTTGGATGCATTATTCGAATCCAATAACAATTTTTCTTCCGATATTTTTTAGGCTAAAGAATGTTATCAACCAAATGAGGAATCCAATGACGAATCACTTGAGCTTGAATTTATGTCCTCACCATTCTCATTCACTATTATCGAACCATTAAATCCATCACAAGAACTGGATGAATGTCTTGAGGATGTTGACCCGATTCTTATATGGGAATATTTTTTTGAGATGCTTCATCTTATGGGCCATACATTTAGATGTGTCACTCCACCAGATCCAGTTGAAAATTTTGGGGGCGAAGATTTTGAGGACAAGGACTTTATGCTTGAATTATTTTCCAAGATGGATTCTTTCTATTTGTGTGCTCCACTTCCCATACTAATTGAAAAATCTATGGGAGGTGATTCTATTTTTCTTGGATTCCAATGGTACTTGTCCCCCTATGCACCGAAATCCTTCATTGTCCCCCGAAATGTTTTTATTGGTGATGGTTCATTTCTTTCGCTTTGCACATGCCTTCCGTTATTCAAACCGAATTCTTATTTTTTGGGAGGCATGCTTTCTAGTGAGGTCACACCATTAATCCCTCAAAGTCAAATTGTATTTTGGGTGGACCCTCAAATTTTTCGACTTCTAGTGTATAACTTATTAGATTTTCAAATCGTAGGTTGTACATAATTAGCCTTTTCCTTTTTTTTATAGTTTAGAGCAATTAGTTAAAGTTTTTGTTATTCTTTTTGTTATGCTTGGTTCTAACATGTTTTGTAGATTCAATGGACTCGCACTCATCGGGGATCACTCCATTTGGGTAATATCTTTCTTTTCCTCTCTTTCTGTTGTGTTCTTGATTCACATTGAGGATAATGCAGCATTTAAGTTAGGGGGTGTGGGATATTCTTCCCGTTTATTGTTTAGATTCATTGATTCGATCACATGTTCTTTCCAAGTGTGTTTTTTTAGAAAATTTCACAAATTTAAAAAAAGTTGAAAAAACCAAAAATATGTTTCTTCAAAATAAATAAAAATTGGAATTTAAAATTTTCAAAAATATCACCTTTATTCTATTTAAAGTCTCAAATTGGTAACAATCAATTGCACTAAGCCGAAAATTGACCGAAGATGGAAAATGAAAGAAAATTGACCAGTTAACGAATAAGTGTGGAGATTGATCAAACCCGGTGAGATTTCGAGCCTTGAAATTTTTTATGAGTTTTTAAATCAATCCGAGTTTATGATTAACTCAAAGTTCTTTTCAACGTTTTAATAAATCGTTGATGATCTCAATCCTTTGTTCTGATCGGTTATGGGAAATGTGTGAAATGTTGTCTCGAAATTCGTGCTAAATCTTAATTAATCTCGAGATGCATATGGTAATGTGATTAGAAATTTGGACAATGAAGTAGGCCCTCTTTTGTTTAACCCAATTCAAGTCATGTTCTCAATTTTGTTGATTTAGTTATGAATTCCTGCACTTTCATTTTCAAGTTTTCTTTTGATTTAATAATGTTAAGCTAAGTTTTTAAGGGTTGGGATGCAAGAACCCAACCCGATGTGGTATGAATAGATATAAAATTTGTCCTCTAAATTAAATAAATAATTAGACCGTGTTGTATAGTTTCACAACCATTGCAGACCTTTTGACCTCGTTTGCCTTAGGTAACCGGGGTGCTTAAGGATAGAATGTGAATGAACTATTGCAACACTTCTTTACTCATTCTTTGATTATGTATGATGCGGGCTTGAACCTCATATATGTAATGCTTTGGAGTACTCGTGATTAGGCACATATTCTTCATATTTATCCCCTTAATTTCGATATTTTTATGATCCCATGCAGTGTAAATAGCTTGGATTTGTCTCGTATTTATGCCTCTAACATCTTTTGGAAAGTATTTCATGTTTTATGTATCTCTTATGTGTTTTACAGGTATTTCATGCAAATTAGTGCGAAAGAGAATGTAAAACAGTGAAAGAAACCAAGAAATGGGGAGTTGAAGGGCATTTTCGTAATTTTACATATATATTTCGGAGGTGGGGAAGGCTATATAGTTGAAGAGATCTAAATTACAAGAACATTAGAAAAAACGGCACCCCAATCCGAGCTACGGTGAAGAAGTTATGCCCATTTAAAGTTGGAGACAGAAAGTCAAAAGTTGAAATTAATTTTGGAAGCTGAAGAGACAACTCTTGAAATTTCTTGTTTAATTCGTTTTTATTAGTTGTAAAACGTGGAGAGGCATGGGAGGAGTCATTTTTTAGATGTATAAAAGGGACAAACCTAGTAGGAAGAAGGGGCTTTTCATTACTTCACATTGTAGGAGGCTAGTAGTTGGTTTTTAAAGGATTCTTATATCCAAGAACCCTAGTTTTGAAGTTTGGCTACTATTCAAGATTCAAAGTTTATCCATTGCAACTAATTTTAATTTATTGTTTTTACTGGTTTCATAGTTAGTTTAATTAATTGTTGCTCTCTAAGTTTTCAATCCCAATTCAAGTCATGTTCTCAATTTTCTAGATTTAGTTATGAATTCCAGCACTTTCATTTTTAAGTTTTCTTTTAATGTAATCATGTTAAGCTAAGTTTTTAAGGGTGGGGATGCATGAACCAACCCGATGTGGTATGCATAGATATAAAATTTTTCCTCTAAATTAAATAAATGATTAGACCGTGTTGTATAGTTTCACAACCATCGTAGACCTTTTGACCTCGTTTTGCCCTATGCAACCGGGGTGCTTAAGGATGCAATGTGCGTGAACTATTGCAACACTGCTTTACTCATCCTTTGATTATGTATGATGCGGGCTTGAACCTCATATATGTATTGCTTTGTATTACTTATGATTAGGCACATATTCTTCATATTTATCCCCTTAATTTTGGTATTTTTATGATCCCGTGCAGTGTAAATAGCTTGGATTTGTTTCGTATTTATGCTAGTAACCTCTTTTGGCAAGTATTTCTTGTTTTGTTTATCTCTTATATGTTTTACAGGTATTTCATGCAAATTAGTGCGAAAGAGAATGCAAAACACTAAAAGAAATCAAGAGATGGGGAGTTGAAGGGCATTTTCATAATTTTAAATATATATTCCGGAGGTGGGGAAGGCTAGACAGTTGAAGATCTCTAAATTACAAGAATATTGAAAAAAATGACACCCCAATCCGAGCTACGGTGAAGAAGTTATGTCCATTTAAAGTTGGAAGCAGAAACTCAAAAGTTGAAATTAATTCTGGAAGCTGAAGAGACAACTCTTGAAATTTCTTGTTTAATTCGTTTTTATTAGTTGTGAAACGTGGAGAGGCATGGGATGAGTCTATTTTCTAGATGTATAAAAGGGCCAACCCTACTAGGAATAAGGGGCTTTTCATTACTTCACATTGTAGGACGCTAGTAGTTAGTTTTTAAAGGATTCTTGTATCCAAGAACCCTAGTTTTGAAGTTTGGCTACTATTCAAGATTCAAAGTTCTATTCAAGATTCATCATTCATCTATTGCAAGTAATTTTAATTTATTGTTTTTACTGGTTTCATAGTTAGTTTAATTAATTGTTGCTCCCTAAGTTTTCAATCCCAATTCAAGTCATGTTCTCAATTTTTTAGATTTAGTTATGAATTCCTGCACTTTCTTTTTTAAGTTTTCTTTTAATTTAATCATGTTAATCTATGTTTTTAAGGGTGGGGATGCATGAACCCAACCCGATGTGGTATGCATAGATATAAAATTTGTCCTCTAAATTAAATGAGTGATTAGATCGTGTTGTATTGTTTCACAACCATTGTAGAACTTTTGACCTCGTTTGCCCTAGGTAACCGGGGTGCTTAAGGATGCAACGTGCGTGAACTATTGCAACACTACTTTACTCATTCTTTGATTATGTATGATGAGGGCGTGAACATCATATATGTAATGCTTTGGAGTAATAAAGACCGTCTCTGATCAATTATCTAATTTATGACTAATTTTGTACTGGCATACACACTAGGTTTCGGGGGAGTGTATTCTTATCCCATTTCTTCATTCATATTAATTCCTTCTTAGTTAGTTAATTTCGCATGCATAGGTTAATTTAATTGAATCTAGTTAATTCATAGATAAAATCATAAAAATCAATCATCTTTTTCTTTTCTTTTATTTTAACATCAACTTTAGGATTAAACTACCTTACCTTTGTCGTCACGTTCACACGTCCTAATTCCCTATGGATTCGATACCCAGACTCGCCACTATACTCTTTAAGAAGTGTAGTTACAATTTTAGGTTTTTTTTGTATTGAGGTTGGAAGCCGATAACAACGACTAGCGTATTACACGGACGCTCGGTTTCCGATTCGATGAACAGGCTTGCACTTGAGCCTGTATCAGCACACACACTAGATACACATTTGTGGCCACATCAAGTTTTTGGAACCTTTTCCGGGGATTTAGGTAGACTTGTAGGTTAGATCCAGTTAATCTAAAAGTTTGACCAAAAATTCATTAAAATCCAAAAAAAAAACAGAAAATATAAAAAAAATCGATAAAAGATACAACATTTCTCATAGTCCTTTTATGAAAAATCCGCAACAAACACCTCAATCAAATCCAAATAATATTTACGAGAATCCATTAGTTGTGTACGCTCTTGATAGCCCACATATTCCTACCGTTCCTTAATTTTGGGTTCCATAGCCTGCACCGCTAAACTCCATAGCAAGTCACACTTCGAGTGATCCTTCAAGTTACCCTTCAAGTTACCCATTTGGTTACACTTTGGGTTACACTCCGAGCAGACCGAGTGAGGATACTAAGTCACTTGAAGAGAGGGACATGTCTGATCACGCTAGTCATGGTACGGGTGAGGGAGAGGCACCATATCGCCCTTTGAGAGAATTCTTATATCCCGAGCGATCAGTCACTCCGGGATGCATTCCACCCCCGTATAATGCAGGGAAATTTAACTTTAGGAACAAGATGATCTAAACACTTTCCACTTATCATAGAATGGAGTCGGAGAAACCATATCTCCACGTTCGTGAGTTTTAGGATGCGTGTGAGACTTTCAGCGATCAAACATGCATAAAAGATGTGATCCGCCTCAAGATTTTTCCTTTCTCTCTAAAAGATAAATCTAAGACCTAGCTATGGTCTTTATCTCCTAACTCGATTACGTCATGGAATGAGTTGCAATCCAAATTTCTCAAAATTTTCTTCCCTCTGCATCGAACGAACACCATTAAGGCTTAAATTTAAACTTTTCGACAACTAGAAAATAAGTCGTTTGATGTATTTTATGAGCGTTTTAACGAGTTAATCACTTTATGCCCTCACCGTGGTCTAGATGGACAACAATTTATCTCTTTATTCCATAGTGGGCTAAGTATAAACTCCAAACAACTCGTTAAAACGATGTGTGATGGACCATTTATCGATCTAGATGCTAATGATGCTACGATCCACCTGAAGTATGTCACCGAGACTACTCAAGCGTGGGACACATCTGACCTAGTGCCCAAAATTGACCTTGTCAAGCGTCCACCACTCCATCAACATTCGTTCTATACCATTTAGACAAAGATACCTTGATAAACCGTTAAATCGATCTAATTGAGAAGGGAATCATATAATTACTCGAAGCACGGGTAAGAGAAGAAACCGACTCCATCCACACCCCTGTTGAAAAGGTGTGTGCTATTTGTGAGGCGAGACATTCAACAGAGGAATGCCCGACGATAGTCGCCTACAAAGTCATGCTTCAAGACAAATGAGTCACATAATAGAGTTCAAGGGAAATTTTAATGCTCCTCACAGAAATGCATACAACCGTTAGTGGAGGAACCATCCTGGTTTTAGCTATGGGCAACACCACGCTGCGATGAATCCTACTTCACATGTTGCCCTACCTCCACCACACCTCAATTTCAATAAGTTCCACCTATGTATCCACAAATGCAAACACCACCTCCAGGGCCATACATTACCCCACCGCGGAGATATCTTGAGGACAATTTAAACCAATTCATCCTATCTCAAAATGCAACCAATGCTAGGTTTGAGCGCATTTCACTGAGATGAATACGAGCATCTCTAGATTGCAAACATCCTTAAGTGTGCAAGATAAGGGTAAATTTTTGGCCCAAGGCCAAATACCTCCTTAAGGTCAACCTAGTTCTAGATTTACATCCAATGCAAATCAAGAGCAATGTAGTGCAATTACCACTCTACATAGTGGAAGGGTTGTTGACTTGTCACCTCCTCCACACAATGAACAAAATGAAAAGGAGATTTCGCTCGGCACGAAAGAGGCCGAATATGTCCCCTTGGAAAAGAGTGGTAATGACAACATATGCGGGAGGAAGTGGTTGTGAAACCTCCCAGTGCAACCCAATATCCACAACAGTTGATCCCTCAATCCAAAGAGACTTCTCGGGACGATGTCCTCAACGTTCTTAAGAAAGTAAAGATCGATTTCCCTTTTCTCGAGACCATAAAGCAAATTCTTACGTATGCTAAGTTCCTTAAGGACTTACTCACGGTGAAATGAAGGCTTAAGGTAAAGAAAAATGTATTTCTAACACAGAACGTCAGCTCAATCCTGTTGACTGATGTTTCACTAAAATATAAAGATCCGGGTGCACCCACCTTTTCCTGCATCATGGGGAAGAACCGAATTGAGAGAGCGCTAGTAGATTTAGGGGTGAGTGTTAACATTCTTCCCTATTCCATCTTGTAAGGACATTATTTTATAAGTCCGTTATCAATTTAGTATGTCGTATACCGCTACACTGTCAAAGAGCATTCAAGAACATTCAAGAATCAAAGACGAATTCGAATATCAAGGTTCTTCATCAAAAAGACTCCGCGAAGTTTACTTTGGTAAGGTTTTATTTTAAATACTTTAACTTTCCACTTAGAGCTTTTGGGATATTTTTACAAAATATTTTCTAAGTGTCGGAGCAGACATTTTCGTCAATTTAAGAATGAGTAATTTTTTCTAAGTGTTGGAGCGTACCTCGATTTTGACATCCAGGTCATTCAAGCGAGATAGACATCTCGTTCGAGCTACATTAGATGTCACGAGATGTTTTTTGAACTACATCTCTAAGTCTTTCATGCGAGACTGGTATCTCGTTCGAACGAGCACATTTTTTGAGGTGACAAAATTTTGTATAAATACTCATTAAATGGTTTTATTTTCATTAAGAAGTCCCACCGTTTTACAGAACAGAAAAACTGCGAAAGCAGAATACTTTTAGCTTCTTCCTTTTAGGGTTTAATCCCTCTTTGTTTTCAATTCATAAAACTCCCATAGGCTTTAGTGAATTGTTTTGGTGTTCAAGAACAATACTTTTCTTTTGTTCAACCTCTGTGGAGAAGACATCTCCATATTTGATCAGTGGATAGCGAGCATAGTCATTTTGCGTGTGGACGAGACGAAGACGACGAACTGACAACTGGAGGGTATTTCACTGTCTCTCGTACCTTTGAAGGTTTGCTGAAGGCACTGCGCATTACACACTTGTGGGCGATTATCCAGTTGTATGTAAGTCAAAGGACTTGTGAATTCTTCATAGTGTTTATAAAAGGTTTTACCTGAAAGGTTTTTTTTTCCTGAATCGGTCATCTTTATTTTTTCATGCATGGGTTGAATGATTTATAGATGCATGTTTAGGGGTTGAATTAATTTGTTTAAAAATAGACTCTAATTAAATAAGTTTACTTGGAAACTTGTGAATTAATTTAAATCGATATCACACACCGCGTTTATTACGTTTTTCAAATTGGTATTAGAGCGGGTTACGCTAATTTATTGCGTGATCCTGATTTTTTGAGGATTTACTTTTTGATACAATATGTCTACTCGCGTTTACAAATTGGTATTAGAGCGGGTTACGCTAATTTATCACGTATTCGTATTTTTCACAAAATTTGTGTGATATTGATTTTTTTTGCAAAATAAGTTTTGTGAAAAATCGCAATTTTTTCGATGGAGCACTTATATAATTGAATGCCCCCCTTTGATGACACGAGTCAAAGTTTTAATGATTTAAATAGTTTGAATTTGACGTTTGCAAAAAGAATTAAAGTTTTGGAAAAATAAAATTCTCGTTTTAAATCCGCGATGGATCTTTTGCAAACGATTCAAAATCAATGAGATTTTTATCGTGAGAAATTTGTTTCCTTGGACCATGACTTTATTGCTTTAAAATTGTCCAGTAAGGAGAGTGATGATAGGGTCCTATTTTTAGAAAAAGAATTATAGGACCTTAAAAATTTGATGGTTTGTTTTTGTGCCAAAGAGGATAAAAATATTTTAGTCAATGAGTTTGTGGCACGTGAAGAGACTCTTAGGGAAATGTTTTCTTTAATTGAGGGAGAGAGAGAGATAACCTTCTAGGTTTGATTGGTAATTTGAAGGAGTCCCTCAGATTGGAAGAGTCTAATTCTTTGTGATGATGCAGGAAACTGCACCACCCTTCAAGGTGTTTGTGAGCTCAAATCAATGTCAACAATGGCAGCACATGGCATATAGAAGATATAGTAGAAGGAGATGAGGAGAAGAAGATTCACACCGGAATGTAAGTGGTTTAGCCAATTAGGCCTACGTCCACTGTGCAAGTGTATGATGTGTATCAATATGTAAGGGCTCTAATGGCCATAGATATAATCTCTCAAGCTTTCTCTCTCTACTGTGTATTTGAACAGAGTTTTTGCTAGGGTTGCTAGTTTCGGATACTTTGCAAGGTAGAGGATAACCTCTATATATAGTCCCTAGGGAGTGTAATGTTCCCCCATGTATGCAATGAGCATGTGTGTGTTGATCTAGCCAATATAGAGAAGACATCTGTCACTGTCACATGTAGAGAATGATGACTAAATATTCTCCCCACGTGTGGGGAATGATTTATTATAACTGATTTGTGTCCACGTGTCCTTATCCATGTTAATAGGTGCTCGGCTATCATGCTTGGTCATGAAGTCGGCCTGGGAGAAGCCGAGGTTCATAAGTCTAGTTGCTCGTTCAATCCGAGATGAGGCATGAAGGTCTTGGATTAAATTCAGCCGAGATAATGGATAGGGGTCGGCTTGGGCCGAGGTTGAGCTGGCATGTGCTTGGATCATTAATTGATATCTTGATGATGTTGACCTTGGTAGAAGTAAGGCTTCTTGCGATATTGGCCTACATCTAGCCGAGGTTACCATTCCCAGGTGTACTGGAGTGCTGCTGACCCTTATGATACGTGCAGTGTCCCTTGGAGACATTGGTGGTAGTGTCGGCCTTGGCCGACCCTTCTATGGACGAGAGTTGCTATCACGGGTCCAAGGCTTTTCCAACGTCGGCTACATTCTCGGCCGAGGTTGGTGTCTCTGAGCTGAGGTGACACTTGGGGCATATCAATCACCCCCAGCCCTTAGTTACATGTGAGAGCAGGTGACTATGGGATCTCTAAACCTCCGAGTACTTTCTCCTATGAGCCAATGCTCGTTTGACACTTGTCCAATGCTGAAGTGTGGCTTGCTTGGCAAGCATGTGTTGTCATCCGCCCTTTAGGTCTCCCAAGGGAATGATGGGCCTTGGGAAACGTGCCTGCATATTTAAGGGTTTGAACCCTCATTTTTCCCTCCTTCCTCAATTCTCTTTCCTGGCACGATTTCACTCCACCAGTTTCTCTCTCTAAAGGGAATTTTCTTCACGATTTAGCTTCAGAAGTCCTTGGTGGTGATTTCCTCACATTTTCTTCACTTTCCCTTATCGTTTCATCTTCAGGTATCTTCTTCCTCTCATTTGTCTTCATTTTCTCTGATTTTTCCCTTACTTCTGTGTTTTTCGGCGAATTTTTGAGTTTTTCGGTGAGACCACCATAGTTTCAGGCGAACTGTTCTTGCTAAGTTTGGGCAGTTTGATCTTTAAATTGCTTTATTTCCTTAGCCAATCTTGTTTTTCGTTTGATCTTTAAAGTGTAGTGTCTGCCTCTGATGCTCAGACCCCTCTACCAACTTCTTGAGGAGTTCCCTTCTCTCAGAGAGAAGACTTTAGAAAAAATTAGGCAAATAGAGAGAGCACAGGAGGAGGCTCGTAGGTCACAAGAATTACCTCTTAGACCCATCTTTCCACCACCCCTGAAGGTGATATATCCTGATCCATTAGAGCCATTTAGACAAACAGAGGTCCCAGCAGAACCAGTGCCGATGTCTGAGTTTGAGTCTTCAACCTCAGAACCTATGTCTGTGGATTCCTTCTAGGAGGCCATGGACTTCACAACTCGGCAAGATCAGGCCCCTGATCAAGTTGAGGTCTCTAGCCGGGCCTCATACCATAATAATTTAAGCACCTCGTCCTCTTCCTCAGAGGCTGAGATTGTCGAGCCGAGTGTGGCTATTCCACCCATACTTGACGCCATTCCTCTATCGGTCATCACCGAGGCTAAATTCGCTCAGAGGTTCCCGAGTAATCCATCAACGTCTGCTCCGATCGACGTTGAGCAAGATAATGACAACGATGATGACGCTGAGAGTGATGTCGACGTCTCTGAGGTGGCCAAGATCGAGAGTACTGTTACTGAGGTAGACCTACTTTGCTTCAGATATCTGTACTCCATCAGACCCTCCATAAAGCTTAGAAGACCTCTGAGGGAAGAGAGGGCCTACAATGGCTGAGATGGTGAGATCTGCTTGTACGAGCAGATGTTCAAGTTAGGGTTTTGCTTGCCCATCCATCCTATTATCAAGTACATCCTTTCCTACATCAATTTGGCCCCCTCTTAATTATCCCCTAATGCCTGGAGGGTCATAATAGGGGCCATAGTCTTGTGGAGGGTTGTCCACCACTCTGACCTTTCAGTTCAGGTCTTTGTTGGTTGTTATGTTCCCTTCTCTGCCAAAAATCATCCGAGATACTATCATTTTGTAGCTCAGAAGCCTGAGAAAAAGATGCTCCAAATAACTCAAACTTCCAACCACAACTGGAAGCATCAATACTTTTTTGCTTCTGGGCCATGGGAATTTGGTCCATGTATTCCCTCGTCCTTGCTAGAACCGAGGATGCCCCTGAGATGGGGTAAGGTCACAATGTCCACGAGGGCCGACCCTATCCTAATCCTGCAAAACCTTCAGAAGGTGAAAGCCCTTCAAGATCAGGGGATACATGGTCTGCTCATTAAGTTCGAGCACTTGATGACCCCCCACTACCTCTCTGAGATAGGTCTAGGTGGAAGTCCCCTTGCTGAGCTTGGTAAGCATTTTTTATTCCAAGTTGAACCTCTGAGTTTATTCATATCTGATCTTCTGCGGTAACTCTGGTGCCATGTGTTGCTTAGTGAAGAGCTTAAGTATCTGGTGAGCTTAATACCTTAAAGGACCTCTTTCAATGGTGAAACTGCTCCATGCGAGGGGTGGTTCCTGGTTCACCACCAGAGTCTCCGGTCAGGTTAAGATGAAGAATAGGAAGAGATATCTTCTCATTCCCACAGACGTCGCCAAAATGATGAACTCTAAGGAAGTTGTCCCTCATCCAGAAGGGTCAAGAGGCCGAGAAAGTGCAAAGCACTCTGAACGCATAAATTGACCGCCTGAAGTCTGACCTGGGTGAGTCTGAGAAGAAGGCGAAGGGGTTAGAGAAGGAGATCTCTCAACTTAAGAAGGACCATGTTGTGGCTCTGAAGGCCAAGGACGACATTCTGCAGCAGGAGGTCAACTCGACTGTGAAGGCAGCCCTCGATGATGCCTCTGAGGGGATAATAGCCGAATACAAAACCTCTGATGAGTTTATGAGCTCCGGCTTTGAGTACCTTAAAAGAGGTATCAAAGCCACTATCAAGTGGGCTGATGTCAAGGAGAGAGAGGCTGGGAGTTTGAAGGCCTCTGATTTCGTAGGCCTCGACTTTGCCAACCCTCAGCTCGCCCAGGCCCTTCAGGATGTTGAGGAGGAGGTTTCTATGCCTGTAGAGACGAAATAATGGGATGGCACTGAGATTGGAGGGGCCGACCATAGAGAAGACATTACTGAGGTGGCCCAAGTCGGCCAACAGGATCAGGCCGAAGACACTAGCATTCTCCCTTCTAACTCTTAGATTTAATTTGTGAAGCTTTACTCTATAACCCTTGGATATTTGTACTCCCTGAATATTTGTAATTTCTGAATATTTGTAATCTATGAGGGGGGTTATTTTCTTCATTTACTTTATTGAATGTAATGTGATGTTTTGGCTCTGAAGCCTATGCAACGGTGTCTGCTTAAACCAACTTAGTAGTCTGACCTCAGACTTTTTCACCACAACGATGTTATAAGGGTCTGAGGTCCTCAACTAAGATGTTATCCTCATAATTAATTTCACCAAATTAATGATGTTAAGGGTCTGAGGTCATCCAAGTATGGTGTCTGACCTAAGACCTCGTCACCACTGAGTGATGTTATAAGGGTCTGAGGTCATCACCTAAGATGTTATCCTCATAATTAATTTCACCAAATTAATGATGTTAAGGGTCTGAGGCCATCCAAGTATGGTGTCTGACCTAAGACCTCGTCACCACTGAGTGATGTTATAAGGGTCTGAGGTCATCACCTAAGATGTTATCCTTATAATTAATCTCACTAAATTAATGATGTTAAGGGTTTGAGGTCATTCCATTATGGTGTCTGACCTCGGACCTTGTCACCACTAAGTGATGTTATAAGGGTCTGAGGTCATCACCTAAGATGTTATCCTTATAATTAATCTCACCAAATTAATGATGTTAAGGGTCTAAGGTCATCTCAGTATGGTGTCTGACCTAAGACCCCGTCACCACTGAATGATGTTATAAGGGTCTGAGGTCATCTCCTAAGATGTTATCCTCATAATTAATCTCACCAAATTAATGATGTTAAGGGTCTGAGGTCATCCCATTATGGTGTCTGACCTCAGACCTTTTCACCACTAAGTGATGCTATAAGGGTCTGAGGTCATCACCTAAGATGTTATCCTCATAATTAATCTCACCAAATTAATGATGTTAAGGGTCTGAGGTCATCCCATTATGGTGTCTGACCTAAGACCTCGTCACCACTGAATGATGTTATAAGGGTCGGAGGTCATCACCTAAGATGTTATCCTCATAATTAATCTCACCAAATTAATGATGTTAAGGGTCTGAGGTCATCCCATTATGGTGGCTGACCTAAGACCTCGTCACCACTGAATGATGTTATAAGGGTATGAGGTCATCACCTAAGATGTTATCCTCATAATTAATCTCACCAAATTAATGATGTTAAGGGTCTGAGGTCATCCCATTATGGTGTCTGACCTCAGACCTTGTCACCACTAAGTGATGTTATAAGGGTCTGAGGTCATCACCTAAGATGTTATCCTCATTAATTTCTGATATAAGTGCACAATGAAGCAAGAACCGCCATGGAAACTGATCTTTTATTAATAACCTCTTCATAATAAGATGGTACATTTACATAAACTCTTTGCAACATCATATGTAATACTTCTTTAGGTGATCATCATTCCATAGGTTAGCGAAAGGTTCCCCTTCTAGGTTTTCTAGCCTGTAGGTGCCAGGCACAACCTATTCTGTCACCTTGTAGGGACCATACCAGTTTGGGTGGAGATTGTTTATTTTCTGTAAGGTCTATTTCAGCACTAGGTCTCCCACTGCGATGGGTCTTGACTTCACCATCTGATTGTAGAATTTTGCTGCTCTCTGTTGGTAAGCTGCTTGTCTGATCTCTGCGTCTTCTCTTCTTTCTTCAATCATATCTAGGTCTAGCATCCTCTCTTCCCCATTTTTATTAGGGTCATAATTCTGAACCCTATGAGTTGGGAGCCCCACTTCCATTGGTATGACGGCCTCTGATCCATGTGCTAACATGAACGAGGTTTCTCCTGTCGGTGTCCTTGTCGTGGTTCTGTATGCCCATAGCACGGAGTAAACCTCTTCAGTCCATCTTCCTTTCGCTTCTTCTAACCTATTCTTGATTCCATCGAGGATTGTTCTGTTCGTGACCTCAGTCTGACCGTTTGCCTGAGGTCGTCCAGGTGATGAGAAGAACTGCTTTATCCCAACTCTAACGCAATATTTTTCTAAAGAAGAGTTCTTGAACTGGGTCCCATTATCTGAGATAAGAGTGTTTGGGAGGCCGTATCTGCATATGATGTTCCTCCAAATAAATTGGAAGGTCTTATGCTCTGTGATCATTATCATCGGCTCTGCCTCCACCCACTTTGAGAAGTAGTTGATAGCAACTATCAAGAATCGATAACTATTGGCAGCTCTTGGTAGGGGTCCTACTAAGTCAATCCCCCATACTGTAAATGTCCATGGAGAGGTGATTGACGTCATAGGTTGATGAGGTTGGTGAGGAATAGTGGTGAATCTTTGACATTTATCACACCTCCTCACGTAGGCTATAGCGTCTTTGGACAAGGTTGGCCACCAGTACCCCTGCGTGATGATTCTTTTGGCCAAGGGTCTTCCTCCTATGTGGCTAGAGCAAGAACCCTTATGAACTTCCTGTAAGACCCGGGGAACTTCCGTGGGGTGCACACATCTGAGGAGAGGTAATAGGAATCCTTTCTTGTACAGGACGTCTCCTACTACCGAGAACTTGGCAACCCTATATCTCAATTTCCTCCTCTCCATCTTGGACTCAGGTAGCTCTCCCTCTCTGATATATCTGACGAGGGGGTCCATCCACGATTCTCCCAGATTCAAATTGTGACATGGGTTACATACTTCTTCTTCCTCGATGGTTGCTTTTCCTAAGACCTCGACCGAAACTGTCCTTCTGACATCTATCTTCGTCGTTGAGGCCAACCTTGCCAACGCGTCTGCGTGGCTATTACTTTGTTGAGGTACTCTCTTCAGTTTTATCTCTTCGAAATATTCTAACATCATTCTCACCCTCTTCAGATACTTGGCCATCCTTTGATCTTTGGCCTCATAGACTCCCAATACTTGATTGACAACTAACCTTGAGTCGCTGTGGAGTAGGAGTCGCTTTACGCCCAGAGTCTTTGCTAATGAGAGGCTGGCTATCATGGCTTCATATTCCGACTCGTTGTTAGAGGCCGTAAAGTTGAATCTCAAAGCGTATTCGATGTTAGCACCATCAGGGGCTAAAAGTATCAACCCTGCACCGCTTCCACTATCGCAGGAAGAGCCATCAATGGATAGGCTCCAAATGTCTATATTCGATGACAAGATCCCTTCTGACATGATTCCTTACTTGAAGAGGTACCGATCCTCCTCGTTATCCGCTACTCTGCCCATAACCTTGTTAAATGCGACCTCTTCCTAATCTCGGAAGATGTTTGGTGTCGTCTCTTCCTGATTTCGGAAGACACCACGGTTTGTCTTTTCAACACCCTCTAGGCCATTCTCTGCCTCGGCCTCTTCCCATGTGAACTCAGCAACAAAGTTTGCGAGGGCTTTCCCTTTGATGGCTGTCTTAGGTTGGTAGGTAAGATCATACTCCCCCAACTCAATGGCCCAGGTCATCAATCTCCCGGACTTCTCAGGTTTATGTAGGACCTGTCTTAGTGGGGAGTCTGTGAGGACAACCATGGAGTGGGCTTGGAAGTAAGGCTTCATCTTCCTTAAAGCATGTATCAGGGCGTAAGCCAACTTTTCCATACGAGGATAATTTTATTCAGACCCTTGAAGGGCCTTCCTGTTTAAATACACAGGCTTTTGGATCCCATCGTCTTTCCATATTACGACTGCGCTGATGGCTGATTCGGAGACTGCCAGATACACATACAATTTCTCTCCTACGACAGGCCGAGACAGCAATAAGGGAGACCCCAAGTAAGACTTGAGCTGGTTGAAGGCTTTTTTGCACTCTTCATCCCACTGGAAGGCCTTTCTAAGAACTTTAAATAATGGAAGACACTTGTCCGTTTCCCTAGAAACAAATTTGTTAAGTGCAGCCACTCTCCCCGTGAGTCTTTGGACATCTTTGATACTCCCCGGTGTCTTCATGTCAAGCAAAGCCTTGATTTTCTCAGGGTTCGCTTCAATCCCTCTCTGGTTGACGATAAATCCCAGGAACTTCCCATCTACTACTCCGAAGACACACTTTGCAGGGTTGAGTTTCATCCTGTATGAGTCCATAATATCGAAGGTCTTCTTGAGATCTGCTACATGAGTGCAATATTTCAAGCTCTTTGTTATCATATCGTCTACATACACCTCCATAGTCTTACCTATTTGCTTTTCGAACATCTTATTCACTAGACGTTGGTATATTGCCCCTGCATTTTTCAGATCGAAGGGCATCACTTTGTAGCAGTACGTCCCTTTTTCAGTAATGAAGGTTGTCTTCTCTGAGTCCTCAACATCCATGAAGATCTGGTTGTAGCCTGAATACTCGTCCATGAAGCTCATAAGCTCATGTCCTGTTGTAGCATCCACCATCTGATCTATCCGAGGTAATGGATAGCTGTCTTTTGGACAAGACCTGTTCAGGTCAGTGAAATCAACACACATTCTCCACTTCCCATTGGCCTTGGTCATGATGACTGCATTCGATAACCACTCCGGATATGTGACTTCTCTTATAAACTCAGCCTCTTCTAATTTTTTGACCTCTTCTCGGATGACGTCGTACCTCTCCCTGGAGTAGACTCTTCATCTCTGTTTAATAGGCCTGGCATCTTTGGTCACGTTGCGCTTGTGACTCATAACCTCAGGGTCGATGCCGGGCATGTCTGCGTGACTCCATGCGAAGACACTCTACCTCCTCCTGAGGAATTTTATCAGCTCTTCCTTGATTTCTGTCTTTTGGGCTTTGCCAACCTGAATGGTTTTTTCCGGCTCGTCCTCATTGAGGACGATGGATTCTACCTCTTTCGCGGCCTCTCCCTTCTTCAACTTTGTCTAATATCTTGGGTCAAGTGTATCAATGCTGTAAGTGGTGGTTGCCCTCTTATGGGCCTCTCTCTCTTCGGCCTAGTTGAAGTAACATTCTCGCGCTATGGTCTGGTCACCTTGCACTTCCCCTACCCCATAGGGAGTCGGGAATTTTAGCATCTGATGGACCGTCGACGACACATCTTCAAATTCTTTAAGGGACACTCTTCTTATAATGAGGTTATAGGCTGAGAATACGTTCTCGTCCATTACAAAAAAAATTATCTTCTTGGTCAACCTCTTAGGCCACCCATCACCCATCCATACATCCATCTCATACATGCCCAAGGGGTGGACCTTTTCGCCACTGAAGCCTATCAAGGGGTGATGATAGGGTACCAACCTTGCTCTACTAAGACCTAGGCTCTTGAAGCAAGGCTAAAATATCACGTCTACCGATCTCCCCCCGTCTACGAGGATCCTCTGCACCTCTCACCCATGCACCCTTATTGTTATTACCAAAGGGTCATCATGGGGGGCTAAGATACCCTTGAAGTCGAGTATGGAAAACCCAACTACAAGGGTGTTCATGTCCACCTTCTTCCTCTTCTGCACTATATCGGAAGACGTTAGATTTACAACTTCAAGCTTGGCCACTGACTTGGCCTCTGCCACGTGAGCCTTCCTATTAGCTACTTCAGAGCCACCTCCTGTAAATCCTCCGCATATGGTGTCAACACCAAATGAGATCATACCAACCCTCTTCACCGGGGTGTTGTCATCTTTCGGTGAAAGATCCGGATCGTCTTCATCATCACCTTCTGAATCATTGTCTCTTCTGGATGGCGCATTGTCACGACATCTGTCATTTCTCCTTTTCTTCGGGTCATCTCTTCCCCCTTTAGGAGCCTTATCGTCCACATACTTCCTCAACTTTCCAGATTTTAACATATTTTCAATCTCATCCTTTAAGGCGAAGCATCTGTCTGTGACGTGGCTATGGTCCCGGTGGAACTCGCACCATAGGTTTTTGTTCCTCTTATGTGGTGGGGCCTTCAGTTTCTCTGGCCATATTAAAGTCCTGTCATTCTTGATCTCGTTGAGGATGTGCTCACAGTCAGAGGAGTATAGTGGGCAAACTTGTCATCACCCGACCTCTTCGTTCCATCTTTCTTTCTTTGGGACTTCCCACTACTACTGCGGTTCTCATCTTCATACTTGGCGGCCATTGCCTCTTCTGCATTCATGACTTTTCTTGTGGTTTCCAGGAGCTCCGCCATAGACCTAGGAGTGTCTTCCGCGAGTTTCCACAATAGCTTCCCTTTCTACAGACCCCCTATGAGGGCGGTCATGGCTATATTCTCTTCATAATCTTCGACCTTCAGCTTTTCTTTATTGAACCTGGCTATGTAGTCTCTTAGGCTCTCGTCCTTGCCCTGATTGACATACAACAGGTGATTAGTCTTCTTTTGAGGTCTCACCCCAAAGCAGAAGTTGTGGATGAATCGTTCAGCCAAGCCTTTGAAGTTCTCAATTGAGTTCTTCGGAAGAGAGGTAAACCAGCTGTGTGCTGCTCCTGTTAAGGTCCCAGAGAAGTCCCTATACTTCATCTCATCGGGTATCGAGTAGATTTCCGCTGCTGACTGATACATCTTGATGTGATGTACAGGGTTGGTGCTGCCATCATACTTGGGAGACACCACGGGAGGTTTGAATTTAGTGGGAGTTGGGAATCTCACTATCCTAGCCATAAATGGAGAGCCCTCTGAGTAACCCCTTTGTAATGGGTCCCTACTTTTGATGAGGTCTCCTATCTTCTCCTCAAGGTGCTGGATAGAGTCATTCCATGGTCTTCTACCATCGTCTTGGCCGAGGTTGTCCCCAGCCACCTCCAAGGGGTGGACTGAGGTTTCCCCTGCCATAGCACAACGTCGGCTGTTGACCTCTTCCTGGTCCCTGCCCCTTCTTTCACAGTGTCTGCCTTGGTCTGGCCGACCCTGTCTGTTTCCTCTCTGAGAATCTGCTGCACTCCTCGACCTCGACAATCTCTGTCTTAGGTCATTCATTGGACCCAACCTCTCAAAGGCTGACCCTCTGCTCAATCGATCAAAATCTAATCCTCACTGTTGGGCCTCTTCTGCTCTTCGGCCAGCACATCCTCGGCTCTGCTGAAGAGGAAAAACCGTATTGTTCAAAACCTCATATGGATCCAAATAATCTTGTGGGGCCTCTTCCGCCTCTAGATCGTCATACCTGTCCTCTGGGCAAGGGTTTCCTTTCCTCCCCAAGCGTAAGCGCCTAGGGTCAGCAACGTCCCTTCTTCACTGGGGTGCAGGCTGGTCCTTCATTGGTGCCTGGGGTGGTCCCCTGGTGTCAGAATGAGGCTGAACAGCCGTCGGAGTAATCATATCCAATGAGACTCCGGGTGGCCTCATCATAGTTTGGCTGAGCTGTGCAAATTGTTCCTGCATAGCTTGTTGTGTTGCGGCCAAAGACCTCAAGGCTGCAGCTACCTCCGCCATTTCGGACTGGGGCGGCGCTTGACTGGAACTAGGCCCCCCACCTCCGGGTGGCGGAAGAGGCAGCGGTAACTCTGGTGCCATGTGTTGCTTAGTGAAGAACTTAAGTATTTGGTGAGCTTAATACCTTAAAGGACCTCTTTCAATGGTAAAACAACTCCACGCGAGGGGTGGTGCCTGGTTCACCACTAGAGTCTCCGGTGAGGTTAAGCTGAAGAATAGGAAGAGATATCTTCTCGTTCCCACAGACGACGCCAAAATGATGATGCAGGAAACTTCACCACCCTTCAAGGTGTTTGTGAGCTAAATTCAATGTCAACAATGGCAGCACATGGCATATAGAAGGTATAAGTATATAGTAGAAGGAGATGAGGAGAATAAGATTCACACCGGAATGTAAGTGGTTCAGCCAATTAGGCATACGTCCACTGTGCAAGTGTATGATGTGTATCAATATGTAAGGGCTCTAATGGCCATAGATATAATCTCTCAATCTTTCTCTCTCTACTGTGTATTTGAACAGAGTTTTTGCTAGGGTTGCTAGTTTCGGATCCTTTGCAAGGTAGAGGATGACCTCTATATATAGTCCCTAGGGGGTGTAATGTGCCCCCCATGCATGCAATGAGCATGTGTGTGTTGATCTAGCCAATATGGAGAAGACATCGGTCACTGTCACATGTAGAGAATGATGACGAAATATTCTCCCCACGTGTGGGGAATGATTTGTTATAACTGATTTGTGTCCACGTGTCCTTATCCATGTCAATAGGTGCTCGGCTATCGTTCTTGGTCATGACCTTGGCCTGGGAGAAGCCGAGGTTGATAATTCTAGTTGGTCGTTCAATTCGAGATGAGCCATGAAGGTATCGACTTAAGTTCAGCTGAGACAATGGATAGGGTTCGGCTTGGGCCGAGGTTGATCTGGCATGTGCTTGGAGCATTAATTGATATCTTGATGATGTTGACCTTCGTAGAAGTAAGGCTTCTTGCGAGTTCGGCCTACATCTGGCCGAGGTTTCCATTCTCAGGTGTACTGGAGTGCTACTGACCCTTATGATACGTGCAGTGTCCCTTGGAGATATTGGTGGTAGTGTCGGCTTGGGCCGACCCTTTTATGGTCGAGAGTTTCTATCACGGGTCCAAGGCTTTTCCAACGTCGATTACATTCTCGACCGAGGTTGGTGTCTCTGAGCCGAGGTGACACTTGGGGAATATCACTTTGCTTGAGTAAAAAATTTTGAAGTTAAAAAAATGATTTGACAGGCTCGAGTAGGTTTGATAGTGATGGTAACGGCTCATCTTGTTCTCATGCTTCTAGTGCTAAAGCCAAAACCATTATTTGTTTTAGAGGGTTAACCAATTTCAAGGATATTAGAAAAGGTCAACCCATAGGTGTCGTTCCACCCGTTTACACATGTTCATATTGTAGTAGGAAAGGTCACCTTAGGCATTTTTGTTTTGATCTTGAAAAATTTCCTAGGAAGTATATGTCTAGTGTTCCCTTGGTTCCTAAATCCCCCACACGACGTTTCACATCTATTTGGGTTAGGAAATCAGTTTTAGAGGCACTAGATTTTAGACAAGTTGATTCTCATTTGCTTGCACATGATTCTTCTCTTGCCATATCATATAGATGATTGTGTTCGCATGTTTGTCATATGCTAGTTTTTGTTTCATGATATTTATGTTTGCTAGCGTTGTGACATGTAATTTTTGTATAAATTTTTGCTTTCCAAAAATACAAAAATATTTTATTTTGATAATTTTTTTTGAAAAATCCAAAAAGATTTTTGTTTGCACCGTTTATGGATGGACACTTAGGATGACCGAGTCACAATATCATTCCATTTTTCATGTGACTATTTGATAGATTTTTGAGATAATAGGTAAATTCATCCATGTGCTTTATAATGTTTGGAGTCATTGAGAAGTAATTAAGTGTTACTTCCTATATGTTTGACTCATGATTTCCTTTATTTCACACATGCATGGATTTGTTTGATTATTGTGCTTGTCTTATTACATGTTGGTTGGGTGTTTTCATTTCAATCCTGTCCTTAAAACGAACCAAGCATGATAAACTTAATAAGAAAGTTGTGCATGTAAGAGACGCTTGTGAGTTTGTGTGCTTTATTTGAAAATGGGGAAGGGTTGCGAAAGGTTCATTTGACCTTTGCGAATACTAAGCCACCTTTTAAATTGGACCTAAAAAATTGAGAAATTTTATTATTTGGGGTCCAAAGAGGTTTAAAAGAGCCTGAAAAAATTTAAAGGCAAGAAAAAGAAATTCATGCCAATTATGGGCCATTTCGTTTTTTGCTCCAATTCTCCGAAGTTTGAGAATTTAGTTTATTCACCTCTAAAAGAAAATATATATGAGGGAGTTTAGATGGATAATTAAAACGGGTATGCACGTCCTTGTAAATCTTGAAAAGGCATTAAATATTTTTGGACGTTATTGGTGTGGAAATCACTTTGACTTTGATTTATTTATTTGCATAAGACGATGTCATCTAAATTCAACAATTTTTTTCACCTAAGGATATTTTTTATGTTCATTCATTAGGAGTACACGTATTCATCGTGCACATATGGTTGATTGAGTTTATTTACCTATCGAATGTGTTCACACCCATACATTCCATTTCCATGACTTGGTTATTTTAGTTTAAATCCAGGGTGTGATTTTTGGTATCTTAGTTTTATACGAAAAAAATTGAAAAATCAAAAATAGTTGGTGACATTTTTGAGATACTCCTTTGCATGTGCATTGATTGATTCATATTTACTATGCAATTTTATCGAGACACTCCATGTTTTAATTGTTTCTTTTTTTCTGTCTATTTGGGGACATCATAAAAAGGGGGAGAAAGAATTATCATGTTATGGGGGAGTTTTTGCATTATGGGGGAGATTTGATTTATTAATGCTTTATTCTTATATCATTTCAAACTCGATGCGTCACGAAGGTTTTTTCTTTATCTCATGTGTGTAGGTACAAAGATTGAAGATAATGATGTTGCCCACCCTGATGAGAAAAGCTTTGAGATTTGATGAAGACTTTTGGAAGAAAAGTTTGAGAACTTGCAAATTTATTCATGGGAGGGTAGATTTGTATAGGCATTTTAGTATTTGATAATTTGGATTTTTTATGTATCTACCGACATAGATTTGTAAGGACATTATTTTATAAGTCCGTTATCAATTTAGTATGTCGTATACCGCCACACCGTCGAAGAGCATTCAAGAACATTCAAGCATCAAAGACGGATTCGAATATCAATGTTCATCAAAAAGACTTCGTGAAGTTTACTTTGGTAAGGTTTTGTTTTAAATACCTTAACTTTCCACTTAGAGCTTTTGGGATATTTTTACAAAATATTTTCTAAGCGTTGGAGCGGACTTTTTCGTCAAATTTGAGAATGAGTAATTTTTTCTAAGTGTTAATGCGTACCTCGATTTTGATGCCTAGGTTGTTCAAGAGAGATAGCCATATCGTTCGATTGACATTGGATGTCGCGAGATGTCGTTTGAACGACATCTGTAAGTCATTCGCGCGAGACTGCTATCTCGTTCAAACGAGCACATTTTTCGAGGCGGGGCGATTTTGTATAAATATTCATTAAATGATTTATTTTTCATTAAGAAGTCCGAGTATTTTACAGAACAGAAAAACTGCGAAAGCAGAATACTTTTGGCTTCTTCCTTTTAGGGTTTAATCCCTCTTTGTTTTCAAATTCGCAAAACTCCCATCACTTTAGTGAATTGTTTTGGTGTTCAAGAACAATACTTTTCTTTTGTTCAACCTCTGTGGAGAAGACATCTCCATATTTGATCGGTGGATACCGAGCGTAGTCATTCTTCTTCTGGACGAGCCAAAGACGATGAACTAACACCTAGAGGGTATTTCGTTGTCTCTCGTATCTTTGAAGGTTTACTGAAGGCACCATGCATTACACACTTGTGGGCGATTATCCGGTTGTATGTAAGTCAAAGGTATTGTGAATTCTTCACAGTGTTTATAAAAGGTTTTAATTGAAAGGGTTTTTTTCCTGAATCGGTCGTCTTTATTTTTTCATGCATGGGTTGAATGATTTATAGATACATGTTTAGCGGCTGAATTAATTTGTTTAAAAATAGACTCTAATTAAATAAGGTTTACTTGAAAACTTGCGAATTAATTTAAATCGATATCACACACCGCGTTTATTATGTTTTTCACATCTATAAGAAACTAGACTTGGGAGCCCTTAAGCCACAAATATGACTTTCCAACTCGCGGATCGCTTCATGAAGATGCCTCGGGGAATTATTGAAGATGTAATCATCCAAATTGACACTTTCTACTTCCCGATGATTTTCGTTATTTGGGATGAAGAGTCATCCATTCTCCCAAGAAATCATGTTCCCGTCATCCTTGGTCGCCCATTATTAGCTACGGCTAATGCACTTATCAATACTCGGAGTGGGAGAATGCAATTAACGTTTGTGAATATGACCCTCGAGACAATTTTTTTTAATAACATTAAGAATGACGACGACGAAAGAGAAACACGAGAAACAGATCTTATCAAGGAAGCGCATGAGCATGAGCGGACTCACAAGAGAGATCCGTTAGGGGTAGGCCTTGATGAACCAAGTGAGTGTGGTGATTCTGATATTAAGGACAAGGCGAGGGAGGTGTGCTTAGTGACCGCGAACGAGAGCAAGAGCGAGCACTTAGGCGTGAGCAGGACAGAGAGATTTAAGGAGATTAAGAGAGAGGGTGAGAAAATTAATCATGAGAGAGAGTTAGGTGATATGAGTCTAGAGGACTTTGAGAAAGAATTTGGGCTGGTGGATGAGAACCTTACTGTCGAAGTCCAACCATTATTGGACTCTTTTAGTCACTTAGGAGAGAGCGATTCGAAAGATAAATTAGATGAATTCCTTATTTGTGACCATCCACCCATACAACTTGAGTCCTCTAAGGAAATTGAGGAAAAGACTCAAATATCGTTTGATTTGAATCCCGATCCATGAACTCCTAAAACTAAAAGTAATCGAGATGTCCCCTCCAAGTCGGTGCATGTAGGTAAAGATTTGATTAGGCACCACAAGGATCCCTTCCCAGTGAGTCATCCCGAGACCCGGAGTGTCTCCCTTATCTATTGAACTAGGCCTAACTTGTTCCGACTATTTACTTATGATAGGAAGACGGGGGAGACTAGGAGAGCAACAAACCCTGTACAAGGAGTCGGGTGAGTTTGTGGAGAGATGAGAGGCCATCGCACCCCCGACGCGTAAGGGTGATTTTTTATTGTATTTTTGAGTCATGTGTTAGTGTCATATAATGTCTTATTGTATTTTAATATTTGTTCGTTTCATTTTTGCACTTACTATTTCTTCTTATTTAGATTTTAGTCCTTTTGATTGAGGACAATGCAAAGTTCTAAGTTAGGGGGGGGGGGTGACAAGTGCATTTTTCTAAAGCTTCACAAATTTTTTAGAAAATTTCAAAAAAAAAATCCAAAAACATTGAAAATTTTGAAAAAGCCAAAAATAGTTTTCTTCAAAATAAATGAAAATTGGAATTTAAAGTCTTCAAAAATGTCACAAATTCTTTTTAGTCCCAAGTTGTAAAAATTCAAATGCACATAACCGAAATTAACCAAAAATGGAAATTGAGCAAAAATTGACGACTTCACGAACAAGTGTGGAGATTAACCAGCCTGGTGAGAATTCGAGCGTAGCACTTTTGAAACTTTTTAAATCAATCCGAGTTAATGGTTAACTCAAAGTTCATTTTAGCATTTTAAAAAGTCGTTGAGGATCCCAATACCTTTGTTTTGAATGGGTACAGGAAATGTGTGCGATGTTGTCTTGAAAAGCGCGCTAAATATATCTCTAAACTTAAATCAATCTCGAGACACATATGGTAAAGCATTTAGCAATTTGGACAATGAAGCAGGCCCTCATTTGATACCCAAAAATATTGACTAGAAAAGTAATGAAAATTTCATCCCTTTTGCAACCCCAATTGAGCCAAATAAATGTTTTCCTTTCATTTGACAACTCGAAAAACCCAATTGGCCCAGAATTATGAAAAGCGTAAAGCGTAAAATTGAAGTATGCTCAGCAAAATAGCAGGAAAAATGTGAAAAATAGAAAAAAAGAGAAAAAAGAGAAAAATGAGCAAGAGCCCAGAAAAAGTGCTAACGAACATCATAAGGACATTTTCCAATTCCGAACTTCCCAACCATTCCCATTTTACCCTAATATACCGTAAAGCAAAGAAAGTTCTAACCGAGTCCATATTGCGAAATTAATTACCGTGCGGAGAGCTAAGGCATAAAAGATAATAAAATAGATTAAATTGTGTGAAAAAGAGATGACGTGTCCCGTTTCCCAATAATCGTAGTCCGATGAAGAGATATTTTCTCCTAAAAAATATTCAATCTTTCAAATTGTGTGCGTGAATTCGTGTCCATTACATTTACTCTTTTTATCACGCATACCTAGCAAAATAGCCACATTTCGAGTGAGTCGTTTGTAAGAGTATCCCGTGAGTATTTGAAATTAAAATGAATTTTTGAAAAGTAACGTAATGATCAATCAGTGGAAATTTGCGGTTTGATTTTCGACTTCGCACACACACACACACACACTGATCTGAGAATATGATTTTAAGGTGACTATTTTTCAGAGAGTTTAAATTGTCCAATTTTTAGACATTTTGAATTTTTTTGAGTCAAAAATGAATTTTTTGGGAATATTCACTGCAAGCCCTCACGAGACACAACTCGTCCTACTAGGGTAACCTAGGGGTTTAAAGGCTTGTCGCATATGCTAAATGAAATCGCTTGCCCGCAAAAAATAATTTATATCCCAATAAAGTTTTTAGAAGGTCCTTAACTCATGCTCTTATGCTTTTACATTGCTTGGGACATGCAAAGTTCTAAATTAGGGTGGTTTGATTATACATAAATTCTTCACATTTATCCCCTTAATTTCGCAATTTTTATGATCTCGTGCGGTGTAAGTAGATTTGATTTTATCCATATTTATGATACTAACCCCTTTTGGAAAATATTTTGTGTTTTGTGTATTTCTCATGTGTTTTACAGGTATTTCATGCCAGCAAGTGTGAGAGAGAACTCAAAATAGTGAAAGAAACCAAGAAATGGGGAGTTGAAGTGCATTTTTGTAATTTTTCTGCCTTAGCCTGGAGGTGGGGCCAACTGGAAACTTGAAGATCTTTCAATTACAAGAACACTGGAAAACATAGCACCTCAATCCGAACTACGGTGAATAAGTTATGGTCATTTGAAATTGAGAGAAAATCGCAAGAAAAAAAAAATCGAACCAAACCGAATCGGTCCGAACTTGTGAACTTACTGTCTAACCTTTGTGAAGTAGACCGATCCGAATTAAATAGAAAACGAACCGATTCGGTCATGATTCATGCTCAAGAATCGTTATAAAATTAATCACGCTTTCTAAGTGTGATAAAATTGCCAGATACGAGATTTTTATTTTGTCCTTATCTTTTAGCCAAAAGAATTTTATGTTTTGGAGACTCTTCTAAATGACCTCTAGCCTATATATTTAGTCATTAGGGTCCATTTTATTCATATTTCATTCATGTAAAACCTCCTAATAAAGGAGGAACATTGAGGAGAAGAATTTACATATTTTGCACCTTAAATTCAAGAGCTTTTCCAATTTTTCTTCAAGAATCGATTTCTGCTTGCATGTTCATGTTCTTTAATCTTGGTAACCTTTATTTCCTGCACTTTGATTATTATTCATTATTTTTTCATGAATGTTAATGTGTTTTTATGTAGAGATTTATAATACCATGATAGGCTAGGTTTATAAAGGTTGGGATGCATGGACCCAACCCGATGTGGTTTGCATGAATAGAAAATTAGTTCCCTAAATTAAGTAAATGATCGAATCGTGTTGTGTGGTGATCAGAACCATTATAGGACTTTTGATCTTATTTGCCCTAGGTAACAAGGATGCTTAAGAGTGCAACACGCGTGTAGCTACTACGACACCGCTTTATTCTTACTTTTGATTATGTGTGATGTGGGCTAGTACCCTCATATATGTAATGCTTGAGATTAATAAATACTGGATTTAATCAATTATTTAGTTCATAACTAGTTTTATAGTCGGTAAACATACTAGGTTCGGGAGATTTCATTCTAACCTATTTTTTCCCATTCATACTTAGTAAATCATAATTAGTTTACTCTTGCATGTTTAGTTTCATAATTATTTTAATTAATTTGCATTTAGTTAATAGAAATTTTCCCACTTCGATCATCTTTTTCGTTTCATTTTAAAGTCAGGTTAGGGTTGACCATCTTACCGTTCGTCGTCATGAGTATTCGTCCTATTTCTCTGTGGATTCAACCCCGTCTTACCGGGTCTATTACTTACGAGATAGGCTTGCACTTGAGCCTATATCAACACGCACACTAGATACACATTGTGGTCACGTCACTAGACTTTATTGATGTTTAAGTGTTCAAATAGTTAACCCAGGGGGTGTGGTAGAGCGGTAAGGGATCTTCCTCCCTTAACCAAGTGTCGGGGGTTCGATTCCCGCCTTGGGTATGGAGCAGCCTTAAATCTCTGGGCCAGCTGTCCCACCCATAGAGGTGCCTACAATCAGCGAAGGGATTAGTCACTAAGTCGCTAGTGGATACCCTGGTATAAACCAAAAAAAAAAGTGTTCAAATAGTTTTAGTCAACCCAACTTTTAGTTGGGTTTGTCTCAAGGTTTACTCGTCTAAACCTTGAGTTTTAGTTTACTAAAGTTTCTTTTAGCCGCCTAACCCTCCTTACTTAAGGTACTTAAATATTGGGTTTTATCTCCATAATTTGGCTAGGTTTAAGAAGATTAATTTTGAGCATATACAAGGTCAAAAAGGTTATTTACCTTCATGCAATATTTTTTAAAGTCCATCAAGAAATTGAACAAGGTCTCCTAGTATTTGATCATTCTTCTTAATTGCTTGAGACATGAGATGTTGCTTTGTGATATGATTTAAGAACATCCTTGTTTTAATTTGAGCTTCACTTGATACTTTTGGTTTATCTTTGTGGATTAAGTTTCTAATGCTTGTGATATTCTTTTGAGTTGATCTTGTTGGGGTTATTTTTAATGCCCAAGCAATAATATGAAGATTCCAAGCATTAGAAACATACATTAATTATATCAAACGTATTATGTAAAATATTAGCCAATTTTATCATTCCTTAACATGGATCTAAGTTATTTAAGAAAGAATAAAATAAATCAACAAAGCACAACAGATCGATATACGAGGAAAATCCACAATAGGAAAAATCTCGAACGACCCAGACATGAAAATTCACTATGATATAGAAATTACATAAGGACGACACATGACTTACTTAAACAACTCTACTCTTTTAAATCTTGGTGCATTATTCACTCCCTCGACCTCTTTCATAGAAACACCGCATGAATCCACCCACAATATGCAACAACGTGTGCTTTTTACATGTCTCGGTGTCCACTGATCTGCTAGTAAAATGTCCTCGCAACAATTATGAAATCCATCGTATTAAATCGCAGCACATACATAATCCACCGTACGAAATGTACTAAATGAAGAGTAATAAAACTTTGGTGCTCAAACATGATATCTCTGTAATACCCCATATTTCTGCATATGTATAATTTAATTAATTCAGGAATAAATTGAGAAAATACGTTTTATTTAAATTATGCGAGGGAAGTAATTTAATGTGATTAAATGATAAATGTTATTATTAAATATCAATCGAGATATATATATTGATTAATATTATGATATAATATTTACTAAGTGTGGATAGTAAATAATTGATGATTAGTGTTATACGGCATAGTGAGTGATATGTACCTATTTTATTTATCTCATCCAGGAGTCGCGTGCAGATTAATTTGAGGTTTAGATAGGAAATATATTTTAAGTGACTCGAATGATAATTTAGATATCACGGATGATCCCGAATGGATCGAAATAGTCAGAATAGTGTACCCGGGGGTATAGTTTGGGTCCCGGGTCAATTTCAGTCCAAACCGGCACCTATTGAGGGCGATTTGGTCATTTGGCAATTAGAGATTAAGGGACCTACGAAATTTAGAGTCCTATATCTGATGATTAGAGATTAGGGTTCGGGTTAGAAACACACAAACCCAAAGGAGGGCACTAGAGATAATAGAGAAACCATTTTTTAAGGCTTAGGAGGTGTTCTTGAAGAATTGGACCTAGATCTTGCATGCTAATCATCTAAGGAGTACGGATTTGAAGAGAGAACCATCAATCCATCATCAAAACAATGAAATCAAACCCCTTCTGTTGAGGAAATTTGTTTATTACAAATTAATATGAAGTTATAATACCCATGTGACTAGGGTTTGAATAATATTGATTTCTTTGATATGGTTGGAAGAAAAACCTATGTTTATACATGTTTGGGTTGGATATTGCATATAGAATGAATGAAAATCAGTAGAGGACAAGTTACCTGAGATTTTTAGAAAGTTATACGAATTTACATCCGGGTTTCATATGAGTATTAATAGAGAATATTAAAATTCAGGGTTCTTGAGGATTTGATGAATTAATCCATTTTTAATCGGTAATTTTAATGCTTTGATGATTGATTTACATTAGAAATTACCCCCACACAAGTACAAATGGTTAGGAACTTGTGGCCTTGAATTTGGTGAAGTAGCATGAGAATTATGTTAAGTGAAAATGGTGAAAATCGAGTAAAAATGCATGAATAAGACGAAGTGCAAAAACTGTACAAAATCGAATCGATTCCACGTAGGGAGAATCGATTCGACCTAGGGGGAATCAATTCGATTACCTAGAAAACTGGAGATTTCCCCCCGTTGACTTAAATTCCTAGATCGTTGTTGTGAGATTTTTGAGGACTTTGGTATAGTAATATTGAGACACTAATAAATTACAATAGGCTCATGATGGGGGTATGGTTTAGTCTTATTGAAAGAATTAAGGCGAGAACGAAATTGGGTTAAATTTAATCGTAATTAATCTGAGAGATGGATTAATGTGTTAATGTGTATACTGATAGGGTAAGTTAGACTTAACTACTAAAATTTATAAAGGGGTAACTAGGATCCTTAGAGTTGGGTGAATACTTAAATTAATACGATAGTGAAAAATCGTAAAATAAAATGTACAGTAAGTATTAGAGAGAAATATACTACATACTAATATGAATGATCGGATTGTGTGAATACCTATTGATGGATAGTAATACATAGGTTATGTGAATACCTATATTATACTAAATAAATATTGGTGATTGAGGTAGGATTCCGAGCCAATATAGATGACTAGTATTGGTGATCGAGGTATGATTTTGAGCCAATCTAGATATGATTAATATTAGTGATCGAGGTGTCATTCCAAGCCAATATAATCAATAACTACTGGTGATCGAAGTATGATTCCAAGCCAGTATATAAAAATCACTATTGCTGACGAGGTAGGATTCCAAGCCAAAAACCCCTAATGTGTGATATGGGGATGTGATTATAAAGTATGCAATTATAGCATATTTTGTGGGTGAATATATATACTTTATAATTATTCTACTTATGAGTGATAGTAGACTGGCAGATGTAATATAGATATATATCTAAAGTAAATTAAGCATTGATACTTAATTATAAAGATGATAATATAACATATGTGAGATTTTACATGAGAAATAATTAACATGTGAGAGATGTTAATAAATTAATGTACTGTATGGGAGGTATGGGAACTTAGATGTGTAGGTAAGTTCAATTGAATACTTTAGTCTAGTTAGCTTGGGTAGTATAGCTAGGTGGGCTAAGTATAGAACGTTAGGCGTGCACTATAGAAGAGAGGTTAGGAAACTCAAGAGAGTGTACGTGAACCTAACATGTGTAATCAATGTCTGTATTGTAATAAATGCTTGCTAAATATTTTCAAAACATTTTGAGTACTAACTCTTTCCATCGAAAAAATTTCAAAACCTTTTAGGTGTCTAGCTACAGGGACGCTAGGCTTGAGGACTCCATTCTAGGGACTCGAAGCTGTAGCATTGTGGATACTGACAGGATTTGAGTAGACGATTCTTCCTTTCAGATTTAGTATAAGATCTCATTTTATATTCCATGTCTCGACATGTTGTCCATTGATAGTTTTTCAGTCATTCAGTTCTTTTATTATTATGGAGTATTTGGTTTTGGATTTTAGCCGATGGTTTATTCCGCAAAACTTTATTCATTTCTATATTATGATGATGGGACTCTAGTATATTGAGAATGATTACTTTGGTTTTCCACTTGGTTCATTTAATAGTTTTAAAGGAAGATAAAATTTGGTACCAGTCTAATTTCACTTAGGTGGTTAGTAATTTAAAAGTTTTTTACAGTAATGCTAAGAATGAACAATATGAGAAACTTTTTTTAATTTAATAAAGTCCTGATCAACCGATCTTTAATTAGGCGGTATGTCACATATGGTATCAGAGCATCAAGTTCTAGTGTCCATTGGATCTGTATGGCTTACTACAGTTTCAGCGTATCATTATTTTAATATAGATCCCTATTATTAGGACTGTTGTTTTATCTTTACGTGCTTGAGATATCATGCTTCTGCTATTAGAATTTTTTGTATAAACTGTGTACTTATAGAATTTAATTCTGTTTCAGTATGCCACCGATGAGAGAGTGAGCCGAGAGGGTAGTATCCAGAGACGAGGTTAGGGAGGACGCTCAGGAGAAACAGGTACTGCCACCACCACCACCAGAGATGATTTCGACTACTAAAGTGGTAGTGATAGTGGCTCAGGAAGTATAGACGGATATGAGGGCCATAAAAGTTCATTTCCCTTAGCCTCAGGCATAACAACTAGTGTCTATAGTGATCCAAGCCAAGATAGGGTCGTCTTCTTGGCAGTGAGTCAAGGAGACCTTCCAAAAGGTCCACCCGCATGAGTTCCAGTGCAGTACTGATGTAGTGGAGGCGTGCCAATGGAAGAATACATTCAACACCATCTGCGCATGCTTGAGTGTAGTGAAGTCCAGAAACAGATGTTAGCTACCTTCAGACTTTCGAGAACAGCTCTACTGTGGTGGGAATCAGTGACCACCACTGAGGAGAGGGACTTAATGATGATTTTTTAGTTTTGGGTACGGTTTGACTCCCAGTAGTTCTCGTCTGCAGTCGAGTCAGAGATGAGGAAGAAGTTTGGAGAAGTAGTACAGGGTGACCATTCAGTGCAGACTACGAGGAGGAGTTCACCTGCCTGGATAACTTTGTTCCATATGAGGTGAGAAACGAAGAGAGGAAGAAAGATAAGTTTATGGATGGGTTGGCCTAGAGGATCAGGAAACATTTAATTGGTAACCCTGCGTTGGTGACTTACATTGACGTCGTCAAGGCCGCACTAATGCATTATCAGGATCATCATTTCTATGCGAATGGGAATAAGAGAGGTGAGCCTAGCCTACATGGCAAGGTTGGGGGGAGCAGTAATAGTGGAGCACCACCCCAGTAGCAGCAGACAGCGAGTCATCAGGGGAAGGATTCCATCAGGAGAAATCTACCAAGAGGTTCAGATATGGAGGTTACCGATCCAATGGGGAATTTAAGTAGGACCCAATATCAGCAGCTTCCTCAGGGTCGTCAGGGCTAAGGGAATTGGGGGAGGACATCAGGGTCAACAGGGCCAGGGATAGAGACATTTTTAGGGTCAATGTTTCATATATGGCCAGCAGGGTCACAAGAGTAGAGCTTGTCCACAGCGAGACAGGGCACAGCGGTAGAGTGCCCAATAGGGCTAGCAGGCTCCGATAGCTCCAGCACCGGCTCCACACTAGTAGCAGGGTAAGATGCACTATGGGAGTGTATACAACATCTGGGATATACTAACGCCTCTAGCACCATAGGCGCCGCCTGTAGTAGATGGTACGTTTTCTATTCACAGGCTTGAGGGTTGGATTCCATTTGACACTGGAGCATCATATTCTTTTATTAATAGTAGATTTGCACGAGTCGCTGGTTTCTTAGAGACATCCAATAGTCTTCTTATGCCTATCGAGTCACTGATGGGTAGTGGTTCGCAGATACATTAAATTTGTAGAGGATTCTATATTTTGATTAAGAGACTGAGTGTAGCAGAAGACATCCTAGTGTTAGACATGGACGGGTATGACGTGATTCTTGGCATGGATTAGTTATAAAGTTATCGAGCGATGGTAGATTGTTATAAGAGGACTATAGTGTTCTCTATCCCAGGGCAGGATATGTTCCTAGTGGTAATACATATGCTTGAGGGAGGATCACACACTCACCTATATTGTATTGAGGAGGATACCTCGCAGGAGATAGTGGTACCTTTAAACTCGATTCCAGTAGTGAGGGAATTTGAGGACATATTTCAGGACATACCCGGGCTGCCATCGAGTTGGGAAATAAAGTTTTTCAGTGACTTAGTAGCGGGAACGAGACCAATTTCCAGAGCACCGTATCTCATGGCTCCTTCAGAGATGCGGGATCAACAGCTCATGGGTCAAGGTTTTATTCGACGGAGTACATCGCCTTAGGGTGCTCTGGTGTTGTTTATGAAAGAGAGAGATGGTTCGCTTCGCTTGTACATAGATTACAGGGAGCTGAACAAGGTGACGGTACAGAATAAGTTTTCATTACCTAGGATTGATGACTTATATGATCAGTTGATAGGGGCTAACTTACTTCTGAAAGATTGATTTGAGGATCAAATATCACCATTTGCGCGTTCAAGAGGAGGATGTACCTAATACCATTTTCTTATTATGATAAGGGTTGTATGAGTTTAGGGTGATGTCGTTTGGGATAACCATTGCACCTGCAGTATTCATAGATCTCATGAACTGGGTGTTTCAAGAGTTTTTGGACCAGTTTGTGATCGTGTTTGTAAATGACATCCTGGTTTACTCATGAACGAAGGAGGAGCATGCTGAGCATTTACATATGGTTCTACAGACATTACGGGACCATCAGTTGTACGACAAATTTTGTAAGTGTGAATTTTAGCTTTGGGAGTTGTAGTTTCTTGGCCATATTGTGTCTGACAGTGCATAGTTGTTGATCCGAGTAGGTATCGGCAGTGAGGGAGTGGGGATAGCCCACAACACCGATCGAGATTACTAGCTTCTTTGGGTTGGCCGAATATTACCGTCGCTTCATCAAGGGGTTCTCAAACATTACTGGGCCTTTGACGAACTTGACCCGTAAGGGAGTACCATTTGGGTGGAGTGACCATTGTCAGTTATCTTTCGATGAGATAAAGGACCGATTGACATCAGCACCCATACTTGCTTTGCCCAGGGGAGGCTTTGAGTACTGGGTCTATACTGACGCATCCTTGCAGGGACTTAGGGGGGTGTTACAATAAGAGGAGAGGGCGATAGCTTATGCATCTCGGAAGCTAAAGACACACGAGAAAAATTACTCCACCCACGACCTCGAGTTGGCAGCGTCCATTTTTTCATTAAGGATATGGAGACATTACCTATTGAGGGAACAATTTACATTGTTTACGAATTATAACTCACTTTAGTATCTCTTCACACAAAAGGATCTGAACATGAGGCAGGGGTGATGGCTAGAATTTGTGAAGGACTACCAGTTTGATATACAGTATCATTCTGGTAAGGCTAACCTGATTGCAGACGCGTTGATCCGACGACCTACTGGAGAATTAGCAGAGGTGTGGAAAGAGAAGTGGAGTGAGATTCGACAGGAAGATGAGGTTGCTCGAGCATACATGTCAGTCATGACTATCACTCCCGAGATCGTTATGCAGGTAGTGAAGGCACAGGCAGAAGATCAATTCTGTTAGGACAGGGTCCAACAGTTATTAGCTGAGGGTGCAGAGTCTTACTCATCCAACTCAGAGGGAGGCCTGCACTTTAATGGGAGATTGGTAGTGCCCGAGGATGAGGATTTGAGACATGTAGTTATGACTGAGTCTCACGGTTACAGGTTTATGGTACATCCCGATGGGGATAAGATGTACCAAGATATGAGGAAACAGTATTGGTGGGCTGGCATGAAGAGAGACATAGAAGATTTTGTCTCAAAGTTTGTTACTTGTCAGCTTATGAAAATTGACCACTAGAGGCCTTCGGGGATGTTACGGCCACTTGAGATCCCCATGTGGAAGTGGGAGAGCATTTCAATGGACTTTATTACTAGGCTACCTACATCATAGTGGGGTTACGATTCCATATGGGTGATAGTGGATCGGCTGACCAAGGTGGCTCACTTTTTCCTAGTTCGCATAGACTACGAGACGATGCAGTACGCTCAGCTATTCATTTCAGAGATATTTAAGCTGCACGAAGTCCCAATTAATATTGTGTCTGATAGAGACAAAATTTTTATGTCACACTTTTGGCAGATTTTTCAGGAGGCCATGGGCACAGATTTACGGTTGAGTATGGCATACCCCCAGCAGACAGACGGGCAGACTGAGAGGTTGAATCATATATTAGAGGATATGATGAGGATATGCATCCTAGATTTTGGGGGAGGGTGGGAGAGATACCTCCCATTGGTAGAGTTTGCGTATAATAACTCTTACTAATTTACTATCGTTATGGCATCGTTCGAGGCATTATATAGGAGGCCTTGTCATTCGCCCTCTTGCTGGTTACAGGTGGGGGATAACAAGTTGTTGAGACCCGAGATGATCAAGAGACTACATCCAAGATTAAATTAATTCAAGTGCATATTAAGATACCTCAAGATTTGCAGAAGAGTTATGCCGACGCCAACATGAGACATGTGAAGTTAGAGGTTAGCGATCAGGTGATGGTTCGAGTATCTTCTATGAAGGGGATTATGATATTTATAAAGAGAGGGAAGTTAGCACCGAGACTTGTGGGATCTTTTCCTATTATAGAGAGGGTGGAACCGATAGCATACAAACTAGGAGTTCCAGAGCATCTTCAGTGAATATACGACATGTTCCATGTTCCATCACTAAAGAAGTACAGGAGGAACGAGAGAGCCTTCTGGCACATTCTAATTGAGGAAATTAATTTATAGCCAAACGTCTCGTATGAGGACAGGCACGTGGCTATTCTAGATCATAGTGAGCGTAAGTTGCAATCCAAGGTGGTGCCACTAGTGCGAGTTCAGTGGGAACACCACAATACTGATGAGTCGATATGAAAGCGACAGGATGACATGCGAGAGTAGTATCAAGAATTATTTATCGCAGATATGTCTTAATTTCGGGGACGAAATTCCTTTATAAGGGGGGAATTACGTAATACCCCATATTTCTACATATATATAATTTAATTAATTCAGGAATTAATTAAGAAAATACCTTTTATATAAATTACACGAGGGAAGTAATTTAATGTGATTAAATGATAAATGTGATTATTAAATATTAATCGAGAGATAGATACTGATTAATATTATGAAATAATATTTACGAAGTGTGAATAGTAAATAATTGATGATTGGTGTTATACGGCATAGCGAGTGATATGTGCGTATTTCATTTTATCTCAATCGGAAGTCGCGTGTAGACTAATTTGAGGTCGAGATAGGAAATATATTTTAAGTGACTCAGATGATAATTTAAGGTCACAGATGATTCTGAAAGGGTTTAAAAAATGTACCCGAGGGTATAGTTTGGGTTTTGAGTCAATTTTAGACCAAACCGTCACCTATTGAAGGCGATTCGGTTATTTTGAAAATAGAGATTAAGGGACCTATGAAATTTAGAGTCCTATATCTGATGATTAGAGATTGGGGTTAGGTTTATAAACACATAAACCCAAAGGAGGCCATTAGAGAGAAGAGAGAAACCATTTTCAAGGCTTAGGAGGTGTTCTTGAAGAATTAGACCTAGATCTTGCATCCTAATCATCTAAGGAGTACTGATTTGAAGAGAGAACCATCAATCCATCATAAACATCACGAAATCAGTATATTGTGAACGATTAATTTAGTTTTCCTCTTTATTCATTTATCTATTTTAAAGGAAGATAAAATTTATCACCGGGCTAATTTCACTCAGGTGGTTAGTAATTAAAAAGTTTTTGACAGTGATGCCAAGAATGAACCATATGAGAAACTTGTTTTAATTTAATAAAGGCCCGATCAATTGATGTTTAATTAGGCGGGTGTCACAATCTCAACCAAGCAGATTCACATGAAACGTATATCTCAAACTAATGGGTGTAAACTAGGGTTTTGGAGGCTTTGTATTGATTTTAGAAAACAAATTTCGAAAGCCATAAAAAATGTTGTGCCAAAAACCATGATATGCCACAACACATTCTCCTCACGCGTCTCAGTGTTCACCGATCAACTAGCAAACTTTCTCTGCAATAAATATGAAATCCACCACACGAAACATACTCAATAAAGAGTACTAAAACTTTGTTGATCAAACACGGGATCTCACACAAGCATATATTAATACGAAACTTGGAGCTCAAACTAATGTGTGTAAACTAGGGTTTTGGATGCTTTGTATTGCTCTTGAAAAACTCTTTTCAAAAGCCTTAAAAAAACTTCTATGACAAAAACTCTCTCTCTCTTTATATATATATATATATATATATATATATATATATATATATATATATATATATATATAGAGAGAGAGAGAGAGAGAGAGAGAGAGAGAGGCAGGCTCTTATACATATCACATATACATACCACCTATGCGGACCATTTTTTTAAATAGTAAAAAATATTTTTGAGTTCATTTTTTTGTGTGGTATTTAAACATTTCAGGGGACCCCACAAAATATAATAAGTTCAAAATTGACTTTTTTTTTACTATTTAAAAAAAATGATCAAACTATCTCAGTTTTTAACACCTTAAAAACTAACATAACTTGAGTGATTTTTTTTTAAATAGTAAACAAATTATTTTGAGCTATGTGGGGTCCCTTGAAATGTTTAAATACCATAAAAAATTAACTCAAAAAATGGTCCGCATTGGTGAACCTCATATGTGGTATGTATGAGAAACTTATGCTATTATATTTGTGTGTGTGTGTGTGTGTGTGTGTGTATTTTCGCAATTTTAAGTCGGTACACCCTTCAAGGCAAACTTGTTCGAACGAAAAACACAATGTCGTTTGAACCAGTTATGCAATCTCGTTTGAATGAACTAAAAGTCATGGAACAAATTGGTCAAACTCGCCTTAATGAGCTTTTATCAAACATAATATGCATTCATACCTTATAGAGATCCCATGGGTGTTGAAAATGAAACCCGACATGAAATTCGGACAACGTGATCATCGCTACGGTCTTTAATACACATCATAGGCTTTGAAGATCAAACTGACTCAAATATTAACCCATGACTCAAGCAAGTTTTGTCCAAATGGAATAAATACAATATACATACAAATTGACTTTTTTTGGAAATTTTCCCTTATAAATCTCCCCCTTTGGCTATTTCAGGATAAAACTCAAAAATAAAAACCTATTAAGCCGCCAAGCCCTCTAAAGACTCAATTCCAACCCTAAACGGAAAAGTAAAAAACTTAACCGATACAAACTAAAGTAGCTTTGATCTTGTGATATTTTGTCACATCGTTGCTTTAAACCTACACAATTAACACAACTTTCAAATTCAAAGAGAATATAACAAGACAAAAATAACATATAAAAACACAAAACTCCCCCTTAGAGTATGCATCCCCCCTTAGGTTAGACTAGGGATGGCAATTTAACCCGAACCGTAGGAGTCCCGCCCCGCCCCGCCCCTAATGGGGCGGGTTTTAAAACCAGATTAATGAATTAGGAGCGGGTATGGGTTTAAGAAAAAAACCCGTTTATTAAATGGGGCGGGTTAGGAGTTAGCTGAAATAAAACCGCCCCGCCCCGCCCCGCCCCGTTTAACTTATGCTTATATAAATATCCTTTATATGTATGTTAATTATAATTAAATTATATATATATATATATATACACACACTCACACACTAAAAAAAAATCTTTATATGTATGTTAATTTTGTAAAAGATTTAAGTGAAAATATGAATTGACAATTGGGGGATTGTCTCACTTATTGGAATACGAGCCATTGTATACCTCTAAGACTATAATGTAATATTTTTAATTTTACTATTTTTAAAATTAACGCAACCCGTAGGAGCCCCGACCCGCCCCGTTTATTAAATGGGGCGGGTTAGGAGTTAATTTTCAAAAATCCTAACCCGCCCCGCCTCGCCCCGTTTATTAAATGGGGCGGGTTAGGATTTTTGAAAACCCGCCCCAAACCCGCCCCGTTGCCATCCCTAGGTTAGACTTATCCCCATTTGAATATTTCTCCGTTTTTTTGCTCAGGAATAGACAAAATTATGGTGCACAACATAAATAACTTATCCCCCTAAACATAACACTTGTGAATATAAAGGAACAAAATATATGAAGAAATGATGTAAAGTGAAAACAACAACGACAAACAAACTCGACATCATAATCACAAATAATCCATGACAATGAAACATATGATACCAATGTAAACAATGAAATGAATGATAGTAATATGATAATATATGATGCCAATAAAATACAAATTAAGCAAAAGGAAAACATGGATTAAATGCAACACAAAGACTCAAAATAAACATACCATATATATATATATATATATATATATATATATATATATATATAATAATAATAATAATAATAATAATAATAATAATAATAATAATAATAATAATAATAATAATAAAGCACAAGTATATATAGGTATAAATTAGCATAAAGAGACAAAACAATAAGTGTTTCACACTCGTATGGCATACATGTGTCTAAACCAAATGTGGTATGGAGTGAAAGGGTGTGAATTAGAAAAAAACTTATACATGCCCCAAACATTCAAGATAATCCAATGAGTTCTATTTGATCGCACTAACTTATTAAATTCGAATTTCGCCTAAAGTTACAAATAATATGAACTCATAATGAACAAACATACACAATGCATGCTAGCCTAGAAATCTTGATGATTATTAAACCAATAGCGTCAAACATTTAGTTTTGACTTGTTGTGCAAACCCATTGATTTTCAACTCAAGGAACCCTCAACATAAACATATTCAATTGTTTCTCTCATTTAGTTTTTGAAGATATCACACTTTTGATGATCAATTCTAAATTTGGTCTTGAAAATTTTTCTTTTACTTTGACTCTTTTTTCTTTTAGGCTCTAGCAAATGGTGTCCTTTCATGCAAAGGATATTTACTCCATTCGTAACCCTTTTCAATTAGACTCTCATATTTTCCAAACTAAAAGAATCTATCTGAAAATGGTTCTAACATGCAAAAATTCTCCAATTAAATATATATATATATATATATATATATATATATATGACAAGATTGATAGGATAACACCTCACTTATCTCATGCAATATAGGCATTTAAAATCCAAAAGGCATTGTACAAGTGTGTGCGAAGGCATGGACATTGTGAATCCATTAAGTAAATTAAAATCGACAAACTATATGCAAGCATGGTTAAGAAACAATCCAAATCATTATAAACCATACTCTAATGTCCTAGACACGTGGAAAACATGGAATGAATGGGATTCAAACACATCGATATGCCACATAAAACAAAAATATTTGAGTTTTTAAATATTTTTCAAAATGACTCAAAGGAAAATAAAATCTTTTTGTATTTTTTTAAAAATAGTCCCAATAAATGAAAAATCAAAATAAAAAATAGACAAACACCATACAACTAGTCAAAGCATATAACATGAAGCATAAAAAGTAGTGTCTGAAAAACAAGCAACCACAATCAACCATATTATATAGCATGTGAAGAATCGTGACAGCATGCGAGAATCAACAAGTATAACATTAAATGTCACCAAATCAAATTTCTTAACCCAAATAGATAGGAATTTAATGCCTTGGATTTTGAGAACCATGGTGACACAAGATTTAGACTTCCTAGGACGTCTTCTAAGATCAAAACAAAATTCCCTAAGATAACATTTCCTACCACAACGTGAGCATGTTTAAACACGAGGAAAACTATTCTTAGGTTAACCTTTTCTAACATCTTTTACAATAGTTAATACTCTTAAACACATGGTTTTGGCTTTAACAATGGAAGCATTTTGATTATCGAAGCCAATTCCAACCCAACTTCAGTCTCTTAATTCATCTTCTAACTTAATAATCCTAGACCTAAGAAAAAACATATACTCTTCAACCTTCAGGTACTCCTTCTTCATATTTTTAATACTTACTAGAAGGTTATCAAGCTCCCCCTCGATGGAAGCGAACTTATCCCTAAGAGTCTTCACATGCCCTCAAATCTTTAATCAATTTATTATTATCTTCTACGACACGTTCTTTCACCCTAGCCTCAAACTTCTTAGAATCCTTTATAAGAGAAAAAATTATAATTGCTCATTTTATTTTTATTTGGCTTATCCCGTTACAGTCCACTGCACTTTCTTGACCGTTATTAAGTCTTCGAAGAAACACTAGTGACATTTCTAGGATTGAAGATCGTTTGTCATAACTTTACCCAAGAAGAGTTACGAGGTAGTTTGGAAAAGCATTAAATATCCAGGGGTTGTTTTTAATAGAGTTTTCATTCAAAAGTTTTTAAAATGATTTTTACAGAATATTTGAAAAGCTCGCTAACTCATTAGAACGAGTTTGACATGTCATTCGAACGAGTTGCGTAAGGTTGTTAGAATGAGGTTCCTTCATTCGAATGAGATCTGGAACATCACTTTTTGGGTACGTTCTAAAATTTCGTTCGAAGTTTCGTTGGAAACCGTTCGAATGAGATTGGGTACATCGTTCAAATGAGGTAGTAGTTCCTTCAAACGAGTATGCGTGTTTTTTATTTCTTAATGGAATCTTTTCTAATCTTTAATCCCTATATCTTTTCAACAGCTTTCTCTATAAATAGAGATGCGGTATTAGACTTTTTAACAAGCATTTTTAGAGTTCCTTTTGTGATCAAACTCTACCAATTTTTCATCCGAACCCCTTGGATATGTAAAGATCAAATTTTCAAATCAAGAAGAACACATTAAAAGTTCTAAAACCATTGTAGAGATTTTTTCTACTACTGATTTATGGAGAAAAGGATCTACTACTGGAGAAGAAAGGAATTTGGAATCCTGAGGATGATTGGTGGATCCTGAGGAAATATCTTTTTATTGTGGGCGATGCTGGACTACATCATTTTTCGTTAAAGATTTGAAGACATCTTTGTGTTATACTTAGTGAATCTCTAAATAGTCTGTAAGTCGTCTTGTGTTTATTAATTTTGATACAATGTTGAATTAATGGTTTTTCATGAAAGGGGTTTTTCATCTATTTATTTTTCTTTCTATTTGGTTTGAAATTTGGCTTCAATTAATATTGCATGTCAACTTTAAATTAAATCAAGATAAAATTTGGTAAAAAGTGAATTTGTTTGATTGGCCTAATATACAAGTAATTTCATATATCCCTTACACGTGCATTCTCAAATTAGTATCGAAGCTGGTCGCACTATTTGACTACGGATTTTTATGAATATTTTTTCAAATTGGTATCAGAGCTAGTTGGAGTAAATTATTGTGTGATATTTGATTTTGGAATCATATGGATAATTTGTACAATGGGATACCTATTTGTAATGGATCAAATTATGCTTATTGGAAAGCTAGAATGAGGTCTTCTTTAAAATTAATTAATAAGAGGGTTTGACTTGTGTGTGAAAGAAGGTGGACACTTCCCACAGTAACTAACGACAATATCTTAAGTCTTAAACCTATCTGCCTAGACAGAAGATTATTTTAAGAAGAGTAATTTTAACTCTCGTGACTTAAATGCAAAATATGGAGCCGTCACCCCGAATGAGTTCTACCGATGATGACGTGCACCACATCTAAAGGTGCTGGGATAATCTCTAACTCACTCACGAAGGTACTAGTACTATGAAAGCTTTTAAGCTACAAAATCACACCACATAATTTGAAACTATCACTATGAAAGAATTTGAGGCTTTGATGAATTTTATGCTAGATTATCTGATATGGTCAATTATAATTTTAATTTGAGTGAGAGAATTACTGAGATACGGGTTGTGAAAAAGATTTTGAGATTCCTATTGTCCTGTTTTATCCCGAAAGTCATGGTCCTTAATTCTTTGGTAATGTTAGATACGCTTAAGTTAGAATAACTCGTAAGAGATCTTATTACTTATGAAATGGATATGTTCCCCAAAACTAAAAAGAAAAAGAAAATAGGAATTGCATTGAAATCCCAGTACAAAAAGAAAATGGAAAAGGTTTTTAACACTGACTCCGAGTTTGATCATCTTTCCTTATTTGTAAAACAAATTAAAAAAATCACAAAAATAACAAAGAAAATTCTTCCAAGGAAAACAAAAGTTTTAAGAAAAATAAAAAATGGTAATGATGGAAAGAATTCTTATGAGGAGGACATGAGATTTTTTTAATGTGATGGTAAAGGACATAAAGCCCGTGAGTGTCCCACTAGACTAAAGAGATAGGGCAAAGACAAAGTTGTATACAAAGCCACTCTTAGTAATAGTGATGTCGATTTGCAGAATTCTAGGGATGAATAACCACATGAACCATGTCTTGCCTTCATGGACAATCAAGTTAGTACTTCAAGTTTGTCCCACGCTAGTGAGGACATTTTTAAATGTGATATTCTTAACAACTTGTCAAACCATTTTGGAGAGAGTCAGAGTGATGATAAGAATTTGAGTGAGGGAGAAGGTGGACTTCAACGTACTTATGACGAAATTTATAAAGAGTCTTTGAGAACTAAAATGCAAAATTGGAGTTGACTCTTAGCGTGTTTGATTTAGATAAAGAGGTCAAAGTTTTGAGAGAGTATGAGGCGTCGGTGAGTCAACTAAAGAAGTTAATAATTTTGTTGTGTGAGCAATTGATTGTGTTTGGTAAGGATAAGATCAATTTGACCAACACCATGGCTAGTTTTACGATAGATTTTCAAGCTTCATTGGAGACTCGTGAGAAACTTGAAGTTCGTGTATCCAAACTCGAGAAAGATCTCGAATGTGCCCGAGAAGTTAAGGTCACTTTAGAGGAAACATCTAAGAAGGTTGGAAATATGTTCCTTGGCCCGTGTTAGGTTTTTAATGAGAGTTAAGTAATATATTACGACAGTTCATCCACTTTCCATGCCACACCCAAACTGGTTCCCAAGTTTGTTATAAATCCTTATAGGCCTTGACCTAACCCACTAAGGAGACCTAAACCACCAAAAAGAGCGTGTCCTAGATGTTTTGAACAAGGTAGACCCAAGCCTGTTTATTTTTGTTCCCATTACAAACAAAAAGGTCACCTTAGGGACTTTTGTTTTAATCTAGGGAGAGTTTCACACACGAATGTTCCCTGATATGCTTCCACACTAATTTACACATGTGTTCCTGCATGCACTCCCACACACGGTTCTACTCATACTCCCACACACGATTGTAGAGATTTTGAGAGTTTTCGAGAACAAGTAAAATTTTTGGTCAAAACATCGCAAAGTTTAATGGAGGAGTTTCAAATGATGTCTATTCCTGTTGAGAACACCTTACGAACCAATGATTGAGTTTGGGTACTTTATCTAGTATAGGGTGATTATCATGTTCATATCATTCGTCCATATTCAAGATTGTATTTCTACCATATTTATATATGTTTTTATTTTTGAATAAACTTGAAAAATCCCCCAAAAAATCGGTTTATAAGAAAAAGTTCAAAAAATTCCAATTTTTTTTTTTTATAAATTGTTGAAAAAGACATAAGGATCTTTTTATTTTTATTTTTCACCATATATGGATATTCATTTAAGATGGTCAAATCAATCCTATATTCCATCTATTCATGTGACTTTTTCATGGTGATTTGATACATGCCTTTGTTCCTTTTGTGTGCTTAATAATGCGTGGCTAGCATTTCTTTGTTCATTCATGATTACTTTCTTCATGCTTGACTTTTATCACCTTTATTTCACACATGCACAAATTTTATGAACATTGTACTTGCTTATCACTTGTCGAATACGGTGTTCTCGTCTCAATAGTGTGTAATAATGAAACAAATGCACTAAAGATAAGTTATGCTCGTAAGAACCATTGTTCAAATTTCATTTTCGTGAAAATTTGTTTATGTTAAGAAATGGAAAGGGGCTACGAAAGAGCATTTTTCTTTTTTCGTTAAAAGATACCATTTTCAAAAAGAGCCTAACATATCAACGACACACAAAATAGAAATGGCAAGGCCGTTTTCATACATTGATGCTTCGCTACACTTGAGCATTATGATATCTTCAAAAAAATCATAGTGGATTCTTAAATATGTGAGATTTTGAGGGTGTTATAAAGTAGAAGTTCAATGGGTTTGCACAACGGACTCTCTTGAAAAACATTAAATAGTTTGGCATTGTTATTTTGAGAAGCATTTAAATTCATGGCATGTTGCATAAGTTGATTCAATTTCATTTATGTTCAATTTTTGTACACCTAAGGTTGAAATAGAGTTCTTTATTTAGAAGTATCACATTGACTTTGTGAAATTTTGCTACATATGTTGATGTTGATTTTCCCATGGAACTTGTTCACACAATTTCATTCCTCTTTCATGATTCGAATATATTAGTGTTATTCCATGCCGTGATGTGTTTGTACCTATATGTATTTTTTACTATTTATACTTAAAAATTGAAAATTTTAAAAATAGTTGGCTTTTTCTTTGAAATTTCATCGCATGTGCATAATTAATTATCATTGTGGTGTTATTTCAATTGAATTTGCGTGATGATAATATTTCAGGATTAGTTTCTAACCCTTTGTTTATTACAAACAAAAAGAGGAAGAACAAATTGAGTGGGAGTTTATTTTTATTTAAACTCATATGCATCACGGTATTTCTTTTATCTTTTATGTGTAGGTCATTTCATATTGATGATGATTTCATGGACCACACAATATGAAGACTTTTTAGTTAAATATTCATACATTTATGCGTTTTCATTTTGTGATTTGGGAGGGCATTAGCTGTATTAGTCTTAGGGGTTAATTTTGGCTTCAGTTTTTGTTTTGTACCGAAATAGTCAAAGGGGGATATTTATAAGAGTAAATTTTATAATAATTATCTTTATTTTTATTTGTCTTATCTCATTACACCCCAATGCAGTTCCATTACCAAGAGAATAAACGTTGGTGACATTTGAAAGATTAAAGACTCTTCATTTTAACTTTACCCCAGAAGAGTTATGAGGTGGTTTGGTAAATATTTAATTATCCAGAGATTGTTTTTAAAATATTTTTTACAAAATTTTTAAAAAACTTGTTGACTTGTTAGAACAAGATTGACATGCCATTCGAACGAGTTGCACCGGGTTATTAGAACGAGGTTCCTTCATTCAAACGAGATCTGGAACGTCGCCTTTTGGGTACGCTCTGGAATATCGTTTGAAGTCTTGTTGAAAACTGTTTGAATGAGATTTATTACTTCATTTGAACGAGATGGTCATTCGTTCGAACGAGTACGAGTGTTTTTATTTATTTTTAATGAAATCTTTAGGCCCTATCTCTTTGCAATAACTTTCCCTATAAATAGATATGTGGGATTAGACTTTTTAACAAGCCTTTTTAGAGTACTTTTGTGATCAAACTCTACCAATTTTTCATCCAAACCCCTTGGATCGTTGAAGATCACTTTTCTAAATGAAGAAGAACACATTCATAGTTCTAAAACCTTTGTGGAGACGAGGCTGTACTACTGAAGAAAAAAAGGAATTAAGGTTCCTAAGGATGATCGGTGGATACTGAGGTAAGATTTGCTTGCTGTGGGCGCTGCTAGACTACATTATTTTTGTTGAAGATTTTAAGACATCTCCGCATTATATTTAGTGGATCTCTAAGTAGTTTTTAAGTCGTCTTGTGTCTGTCAAATCTGATACAATGATTAATTGAAGATTTTGCCTGAAAGGGATTTTTCCTTTATTTCTTATTCTTGTTGTTTGGTTTGGAATTTAGCTTCAATTAATATTTCATGTTCATTTTAAATTAAATCAAGATAAAATTTAGTAAAAAGTAAATTTGTATGTTTGGTCTAATATACAAGTGATTCAGTATATCCCTTGCACTTGCATTCTCATCTTATAACTCACTCTCTAAAACACGGAGCCTAGATTCACTCTCTTTCATGGACACTTCTAAATTATGAAAATCACGCTGCAAGTCCTTGATCTTTTTATGAATAATCTTACTTTGACTTTGAATATTTCAAAAAAATTCAATTTCAATTTTTAAGAATAAATTTTTATTCAAAAAATTTAACACTTTTTGAAAACTTCAAATTCAACTTACTTAACCTATCAACGAGGTTATAAAACTCATTAAACTCCTCTCAAATATCAAAATCATCCTTATCATTCAAGAATTTGGTTCACTTGGAACTATGATGATCCATCGATAGAAACAAACAAACAACGAGAGTGATAAACAAATAACCCTAAAATAGAATTAAACATGAATCTACATGATAACTCTGTGCACCTTCTCTGATACCAATTTAAAAATCAATAGTGCTCTTAAGGGTTATAGTGATTATAAAACATCACCAATTTTAATTTTCCAAATTAATTAAACAAATTTAAATCTATGCACCAATTAGATCAAACATGTGTAAACTATTAACCAATTTTATCTTGCCCTAAACCATGCGTCTAAGTGATTTAACCAAGAATAAAATTAATTAAAAAACCACAACAAATCGATGTACAAGAAAAACCCCAAATGGAAAAAATCTCGGACGACCGAGCCATGCAAATTCATTATGATATAGAAATTGACATATGTCTTACTCAAACGACTCGACTCCTTTAAGACTTGGTGCGCTCTTCACTCCTTCAACCTTCTTCACAGCCACACCATCAAAATCCATCCATGATACGACATGATGTGTGCTCCTCACTTGTCTCGTTGTCTATCTATTAGGTAATAAAACATCACATAACAAATACGAATTCCACCATATCAAACTGCAACACATACAAAATCCACTGCACGAAACGTACTCAATGAATACTAATAAAACTTTATTTGTCCAACACGAGATCTCGAGCAAGAATATTAATATGAAACTTGGATCTCGAACTAATGGTATAAATTAGGGGTATGGAGGCTTTATATTTCTATTGGAAAACTGATTTCGAAAGCATTAAAAGAATAGTTATGCCAAAAACCAATTATATATAGATATTTGCAATTTAAGTCGGCACACAAGAGGCAAATTTGTTCTAACAAAAACACAAGGTCTTCGAATGAGGTATGCTAGCTCATTTAAACAAACTAAAATTCATTCAAACGAGATATCCAAACTCGTTTGAATGATTTTCTATTGATCTTCGTGCAAAAATAATATGTAAAACAAAAAAAAACGTTTGAAGGTTTTTTGAAGGTCGTTTGAATGAACTACCACAAGTCATTTGAATGAAGACAAAACTCGTTCGAACTGAAGTGCTTAACTCTTTTGAATAGACCTATAAAATTCATTCTGACAAAGTTAAACCCCTCAAAAAATTCCTTTTTTTTTAAATGTCTCAATTAAAGCCTAAACACCCAAAATAAATCCAATAATTAGATATAATATGCATTCATACCTTAGAGATATCCCATGGATGTTGAAGATGAAACTCGACAGGAAATTCAGAATGACATGATTATCGCTTTACTTTGTCACTACGGTATTCAACAATAATAATAGGTTTTCAAGTACAAACTAACCCAAATCCTAACCTACAACTTAAAAAATGTTTTGCCCAAACAGAAAAAGGTAATATACATACAAATTGACTCGATTGGAAATTATCCCTTACATTGACCACTAAGAGAAAATTTATTTATCACCCCATGGGGGACCTTATATTACACCATTATACCTTTCTTTCTAAAAAATTATGGGACTACCTATCAAAGAGAAACCACAATAATCCTGCATAATCTTATCCATAAAGAAGTTAATGTCTATTTTGACTATATGATCATCAAGTCCAAAACTCGAGAAGCTAATATCCTACCTTAAGGAAGTTCTATGAATGACTACGATAATATCATATGCTCCTCAATCCTCAAAAGGTTATTTTTTATGTTACAAAAGGAAAACTCCTAGGCTTTATGGTCAATCAGAGGGGAATCAAAGCATACCCTTCCAAGCTTAATGAGATCCTCAAAATGCTATCGCTTAGTACTGAGAAAGAAGTATGGGGTTCTTGTAAATTTCTAATACATATGAAGATTCATCAGTCAACTCACTCCTAGTTGCGAAGTCTATCGAAAGGATTTAACCAAAATTTGGAATGAGGCATTCCAAGAAGACTTTGATAAAATAAGTAATACCTTACCTGACCATCGGTACTCTGTGAAACCCCGCCTAATAAAATACAGGGTGACCAATCCAATACCAAATTAAAACAGGAGTCTCATATAGTTCATTCTCAGCATCACTGTCAAAAATCAATTTAATTACTAATAACCTATTAGGCTGGCGTCAAAATTTTATTTAACAACCTTTTTAACTAAACCATTCAAATAAATCAATCACAACAGTTTAGATATACGAAAAATGAAATGAAATAAATAACCGAACACTTGGTTTAACATAATACAACCAAATCGAAAGCCACACTAAAAGGCGGTAAAATAATAAATGAATATAGTTGGGCTATCGGCCCAAATGTTTTTACAATACATCCTATCTATATCTCAAGGATAGAAGCGTATAAAATAAACCTGTATGCATACACAACTACTGCAACAACGTCTGACTCGAAGGAATCATCATCAAGGCATCCGTGTGTCTGGACACCTATATATATATATATATATATATATATATATAGCAAGAGAGGAGAAAAATAGAGAAACGGGTCAGAGCCCGAGTTTTGAAAATATTTTGCAAGTGCATAAATGCTATATTGTTAAAATATGATTTATCTCATATTTAAATTGGTATCGCACTCCCATGAGATACACCTCACCCCTCTTCTAATAGTGCACACCTATCGCATACATTTCAAACAATCTAGTTAAGCCACCCGACCTAACTAATCTATTTCACCCATATTCTAATAATCCTCACAGTTCCAGAGTACAAAGGGCTAAACTTCTCCCCATTCCCAACATTGCTCTACATTCGTGCGTGGGGTGCCTCGCGAAGCAAAATCCAAACAAGGAACCCCCCCCCCCCCCCCCGATACACTACTACTTGACAATGTTGATCATCGAGATTCATTAGGCCCTCAGCACATAATGTGTATATACATATGTAGCTCGCATAAATATATATAGATAGTTCTTATTAGAACCTATAATTCATTTTCATATAAATCCGGATATGAATCTATCGGAAATGGAATCACTCTTATTGAATCTTTTCACTTTACACAAGTTTACTTTATATAATTATTCATCTTCAAATACAAACAATATACTATAGATAACAAGTATAATTATACTTATAATAATCGTAAGTATAATAACCATCCCTTCGAGCTATAACTTAAGGATGCAGTCTCATAGTGCCTATACGAATTCAGGTTTACTCACTCAACCACGGTACCAAGCCAAACTCACTCATGGTCATGGTCAAAATACACAACGGTGGAGGAGGTCATGTTCCCTCTGCAAGTGGAGTACACACATCACACTCAAACACAGGACAATATGACCTGGGGATATATTCTCCTTGCTCCTCAATCATCTATAAAACACTAATTAAAAAGTCCCTTAAGTTTTAAACCCAAAGGGAAAAGGAATAGAAAAATCCAATTCTTGGGCAGAAAACAGAGTGCCGATCGACCGGCCCCTACCCCCAGTCGATCGTGAGTTGGGATCTTTCCTTGCTACGCAATCAGTATCCCTTTTTCCCCCTAACCCGGTCAACCAGACATAGGGGCACGGTTGATTGATCATACCAGATTGGTCGGCCAACTCTCCATTTCTTATACAACCTAAACCTCCAAAACAACAATTGCCATCCCAATCCCCATTCTTATGGGTTCTAATCTCAACCAACAACACTATAAATATCTAGTCTGTATTTCCAACTACCACATCAATTATTTGGGGATTAAACCAATTTTCTTAGATTTAAACCCAAAAATCTTTTAAGCCCTATTTTTACCATTTCCCCCATATCTAATCATTTCTACCCTCCATTATCATGGATCTAACCCTAGAAATCATTAAGAGTTTACACTACATCAATATGTAAAATCATACTCAAATTCTCGAAGTTTATTTTAAGGGTTCTAACCCAAAATTATATAATTAACCAACTATGATATGAGACACACACACTCAATTAAATAAAGCAAGTAAACACTTGCTACAGGATAAAATCCGACGACCTCGAGTCGAATCCCACAGAGTTTGGACAGAATCTCCTTTCTCTTCTCCATCTCTTCCTTTCTTTTTTTATCCTCTTTCATTTCTTTCTCTTTCTCTCTCTTTTGCCTTATAAAGAGATAAATAAGGGTTTATCCCTTATAAACCCAAAAATGACTCGTTTACACAATTTCGAGTCCCTACTAGTCCAAAAATCTTCGGAACCTAAACATTACTCCCGGATACTCTATTTTGACTATCTCGGCCATTTCGAAACCAACCGCACACTCTAAATCTCCATACGATCTACTTAACTTTAATTCACTAATTAAACCTAACACATCACAATAGGCGTTTTCCAATTAAAATATTATCCTTTGTCTCTTTTCCCAACTATGACATGTAATTAAAATACTCCGACTCATTTGCTTAATCCCAAAAGTTAATGTAACACACGTCGATAAACATCTAATACTTGTAAACTCCAAAAATTATTATTCATGATAATTCCTCAAATTTCCAAATTACACTCAATTATGTTATTTAAATATCCATAAAAGTGCGGGGTAATACATGCTCATGCCATCGCAACCTGGTTTACTCCTCTTTCTATACCTAACTGTCATCAACACCTTAGTTGGGGATGTTCTAGCCAATACATTTAGGAGTCATGCAAAGAGAGTGAAATATGTTATGTCAGTCAAAAGATGGCATGTTATGACATAAATTACACAAAGTTGGAAAAAGAGTGTGTCGCCTTGGGTTTGGTCACTCAGAAACTCCGACACTTCATGATTGCGTTCCTTATCAAGCTAGTGTCCTGAATGGATCTCGTGAAGTATCTGGTAAAAAAAACCTTCCTTGTCAAGCCTCATGGCTATATGACTGCTCTTGTTATTCTAGTTCGACATCACCCATGTCACGAAAAATCCAACAAAGGAAGATCCATCTCTGTTTACCAAGATAATCATACCATAAAATAAGTTGACTTATGAATTTCTGAATTCCCAGATGAAGAAATTATATGTTCTATGCATGAAGAGCTCCGATGGAAAATTTTATTTGATGGAGCCACCAATAAAAAAGGATATAGCATTGGGATAATCCTAATCGCGCTTGATGACTCCCATGCCCTCATCTCCATTAAAATATACCTCCCTTGTACCAATAATATGAAAAAATATAAGGCATGCACCGTGGGCTTTAAGATCACTCTCTAGAAAGGAATTAAATATCTTAATATTTATAGAGACTCGACCCATCATAGGATATGTCCTTCGAAAATAGAGAGTTAAAGATGAGAAGACACCGCCCTTCCACATTAATATTGAAATGTTTATATCCTAATTCAAAGATGTCACTTTTCATTACCTCTGTCTTTTAAAGAATAGCTTTGCTGATGCATTGGCAACTTTGGCCTCCATGGTTGACATGCCCAAGGGAATACAAATTACCCCTTTGCTAGTTTAGAAACAATCCAAACCAACTCACTGATACCATATTGAACTTTCCATCGAAGAAGATTAAGATAAGGTCAGCTTACGGTATTACGATATCTTTTATATCCTCAAACATGGCAGATATCATCAAGGGGATGATAAGAAATTTCATATGAACCTCCAAGAACTTGACCTATCCCCGACCCTTCTCAACTTGACCTATCCCCCACCCTTATCAACTTGGGGAATCGATATTATTGGGAAAGTAACTCCCAAAGAATCCAATGGGCATGAACCCATCTTTGTCTCCATTGACTATTTCATTAAATGTGATGAAGATCAGTCATACACATTGTTGAATGCAAAGAATGTAGCAAAATTCATTCGAAAGAATATCATTTATCACTATAGGATCCCTCATGAGCTCGTGCCCGATAATGTTCTCTATTTTGAAGTTGATGTCATGGAAGTGGTTGAAGTGTATAGAATTCAGAGACTCAAACCTTCACCTTTTCGACCACAAACTAGTGGGCCTATTGAATATGTTAATAAGAGCTTCAAATCCATAATCAATAAGATGACAGAGAGTTGCAAAGACTGGGTTAATAGGATCCCTTATGGCCTTTGGGACTTCTGCACGTCCATCAGAATACATTGGGTGTAATACCCTATCCCTAAAATTGAATTAAAATATATATGGATTATAAATGAAGAGGAGTTAATTATAATTATAGAAGAATTATGGGTAAAAATTAGAGAAAAATAAAAGAAGAATAAAAATAGGTCGTTCAAACGACAAGGGAATGTCATTTGAATGACAAGGTGAGGTCGTGATAAGGGTCATGAGAAGCAGGTTATCAAACGACATGCTATTGGCATACAGTAGCAGGTCGCGCGAAGCGTGATCAATAGTTTGGACGATATATGAAGTCATTCGAATGACGTAGATCAAATTTTGAATCCCAATTGCCCTTGTGTGCTGTCACAATATCAGCCATTAGATCTTTTGAGTTGTCGATCCCAGATCAACCCAGAAGGGGTAAAATGGGATTTTTTGCCTTTGGAAGAGCTTTATAAGGGTGTGTTTGGTGTATTTGGGTTAATTTGAGTTGAGAGAAATGGAAGAAGGGGAGAGAGTGAGAGAGAGAGGTGGGTGGTCTTCCACCTCCACCCATTACCAAACCACCACTCCATAACCATTTCATATGATATTCTACCATGTTCAAGCCCACAATACCCATTTCCACCATTGATAAAGAAGAGGTACGAATTTTGGAGGAGTAATTGGGGGATTTTTTGGATAAGATGAAGTTGGGTTTTCATGGAGTTAAAGGGGTTTTTGCTTGGAAGCTTGATGGATCATTCTTTTAGAGTGGGGCAACCTCCTTGAGGCCACATTAGGAGGTGGGAGGTTGCCATCTTCTTAGACCTTTCATGCCTATCATTTTTGGAGCTCCATTTAAGGTGGGAAAAAACTTACTCGCAGTGCTAAGGTTATATTTAGTACATTATAGTCTAGTAGTTAGATTACATGAGTAGAGTTCATTTGATTAAATGATAAAATTGATGTGTAGAAAATAATAAACATTTTTATCCTATAAAAATGTTAAAAAAATGTCATTTTGTTGCAAACAAAGAGTGGATAGTTATTTCAAGGTTTTGAAATGTTAAAAGTGGGTGTTTCATTAAATGGTGTATTTTCAAGAAAGATTGAGGTTAAACATTTTATGAAATAAAATGTTTGTAAATGATGTGTTATTGTTAGAATATTTGGTGAAATAATAATATTTCAAAGTTCTTACAAAAAATGAAGGTTTTATGGAAAATAGACATTTGTTGAGGTTGAAGAAATAAAAACGTCTTTTGTGCCTTAAAAATGTATTTTGCAAGTATATTCCCAACATGAAATGTATGTTTAAAAAACATAGTAGGATTTTTGGTCTTAAAATCCATCCTCTCTTGCATTTAAACTTGTAGTATTTTGGCATTAAATGTGTAAATGAGTTTAGAGAAGATTTTTGTTGGGTTTAAATAATAAATAAGAAAAGTAATCAATTTAGTCTTCAAAGTGTATGAAATTGGGACTAAATGATATGATGAACATGAGATTATAAGATTACATGTGTTGATAAAAGGAAATGGTATTTTCTTATAAAAGTAGTCTTTGTATGTAATTAAATTTCTTGAATAAAAAAGTAAACAAATGTGTGGTTTGTGAAAATATTGATAAAAGTATTCACTAAGTATAAATGGGTAAACATAGAAAAGTTAGTGTGTGTAACTTAGTAATGTTGTAAAGCATTAACACTTATGAAATTAAAAAGGGATTAAAGGGATAAATGTGTTTTCAAATAAGAAAAATATTACTCCAAGATTAAAAAGGGTGTTAATGTGTTCAAACACTTAAAAGGTTAGTGTGGATGACTTAATAGTGTTTTAAAATATTAACACTTGTGAAAATAGAGTAAAAAGTGGTTTCGAAACATATGGGTAAAATAGAAATTTTACTTAAAGTGGAAAATTTTTATGAAATAAAAAATGTTGGAATGGTGTTACACAATATGGTCCTAAATAAATATAATTTTTGGAATAAAATCAAGGCTAAAGTGTAAAGGACATGAAATAGTTAAATTTTAAAGTGTAACACAAGTGAGCGGTAAAGTCCCTAGTTTTTGGCTTCGGTCGGGTACAAGGTAAAAGTAGAATAATGTGGACATTTGTAAAATGTTAAAACACATTAAAAAGGAACTCGAATGACACTGAGAAAGTAAGAAGGGCTCGAAGCCCTAGGGTGAAAAGCTCAAAACCACTGACCAGAGCATATGGTGCCCATAACCGACGGTGTAGAGCCCGTTAAAGTATGCGGTTTTAGAATATTTCGAGAAAAGATAAAAGGAATAAGGAACATGTTAAGAAATGGGTTGTGTGGTAAAATGTTTTAATACAACCTAACTTGAGTGAATAAAGAAATGTTTCGATAAAGGTTAAAATGGACAAGTAAATGTATAATTGATAAATGTTCATAAAGTAAGGAAAATGGGGTAATGTGAGTAGTAAATGGGTGATTAAGCAGCCTAAGTGGTTAAACCCAAAATTAACATAAGAATGTGTTGAAAAAGGTTCTTAAATATTAAATAAGTATTTTTAGACTGTGTTTGCGTGTGTTGAAAGGGTAAATTTTAACGAAAATACTAAAGTATATCGAAATAAATAAAAAGGGTGATTCCCGTAAATGAATGTGTTCTGATAAATCAAAAGTAATGGTTTCAAGTGTTGAATCAGATGAGTTAAAAAGTGAGAAAATGCTAAGGGTGAATAAAGGAAGTATCTTTAAGATTAAGGTAAATTAATCTGGATAAGTAAGGTTTTCGAGATTAATACTTTTCATGCATTTTGTATATGTATACGTATGCATGTATATATATACTATGTAACTGCATGTTCACATAGGCATAATGTGTCGAGTCCCCTTCCTGTTGTTCGATTCTATGTTTCATTTGTATAATTTTCACTGGGCATAAGATCACATCCTCATTTTGTTACGGCAGGTTAGGAGCAGTTTCGTATATTGAGGGCATTATACATGTAAGTATTTTATTTATTTTTACGTTAGTAGCTCTGCATACTTGGACTTTGGGATGCTCTCCATGGGTCCCACAAATAGTTTATCTTGAAAATGGAATCACATGCTAAATAAGTGAAACGTTAATTAAATAAAACTGTACTAACAACATTATGTAGATTATTTCATTACACTTCACACCTAATGCTCGGGTCGGATCGGGTTGACTACAGGTAACCCATAAATCCGGGTCGAGATGTTATAAATGGTATCAGAGCTCTAGGTTTAAGGTTCCTTTTGGGAGTGATGTGATGAGGTCGATATTGAATTTTTTGACGTAGGTGTTGGGTAGGGCCGATCATGCTAGCTTGATGAAGGTTTAGTTCATGTCCTTGATGGTAAAGTCAAAGAGGTTAGCACGATAAGTAAGTTAGTGCTAAGTGACACATGATTAAGTTGATAGTTATTAATATCTTCCTCGCTTCTGATTAAAATTGTAGTAATTTATGGGCCTCCATGTTAGCCTATAGTGGTGACACCGTGGTTGTTAGTGTGAGGTGCTTGGGTTAAATTCATGGTGACATAAAGTCATTTGAGTTATCGGTAGAATGAAATAACGCCCATTACGCAAGTGGCACAAGTCACATATAGTCAATGGTATAGATTAATGGTTGGATGTCTTGACTTGACACTAGTGATTGGTGATTGAAAAGTATATAGCCCTTAGGTGCAGTGCTTTACGGGTAAATAACGTCAGTAACGTGATTAGACGAATTTGATTCTCGAGTGATATCGTAGTTGATGGTAATTTGGTGAACACATAAAGTCGTGTAGAATAATAGTGGCAACGCCGTAATCTTTTGTGTGAGATGCATTGTGTGATAACCTTGATGGTGAGAGTAACCTCGGTAGTGATGACAATAACAAAATGTACTTGACGACCTAGCTATAAGGGTTGTATGTTTCACTTATGGGGGGTTAGATAACTAAATATCATTCCTAAGTACTGATTTTGTGGTGAGAACGTATTAGTTTCTTTGGTTGAGGATTTGGGTTTATAATGTGGTTTTTAGGAATAGGATTCCGCTTGGTGGCTGCGGTATAGACCATGGTATTTATAGGAAATACCCGATGTCCCATATCCCATTAAGATCTATATAGTCATGATGAAGGTAGGTTATCACAAGATATGATATTTACATGGTGAGGAAATTTAGTGGCCATAGTTGAACACTCATTGAGGATTGGATGAGGCGGAGCTTGAGGTTTATAGGCGGCAGACAACGTTCTGTATCCTGCCATAACCAATATTATCGTTGGTTATGGTCTGTACATGACTTATATTCACGACCGCTTGGAAGGAAGATAATGTGATTATCTAGATGTATAGACTCGTCTTAGCCACCGAGGTAATGGATAGGTACGAGGTGATCCTGGTACGAGAGTAGTTCATAGGCACGTTGAGGTGCCTATAGGATAAATTGTGTGTGGAATCATTGAGGATAAATATCGAATGTTATGATGACTTGAGGAGTTTGATGATGAAAGTGCACTAAAGATAGAAGCTCGTAGACTAGTGTCTTTGCGAGCACCAAGTAATATCGATGTGGGTATCAAAAGGTTCGTAGAGTGCACTTATGATGATAATGGTGTAGACGATGAAATCTCATTGGGATTAGGGACTTATACAGGAGATGTGCTTGGTGTTCTTAGGAGACCGATTAAGTTCGGGAAGAAAAGCAAGCAGCATTCTAAGTAGCGATAGTGTTGAGGGTCATGTGGTGATCCCAGATAGCTGGTTGTGTAGTTTACGTGACGGATATGGCTTTCTAATTGGCACAAATGGGTGGTATAATCCCTAAGGTGGGGTTATAGTTTTTGTCATCACATGAGTAATTCTCAGATGTTATGGAATGACAAGTATGGGTGTGGTGATACCCGAATTTAGGATGTATAAGGAGATGTATTCGAGACTTAGAGTGACGACACCATGTGGAGATTTCAAAATGGCAACCAAGGTGGGGTATTATCGAAACATGATTATTATGTCAATGTGTCGACAATAGATGTTAAGGCAGCCTTATCAATATAAGGACTAGTCTTGGACACGTCTTGTCAAGCTAGGAAGGGTTAGAAGATGTAGCCCAGTGTGATATTAACTACCCTCGGAATGTCAATGGCGACGGGTGTAGACTCACAATACCTAAAACTACACCAAACAAAGAAATGACTTTCACAGAAAGTTAAATCAAGCCAACCTAACTAGACAAAACACCTTAAACCAATATTTTATACCTAGATAGCTTCACCAAAAACCTTCCTCCACTGCCAGAGGGTCTCACTTAATTATCACCACTACTGTAACCAACATCACAATCCAAAGGTCCCTAATAATCCCCATTCTGAGTACGTACCCGCATACAATTAAGGCGATGGTGTAAGAGAAGGATTTTGTAATTGATCATTGCTTAGGTATTTTGGCATATCCCATTACAAACTGAACACTACATGTGCATCTTCTTCCATGATCATTTGAATACATGTTAGTGATCGAATATTATTTTGAGTTTCAATCCGTTGGAATCGTCATGAACACTTTATGGAGGTATACAAACGTGTAATTTTTATTTCTCAAGCAAATATACGTTGGGATGTTTATTTTTTGCATCGAGGCTATTTTATAAAAAAGAAGTTTTGAAAATATTTTTTATCTTAATCTCGTTAGAATGGGATGTAGACTTGTTAGAACAAACTCCCTAGTTCATTCGAACAAAGTCGAGTATCATTAGAACGAAGTGCAAATTTCATCTGATTAAACTTCTAACGAGCATTTAACAAGATGATCTTTGTTCAAAAGAACAACTTTCGTTGGAAGTGCGTGAGAAGCTTGATCTAACGAAATAGGATTGGCGTTCGAACGAGATTGGACCTCGTTAGAACGAACCTATGGTTTTCATTCAAATGAAGTCCCATTTTTGTTCAAACGAGATCAACGACTTGAAATTCATGCTTTTATATAAAAACCTTGTATGAACAGTTTTTCTCAAGACTTTTGGTGAAAATGAAATCCATATATCTATTCTAAAAGTATTCATCTTTTTTTTTTCTTTGAAATAAGATTTTCTTTTCCAAATCAATCATCCCATAGAATGATTTGTTGAGTTTCAAACCTTAGTTTTCAAATACTACATCAAACCTTTGTAGAGTTTATTATAATGGTGATTGTGGATTTATGATTCTACGCCTGAAGTAAAAAGGATTCTATAATCCTGAGGTTGATCGGTGGATGACGAGGGAAGAGCTGCATCATGTGGATGTTGCTGGACTGTGACATATCTGTTGAAGATTTGAAAACCTGTGCATAACACTTAGTGGAGATCTAAGTAGTCTGTAAGTCATTGAGTTTATCAAACTCTTTAACAATGCTGAAATCTAGGTTTTTCCCGAAAGGAATTTTTCCTCATATTTTTCTTCAATGTGTTTGGTTTGATTTTGTGATTGGATCTAATTTAATTTGGACTCAATTTCATGCACATATTTAATTTAATCAAGATAAAATTTGGTTAAAAATTGGATCATTGTGTGTGCAACCCAAGATGCAAGTGATTCCATATAACCCTACATTTTTCAATTAGTATCAGAGCCGATTACACTAATTTATGGTGTGATCTTTAAATTTTAAGATTATATGGATAATTTGTAAAATAGCCTACCAATTTTTTATGGGTCGTATTATTCTTTTTTTAAAGCTCGAGTGAGGTCAACTTTGAACGCGATTGACGAGCGTGTCTGGCTTATCTGTGAAAGAGGGTGGACACCACCCACTGTGACTAATGGCAATATCATAAGTCCTAAACCTATCAATACTTGGATGGAGGATGAACTAAAATGGAGTCCCATGCAGTTTAAGTGAAATTTTTGGAGCCATCACCCCTGACAAGTTACGTTGCATCATGATGTGTACCATATCTAAGGAAGTATGTGATATCCTCCAATTCTCTCACGAGGGTACCAACGTTGTGAAAGCTTCTAGCTTCAAAATCTCACCACACAGTTTGAGACCATTATTATGCTAAAGACTGAGTCATTTGATAAATTTTATGTATGATTGTTTGATATCGTTAACTTTAGTATCAATTCAGGTAATAGAATTCCTGAGACGCATGTTGTGAAAAATATTTTGAGATCCCTTCTATCCTAATTTATTCATAAGGTCGTTGCACTTAATTCGTTGGGAATTTTAGATACACTTAGGTTAGAAGAACTCACAGGCAACCTTCAAACTTACGAAATTAATATGTTTCCCAAAATTGTTATGCCAAAGGAAAATGGAGTTTCTTTAAAAGTTCAGTCTAAAAGAAAGAGGATATTTCATATGACTCCTAATATGATTTTGATCTAGATGATCTTACCCTTTTTGTAAAAAATTCAAAAAAATTCTCAAGCTAAGAAAAGAAAATACTTCCTAAGAAAACAAAAGTTTTGAGAAAGATAAAAAGTTTAAGTCGGGTAAGAAAATTTTTGAAAAAGCGAGAAGAGAGTACCCATAGAAAGATGAGGAGGTATGCTATGAGTTCAAGGGTAAGAGTCACAAAGCTCATGAGTGTGATACAAGGTTAAAGAGACAAGGTGAGGGAAAAGCTACCATCAATGCACCCTTAGTGAGAATGATGTCAAGTTCGTGGATTTCAGGGACGAATCACTGCATGGACGTAACTTCATCGCCTTCATGAATAGTAATATTGATACTTCGAGTACATCTCACACTAATGAGGCCATTTATAAACATGATGACCAGGACAGTGAGTCTAATCATTCTAGAGAGAGTGGGGGATATGACATTTTCAATGAGGGAGAAAGTGACCTTCAACGTGTTTACGCCAAGCTTTACGTTGAGCCCTTAAAAATGAAAAATCAAAATAAAAGTTTGGTGCTTAAGGTATTAGCTTTAGCAAAGAAGATAAGAGAATCAACAGAGAGAGAGTCCTTAGTGAGAGTTTCTTTGAGAAGGAGAGTCATTTAGTGGAGCGAGAAAATGGTGACTTGCCAAAAAAATGACTAGTTTTATGAGAGATCTTCAAGCTTCCCCATTGAAGACTCGTGAGAAACTTGAAGCCCTTAAATACCAACTCATGGAAGATCTTGAACGTACTAGGGAGGTCAAGGTTACTATAGAAGATACATCGAAGAAGTTAGGAAATATTTCCTCAGTCTCGCTTTAGGTTTTAGGGAGAGGCAAGGAGTAGGTTACGACAGTGCATCCACTTCCCATACCGCACCAGAACTAGTTCCTAAATTTATATTAGATCCTTATGGACCTCAACCTTAACCAAAAAAGAAAGTTCAAACGAAATGAGAAACCAAGGTAGACCCAAATAAGTCTATGTTTGCAGATATTGAAAAAGGAGAGGTAACTTTAGGGAATTTTGCTACTAGTTAGGAGAACTACAAGTACACATACTCCCGCGAACCACTATAGTAACTTTGTTAGTCTTAGAGAGAAAGTTGAGTTCATAGTCGTGAATTTTCAAAGCTTAATGGAATAATTTTAACAAATATCTATACCTTTTGAGAATGCTTTCAATGCTACAACTAGAGCCAACAGTGATAAAGGAAAATAAAAGGTTACCGCCACTTAGGTACTTCTCAAAGTTCAATATACTTCCCGATATTATTTTAATAGTGGTTACTCTAGGCAAATGAATCGTGACAAGTCATATTTTACCAACCTTGTGGATCATAAGGAAGGAAAAATTACCTTTGGAGATAGGAGTAGATATAGTATTCTAGGATGTGGTTGTATTGAGATACCTCGATTTCCTAAACTAGACAATGTGTTACACATCAAAGGGTTGGAAGCGAACTTAATTAGCATAAGCCAACTTTTCGATGCAAGATTGACGGTAAAGTTCAACTGGTTCGAGTGTAACATATATGATTAATCTGAAGAACTATTACTACAAGGAGTGAGGACCGACAATAACTGTTATGGGATCATTCCCAATTCCTCCTTTGGGTGCAATAATATCATGGCCTCCTATATATACCTATGGCATCAATGAATATGTCATGTGAACTTTAGAGACATTGAGAGATTAGTGAAGAAAGACCTAGTTCATGGCTTACCATTGCTTGGGAAACTAACTTCCTCAGCTTGTGGTCCCTGTTAATAAAAAACATATTTGAAGTCCCCATCAAAAATAGAATTCCGCTACCACTTCTTTAGTGTTGGAGTTAATACATAAGGATCTTCTCATGTGGAGATCATAGGTGATAAAAGATACATTCTTGTGATGGTTGGTGACTTTTTGAGATATTATATCATGGGGTTTCTTAAAGAAAAGTCTGATGCGATTGATTTCCTAACAACCAAGTACCGTGTCATACAAAACTAACACGGTGTCACTATTAATCGAATGCGTAGTGACAACGAAATTCGATTTAAAAAAATCGTAATGGATATCTATTGTGATGGAGTGGGCATTAAACATGAATTTTTGAATGTTTGTACTCCTCAACAAAATAAGATAGTTGGGAGGAAGAACCAAATGATTCAAGAGATGGCTAGATCCATGATTCTTGCGAGAAATATGCGTAGATATTTTTGGGCTGAGGTGATTAATAATACATGCCATACAGTGAATCGGGTATATCTTAATCCATACACGTTACACACATCATATGATTTGTCAACATAGAAGATCATATTTTCGTGTCTTTGGGACTCCTTGATATGTTTTTTTAGAGAAAGAGAATAATTAGGAAAGTTTGACTCCCGAAGTAATGAGCAAATACTTTTAGGTTATTTATCATTGAGTAAGGCTTATGGGATATTTAGCCTTGTGTAGGAGGGTAGTGGTACTGGGGTCTATAAATATACTGAATCTAGTGAGGCATGACCCACTCTAATGGAAGTTGCCTTTAAGATATTCAAAGGTTTAAGAGCAGCAAATAGTTGAGAACTAACTTTTCTGGTAAAATGGCAATTTTATGATTGTTGATTGAGAAAGACAATGATTGACTATAAGAATAAAAGATAAAAATGGATCACTTAGAAGTGATGATTCTTGGGAGTAAAGAGACAAGAACTTCAAGTACCAAGAAGAGAAGAGGGAGAGAATACTTTATGTGTAAATTTGTGCAGAGTAATAGTGCTTCAAATATGTTCTTATTTTAACCTTGCCCAAGTGCTTTATTTATAGGTAAATAGTAGCGTTGATGTGGCATGTGCACACCAAAAGGATATTCTTGTGACAATATATGAGTTATATTTTTTGTCCTATTTTACTGTTTGTCGCCTATCCACTCTGACAAACGACATCTGTTGTAACCCAAAGTCAAAAGGCAAATATCTCGGGCATAGTGACAATTGGTAAATAAACTTTTTAAAAACTTGTGAGTGGCCTTGAGCGCCACTTACCAATGTTATAACTTAAAAACACTTTATGAGCAGTCCCTTGGCTGCTCACCTATTTTACTACGTGTGAACTGTGTAAGTGTGTGATCGGGCATAAATATCGTATATTTATCCCCTTAATTTCGGTACTTTTGTGTGCCCGAGCGATGAAATTGATATGGATTTAACTCGTAATTATGTTACTAACCTTCTTTGGCAAGTATTTCATGTTTTGTGTTTCTCTTATGTGTTTTACAGGTGAAGTATGCAAGCGATGTGAAAGAGAAATCGAAACCATGAAAGAAACGCTAGGAAGGAAAGTTCAAGGGAATTTTTGTAATTCTACAGCCTGATCCTGGAGGTGGGGCCTACTGAAAAGTTAAAGAGTTCGGAACAACGAGAACACTAGAAAATACGTCTCCCAAATATGAGCTACGATGTAAGAGTTATGACTCCTTGAAGTTAAAGAAAAATCCACAGAAGAAAGGAAGAAAATACGAAATTTTTTCTAAGTGTTGGAAATGAAAAGGAGAAGGCTCAAACCAACAAGTTTTCCCGAACCACATGGTGAATCGGTTCGGGGGCCGAACCAGTTCGGGGTACATATGAATCGGTTCGAGATGCCTGAGATGCGAAATTCTCCTCAAATGTGATTGGTCCAAAGAGTCCTATTATGTTACAAACTCTTCTAAAATGTATTTGTGTCATTGTATTGACTTAGAAAACACAATTTTGAATAGTTTTTCATAGAGAGGAAGGTAGGAGAGTAGATTAGAACCATAGAAAACAATTCTCCATCAAGCAGGTACATTTATTGTTTGAATTACAAGTTTTCTTTAAATAAAGTTTGTTCCTTTCTTTCTTAATCTTGTAGTTAATTTATTTACTGGCTTTATTTATTTTCCGAGTTTCCAATTCGTTTATACATGCTTAGAGATAGTTTTCTTGTTGCTTCAATTACATGCAACGTAGGATTCATGTTTTTAATTAATTGCACCATGTTAGGATAGATTTCTAAGGGTTAGTGTGCATGAAGCCAACCCAATGTAATTTAGCCATGTAGAAACTAGGGTTTGAATTGAAATTTGAATGAATCGTGTTGTGTAGTTGTCACAAACATCATAGAACTTTTTACCTCGGTTGACCTTAGGTAACCTTGGTGTTTAAGGATGTGATGCACATGTAGCTATTGTGACACTGCTTTACTCATCCTTTGATTATGTATGATGCGGGTTTGAACCTCATATATGTAATGCTTGGGAGTACTAAAGACCGAGTTCAATTAAATTTCAAATTCAAAATTCTAGCATTCTATACGGTAAATTTACTAGGGTTTGGGGGATTGTATTCCCAACCTATTTTCCCTTCATTCTTATTAAGTCATTCTTAGTTAGTTAATTTCTCTCACATAGTTAATGCAGTAGTTTAATTTAGTGTGCATTTAATTAATTAGTTATTTACAATCTCAATCATCTTTTTGTTTCTTTTTAGAGTCAAGTTAGGGTTAACGGTCTTACCTTTGTTGTCACGTTCACTCGTCCTAGTTCCCTGAGGATTTGATACCCAGAATCTCTACTATACTCCGTAAGAGTGTAGTTAAAGTTTAGGTTTTTGTATTGTGGTTGGAAGCCGATAACAACGATTAGCGTATTACACGAACACTCGGTTTTCACTTTGATCAAAATGGCACCGTTACCGAGGAATTAGGTAGACGTAGGTTAGATTCCGTTAATATAAAGCTTCGACCAAAAATAAAAATAAAAAAAATCAAAAAGATACTTCATCTCTCAAAAGCGTGTTAATGCAAAATCCTGAACTCTCTTTTACTCTCTGTAGAAGAAATTATTATGCAACACAAATAAATATGAGAGAAAGATTATCAAGAGGAGAACAAGGACTATAAGATGCCAATCACACAACAAAGGATGTACGTGGTTCAGCCAAGATGTGCCTACGTCCACGGTGGTGCAGTCGATATTATTTCTATATACTCCGGAGAGTGATTACAGAGAATACAACTTGTCCTTTTGCCCCGGACCTAAGGTTTAATATATACATGTGCATGTAGATGAGTGGGGGTGATGGGTTCCTCCACATTTTCCATTTCCCCCATAACTTCCCTTCATGGGATCGTGGGGGGAGACTGGATCAATTATAAAAGATGAGGGGCCTGGATTTTGGGCCACCAGGACTGGGCTACTCGTCCAGGCCCATAGTTATTTATTTCAGGTACCCACAATTTGCCCCTAAATTTGTTGGGCCATGTTTACGGGTCCAATGGATTTAAATGAGCAGCCATCATGGCTGATTTGTGATTCTTCGAAAACTGTGCAGTTGCTTTGGTGGCACCCGCTTCGCTATCCGTGCGCTATGATTAGAATTGAAGGCTTGTTGGGATAGCCACTATTCATCCATCGTTTCAGCCTTTCCATTACTTTTCCTTCTTCTGAGAACTCTAGTGCCTCGTACCTTCTTCTCTGAATCCCCATTCCCATTGCTTCTTAGTCGTCTTGAGCTCGTGCTTCTTCATCACTCGAACTGATCTTCTGTTTTGTAAGTTTCTCGTGCCCTTTCTCTGCACTTTCTCTTTGGTTTGTAGAGTTTTTTTGAGTTTTTCAATGGCGAAGATTGGAAATAGGTCAATCTCTGAGTTCAGGAAGTTCTACAATATTCCTGAGTGGGTAGATATTGAATGTTGTGCCTCCCCTCCTAGGAACGTTAGGGATATAAAGGATGCCCACTGGATCCATGTCTTGTTGCTCTCCCAGGGGGGACTCACTTTTCCCCCTAATGATCTATTTCTGCATTTTTTTTGGTTATTTCAGTATTGTTCCCGCACAGTGCTCGCCCAATGTGTGGAAGATAGTAAATGGCGTCCATAGAATAAACCAGTTGTATGGTACTAGGTTAGGACTTGCCGAGATCTGTTTCTGTTATTCCTTCTCTCAAACTAGCTCAGGTGTCTTATACCTCAAAGCTAGGAGTCCTGATAGGGTATTGGTAGTAAACCTACCTGATTCCCATAAGGACTACTAACAAGAGGGTTTCCTTGTTAGGAATTGGCAGTTCCCTCCCCAGTTTGATGGGTCGAAGTCTGAGAGGTTCACTGTCCCTTTTTACGGGGAAGAATATATAGGTAGACATTGTACTGTTATTTCAACCTTTGCTGACTTGTGACTTTTCTAACCTTTCTTTGCTTTTTCTTCCACAGCGAGGACAAAGAATTTGGAGCCTGCTCTCAGCGAGGTCCGTATTTCGGAGTTGGTGAAAGCTTTAAATATCAGGGAGCCTCTGGGTGACGGCAAGCACCCCAGGTCTGCTGCCTTTTTGCTCAAGTACAAGAACGCGGGCTCTAGCTTCATAGCATGGCCTGTGGATAGTGTTCCAGAGTTTGATTCTTTTGGAGAGACTACTGCTGAGCCTATCCAGTTGGACGAAGAGGAGAGCAGTTCTGAGAGTGAGCCTGCGGGAGCTGCGAGCAATTTAGGTGGAGGGAGCTCTGACAGTAGTAGTTATTCTAAAGAAGATTCTGAAGCTCGAGGATCGTCGAGCACTTCTAGTAGTTCAGGCTAAGAGATGCCTCCAAGGAAGAATCTGATTAGAGACGATGATGACGAGGACCATGTGCTTCTTGCACAGAGGTCAAAGAAACAAAAGTCTTCTTCTGGGGCCGTGGCTACTGGCTCTCGGTCCACTCAGGAGAAAGAGAGGAGGAAGAGTAGGTGAGAGAGAGGGAGAGAAAGAAGGTGGAGGAAAAGAAGAAGGTGGAGGAGAGGAAGAGGATGGAGAGGTAGAGAGAGGAAGAGAGTAGGAAGATGGAGTCTAGGACGAAGGTTGGGCAAGCCTTAGTCCCGGTGTCAGCTTTGCCCGAGGGGGCCTCGGTTGCCACTTCCCCTCAGCTGGCTCCTGCATTGCTTGAGAGGACAGTTCTTCCTGCAGATCGCCAGAGGGCGCTGGGGTCTGATCAATTAGACCTTCAAGCTAGCCAGAGACTAGCCTTGGTAAGGTTCTCTCCCTTTTTTAATTTCTTAAAAAGTTTTAATTATTTCTCCTTCTTAATTTCTTCTTTTGTTTTTGGCAGTTTGTGACGGACTTCGCTGTGCTCTACCATTCTCGCGACGAGTTGGCGAGAATGAATGGCGAGCTGGAGTAGTAGAATTTCGCTCTGGAAGTCAGGGGTTCTCGGCTAGAGGCTGATCTGAAGGCTGCTGATGCCGCCCGTGCCTCTTCTGATCTGGCCCTTAATAATTCTAACCGAGAGAGGGACGCTGCGGTCAAGGAGTTGGGTGAGTTGAGGCAGGCCTATGACCTAGTATGCTCGAGCAAGATGGGTGTTGTGGAGGAGAACAAGGCTCTGACCGAGCAGCTGAAGGAGAAAGAGTCCCAGGTAGCCGCCATCAAGGAGGACTCATACAACTCCGGATGGACTGCTGCTTATGAAGACGCCGAAGTTCAAATAGGCTATATCAGCCATTTGAACTTCAAGAAGGGCTGGAACAAGGCCCTCCTAGCTGCTGGTGTTGACGCTGAGTCTCCTCTGTTCGACGAGCATGACCCGGGTCCAAGGCCAACCGTGGAGAAAAAGCCCCTGCCCCAGCCATCGAGGGTGTTGATCTTACTTCTTATATAACTCCTGCCGATGCTGGTCTTGCCCAGGCGAATGATGGCATCTCTATAGAGGGGGATGCCTCTGCTGCTGCTGACAAGGGGAAGCAGCCATCCACCTCTGGGCAGCCTGAGGTTGCTAGTTAATCCTCCCTTAGGACTATTTTTGTACTTTTGCTTGTAATTTTTTCATTTCCAGCTCGATGTACTTGACCTTCATCAATGAAATAAAAAGGCTTCTTTTTCCGATGAATTGATTGATTTCTCTTTACCATGCCCTTTTATGTCTTGTAGTTGACTGATGTAGAAGACTATATTCCTGCCACATCTCAATTGGGCTGGACTCTTGGTCCCAATGTTCGTCCTCAGGTTCGTCAGGCCTTTATTAGGCTTGGCAAGTCTCTTAGGTCAAGGAACCAAAAATATAAGGATCAGTATGAGCTAGTGGCTAAGCTGAAGGACAGGCTCCAGGAGATGGAAGGCATTGGTGCCTCTGTACAAGAGGAAGTCAATGTTGTTAGAGGCCACCGAGATAAATCAAGTTGGGGAATTCCTGCAGCAGGAGAATGAAAACCTGAGGAGGGAAGTCCTACAACTTAGAGAGCATGCGCCGAGCACTGTTTCAGCGATTCTGCAAGGCTCCTCATCTTCGCGAGCTGGACGTACTCCTATGCCGCGAGGTTTCACTCGTCCTCCCCTCCCGCGAGCTGGTAGGAGCACCAGGGGCAGGAACGGGGAAGCAGAAGAACAGCGGGATAAGGAGATGGAAGACCTCCGTGATGATGTCCGCCGAGCATATGTAACTGCTGCTGGGCTTCAAAGGGACGTTACTCAATTGCGGCATTTATTCAAGAAGGGTCCTCGACAAGCATCGGTTGACGGTTATGACCAAGGCTGGCTAGATGCTCCCACAAGATTATCCGAGTTCGAAGAACTTTCTTTCATCAGAGGGTGGTTGAGTGCCTTGAAAGAACTCCAGGTCCTGAGGAACTCAGTGTTATGGTATCGTCACGAGATGTCCTCCCCCACTCTGATGCCCAATCCATTAAGTAGGGATGATAGATGGATCCCTATTGATGCTATTCCTCGGCAACTGTTAGAGTTGGACGCAGATGAGGCTGTGGAAGAGCTGGTCCCTGCTCCTGATGATGGACGAAGAGCTAGGGTGGCAGACTATCTTGCTCGGAGGCTTCCTCCTTCTTGAATTTTTTGCAAGTTTTTTCTTTTGATAATGTAAACACTTTGGGCGAGCTTCGCCGACTAAATGTGTATTATCTTTTTTGGAAATATAACAAGCTGTTATTCTTTTGTCCTTTTCGGTAATGTAAATGCTTTGGGCGAGAAACATGTATTATCACTGTTGTAAATATAAGAGATCAATGAAAAATTCGTGTTTTGGGCGATTTTGCGGACTAAACGTGTTCATCCAATCTTTTTATATTCTTGCTTCTTGATAATCCTTTTTATTTTGCCATGCAAGTGTCCCCCCAGTCCAGTATAATACCAAAATACCATTATGCCCCACTTTACCTTTTAGGTTGTGTCGTCACACTCCCTTAGGCCTAAGTAGGGAAATTGGCGAGGACACACCTGGTATTAGATGTCTTCATCCGATCAGGATTCTGCTCAACCAAAGTAGGTTTGATGGCCAGTATAAAATCTGGTCGTATTTCCTAAGAATCCTCTGTAGGGCTTTATATATTGCCAAGGGCAAGTCTAAGAGGTCTTTTGTGTTTCATGACGATGACCTGAGGACGGGTATTCCCCTGCTATGTCGACCATTGTGCCTGTGATTTGGAAGAAGATGTGTGATAAAATGCAGTTTACTGATTTCATTAGTAATAAGGGGAATGAACTATTCCTTTCACATAATAAATACAAGAAAAAGATTCAGCAATAGAATTCCTTGAGAATTTAAAAATAGAATTTCTTGAGATTAGCTTCATTCCATGCTCGAGGTATCTCTCTTCCCTCCATTGTTTCCAAATGATATGCACCTTGCAGGTTGTCACTAGTTACTTTAAAGGGTCCTTCCCAGTTTGGGCCTAGCTTGCTGTCTGATGACCTTACTGTGTTGCACAGGACTTTTCTTAGAACATAGTCCCCAACTTGGAATCTTCTTGGGTTAACCCTTTTGTGGTAATGCCTTGCGAGCTGTTGCTGATAGCTCGCAAGCTTCACCAGGGCTAGTTCTCTACGCTCGTCGGCGAGGTCGAGTTCAGCGAGCAACGCCCCATCATTCTGGCCTTGGTCGACAAGGTCGGATCTCATTGTTGGCAGGCCCGCTTCTAGTGGAATAACTGCTTCCATGCCATATGTTAGCGAAAATGGGATTTCTCCTGTTGCTCGCCGAGGAGTTGTTCGGTATGCCCATAGGACATGGGGTAGCTCGGTTGCCCATGGACCCTTGGCTCGCTCTAGTCGCTTCTTCAATCCATCGATCACAGTTTTGTTGGAAGCTTCTGCTTGGCCATTGCTCTGAGGGTGGGACACTGAACTAAAGTTGTGCCTGATCCCGTGCTCGTTACAGAAGTCCTGAAAGGGGCCACTCTCGAATTATGTCCCATTATCAGTGATGATGGTTCTGGGGATTCCGAATCGAGTGATTATATTCCTCCATATGAATCTTATCATGTCAGTGACTTGGATGTTTGCCAATGGTTTTTCCTCGATCCATTTAGTGAAGTATTCAGTTGCAACCAACAGGTATTTGCGATTGCCGGTAGCAGTGGGTAGTGGTCCCACGATGTCCATCCCCCATTGGGCGAAGGGCCATGGGCTGGTCAGGGATTTTAGGTCGCTGGCTGGTTGGTGGACCATTGGAGCGTGAAGCTGGCATTTCAGGCATTTGCGGACATATACTGCGGAGTCGTTTTGCATATATGGCCACCAATAGCCTTCCTTCATTGCTCGAAAGGCTAGAGACCTTCCTCCGACATGACTTCCACAGATTTCTTCGTGAAGTTCGCGCAGCACTTGCTCGACATCGCCTGGGTGGACACATCTAAGGTAGGGACCGGAGAAGGACTTCTTATACAAGTCGCCTCCTGTGGATAAGTGAAAGCGAGCAACTTTGACTCTTATCTGGTGGACGATTTTCTTATCCTCGGGGAGCGTGCCCTCCTTTAAATAGTCTCTTAAGGGGTCGATCCAGCTGGGGGCTGATCCCACCTGGAGTATTTGTTCCACATTTGGCAGCTTTCTGTTGTGGTTAATGCTTGGACAAGTGAGGAAATCGATGGGAATGACCCTTTTAAGACTAGAATCGACTGCCGGGCTTAGGGCTGCTAAGGCGTCGGCATGACTGTTTTGTCCTCTGGGAAACTGCTGGATGTTGATCTCCTCAATGCTCGTCACTAGTTTCCTCACCAGGGCGAGGTAGGCTGCCATCCTTTCATCCTTCACGTTGTAATCTCCACTTATCTGATTGGAGACTAGTTGAGAATCGCCGAACACCTGTAAATGTTTTCTCCCAGAATTTGCGCCTTTTAGAGACTAGCTATTAGGGCTTCGTACTCTGCTTCATTGTTAGAGGCTGCAAATCCAAGCCTGATTCCTTGCTCAAGGATGGTGTTTTCTGGGGTGATGAGGACGATGCCTACGCCTGCCCCCTTTGAGTTGGAGGCTCCATCAACAAATAGTTTCCAGGTTTCCACTGTTGCTGGGTTCTCTTTTTGCTTTGTTGGTTGAGGTTGGCCAGGGAGTTCTTTGCCAGTGAATTCGGCTATGAAATCAGCAAGGATCTGACCCTTGATAGCGTTCCTTGGTTGAAATTGGATGTCGAACCGGCCGAGTTCGACTGACCACTTAGACAATCTTCCCGACAAATCCGCTTTCCTTAGGATCGCCTTAAAGGGGTGCGATGTAAGGACGATGATAGTATGAGCTTCAAAGTAATGCTTCAGTTTCCTCTAGGCTATCACTAGTGCAAAGGCGAGCTTCTCTAATGGCAGGTACCTTTGCTCGGCATGCAATAAGGTCTTGCTCGCGTAGTTAACGGGGTGTTGGATTCCTTCGATCTCACATATTAACACCGAGCTGGCAGTGTGACTGGATATCGAGAGGTATAGGTATAAAGAATCCATTGGTTGTGGTATGACAAGCAGCGGTGGAGAGCTTAAGTAAGACTTGAGCTCGTCCAATGCTCGCGAGCAGTCCGGGCTCCATTCTATTGGTTTATTCCCTTTTAGAAGCTGGAAAAAAGGCTTGCACTTCTCGGAGGATTTGGAAATGAAGAGATTTAAGGCAGCGAGCATTCCAGTGAGCTTCTGCACATCTCGGATTGTTCAAGGTGGTTGTACCCTGTTGATTGCATCGATTTGGTTCGGATTAGCTTCTATGCCTCTCTTGCTGACTAAATATCCAAGAAATTTTCCTAACTGGACACCTAAGGAACATTTGCTCGCATTAAGCTTCATTCGGTACTTCCTGAGGATTTCGAAGGTCTTAGACAGGTCTGAGAGGTGATTTTCCTTCTTCTTGCTCTTAACGAGCATGTCGTCGATGTAGACCTCCATTGTGTCTCCCATTTGATCCTTAAACATTTTTGTGACCAGCCGCTGGTAGGTTGCTCCTGCATTCTTGAGCCCAAATGGCATGACTTTGTAGCAATACAACCCAACCGTCGTGATGAACGTCGTTTTGTCCTGGTCTGGGGCATACAAGGGGATCTGGTGATATCCTGAGTATTCGTCCAAGAAACTCATTCGCTCGTGAGCTGCAGTGGCATCTACTAGTTGGTCTATCTTTGGGAGGGGGAAACTATCCTTTGGGCATGCTTTGTTGAGGTCAGTGAAGTCGATGCAAACTCTCCACTTCCCATTGTTCTTCAGGACTACTACTGGGTTGGACAACCACTTGGGGAATTGTACTTCCCATATGGATCCTGCATCCAGTAGTTTTTCGACCTCCTTTTCGACCGCTTTAGCCTTCTCAGGTGAAGTTCTTTGTGCCTTCCACGTGACTGGCTTGAACGTGGGGTCGACGTGCAGCTGATGACAGACCATATCAGGATCAATGCCAAGCAGCTCGTATGGTTCCCATGCGAAAACATCTACGTTGTGTCTCAGCAAGGTCGTCAACTCCTTCTGTTCTCGATCAGTGAGAGATGCTCCAATCAAGAAGACTCTGCTACTGTCACCAACTTCGGCTATAACTTCTACCAGGTCCTCGATGACACACTCGGAGGGGAGGAGCCTGGTCTCCTCTACTCCTGGTCTTCCATACTTTAGTTTCTATTTAGAAGGTATCACACCCTTTTCAACTTCCTCGCTGGGTTGACCGACCTTCTTCTCTGGCTTTGGTCGGATGGCTGCTATGAAGCACTTCCTCGCCATCGCCTGGTCGCCGTGGATCTCCATTACTCCTCGCTCAGTTACATACTTGAGCTTCTGATGGTAGGTCGAGGAGATCGCCTTCATTGCATGAAGCCATCCTCTGTCGAGGATGGCCTGGTACGGTGATTCGATGTCAACTACCAAAAACTCAATCATCTTGGAGACATTCCCAGCACGAACTAGCAGCACTATTTTGCCTAGGGGCATGGTCATTTTCCCAGCGAAGTCGACCAAAGGTACAGTAGCTTCCTTTAGGTCCGCGACGCTCAACTTCAATTTCCTGAATAGGTTGAGGTACATTACTTCGGATGAACTTCCTTGATCGACGAGAAGCTTGTCGATGTCAAAGTTGGCTATCCTGAGTGTAATGACCAGGGCATCATGATGTGGGGTCCTTACTCCCATCAAATCTTCATCCGTGAAAACAATATGCTTGTTATAGTTGACATCCTCTGCTCGTCGACGCTTTCCTGACTGTGATTTTGCTGGATCGATTTGAAAGGCCTGCATTACCGCTGTAAGTTTTTTCAGCTCCATTCGAGCTGAGTTCCCTTGTATCTGCTTGACGTCAGATACTCCGTGAATTACGACGAACTCGTGTCCAGCATCATCCTCCAGCACATTGTCAGGTTTCATCTCTCTGTTGGCAGTCACTTTCTCTGCCCTTTTCTCCATAAAGTCCTTCAAATGCCCGGACTGGGCCAATTCTTTGAGGTGAGACTTAAGAGCTTTGTAGTGCTCGGTCTTGTGCCTTCCCTCTTTGTGAAAAGTGCATCTCAACGCATTGTTCCTCTTCGAGGGATCTCCCCCCATCTTCCTGGGCCACTTGATGAATGGCTCATCCTTGATCTTCATGAGAACCTTGTAAATTGGTTCTTTGAAGACAGTGTTGACCACCTGAATGCTTTCGATGCGTCCTGGTTCCCTCCGTTTTTGGAGCCATTTTTTCTCCCGTTCTTTCCTCCTTTCCTCTGGTTTTCAGTTTTCTCACCTACCTTGGTAGTGAGCTTAGCTCGACCATTTTCTCCTGTATTAGAGCGGGTGACATCTTCCACCTTTGCGTATTTCTCGATTCGGGCCATAAGGTCGTCAATGGTCATAGCTTCCTTCTTTGTCAGGGATTAGTAGAGGAGGGAAGAATTACGGAGCCCTATTTTTAAGGAGGCCACTGCCACCTCCTTCGCGCAGTCCTCGATCTCATCGAATAACTCCCAGTACCTCTTCGCGTATTCTCAGAGGGTTTCTTGAGGCGTTTTCTTCATTGTCAGTAGAGCATCCATCCTTTTGGGATGGGAGCTACTGGTAATGAATCGGGCCGTAAAGAGTTCGGCTAGGGATTTGAAATTCTTGATCGACCGGTGGGGGAGCCTTTCGAACCACTTCTGTGCTACATCATGAAGGATAGAGGGGAAAATATGGCACATCAGGGCATCCCGGTGACTCCATAGGGTCATTGCATGTCGGTATTGCCTGACGTGATCGATGGGATCAGTCTTTCCGTCGTAAACCTTAAACCTTGGAATGGAAAATTTCTTGGGAGCTTCCTCCTCTTTGATTTCTTTCGTGAAAGGTGACTTCATCTGGGTTTTGAGAGCTCGCCTCGCGAGTTCTCTAGTTGATCTTATCCCGTGGTGAGCGGGATGCTGGTCCATCTCCCTGCGGACCATGTTTCGTATGTTCTCGTCGCTGCGAGCAGGGATCTGGTGGCGGCGAGCTCTTCGCAGCTGTTCGTGGAGGTCTTTGTCTGACTCGCCTCGTTCGTCCCTTTGAGATTCTCGACTAGGGCTCCTTCCTCGGCTGCTAGACTTGCTCGCCTGAGGGCTAGGAGTGCGATATGGGCGTCTCCGGTTATCAAGACGAAACTCCCTTTCTAGTCTTTCTAGTCTACTTTTTAAGCGAGCATTCTCAGCCTCGTACCTGCGAGAAGACTCTCTCTGCTCGTGGAGCCTTGCCTCGTATGCATAAATCAACCTGGATATCTGCGTGGACCTCGCTGGTCCCTGACTTTCTTCTGAGGCTGGTCTTTCCAGGCAAGCTCTCTGATCTGAACGTCGGACTTCAGACCTAATCCTGCGAGGAGCAGGTGGCTCTTGAATATCTCCTGCTTGGGGGGCATTGCTGCTGTGACCAGACATCTTAAACTCCTTTCTTGATGTGGGCTCTTCTCAGGGAAAGATGAACGTTTCCCACAGACGGCGCCAATTGTAGAAGCAATTATTATGCAACACAAATAAATATGAGAGAAAGATTATCAAGAAGAGAACAAGGAATACAAGATGCCAATCACACAACAAAGGATGTACGTGGTTCAGCCAAGATGTGCCTACGTCCACGGTGGTGCAGTCGATATTATTTCTATATACTCCGGAGAGTGATTACAGAGAATACAACTTGTCCTTTTGCCCTGGACCTAGGGTTTAATATATACATGTGCATGTAGATGAGTGGGGGTGATGGGTTCCTCCACGTTTTCCATTTCCCCTATAACTTCCCTTCATGGGATCGTGGGGGGAGACTGGATAAATTAGAAAAGATGAGGGGCCTGGACTTTGGGCCGCTAGGACTGGGCTACTCGTCCAGGCCCATAGTTCTTTATTTCGGGTACCCACACTCTCCAAAATACTCCAACCAGCATTCACGAAAACCCGATAGTTGAGTACGACCCTGATAGCCCCCATACTCCAAACGCTCCACAATTCTGGGTTCCACCTCCCATGCCTCCACACTCAATTAAATGTAACATTCTGACATCCCTCTTAGGACACACCACAGAGCACGCTCCGAGCATACAAAGTGAGGATACAAGGTCATCAAGTGAGAGATCCATGTCATAACACGGTAGTGTAGCCGTAGGTGAGGAAGAGGTCTTGTACCGCCCTTTGAGAGAAATATTATATCCCGAGCGAACTGTCACTCCGGGATGCATTTTACTCCTGTATAATGCAGGGCAATTTCACTTTAGGAATGAGATGATCCAGGTACTTCCTAAATACCATGGAATAGAATCAGAAAAGCCATATCTCCACATCCAGGAATTTGAGGAGGCGTGCGAAACCCTCAGTGATCAAACTTGCACAAAAGATGTGATATGCCTCAAACGCTTCCCATTCTAGCTAAAGGACAAGGCTAAGACCTGGATATGGTCTTTACCTACTAACTCAATTGCATCATGGAATGACTTGCAATCTAAATTCCTCAAGAACTTCTTTCCTCCACATCGAACGAACTCCATCAAGGCTCAAATTTAAAACTTCTGACAATCAGAAAACGAGTCATTTGATCTATGTTACGAGCGTTTGAATGATTTAATCACTTCATGACCTCATCATGGATTTGATAAAATGCAAATCATTTCCTTCTTCCATAATGGGCTGAATATAAATTATAAATAACTCGTTGAAACCATGTGTGATGGTCCCTTTATCGACCTAGATGCTAACGCTGATGAGCTTCACCATAGGTATGTCGCCGAGACTACCCAAGCATGGGACACATCTGACCCTAGTGCTCATAATCGAACTCGCCAAACGACCACCACTCCATCGGCGTCCGGCCTATTTCACGTAGAAAAGGATACTATGATGGACAATAGACTCGATCTACTTGAGAAAGGAATGCGAGAAGTATTTGAGATATGTGCAAGAGGACCAACTGGCTCCATTCTGAATCCCATTGAGAAGGTGTGTACTATTTATGAGGTGGGACATTCAACAGAGGAATTCCCAACGATACTCGCTTATAAAGTTATGCTTCAAGAGCAAGTGAGTGGTTTAGGAGGATTTAAGGGTAATTTCGGTGCACCGCATGGGAATTATTATAACCCTTCATGGAAAAACCATCCTGGTTTTAGCTATGGGCAACAAAATGCTGTGATGAATCCTAATTCACATGTTGCCCCTCCACCACCATCACACTTTCAACAAGCACCACACATGCAGGGACATGTGTAAGCACCACCACCTCGAGGGACATATATCACTCCACCGTGGATAAATCTCGAGGATACGATAAACCAATTCATCACTGCCCAGAATGCAACCACTGCGAGACATGAGCGCATGATCAACGACATAAATGTGACTATTTCAAAGATGCAATCATCGTTGAGTATCCAAGAGAAGGGCAAGTTTCCTGCCCAGGGCCAAAGACCTCTCCAAGGTCAAACTAGTATTAGCTCCACACCCCATGACCATCTTGACCAATGTAGCGCAATTACCACTCTACGTAGTGGGAGAGTAATTAACTTTTCACCACCCCCACAATACGTACCTAAAAATAAGGAGGTTTCACCCGGCATGAAAGAGGACGAAGATGCCCCTTTATTTGAGAGTGATAAAAATGATAACACTGGAGGACCCAAGGTAATGGTGAAACCCCCCATCGCTGTCCTATACCCTCAACAGTTGGTCCCGAACTCCAAAGAGACTTCTCGGGACGATGTTTTGGACGTACTCAAGCAAGTAAAGATTAATTTACCTTTTCTCGAGACTAAACAGAAAATTCCCCCATACACTAAGTTCTTAAGGACTTACTCAAGGTGAAATGCAAGCTAAAGGTTAATAAGAACGTCTTTTTAGCCCAGAATGTCAGTTCGGTTCTATCGAGTGACCTTTCGTTAAAGTATAAAGATTCGGGTGCACCCACCATATCATGCATCATGGGGAAGAACCGAATCTAAAGGGTGCTAATTGATTTAGGGGCGAGTGTTAACATTCTTCCCTATTACATCTATAAGAAACTAGATTTGGGAGCCCTTAAGCCCATGAATATGACTCTCCAGCTCGCTGATCGTTCTGTGAAGAAGCCTCGAGGAATCTTTGAGGATGTGATTGTCCAAATAAACACTTTCTACTTCCCGATGGATTTTGTCATTTGGGATGAGGATCCCTCCATTCTCCCGCACAATCATGTTCTCATTATCCTTGGTTGCCCATTCTTATCTACGACTAATGCACTCATCAATACTTGGAGTGGACAAATGCAATTAACATTTAGGAACATGACCCTTGAGATAAATATTTTTAATAATATCAAGAACGAGGGCGATGAAGGAGAACCGTGAGAGACGGATCGTTTAGAGGCAGCACATGAGCATGGGAGTACCCACACGCGAGAGCTGATAGGGGTATGCCTTGTTACATCAAGTGAGAGCGACGGTTGCAACATGGAGCGAAGGGTAGGGGAGGTATGTGTAGTAAATTAAATGAAGAGTGTGAGTGAGCCCTTGAGTGTGAGAGAGAGAGATAATTTAGAGGGCATCGGGAGAGGTTTGTATGAGTGCTTAGAGGAGAGCGAATGGATAGACACGATATATACTTTTTTCCTCAATTGCTACCCACCCACACTGCCTAATAATTTTGAGATGGAGCAAGGAAGGAAGGATGTGGAAACAAAGAAAGAAAGAGAGCTAGAAGAGTTGAGCCTAGCGAAATTTGAGAGAGAATTCGGGCAGGTGGATGAGAGACTTAACGATGAAGTCCAATCTCTATTGGACTCATGGAGTCATTTAGGAGAAAGTGAGTGGAAAGATAAAATTGACGAGTTTCTTAGAAATGACCATCCACCCATGCAACTTGAGTCCTTAGAGGTAATTAAAGATAAGACTCAAGTCTCGTCTGACTTAGAGCCCGACCCACGTAGTACACATCACGAGGATCCTTTTCTGATTAATCACGATGAGTCTCCCAGTATTTCCTTTATTTATGGGCAAGGGCCCAACTTATTTCGGTTATTGGTGTATGACAAGCATAGGGGAGAGACTAGGAGAGAAACGAATCCCATGCAAGGTTTTGGGTGATTTGTGGAGAGAAATGAGAGGTTTTCGCACCCCGACGCGTATGGGGTTGTTTTTGTTGTATTTTTGAGTCATGTATGAGTGTCATATAGTGTCTTAGTGCATTTTGATAATTTTCTTGTTTTATTTGTTGCACTTATTCTTTTTCATCTTTAGATTTTAGTCCTTTTGATTGAGGACAATGCAAAAGTTTAAGTTGGGGGGGGGGGGTGATAAGTGCGTCTTTCTAAAACTTCACTAATCTTTGAAATGCCAAAAAAATTGAAAAATAATGAAAAAACAAAAATATTTTTCTACAAAATAAATAAAAATTGGAATTTAAATTTTTCAAAAATATCATATTTATTCTATTTGAAGTCTCAAATTGTTAAATCTCAATTGCACTAAGCCAAAATTGACCCAAGATGGAAATTGTACAAAAATTGACGGCTTAACGAGTAAGTGTGGAGATTAACAAAACCCGGTGAGATTTTGAGCTTATCGATCTTTTTGAGTTTTTAAATCAATCCGAGTTAATGGTTAACTCAAAGTTCGGATTCAGCGTTTTAAATAAGTCGTTAATGATCTCAATTATTTGTTTTGATCAGTTATGGGAAACATTTGTGATGTTGCCTCAAAAAGGGCTCTACAAATCTTTAAATTAAATTAATCTCGAGATGCATATGGTAAATTAATAAGTAATTCAGACAATGAAGTAGGCTATCGTCGGTTACCCAAAAACATTAGCCATAAAAAGATGTGAAAAATTATCCTTTTGATAACCCAATTGAGCCGAATAAAAATTTTCCTTTTCGTTTGATAACCCGAAAAACCCAAGTAGTCCGAAATTGTGAAAATTGGTAATGTCATCAAGTAAATCCAAATATTGCAATAAAAAGGGGCAAGAAAAAAAATTGATAGAAAAATGCTCAATAAAAAAAATTGCAAGAAAAAGAATAGAAAAGGAACAAAAGCCCGAAAAAACACTAAGGGACATCATAAGAAAAAAAAATCAATTCTAAAGTTCCCAACTATTTCCATGTTACCCAATACACCTTTAACCTGAAAACTCCTACCAAGTCCGGAATGCTAAATTAATTATCGCGTGGAGAGATAAGACACTAAAAGATAAATAAGAAAGAGATTAAAGGTGTGAACTAGAGGCGATGTTTCCTTTCCTTATAACCGTACTCCGATGATGAGATCTTTCTACCTCAAATAGTCCGTCTTTCCAATTGTGTGCGTGAACTTGGGTCCATTATTATTTACTCTTATAAATCACGCATACTCAGAGAATAGACACACTTCCGAGTGGTTCGTTTGTGAGTGTATTCAGTGAGATTTTGAAATCAAAGCGAATTTTCGAAAAGTAACGTAATGATCAATCGATGGAAATTTAAGGTTCGATTTTTGGCTTCGCACACACACACGACAAATTGAGACTCTTTTGAATATGAAATTATGGTGATTATTTTCTGAAAAGTTTAAAAGTACAATTTTTAAGTATTTTGATTTTTCATTGAGTCTAAGTTGAATTTTGTGGGTATATTCACTGCAAACCCTCATAAGACAACACTCATCCTACTAGGGTAACCTAGGGGTTTAACGGCTTGTGCATACGCTAAATGAAATCGCTTGCCAGCAACAAAGTTATTCTATCCTAATAAAGTGTCTAGAAGAGTTGTCACACTATTCTTTTTCTTTTACATTGCTCGGGACGCACAAAGTTCTAAGTTAGGGGGATTTGATCGGGAATAAATATCGTATATTTATCCCCTTAATTTTGGTACTTTTGTGAACCCGAGCGGTGAAATTGATATGGATTTAACTTGTCATTACTCTACTAACCTTCATTGACAAGTATTTCGTGTTTTTTTTCTCTTATGTGTTTTACAGGAGAAGTATAGAAGCGGTGCGAAAGAGAAATCAAAACTATGAAAGAAAGGCTAGGAAGGCAAGTTCAAGGGCATTTTACTATTCTGAGTCCTGATCCTAGAGGTGGGTCCTACTAGAAATTTAAAGAGTTCAAAACAACAAGAATAATGGAACAGGCGGCTCCCAAATCTGAGCTACGGTGAAAGAGTTATGACCCCTTGAAGTTGAAGAAAAATCCACAAAAGAAGGGAAGAAAATAAGAAAAAAAAATAAGTGTTGGAAATGAAAAGAAGAAGTCTCAAACCAGCAAGTTTTCCCGAACCACGTGGAGAACCGGTTTGGGGACGAGCTGGTTCAGGGTACCTGCGAACCGGTTCGAGGTGCCTGAGACACGAAATTCTCCTCAAATACTGATTGGTCCAAAGATTCCTATTATGTTACAAACTCTTCTAAAATGTATTTGTATCATTGTATTGACTTAGAAAACACAGTTTTGAATTGTTTTTCATAGAGAGGAAGGTAGGAGAGTAGCTTAGAACCATAGAAAATAATTCTCCATCAAGTAGGTACTTTTATTGTTTTAATTACAAGTTTTCTTTCAATAAAGTTTGTTCATTTCTTTCTTAATCTTGTAGTTAATATATTTACAGGCTTTCTTTATTTTTTGGGTTTCTAATTCGTTTATACATGCTTAGAGATAGTTTTCTTATTGATTCAATTACATGCAATGTAGGATTCATGTTTTTAATTAATTGCACCATATTAGGCTAGATTTCTAAGGGTTGGTGTACATGAACCCAACTCGATGTAATTTAGCCATGTAGAAACTGGGGTTTGAATTGAAATTTGAATGAATCGTGTTGTGTAGTTGTCACAACTATCATAGACCTTTTTACATCGGTTGACCCTAGGTACCCATGTTGTTTAAGGATGTGATGCGCATGTATCTATTGCGACACTGCTTTACTCATCCTTTGATTATGTATGATACGGGTTTGAACCTCATATATGTAATACTTGGGAGTACTAAAGACCGGGTTAAATTAAATTTCTAATTCAAAATTCAAGCATTCTATACGGTAAATTTACTAGGGTTTGGGGGATTGTATTCCCAACCAGTTTTCCCTTCATTCTTATTAATTCATTCTTAGTTAGTTAATTTCTCTCACATAGTTAATGCAGTAGTTTAATTTGGTGTGCATTTAGTTAATTAGTTATTTCCCATCTCAATCATCTTTTTGTTTCTTTTTAGAGTCAAGTTAGGGTTAACCGTCTTACCTTTTTCGTCACGTTCACTCGTCCTAGTTCCCTGAGAATTCGATACCTAGACTATCCACTATACTCCGCAAGAGTGTAGTTAAAGTTTAGGTTTTTATATTATGGTCGGAAGCCGATAACAATGATTAGTGTATTATACGAACGCTCAATTTTCACTTCGATCAGTGTGCGAGTGACCTCTTAGGCCCATACTATTAGTATTCTCTCTTTCCTAAATTACTGAAGTTGTTGGGCCTTATCTTTCCCGAAAAGACTTGCCTCTTAGCCTTCAAACCAAAACTCCTAAGGGATCCCAACTAGCCATTTGCTCGAGACCTTCTTGCTCGACTAAGGTTTCTTTCTAAGCTTTCCTGTATATAAGAAATTACAAAGTGTTAGGAAATATTGTTTAAGTAAACTTATTTGTAACCTGGGATTGGGGATGTTCGCAAAGCACCACCTCCCTATATTGGAGTTGCTCATAAAGCACCTCCTTAATATTTGAGGGTTTGTTTGCATAACATCCCCTCATTGACTTGGGTCTGTTTAACTGGCACCCCCCATTGAGTTGGGTTCATTTAGCTGGCACCCCCTTGCTATCTTGGAGTTGCTCACAGAGCACCTCATTATTATTTTTTGGATTGGTCATCTAAAATCCCCTCATTGACTTAGGCCCATTTTGCTGGCACCCCCTCATTAACTTGGGTACATTTGGTTGGCACCTCATCACTTGGTACCTCATTAGTTGGAACCAACTTCTCTTGGTACCTCTTCGCTTGACACCTCATCACTTGGCACCTCTTCTTTTATCACCCCTCGCCTGACACCCACCCATTTCCAAGTATGATTTTTTGTGTTAGATTAGGGGTACCCTTCTACATTAACCCCCTCATGCAAAAATGTTCATTATGGGTTAAAAATGAAGAGTTTTGTATGAATTCGAAGAGTTTTAGGAATTCGAGGGGACTCAAAAGGAAATCATTATCTCTATTGTGCATTTAATTTCGTTGTTAGAGGAATCATAACTAGGCATCTTTTAATGTTTCGAGGAGACACGTGTCTTATTGGGAACTCTTATTTCATTATTTGGGTATTGATTACCCTCATTTTTTAGCCGTCGGGCATGTGTGTCTTACACTATGTAAATACCCCCCCCCCCCCCCAAAAAAAAAAAAACTTTTGAAAACTTTCTTACAACTTGCCTTATATTTTCTAGAGAGATAAAGAGAAGCTTCATCCCTTACAAAACCCTTTCCTCCAATTCCATTCTTCCTATAGGCTTTTCAATATTCCCTGGCTTATTTTTCGTAATCATTTTCCTCTGCTTCTTCCACCTTCAAGAGCGAGGTTTTGGAGGGCTTCTTGCCCATCCATGTCATCGTCTCCACCAGCGCCACCACTGGTGCCAGCACCACCACTTCTTCATTGGCCATCTCCACCACCGTCTCCACCATCTCTGGTGGAGCAAACCCCTCTACTAATGCTTTTTCTTCTTTGCCCAAGGTCAAAGGAAATTTATGGAGAACACGACACAAATTTCAACTTATCACCTTGACCCATTCTTTGGCAAGGACAACAGTTTTATGTCCTCACTGGAGTAGTTCGAAGTTGGATTTGTGGAGAAAATTAAAGAGCGTCTACTCATTGGATTTATGGAATATGAAGAATCCCTGGTAGTCCTCGTTGACTATATATAGCGAGTTCGAATGGATAGGGGTGACTTCCCCTTTTCAAACGTGAAACTTGATGTTTATAGGGGTCTTTAAAGAGTAAGCCCTATGGGTAGATTATGTTATCAACGTCCTAGCTTACTGTGTCATCATTGACGAGTTCGGGCCATCTCGAGCGATCACTAGCCTAAAGAATTGTACTATCTCCAAAAACACCAGTGCATACAATGGTATGCTCTCTCACTGGAGTGTGGACTCCCATACCTTTATCACAAGTTGGGGAGTTCACTTTTACCTTGGAAGAATTTGTGGACTGATTCGTTTACTTATTTTAGTAAACTATGTTTTTCCTGATGGATATAAGGACTCCCTCGAGTAGGAGATGTGAAAAGAGATTCACCAAGCCTTGTCTGATTATTTTCTTTAGGTTTCTCTCACCAAAACTAGGGTGAACAATCCCTCTTTTGCCAAATGACAGTATTACCAGTTCAAGGATTTTGAGGTGGTGCCCAAGGAGGGGGTTCAACTAGAGCTCCTAGGATTCAATATGGTCCCAAACTTAATTTGAGGGCCATCTTGGATGCCTTCTTTTTTTACCTTTTTAAGTAGGTTCCTATTCCAAGGGAGACCGAATGACTCCCCTTATAACTTACTCTTTCGATTGGTCATTAGACTTTCTCAGGAGAGGAATGCCCTCCTCATTGCTCTTACCTTGGGATCTATCTACACTTCACTGGATCACACTTAAATTGACATGGAGGGTTCCCATTATCACTTCGATGTGGTAAAATTTGTTAAATCGTGTTTATTAATGGGCTTTCTTTTTTAGCGGTTCCTCAATTGGGCCCCTGAGCTCCGCTCGCTTCACAATCAAGTCGCTCGAATTGCTAGGTGGAACAAGAAAGCCCTTAAGAACTCACTTAGCTTATTTTTGGATAATATAGATGATTTTTTCTTCATCCCCTACTCGAAATGAGTGGGTGGTATATTTCCATGGTTCTTACATTGTAACTCCTCTGGGACTTTCTTCTTCTACGCCAATGTTGAGTCTGTAAGTAACTGCCCTCATATATCTGTGATGGCTTTTGTCCTCCCTTTGCATACTACCATTTTTTACAGAGCTTCGAAAAGTAGTTGAATTTTGTCACTCCAAGAAAGTCAAGAGATAATTTAGGTATGATCAAGGCACATATACCCCAGAGTTTCCCACTAGCCTCTCGCCATCAAATCTATATTCAAAGTAACTTTATAACTTCACTCTCGAGGTATGGTGCGTAGAATTGCCAATTTTGGGAATTTCTTAATAGTCACTCATGATTACCTTTCTTCCATTATCCACTCATGGTTTTGTTTGTGGAAACGACACATTTTAATAATTAAGAAATGCATTATGGGAGTCCATCATGAGTCTGTTAAGCCTGTCCCCTCAAATGGCAAATATTTGACCAAACACACACAAATGGAAGTTTGGCATTATAACCATGTTGAGAGGGTTCAACTCGAATAGGTGGTCCTTATTCTTGTAAATTATCTCTATGTAAAGAGTATATATTCCAAGCACCCAGAAGCCAAGCCTTAGAAGTCAAAAGGAAAATATAAGGGCAAGGGCAAGGCTAAAGCCCCTTCAAAGAGGATGCATCCTGACATCAAAGTTTCAATTTTTGTCCCTGCTCCAGTTAGGGAGCTGCTTCGCCTTCCTCGCCAGAAAAAGAAGGAAGCTAAGACTACTGTACCCTCTACTATTGAAGATCGTAGATCATAGACTGATACTTTGTGGATTGATGAAACATTCTAATCCGTTTTTGGGCAGGACTATGAGTCCCTCAAAGCCACCCTTTCTCAGCCCCTGCTCCACCATCTTCCCCATAGTAGAAGGTATTCTAGTTACTTCCTTCTTACTTGGTAAAAATAAAAAATGGAATTAGAATATCTTTATCCTCACCCTATTTATCTGAAGAGGAACTCGTTGATTATGAAAGCACTCCTTATGATTACCACATTTTTTCTTCAAATCAGCCACAGAGGGGATCAGTCATGGATGTGGAGCCTTCTCTTAGTGATCACGATGAGACTATGATCTACTCACCATCCTTTACCAGCCTAACCACTAGGCCTTTAACTTATGGGCAAGCTCGCAATGATGAGCCTGTAAGCATTTTCTATCATTACCCATCATTTTCTTTGTCATATTATCATCTGAGTTATAACTTATATTATCACTAATTCTCCTACATATTTTTTCTTGTTTTGAGCAGGTGCCTTCAATCGGAACGAGCGGTCCCTCTAGGTTGGGGATAGCTCCATCAACCATCCATCTTGTTCTTCCTCGTGCTCCTTTTGAACGCGAGAGGAACTCAATGCTAGTATCCTCCTTGGGCTTTGCACGAGAGGTTTGTATATCCATTAGGTACGATTATCTTCATATCTTTTAATCTTCTTCCTTTGTGAACTTACTCCTCATATTTTCTTTAACAAGTCTCTACTGTGTTCCCTACTATTGTGAGGAGTTCCTTAGTGACTTTTAGTTCCTTACAGGTATTCAATACTTCACAAATGAGCCCCCTTTTTTATAAGTCATTATTTTTATTCTCTATATACTTGCACACTATTTTTTATAGGTGTTTTTGGACCCTCTTGTGCCTATTATCAGGCTAATCACTTTTTCTGTAGTGAGTGGTTCTTTAGCTCAGCCCCTAGCCCATATTGTGGTGGCGTATTCTGGGGGGTATTCTCAGACAACCCCTTCTTTTTTTCCCATACATTTATTTTGTCACTAACAAAAACATGACTTCACTCTTTTTTCTTTTCATTGATGATCATCATACTCTAGGATTCTCTTTTGAGAAACCCTCTCACTAGTTAGAGTACTATTCCCCACAGGGGTAGTTATCCCTGGCTTACCTCCTTATGGGAGGATATTTATCCCAAGGGTATGTATCCCCTTGGACAACAAGCCCCAAGTTCACGCTATCTCCACTCAACCCATTTACAGCACTACTTCGAGTGAGCCTGTTTCTCAGGACACTAGCTCGGCACAAGTACTTAGTCATATAACTTTACCACTTTTGATTACCTTTTTATTGATAGCTCCTTCCATTGATCATATTATCCTTCTATTTTCATTTTTAGTGAGCATTTTTAGCATCTCGTTGTCTGTTGCATCTCCATCCAGTGTTGTTAGGAGTGGCTCATCACCTATGCCATCTCAGGTATTAACTTGGAATTTCTTAATTTCTTATTTGGGAATTTTTTTTACTTGTATTGTCTGTGTGTGGTTACTCAAATGATAATATTCTCCCTCCCCCCCCCCCTTTTTATGTGGGCATTACGAGTGCTCCTATCACTATGGAACTCTAAATTAGCATGCCTATGGGCGCTCAGGTATTAATCTGTCATACCTAGCCCGTTAAACCTTGCCTTCACTATACAAATATTCTTATGACAATTTCTTTGCTATTATTTATAGGTTAGCACTATATGTGTTCCCTTTAATTGTGGAACCATCTACGAGTGTCTTCATGAGCACTTCTGAAGTATCACTCTTTTATATCTTATTCCTCTTTTGACTTGCTTTTACCAATGAAAACAATCTAACACTATTGTTATGTTTCTGTGTTTTTAGGCCAGTGACTTTTTCTGTACAAGCGCTCAAATAACACTTTCTTGTTTCCTTGTTTTGAGTCAGTGCTTCGAGTATTCTTTCATCCGTGGAACCTTCTGTGGGTGTGGAGGAGGGTGCTCCCTAGGTATTACTCTGTCAGACCTTACTTTTTCAACTTACTTTTTCTACGCAAGGGCTAAAATGACACTTGCATGTTTCTTTGTTTTTAGGTTAATGTTACAAGCTTTCCTTTGGTTGCGGAACCTTTTATGAGTGTCATTGTGAGCACTCCTCATTTATTATACTATCATACCTCTATTTTTTAACTTGTTTTTTACCGTGCAAGCATTCGAGTGACCCTCTTATTTTCCTTTGTTTTTAGGTTGGTGTCACTAGTGCGCCAATTTCTGTGGAGCATGTGATTACCCAGAGGGAGCAACATCATTTGTATGGTAGCATGTTAACTCCTCTTAACTTGCGAGTAAGTACTACTCCCTTTCTTTATTTTATTACTCTTGACACCATTTTTTGAGTTATATATTTTGTACTCACTCTCTTTTCTTGTTATTTATTTTCAGGAGGAAACACATGAAACAGAGAGTGTAAAGGAGGCAAAGGTAAGGGATGATAATTCTGAGGCCACTCATCCTGTAACACCCTAATTTTTATTTTATTATAAAAACTTTAAATTTAATTATTTATTTTTCCAAATGAAAATTTCATTTCATTAAAACCAAGGCGAAAAATAAATAATAATTTTTAAGCAAACTAATTACTGAGTAGACATTTTTTAAATAAATTATACACATATAAAATATTATACATATTTAAAGAAAATTTTAATATGCCAATTTGCATTAAAACAAAAAAAAAGATCCTGATTTAGTTTGTTGTTAACTTAAAGAAAAAAAATATAATCGTAAGGGGTATAAAATCCTAACGCAAAATTTAGGGTGTTAAAATAGAAAAAAATAAATAAAATATCTTGGGTATCTTGTTTTAAATCGCGACTTTCAAAGAAAAAACAAAATAAAAAACTAAACTGCCCAAACACGTGTATAAAGACCAACTAGGTTTTATAAAAACTCATCTTCTCTCCCTCAAAACTACGTGAACAGGGAACAAACCAAAAGAAAACCTCTTACGAATAGGTATTTTCTTTTGATCTTCTTCTTCTTCTTCTTCTTCTTCTTCTTCTTCTTCTTCCTTATATATATATATATATATATATGGGTAATGGGTTCTTGTTTTCTTTTTATTGTTTCTGTCTTTTTTATATATGTAGCCGTATATGTATAAATATAAATATGAGGGATATTGTGGGTCGATTTTGATGTATATATATACGATTAAAGTACATATATGCTTGTATGTTGGTTTAGTATGTAAATGTTTTTTTTAAAGTTTGGGTAGCCATGGAGTTATTTATGGAGGTTACGTACATATATATATATATATATATATATATATATATATATATATATATATATATATATATATATATATATATATATATATATATATATATATATATATATATAGGCTCTCCAACATACCTTCTAGCAACATACCTATTTTTTAAGATAGTAAAAAAATGATTTTGAGATGATATTTTTTATATGGGTTCATGATATTTCAATGTGCCCTTGTACAAAAATCAACTGAAAATAATTTTTTTGTTATTTTTAAAAAGTAGGAGTTTTTACCCTATATAACTGCCAGATTTTTTACCTATTTTTTAAAAATAACAAAAATCATTATTTTGAGTTGAATATTTTTATGCGGTCACATTGAAATATCATGAACCCATATAAAAAATATCAACTCAAAAAAAAATATTTTAAAAAAATGGGTATGTTTAATGAGGTATGTTGGAGAGCCTGACTCTCTCTCTCTCTCTCTCTCTCTCTCTCTCTCTATATATATATATATATATATATATATATATATATATATATATATATATATATATATATATATATATATATGTGTGTGTGTGTGTTTAAATAATGGTGTATATCTATGGACATGTGCATATGTTACGGGGAGAGCGATAAAATCTCAGGCTAAATGATGTGAAATAGTAAAATTGAAGGAATAGAAAAGTACCATCCTTTTTAAACCAAACGGTGCCTACAAGTATACACATTAAAATGCCAGCTTTTTAAGCTTTAAAAATTTATATCTTCTAAACTGTAATTCAAAAAAATATGCAGAATGTGCCGTTGGACTCGTTGTGTCGAGTAGAATATTTCAGTATATAAACATTTTAATTCAACACTATTTTTTACAACGTCAAATTTGGGTCGTTGTGTCAATTAAGGGACCCGAATACCCATTAAAATATTATTTATTATATTTTTCCAAGGATATTATCTCGATGACATTTAAGCAAAAACTGTAATCCGAATCATATATGTGTATAAATAAGAGTCTGGTACCCGAATGCCCACGTCAGTCGAGTTTAATTACGAAACAAGCTACATACATAGTAAAACATTTACTTAGAATTATCCGTAATAACACTTATATTTAAAATTAAAATTGAACACAGTAAGAAAACAAAGAATCAATCGAGATAAGCACCAGTTTCTGGTAGGTTTTGCCTTTTCAATATTACTTTCAGCATATTTGATATAATTCTATTGATATCACTGTGTGACAGCTCCAATTTATTCGCAGTATGTCTATGTTATGATATTGTCATAGTATATATGTTATTAAATATTTGTGATTTTTCCCCTCTCATCTAATAACATATTTGATATTATTGCAATTATTAAATTAGTTCAACCCTGCACCTCTGTACAAATGTTTATATTATAAACATTAGTATTAACTAAGAAGTAGACTGCAGTGTTATCCCACGGAATTTTTCTACTTGGCCTAAGGTCTCACATGTTTGAGAGCTTAGATTATTGCTACATATGTATGAATGTCACTTTAATTGTGTGCCTAGCTAGTTACTTTCCCCAAAGGTATTGGGTTGATATTATTTGATTATACTGATGGCTTACTTATTTCTATGCCCTTTACTGAGCTGGTAATTATGGGATTATCATTTCAAAAATACTTAGCTTTCTGTATAAAATTCGTGATATTTATGAAAACACATTGCGTAAGATTCCTTTAGCAAACAATTAAAATGAAAATATACTCCAAACTCTATGTATATAATTTGTTATATAAATGGTTAACACATAATCAATATCTTTGTTAATTCGTTTCTTTCCAATTATTTTGCACAAGTACATATAGGACATGAAGAACACTTCAGGAATCATTAGATATGTAGAAGCAAGGAAGTTTTTATCAGAGGAAATGAATCATAGAGCAGTAGGAGAGATATGCATAGAAGTTTAATAGAAGGATGAATATTATAAATTATAGTTGTAAGATGATTTAGCATTAATAAATTTCTCAATTAGTTCAGTATGCATGGCTCATATATGATTTAGCTTTATTTTAAGATAAGGCTCGCCCCTGAGAAATAAGGGTGTGATAAGTTGGTATCAGAGTCGAGCTAGGTTTGAGATTAGCCTATGCGGGATATGAGTTAACCTTATGATTAGGAAATTCATTCAAGTAATAAGAATAGTGAGGATAAGATGTTTAGATATAAATTAAGGAAAGGTGATCTTCAGTTATATGACGAATATATGGAATATTAGGATTTTTCCTAGGGAAAGATCTTAAGGATACAAGTATAGTTTGCAAGGCTGAGATATTTATATGAGGATAGCGAGAAACATTTGAAAACTAAAGTTTTGAGAGATGTGATTAATTCAGATATTCGAATTTTATGTATTCGATGAAATCATTAAGAATTTTAAGGATTATCGAGATATGATTAAGGATTTAGAGGCATATTAAGAATATTATCTTATGAAGGGATTGTATACAATATACTCCACAAGTCTTATAAGCATAATTCTTTTGTCTTAAATATTCAATTGATACTCCCCTTAAGAATGAATTAATTCATTTAGAACTCCATTTTCATATTGGAAAGTTGTCTCATTTCTCCATTGACCTTTTTATTCTCGTCTTTCGCATTTTACTCCCGTTATACTATCAAATATTCCCATTAGATTATAATACTAGATTACTTATGATTGTAATGGTACCTGAATAGGATTACATAGGAAAGGTCATAAAATAATTCCTTTATGAGAATTAAAAATGTCCTTAAAGAAAAGTAGAAGCATTAGAAATATTAAGATAAATTGTTCTACAATTTAGAATGTAATGGTATTACTTACTAAACCCTATCCCATAACTAAAATTTTCCTAAGCTTCACACAACCCTAGTTATGAATTGCAATTAATGAACCCCTACCATATACCTTATAATCCATGTTACTACATTTCGAAGTCACTGTGATTCAGGATATCACTGAAAATTTAATATCATCAGAAACATTACGGATTTCGTAGTGAAATATAATATCTTACCCAATAAACAACTAGAATGGTTGTGATCAAATGAAACATTACATAAACCATCTATATGACCTTTATACCAAAAATGTGGTTCCCTTATGAAGCATTTTTTCCAAAGAAACCCCAATCTGAAACCCATATGATATTATTAGTGAACAACATAATTTTTCATACATAGTAGGTGAATCTGATTCAATATTATTTCACGAAATGCTCATATCATTAAATGATAGCCCCAAATACCCTGCTCTTACTTATGAAATCTTTTGTGTAGATCAAAATATCTTACGCTTAATGCAATTTAAAAACCCTTATGTTGATCTTGAAATAATGAATTCAAGTTAACCTGATTCCATTATGCCTATTCTTATATAGCATATAATACAACCAGCAAATAAACTACAGTTATACCCATGACAATATTATTTGCCTATTGGGATCATAATATTGAGTGCCTAGTTTTATTTATCATATAAATGCCTCTCTTAAGAGTTTTGGCTCAATACTATTACTTTGTCTCAAAGGTTTTGGATTGATTTGTTATTTGTATTGCATTTAACCCTAAGCATCTATAATAGATAATTGTGGGTTATTTGTTTTAGAAACCATTCGCAACCCTAAACCTTGTAAACTTGATATTTCATAACTCTAGTAACATCATCATACTAGATTCTGCTAGAATTTTTATCCTAACTAAATCTTTTTTTATCTTAATCAACGAGATCTTTATACCATACTGTGCCATATTTGAAACCCTTAGCCTCGGAGTAATCATTTTTTTCTTATTTAATATCCCGAGAAATTATTGAAAATGTACAACAGACCAGAGAAAGATTAAAGGCATTCCAAGATACATTGGAACCTTGAGTTTTATCAAATGTATTGGCTCTGTGGCCTATTAGTTAGAATTACTCATAAAATTGTCTAATATCGAATATGTATTCCACATATTCCAGTTGCACCAATATATTCCAAACCTAATATATGTCAACCCTAACCACACCGACAACTTACCTCTTGATATTAAACCCATCCAGAGAAACTTAAACTCTCGTTACCTCATAACATTAATCTGATTTTGATTATGTACAGTTTATTTTACTTTCAAATTATGCATCCCTCTGTAAATGTTCTTGGACCCAACAAGGAATGTTTTGATTAGATGGTCTATTAATTTTAGAATGCCAATTTAAGTCTGTCTACATTAACTCCTGGTAAACTTCTTCAAAACATGGTACCCCTATAACCCTCTAGAGTTCAAATCCCATCCCAAATTATTTACATTAATCCTATTATAAGTTTCTTACATAGCCCGTCAGAACCAATGAAAAAGTAATTCATATTTACCCATTATGCCATCTTTTGCATAAATATGGGAATTCCTAATCTTATACTATACGGTAAGGAATCCCAAGGTAAATTCAGATCTCAAAATTTTGAGATTCATCTTCACCCAAAAGAACCTTAATTTGATATTAAGATATTGAATGGAATTTCGAGAATTACAGATTCAAGTTAGAAAACCTCTCAAAAATGTAAACGTTATAGTCAAGACCTTAAGCCATAAACCTATTGGAAGATTTAACAACTTGCTTTCCTATGATATTGCTGCTACCATAGGGAAATACGATTTGCAAACAACCTTGCCTCTCTTAAAATTCACCAATACCATTGCTTATCCAAACCTGAGAAAGAAAATTTTAGAACAACCACTTCTAGATCCCTTTTGGATTAAACAATAAACCATAAATACAGTCGAGAATATCATATGATAAGGAAACAAGTATATAACTTAAAGATATATTATATATACCTAATGAATCGTAATTACAAGAGAATATGTAACAAGAAACTTATCATTCTAGATTCATAATACATTCCGAAAGCTTAAAAATGTATCCTTTACTAAAGAAATAGTATTGATGACCCTAAATGACAAGTGAGAATGAAAACCTTGTGAGAAAATGTCTTAATTATAAATGTAATACCAGTGTCAGTATTGAATTATCCAACGTCTTTCAATTCAAAAATGGAAATGAACTCACATCACCACGAATTTTGTTAGTGATGAAATTTTGTATATGCATGATAATAGACCAATTCACCAAATCTACCCTTTTTCCCTGTAGGAAACCATTTGTTCTCCCTGAAATATCTGTACTAGGACTCGTAGTATGGTTATCAGCATCAATAACCCAATCGATGTACATAGAATCTTAGATTACATCAAGTATTGGAATAAGGACATGCTTTTTAGATTGTACAAACCACTCTAAGTTAATTATCTAGATTAAACATTGTGATCCTACCTTGAATACACAAACCATTTGTTAGCAAGATTCCATGCATTATTACCTATGCCTTAATAAACATCAATGTTTGGAGTCAATATACTCCCAACAGTAGTATCATCCCGTTACACGATATCGATGATAATAATCTCCTTTACCTAGTTACATAACTTTTATATAGTCAACCTCACCTATCTATCCAGATAAGCCTAAAGTATCACCAATGTACTTTAAAGAATCCTTTTATTATTTCATGTCTATGGTAGATTGCATGAGATGAATTATACAATATTAGACACCTTACATGTTGTAATCCTTAATAACACCATGAAAACCTGGGAACTAATCGCATCGACAACCCTATTGAAATGCCCAAGACTAATAAACATTACCTTTGTCCTAAAATATTGGCCCAATAGAAATTCAAATCCTACAGATACATTATTCTGGTATGTAGGAAGATAACAAAATATCGCATTAAGATACCCGATACAGTTTCTCTCCGTGTTCAAAATTCTAAAGAAACCTCCTTACAAAATTATCAACTACATCGAACGGTCGATATATTTTCCCAATTAAACCAACACGTGACTTCACAACCTCAGTAAAACCATCTAGTATTTCCCAAGATTGTTCTTCATTTATGGAAATTCCAATAAGAGGAACAATCATAAAGAATTGATACCACCATAAAGTATTAGTTATACGGTTATGTTGCATAACTTGTAGACCACGAAAAGAACGACCCTGATACATCCGTCATAGTCACATAATAGAACTACGAACCCCATGTGACACCCCGCCTAATAAAATATTGGGCAATCACTCCTGTACCAAATTAAAACAGGAGTCGCATATGGATCATTCTTAGCATCACTGTCAAAAACCAAATTAATTACTAATAACCTATTAGGCTGGCGTCAAAATTTTATTTAACTAATCTTTTAAAGAAATTAATTCAATTAAAACATTCGCACAGTTTACTAATAAATGAAACCGAAAAGAGATAAACTAATCGAACACTCGGTTCAAATATAATACAACCAAATCGAATACCGCACTAAAAGGCGGTGAAAGAATAAATAAATATAATTGGGCTTTCAGCTCGAAACTTACTACAATGATTCCTATCTAGATCACAAGAATAAAAGTGTCTAAAAATATAAACCTGCATGCATCCATAGCTGCTGCAACAAGCGTCTCACTCGAATGAATCGTCATCCAGGTGTCCCAGTGTCTGGACACCTAAGTATATATATAGATATAGCAAAAGAGAGGAAAAGTAGATAAACGAGTCAGAGCCCGAGTTGTGAAAATATTTTACAAGTGCATAAATACTTTATTTTAAAAAATATGTTTTATCTCATATTTAAATTGGTATCGCACTCCCATAAGATACCCCTCACCTCTCTTCTTATAGTGCACACCTAGCGCATCCCTCTAAACATTGTAGTCAAGCTACGCTGCCTAACTAATCTGTCACCCCCAAACTCTATAAATCCTAAGCAAACCAAGTACTAAGGGCAAAACTTCTCCCCAGTCTCAACACTATGCCAAGTTCGTGCGTGGGGTGTCTCGCGAAGCAAAATCCAAATAAGGAACCCTCCTGATACACTACTACTTGGCAAGGTCGATCATCGGGATCCATTAGACCCTCAATACACAACACACACACACACACACACACACACACATATATATATATATATATATATATATATATATATATATATATATATGCTCATATAAGAAAAACCCAAAACTAGAGCATTAAGGGTTAAACTTCTCCCCAGTCTCAACACTAGGCCATGTTCGTGCATGGGGTGTCTCGCGAAGCGAAATCAAAATAAGGAACCCCCCCCCCCCCCCCCCCCGATACACTACTACTTGGCAAGGTCGATCATCGAGATCCATTAGACCCTCAATACACAACACACACACACACACACACACACACACACATATATATATATATATATATATATATATATATACATAACCTCCTGATTCATAATACACATCACAACATAAGTCCGGATACGATCTCCCGGAATGAGAATTAAATCTTTTCCTTTTATCTCTTTACTCTAATAGAGACATATAATATCTTGTTCTCATGCACAAGTAATACACTATACACACCAGTATAATAACCATCCCAACGAGCTATAACTCGAGGATGCGGTCTCTATGCTATCATCTACCAGGGAATCACTCATGTATCATCATGTGTACTAACAGTCGGAATATCACACCGCCTTGGTAAAAGCCAAATCACAACGTATGGGAAGCGGTCATAGTTCCTCCCCTAAAGTGAGACAAAACATACCCACCACGTATCACCCCTAATAAAAATCACACAATATAAAATGGACGCTATGACCTGGGGACTATACGCTCCTTGATCCACAAGCTAGGGGCCTCACCCACATCGCGCAACTTCCCATGATATCATAGAAGGGGTATGCTTCACATAATATATCTAGCATCCACACATAGATATATAGACATTTCCGTATCATATAATATATATACTTTAATCACATCATATATATATATATTCCCCATTTTTCCTCAAAGATACATATAAATGGCCATAATTTCCAATCACACATAACGATGACCAATAATCCCAAATATTCTCACAATTAATAATATTCAAGCATCCGCACACTCACGATACTAAACCCAAAAGTATTCCCCTCACTTGATAAATAACAAGTACTTATTCGCGTTTAAGGATTTATATGATTTATCTAACTATACCAATTTATCCTAGTTGTCTCGTAGGATTTACTCAACCATAATTGATACAATTACTTTTTTTTCTACACGCACAATTATATATGCCTAAACAACCACTGAAATTATCCCAAGAAATATTCGTCACCAAACACCCTTAATTTAAATAGGTCGTGGATTCGATTTCCATGGGACTACATTTTGTCCAAATAATAATTTAGAGGTCCCCACTCTATTTTTGGAAAACCCCAACCCTTTAATTGCCTAATTTCTTTATTTCCTCAAAAATATAATTTCTAGGGTCACACACTTAAAACACTCTCTTAGCCCCCATAAATTTCCCCAATTGGATAAATATATCTTCCTTACTTATGTCTATTTATTTCCTCAATTAAATAGGCTAGAAATCCTTAATTTGGGAATTTATCCCATATAAATTGAGCCAACACAAATTGCCACAAATTCTGTAAGATCGATCAATCGATCCCGGGTCATCGTTCGATTGATCAAACAGGGCAGCCGAAACTCCTTATTCTCCACGAATCCAATTCATCCATTAACAACCCCCAAGATTTTTACCTCTACTTTCGCCAACAAATGACTACACCCAACTACATGTACACAAAGTAAATAGGTTCTAATCATCCTAGAACCCACAAATCAACCATTAATTTCTATGAATTTCTAAGTTTATCCAATTTAATAATTTTCGGGGTTTACCCGTTAAACTTCCGAAAAACCCGTTTGATCCAAAAAACCGAACCCAAAATCTTTAGGGTTTGTTATTACCAATTATGATATGAGTTTTATGCTCAAAATTAAATAAAGCAAGTAAACACTTGCCTGGAGGATAAAATCCTACGACCCCGGGTCGAATCCCGCGGAGTTTGGCCCGAAATCCTTTTTCTCTCCTCTTTCTCCCTTCTTTTCTTCTCTTCTTCCTTTCTCTCCTTTTTATTTCCTTTCTCCCACTCTCCCGATTATTTTATAAGGAGAAATAAGGGTTTATCCCTTTTAAACCCAAAAATTACTCGTTTACTCAATTACGAGTTCCTTTCAATCCAAAAATTCTCGAAACTCAATTACGACCCCCAGATACTCAATTATGACTATCTCGGCCATTCCAAGACCAACCGCGCACTCGAAATCTCCATCTGAGGTACTTGACCGCAAATCACTAATTTAACCCCACACAACTTAATGCGGTATTCCCATTAAAATATTATCCTCCGTCGCTTCTCCCAAATGTGACGTATAATTAAAATACTCCGACTTATTTACTTAATCCCAAAAGTAAATATAACACCCATCGAAAATCATCTAATCCTTAAAAAATCCAAAAATGACTATGCACGATAACCTCTTAAATTCCCAAATTACACTTACTTATGAATTTTAATTATCCCTAAAAGTGCGGGGTGTTACACCCCAAAACTTATAAGTTATCATTTTAAATATACTTCATACCATAGACGATGTAAATAACACAAAATTTTGAAACTTTAAGTGTAGACACCACATTATAGGACCCCCACCCCACCCCACCCCACCCACCCCACCAAGTCTCTCTTTAGGTCCCTAACACCTTTCCATTTACTATAAACCCTAGGTCATACTTTGAGTACCGATCTAGAGGCCACCGGGCGATCTCGAGCCCTATTTTACTTCGGTCAAATTCATCATCAAAGCGAAAGCTCAATGAATCTTCGAAGGGATCTGAATCCCATTTCCAATGGTCTGCCTCGTCCACGAATGGATAAAATGGTTAAGACGAACGAACCATTTTACTATCAAAAAACAATCTAAAGGCCAACAGGCGCTCCCGGTCCCCAATTTGACACCAAAAACTAATCTGGAGGCTACCGGGTGCTCGCGGGCTCCATTTGACCAAATTTAACTTTTCATCTCATATGAGACTAAATGAATCTTTGAAGGGCACTAAAAACCCTTTCCAATGATCCACCCCATGAACGAATCAGCCTTACGGTATGGACGAACGACTCGTTTTACTCTAAAGGGTCACTGGGCGCTTTTGGTCCCCATTTGACCGAAGTCAACTCTCCAAACCAAGAGAATATCTGTGGAACATCTAAGTTCCTCGCATAACCTTTCCAACAGTCCGACCTATGTGCGATTCGGACTTATGGTTTTGAAGAACGATCCATCGTCGTCTGACGATCTCCTGTCCAAAGGACTGACGGGCGCTTTTGAGATGAGTTTGACTAAAAGTCAACTCCCGACGGCCTAAAGGATTCTCAAAGGTCTCAGATTAACCTTTCCAATGGTATGTCCCATCCATGATTTGGACTTCCTGATTGTGTTTTATGAACTTTTTTCAAAAAATCTGCACGAGACTGCCAATTAGCAGGTCCATTTCCATGCCCATCAGCAATATGTCTAGGGTTACGTTTCGATAGGTAGGATAAGGACAATGTCAATCGGTAGTCCCCTGACCCCATATAAGGATAGCATGAGCTCACTTTGAAAGGCACCTCAGAAACATCAACTTTAGTGATCTCAGCAACATACTTCTTAAGTTAACGAGGTTTCCTTGTTTGAACCTTTCTCGACCTTTCATTTCCATCACTTTCACATACAATTTAGCAAAATCCCCTTACATTCCTCACCCACTTGCAAGAAATCTCATCAACAATCAAGATCAATCTCCAAGTCTCCAAAGGAGGTCTAAACATTCTTCTCTCTATATAATTTTCTTTATTTTTGCATTAGTTAAATAAACTTTACTTTTGATTCATACACATATTAATATTCAACCCTTTATTAGTAATTTTATACATAATATATTTTCTATAAAAAAAAAAGAGAGAAATAGGGTACCACCTAAAAATTCCAACGGAATTTTTCACCACATTTTCTCATAACTAAAAACACATTTTTCTTACACACACATATAATAAAATTCCCATTTGAATTTATGGGATAAACCCCATCCTCGTGTTGCATGCGAACTGCGTGGATTTTAATGCCTTTATAGGCTACGTAGGCGTCTCGGGCTAAAACCTGATACTCGAGTCCTATTTTTCTATTTTCCTCTTTTTTCCTATTTCTTCCATATATTATTTATATATATCATTCTTGTGATTCATATTTTCGTCTTATCTAACACATATTATCGCTTTATTATAACGATCAATATCTTAATAAGCACACATATCATATTTTTAATTAATATTTTGGGAACATTCCTATGGATGACCTCACTCTGTCTTTTCCTACGATGCGAGTCGAGCAATTCAGATCTCCACTTGCATATACACGCACACACATTTCACGAAGAAATTTAGGAGAATAGTAACATAAGCCCATGAGAGACCGAAAGAGCGGGATAGTCCCTAACACCTTCCCATTCTGTAGCCCTCGATCCCCTGAAATAATTGGTTTTGCAAGCATCAGTTTGACTTTGATGTCGTTCTTTTGAGACGGAAACATGTTCTTTTTCCTGTTTTGTGCAAAATAGGCTGGTGACTCTATCACCCCACATTGAAGATGGCCGAAGTGTTCCTAGAAAGGGCACAAGACCTCCTCTCCTTCTCCACCCCACGCGCGAGTGTCGACCCTAAGATGGAGTAAACCGAAGGGTTGGCCACAGTGGCGACTGTGTTGGGGACATACTTGTCATAAGAGGGCTAGACTATGTATGAACGGGTGTTATCATTTTCTGCTTGTGTGCATATGCACCTGCCTGTTTGTTCCTTTTTCTCCTCTATTACTTCTTGTATACATCTACCTCATGTTTATATCAGCTCTCACTCACTTTTCACTTCACACACTTGTAAATACTCTCCATAAACACCTCACACTACCTACAGTTGTATATAGGGTCACTTATATCCACATGTTTCACCCACCACTTAAAATATCCATGTTTAGGCTTCACTAGCACACATATATATATCCATGCTCACTTGTGCTTATCACACACCACTTGTAGTTGATCCATGCTTAGATTCACTACCACACACTCACTTATAAATATTCACACATCACTCACTCTCACGTATCCATGCTTAGTGTAATCATCAAGTTCATGCTAGATTTACTTTTTATAATACTTGTACATTCTTCCTTATTAGTATAGTGATCATCATTCCAAATAAAATACTCTCTCCATAATACACTATTCAAGAATTATGAATTTTTCACACTACATCACCAAGAGCATTTCCATATGGACAAAAAAATTATCTCGTACTGGGGGGTTACTTTGTGATGGGCGCTAGTTAGACAGGGCGCAGTTAGCCTAAACAATATGACTCTTACCTTCCATTGGCCTAGTACTTTCGACATATATCGAACGGTTCCACATGCATTATACCTCTTGATCAAACTCATGACGGGAGGTATATAACAGGGAACTCATTCACGTAAGTCGAGTATATCGAATTCGCTATCGCACGTACTGTCTCTACGGGGTATATAGTGAGGAAATTCATGTACACTTAGGTATACCGAATGGCTTGTCCACACATACTGATTGCCCTCAAAAGCAAGATGTATATCGTGGAAATCATGCCAAAGGAGGGAACCTTTTCACTAACCCAACAACTGCATACCCTCATATAAGCGTCAAATATAGGGCATTCATATTTTGTTTCCTGATTACTACACGAAACTCTATCGAAATGTCGAGTCTGCATGCCACCCAAATTTTTGGGAGATTTTGTATTTTTTCAAAACGAGACCCTGTCTAACCTAGCAACATGTCAAACCATGTTTTACGTATTTTTCAAACCCAATTTTTCCCAGGCTCGGGTCCTTTCCAACAGTTCTTTTGCATATAGGTAAACCTAATACAAGTGAAAACTGAAACATAATAATAATTATGCTGAAACTTTTCTCTTGTTTTACCCTCCTCTTTACCAAAAGTGTCAAAGTCATTTTTACTCCTTCTCATCAAAATACCAAAAATATTTTCCCTCCTTTTATCAATAAATATCAAAAATATTTTGTCCTCCCCTTTCCAAAAAAAATGTCAAAAAAATATTTTCCTCTTTTTCAATGAAAATAATTCTTCCTTTTCTCGTACAAAAATAAATTTGAATCATTTTCCTTCTCATGTCGATCCCATACTCGACCCTTGGCCTGGCTCCCTATTGGCTTCAGTCTTCCATCAAATCATACCAAGCTCCATCAGTTCTCCTGCTACTTCCCAAGTCCAGAATCTACCTTTACTAACCCTCCATGGAGAACGCGGGCCAAGTACTGAATGTGCAGCCTGATTTGATGATAGTCGTAGTTCAACTTACTGTCAATATTGATAACCTTCAGTCAAAGGTTCATGAGAAATAGCAAAATTAAATCCAAATTCTCGAGGAGCCCGAGGTATTCTTCCCTCGTGCTATGGGCCCACCCGTACCTGAGCCTGTTTGGGTCCCGAAAGAATATCAATACGCTTCACGTGCACCTCCTGCCAATGGGCCACCACCATCTCAGCTCCCTATGCAGAATCTTTCCCAACTAGGGGCTAACCTTCCAGTACCTAACAATCCAAAGGAAAAAAAGTTAAACAAGGTCAAGGAGGACCTTAAGCTATTAACTAATAAGTTTTACCAGGTTCGAATCTCCGAGAACAACATGGATTACCCTAAAGTAAGGCTGCCGAAAAAGTTCAAGATGCCTAACATTGAGAAGTTCGGGATAGTGATCCCCTAATTTTTCATCTTCGAAGCTACCACCGATTCATGACTCACTTAAGTGTCTTTATGGAAATAATGGCCCAGATGTTCCAGCTGACTTTGAAAGACAACGCTCTTTGTTGGTTTCTATCCCCCGAGGAACCCATAATTCGTAGTTGGGAGGATGTTGATCATGAATTCATGTCACATTACAAATATAATAAGGAGTTAGAGGTTACACGCCACGATAAAGAACATCTCAAGTAGAATCTCTAAGATACAATAAAAAATCTCATAGCAAGGTGGAGGGAGAAAGCGGCCACTAGGACCAGGCCCTTCAAAGAGGCGCAAGTTAGTATTATGAAGAAAAATTTCTTACCCTATGTACGAGAAATGATGGGAGGATAATATTACCCACATTTTTTAGCTCTTCGGGAAGTAGGGATGGATATTGAAGAAAGTATTGCCAAGACAGAAGCTGAGCCAAAGAAAGTATCACAATAGTTCACTCCAAGAAAATATAAAAAGCCTGCCAATGACACAGTTTTAACCATCAATAATATCTCCCAGTCCGCTACCTCTTAGGTGCTAGAAAGTCATGCCAGTCCAGTCAGAAAATAATACACCGAGCTCCATGATCCCCTCTTTAAAGTCTACCAAGCATTATTAAGTCAAACTCTCATCAAACCTTTGGACCTTCATCCGCTATTAAACCCACTTACCAAAAATTTCAAAATCGATGCCCATTGTGATTTTCACCAAACTACTAGCCATACCATCGATTGGTGCTTCCATCTTCAGAATGTAATCCAAGATTTAATTGATCGGGGTGTCATCGCCCCACCGGCCAATACCAAACCTAACACCACTCACAATCCACTTCCAAACAATACAAATGTCATCTTTCTTGAGAATGACCCAGAATTTGATCCATCTACCTAGATTGGACCCAGTAAAGCACCCATCATGCCCATATTTTCACCCAAACCCCTTAAAGTTTGCCCATATTTTCTCTTACACCTTACTTATTTTGCCGATCAATCTCTGCCACTTCTCACAAGAGCGTGTATTACCATTCGTACCCAATCCGGAGGGAAGGATATGGAATTGCCAACAGTACTAAACCAGCTTCTAGAGTTTGGCTGAAATGACCATTAATTGTCAGAATTTTAGCATCTGGTTTATGAAAGACCGAAAGTCAGCTCGAGAGTTGGAAAATTAGTTGGTACCCGTTGAAAAAGCCAATTTAGATGATCTAATATAAATTATAGCAGTCTTATTCTGATAAACCAATGAGATTTACAATATATCATAGTTACTTGATCCCTTAAAGCTATAAGGGCAGTTAGCCCCTTCACTTCTGCACCTCCCCATTAAGTGGGAGGATATATATGAAGAATTCGTTAAGGTTGTGGGATGTATTGACTCCTCATGAAAATATGACATTGTTGCCACCGGATGAGGGGACGAGTTTGATAGCTCAAACAAAGAGCCAAGTCAAAAAATGTTCGCCCCGATAATCCATATGTGTAAGACGATATCTTTTAATGATTTACTATGGGAAATCAACAAAGTGGTCGGACAACCCAAATTGGATGAAGAAATAGGGTTTCTGTTCTTCCCCTCCTTTGCGAACTATATGATAAGATCTGGGAAACACTATCGTAGTTTGAATCCTTAGTCATCACGGATAGATAAAGAAAAGGGAGTTGTCAAGAAACTCCTCATGCTAGATATAACCATCGAGGAAAGAAATATCCTTGACCAACTTAAGAAAACTCAGGCCAATATCACCTTGTGGGGACTCTTCATGTCTTACCATCTACACTAAAATGCTCTGATAAAGTTACTCACTAGGCCCACAGTCCCTCCTTCCACCACTCCAGAAGAAGCCTTGAACTTGGTTGGGTCTTTGAATACCACTAGATACCTCTCCTTCTTTGAAGAAGAAATCCCAAAGTTTGGTCATAATCATAGTTATGATATCAATATCTCCATTAATAACATATCAGCACTTAATATTTTACCATTAATAACCTTCAACTGCTTAGGTTTGAAAGTAAGCGACCATGCTCCAACTTCTATCGCAGTGCGTGCTTATGACTACACTCACCTAGAGGTGATGGGATCCAAAAAACTCATAATAGGGGATGGCCCTATCAATACCGTTACGAGTTCCAAGATATCGACATACCCTCTTATTTCAATCTATCACTTGGTTGACCGTGGCTTCACATGATCAAGGGGTACTTTCCTCTCTCCGTAAAAAAATAAAGTTCTTTGTCAAGGGGAAGGTCATTACTATCTTAGGACACGATGATAGTACTGAGAATGCAAGCACCAGTAAACTGATAGTAGAAATACAGTATAAGATGAATGACATGCCTCTTTTCGGCTTCGGGGTTCATCCACTTCCACTCCCAACAGGGGATGATTTCAAAGATCGAGTATGTCCATAACACAACCCTCACAATAATATCAACTAGATACAGATGCTCAAAACAGGGGATACAAAAACCCATAGTCCTGAAGAATGCCTTTTCTCCTTGTGGCCTAGGTTATCAGCAATCATTAGAGGAACTCAGAATGCTCTGCTAACCCCGATTGAAGAGAAGTTTAGAAAGTTCCAAGATTATTTTGAGAGATTCCTTGAACAGAAGATTCGTCAAAAAGGGTGAAAATTTTCCCTTTTTGTGGCTTTTCAGAACCAAGGTATGATCATGTGGATAAGAATATGAATCCAGGGATGGATATCTTCTTTCAAGAAATATACTCCTAGATCGAAGACTCCCAACATCATGTCCAACCACTAATTAAGAAAGCTATAATCGTTGTCGATGGTTTGGAGGGAAGTGACTCCGAGGACTCGATTAATCTGTAGACACTGGGGCTGACACTCTACATGATCCATTCAAGCACTACATCGGTTGACCCTTCGCACTACATCATTGGACCCATCCACTCTAATCAAGGCCAGTGATGAACCCCTCCTTAACTGGAATGCTATACTAGTTACACCTGCTGAAATACAACCAAACCCAAATGGTTATCCTATCTCTTCCTCTATTGTTGTTCCTCATTTTTTTATAACAATGTAATTAAGACCTCCTTTGACGAGGTTCTCAACATTACTTTTCCCTAGAATGAAATAAATAAAGGTTTTGAGTATCTTGTTGTGCCTTATATTAATTTTATTGATTCTAATCAAACTCTTTATGATGATAATTTTACAAATAAATAATTTTTAAATTATGTTAATAAGGTTAATAACAAACAACATAATCGCGTTCAAATTAATAAGGATGGAACTGTTGTTATCAATCTCGATTCTAGTAGCCAACTGCACGAGATTAGGATGGGGTCCACCACTGACGAGCATGAGCGCAGGTAACTCAAAGAACTGTTAAAGGAATTTTTAGACGTCTTTGCATGGTACTACGACGACATGCCTGGCATCGATCCTGAGATAGCTCAGCAAGAGATTCCAACTATTCTAGAATGCAAATTGATCAAATAGAAACTACAAAAACTTTGCACCTAATGGTCGCTCAAGGTTAAAGAAGATGTGATCAAGCAGTTGAATGTAGGCTTCATCCGGGTGATCGAGTATCCCAAATCGCTAGCCAACATTGTACCTGTGCCAAAATTAGGAGGGAAAGTTCTCATGTGCGTTGACTATCGGGATTTGAATAAAGTATCTCTGAAATATGGTTACCCATTGCCCAATATCAGTGTAATTATGGACAACACGGAAAATCACGCTCTCAAGTCATTTGTTGACGGGTTTACTAGATAAATCAGATTAAGATGCAACCTAATCATCAAGAAAAAACTGTGTTCATCACCCCTTGGGAAACCTTCTCTTACATAGTTATGCCATTCGATCTCAAAAATGCAGGGGTTACTTATCAAAGGGCCACCACAACCATATTTCCTGATCTGATACACGAAGAGGTCGAGATCTATATTGATGATATGATCATTAAGTGTAAGACTCGAAAAGGTCATGTTCCTGCACTCCGAAAGTTCTTCGAATGGCTACAGAGATATCAGATATGACTTAACCCATAAAAATGCATTTTTGGTGTCACTAAAGGAAAAATTTTAGGATTCATGGTTAGTAATAATGGAATTAAAGTAAACCTAGCCAAACTAAAAGCCATACTCGAAATGCCACCACCCTGAATGGAGAAAGAAGTCTGAGGATTCTTAGGAAAATTATAGTATATCAGCGGGTTCATTAGCCAATTAACTTTTATTTATGAACCCGTATTTAAACTCTTTCGAAATGATTCCACCAAATTCTGGCATAAATCCTGTCAAGATGCCTTCGATATAATCCAACAATATCTTACCCGACCTTCGGTATTCATGCCACCGTATCTTGGTCTCCCTCTACTCTTACACTTGATCGTAACAGACACCGGAACTGGGGCTTTGCTATCCCAATACATTGAAGAATCTCGCAAAGAAAGGGTTATTTACTATGACAATCATAAATTTGTCGATTATGAAGTGAACTACATTGCCTTGGCTAAAGTACATATCGCCCTTGTTTGGGTCACTTAAAAATTATGGAACTACATGATAGCTTTTCCCATCAGACTTGTGTCCCGAATGGATCCTATTAAATACCTGCTTAAGAAACATGCACCGTCTAGTCGAATGGCCTGATGGTTGATGATGCTAGCCGAGTTTGATATTGTGTATGTCACATAAAAAGCCATGAAAGGAAGAGACTTCTTTGACTACCCCATGGAAGAAGCCTAGGGCTGGCAATTTTTGACACGATAACCCGTTAATGATAATAACCCAAAATGACCCGAACATGACATGATTAGCTTGTATAGATTTAAGAGTACCCAAAACTTATACTCAAATAAAAATTAACACGATTCAAAAATGACACGACTAACCCGAATTGCCACCCATACCGATATTTGGATCTCCGAGTTATCGGCTGAAGATATCCTTTGCATCTCTCAGGAAGACCTTTGGTAGAAAATATTCTTTAGTGGTTCTGCCAATAAGAAAGGATACGGCATTGGGATACTCCTAATTTACCCTAATAACTCTCACACTCCCATTGCCATCAAGCTAGATTTTTTTTGTACTAACAATATGACCAAATACGAGGAATTCATAGTTGGCCTCAAAGTCGCCCTCGAGAAAGGTGTCCAGTGCCTATATGTCTACGGAGACTCTGGCCTTATCATTGGCCAGGTCTTTAAAAGATGAAAAGTCAAAGATGAAAATCTCTTACCCTTCTACACTCACCTTGAAGATCTAGCCTCCCAATTCCAAGATATCATCTTCCACTACTGCCCAAAGTAAGGAATAGCTTAGCCAATGCTCTTGATAGTCTAATCTCTATGGTCAACATGCCCGAGGGAATAACGATGGATCCTTTCCTAGTCCATAAATAAGCTAAATTGACCCATTGCTACCACGTCCAGCTAGTCATAGAAGAGGATTTCAATATGGGTGAGTTCTAGTACTACGATATTTGGTGCCTCCTCAAGTACGCTAGGTGTGGTGACAATTATTATGCAACACAAATAGATAAGAGAAAGGCAATCACCAAGCAATAATAAGGAATTAAAAATGATAATCACACAACAAAGGATGTACGTGGTTCAGCAAAGATGTGCCTACGTCCACGGTGGTGCAGTCAGTGTTATTTATATATACTCCGGAGAGTGGTTACAGAGAATACAGCTTGTCATTTGCCCCGGACCTAGGGTTCAATAGATACATGTTTATTTTAGTAAGTGGGGGTGTTAGACTCCCCCACGTTTTCCATCTCTCCCTAGAACCTCCTTTAATGGGAACGTGGGAGGAGACTGGATCATAATCAATTAAGAGATGGGGGGTCTAGACTTTGGGCCGCCAGAATTAGGCTACTCGTCCAAGACCATCATCTTAATTTCGGGTACCCACAATTGCCCCTAAGTTTGTTGGGCCATGCTTTGAGCTCAATAAATTTAAATGATTTGTCATAATGGCTTTTTTGTACATTTTGCAACTCTTCAAAAGTTGGCAATCTTATTCTTGCGGCATCCGCTTCATGGTTTTTGCACTATGATTAGCAACACTTAAAGGTTTTCTAGAGTAGTCACTTTTTGACCGTCGTTTCAACCTTCTCAGCACTCTCCCATTTCCTGTGAGCTTTAGTGATTCACACTCTCTTCTCTCAGTATCCATTCTCATTGCTCCCTTGTTATTTGGGCTCGTGAATCTTCATCGTTCGAGTCGAACTTCCATCTTGTAAGTCTCATGTGCCTTCTTTTTGTACGTTTTCTTTGAATTTGTCGTTTTCTAGGGTTTTCCAATGGCAAAGATTGGGAATAGGTTGGTCCCTGAGTTTAGGAAGTTTTATAATATCCCAGAGTGGGTAGAGATTGAGTGTTACGCCTCCCCTCCTAGAAACGTTAGAGAGATAGAAGATGCCCATTGGATTCATGTTTTGTTGCTCTCCCAGGGGGACTCACTTTTCCTCCTAATAATCTGGTCTTGCATTTCTTTAGTTATTTTAATATTATTCCTGCACAGTGTTCGCCCAATGTGTGGAAGATAATTAATGGCGTCTATAGAATAAATCAGTTGTATGGTACCAAGTTAGGGCTTACCGAGGTCTGTTTTTGCTACTCTTTCTCTCGAACTAGCTGTGGGGTCCCCTATCTCAAAGCTAGGAGCCCTGATAGGGTATTGGTAGTAAACCTACCTGATTCCCATAAGGACTATTGGCAAGAAGGTTTCCTTGTTAGAAACTGGTAGTTTTCTCCCCAATTTAAAGGGTCGAGGTCTGATAGGTTCTCTGTTCCCTTTCATGGGGAAGAATACATAGGTAGACTTTGCTCTGCTCTTTTAATTTTTGTTGATTTGTGATCTTTCTGATTTTTCTCTATTTTTTCTTCAGCGAGGTCGAAGAACTTGGAACCTGCTCTCAGCGAGGTTCGTCTCTATGAATTAGTCAAGGCCTGGAATATCAGGGAGCCTTTAGCTGACGACGAGCATCCCCGGTTTGTTGCTTTTCTGCTCGAATACAAGAACATTGGCTCTAGTTTTATAGCAAGGCTGGTGGACAGTATCCCTGAGTTTGATACCTCTAAAGAAACTGCTGCGGATCTTATCCAATTGGACGAGGAGGAGAGCAGCTCTGAAAGCGATATCCCAGGTGGTGCTGGTGGTAATTTGGGTGAAGGGAGCTCTAGTAGTAGCAGTTTCTCTGATCATGGGGAAGTTTCTGAAGCTTGAGAGTCGCTGATCACATCTAGAAGTTCGAGCGAGGAGATGGTTCCTCCAAGGAATAATTTAATTCGGGACGATGATGATGAAGATCACGTGCTCCTCGCTCAGAGGTCGAAGAAGCAGAAGTCTAGCTCTGGGGTCGTGGCTACTGGTTCTCGGTCTTCTACTCAGGGGCAGGAGAAGAAGAGGAGAGAGGAAGAGCAGTTGAGAGAGAGGGAGAGAAAAAAGGAAGAGGAGAGAAAGAAGATGGAGGAGAAAAAAAAGGTGGAGGAGAAGAAGAGGATAGAGGAGAGGAAGAAGATAGAGAATGAGAAAGAGGAGGATAGGAGGAGGATGGAATCAAAGACGAAGGCTGGGCAGGCCTTAGTCCCGGTGTCTGCACTGCCCGAGGGGGCTTCTGTTGTAATTTCTCCTCAGTTGGCCCCCGCGCTGCTCGAGAGAGCAGTTCTTTCTGCTGATCACCAAAGGGCGCTGGGGTCTGATCAACTGGCCCTACAGGCTAGCCAGAGGCTAGCTTTGGTAAGACTATTTCTTTTCTCTAATTTTTTAATGAATTCCATCATTTCCTTCTTCTAATGTCTTCTTCTTCCTGCAGTTTGTGACCAACTTCGCCGTGCTCTATCGTTCTCGCGATGAGCTGGTGAAGAGAAATGGTGAGCTAGAGAAACAAAATAAAGTCTTGAGGTTGAGGGGTACAGAGCTCGAGTCTAGTTTTAAAGTCGTTGATGCTGCTTAGATATCATTTGATCTGGCTCTTGTTACTGCCAATCGGGAGAAGGACGCAGCAGTTAAAGAGTTAAAAGAGCTGCGATAAGCCTACGACCTGGTTTACTCGAGCAAGCTGGCTATCGTGGAAGAGAACAGAGTGCTATCCGAGGAGCTGAAGAAGAAGGAGTCTGAGGCGGTCACTGCCAAGGAAAACTTATATAACTCTGGTTGGGCTGCATCATACGAGGATACTGAGGTTAAGATAGACTATATTAGTCGTCTGAACTTTAAGAAGGGCTGGAACAAGGCCCTCTTAGCTGCTGGTGTTGATATAGACTCTCCTATGTTCGACGAGCATGACCCGGGTCCGAAGCCCACTATGGAAGAAGTCCCTAACCCAGCTATTGTAGCCGCTGACCCTGTCTCCCAGACAATCTCTGCTGACGTTCCCCTTGCTGTGGCGACAGAGGTTACCCCTGCTGAGAGCGGTGCTCCTGCTGATGCTGATAAAGGGAAGCAGCCATCGACTTTTGGGCAACCTGAGGTTTCTAGTTAGTTTTTACTTCTAGGACTACCTTTTATTTTTGCTTTCTCTATTTGTAAATTTTCTTTTTGCTGCTCAATGTACTTTTAACCCTTATCAATGAAAATGTTTCTTTTTCCCAATGCACTGATTGATTTATCTTTCCATTGCCCTTTTATGTCTTGTAGTTGACTGATGTAGAAGAGTATATTCCTGCCACATCTCATTTGGGCAGGCCTCTTGGTCCCAATGCCAGTCTCAGGTTCGCTAGGAGTTTGTTAGGCTTTGCAAATCTCTTAGGTCAAGGAATCAAAAGTATAAGGATCAGTCTAAGCTTGTGGCTAAGTTGAAGGACAGGCTCCAGGAGATGGAAGAGGTTGGTGCTTCAGTGCAAGAAGAGGTGAATGCGTTAAGGATGAAGCTTCTCGATGCTTCTGAGATCAACTAGGTTGGTGAGATGCTTCAGCAAGAAAATGAATATTTAAGGAAAGAGGTCTCGCATCTCAGGGAGCACGCACCGAGCACCACTCCTACAGTTTTGCGAGGCTCTTCATCAACGTAAGCTAGGGCTAGCTCGAGCGATGTTCCCCCTGTGCTACGAGGTTCTTCATCGATGCGAGCTAGGGCTGGCTCGAGCGACGTTCCCCTGTGCTGCGAGGTTCCACTGGTCCATTCGTTCTGCGAGCTGGCAGGAGCACCAGGCGTTCAGATAGAAAATGGAAGAGCTCTTCGATAACATCAAGCGAGCATATGTGATTACTGTCGGGATCCAAAGGGACGTCACTTGACTGCGACATCTATTTAAAAAAGGACCTCGGCGAGTATGGGACGATGGTTATGACCAGGGTTGGCTGGATGCTCCGATGAGGCTGATAGAATTTGAGGAGCTCGCCTTCATCAGGGGGTGGTTGAGTGCTTTGAAGGAGATGCAGGTTCCAAGGAACTCTATACTCTAGTATCGCCATGAAATATCTCCTTACACTCGGATGCCCAATCTCTTCCGGAGAGATGATCAGTGGATACCCATCGATGCTATCCCTCAGTAGCTGTTGGAGTCAGATGCTAACGAAGCCGAGGAAGAGTTGGTTCCTGCTCCTGATGATGGTTGAAGGGCTCAAGTGGCTGATTATCTCGTTCAGAGGCCTCATCCCCACTGAGATTTTGCCAATAGCTACTCTATGTATTTTGTGTTGAAGTAATGTTGTGTTAATGTTCTGGGCGAGCTCACCGACTAAACATGTATTGTATTTGTTGTAACTATAGTGGATTAATAAAATTTATGTTTTGGGCCATTTTAGCTGACTAAACAAGTGCAGATTATCTCCATATTCTTGCTCTTTTAGGATGTTCTAAGTTTGTATTATCACGCAAGTGTCCTCCCAGTCCAGTATAACATCGAGATACCATTGTGCACCACTTTACCTTTTAGGTCATGTCGTCACACTCCCTTAGGCCTAAGTGTGGAAATTGGCGAGGACACACCTGGTGTTGGATGTTCTATCTGATTAGGATTTTATTCGACCAAATAAGGTTTGGTGACCAGTTTAAATTTGGCCATATTGCCTAAGGATCTCCTGTAGGGCTTCATATATTGTCAGGGGCAATGTTAAGAGGTCTTTCGTGTTTTATAACGACAACCTAAGGAGGGACAATTCCCTGTTATGGCGTAATGATCAATGTGCCTGTCATTTGGAAAAGATGTGCGATAAAGCTTATATAGCTGTTACTTATCAAAATGCAACCGTTAAATAACTTTCATTAATGACAAGGAAAATGAACTTTTAGCTCCATAACAAAAGAATAAAAGAAAGATCTAAAAATAGAATCTCTTGAGATTGGTTGCGTTCCATGCTCGGGGTATTTCTCTGCCTTCCATCATTTCCAAATGATAGGCGCCTTGCAGATTGTCTCTTGTTATCTTGAAGGGTCCTTCCCATTTTGGCCCTAGATTTCCGTCTGATGGTTTTACTGCGCTGCCCAGGACTTTCCTTAAGACATAGTCCCCAACTCGGAATGTCCTTGGGTTGACCCTCTTGTTATAATGCCTCGCGAGCTGTTGCCGATAGCTCGCTAGTTTTACTAGGGCTAGCTCTCGATGCTCGTCGTACAGGTCAAGCTCAATGAGCAATGCTGCATCATTATGGCCCTGGTCGATAAGGTTGGACCTCATTGTTGGACCTTCTTCTAGTAGGATGACTGCTTCCATTCCATATGTCAGCGAAAATGGGGTTTCTCCTGTTGCTCGTCGTGGAGTGGTTCGGTAAGCCCATAGAATATGTGGTAGTTCATTTACCCATGCGCCTTTGGCTCTCTCTAATCTCTTTTTTAATCCATCGATCACAGTTTTGTTGGAAGCCTCAGGTTGGCCATTGCTCTAAGGGTAGGCCACTGAACTGAAATGGTGTCTGATTCCGTGTTCGTTACAGAAACTCTGAAAAGAGTCGCTTTCGAACTGCGTTCCATTATCGGTGATGATGGTTCTGGGGATGCCAAAATGGGTGATTATATGTCTCCATATGAACCTTATCATATCTGCATCTCGGACGTTCGCTAGGGGTTCTGCCTCGATCCATTTGGTGAAGTAGTCAGTCGCGACCAGCAGATACTTGCGACTGTCGATGGCGGCAGGAAGTGGTCCTACGATGTCTATCCCCCATTGGGCGAAGGACCATGGGATGGATAATGATTTTAGGTCACTAGCAGGTTGGTGGACCATAGGAGCGTGAAGTTGGCATTTCAGGCACTTACGGACATACGCCGCAGAGTCCATTTGCGTATATGGCCACCAATAACCTTCCTTCATTGCTCAAAAATCCAGAGATCTTCCTACAATATGGCTTCCACAAATTCCTTCGTGAAGCTCATATAGAACGTGCTCGACATCCTTTGGGTGAATACATTGAAGGTAGGGATCGAAAAACGATCTCTTGTATATCTTGCCCTCAGGAGATAAGTGAAAGTGAGCATCTTTGACTCTTATCTGGTGAGCAGTCTTCTTGTCATCTGGAAGCATGCCATCCTTCAAATAATCCTTCAGTGGGTCCATCCAGCTGGGTGCTGACTCAATGTGGAGCACCTGCTCCACGGTTTGTGACTCGCCGTTATGGTTGATGCTTGGATGAGCGAGGAAATCGATGGGGATTGTTCTTTTTAAGTCGAAATCGATTGTTGAGCTTAGGACTGCTAGGGCGTCAGCATGGTTGTTTTATCCCCTGGGGAACTGTTGGACATTGACTTCCTCAAAGTCAACCAATAGCCTCTTTGCCAAGGCGAGGTAGGCTGCCATCCTTTCATCTTTCGCATTGTAGTCCCCGTTGATCTAATTGGAGACTAACTGTGAGTCGTCAAACACCTGTAATTGCTTTGCTCCCAAAGCATTTTCTTTTTGGAGGCCGGCTATCAGGGCCTCATATTCTGCTTCATTGTTGGAGGCTTCAAATCCAAGCCTAATTCCCTGCTCGAGGATCGTATTTTTTGGAGTGATAAGAACGATGCCCACGCTTGCCCCTTGAATTGGAGGCTCCATCGACAAATAATTTCCATATTCCCTCCGTCATGTGGCTCCCTTTTTGTTTGGTTGGTTGTGGTTGGTTGCGAGGTTGCTCGCCTGTGCATTCGGCTATGAAATCAGTAAGGGCCTACCCCTTGATTGCGCTCCTCGGTTGAAATTGGATATCAAATTATCTGAGCTCGACTGACCATTTAAACAGCCTGCCTGATAAATCCTCCTTCCTTAGGATTCCTTTAAGAGAGTGCGATGTAAGGACGATTATGGTGTGGGCTTCGAAATAGTGCTTCAGCTTCCTCGAAGCCACTACTAGTGCAAAGGCGAGTTTCTCCAGAGGTAGGTACCTCTGCTCGGTCTCAAGTAGGGTTTTGCTCGCTTAGTAAACGGGTTGCTGGATTCCTACAACTTCGCTCATTAATGCAAAACTAACAGTGTGGCTGGAAACGGAGAGGTACAGGTGCAAAGAATCTGTTTGCTATGGTATGACGAGTAGTGGTGGAGATCTTAGGTAAGATTTGAGCTCAACCAATGCCTGCAAGCAATCTGGGTTCCACTCTACCGTTTTTTCCCCTTTAGAAGCTGGAAGAATGGCTTGCACTTTTCGAAGGATTTAGTGATAAAGCGATTTAAGGCAGCGAGCATACCAGTGAGATTTGTTACTTCCCGGATTGTTCGAGGAGGTTGTACCCTATTAATTGCGTCGATTTGGTCTAGGTTAGCCTCTATGCCTCTCTTACTGACCAACTACCCAAGAAATTTTCCTGACTGGACACCGAAAGAACACTTGCTCGCGTTAAGTTTCATTCGGTATTTCCTGAGGATTTCGAAGGTGTTTGATAGGTCTGAGAGGTGGCCTTCTTTCTTCTTGCTATTAACGAGCATGTCGTCGATGTATACCTCCATGGTATCTCCCATCTGGTCCTTGAACATCTTGGTGACCAGCCGCTGGTAGGTTGCCCCTGCATTTTTTAGCCCAAAAGGCATGACCTTATAGCAGTATAACCCAACTGTGGTGATAAATGCTATTTTGTCTTGGTCTGGGGCATATAAAGGGATCTGATGATACCCTGAGTATGCATCCAGGAAACTCATTCGCTCGTGAGTTGTAGTGACGTCCACCAGTTGGTCAATTTTTGGGAGGGGGAAACTGTCTTTAGGGCATGCTCTGTTGAGGTCCGTGAAGTCGATGCAAACTCTCCACTTCCCGTTACTTTTTGGAACTACTACTGGGTTGGATAACCACTCGGGGAATTGTACCTCCCGTATGGATCCTGCATCCAGCAATTTTTCTACTTCTTCCTCCACGGCTTTTTGCCTTCTCGGGCACAGTTCGTCGTGCTTTCTGCGTGATTGGTTTGAAGGTGGGATTGACGTGCAACTGATGACAAACCATACCGGAATCAATTCCAGGCAGTTCGTATGGTTCCCACGCGAAAACATCTATGTTGCGTCTCAGTAGATTTGTCAATTCCTTCTGTTCTTGGTCAGTGAGAGATGCTCCAATCAAGAAAACTCTGTTACTGTCGCTATCTCCATCCATAACCTCCACCAGGTCTTCGACGACCCGTTCAGAGGGGAGGAGCCTTGTCTCCTATACTCCAGGTCTTCCGTACTTTAATTGCTATTTAGAAGGTGTCAGACCTTCTTGTTCTTCAACTTTCTCCCTGGGCTGATCGGCCTTCTTCTTTGGCCTTGGTCCGATGGCTTCTATGAAGCACCTTCTTGCCATTGCTTGATCGCCGTGGATCTCCATTACTCCCCGCTCGGTTACATACTTGAGTTTCTGATGGTAGGTCGAGGAGAGTGCCTTCATCGCATGTCGCCATCCTCTACTGAGGATGGCTTGGTATGGCGAGTCGATGTCCACCACCAAAAACTTGATCATCTTGGAGACGTTTCCCGCGCATACTGGCAGTACAATCTTTTCTAGGGGCATAGTTATTTTTCCAGCAAAGCCAACTAAAGGGACAGTGGCCTCCTTTAGATCGGCGATGCTTAACATCAATCTTCTGAATAGGTCGAGATACATTACCTCGGATGAGCTTCCTTGGTCGACGAGCAACTTGTCGACGTCAAAGTTAGCTATCCTGAGGGTAATGATCAAAGCATCGTGATGTGGGGTTCTCACTCCCACCAGATCTTCATCTGTGAAAATAATATGCTTATTATAGTTGACGTCGTCTGCTCGTCGATGCTTTCCTGACTGTGACTTTGTTGGATCGATCTGAAAAGCTTGCATCACCGCTGTAAGTTTCTTCATCTCCATTCGAGCTGAATTTCCTTGGATCTGCTTGGCATCAGATGCCCCATAAATTACCATGAACTCATGTCCAGCGTCATCTTCGAGCATGTTGTCAGGTCTAGCCTCTCTATTGGCAGCCACCTTCTCTGCCTTTTTCTTGAAAAACTCGTTCAAATGCTCGGATTGGGCTAGCTCCTCGATGTGAGACTTCAAAATTTTGCAATGCTCAGTCTTGTGTCCTCCCTCTTTGTGAAAAGCGCATCTCATCCATTTTCCTCTTCGAGGGATCTCCTCCCATCTTCTTGGGCCACTTGATGAATGGCTCGTCTTTGATTTTTGCGAGAATTTTATAATTTGGTTCCTTGAAGACGGTGTTGACATCCTGAAATGATTTCGACACATCATTGTTGCCTCCATTCTTGGAGCCATTTTTGCCCCCATTCTTCCCTCCGTTCTTCTGGTTCTTAATTTTGTCACTGCCCTTGGCAGTTAGTTTAGCTCAGCCGTTTTCCCCTGTGCTGAGGCGGGTGACATCTTCCACCTTGGCATACTTCTCGATGCAAGCCATTAAGTCGTCAATAGTCATAGCCTTCTTCTTTGTCAGGGACTGGTATAGAAGGGAAGCGTTGGGAAGCCCAATTTTAAAAGAGGCCACCACCACTTGCTCCGAGTAGTCCTCGACCTTGTTGAACAACTCCCAGTACCTCTTCGCGTAGTCTCAGAGGGTCTCTTGAGGCATTTTCTTCATTGTCAGCAAAGCATCCATCCTTTTGGGATGGGAGCTACTAGTAATGAATCAGGTCGTAAAGAGCTCGACCAGGGATTCGAAACTCCTGATGGACCGGTGGGGGAGACTTTCGAACCATTTTTGCACCACATCATGCAGGCTCGAGGGGAAAATTCAGAACATTAGTGCGTCTCGATGGTTCCATAGGGTCATGGCCAGTCGGTACTGCCTAACGTGATCAATGGGATCAGTCTTGCCATCATAAATCTTGAACCTTGGAATAGCAAACTTCTTGGGGGCTTCCTTCTCCTCTATTTCCCTCGAGAAAGGTGAGTTCATCTGAGTTTTGAGAGCTCGCTTGGCGAGTTCTTGGGTCGATCTGGTACCGTGATGTGCAGGATGTTGGTCCATCTCCCTTCGGACCAGATTTCGTATGTTCTCGTTGCTGCGAGTAGGGCTCTGGTAACGGTGAGCTTTTCACAATTGCTCGCATAGGTCGTCATCTGACTCGTTTCCCTCAACCTTTTGGGACCCTCGCCTGGGGCTTCTTCCTCGGCTGCGAGACTTACTCGCCTGAGGGCTAGGAGTGTGGTATGGATGTCTCCTGGTATCAGGATGGAGCTCTTTCTCCAATCTTTCTAGTCTTCTTTTAAGGCGATCATTCTCAGCCTCGTGTCTACGAGAGGACTCCATTTTCTCGTGGAGCCTTGCCTCATATGCGTCAATCAGCCTGGATATCTGCGTGGACCTCGTTGGTCCTTGGCTTTCTTCTGAGGCTGGCCTTTCTAAGCGAGCCCTCTGACCTGAACGTCGGACTTCAGATCTAATCCTGCGAGGAACAGGTGGTTCTTGAATATCCCCTGCCTGGGGAGCATTGCTACTATGATTAGACATTTTAAACTCCTTTTTTTGGCGTGGGCTTTCTCAGGGAAGATAAACGTTTCCCACAGACGGTGCCAATTGTGGTGACAATTATTATGCAACACAAATAAATAAGAGAAAGGCAATCACCAAGCAAGAATAAGGAATTAAAAAATGATAATCACACAACAAAGGATGTACGTGGTTCAGCAAAGATGTGCCTACGTCCACGGTGGTGCAGTCAGTGTTATTTCTATATACTCCGGAGAGTGGTTACAGAGAATACATCTTGTCCTTTGCCCCGGACCTAGGGTTCAATATATACATGTTCATTTTAGTAAGTGGGGGTGTTGGACTCCCCCACGTTTTCCGTCTCTCCCTAGAACCTCCTTTAATGGGAACGTGGGAGGAGACTGGATCATAATCAATTAAGAGATGGGGGGTCTAGACTTTGGGCCGCCAGAATTGGGCTACTCGTCCAGGCCCATCATCTTAATTTCGGGTACCCACTCTAGGTATCCTCAGGATGCCAATAAGAAAGGCCGAGCGAGCCTTCGCAAATTGGCTATCCAATACATCATATGCGATAAAGCATTATTCAAGAGAAACTTCGATAGAACCCATTTGTACTACATCGCAGGGGCTGACATTGAAGAAATGATGTAGAAGATCCACAGCAGTGAATGAAGACCTCACATGAATGTCCATATGCTCGCTAAGAAGATTATCCAATAGGGATACTATTGGACCACTATGGTTCAAGATTGCACCGCTTATGTCCGGAGATGCCTTAAATGTCAATAGTTTGCCAATCTCCAACACTTACCTCTGCATGAATTATACAATATGACCTCTCCCGGATCATTTTACACATGGGGCATCGATATCATAGGGAAAGTCACACCCAAAACCTCCAATGGGCACGAATTCATCCTGGTTGCTATTTATTACTTCACTAAATGGGTCGAAGTCGAGTCATACACAGTGTTGAATGCTAAAAAAGTAACCAAGTTCATCCAAAATAACATCATGTACCCATAAGGGGTTCTCCATAAGTTAGTGTCAAATAACGGGTTACATTTCGAGGTAGAGGTCACAGTATGGGTTGACGACTACGAGATTCAGAGACATGAATCTTCTCCCTATCAACCACAAACCAACGGTGCAATTGAAGCCTCCAACATGAACCTCAAAGAAATTATTAGCAAGAAGACTGAGAGTTGTCGATATTGGTCCAATCAAATCCTTTACGCCCACTAGGGCTACTACACTTCAGTCTGAGAATCTATTGGGGATACCCCTTACTCTTTGGTATAAGACATGGAAGCAGTCCTACCCATTGAACTAGAAATACCTTCCTCATACTTACGCTTGAGAGCAAAGTCAGCGAGGAAGACTGGCATCAAAGCCGTTTGAACGAGTTATCACTCTTAGATGAAAGGAGTTTAAAAGGCTCTATATCATATACAAGGATGCCATCACCAAATAATGCCATCATTCAACCTAAGATCCAAGGACCATTGTATACGAGAAGGGGACTTGGCCCTTAAAGAAATCATAGAACCCGTTTGGGACCCCAGAGGAAAATTCAATCCAAACTGGAGTAGCCCCTACATTGTGAAGAAGATCCTGTCCGAGGCACCGCTATGCTCAGTAACCTTGATGATGAAAAAATGGCACGTATAGTCAACCGCAACCATCTCAAGAATTTTCACCATGTGTTTGAAATTTCGGCGCGCTACGACTCCTCTCATATACCTTATATAAAAAAAATCTTCATTTCTCTCTACTCAAAACAACGAGGGGCCTGACTCTCTAAAAAACTTTTTGCTCTCCAAATAAAACTCAAAAAATTTAAAAAAACCCAGAAGCACATAGGCAACTCATACACTTTACATGGGCATGGTCCCCTTATTTTTCACAAAATGCTATTCTCTTCTTACCTCTGAGAACGACAGTTCATTTTATCATTTACATGAACAAAAGGATTACGTATGCCTTAGCGATTGGTATAGATAATTCAAATGTAAAACTCATCAAGAGACACAATAATATGATCAAAATTATTTTTTATTCCATAAATGGGAGTATTCAATACAATTACATGAAATATCAGCATAGGGATTCAAAATAACTACCAGCCCATGTGCCAACCAAACTACCCCTAAAATAAATCTAACAAAACCTTCCCAAAATTATTCCCACAAGAAAAATAACCAAACCCATCTCAATAATAAAAGATTCACAATAAATGATAACCATCTTCACAAAGATCCTATTCGCAACATCCGAAAGACCCAGCCCCATCATCATCAGCTCCTTGAGGCCCCTAAACCTCCCCTGCTTGGATGGTATTCCAAAGGTGCTCCATAGAACGATATTCCCTAACTACCCTAAAGAAAACCACTATGCCCCCTTCATAGTATCAAAAGGGCAAACCATCTATATTTGGTCTCCTCTGCTAAGATCTTTTCCACTACCTGCTTCCATAGCCATTTCAAATAATCTCCAAAAATATGACAAACCCTGTCGATAGATTGATAAGGACGGGTTGACAGGAACAAGGCAACAATTCCAGCATCAGTACAGTCTTTTCAACACATCGGATTCAGTTTAATCCAACGAAGGCGACAAGCTCCACTTTACAACCAAGATTTATAACTTATCATCCATATACCAACCAAGCCTCCAAAGCCTTCCTCTACTAAAAAATTAAAATCTTTTTTCCTAATTTTTTCCAAAATAAATCCCTTCAAAAGATAAACTAGTTTCCACTATGAATCCAAGGCCTGTCCCTATTCCAAAAACACATTCTCCTACTTTTTCTCAAAATAAAAACTCAACAGCAAATTGTAGTTCATGTAGAGTAAGACACTCAATCAAGATAATCAAACAAATATGCATATCTTTCTGCCTTTTTTAAGTCTCTTTTTAGGTGCAATGTATCTACAACAAGCATGCAATATAGTCAACACCAAGCCCCCATACTCAACGACGAACCTAAAAGAAGATCCTAAATGGAAAGAACCTGAATTGGATGTCACCTCATCTACCCCATAACCCTCTCCCCTAGGTACTAGACATACCCTAACTCACAAGCCCTCAACCGCCAGATTTGTGCACGCCGACCCGTCACCCCCATATCCTAAGGAACCATCCCTCAAGGGTAAAATCTCACCTATATCCCCAATAAAAATTCAACAATCCTACCCAACACCGCCTGCACCGCCTCTGATATCACCCTCAGCATACGATCCACCTCTATCTGAAAACCCTCTCAATCAATTCCCAAAAGTTACTGAACCCCATACCGATCGACACCTACCTATTCCTCTTCCCAAATCATCCTAGAAGATCGTGATATTGCTAAACTACAACCCCTACAACATGCCGGTCTGCAACCCCCTGAAAATTTTGTACAAAAAAACCCATAAATACCAAAAAATCTTGGAAAAATTCTTAAAATTGCCAAATACATATTAGAACATTTCTTCACCAAGAAAACCATTTTTCAAGCTCTTAAAATCCCCCACCAAATTAAAAACACACTACTATCCCCAATTTAAACTATAAAACGGCACGCCCACATCCCCAGAGTCCACTACAATTCCCCAGTGGAGCTCAATACCTCAAAAATCAAATGTTTCCCCAGTAGAACTTCCAAAATCAACTTCCCCAACAGAGCTTCTATAAGGACATTTTTTTATAAGTTCGTTATCAATTTATTATGTCTTATACCGCTACATCGCCGAAGATCATTCAAGAACATTCAAGCATCAAAAACGGATCCAAACATCAAGTTCTTCATCAAAAAGACTCCGCGAAGTTTACGTTGGTAAGGTTGAGTTTTAATTCCTTAGCATTTCACTTAAAGTGTTGGGATATTTTTATCAAATATTTTTCTAAAGATTTTGTTCTCGGACACCTTTCCGTAGAAAAATCATAACTAATTCATAAAAAATCAAAAAAATACGAAACTGGTGGCCACGCATTCGTATCGAAATTATCTACAAGTACGCTTGGAATTTCGTTTGATAGGTCATTCGAAGGACCTGGTTTTATCATTCAAACGACATATACATCTCTTAAAATCTCATTCGAATGACAACTGTCCTTCGTTCGAGCGACATGCTGATCTTGTTCGAACGAGCTCAAATTTCGAGGCGGTGCAGTTTTTGTATAAATATTCATTAAATGGTTCCGTTTTTCTTACGAAATCACAGCGTTTTGACGAACAAAAAAACTGCAAAAGCAGAATTCTTTTAGGCTTCTTCCTTTAGGGTTTTAATCCCTTTTTGGTTTTCAATTCACAAAACTCCCATATGCTTTAGTGAATTGTTTGGTTTTCAAGAACACTACTTTTTCTTTTGTTTAAACTTGCGGAGAAACCGTCTCTCCTCTTCATTGCTGCCCTCCTAGAAAGGGAAAGTTCCAGCCGACGAACTTGTGGAGAAGCCGTTTCTCTTCTTCATTGCTGACCACCTGGAGTTCCTACGGGATATTTCAGCCGACGACATAGGAACCAACACCTGTGGGTATCTCTATGTCACACTTATTTTCATTGTAATCCATGTAGTCGTATCTTACAAAATTATAGTGAAAATAAAAGGTTTTTCCCCTTTGGGGATTTTTTTTCTGAAATTGTTTGTTTTATCCTGCATGCTTTATTTTATTGGATAAATCATCTAGATGCATGTTTTAGGGTTTAACAAAAATTTAGGATTAATTAAAATTGGATTTTATTTGAGAAGTCGCAATATTTCCGCTGTAGCGCACTGTTTGTATTGTGTTGGCACCGTTTATGGATGAACACTTAGGATGACCGAGCCATAATTTCATTCCATTTATTCATGTGACTATTTGATAGTGTTTTGAGATAATAAGTCAATTCATCTATGTTCTTTATAATGTTTGGAGTCATTAAGATGTAATTAAGTGTTACTTCCTACATGTTTGACTCATATTTTCCTTTATTGCACACGTGCATGGATTTGTTTGATTATTCTGCTTGTCTTATCACATGTTGCTTGGGTGTTTTCATTTCAATCCTGTCTTTTAAAACGAACCAAGCGCGATAATTTTTTATAATAAACTTGTGCATATAAGAACCGTTTTGTGAGTTTGCGTGCTTTGTTTGAAAACGGGGAAGGGCTGCGAAAGGTTCATTTTGCCTTTGCGAATACTAAGCCACCGTTTAATTGGACCTAAAAAATTGAGAAGTTTTATTATCCGGGGTCCAAAGAGGTTAAAAGAGCCCGAAAAAATTTAAAGGCAATAAAAATAAATACATGCCAATATGGGCCATTTAGGTTTTTGCACCAATTCTCCAAAGTTTGAGAATTTTGTTTATACACCTCTAAAAGAAAATATATAGGAGGGAGTTTGGATGGAGAATTAAAACGGGTTTACACATCCTTAAAAGTCTTAAAAAAGCGCTAAATAGTTTTGGACCTTATTGGTGTGGAAATCATTTGACTTTGATTTGTTGATTTGTAAAAGACGATGTCATCTAAATTCAACAATTTTTTAAACCTAAGGATACTTTTGATGCTCATTCGTTAGGAGTACACATATGCATCGTGCATATACGATTGAGTTTATCTACCTATCGAATGTGTTCACACCCATACATTCCATTTCCATAACTTGGTTGTTTTTACTTTAAATCCATGGTGTGATTTTTATATCATATTTTACAAATTATATCTTATTTTTTGGGCGAAAATTTTAAAAAATCCAAAAATAGTTTGTGACGATTTTTTTGAGCATCTCCTTGCAAGATCGCGTTTTTCATTTGAGTGATGCTTTGTTTTGAATACCGTGACACCCCGGCTCTGCTTATTTGATTTATTCTTCTCATTTGTCCATTTGGGGACATACTAAAAAGGGGGAGAAAGAATTATCATTTTATGGGGGAGTTTTGAATTATTGGGAGAGTTTTGAGATTTAACTTATGCTTTCATCATAAAATGGTATCTATGTTTATCTCATTTCAAACTCGATACGTCACTTGGTATTTGGTTTATCTCATGTGTGTAGGTATTACATTGAAGATCACTAAATTGCACACTCTGATGAGAAAAGCTTTGAGATTCCTGAAGATTTGAAGAACAAACGATGAAGACTTATTCAGTTGTATCTTTCCAGTTTTGGGTTCATGGGAGGGTAAATTTGTATAGGAAATTTTTTATTTGATAATTCAAATTTTTTATGTATGTACCGGCATAGACATAGGGGGAGATTTGTAAGGACATTTTTCTTATTTCCAACATGTTACATTTATGTATGTCGTACGCCGATACATTTGGCACATCACTTCACGATCTCATACGACGGCCTTAATCCGAATTCCGAGAATCAATCATTCAACATCTCCATTATGTGTCCCATATCAGCCAAAACGACTTCACATTCCAAGATTTTAGGGAATTTATGCAAGTGGTACGCAAGAGAAGTCAAAATAGTGAAAGAAAGCAAGATATGGAAGTTTAAGGGCATTTTGGTAATTCTATAGCCATCGTTCGATGTCTGGTCAATTGGAAAGTTTAAGAGCTCGCCGCAATGAAGATACTGGAAGAAACGGCACCTCAATCCGAGCTACGGTGAAGAATTTATACCCCTTTGAAAATAGAGATAATTCCAAGAAAAACCATTGGAAAAATGCTATGTGTTTCAGCCCCATATTCCAGCGGTTTTTTGCAAATCGAAAGCCAAACCGGTTTGGGAGGCGAACCGGTTCGCAGTACACCCAAACTGGTTCGGGGTACCTGACACTGGATAGAGTTCAAGATTTTTAAAACTCTTTTTGGTTTCCTTATAAAATCGAACTTCGGGGGAGTTGTTTTGCAAGACTTGGAGAAACTATTTTGAGAGTTCTATTTGCTCTAGTCTTCATATTTTTGAGTTCCCAAAATCATGTTTTGATTCACACATCATTACCAAACCTTTATGAATCCTTTTGAAACCCAAGAACACAACTTTGAGTTTGTTCAATCCTTGTGTAGAAGTCATTTTCTTCTTCATTGTTGGGCATCTGGAGTTCCTGAGGGAGATTCCAGTCGACGACATCCGAACCAACACCTGTGGGTATTTCTGTTTCACACTGTTTTTCTAGCCATTGCTTTGGTGGTTTGACAAAGACACCATGCATTACACTTGTGGGCGATTATCTGGTTATATGTAACTCAATGGTCTTGTAAATTATTTAAAGTTCTAGAAATAAAAGCTTTTACCCGAAAGGGGTTTTTTCCTTAACTTTGTGTCACATGCTTCATCTATTTATGGTTTGACACGCGCACACACATAGATGCATGTTTAGGGGTTGATTTACTTTGGTTTATAAAGACTCTAATTAAATAAGGGTTTATTGGTATCATAGCAGGTTGCGCTAATTTACCGCGTATTCCTATTTTCTGCCAAAATTGTGTGATATTGATTTTTTTTGAAAAATTAGTTTTGTGAAAAATCGCAATTTTTCCGATGGAGCACTTATGTAATCGGATGCCTCCCTTTGATGACACGAGTCAGAGTTTTGATGATATAAATCGTTTGAATTTGAGGTTTGCTAAAAGAATTAAAGTTTTCGAAAAAGAAAATTCCCGTTTTAAATCCGCGTTGGATCTTTTGCAAACGGTTCAAAGTCAAATAGATTTTTATCATGAGAAAGTTATTTCCTTGAACCATGACTTTGTTGCTTTAAAATTGTCCAAGAAGGAGAGTTATGAGAAGGTCCTATTTTTAGAAAATGAATTGGAGGACCTTAAAAATTTGATGGCTTGTGTTTGTGCCAAAGAGGACAAAAATATTTTAGTCAATGAGTTTGTGGCACGTGAAGAGACTCTTAGGAAAAAGTTTGCTTTGATTGAGGGAGAGAGAGAGACACCCTTTTAGGAATTGTTGAAAATTTGAAAAAGGCATCCCTTAAATTAGGAGAGTCTAATTATTTGCTTGAGTCAAAAATTTTGAAGTTAAAAAATGATTTGACAGACTCGAGTAGGTTTGATAGTGATGGTAATGGCTCATCTTGTTCTCATGCTTCTAATGCTAAAGCCAAAACAATTATTTATTTTAGAGGCTCAACCAATTTTCAAGATGTTAGAAAAGGTCAACCCATAGGTGTCGTTCCACCCATTTACACATGTTCATATTGTGGTAGAAAAGGTCGCCTTAGAAGATTCTGTTTTGATCTTGGAAAAAGTCCTAGGAAGTTTATGTCTAGTGTTCCCGTGGTTCCCAAAGCCCCCACACATCGTTTCACATATGTTTGGGTTAGGAAATATCTTTTAAAGGCACTAGATTTTAGACAAGTTGACTCCCGTTTGCTTTCACATGATTCTTCCCTTTCCATATCCTATAGATGATTGTGTTCGCATGTTTGTCATATGCTAGTTTTTGTTTCATGATATTTATGTTTGATAGCATTGTGACATGTACTTTTTGTATTAATTTTTGCTTTTGATAAAATTTTTGAAAAATAAAATAAGATTTTTGTTTTTTGTTTGCACCATTTATGGATGGGCACTTAGGATGACCGAGTCACAACTTCGTTCCATTTTGTTCATGTGACTATTTGATAGTGTTTTGAGACAATAGGCCAATCATCCATGTTCTTTATAATGTTTGGAGTCATTGAGATGTAATTAAGTACTACTTCCTACATATTTGACTCATGATTTCCTTTATTGTACACATGCACGAATTTATTTAATTATTGTGCTTATCTTTTCATATGTTGGTTGGGTGTTTTCACTTCAATCCTGTCCTTAAAACGGACCAAGCGCAATAAAACTTGATAAGAAAGTTGTGCATGTAAGAGCCGTTGGTGAGGTTGTGGGCTTTTTTTTAAAAAGGGTGAAGGGCTACGAAAGATTTTCATTTATCCTTTGCGATTAAGCCGCCGTTTATATTGGACCTAGAAAATTGAGGAATTTTATTATCCAGGGTCCGAAGAGGTTTAAAAATAGCCCGAAAAAAAATATAAGGCAATAAAAAGATATTCATGCCAATTATGGTCCATTAACGTTTTTGTACTAATTCTCCAATGTTTGAGAATTTATATTACCTCAAAAAGAAAATATATATATATATATATATATATATATATATGAGGGTGTTTGGATGGAGAATTTAAAACGGGTTTGCACGTCCTTAAAAGTCTTGAAAAAGCGCTAAATAGTTTTGGACGTTATTGGTGTGAAAATCATTTTGACTTTGATTTGTTGATTAGTATAAGACGATGTCATCTAAATTCAACAAATTTTTACACCTAAGAATACCTTTGATATTCATTCGTTAGGAGTACACGTACGCATCGTGCACATATGATTGATTGAGTTTATTTACCTATCGAATGTGTTCACACCCCTTCATTCCATTTCCATGACTTGGTTGTTTTAGTTTAAATCCATGGTGCAATTTTTTTTGTATCCTATTTTTGTATAAAAAAATTTTTTAAAATTCATAGATAGTTTGTGAATTTTTTGAGCATCTTTGCCATTTGATTGATGCCTTATTTTGAATATCGTGACACCCCGACTTTGCTTGTTTGATTTATTCTTCTCATTTGTCTATTTTGGGACATAATAAAAAGGGGGAGAAAGAATTATCATTTTATGGGGGAGTTTTGAATTATTGGGGGAGTTTTGAGATTTGACTTATGCTTTCGTCATAAAATGGTATATATGTTTATCTCATTTCAAACTCGATATGTCACTTGGTATTTTCTTTATCTCATGTTTGTAGGTATTACATTGAAGATCACTGAATTGCACACCCTGATGAGAAAAGCTTTGAGATTCCTGAAGATTTAAAGAACAAACGATGAAGACTTATTCATTTGTATCTTTCTAGTTTTGGGTTCATGGGAGGGTAGATTTGTATAGGCAATTTTTTTATTTGATAATTCGAATTTTTTATGTATGTACCGACATAGACATAGGGGGAGATTTGTAAGGACATTTTTCTCATGTCCAACATGTTACATTTATGTATGTCGTACGCCGCTACATTTGGAACGTCACTTCACGGTCTCATATGATGGCCTCAATTCGAATTCCGGGAATCAAGGATTCAATATCTCCATTACGTGTCCCACATCAGCCTCAACGACTTCACGTTCCACAATTTTAGGGAATTTATGCAAGTGGTACGCAAGAGAAGTCAAAATAGTGAAAGAAGGAAAGATATGGAAGTTCAAGGGAATTTTGATAATTTTACAACCACTATCCTGATGTTTGGTCAACTAGAAAGTTGTATATCTCGCCACAATGAAGATACTGGAAGAAACGTCACCTTAATCCGAGCTACGATGAAGAAGTTATGGTACTTTGAAAATGGAGAAAATTTTGAGAAAAACACTTGGAAAAATGCTGTGGATTTTTAGCCCCAATCCAGCGATATTTCACGAACCGAAGGCCAAATCCGTTCGGGGGGCAAGCCAGTTTGCGGTACACCTGAATCAGTTCGGGGTACCTGACGCTGGATAGAGTTCAAGATTTTTAACACCCCTTTTGGTTTCCTTATAAAAGCGAACTTCGGTGGAGTTGTTTTGTAAGACTTTGAGAGACGTTTTTAAGAGACCAAATACATCTAGTCTTCATATTTTTTAGTCCCAAGACTCATGTTTTGATTCACACATCTTTTCTAAATCTTTTTGAATCCGTTTGCAACCCAAGAACACAACCTTGTGTTTGTTCAACCCTTGTGGAGAAGCCATCCTTCTTCATCATGGCTGCCCTCCTGGAAAGGGAAAGTTTCAGCCGATGACATCAGAATCGATACCTGTGGGTATTTTTGTGTCACACTGTATTTCTAGCCATTGATTTAGAGGTTTGACGAAGACACATCGCATTACACTTGTGGGCAATTATCAGGCTCTATGTAAGTCAATGGTCTTGTAAATTCTTTAAAGTTCTGGAAATAAAAGGTTTTACCCGAAAGGGGTTTTTTCCTTAACTTTGTGTTACATGCTTCATCTATTTATGGTTTGACATGCGCACACACATAGAGGCATGTTTAGGGGTTGATTTTCTTTGGTTTATATAGACTCTAATTAAATAAGGGTTTATTGGAATCTTGCGAATTAATTTAATCAATTATCACGCAGTCGCACTTTTCAGCTTCCAAATCCAACTTCTCCCTGACAGCGTCTCGAAGAAACACATTCCCCAGCAAAACTAGAAGTGCATCCAAACTTCCAAAAATAAGACTCCCTAGAGAGAAAATCCCCGCATTACAACTTTAGGTCCTCAGAATTGACCTCGACCCACAGAATTGGTCGCCCCCAACTTTAGGTACTCAAAATTGATCTAGACCCACATAATTTCTCTCCCCAATTTTAGATCCCCAGTCCTCAAAATTGACCTCGACCAATAGAATTGGTCGCCATAACATCATGTCCTAAAAACTTGACCCACAAAATTGGTTGCCTTAACTTTAGGTCCTCGAAATTGACCTCGATCTGCAGAATTGATTGCCTCAACTATAGGTTCTCACAATTAATCCCGACTCCTAGAATTGGTCGCCCCTAACTTTAGGTCCTCATAAATAACCTCGGCCCATATAATTGGTCGCCCCAACTTTAGGTCCTCAGAATTGACCTCGACCCGCTAATTGGTTGCCACAACTTTAGGTCATAATAATCAACCTCGTCCCGTACAATCAGTCGTCATCACTTTAGGTCTTCAAAATTGACCTTGACCCACATAATCGATCCCATCAACCTTAGGTCATCACAATCAACCTCGACCATCTGAAATAGTCATCCTCATCCTTTTTGTCCGGAGAATTGACTTTTTTCCCAAAACATCCATATGGTGTCTATTCGACCGCTTTCAGTTGTTCCAAGCTCACTATCGAGGGGATCTATAGACACCACATTCTAGGATCCCCTAAGTATCTCCTAAGTTCCCTATCACCTTCTCATTTACCCTAAACTCTAGGTCATACTCCGAGTATTGATTTAGAGGCCATCGGGAACTTTTGAGACCCATTTGACTCTGGTAACAGAGTAAAAGCTTAATGAATATTCGAAGGGCTCCAAATATCATTTTCGACGGTCCACCCCATGCATGAATTGACATAACGGTTTAAACGAATAGACCATTTCACTATTAAAAATCGATCCGGAGGCCACCGAGAGCTCTCGATCCCCGATTTGACCCCAATAAACTTCATCTTCAGAGTCAAAGATTAATGAATCTTTTAAGGGAACTAAATCCCTTTCTAACGGTCCACCCCATGCATTAATTGGCATAATCTTTCGGACGAACGATCCATTTTCTCTAAAAAAAATTGATATGGTTTTCATCAGACGCTCCCGAGCTTCGTTTCACAAAAGTTAACTCTTCATCTTAAATGATTTTGAATGAATATTCAAAGGGCATTGAATAAGATTTACAGTGATCTGCCCCATGCATGATCTGCCTTACAGTAGTGATGAACGACTCGTTTTACTCCGAAGGGTCATCGAGCACTTTCGGGCCCCATTTCACCAAAGTCAACTCTTCGAATCAAGCGAAGATATTTGGAACATCGAAGTGCCTTACATAACCTTTCTAATGGACCATCCCCTCTATGATTTGGACTTAGGATTTGGGCGAACGATCCATCGTCGTTCGACGATCTCCTGTCCAAAGGACCTACGGGCACTTTTGAGTCCCATTTGACCTAAAGTCAACTCCCAAACCCGAGATAATCCCAAAAGATTCTCAAAGGTCTCTGAATAACCTTTCCAATGGTATGCCCCATGCACGATTTGGGCTTACCTATTGTGTTTTGCTATTATTTTTTGGAAAAATATGCACGAGACTCCCAATTGACAGGTCCATTTCCCTGCCTATCGGTAGTGTGTCTAGGGTTATTTGCCAATAGGAAAGACTATGAAAATAGTGATCGGTAGTCCTCTAACCCTATATAAGGAGACCATGAGCTAACTTTGAAAGGAACCTCAAAAACATCAACTTCAGTGATCTCAACAACATTCTTCTTAAGTCAGCGTGGTTTCCTTATTTGAAACCTTTCTCCACCTTTCATTTCCATTACTTTCACACCCAATTTAGAAAAATACCTCTACATTCCTCACCCACTTTCAAGAAATTTCATCAACAATCAAGATCAATATCCAAGTCCCCAAAGAAGGTCCAAACATTCTTCCCTCTCTTTAAATTTATTTATTTTTGCATTAGTTATATAAGTTCTTAGCTTAGATTTTACTTTAGATTCATACACATATTAATATTCAATCCTTTATTAGTAATATTACACATAATATATTTTCTATATAACAAGAAAAGGAGGGTTAAACCTATAAATTCCAATGGGATTTTTCAACACCTTTTCTCAAAACTAAAAACACCGTTTTCTTACACACACATATAATAAAATACCCGTTTGAATTTATGGGATAAACCCCAACCTCGTGTCGCATGCGAATTACATGGATTTTGATGCCTTTGTAGGCTACGTAGGCGTCTCGAGCTAAAACCTGAGACTCGAGTCCTATTTTTCTATTTTCCAATTTTTCCTATTTTATTCATATATTATTTACATATATCATACTTGTGATTCATCTTATCTGACACATATTACTATTTCATCATAACAATCAATATCTTGATAAGCGCACATATCATATTTTTAATTAATATTTGGGAACATTCCTATGGATGACCTCACTCCGTCTTTTCCTACGATGCGAGTCGAGCAATTCCAATCTCCACTTGTATATACACTCATACACATTTCATGGAGAAATTTAGGAGAATAGTAACATAAGCCCATGAGAGACCAAAAGGGCGGGATAGGTTCCTAACACATTCCCATTCTGTAACTTAGCCCTCGAGCCCCTGAAATAATTGGTTTTTCAAGCATCAGTTATGCTTTGATGTCGTTCCTTCGAAGCGAAAACATGTTATTTTGCCTGTTTTGTGCAAAATAGGTTGGTGACTCTATCACCCCACATCGACGACGACCGAACCGTTCCTAGAAAGGGCGAGAGACCTTTTCTCCCTCTGCACCGAAGCGCGAGCGCCGACCCCGAGATGGAGGAAATCGGATGGATGGCCACATTAAGAATATATAAATTTCAAGGACGAAAGTTTTTTAAGGTAGGTAGATTTAACACCCCAATTTTTATTTTGTCATAAATTTTTAATTTTAATTATTTATTTGTCGAAATGACATTTTTATTTTATTAAAACCATGTCGGCAAATAAAATAATATTTTTTAACCAAACTAATTACTGAGTAGACATTTTATATGTAAAATATTCATGTGTCAAATATTATACATATTTAAAGTAAATTTTAATATGCCAATTTGCATTAAAACAAAAAAATATCCAAATTTAGTTTGTTGATAACTTTAAAAAAAAACATAAACGTAAAGGGTACAAAGTATAAAATCCTAAACTCAAACTTAAGTGGGTAAAAATAGAAAAAAAAATAACAAACAAAATTTTTTGGTTATTTTGTTTTAAACCGCCACTTTCAAAGAAAAAAAATTAAAAACTAAACCGCCCAAACCCGTGTATAAAGATCAACTGAGTTTTATAAAAACTCATCTTCTTTCCCTTAAAACTACACAAACAAGAAACAAACCAAAAGAAAACTTCCTATAAAATAAGTATGTTCCCCTATTTTTCTTATTTTTCTTCCTTATATATATATATGTGTGTGTGTGTGTGTGTGTGTGTGTGTGTGTGTGTGTGTGTGTGTGTGTATGTGTGTGTGTGTGTTGTTTTATAATGTAAATGGTTTTTTTTAAGTTTGGGCAACCATGGAGTTATTTTTTGAGGTTATATATATATAAATGCACTGTCATTGTGTGTGTGTGTGTGTATTGTTGAAAAATAAAAATACCATCCTTTTTTAATCAAACAGTGACTATAAGTATAAGCGTTTAAAATCCCATCTTTTTAAAATTTAAAATTTTATATATTTCAACCATAATTCAAAAAAATATGTGAAATGTACTATAAGACTCACGGTTTTGAATAGAATATTTTGGTATATAAACATTTTTAATTCAACGTAAAATTTGGGCTGTTGTGTCAATTAAGGGAACCAAATACCCATTAAAATATTGTCTTATTATATTTTTCTAGGGATATTATCCCGATAACAATTAAATAAAAACTATAATCCAAATCCTATACGTGTATAAAAATGAGTTGGCTACCTGAATACCCACGTCAGTCGAGTTTAATTACGAAACAAGCTATGTACATAGTAAAACATTTACTTAGGATTATCTGTAGTAACACTTGTTTTATAAATTACAACTGAACATAACAAGCAAACAAATAACTAACTGAGCTAAGCACCAGTTTCTTGTAGGTTTTGCCTTTTCAATATTACTTTTAGCGTATTTGATATACTGATATTGATACCACATTGTGATAGCTCCAAATTATTCTTAGTATGTGCATGTTATGATACTTTCATAGTACATATGTTATTAAACATATTTGATTTTTGAATATGGATCAAGTTAACCCCTCTCATCTTATAACGGATTTCATGATATTATTGCAATGATTAAATCAGTTTGGCCCTGTACCACTGTGCAAATGCTTCTATTATAATGATCATTATTAACTAGGAGGTAGACTGATGTGTTGCCCCGTGAAATTTTTCTACTTGGACTAAGGTCTCAGTTGTTTGAGAGCCTAGATTATTGATACATACATATGAATGCCACTTTAATTGTGTACCTAGACGGCTACTTTTTCCCAAAGGTTTTGGGTTGATATTATTTAGTTATACTGATGGCTTACTTATTTATATGCCCTTTAGTGAATTGGTAAGTATGGGATTATCAGTTCAAAAATCCTTATCTTTCTTATAAGATTCGTGATATTTATGAAAACACATTGCTTAAGCTTCCTTTGGCAAACAGTTAAAATCAATATACATTCCTAACTCTATGTATATAATTTGTTATAGAACAGGTAAAAACCTACTCAACAACTTTGTTGATTCACTTCGTTCCAATTATTTTGTACAGGTACCTATAAGACGTGATGAACACTTCAGGAGTCATTGGATACGTAGAATCGCAGAAGATTTTATTAAAAGAAATTAATCATAAAGCAGCAGGAGAGATGTGCATAGAAGTTTGATAAAAGGATGAATATTTTAAAGTACAATTGTAAGACAATTTAACATTAATAAATTTCTCAGTTGGTTTAGTATGCATGGTTTATTTATGATTTACCTTTACTTTCAGATAAAACTCACCTCGAGAAATTAGGGTGTGACACACTCTGTGGGTGATCAATCTGCCGTGGAGTCTCCACCTTCTGAGGCTAGCTCCCTGGACACTAGATTTAATGTAATAGTGGTGGATGCTCCAGAAACCTATATGAGGGGCATGTGGCATGAGCACTACTCTAACAAGTTTAGAACATATGATCACGACATCTTGGGCTTGATATTTGACCACCACCATGAGACTTTCACAATCGGGAGCGTTTGTAATTGTGACGGTTTGACCATCAGTTCACATCCACTCCTCCAGCTGAAGTTACCAGCGTGAGGGATAAACTTTTTTTGTCTTCGTCAAGGACTTGGAGAATTGCTATCACTTCAAGCTTGACTGGCTCGATGCTTTCGCTTGCCACCTCATCTGTCCAAATGTTAGGAGATTGATAAGAGCTAAGTCTTCCAATAGCACCAACGCCGAGTGATGCCATTTAGAGGTCGATGGCATTCGTAAGCATATCAATTCATTGGAGGCCAAGATGGATAAGGTTTTAGCTAGTGACACATAGGAGAATTCCAGGAGGTGTAGGCTAAAAGCGAATCTGGTTCAAGAGGCTTGCCCCTCTTTTGAGGGTCCCTTATCAGAGGACAATATTTTATTTTTATTATCTAGTTGACATTGTATTTTATTTCATACATATTGTTTGTAATAACTAGTTATTTTTTATTTGGAGTAGATCCTTTATATAAATGAGTAATAGTTATCTCGTTCTTTTTTTGCTACTATCTAATCGCTTTCCTTGTTTATAATTTTTTATTATTATTGGTTTGTTTTATTCACATGCTATGGACTACCCCTCATTCTGCGACCTATGAACTGATACTGCTCCATTTTTCTATGGGAGTGCCTGCCCGTAACCTGTCGAGTATTGTATGAAACTTTTTTGTACTCTGTGGAATGATTTCCCAATATTTCCTATATTTTTTTTAAACTAAGACTTGAGGTCAACCCCCTCTTTTTTGAACATGTAAACTATTTGGGTAGTTTAAACTTTAAACTTTTTTTTGCATAAGTTCTTTGCTCATCATAATTCGTCATAAGGGTGTACATATCCCCTAAGTATGGTGGTCAATGCTCCTTGCATTGTCTCCCCTTTTCTCTTATACTGTGAAAAACTTGAGTTACTCTAAAATTTACTTAGTAAAAAGAAAGGAAATATATCAGAGGAAGTGAATCACAAAAAGGATGCACCCACTCACATATTTTTGCGACTGGATGTTGTAGACATCCCATCCTAGGACTCCCCTAAGCACCTTCTTAGGTCCCTAACACTCATCCACTCATCATAGACCCTAAGTCACACTCCGAGTACTGATCTAGAGGCCACCGAGCGGCATGGATCCATTTGGCTGCGGTTAACAATTTAACATGAGAGAAACTTAATGAATCCTTCAGGGGATATTAATCCTCTTTCCAATGGTTCATTTCATTCACAAATCGTCCTGACGATCTACACGAACGATCCATTTCACTTCGAGTACTATTCTGGAAGTTTCTGGGCACAACCAAGCCTCGTTTAACTCTGAGAAACTCTCTAACATGATCAAAGCTTAAAGAATCATCGAAGGGCTCTAAATCCCCTTTTCAACGGTCCATCTCTTACACGAATCAGCATCACGGTGCGAACGAACGACCCATTTTACTCCAAAGGATTCAGGCCTCATTTAACCTTAGTCAACTCTCCAAATTGAGCAAAGCTCAATGAAATCATGAAGGGCAATGAATTCCTTTTCCAGCATTTTATGCTGTGCGCAAATCAACCTCACGGTTTGGATGAACGATACATTTTCCTTCGAAAACCTCAAGTATGGAGACCATCGAGCGCTTTCGATGATTCTTTAAGAGCTTTGAATTACCTTTTCAATGGTCTTAGTTGTGAGTGATTCGGACTAATGGTTTTCATTTTATGCTCGTTTTTTTAAAAAATACGTTACGAACTGCCTATAGGCACCCCAGACACCCTCCTTATCAGCATGGTGTATTTGTCCTTGCCCAGTAAGGCAGTCCCTATGCCAATAGGCAGGCTAGGGGACATGCTAATTGTCAACCCCTTAAACCTAAAATTTAGTATAAAAGGTCCATGACCTCACCCCTTGGAAGGGGACCTGTCTTATCTATCAGAAAATATTATCCTCATAATCAGAGCATTCCCTTTCCCAAGAAAGCCCATTTTTAAACATTCTCTCACCTCACGTGTTTATCCACCTCACCTTACCACATCACCTCAGTACCACTTCAAAATCAGCATACATTCATTCTCAATTCAGCAACAAGCATTCATAAGGAGGTCCATTTCCCAACCCTTTTTTTCTAATTTACTTATTTTTAGTGTTATTCGTCTTATTTCCATTTTGTGCTTTCGTTTTATTATCTCACATCAACTAATCTCTACTCTTTACTATTGCACATGACCTATATTTATAAACACTCAAAAAAGGCAAAAAGAGGGTTTATCCATAAATTTGAAAAGTGAGACTTCCATTTTCTTACATTTTCACTCTTAAACACATTTTCCTCAAAAACACATAAAAGGAGTCTTACATTTGGATTTGTGGCTTGAACTCCACCCCTATGTTATTTTTTAACGACATGAACTTTGATTCCCCTTGGTTTGCATAGGCATCTTGGGTCAATATCTAGATTCGAGTCCTCCTTTTCGTTTTATATATCTTTTCTATCTTATTATATCTATTTCGTGAGTTTTAGACTCCTACATACTTATATCTCGTCTAACATGCACATTCGCTCCTTCATAGCAATTTGGGATTCAAAAAACACTTACATTATATTTTTATCATTATTTTTTAATACACTCCGTCCATTCCATGACACAAGTTAGATAATTCCATTCTCCCGTTATTTATATTATACACATGTGCACACACATCAGGGAGAAAAAAGGATAAGATTAACATTAACCCATGAAAGACTGAAGGGGAAAAATGGGTGGCTAACACCTTCCCATTCCGTAACTTAGTCCTCAGACCTTCGAATCACTTGGTTTCCCATGCATCAGTTTGACATTGATTTCGTTCTCTCGACGTGGCAACACTATTTTTCCTGTTTTGAGAAAAATAGTCTAGAGACTCTATCTCTTCGTATTACCCCCATTTGACGATGACCAACTTTATATCCTAGGATGGACTGCAAAGATATCGATGCGAGTAGCTGAAAGAGGACCTCTAAATCCTCAAATCCTCGCATATGAAAGTCCAAAAAAAGGAAGAGAGAGGGAGGGAACCTTTTTTCTTCCTTTTCTCCCCCATCGTCCTGACTTCAAGGCCCGAGTATGCGCGGGAGGAATTCTACCCGATTGGCCATAGTGGCAACTCCGCTGAGGATGTTTAAGAGGACTAGACTTTATTTCTACACGTGTGTTACCTATTTACTCTCCTACTTTTCTAAATGTGTACATAAGTTCCCACTTGTGTCTTCCCTTTACTCATTTGCTTACTTTTTGTATATTTCATCCCATGCTTATCTCCACCGTGTTTTTTTCTCATATATATATATATATATATATATATATATATGCTAACCATGTTCCACCTTACACACACTTGTATGTATCTTCATGCTCACTTATACACCTCACACACCACTTTTAGATTATCCATGCCTAGCTTCACTTGTACACACCCTCACTTATCTCACTTCTATATATCTACATGCTCACCTACACATCTCACACACCACTTGTATTTGAACCATGCTTAGGCTGACTAGCACACACGTTCACTTATATATATTCACATGATCATGTACACTATTCCTATATAACTCTCACACTCACTTGTATATATCCACATGCTTCTCTATCACCATGATTAGTACGGTCTTCATGCTTTATGTTGGCTTTATGTTTCATGATATTTATATATTCTCCCTCATAGTATTAGTACTCCCCTTGCTTAGAATGCAAATAAAAAATCTCTCCACACGATACGAATCAAGACTCGTGCATTTTTACACACTACATCATCAGAGCATGTCAATTTTGACCAAAGTTTTGTCCCAAACTGGGGGGTCACTTGGGGATGGGTGCCGATCTCACTGGAGTGTGGTTAACCTAAGCAATAAGATTCTAACCTTTTATTGGCCTCGTACATTCGATGTATATCGAATGGTTACCCCATATTGTATCGCTTGACCGAAGTCACGATGCGAGGTATATAGTAATAAACTCATATACGTACATCAAGTATATCGAATTTGCTCTCACACGTACCATCCCCACGAGGTATATCATGAGGTAATTCACGTACACTCAGGTATATCATTTGGATTGTTTAGATGTATCGATGAATGATTTCCCTTATAGGCAAGAGGTATATTGTGGTAATCACGTCGTATAGGGAAACCCTTCCACTAACCCACAAAATGCATAAATCTTATATAGGTGTCAACCTTAAAGCACTCATAATTAGTTTTTTGGTTATCGTGAGAAACTCTTTCAAAATTCCAGGTCGTTATACAGCCTAAATTTTCATGCTATTTCGCCCATTTTTAAAATAAGACCCGGTCCGTGAGCCTGGAAATAAATCAAACCGTGTCTTAACCCTATCTTTTCCCAAGCTCGGGTCCTATCCGAAATTTTCTTACATTTAGTCAAACATAATATAAGTGGAATGTAATAATAATAAACATGCTGAGAGCATTCCCTTTCCCCCTATGTTTCAAAAAATAAAATTACTAAAACATGTTTTCCCCATTTTTAAAAAATACCAAAAATACTCCCTTTTTCTTTCACAAATAAACTAAAATCATTTGTCCCTCTCAAGTCGATCCCATACCCGACTTTGGTCTGGCTCCTTATTGGCTTCGATTTTTTGTCAAACCACCCCGAAGCTCCACTACTTCTTCTGCTACTTCAATCGAATTTATGATCTACCTCCGCAATTTATCCATGGAGAATGTCGATCAAGCACCAAATGTTCAGCCAAATCTGACGGCCATCGTAGACTAACTTAGTGCCAAGATTGATAACCTTCAAGATGATGTCTAAGAGATGCAGTGACATCGAGCTCAGACTCCTGAAGCTCAGAACCAGAGATCCTTTTTCCTCGAGATATGGAACCATGTTCCCAAAGCCTGTTTGGATCCTAAAGGAGTTCCAACATGACCCGTGTTCCTATTCTATAAATGGATCGCCACCCTCTCATCTCCCAATTTTGAACCTCGCCCAGCTAGGGGACAATTATCCAGTCCCTGTGGAACCTAAAGAAGAATATTTAAACAAGGTCAAGGAAGACCTTGGACTGTTATCAAAGAAGTTTTACCAAGTCATGATCTTCAAAAACTACATGGACTTCACCCACATGTCTCTTATCATAAAGCTAAATTTCCAAAAAAATTTAAGATATCCTACATCGAGAAGTTTGGGGGCAGCGGGCCCCCAATTATGCACCAATATAGCTACCATCGAGCCATAACCCTTATTGGAGCTTAGGAAGATACAATGGCCCAAATGTTTCAACAGACCTTGAAAGAGAGTGCTCTCTGATGATTCTTATCTCTCAAATAATCCTGAATCCATAATTGGGAGGATGTAGCTCAATAATTCATGTCTTGATACAAATACAACGAAGAGCTAGAGGTCACACACAAAGACCTAAAACTGCTCAAGAAAAACCCCAGGGAATCAGTCAGTAGCTTCATTAGGAGGTGGAGAGAGGAAGCCTCCACTACCTCAGAAAAAGAATAAGTGATCATTTTGAAAAAGAGCTTCCTACTCATATTCGAGCATCTATAAGAGGATATTACTACCCGTACTTCAGAGCCCTCCGAGAGGCTAATGTGGAAATAGAAGAGGGTTTTTCCAAAGTAGAGTCTGAATCGAAGAAGTTGACCAGACAGTTTACACCACAAAAGTATGAAAAGCCCGCCAATACCTCAATCTTAACCATCAACAACATATCCCAACCTGCCACTTCTTGGGTACCAGAAAGCCTCTCCAATCCTGCCAAAAAAGAGTACACTGAGCTCCATTCTCCCCTATTAAAGGTATACCAAGCCCTATTAGCCTAAAACATCATCAAGCTGCTGGAACCCCGGCCATTGCCAAGTCATATCTCTAAAAACTTCAAACACGATGCCCGCTGCGACTTTCATCAAGTTGCGGGCCATACCACCGACTAATGCTTTCACGTTAAAAATGTAATCCATTGTATTATAGATCTATGAATCATCACCTCCCAGCTAATCCCAAACCCAACACCACTCACAACCCTCTTCTAACACATGGAACCGGAACAAATGCCATATTCTTGGAAAATAACCCCGAATTTGACCCTTCTACCCAAATTATGCCTGTAAAAATACCCAACACCTCCACAGTCTAACCAAATCTCTCAAAGTTTACCCGTCCTTTCTATTATATCCCACATGCTTGGTTGATAAAACTTTGTTTCTCCTTACGCGAGCCTGTATTGTTGTTCACACCCGATCAGGGGGAGGCTTGGAACTACCAACTGTGTTAGACCAACTCCAAAGGTTTGGGTTGAAACTGCCCACAGAAATTAACATCTAATACTAGAGATTTAGTGGCCTATTCATGGAATCCCAAAAGTGGGATGGGGAATCAGATGAGTGGGTGGTGCCCGTTAAGGAAATAAGTTTAGATGATGTTGTACAAATCATATCCGAGATGTTTCAATAGATATGAGAAATATATATAGTATCTTTCAGTTACTCATGGCCTTAAAACCTCAGGGACTTCTGGTCCTTTTATTCCTACACTATCTGACTGAGTGGGAAAATCTATACGATGAAGCCGTAGAGATTGTCGAGTGCATTGAATACTCTTTGAAAGAGGACATCGTCGCTACCGATTGGATGGATGGCTTTGATAGATCACATACTGAATCGAACCATGAAGAACCAATTCAGTTACCATCTTGTGTGGAATGATCTATTTCTAAGATTTGTTGGGTGAAATCCAAAAAGTGTCTATTCAGCCCGAAGTTAATGAAGCCACGAGGTTCCTATTCTTCCCCACCTTTTCTAACCACATGATTCGATATTATAAAGATATGATTCCCCATTCAACCGTGTAAAGGAAAATATTTTAGATTAGGCTTATTATTTGTTTTATTTTCACTATGGCACATTTGATGTATCCCGTTACAAACCGACATGTGCCGACACGATGAACCGAATCTCCAACATCTCCAAGTTCAAGACTTCCCCACATTATGAAGGTATAAATATTTTAGGAGTTCAGATTTATTTACCTTTATTCGGGAGATGTATATTTGTAGAAAATAGAGACAAATATTTAAGAGTTAAAAAGATTTGTTTTTACGTCGTTCCAACGAGATGACCATATCGTTTAAATGAAATGGCAATTTTGTTAGAACACTCATTTTCTCTCTACATCAAACAAACATCCAACAAGGGCGTTCTATTTGAATTTGTTTGAAGCTCGTTAGAAGTTGGTTCTAACTAGATTAGAGTCTCGTTAGAACGAACTATGCTTACACTTTAATGAGATGACATTCTCGTTTGAATAATTTTTATTATCGTTCGAACGAAATTCGCCTTCTCGAATTTTGTTCATGGCCTACAAATACCTATTTTGAAAATATTTTAATAGATACTTTTGATAAAAAAAAAACCTCTATACCTATTACAAAAGTTTTCAAATTTTGTAGGTCAAAACACATATTTGATTCAAAAAATTCCTCCCCAATATACTTGTGAATCCTTTTGAACCCTTAGAAGACTCAAACTTGATATATACTTGTGGAGAGAGATATCTACTGCTGACCTTGTGACCCGGGGGATCACTACTGAAAAAAAGGTTGATCGGTAGAAATAGAGGCTGGACCACCAGCTGTTGACTTCTCTGGATCTACGTGGTTTTCTTTAGAAATTTTTTTAAGTAAGTTGTCTTATAAAACTATCTAAAGTGCTGATATAAAAGGTTTTGCCCTGAAAATGGATTTTTCCGCATATATGATTGTGATTTCATGTGTAGTTTCGTTTTTGTGATTGGAACGATCATCATATGCAACCCTAATTTAATCAAAGATTAAAATTGAGTAAATAATTGGATTTGTGTGCTTGGGATCATTTAATTAAATAAGTTAATCCATTAAGATCATGATCGCTCTCAAATTGGTATCAGAGCCCGATAAAATAAAATTACTGTGTGATCTTTTTCCACAAAATTTTTCTTTAATATCATTTTTTATGAAAAATTATTGATCTTGAAGAGGCCGGATTTTAATGGATAATTTGTATAATCGAATGCCCATTTTTTATGGTACCAATTATGCATATTGGAAAGATAGAATGAGGTCTAATTTAAATTCAACTGATGAATGCGTCTGGTTTCTCTGTGAAAATAGGTGGACACCACCCGCTGTTACTGTTGATAATTTCGTTGGCCCTAAACTTATCTCTCAATGGACAGAGGACGACTTTAAATGGATCAACTTTGATTCTCGCGATTTGAGTGCCATATTAGGACCCATCACCCCTAATGAGTTGTGTCGCATTATTACGTGCACCATGTCTAAAGAATCTTAGGATACCCTCCAGCTCATTAATGTGGGTACCAATATTGTTAAAACTTCTAAGTCACAGAATCTCACCACACAATTTGAAACAATCACAATGCTTGAATCTGAATCGTTTAATGAGTTTTATGCTCGACTTTTTGATAGAGTTAACCCGAATTTCAATTTAGGTAAGAAAATACATGAGATGCGTGTGGTTAAAAAAATTGAGATCGTTCCCCACCCGCTTTATTCCCAAGGTTACCATACTTAACTCATTAGGGATTCTAGATACTCTTAGGTTAGAAGAACTTGTATGATATCTTCAAACATAAGAGATAAATATGTTCCCTAAAATTTTAAAACCGAACGAAAAGGGAATTGCACTTAAAGCCCAATCTAAAAATAGGGACGAAGTGTCTAGAAAGAGAGATAAAGTGTCATCTGATTCTGAGTACTATTTTGATTTAGATCATTTGTCCCTTTTTGCTAAAAAATTCAAGAAATTTCTCAAACTAAATAGGCAAAATACTTCCAAAGATAAGAAAATTTTTTAGAAAGATTAAAAATATAAATTGGGGAAGAAAAATTTTGAAAAAGAAAAGAAAGATTTCCCAAAGAAAGATGAGGAGAGATGTTACGACTGTGAGGGAAAGGGGCACAAAGCTCACGAGTGTCCAACTAGGTAGAAATGTCAAAGTAAAGGTAAAGTTATATTAATATCACGCTTAGCAATAGCGAGGTTGAGTCGGTGAGTTTAGGGGACGAGTCACCGCATGGATGTAACTTCATCGCATTCATGAATAGTCATGTTAGTATATTTAGTGCACCTCACGATGATAAGGAAGTTAATAAACATGAACACCTCGACACTGAGTCTAGTCATTCCGAGGAGAGTGAGGGAGAAAATTTTTTAAGTGAGAACGAGAGTGACCATCAGCGCCCCTATGCCCGTATTTATGTTGAGTCCTTAATAACTAAGTAAACAAAGGGTTAGCTATGAGAGTTTTAGTGCTAGAGAAAGAGTTTAGAGAGGTGAGAGAGAGTGAATCATCGATGCGAGAATCTTTTAGAGAGAGATTTTGTTTATTTAAGAGAGAGAAGAGGGACTTGATCAATAAGGTGACTAGTCCTATGAGAGATCTCCAAGCATCCGTGGAGACTAGTGAGAAACTTCAAGCCTTTGTCTCCCAACTCGAAAAATATCTCAAACGTGCACGGGATGTCAAGATAACTATCGAGGATGCATCGAAGAAGGTAGGTAAGATGTTCCTCTGCCCTGCTTTAGGTTTTATTGAGAGGAATGGAATAGGTTATGACGGTGCATCCATTTCCCATACCGCACCGAAATCGATTCTTAAATTTTTGGTTAATCCTTATGGCCATCAACCTAAACCACAAAAGAGAGTTCAATCTAGAAAACCAAATTTAGGTAGACCCAAACCTGTCTACGTGTTAACTTTTTGCAAATGAAGAGGTCACTTTAGAGAGTTTTGTTGTAAATTAGGTAGAACTAACAGTGCATCCTGTACACCACTTTAGCGACTTTGCTAGCCTTAGAGAGCAAGTTGAATTTCTAGTCGTGACTTCTCATAGTTTGATAGAAGAATTTCAATGGACGTATTTACCATTTAAGAACGCTCCAACATTCAGATTAGAGTTAACAACGATAAAGGCAAACAAAAGGTTACCTCCACTTGGGTACCTAAGCGAAACGACAAAGCCTTTGTTGTTCATGTTGCTCTCAAGGCTCAAATGTAATACCTTGTATTTCTGAGGATATAGAATTTAATTAATTTGGTTATATGAGATTTAATTAATCTGAAGGATTTAATTAAATTAGTGAATTAAGAATTTAATTGATTCGGGTTATTTTTAAAATTTGCATGTTCATAATTTGAGGTCGAGATTGGAGAATTTTAGTAAAGTAGCTCGAATGATGATTTTGAGTGCACGGTTGATTCCGGATAGGTTGAGAAAATTTGAAAAGAGTAGCCTGGGGTATTAATTGGGTCTTAGGTCATTTTAGAGCATAATCGAGCTCACACGGGGGTGTTCGGGTCATTTGAGCTTGGCCCATAGGCTTAATTTTGGGATTAACAATATAAAACCTACATTAGGGAGTTTGTGGCAGACACAACTCAATAAGAAAACCCTAGTTTTGTAGAGAAGAAAAGAGTGATAAATTGGGAGAGCTTTTGGGAGCCAAACCAAGAAGAGGGGTGTGTCCTTCGTTAAATCTTCGTCTACATCAAAGGAAATCAGACCCTACGAATTTATTCAAGAAAGTAGTTAAACTTACTTTCAATTTAATTGCAGTATGTCGATTCATATCATAGTGGGTTTAAATAAAACTTTGTTTTGATTAGGTTATTGCATAAAAAGGGTTTTTATGAATTAGGCAGTTTATGTAGAATTAAAGATTCAATTGAGATTGTAATATGACGCTATGTTGCATAAATTTGATTTATAGGAGAAAAAAATGTTGATAGTTGTTTAATTCGAATGTTAGAATCGGATTGTAGTAAACAGTTGAGTAGAAACCATGAAACCCCATTTTGGAGATCTTATACTTTGATGCGAATATAAGATGTTTAGAGGTTGTGATGATGATTAAAAACCTTTTAGAGGTGGGAAATATAGTATCTCTGTTTGGGTGAAGTTCTAGGCAAAAACCATGAAGCTTATCTAAACAAAAATGGTGAAATCAGTGTGGGGAATAAGAGATCCCATGGACTAATCGATCAAAGGCCCTCGATCGATCGATGACACCAGGATTTTGACAATGAACGTTGGTTTGTTTTGGTTGTTTCCTTGATCCTCATTGTATATTCCTTGGTTGAGGAAGTTTAGAAGTTTGGGAAAATCAACAATGGCCGAAGCTGAACCGTACGAAAGTCAAAGTGGGTCGGTAAAGGGACGGTCGTTTACACGACCTTAGGAGTCTTTCGAATGACATGGAGAAAATCGTGACAGTTCATTCCTTTTTTTGGTCGGTAATTTTTCTTTGTGGTTAAATTGGGGATACAAGGGATTTAATTACGGAAAAATTAAATGAAGGTAAATATCTAGGAGTTTAGGAGATGGGTAGTAAGAAATATTAAAATTAATGGGTGGGTCAAACTTATTAGTGGGACTTTGTGTAATAAATTCAAATGGGTAAATTACGGACTAAGTAGGGGATTCCGGGTATTTTGGTTGAGTGATGCCACTTAGATAAAATTATTGAAGTGAAATTTACTAAGATAAGAGTCAGGGTTGTGACTCAGATATTTTTAGGCTAAGTGCCATGTGATTTAGGCACGGGGTAGCCGATTTAATTTATTATAGATATACATATTAAATTATCGAATATTAAATTAACGAGGGGTGTTTAACTTAATAGTGGAATTCGTGTAACAAATTCTAAAGGGTGATGATGCAGACCGAATGAGTGGGTCTGTGTATTGTAGTTAGGTGACAATACTTACATAACAAAATAATTAATGTGAGATTAATTATATTACAAGTCGGGATATAGACTTGGGTGTTTTGGGGCTAGTGTTATGGTGTTAAGCACGGGTTAGCCGGACTTTATTAAATATATGTATACGGTTATGTCTGATAGTATATATATATTTTTTGTGCTTTATAAATATCGGTGTGAATGATAGTTATAGGAATACATACCTCTCTAGTTCTATCGTCGGAGGTTGCATGTTGTGGGTTGATTCCCTACCTTGAGGAGAAAGGAGAGTATAATCCCCAGGTCATAGCGTCCAGTATTTATATGTTTTGATTCTTTTCAGGTTGAGACATCTTGGGTATGATTCAGTCTCACACACGGGGAACTATGATCGCCTCCAATACGCTTATTATTATTTTTTTCTCAAGCCCAAGAGTGAGTCCAACTTGAGGTATCCGGGTTACAGCATACCTGGGACATGATACCATTTTAGAGAAAGCATCCAGTGAGTTATTACTCAGGAATGGATGTTTATTATATTTGACATGTATGTGAATATTGTAGTGTACTAGTACATATATAAAATGAGTAGATAACTATATACGGGATTAATACATAAGTGTGAATGTATTTCTTATATAACTAGTGTGAAAGTTATATGATTTAAAAAGGGGTTCCATACATAACAAGTGTGAAAGTTATATTAATTGAAAAGGGGGTTTCCTATATACTAATGTGAACGTTATAGGATTTAATATAGTGGAACCGATTAATAAGTTAATGAGTAGATAACTCTATAATCAAAGTAAGAATACTCGGGTTAGAGTACCGTGGTGGCAAGAGGTGTGATACGGCTATTTAAGTGGGGTATCTTAGCAAGGAAGATTAGCAGGCAAGCGTTAGGAGTGCACATTAGATGAGGGGTGAGTTATACCTCAAGAGAGTGTGACATTAACTTAAATATGAAGAGTGTGAATGAATATTTAATTATTGTAATTTAAATGTTTGATAAATATTTTCAAAATATTTTACTTGGGCTCTGACCCGTGTCAAAACATTTTCCAAATCCTTTTAGGTGTCTAGCCACAGGGACGCCCAGCTTAAGGATTCGATCCAGGGATGCACAGTAGTAGCTCATGTAGAAGTTGCAGGACCTTGAAATAGACGCCTCATTCATTCACTCCAAGAGTAGGAACTTTACTTTAGTACTCAGTTGGTTATATTGCCCTTAGACTTAATATTCAGTTTATTTATGTGACCTTGTGTATCCAGATTATTATTTCAGTTTATTGTTGGATTTTATTATTGAACCGATAGTTGATTCGATCATCTTTAATTATATTATACATTTGTGATGGATTCAGTTACCAGTTTGTATTGAAGGTTTAATTATTATTTAATTCTGCATGTTGTTAATTAATGAAAGATAAAATTTGGCACCGGTCTAATTAAATTACTAGGTGGTAAGTAACTTTAAAAATATTTTCGAAAGTGATGCTAAGAATGAGCCATATGAGACCAATGTTTTATTTTGATCATGGGCTAGCCACCCGGTATTTTAGTAGGCGGAGTGTCACATCAAAATACTTCCCAATGGTATTTTGATAATCGGTGTTCTAGGAACATGACCGTTGACGTCTCATTTTTTACCCACCTTGAGGATCGTAAGGAAGGTAAAATCATGTTTGGATATGGGAGTAGATCAAGAATTTTAGGAGTGTTAAGATACCCTAGCTTCCTAAGCTAAATGGTGTGTTGTACGTGAAACAGTTGAAAGCGAACTTAATTAGCATAAGCCAACTGTGGGACGCAAAATTTGTGGTAAAGTTTGATCGGTCCGAATGTAATGTTTATGATCAATCCGATAAACATTTACTACAAGGTGTGAGGACAGAAGATAATTATTATGGGATTGTGCCCAAGTCTTTCTTTGTGTGCTATAATGCCACGGTCTCCACTATGGACCTTTGGCATCAACAACTAGGTCATGTGAATTTCAGAGATCTTGAGAGATTAGTAAAAAATGACCTAGTTCGTGGCTTACCATCCTTGGGAAGCAACCTTCCTTGGTTTGTGGACCTTTCCAATAAGGTAAACAAATTCAAAGTCCCCGTTGGAAGTTGAATACCATTACAACCTCCCGTGTTTGGGAGTTGATTCAAGTGGATCGTATGGGCCCTACTCCCTCAAAGAGCTTAGGTGGTAAGAGATACGTTCTTGTGATGGTCGATGACTTTTCTAGATATTCTATTGTAGGATTTATTACAGGAAAGTCTGATTCACTTAAGTTCCTTACGACCAAGTGTCGTGTCTGTCACACCCTATTTTTGGTATGAATGTACAAGAGAGTATACATACAATAATGAATTAAAATTAAGGGGAAAACATAACTTTATTCATTAAAACGTTAAATATAGTGTACTACCACCACCACCATAAGGGGTGAATTACATATTGTTATCAACACGAAATATAAAGTAGTTAATAGAAAATTGGCGTCTTTGGTCCTATCCGGTTTAGTCTCCGTCCTTATAGTTACATATGCAAACACGTGATCCATGTGTGTCAAAAAAAGGGAAGAAGGACAATCCTCTTTTCTTAATCCATCTGGAGGAAAAAAGAATTAACACAAATATGTTAAGCAAAAACTACCAATTTTATAACAAACTATATGTATATATGGAAGTGTAATACCCCGTAGTTTTATAGCTTTTAAATTTAGGGATTTATTAAATGTAATTGAGATAGATTAATTTAATATTAATCCGAAAATTTGTTTTAAATATTTACTAGCGTGACGAGAGTTAGTAATTATTGAAAAATTATTGATTTGTTCAATATTATTTATTGAGTAGAGTAATATGTAGAATTGAATTTATTAAAATTGTCATGAGGGAATAATATGACAATTATGGAAATTAAGTTAGGACGCGCTTGTGTCGTGTCGAGACTAAATTATTATTATAAGTGAATAAATTATAAGTCTCCTGTATGGTCATTTCGAATGCGCCAATGTGTCCGGAAGGGTCAAGATAGTCAAAAAAGTGCACCCGGGGGTTTAGTTTGGGTCTCGGGACTTTTTAGGCCTAACCGGTAACCCGGGAGGCCATTTTGGTAATTTCTATTTTTGGGATTTAATTACCTACGAAAATTAGAGAAGTATATCAGGTGTTAGAGGTTGTCTTCTAGGGTTAGAACCTGCATATTTCACAGAGGCCATTAGAGGAGGAAGGTGAGGAACTTCCCAAGGCTAGAGCCACCATAGTTGCACCATTTTCACCAAAAATACCGCCGGAGAGTAGATCGGAGGAAGGAGAACACAACCACGTCATCAAATCTCGTAAATTCAGACTCATATTCTCGAGGCAAATATCTATCTTGTTGTTTCCATGTTGATAAAACATCCATGTTAGAATAGGAAGGGAAATTGTATGCTTCTTGGAGATTTCATGATATTGGAAGAAGTAAATTGATAGGTTTGAGTAGGAACTATACGAGGTTGATATCCTTATTATGTGTAGAACCATAATTACGAATTCGCATGATGTTTAGAGAAAGAAATCTCGTAATAACTAAGAAATTCTGGAATTTATATGATCAACTAGGGTTTGTAATAGCTTCTTGAATTAATCCCATATAATAATGATTCCTTGTAGATTTAATCAAGATTTTTCATTAGAAATCGTTTATACCTATTACTATAACATTTGTGATACTTGGTTGGGAGTTTGGGAGAAATTGATAGAGGTTTTAAGGACTTTTGGTGATCAAACCCGTAGGATAGTATATGCAGAATATGGTTAATATTTGTTCGATCGATCGATCGACCTTGAATGTCGATCGATCGACTGGATCAATCGATCGACCCCTTCCCTTTGATCGATTGACCTCTTATGGATTTTGAAGCTTGTTCTTTATTCTTAATGATTAACCCTATGCTACTTTGTGGGAACCCTTATACATATTTTATATACCATAATAAGACTTGGGAAAGACCAGTAGGGTTGTAGGCAAGGTTCGGGTGACACGATTCATATGTGATTTAACCGTGGGTTTTGGAAATATAAATTTAGTGGGAAATCGTGCGTACGTTATAGTATATCTTGTGAGAATTAAGGAAGACTTAGACCAGTAGAGTAGTGAGTGTGCACCTACTAATTTTATATAATTTTGAGAGGATACACTTCGAGAGTCGAGAAGTACTTAAGGATTTCTTATACTTAATAGAATAAAAAAAGTGATTTACTTATACATAGAACTCGAGCGTTATATGTTACGCATGGCTAGAATAATGTTATGTATCGTGGGCGTACCTAGTTGATTTATGTAAATATATATATATGAGAGCATGTACATATATTATTTGAATATCTGTGTTTAATCATACCCGCGCTACTTGCTATCACGGAGGTTTTCACGTCGGGAGAGTCTTATTCTGATGTGACCTTTATGGGGGATATTGACTTTTACCCTAGAATATAGGATTCCTTGGTACAGACTATCTGAGAATGATAGTAATACGGTCTTAAGAGACGTGAGGGGCATGTACTGACCTCTTAGTGATTTAGAACTATGCTTCGCCTCCATTTTGTGTGTATTGTGTTAATATAGTTTGAGAGTGATTCCGAAGTAGTATTTCCCTTAGTTTGAGTGATATGGAGACTTGATAGCAGAGTATGCCAGCACCATAGATTTTATGTGGGGTGCCGTTAGTATATATATTATATGTGTGACTAATTTATATACGTATATCTATATGGGAACTTTCTACTGTGCATATAAGTATATAACTAATGAATAAATGCTTCAACTATATTATAAGCGCTCGGGAACTTTATAACGGTAATGAGTTGTTCTAAATAACGTAAGAAATCTTGAAGAGAATGATTTCCTAAAGTAAATACCATAACCTTGCTTTTCACGTGATAAAACCTTATGCAGAATAAGTTAGAGAAACTTATGAGATTTATTAGTACGGTAGGCGTGCACACTAAATGAGAGGTGAGAATTCTCAAGAGAGTGTTGCATACTAACATGGTTGTTGCATTGGCCGGTAAGCATTTTAAATACTTGCTAAACTATTTTAAAACAATTTTACACTCGGGCTCTAACTGGTTTCCTGTCATCTTTTCTCTCTCTTGTGTATATATATATATATTACAGGTGCCTAGCCACAGGGGCGTCAGGCTTGGATCTTTGGACTGTTGACGTGTTGCAGTTAGTGTGGAAGTTGTAAGTCTTTGCAGTAGATGACTCCATCCTTATTTTCTCAATCTTTCATTTAGTTTTCCTTAGATAGGGCTTGTGTCGACCATTTCCAAATTTATCTAGCTCAGAGAGATTTGTACTTTTGATTTATTTCAGTATTCTGTTGTAGTTGGGATTACTTGTAATTATCAATTTGTCCTGCAATTTGGGATATTTTATTTGGATTGATTTATCTAGCATGTTCTTTCATTTGGATGGTTTGGTTTTAATACTATCAATTGTATTCGTGAAAAAGGCTCCGTAATTAATAATAACATTCAGACTTAATTTATAAGATTAAATGTTTTTACACTTAGCTTAATTTTTTATGAGGTGATTAAATAAGAAAATTAATTTTCGACAGTGATGCTAAGAATGAACTAATCTGACACTTTGAGTTAATTTAATAAAGGACTGATCACCCGGTATTTAATTTGGCAGGGTATCATAGGTGGTATCAGATCATCAGGTTCTAATGTCCTTTAGGACCTATGCGACTTATTATGCTTCTAGCGTTGCTTTGTTTGATATAGAGCCTTATGTTTAGGGTTGTTGATTTCTATAGTGACATTCCGTTCTCCTGCTATAACGTATGTATATTAGTGAATTCTAATTGCGTTAGGATGTGTGTGTGTGCCAAACAATGAAGGATGTCAGACGAGGGCCGTTAGGCGGACATCTTGAAGCGGGGCTTAATTGAGGTTGTAAAGTATATTCGAGGATGATGACCGTAGTCGAGGTCACCCCTATTATGGTACGAGAGGCCAGGACTGTAAAGACGTCTAGGTAGCCGCCTGCGATTTCCAAATGTTGTTATAGTAAAAAGAGAAGCCGAATCAGACTCACCCAACGTGGTATGACTGGGAAAGAGTCAGACAAAGCATTTAGGAGAACCGTCGGTAGAAATTCTAAAAATGCGAGGATTGTGTGTGTCAGCCAAAGGAGGGACAAATATCCACAGACTTGGGCATATTACGAAGTGTGGCTAACTGAAAGTGAAAATTTGGGGTAAAATTTTTCTTGGCTCGTTGAAACAAAGTTATAATGGTGGGAGTCAGCCACCACTTTGAGAAGTGGAATGTTATGTCTATAGAAGGATTTTTGGTACAGTTTGGCCGCAGGTTCCTTCATCAGATGTTCAGGATAAGATGTGAACGTTGTTCTGAGCTCGTCACAGGAGGGTCGGACAGAGGTCCATTTGTGAATATGAATCTAAACGGTTAGCGAATCTTGTATCGGAGGATGTAGATACAAATGGAGGAGAGGATTTCAAGTGGGAGATCGACTCGTAAGAATAGTTAATAACACTTAAAGGGAATTCTGTTGGACGGCCGATCCAGAGAGTGACAATATCGTGCTTTGTCAATGTAAATGTTAATGCTTTTTTTTTTTTTTTTTTGGAAGAGGGACAGATCCCCCACTCTATTTATTAATAACCAAAGATCAGAAAAGCCCTGATCTGGAGGCTAACAGAAATGAAGAAAGCTTAAAAAATTAAATAGGGCTTTTTATAAGAAAAGCCCTTACAAATAAATGAAATAAGAAAATAAATGAATAAAAAATACCTACTCTAGAATTTTTGAGATTCTTAGAGCAGAAAGGCCCCATTTATCCATCTTAACTGCTCCTCTAAGATAAGCTGGAAAAGAATCCATTTGAAGAGACCAAAGAGAAAGATGAGATTGACTACCCAAATTGGCTAAAAAATCAGCAGGTTGATTACCCTCTCGAAAAACATGAACAAAGGAAATGTTGAAACTTTCACTTAGCACCTGAATATCCTCCACAATATCTCTGATTTTCCAAGGACAGTGCATTTTGTTATTAAGAACCTCAATAATAATCTTTGAATCAGATTCTACAATTAGCTCATAATCTTTTAGATCCCAATAGAATCTTAATCCTTCTAATATAGCCAGAGCTTCAGCTTCTATGTTGGATTTTACACCAAAGAAGTGACAATAGGCCCAAAGCACATCTCCCTTAGCATTCCGTAAAATACCACCCCCACCACTATTTCCTGGATTTTGGATTGAGCTACCATCTGTATTTAGCTTTAACACCTGAGATGGAGGAGGATGCCACTTCACAAAACAATATTCCATAATAACCTTAAAATCACCCAAAGAGTAGATAGAGACTTTATTAGGAGAATGGCGAATCAGTTGAAAAATAGACGAAGAAAGCGCTTCAATATGTCTGATTACTTTAGTGATATTATAAGATGATCCATTAAATCTACACTCATTCCTCTGACACCATATAGCCCAGCATATGATAATTGGCATCAATTTTTGGCAAATACCGTTGAAATTATTCTGAGCTGAAATCCACCACAATAAGCACCTGCTTTTGATATCTGATCTCACATAAGGAACTCCCAGTACATTACCAAAATGAGACCAAATTGCATCAGCTATCTCACCTTGAATAAAAGCATGGTTAATGCTCTCGGTATGGGGAGTAGAACAACAATGACATTTTGAGGGGCCATTCCAACCCATGGAGAATAGATTTTCATCAATGGGAAGGAAACCTTGAATTAATTTCCAAGAAAATATAGATAACTTAACTGGGAGAACTTGCTGCCAAGCTAATGAGTAAGTCCACCTGGTTATAGATGAGTTTTTAATAATAGACCAGGCTGGTTTAATTGAGAACTTTCCATCATTTGTAGCCGTCCAGATACAATCATCCTTCTTGTTATTCAATCTGACTTTAACTCCCATTATTTTGTAGCATATCTCTTGGGGGAAAAGATCTGATATTTTGTTCACATCCCATCTTTTGTCGACAGTCCACAGGTCTTTGACTCTGATTGGATTAGAAACTACAGTGTAATGGTAAAGGGGCCCAAAAAAGCACCACTTGTCCCATAAGGCACTGCACTCTCCCTCTCCAATTCTCCACAGGATACATGCTTCAGCTTCAGATCGAATATTTCACATTCTCCTCCATGTTTGATATCCCAAGAGGTCTTTAGCTATGACTGGATGCACCTTTCTATAGTATTTAGCAGACATGAGATTGCTCCAAAGAGTGTCTTGACTTCTAAGCTTCCACCAGAGTTTCATAGAAAAAGCTTTGCTCATATCAGAAATGCTTCGAACACCCAAACCCCCTTCATCTATTGGTTTAGAGATAACATTCCATTTACACCAGTGATATCTATGGTCACCAAAACTAGAGCTCCAGAAAAAATTAGCAAATAATTTTTCTATAGATATAATGGTCTGTTTAGTAGGCAGCAAAGCTGACAAAAGATATAAAGGGATAGATGAGAGAACATGTTTGATAAGGATGAGTTTACCTCCTTGGGAGAGAATCTTGGATTTCCAACTAGCAATTCTAGATCTTATTTTAGCCACTAAAGGCTCAAAATATCTGTTTCTCTTCCTACCTGAGTATATAGGACAGCCCAGATAATAAAAAGGAGGATGACTGATTTTGAACCCTAAAACATCAGAAATTTTCTTTTTCGCACCAACTGACAGCTTGTTAGACAAAACCATAGAACTTTTCATCTTATTAACCTTCTGACCAGACACCTTCTCATAATTCTGCACAACTAACATCAAATTTTTTAGAGTTTTCAAATCCCCAGAAGAAAATAAAATAATATCATCAGCAAAAGCTAAATGATTAATCTTGGGAGCCCCAATGGGAGTTTTAAACATTTTAAAAGAGGTTTTGGAGTGAAGCTCATTTAAATTCCTGGAAAAAGCCTCTGCCATGATGATAAAAAGACCTGGAGATAATGGATCCCCCTGCTTGAGCCCTCTACCTGATTTAAAGAAGCCTTTGTGAACACCATTTATCAAAATGGAGAACCAATTATTAGACAAAACCCTCCAAATCATATCTATCCATGTTTCATTGAATCCCAATTTCCTCATAACTTGGATAAGGAAATACCATGAGACTCTATCATAAGCTTTAGCCATGTCCAACTTGATAGCTACATTACCCCCGAAGTTTTTGTAATTGATCATGTGGAACATTTCTTGAGCAATAAGAATATTATCTGTGATATCTCTGCCTTTAATGAACCCACTCTGATTAGCAGATATAAATTGAGGAAGAATTTTCCCAAGTCTAAAAGCCAACACTTTAGTAAATATCTTATTAAAGAAATTACATAAGCTTATAGGCCTCATATCATGGAGAGTTTGAGGGGATTCAATCTTAGGGACAAGAACAATAGAAGTAGCAGAGACAATTTTGGGAATTTCCAGACCTGAGAAGAAACCTTGCACAGCTTTAACTATATCACCTCCTATGATATCCCAACATTTGGTAAAAAAATGGCCAGAAAACCCATCCATACCTGCCACACTGCTCCCATTAAGCTCAAACATGACAGTCCTTACTTCATCTTCTTGAGGATAATCCGAAAGAAAAGAGTTTTGCTCTTCAGAAATACACTGATGGACACATTTTAGGAAATTATCTGCATTGCCATAGATCTCCTTATCCTGAAAAGCAGTTTGAAAAAAATTTATGGCTTCATTAGCAATATCAGCCTCATTGACAAGCCACATACCTGCTTCAGATTTGATTTTCTGAATCAGGATCTTCTTTCTTCGAGCTTTTACAGAATTGTGGAAAAATTTAGTGTTTTTATCACCTTCTCTCAACCATTTATCTTGGGCTTTTTGTTTCCAGAAATCTTCTTCTAAAGCACTCTTCAATGTGAATTCAGCATCCATTTTAGCAAGGGATTCTCTATTATGCTCTGATGGATCATCTTCAAAAGCAATTTCAGCTGCTAACAACTTATCTTCAGCATCTCTAACTGATTGGAATATGTCCCCATATGTGGCTCTACTCCAATAAGCCAGATGATGTTTGAGGGATTTGAGATTAAGGGCCACTGAATAGATAGGATTAGAAGAAATTTTAGAATTCCAATTTTTTGAAACAATCTCCTTAAAAGAAGGGTGAGAGGTCCAAAAATTTAGAAATCTAAAAGGTTTAATAGAAACATCCAACGAATTCTTCATCTGGACAAGTATAGGAGCATGATCAGAAGCAGTTTTATTTAAGTGAGAAACACTGATATCAAATCCCATTTGGAGGAACTTATCATTAGAAAGACCCCTATCCAGTCTACTCCAAATTCTGGCAGATCCCTCCCTTTTATTAAACCATGTAAAAGCAGATCCCGTATACCCCAAGTCTACAAGACTATTACTCTACATGAATTCCAAGAATTCCAATGAAGAAGATAGATCATGATCATTACCACCTGCTTTTTCCCAAGAGTAAGCAATAGTGTTGAAATCCCCACAAACAAACCATGGATCAGAAGTAGATAAAAGTGAAAGATGATTCCACAACTCCCTTCTACCAATTTTGGTACACTTTGCATAAACAAAATTGCATACCAGGGGATAGTCTAATTGAGGGCTTTTAACAGAAACTGTAATCGCTTGATCATTTGAATCAATCACATCACCATCAAAATCTTCCTTAAAGAAAACCCAAACCTTACTAGAGGTGTTAAGATAGGCTTTAGAGAAACCTAATTGCAGCATAAAGTTAGAAATAGAATCCCCTTGCTGCTTAGGTTCTAAAATAACCAACACTGAAATCTTGTGAATTTTAGTAAGCCTTTTAAGTCTTCTCATACCCTTCTTCTTACTAATACCTCTGATATTCCATATTTATAGACTGATCATTGGGAAACTGCATCAAGGTGAGCTCTAGAGTTGGATCTGAGGTGCATTTTGTGGGGACCTTCTTTAGTGAGAATACGAGTTGGAGATAAAGAAGAGGATCTGCATATATAAACAGCACCTAAAGGGCTATTATTGTTTCTCCTACCTCTTTTTTTCTTTGTAACAGTGGTAAAAACTGCTTCTTCAAGGTCTTCACCTTGGGTACTTTTATCACTGTGATTCTTTCCTCGATCAATTTCTTCAATTTGATCACCATCTTGATTAGTACCTGTTTGAGAGTTTTCGGGCTCAGTTGTCTTCTGTAAAGTCTTAGTCTCAATATTCACAGGTAAGTCGACTACCTGGTCATTAGGAGTGACCTGGTTCAACTCTATTTGATCATCATTTGACCCTCTCTTCACATTTTCTGTAGCAGCTTTCACTGATTCAGTAGGTGGACTAAGCTTCTTAAATTTCCTTATTACCCATTCTTTAGTAGGCTCTTTTAGATTAGGCACAGGTTCACGAAAATCTTTCTTAGAAGCATAAGATGACCCCATTCTGTTTTCTTCTTCCTTGTTTTGAAACTTGCAGTTTTCCTATTTGTGGCCTTTCTTCAAACAAAATCGACAATAATCAGGGATCTCCTCATACTCTATATGTTACCAATACCCAATGCCTTTATCGCTGTTGCTAATCCATATTCTCTTAGGGCGGTCTTGACAGAGATCAATTTCGATGCAAATCCTAGCCAAGCTAGGTCTTGAAAGCGAAGCAGTTGCTAAGTCCATTTTGAGGGGTACTCCCACAACATTGGCAATGGAAAAAATATTGTCTTTGTTATAAAAATGAATAGGCAATAGAGGCAAAGTGATCCAAATAGGAACAATCGAAGATTCCATATCAGGATGAAACTCAGGTGTCCATTTGAAAACACGCATAGGGCATCTATGAATGAACCAGGTTTCTCTAAGCCAAACGCGATGAAAATCTTCCTCATTAAATAATCTGATCAGTATGTGTTTATTATCAATGAGACCAATAGTAAACGCTACTTTCAAACCAAGAGACGAGAATTGCTTACGTATGTCATTGATAGCAGGCCTACCATGAGAGAATTTACCCACAAGAGAATATTTAAAAGGAGCAGCAAGCTGTTGTATATCTTCTTCAGAAAGAAAAAAGTGCAGGCTCACCTTTATATTGAGTACCTTTATATTGAAGCTGTTGTCCATTTAATGCTTCTTTATGTGGGAAACTAAAAGAATCGAAGAACTTAGTTGAGAATTAGACTAGATGAAACGGTGGTAGTGAAGCACCACACGGGGCGATACCCATCAGGAGACCCATTTAAATAATTCGGATAGCTGAATTCTTACCAAGTGATGGTGAATTCAGTAAGGACTATTGAGGCCAGTCGCATGTCCCTGAGGGCCAACAAAGCTAAAGTAACAACGGGGGTAGCCATCAGGAATCGAGCCTACTAAAGTCCGAGAGAAGGACAGTCCTAATATGGTTAGTATGACAGGTGATAAGTGGATTATGTGTAGAGGTATTTTACGGAGAGTCTGGGGACCATTTGTGCAGTCAAGATGATTGGCAAGGTAGGAATATGAGTTTTATCCTCGGAGGATGAGGCATGTTTTATGTGACATGAGCGAGTCACTATATTTTGTTCATTATTAGATTAGCATGTGAGACGATTTTAATGTGTATAACTATAAACACTATTATTATGTGAATACTTTTCCTAGTGTAGCGGGATTATCCTTAGTTCTATCCGCGGAGGATGAATGGGTGTATTAATAGTGTTATATACTTTATTGAGATTACTCGTTTTAGTGATGTGATATACGAGTATGATATTGTCTTAGGTACAACTTTATAGTAATGGTTAAAAAGATAGTAGGCAGTTATTGAAAGGCTATTGAAATGGTTGCATTAGTGCAACATGTTTTGTTCTGGCGAGGCCTCACCTGCGAGAAGGTCAGACTCGAACTTATATTATCTATTCTAGAGACTTCAGAGGGGATAGTGGGCTCGAGAATTAGATCTTGGTGTGTGTAGGGACTTTGTTGTTATGATTCAGTATGTATTGGGTTTACTGTTGAACGAAAAGATTTAACTCATTATTATGTTTAGCACTCAAGACTTGGTGATAGGAAGAGTGCATTGATATATCTATCCTTTAGGCATGTGAGAGTTAAGAGTTATACCCATATGTTTGGGGACAGGATTTCGAGAACCGATTGTATGTATTCGAAGTTTATGGAATGGGATTACCACCAATACTTAAAGATTGTACAATTGGGGAAATGTTCTTTGTTAAGTGTAATTACGGGAGGAGATGTAACTTTTCTGTCAAGAGACGGAATAAAGGGGTACATGTTATGGATAGAGGGCCTAATGGATTTCGATAACCGATAATGCTAGGTAGTAGTGTATCGAGGGGGTTCCTTGTTTTGATTTCGCTTTGCGAGACATATCACGGATGAAACTTAGCGTAAGGTTAGAAGTAAGAAGATGCTTGGTCATTAGTCTATGAGTTGGGTACCTCGGTCATAGTAGGAGCAGGTAATTATATCTGTAAATTGGAATTTGAATTATGAATTAAGGCCAGTGGAGCGAGTTGTGTGGTAAGAAAGCATTGGAAGTTTTATCTTATCACCACGAGTTGAGGGGTGGAACGATGATAAGGAGGATTTAAAATTTCAATTTCTTGGGTGATTGAGAGTACCCAAGTGTTGTAATAACGTTGTGAGCACAAGGAAAAGAAAGAATTAGGTGTTATGTGTGAAGCGTATATGATTCTTACGCTAGTATGCACGATTTATAGGGTGTGTGGGCATCCTGGTTAGCTGATGTTAGACTCGTCCGAGTTGTAGGGATGTGGGAATAGATGTGTGGAATATATGTTTGTGGGACCAACATAACGAGGTGGAAGTGGTAGATTGGATTAAGCGTCGCATGAAGAATGATAATCCATATATACATGTGCGATTAGAGTAGCGCACCCGAATTTGGTTGGAAGGCTATGGGAAGCCATTTAAAAAGGCGTATTCCTTGAGAAGGGTAGAATTTAATTATTATGGAGAACACTCGGAGCGGAGTTGTAATTAGGCAAATGTTGAGAGCGACTGACGCGTGCAAAGAGTGAAGATGTTAGTATGGTATAAAAGGTCTGGAAGTGTACATCGTGGAGAAAAGTGCATGGGTCGAAACTTTCAATATACGCAAAGGAAAGAAGGGTAGTACTAAGTGTCACTTACTGTGAGACATTACAAGTAGAAGTCGACATCGATCAGGACATAGTGAGTAGTCTTCGCGGGCACTACTCATAAATAGAAATCGGTTGGAACAAAAGGAGCAACCAGTGAATTTTATGGCTATCGACAATTCCTATAATGGAAGAGGCCGGTAAAGTCGGTAAAGTTTCTTGGATGAGTTGACAACCTCAAGGTAAGATCAAGAGTTCCTTCGAACGTGTGGAACAAGATGCCCAAGAAGGAAGTGATTGACATTCCTTTGGGGTGATTTACAATATTACTTAGTATTCCCAGTCTTCCTTTGAGAGGAAGGATCGCACCGATACGTGGTCCTACATGGTATTTTTCTAAATTAGGTTGATATTTTTGAATCCCACCTTCAATATGGGATTTCAGGAAGCAGCGGGGATATCATTTCATTTTAAGCAGGTTGTATCATTAGTGGAGCAGTGTGAAAGTAATTTTGGATTTATTGTGATCGTTTTTTTTTCCACAACAGTTATAGCTAGCAAGTGGAGTATAGTACGGTAATTAGGGGAGGATATTAACTAATGGTAGGGTTCCGTGGGAGCACTCGTACCTGTTTATTATGAACAAGATGCTTATTGAGGTTTTGGTGGGGAAAAACCTGAACTTTCTCACTCTGAATGTTAAGAGATGGGCGGATAATCAGAATTTTGGATTGGTTGAGTTAGAGTCTGATAACTATGGTGGAATTCCACGACTGTTTTAGGCGAACAAGAGTGGTCAGATTTTCGTATGGTTTCTCTCAGAATGGGAGTTTTGTGTTTAGATAAATCCGAGTAGTTGTCAGGTAGTGAGGTGCTACCTCCCAATGCTATTGAAATAACGGGAATTAATAATGTATAGGCGTGTCTTATGAGAATGTTGTCGGATAGGAGCACAATGTGAAGTGTCTTTAATGAGAGTGTTAAACAAGCTTGTTGTGAGGCGGGGGCTATAGTGATTGAGAGCCTTACTATGTAAATAGTTTGCGCACTGATAAAGTATCTAGAATTGTTTTACCAGGTAGGCCTTATTTTTCGAATTTCAGGACGACATTCCATTATTAGGGGGGAAGTATGTAATACCCCGTATTTTTATGTCTTTTAAATTTAGGGATTTATTAAATTTAATTGAGATAGATTAATTTAAAATTAATCTGAAATTTGTTTTAAATATTTACTAGCGTGATGAGAGTTAGTAATTATTGGAAATTGTTGATTTGTTAAATATTACTTATTGAGTAGAGTAATATGTAGAATTGAATTTATTAAAATTGTCATGAGGGAATAATATGACAATTATGGAAATTAAGTCAGGACGCACATGTGTTGTGTCGAGAGTAAATTATTATTATTATTATTATTATTATTATTATTATTATTATTATTATTATTATTATTATTATTATTATTATTATTATAAGTGAATAAATTATAAGTCTCCTGTACGGTCATTTCGAATGCGCCAATGTGTCCAAAAGGATTGAGATAGTCAGAAAAGTGTGTCTGGGGTTTAGTTTGGGTCTCGGGACATTTTTAGGCCTAACCGGTAACCCGAGAGGGCATTTTGGTAATTTTTTTTTTGGGATTTAATTACCTACGAAAATTAAAGAAGTATATCAGGTGTTAGAGGTTGTCTTCTAGGGTTAGAACCTGCATATTTCACAAAGTCCATTAGAGGAGGAAGGTGAGGGACTTCCCAAGGCTTGAGCCACCATAGTTGCACCATTTTCACAACAAATACCGCCGAAGAGTAGATCGGAGGAAGGAGAACACAACCACATCATCAAACCTAAGAAATTTAGGCTCATATTCTCGAGGCAAGTATCTATCTTGTTGTTTCCATGTTGATACAACATCCATGTTAGAATAGGAAGGGAAATTGTATGCTTTTGGGAGATTTCAAGATATTGGAAGAAGTAAATTGATAGGTTTGAGTAGGAACTATACGAAGCTGATATCCTTATTATGTGTAGAACCATAATTACGAATTTTCATGACGTTTAGAGAAAGAAATCTGGTAATGACTAAGAAGTTCTGGAATTTATATGAGCAACTAGGGTTTGTAATAGCATCTTGAATTAATCCCATATAATAATGATTCCTTATAGATTTAATCAAGATTTTTCGTTAGAAATCGTTTATACCTGTTGCTATAACATTTGTGATACTTGGTTGGGAGTTTGGGCGAAATTGATAGAGGTTTTGAGGACTTTTGGTGATGAAACTCGTAGGATAGTATATGCAGGATTTGGTTAATATTTGTTCGATCGATCGATCGACCTTGAATGTCGATCGATCAACGGGATTGATCGATCGACCCTGTGACAACACGAATATAATTATGATGAATTATATTTAAATCATGCTTATCTTATGTGATATGAATAATGTGATATTATTATATCTAATGTTAAGTGATTATGTCTATTATAATCCTACTTTCATAAATCATGAAAGGTCGAATTATTTACAAACACAAATTTTATTATTTTCGGTAGAAATGTTCCTGTTAGAGACTAGTTTTGACCTTTATAACATTATAAATGACTTGAGTTGAAAACTATATGGTTGTAGACATGTGAGTTAGGGTTGTAAAACAACAAACGGATCATCAAATGGATGCCCTAGTAAAGAGTTATACCGAATTTACGAACAAAGGGCAAAGCTGTCCATTTCCTTTAAGTGGTAAATTGTCTTTTATTAAACCAAATGTTTTAATTTGATTGGTTGGCTTGGGAGGCAGCCTTGGCCGACTTAAAACCCTCCCTATAACATGTTTCTTCAGCAAAACAAAACCTAGGTTCAGTTTCAAGTGTTGTTATCTTGAGGAAATAGAAAGATGATGCTTAGGAAGAAAAAGTGAGGACAAAAAGTGTAGAAAAATCCGTAGAAATTACGTAAAAAGCCCTGAAGGTAATCCTAATTGCAATTGTTGTTATTTATATTATATTACTTATTTATATGATATAAATCATCATAGGTTTACGAAAGTTTCAGCCCTTTATATGTATGTATGGTTAGATGCAAGTTTATGTTAAGTTGAATGTAGAAACCCTTAAAATTGCTTTGTATTGAAACCCCTTGCATTCAAACTTGAATATGTCTTTGTGTGCTTACTGGAATTCATAAATTCCAATTGGATATGAAATTAGACTCATATATTAACAATATATCAGAAAATTATAATTTATCTCCTTGTGGTTAGGCCGTAATGATGATTTCAAGTTGGTACATGGTTTCTGTTTTTATACTTCATTTCGGTATGCCCTGAGTTTAGTGAAGCGTTTGAGATAGCAAATGAAGTCAAACAATTATGAAACTTTAATTCTGTACTATTCAGTATGTCTACTGAAAGTGTGTTGAAAATCATGGAAATTTATGCTGTATAAAAATTATGAAAATTCTGGGAATTCGAAGGATCAATAGAGGAGCTTGTAGGGCAGATTTCTTGTGTTGTAGAGAAATGGTCATAACTTGCCCTAGGAAGCTTGAAAAATTACACCATCACTTGTACTGGATAATATATTCATATATGTTTTCATATTAATAAGGTTGTACCCCTGCATTTATACAATTTAGAAATATAGGATGGTTAAGTATGTATGACAATAATTTCAGGCCATACTGGATACCCCTCGAATGAATGTTTGTATTTCGTCCTTACAAAGGGTACTTTGAGTACGTGTTTCATGTGTATATACATTGAGGAGTATAATTTCATGTTTACTTGACTTTGGTTATAAATTCCTCATAAGGTATTTCCTACGGTTGAATATCCGTAACTTTATCAACATGTATATCATTGTTTTGCCTTTACTTATGTTTTATGAAACGTGACTTAATTGGAATTATATTGATGATGTATAGTCATGGAAAGTTACATAATTATGCTTGAATAATATTTGTGATTGAGGTTCAGAACTGATCTAGTTGGATTGACAGGTGTAAGGTCTAATCAACCCAGTTCAGCTCCACCAGAAGGAAACCTGAATACGTAGTTGTCAACAAAGGTGAGTGTACTCACTGGAAAGAGATATTGTATCGTGTTGTTGGTATGATCATAATAAAATGAATATGAAATTGTTCATTTCAGTTTACCGAAATGAGGGGTTACTCCTCGACCAGGAATGGGGGAGATTTGTCTATTAATGACAAGGGGTTACTCCTCGACCAGGAATGGGGGAGAATTGTCTATTTAGACAGGATATGTGAACCATGATTCGGAAAAGTTGGTCATTCATTATGAATGAGCCGGATAAGTTAATGCATAAGTATATGGAAATGATTTATTGCATTTAAATTCATGCAGTAGTTTAGTAGTGATGCATTCACTGGGCTATTTTTGCTCATGGTTCCTATGTTCACATTTTTCAGGTAATGCGATGTCACTGCCAAATCTAGGAAGTCGGGTTGGGTTAGCCAGGAATGGAAGAAACAAGGATTTTGTTTAAATGTAAATGATGTAATTAAGATAAATTATCCTTCAAGCAAGTTTGTATAAGTATGACTAATCTGATGTTGTAAAAAGGATTTCAGTTATATGGATTTACAATGATAACTCTGAAATTAAAACTCTTGTTTATGGTTTGGTTAGATTAATCATGGTTTGACTCACTTTGACTTTCAAACTTAATTATAAGTAACTGGGTTGGGGTGTGTCAGCTTTTGGTATCAGAGCCTAGGTTTTAGAGGTTCTGGAGTGAGAAGAGTCTAGATTTGGCGGTGAATGTTAGAAATATATTTTATTTGATACTAACGATTATTTTAGGAAAGATATGTATATCTGCATGTTGTTATATCGTTGATTCATTTCAGATATAAGATAATGGAACGAGGGAATGTAAATGTGAGATTAGAATACGAGGCTTCAAATATTCCAGCAGAAGCGGAGGTTGAGCAACCTGTTCAGATAAATGTGGAACCCGAGCCAGAACAACTGACAGATATGCAAAAAATGGCACGTGCTATGACTCTAATGGCAGAGTAGCAAGCTAAATTTATGGCATTGATGGAAGAAACACAGGCCAGGAAACTGGAGGCACAAGCCTTGGCTAGGGCTGAGGAGGTGATACACCGGGAAGAAAGAAGTACTTCACATGAGAAATTTATTAAGATGAACCCACCCTCATTTAAAGGAGCAGTTGATCCAGCAGAGGCAGAAGTATGGGTTAAAGAAATTGAACTTATCTTTGGGGTAATGAGGATGCCTAAAAATCAACAGGTAACCTTGGCGGCGTATATGCTGAAAGGAGAAGCTAAGTACTGGTGGGATGCTACGAAACATTTGTTGATTACTCCAGGAGGCAGGAATGTGATCTCATGGGATGCTTTTGTTAAAGCCTTGTATGACAAATATTTTCCCCTAATGTATCAAAAACAAAAGGAGAAAGAATATTTCCTGTTGAATCAGGGGAGTATGACAGTTAGAGAATACGAAGCAAAACTTACAGCTTTATCTCGGTTTGCTTCGAGGTTTATACAGAATGAGGAAGATGTGTGCAGTCGATTTCTCGATGGGCTTGAGTTAGTCATTAAATCACGGTTGTCGGCTTTAGAGACTGTTAATTATTCAGCCTTGGTGAACAAAGCCATGTTGGTAGAAAGGGACGTGAATGAAGCTAGAGGGAATCGAGAACGAGGTGTAAAGAGAAGCAGATTTGATCCAAATTATCAAAAGAGTAGTGGTACAGAATATTCGAGGTTTGGAGGGCAGAAATTCCAACAAGGTAGAGGTGGGAGTAGTTTGCAAAGGGGTGAGGCTAGTGGTGGAAGAGGTTCAGGAGTTTAAGCACAAGGAGATCCTAATGTTTGTTTCTTTTGTGGGTCATCGGGTCATATAAAGAGAAATTGCCCAAAGTTACTGAATATAGAATGTTTCAACTGTCACCAAAAGGGTCATCTGAGAAAGAATTGTCCTATGTGGGCAAGAACAGTTTCAGTCAGTAGTGTGGGGCCTCATAAAGGATCTTCTCCAGGTAGTGCCACCAGGGGAAGAGGTACAGGACAAGCAACTGGATCGAGGGCAGGAGGAAGAGTGTTTGCGATGACGCTACAAGATGCCCATGCTACACCGAAAGTGGTTACAGGTAAACTCTCTATTGCGAACAAAGATTTATATGCACTCATTGATCCTGGATCTACGCATTCATTTGTGGCATTAGATATTGTTTCATATTTGGGTAGACCCTGTTCATTTCTTAATTGTGCCTTATATATTTCTACCCCAATGGAAAGTGTGATTCTGGTTGAGCATGTTTATAAATATTGTATCTTACGAATGGAGGAACGAGATTTCTATGTTGATTTGATACCGTTGGCCATTCAGGATTTTGATATTATATTGGGGATGGAGTGGTTATCATCGTATCATGCTTCCATTGATTGTTTTCGAAAGGAAGTTACATTTCATTTGCCTGGTGAACCCGAGTTCCAATTTTTAGGAGAAAGGAATGTTGTCCCTAATTGTCTTATCTCAGCAATAAAGACCAGAAAGTTATTGAGTAAGGGTTGTACAGGGTATTTAGCGTATGTGGTTGATGTTAGTAAGGAAGCACTTAAAGTTGAAGACATACCAGTGGTTAGAGAGTTTTCTGATGTCTTCCCAGAGGAATTGCCAGGATTGCCACCCGATAGGGAAGTAGAGTTTTCGATTGAATTAATTCCAGGTACTGGTCCAATTTCTCTTGCTCCATATAGAATGGCACCAGCGGAGTTGAAAGAATTAAAAGTTAAATTACAAGATCTGATAAGCAGAGGTTTCATTCGGCCTAGTGTTTCGCCATGGGGATCACCAGTGTTATTTGTGAAAAAGAAAGATGGGACAATGCGACTATGTATTGATTATCGACAGTTGAATAAGGTGACTATTAGGAATAAGTACCCTCTACCTCGTATCGATGACTTGTTTGACCAATTACAGGGGGACACAGTATTTTCGAAGATTGATTTGAGATCGGGTTACCACCAACTGAAAGTGAAGGATAGTGATATTTCCAAAATAGCTTTTCGGACTCGATATGGGCACTATGAGTTTTTGGTGATGCCATTTGGATTGACTAATGCTCCAGCAGTTTTTATGGATTTGATGAATCGGGTATTCCACCCTTTCATTGATTCATTTGTGATTGTATTCATAGATGATGTGTTGATTTACTCGCGTAGCATGGAGGAACATGAGAAACATTTGAGACTTGTATTGCAGATTTTGAGAGAGAAGAAATTGTTTGCTAAATTCAGAAAGTGTGAGTTTTGGTTGAATGAAATTGTGTTTTGGGGGCACGTTGTCTCGAGAAATGGGATATATGTTGATCCAAAGAAGGTGGAAGCAATCGTTGAATGGGAAAGTCCTAAGAATGTGACAGAAATTAGGAGTTTCCTAGGATTGGCAGGTTACTATCGCAGATTCATTAAGGGATTTTCAGCAATAGCATTACCATTGACAAAGTTGACCCGTAAAGAAGTGAAGTTTGTGTGGGATGAAGAATGCGAAAGGAGTTTTAAAGAATTAAAGAGGCGGTTGGTTTCAGCCCCTATACTTGCTATTCCATGTGGGAATGAGTCTTTTGTGATCTATACAGACGCTTCACTTCAGGGGTTAGGATGTGTTCTTATGCAGAATGGGAAGGTAATAGCATATGCTTCCAGACAATTAAAGACGCATGAACGAAACTACCCTACCCACGATCTAGAGCTAGCAGCCATTGTTTTTGCTTTAAAGTTGTGGAGACATTACTTGTATGGAGAAACTTGTGAGATATTTACAGATCATCAAAGTTTGAAATACTTGTTTACACAGAAGGAACTGAATTTGAGACAGAGGCGTTGGATAGAGCTGATTAAAGACTATGACAGTACCATTCATCATCATCCTGGAAAGGCCAATGTGGTAGCAGATGCTTTGAGTCGGAAATCATTCGGGATTCTTGGTTGCATACGGTGTGCCCGTATTTAGGGGTGGACAAAAAAAAGACCGACCCGAATGGACCGAACCAGACCGAACCGAAAATTAAGGCTATTTTGAAATCGGTCCGAAAATCGGTTCACAAAACCTAAAAACCGATTAAACCGGTCCGGTCCGCGGTCCACTATAATAAAAGACCGATTTGGACCGGACCGGACCGATTCCAATATATATATATAATAAAAATAATATTATTGTGTTTTTTATGTATAGTTTTTGAAATAATGTAAATAACTTATGAATTTAATTTGGAACATTTTATATATGTATAGACATTGTTTTATTTGGGTTAAAAAACCCATGTAAATATCACTTGGAGTTTCGAGTATTATTTTTTTGTATATATATTTGTGTGAAAAATAAATAAAAAAAAATCATAAAATGCACATATATATAAAATAGGGTCAGGACCGAATTTTACCCCGGACCGGACCGAAAAAACCTGGACCGAATTAGTAGGTTAACCGAATTAATCGGTCCGATTTCGGTCCAAAAAAATTGAGGACCGAATATTCGGTCCGGTCCAAAAAATAGACAAAACCCGGACCGGACCGGACCGTGCCCACCCCTACCCGTATTGGAAATATTCTTGACTTGGCATCGATGGGGATTGAATTGAAGTTTTCAAAAAGCGAAGGATTATTAGCATATGTCACAGTGAGACCTCTATTGGCAGAACGCATACGAAATTTGCAGACCAGTGATCCATTTTTTGAGAAGAAGAAACAAGATGTCCTGGATGGTAAAGAGAGTGACTTTGATATGAAGAATGATGAATCGTTGTGTTATAAAAATAGGATTTGTGTACCTAATGATCCACATTTAAAGAAAGATATATTAGAAGAGGCACATAGTTCTATTTACTCTATGCATCCGGGAGGTACCAAAATGTATAGATATTTGAAAGAGTATTACTGGTGGAACAATATGAAACGTGAGATTGTAGAGTTCGTAGCTAAATGTTTAGTGTGCCAGCAAGTAAAAGCAGAGCATCAGAAGCCGGCAGGATTATTGCAGTTTTTGCCTATTCCGGAATGGAAGTGGGAGCATATAACGATGGACTTTGTTACAGGATTACCCCGGTCACCAAAGGGGCATGATTCTATTTGGGTGATTGTAGATCGATTGACGAAGTCAGCTCATTTTCTTCCAGTTAAGACCACATACACTGTTGACAAGTATGCACGTATGTACGTTGATGAGATTATTCGTTTACATGGGGCACCAGTGTCAATAGTATCAAATAGAGATCCAACGTTCACTTCTAAGTTTTGGCCTCGTCTCCAGAACGCCATGGGCACAAGTTTGAAGTTCAGCACTGCGTTTCATCCACAAACTGATGGGTAATCAGAAAGGATGATTCAAATACTAGAAGACATGTTACGAGCCTGTGTATTTGACTTCAAAGGTAGTTGGGATGATCATTTTCCATTGATGGAATTTTCATATAATAATAGTTATCAGTCGACTATTGGTATGGCTCCTTATGAAGCTTTATATGGGAGGAGATGTAGAATGCCTTTGTGTTGGGATGAAGTGGGTGAAAGGAAAATTCTGGGTCCTGAATTGATAGATATGACAACTGAAAAGATCAAAATGATTCGGGAACGGATAAAGATAGCGCGAAGCAGGCAAAAATTTTATGCAGATAAGAGGAAGCATCCATTGGAATTTCAGAAGGGAGATTTTGTATTCCTATGTATTTCACCATGGAAAGGTGTTATGAGATTTGGGAAAAAGGGGAAACTAAGTCTAAGATACATTGGACCATTTGAAGTGTTGGAAAGAATTGGGCCCCTGGCTTATAGATTAGCTTTACCTCCAGATTTATCCTGTTTACATGATGTGTTCCACGTATCGATGCTTCGTAAGTATTTGGCGGATCCATCTCATCAGTTGAAAACTCAACCAATTGAACTGAAGGAAGACTTATCGTACATCGAGGAACCAATGGAAATTATTGATCGTAAGGACCAAGTGTTGAGAAATAAAGCTATTCCCTTAGTTAAGGTTATGTGGATGAGCCATGGAGTTAAATAATCAACTTGGGAAATAGAGGATAGCATGAGGAAACAGTATCCCCATTTGTTCGGTAAGTGACCTTTATATTAAATTTCGGGGACAAAATTTTCTAAGGGGGGGAAGTTGTGACAACCCGAATATAATTATGATGAATTATATTTAAATCATGCTTATCTTATGTGATATGAATAATGTGATATTAGTATATCTAATGTTAAGTGATTATGTTTATTATAATCCTACTTTCATAAATCATGAAAGGTCGAATTATTTACAAACACAAATTTTATTGTTTTCGGTAGAAATGTTCCTGTTAGAGACTAGTTTTGATCTTTATAACATTATAAATGACTTGAGTTGAAAACTATATAGTTGTAGACATGTGAGTTAGGGTTGTAACACAACAAACGGATCATCAAATGGATGCCCGAGTAAAGAGTTATACCGAATTTACGAACAAAGGGCAAAGCTGTCCATTTCCTTTAAGTGGTAAATTGTCTTTTATTAAACCAAATGTTTTAATTTGATAGGTTGGCTTGGGAGGCAGCCTTGGCCGACTTAAAACCCTCCCTCTAACATGTTTCTTCAGCAAAACAAAACCTAGGTTCAGTTTCAAGTGTTGTTAGCTTGAGGAAATAGAAAGTTGATGCTTAGGAAGAAAAAGTGTAGAAAAATCCGTAGAAATTACGTAAAAAGCCCTGAAGGTAATCCTAATTGCAATTGTTGTTATTTATATTATATTACTGATTTATATGATATAAATCATCATAGGTTTACAAAAGTTTCAGCCCTTTATATGTATGTATGGTTAGATGCAAATTTATGTTAAGTTGAATGTAGAAACCCTTAAAATTGCTTTGTATTGAAACCCCTTGCATTCAAACTTGAATATGTGTTTGTGTGCTTACTGGAATTGATAAAGTCTAATTGAATATGAAATTAGACTCATATATTAACAATATATCAGAAAATTAGAATTTATCTCCTTGTGGTTAGGCCGTAATGATGATTTCAAGTTGGTACATGGTTTCTGTTTTTATACTTCATTTCGGTATGCCCTGAGTTTAGTGAAGCGTTTGAGATAGAAAATGAAGTAAAACAATTATGAAACTTTAATTCTGTACTATTCAGTATGTCTACTGAAAGTGTGTTGAAAATCATGGAAAATTATGCTGTATAAAAATTATGAAAATTCTGGGAATTCGAAGGATCAATAGAGGAGCTTGTAGGGAAGATTTCTTGTGTTGTAGAGAAATGGTCATAACTTGCCCTAGGAAGCTTGAAAAATTACACCGTCACTTGTACTGGATAATATATTCATATGTGTTTTCATATTAATAAGGTTGGACCCCTGCATTTATACAATTTAGAAATATAGGATGGTTAAGTATATATGACAATAATTTCAGGCCATACTGGATACCCCTCGAATGAATGTTTGTATTTCATCCTTACAAAGGGTACTTTGAGTACGTGTTTCATGTGTATATACATTGAGGAGTATAATTTCATGTTTACTTGACTTTGGTTATAAATTCCTCATAAGGTATTTCCTACGGTTGAATGTCCGTAACTTTATCAATATGTATATCACTGTTTTGCCTTTACCTATGTTTTATGGAACGTGACTTAATTGGAATTATATTGTTGATGTATAGTCATGGAAAGTTACATAATTATGCTTGAATAATATTTGTGATTGAGGTTCAGAACTGATCTAGTTGGATTGATAGGTGTAAGGTCTAATCAACCCAGTTCAGCTCCAGCAGAAGGAAACCTGAATACGTAGTTGTCAACAAAGGTGAGTGTACTCACTGGAAAGAGATATTGTATCGTGTTGCTGGTATGATCATAATAAAATGAATATGAAATTTTTCATTTCGGTTTACCGAAATGAGGGGTTACTCCTCGACCAGAAATGGGGGAGATTTGTCTATTAATGACAAGGGGTTACTCCTCGACCAGCAATGGGGGAGAATTGTCTATTTAGACAGGATATGTGAATCATGATTCGGAAAAGTTGGTCATTCATTATGAATGAGCCGGATAAGTTAATACATAAGTATATGGAAATGATTTATTGCATTTAAATTCATGCATTAGTTTAATAGTGATGCATTCACTGGGCTATTTTTACTCATGGTTCCTATGTTCACATTTTTCAGGTAATGCGATGTCACTGCCAAATCTAGGAAGTCGGGTTGGGTTAGCCAGGAATGGGAGAAACAAAGATTTTGTTTAAATGTAAATGATGTAATTAAGTTAAATTATCCTTCAAGCAAGTTTGTATAAGTATGACTACTCTGATGTTGTAAAAAGGATTTCAGTTATATGGATTTACAATGATAACTCTGAAATTATAACTCTTGTTTATGGTTTGGTTAGATTAATCATGGTTTGACTCACTTTGACTTTCAAACTTAATTATAAGTAACTGGGTTGGGGTGTGTCAGACCCCTTCCCTTCAATCGATCGACCTCTTCTGGATTTTTAAGCTTGTTCTTTATTCTTAATGATTAACCCTGTGCCACTTTGTGGGAACCCTTATACATATTTTATAAACCATAATGGGACTTGGGAAAGACCAGTAGGGTTGTAGGCAAGCTTCGGGTGATACGATTCATATGTGATTTAACCGTGGGGTTTTGGAAACATAAATTTAGTGGGAAATCGTGTGTACGTTATAGTATATGTTGTGAGAATTAAGGAAGACATAGACCAGTAGAGTAGTGAGGGTGCACCTACTGATTTTAATTATTTTGAGAGGACACACTTCAAGAGTCGAGAAGTACTTAAGGATTTCTTATACTTAATAGAATAAAAAGAGTGATTTACTTATACGTAAAACTCGAGTGTTCTATGTTACGCATGGCTAGAATCATGTTCTGGGTCGTGGGCGTTGGAGATGATTTATGTAAATATATATATATATATATATGAGAGCATCTATGTATATTATTTGAATATATGTGTTTAATCATACCTGCGCTACTTTCTATCACGAAAGTTTTCGCGTCGGGAGAGTCTTATTATGATGTGACCTTTATAGGGGATATTGACTTGTACCCTAGAACATAGGATTTCTTGGTACAGTCTATCTGAGAATGATAGTTAGACGATCCTAAGAGACGTGAGGGGCATGTGCTGACCTCTTAGTGACTTGGAACTATGCTTCACCTCCATTTTGTGTGTATTGTGTTAATACAGTTCGAGGGATTCCGAACTAGTATTTCCCTTAGTTTGAGTGATACGGGGACTTGATAGCAGAGTATGCCAGCACCATAGATTTTATGTTGGGTGTCGTTAGTATATATATATTATATATATGACTAATTTATATACGTATATCTATATCCGAACTTTCTACTGTGCATATAAGTAGATAACTAATGAATAAATGCTTCAACGTTATTATAAGCATTCAAGAACTTTATAACGGTAATGAGTTGTTCTGAATAACGTATGAAATCTGGAAGAGAATGATTTCCTAAAGTAAATATCATAACCTTTATTTTCACGTGATAAAATCTTATGGAGAATAAGTTAGAGAAACTTATGAGATTTATTAGTACGGTAGGCGTGCACACTAGATGAGAGGTGAAATTCTCAAGAGAGTGTCGCATACTAACATGGTTGCTGCATTAGCCGGTAATCATTTTAAATACTTATTGTGGACATCCCCGATCCTCGTTGCGCGACGAAGGATCCTCGAGTCCCGCGGGTCCCTCTCGGGAGCGCTTCGGTCGGCGTCATTTGAGATGAGGTGAAAGATGTAGAGAGATTAGAGTCGCCAGTCTATTTTACTCAAAATAGAAAAAAGAAAAGAGGAAACCATCCTGAAGGACAACATCCATAGACATACTGGTGCATATGAAACTAAAATGATTCGAGAATGGTCCGGAGGCTAAGTTACGAAATGGGAAGGTGTTAGGCACCCATTCCGCCCTTTCGGTCTCTCATGGATTTTTTTTATTTTCCTTTTATTTTCCCCATGATATGTGTGCATGTGTATATATAGTGGAGAGAGGAATCATCGACTTGTACCATGGAAGAGGTAAAGCGAGTCATCCGTAGAATGGTTTAAAAATAATATTAGAAAATAATATTTACGCGATCATCCTTACGTGAATCGTTATGAGGGAACGATAACGCATACGGAATGATATGCCCGTAAGAATATATATATATATATATAGTAAAAAATAGGACTCGAGTCTCGAGTTTTACCCCGAAACGCCTACGTAGCCTATAGAGGCATCAAAGTCCACGTAGTTCGCATATAAAACGAGGGGTGGGATTCATCCCATAAATCCAACCAGGGATTCTCTTATTTTTGTGTGTGTGTGAATGTGTAGAAAAAGTGTTTTAGTGGTGAGAAATGTGTGAGAAAAGTATGAGAATTCCCGTTTGGAATTTATGAGCAAACCCTCTTTTTCTTATTTTTTGAGTTTTTATTTATATGAAAATAAAGGATGTGAAATAATACTAAAAAATTATATTAGGATGTGTGAGATGAGATAATAAAAGTGCTAAGTAATAAAACAAGATATTGCGAATTTATGAGAATTTAAGGAGAGAGTTGAGGAAATTAGATCTTCTTGAAGATATTGAGCTTGATCTTGAATGTTGAAGAGCAGCCCTTAGACTTGGATGATGATGGAGGGTAGGGAGTTCACCAAATTTTATAAAGAGGATAATGAAAAGTGAAGGTTGGGAAGGGATTTGGATGCAAAAATCACGCTAACTTCGAGAGAGGTTTTTTAGGATTTGTTGAGAATGATTTCTATTAGATCTGGGCTCTCCTTGCAAGTGAGGTCAGGCCTCCTTTTTATAGGCCCAGGGCATTACCGATCAGCATAGCCCTATTCCTACCATTCGGCAGGTGAGTTTAGGCACACTACCGATAGGTAGGGTCTGAGACCTGCCATTTGGTAGTGTCTTTCAGGCCTTTTTGGAAAATTGGTCGCAGAATGCGATCAAAATTGTGCATGGGTTGGACTGATGGAAAGGTAATTAAAAGACCTTTGAAAGTCCTTTGGACTTCTCCCGGGTCGGGGAGTTAACTTTGGGTCAAATATGGCTCGGAGGCTTTCATCAGTCCATTAGACGGGGAATCGTCGGGCGTAAACGGATCATTCATCCGCATGGTAAGCCCGAATCGTGCACAGGGAAGACCGCTGGAAAGGTTAGGATATGTACTTTAAAATTCGAAAGAGTTTGATCACGGTCGAGGAGTTGACTTTGGTCAACCGAGCTCTGGAAGCATTCGGTGATCTTTCGGAGTAAAACGGATCGTTCGTCCGTACCGTAAGTCGAAATCATGCACGAGATGGACCGTTTAAAAGGGAATTCAATGACCTTCTGAGATTTATTCATTCTCGATCAATCTGAAGAGTTGGCCTAGGTCAAACGGTGCCTGAGAGTGCCCGGTGGCCTCCTAATTATGTTTTGAAGGAAAATAGGTCGTTCGTCTGCATGGTAAGTGGGAATCGTGCACGGGATGGATCGTTGGAAAGGGATTTCAATGTCTTTCGGAACTTTCATTCAGTCTCGATTAAACTGAAGACTTTGACTTTTGGTCAAACAGAGCCTGGGAGTTCCCGATGGCTTCTAAGTCAGTACTCGGGGTGTAACCTGGGTTTGTAGTGATGAAGGGAGTTGCTAGGGACCTAAGGATAGTTTTATGGGGTAACAGAATGGGGTGTCTATAGAGCCCCTCGATGGTGAGTTTGGAATAAATGATAGTTGTTGATGCTTTGAAGGTCGAAGCCGATTCTGAGGGCTTAAGGTGAGATGACCAATTCTGCAGGTTGAAGTCAATTCTATGGGCTTAAAGGTGACAATCGAGGATCGATGTCAATTCTAACCTAAAAGAGGTAACGATCGAGGACCGAGATCAATTCTGGCCCAACTAGGGTGACGATCCAAGACTAAGGTCAATTCTGACCTAAGAGAGGTGACAACCGAGGACCGAGGTTAATTCTGACCTAACTAAGGTCATGATCTAAGACTGAGGTTGATTCTGACCTAAAAAAGCTGACGATCAAGGACCGATGTCAATTCTGACCTATAGAGGTGACGATCCAAGACCGAGGTCAATTCTGACCTAAGAGAGGTAACGACCGAGGATCGAGGTTAATTCTGACCTAAGAGAGGTGACGATCGAGGACCGAGGTCAATTCTGACCTAACTAGGGTGACGATCCAAGACCGAGGTCAATTCTGACCTGAGAGAGGTGACGACCGAGGGTCGAGGTCAATTCTGACCTAACTAGGGTGAAGATCCAAGACCGAGGTCAATTCTAACCTAAGAGAGGTGACGAATGAGGACCGAGGTCAATTCTGACCTAATTAGGGTGACGATCTAAGATCGAGGTCAATTCAAACCTAAGAGAGGTGACGACCGAGGACCGAGGTCAATTCTGACCTAACTAGGGTGACAATCTAAGACCGAGGTCAATTCTGACCTAAGAGAGGTGACGATCGAGGGCCGAGGTCAATTTTGACCTAACTAGGGTGACGATCCAAGACTGAGGTCAATTATGACCTAAGAGAGGTGACGAACGAGGATCGAGGTCAATTCTGACCTAATTAGGGTGATGATCCAAGACGAAGGTCAATTCTGACCTAAGAGAGGTGAGGACTGAAGACCGAGGTCAATTCTGACCTAAGAAAGGGTGGAGATTGGATTTTGGGTTCCGCTGGGGAATGAGCTGGGGAAAACATAATGTGTACTTTGGAGACTTTGAAAATGACTTTCTGGAGTTTCGCTGGGGAAATTACCTCGTGACGTTGTTTTGAGTCGGTGAGCTGATTGTCGGGGAAGTGTTTATGATCTGCGGAGGAGAGGCAAGTTTGATGTCGTAAACTTCACTAGGCAAGTGATTAGGTGGTCCAGGTATTGAACGTATTGCTCGAGGAGGTTTGAGACCTTTAGAGATCCTCCGGGGACATCACCAGGAGGAGTTTTACTTGGTTTTTTTAGAGTTCCGCTGGGGAAATGGGGTTTTTTCTTGAGGGAGTGCGAGATTTTCTTGGTGAAAATGTTCTAAATCCTTCCTAGGATTTTCAAGAATTTTTCGAGGATTTTTCAGGGCTTTCTGGTATTTTCTAGGAATTTTTGTACGAAATTTCAAGAGGGTGCTGGTCGGCATGGTGCAGGGATGCCATTCGGCAGTGGCGTGAACTTTTGGGCTGCCTCGAGAAGGTAAGGAGTCAGTGCCGATTGGTGGGTACGGGGTCGATGCCGATCGGCATGACGCTTGGCATCCTATGTAAAGGGGGAGAATTCCCTTTATTTTTCACGGCTTTTTGTTTTCTTTCTCTCTGCGATTTTCCTTTGCAAATCGTTCTAGCATTTCGATCTCCAAGAAATGGCCACATTTGTGAGCACTACAGTGCATAGGGAATGGTTGACTGTTGATGACTGGGCGAATGTCGAGTGGAGGGCTAGGGTGCCTCTTGTTTTGGAGAGTGAGAACTCATTTGATTCATTCGAGCCGGTTGCGGATGAGCGAACTTTGCTACGGTAGCCATCTCATCATCGGTCTTCTAAGGTGGTGAGACATAGTGGTTATGTAAGTAACTTAACTTTTGGCATTCTTCTCTTTTTGGTGATTTTTCCTTCTTGAATTTTGACAAGGTTTCTCCTTTTGACAGTCTGATATCTCTTTGAAGAACATACGTACCCGTGGGATGACGGGGCTTATGGATGTCTGGGAGCATCTTCCACCCATGGTGCGTTGGGTGGTATCATCAGCAGGTTTTGGGAGGTTGGTGTCTATGTTCGATGAGACACCTCGATCAACAGCGGTCTTGTGCACTTTGGGAGAGAGATGGTGGGATACTACCCACACCTTCCATTTCGGCTTTGGGGAGATAACAGTGACTCCTATAGATATGCAGCAGTTGTTGGGGCTGGATTGTGACGGAGAGCTGATAGAGATGGATCGTTCTCTGAGGGTGAGGCCGGAGGCAGTGCGTATGGCACTTGGTGATGTAGGGAGGATAGTCTCTGGGGATTCCATCCGGCTGTCCTTACTGAAGGATGTCTTGCTGAGTAGGGTGATCGATGTGGAGGACGGGCTGCAGGTGAGGCAAATGGCCTGGTTGTTCATCTTGCTGATGCTGGGAGGCTTCATGGTGGCATCGAGTGGCGACGTCGTCCATTTATGGTTCTTACCATACTTGAGGGTGTTTTCGAACATCCCACTCTATGATTGGGGGAGCCTGACTTTGGCGACCCTCCATTTTTTATTGGATGCGTTCAGCCGGTGCTGCCGATAAACTTTTACTGGAGCCACGTATCTCCTCGAGGTATTTCTTTAATTTTGTTCATTTTCCTTTCATGCATTCGCATTTTCCTTATGCGTTTCTTCTTGATTATGAATTCCTGTCTTTGGCAGACGTGGTTCTATGAAGTGATTGGGTGCAATATCCAGCTAATTTCTCTGAAGGATGAGACTGTTGGGGACTTCTGTCGATTATATCAATGGCGAAAGGCCAATCGACAGTTGAAGGGATCTCTCTCTCTGGAGGCAGTGCGTCAGGTCTTGAATGGCCTGACTAGTGGTAGGGTAAGACTCTTTCCTTTTCAGTCTTGGTTTTGTCACGTTCTGATTTTGTATTGACTTATGCTTTCTCGGGTATTTTTAGGTGACCTTTTACCCTTGGGGGATAGCCATTCAGGATACGGGGATGACCGGGGTGAACGCGCAGATGCGGTGCTTACTGGCACATGAGTTTGGCCATTCTTGGTATCTCGGGGAGCAGGTGTTTCGGCAAATTGTAGACTAGGAGGTGGTGGTTCCACATGCACAGTCTCCTATGTCCATACGGCGAGAGCGGCTGATGCCAGAGGATGCCACCATCGCGGCGATAATCGGCGAGTCCTATATGTTGTATACTGATACGGTCGCACCGTATGACTATATGGACTTTGTGACGAGATGGTTGATGGCGCCCAGCATATATGATGCCTTGCCTTTCCCTCATACGGGTTCGAGTCGGGCAGTGAGGTCCTCCCACAGCGGCGGTGGTCCGATGATGTCTTCAAAAGTTTCTTTCGTGTGATTGCACACTCCTACATACAACATTCGGCGAGCTGATGGAGGGATGGTGCCTATGTTGCCCCCACCTCATGCTATGGATCCGAAGGAGTTGGGTTTGACCAAGGAGGTTATTCGTCCTGCGGTATACCTTCTTGCTCTTTTTGTGTTCTTTTTCTATTTTGATTCCTCTTTGATACTGATTTTTTTTGCCTTTTTCTCTACAGCCAGTTTGGGTGTCGACCACTTGGCTGAGGGACATCAGAGACTGGATATCTTCGGTGATTGCCCACATCTGGGATGAGGTCGCTATTCCTTCTTGCTTGGTATCGTCTGCTTCATTCGGGGAGGACTCTGGCTCGATTAGCGGTGGTGCGTCATCTCGCCGCAGGGAAAAGAGAGCGCGTCGCAGGGGTGGAGCTCTTAGAGAGAGAGGTGAAGGGTAGGTGAGAGAGAGAGAGAGGATGTGGGTTCGGGCTGAGTCCTGTTGTTTTTTGCTTTTCTTTATTTCCTGCAAAATAATGTAACACAAAAACATATCTATGTAATGCAATGAAGTTTTTTTATTATCTTCTCTTAATGATGAATGAGTGAATGCATGCACATGCGCTTTTTACTTTGCTGGTGAGACTATAAAAATAGATGTTTTGGGGATTTTAAAAGAAATTTTTATTAAGATAAAAAGGGGATTTTTGAAATTCTATTGAGAATATCAATTTATTTTGAATTTGCTGAATTTTGACAAAAGAGGGAAAAGGAAAATTTCCAAGATTATGGGGTTACCGATCGGCAAGCACCTTGTCCTGCCTATCTGTAGTAAAGTCCAGTCCCATCAATTCAAAGCTTTGATTCGTGCCCTCTTCAGCCTTTGGTACTTTTGTGGGGTAGTATTCCCTTCGATTTTTGCAGGGATTATGTCTCTTGTGAGGGTTCTCAAGTATAAAAATGGGTAGGGGTGGAGTGTTTCCCTCTCACCTTCACATCCTTACTTACTTGCCTACTATCTATTTGTCTTGTAAGATGGCTCTCCCTGGTAGCATTGAGTTTTCTAACTACCTCGAAGCCTTGGAAGTGATGTGGTCTTATAACATCGACTACGATGCTTTCAACATGCGTCGAGTCTCTTTGTGGTGAAATCGATCCATTGAGTGGAACATGCTGATGGCGGCGGTTGGATGGGGTACCCCGAAGACCATGTATTCCGCTTTGGGTTGGATGAAGTTTGTCCTACCTACGAGGAATTTTCTTTCATGCTGGGGATAAATCCCAGTGTTGCTGCGGCTTTACCCAAATTTTTCCATTTTCCCAGGGACTTACTGGCTGGGCTTCTTCACATTTTGCCTTCGCCGGCTAGATCACTGGTTGCCGGAGGAATGATTTCCCTCCCAACGGTGTTGCAATCTCTACATCTGCAAGAAACTGGCGATGCTGGATACGTTGGAGTCGTTACTCTAGGCTTAGTTTCAAAATTACTACTGGTGACTAGGGAACTGCTGGTGGATCCGCAACTTAAAGCCATTACTTCATGGATATCATACCGTCACAATACTGCGACGGTGATACTGGCGGAGACCTTGAATGGTCTGGATGCCTGGCGAGAAGGTCGTTCTGACTTCCTGCGGGGTAGCCCCGTGATGCTATTCATGTGGTTGTTTGAAAGACTCCGCATGGTGACTCTTTCAGAATATCCTTTGCCGGTCGTACCCAACTTCTTTTGGCGTCACTTTTTCCATATTGGCCTGGATATTGCGAGCTGGGAGAATTGGTTTGTGGAGCATGGATCTCGGAATCTGTATTGTTCAGTGCCTTAGTGTGGACAGTTTTTGCCTATTCTGGAGCTAGGAGGATACATGTATATGCGGCTGGTTGGTCTCAGACAGACCTCTTTATATTTCCTTGGCGGCTTCTGCGCCAATTTGGCTGGGCACAGTCATGCCACCTCGGACACTAAATTTCTTTCTGGTAGAGGATTTGACCGAGCGCCTGCGCCTGCTGCTTGGCTCTCTATGGGAGAATCGGCGTCCGTCGACCCGTCCCTCTCAGTCTGTTAGGAGAGTTTGGCATATCCCTGGGGATTATATGAAGTGGTTGTGGAGGAAAGTATTTAGCAGGATGTTGGTAGTGGAGACTAGACAAAAGTGATTTGTTTCTTTTGACACCATAGAAGGAGGTGTTGTGGTCTTTTCGAAGATGGTTCGAGCCTATCGGTCCATGGAGTGTCTGTGACACTCTGTTCAGGCAGGGGAAACTTGGGGACCCCGGGATGCAGATGATGATGACGGAGTGTGCTCCTCTGGTAGCTGTGGGTAGGACTTCTGGAGAATTTATTGTGTAATGGGGGATAAATGTGGGGATTTTATTATGGCTTTCTAGGAAGGTGGGGGGAAGGGAATTATTCATTCTTTTTCTTATGTAATCTGTACCGTAATTTCTTATTAAGGAAATAAACAAGTTTTTGATCATCCAGTTGTGCCTTTGATGAGTTTGTGTTGTTTGAATTATCTATACCGATCGCTAAGGCATACATAATCCTTTTGTTAAAGTATATGTTGGATTTGACTGATGTTCTCAAAGGTAAGAAAAGAATAGTATTTTGTAAAAAAGAAACGGGTCGTGCTCATGTAAGGTGTATGAATGGCCTACGTACCTCTGGGGGTTTTGAAAAGTTTTAATTTGTCTGAAAACGACTTTTGCATAGGATCATGCCCACGTAGTTCTGGGTAAGGGGGAAACGAAGAGTTTTTTTTTTAGAATAAAATCGAGATGAGAAGAGTCGTAGTGCGCCGAGATTTTTGACTAGGGGTATAACTTCTTAAGACGTTCCAGGTTGACTGGACGGGCCATCTCTTCCCCATCCAAGTTGGTGAGCAGGGAAGCACCGCCAGACAATATCTTCTTTACAATGTAGGGTCCACTCCAATTGGGCTTAAATTTCCTTCTGGGGTCCCAGATGGGTTCTATGATTTCTTTAAGGGCTTGGTCCCCTTATTGGACACCGCGGTCCTTGACACTCTTGTTGAATGAAATCGTTATTCGGTGATGGTAACCTTGTATGTGGTATAGAGCTTTTAATCTCCTTTCGTCTAGGAGGGTCAGCTCATCAAGAAGGCTTCGGCACCAATCTTATTCACTGACCTTGATTTCAAGCATGACACGTAGCGAGGGTATTTCCAGCTCTACGGGTAGGACTGCTTCCATGCCGTAAACTAGAGAGTAAGGGGTAGCCCTAGTTGACGTTCGAATTGACGTTCGGTAGCCCCAGAGGACGTACGGGATTCGGTCGGCCCAATCTCGACAGCTTTTGATCATCTTACTAATGATGGCTTTGAGGTTCTTTGACGCAACACAACCCAGTTACTTATTATTAAGTTTTAAAGTCAAAGTGAGTCAAATCATAATTACCTTAACCAAACCATAAACACGAGTATCCTTTTTCAGTTATTAACATGAATCCATAAACTAAAACTTTTAACACTTTTTGAGGTAATTATGCTTATTCAAAGTTACTGAAATGATAAATAGGCTTAAATTACCCCTTTTACGTTTGACCAAAATCATGATTTTATGCATCCATTGCTAACCCCACCGACCTCTTAGATTTGGCAGTGACGTCACATTTACCTGAAACACATAATCATAGTAATTGTGAGCAAAATAGACCAGTGAATGCATCACTACTAAACTATTGCATCTAATTAAATGCAATAAATCATATCCATGTGGTAATTTATATATACTTATCCGACCCATTCATAATTATGTATTACTTATCCTGTTCATTCATGAAGAATTTCCAATTATATACTTATCCGGCTCATTCATAATGAATGATCAATTATATACTTATCCATCTCATTCATAAAGAATGACCAATTATATACTTATCCGGCTCATTCATAAAGAATGACCAACTTATCTGAATCATGATTCACATATCCTGTCTGCAATAGATAATTCTCCCCCATTCCTGGTCGAGGAGTAACCCCTTGTCTTTAATAGACAAATCTCCCCCATTCCGGGTCGGGGAGTAACCTCCCATTTCGGTAAACCGAAATGAACCAATTCATATTCAATATTATTCTGATCATATCCGTAGCCATGTATAATACATCTTTCCAATAAGTGATATTCAAATCATATCTATAACCATGTATAATACATCTTACCAATGAGTGATATTCAGATCGTATCCATAACCATGTATAATACATCTATTTCCAGTGAGTACACTCACCTTGGCCACTTCATGTGTTTTTCATTTGCCTTTGTCTGGCACTTGTTCAACAGGTTCTTCTTCCCTTAAGGACTCTTCCGTAATTTCCCACGATTTTTTCTCCAATTTTTCTCCTCAATTCTTCTTCTTTGACTTCCCACTTCTCTTCCTCTCAATCCAAACTCTTTAATGGCTGAAATATTCTGAAGGAATAGATAATTTCAAGCCTTTAAAGTCGGAAAACACCCACCTCCTTCCTTAACCAATCAAAATCCACCATTTGGTAGCCTAATAAGACGAAATGTCATTTAACGAATGGATAAATTTGCCCCTGTTTCGTAATTTTAGCATAACATCTTGTTCGGACCTCTGTATTACACATCGTTTGTTGTGTTACAAACTTAACTCATATATATACAACTATATAGTTTTCACCTCAAGTCAATTATTATATTATAGTGGCCAAAACTAGTCCCGAACTCGAACATTCCTACCGAAGACTTCACAAATTTGTGTTTGTGACTAATTCAATAGTTTATAAGTTATTGAGGTAGGATTAGACTAAACAAAATAACTTAACCTTATATATTCTAATAAAACATTATCCCCATCCCATAAGGTAAGCATGATTTAAAAATGGTTTATCATAATCATATCCGGGTCGTCACAACCTTCCCCCCTTAGAAAATTTCGCCCTAAAAATTTAGGATAAATTTCACTTATCAAACAATTGGGGATACTATTTTCTCATTTTATCTTCCCTTTCCCAAGTTTCTTATTTAATTTCATGGATTCTCCACAACACTTTAACTGCGAAACTAACTTTATTCCTTAATACTTGCTCCTTACGACCAATAATTTCAACCAGTTCCTCGATGTACTGCAAATCTTCTTTCATAATAACTTCAGTTTCTTTATCAGTACATGTAAGAATAATCGTCTAATGATTTATTATTAATGAAAACCAATCCCCAACTATTATATTACTTCATACATTTATATATGTATGTCAAACATTCACACATACTAGATTATCAGTTGTATCATCGTATATTCACAATGAGTGAATATTCTTAACAAACCTAGTATCATTCTTTACTTTTCTCCCTTTATTCCTATAGTCTATCCTTATCATCATGTAATATTTCAAATCATAAATATCATATTCTGAGACTAGCTTATTACACATCACATTTCCATCTTCCATCCAACACCAAATACATGTGTTTGACCTTAACTACTTTCTGTATCATCTATGAAGTTTAAGTGTATGTTAAATATCATCCTTATAATTTCTTAATTTAAATATGTCCTCACTAATATTCATATATTGAAATTGAACAATCATTCACTCAATGTTTATTCTTAACCAAGATTTCATATTCACCTTCATGTATATTATGCAGTCATGCACTATGAACTCAATCTAACTTCTCACTATATTTCCTTTTTTAGTATCATTTGATTGTTCTTTAACTAAACATACAATGACCTTAGCAAGTCATTTATCCAACACAATAACTTTACAATCATAATCTTATCCCAATGTTTATTAACATGATATTCTTATGTAATATCATTAATACACTCATCTTACCCGTTTGGTAACATGGATGTTAAACGTACCATCACCACTTAAAACTTTAACCATACTTACCAACCCAGTAATACTTATCTAGCTATTATATGTCGTATTTCTTTCAAATAACCTATACAAATACATTAATAGATCCCCTTACGCTATCTCACATAGCACATTATCCTTACACATACTTCTAGGTGATTCTGTATAGTGTCAATTATATTCATTATATGCCATACTCTTAGTGATAACACGTACGTACAATGACAAATACAACTCACTATCCACTTAAACCAGTTGTCGATATTTAAACCCGATTAGCATCTTTCCTATACTCATACGTAACACATACTGTTAAAAGGGCTCTCCAATATTTTTAAACTTCCAACTCTTTAACACTTCGTCTTAACTCTGCTATTCATATAAGAAATTCAAAACATCCCAAGAGTAATATTCACTACATATACTCATACTATTAAAAATACATTTCAACTCCTATTACTCTTTTCTTCTACTTATCATAATTCAGTATGAACCTATATTAGGATCAATTGTGATATATTGACTAGTAATTGAATTTCAGACCATCTCACATATTAAATTTAAACATATACAATGATTAATCTTATCACTTCACCTTTACTATGTGAATCTTTATTTTATTTACACTCTAACAACTTACCATCTCATCCTTTAACAGAATATGGGTTCCCGTACCTTATTCTCCCACATAAATGGGCACACACCAAACCACGACTTAATAAATGACACAACTCAAATCTACATATTCCAGCATAAGAAGAGATTACTTCCAATACATCATAATTTTCATATACCATATTTTGTCTTTAAAAAATTTCCTTAATTGACATGTCTACCCATACAATAAATAAAACAATGCAGTGATTCATATTAAAATACATGTATTCGTTGTCATACCCGAATAAACCTTAACATCTCATTTCCTTTCCTGCAATATACTTGCATTTCACATCTCGTACAACAATATATATGTATAACTAACAAATGTTAGTCAACAAAAGCCAATTTACTTATGACTCAAAACAATTTCTACTTCCACTGCCAAATCTAGGCATTCCTCACCACAGAACCTCTAAAACCTAGGCTCTGATACCAAAGTTGACGCAACCCAACCCAGTTACTTATTATTAAGTTTGAAAGTCAAAGTTAGTCAAATCATAATTACCTTAACCAAACCATAAACACGAGTATCCTTTTTCAGTTATTAACATGAATCCATAAACTAAAACTTTTAACAGTTTTTCAGGTAATTATGCTTATACAAACTTACTGAAAAGATAAATAGGCTTAAATTACCCCTTTTACATTTGAACAAAATCATGATTTTATGCATCCATTGCTAACCCCACCGACCTCCTAGATTTGGCAGTGACATCACATTTACCTGAAACACATAACCATAGTAATCGTGAGCAAAATAGCCCAGTGAATGCATCACTACTAAACTATTGCATCTAATTAAATGCAATAAATCATATCCATGTGGTAATTTATATATACTTATCCGACCCATTCATAATTATGTATTACTTATCAGGTTCATTCATGAAGAATTTCCAATTATATACTTATTCGGCTCATTCATAATGAATGTCCAATTATAAACTTATTCGGCTCATTCATAAAGAATGACCAATTATATACTTATTCGGCTCATTCATAAATAATGACCAACTTATCTGAATCATTATTCACCTATCCTTTCTGCAATAGACAATTCTCCCCCATTCCTGGTCGAAGAGTAACCCCTTATCTTTAATAGACAAATCTCCCCCATTCCGGGTCGGGGAGTAACCTCCCATTTCGGTAAACCAAAATGAACAAATTCATATTCAATATTATTTTGATCACATATGTAGCCATGTATAATACATATTTCCAATAAGTGATATTCATATCATATCTATAACCATGTATAATACATCTTACCAGTGAGTGATATTCATATTGTATCCATAACCATGTATAATACATCTCTTTCCATTGAGTACACTCACCTTGGCCACTTCATGTGTTTTTCATTTGCCTTTGTCTGGCACTTGTTCAACAGGTTTTTCTTCCCTTAAGGACTCTTTCGTAATTTCCCACGATTTTTTCTCCAATTTTTCTCCTCAATTCTTCTTCTTTGACTTCCCACTTCTCTTCCTCTCAATCCAAACTCTTTAATGGCTGAAATATTCTGAAGGAATAGCTAATTTCAAACCTTTAAAGTCGGCAAACACCCACCTCCTTCCTTAACCAATCAAAATCCACCATTTGGTAGCCTAATAAGACAAAATACCATTTAACGTATGGACAAATTTGCCCCTATTTCATAATTCCAGAATAACATCTTGTTCGGACCTCTATTTTACACACCGTTTGTTGTGTTACAAACTTAACTCATATATATACAACTATATAGTTTCACCTCAAGTCAATTATTATATTATAGTGGCCAAAACTAGTCCCGAACTCGAACATTCCTACCGAAGACTTCACAAATTTGTGTTTGTGACTAATTCAATATTTTATAAGTTATGAAGGAAGGATTAGATTAAACAAATTAACTTAACCTTATATATTCTAATAAAACATTATCCCCATCCCATAAGGTAAGCATGATTTAAACATGGTTTATCATAATCATATCCGGGTCGTCACATTCTTGTTAGCGGCTTCAACTACACCATTGGTATGAGGTCGGTAAGGGGAAGATTTGTGTCTCTGAATCCCATACTCATTGACCACTTCTGTGACTTCTGCCTCGAAATGCAACCCGTTATCTGATACTAGCTCGTGCAGGACCCTATACCGGCAGATGGTGTTTTTCTAAAAGAATTTGGCCACTTTTTTGGCATTCAGTACTGCGTATAACTCAGCTTCAACCCATTTGGTGAAGTAATCGATGGCAACTAGGATGAAATCATGACCATTGGAAGCCTTTGGTGTAACCTTCCCTATGATCTCGATGCCCCAGGTGGAGAACGGCCAGGGAGAGGTCATGTTGTATAATTTGTACGGAGGCAGATGCTAAAGGTTGGAGAATTATTGGCATGTTGGGCATCTCCGGACATAGGCGCTGCAATCCTGGGTCATAGTTGTCCAGTAGTAGCCCTGTCGGATGATCTTATTGGCAAGCATGTGACCGTTCATATGGGGTCCATATTCCCCATTGTGGATTTTTTGCATTATCTTTTCAATGTCAGCCCCTGCGATGCAGTGTAGATGAGTTCCATCGAAGTTTCGTTTGAAATGTGCTTTATGACAGATGATATACTGGGTGGCCAGTCTTCGGAGGGTTGCTCGATCTTTCTTATTTGAACCCTTGGGATACCTACCAACAATTGGCTATCTCCGTATCTTCTATGGTGATAAGCTCGATGTGGTAACAGTGGGTTAGTTTGTCTTGCTTTTGAATAAGGAAGGGGGTCATTGTGATTCCTTCGGGCATGTCAACTATGGAGGCCAGGGTAGCAAGGGCATCGGCTAGGTTATTCTTTGCTCGAGGTAGGTAATGGAAGGTTATATCTTGGAATTGGGAGGCTAGTTCTTCTAAGTGGGCATAGAAGGGTTAGATTTTCTCGTCCTTGACTTTCCACTTTTTGGGCACTTGACCGATGATGACGGCGGAACCCCCGTAGACGTCTAGGCATTAAATACCTTTCTCAAGAGCAACGTTGAGGCCTACCGTGCATGCCTCGTATTCAGCCATGTTATTGGTGCAAGGGAAATCCAATTTGATGGTGATGGGAGTGTGGGAGTCATCTGGGGCGATCAGGGGCATCCCAATGCCATATCCCTTTTTATTGGCAGCTCCGTCAAATAACATTTGTCATCGGAGTTTGTCTTGAACCGTGCAAAGGATGCTTTCATCTAGGAATTAAGAGATCCAGACATCGGCTTATTATACGGGGTGATCAGCGAGGTAATCAGAGATGGCTCTTCCTTTCATGGCTTTCTGCGTGACGTACACGATATCAAATTCGACTAGGAGCATCAACCATCGGGCCTTTCGGATGGATAAAGATGGTTTCTCGAGCAGGTATTTAATGGGGTCAATTTGGTATACAAGTTTGATGAGGAAGGCGAGCATGTAGTGCCGCAACTTTTGGGTGACCCAGACAAGTGCGACACATGCCTTTTCTAAAGCAGTGTAGTTTACCTTGTATCCGGCCAATTTGTGACTGGCATAATAGATGGCTCTTTCTTTACGGGAATCTTCAAGGTACTGGGCTAGCAAAGCCCCGTCTGAAGTGTCAGTTATGGTTAGGTATAGGAGCAAGGGGAGACTAGGTTGTGGTGGCATAAGTACTTGGGGTTGGGTTAGATATTGTTTGATTCGGTCAAAAGCTTCTTGTCAGTCCTCGTTCTAAACCTTAGTTGAATCCTTTCGGAGGAATTGAAGATAGGTTCGTAGATGGAGGTTAACTAGATGATGAACCGACTGATGTATTGCAATTTCCCAAGGAAACCTCAGACTTATTTCTCTGTTCGGGGATGTGGCATCTCAAGTATGTCTTTTAGCTTGGCAAGATCTGCTTCTATCCCCTTCTCATTAACTATGAATCCTAAGAGTTTTCCCTTTGTAACTCCAAAGATGCATTTTTGCGGATTGAGTCTCAACTGATACAGTCGCAGTCGTTCGAAGAACTTTCGGAGAGTAGGAACATGACCCTCTCTAGTTTTGGACATGATAATCGTATCATCCACATAGACCTCAACTTCTTTGTGAATCAGATCATGTAGGATGGTTGTGGCAGCCCTCTGGTAGGTAGCCCCAGCGTTCTTGAGACCAAATGGTATGACAGTGTAACAAAAGGTTCCCCATGAGGTGATGAATGCGATTTTTTCTTAGTGGTCTGGGTGCATTTTGATTTGGTTGTATCCGACAAACCCGTCAACGAAGGACTTGAGCCCATGACTGGCTGTGTTGTCCATGATCATGTCGATATACGGTAGCAGATAATCATCCTTTGGAGAGGCTTTGTTCAAATCTCGATAGTCTTTACACATCCAAACTTTTCCTCCTAATTTCGGCACGGGCACTATGTTGGCTAGCCATGTGGGATATACGATCACACGAATGAAGACTACGTTCAACTATTTGACCACCTCTTCTTTGACTTTGAGAGACCATTCGGTGTAGAGCTTTCTCAACTTTTATTTAACCGTCTTGTAATCTGAGAGAGTAGGAATCTTGTGCTGAGCTATTTCAGGGTCTATGTCGGGCATATCATTATAGGACCATGCGAAGACATCCACGAATTCCTTTAGCAATTCTTCGAGTTGTGCATGCTCTTGCTCGTCAAGGGTATCCCTTATCCTAATCTCGCACAGTTGGCTACTAAAACCGAGGTTAATAATAACAGTCTCTTCTTTATTGATTTGAACGCGATTATGTTGTTTATTATTAACCTTATTTAGATCAATTAAGAATTGTTCATTTGCAAAATCATCATCATCAGAAGTTTGATTAGAATCCAAACAGTTAATGTAAGGGACAGCAAGATACTCAAAATCTTCGTTTATTTCATTGATAGGAAAATTAGCATTAAGAACCTCGTCAAAAGAGGACTCGATTACATTTGAACAAGGATAGACAACAGAAGAAGAAATAGGGTAAACATTCGGATTAGGGGAGATTTCAACAGGTAGAACTGGCACAGCATGCCAGTTGAGGAGATGTGTATCAGTAGCTTTAATTAGGTAGGATGGATCCAGCGATGTAGTGCCTGAGTGAACCATACAGAGTGCCAGCCCCAGTGTCTGTAGGTTGAAGGAATCTTCGGAATCACTTTCCTCAGTCTCTTCGGTATCTTTGATGGGCGGCTGTACATGGTGTTGGGAACTCCTGGCCCATGGGTAGCTATCTTGGAAGAAGATCTCCAATTCAAGCTTCATCTTCTTGTTGGTATGGTCATACCATGGTTCTGAAAATCGGCAAAAGGGGAAGTCCTCACCCTTTTTAATGAATCGTTCATTCAAGGAATCACCTGGGATAGTCTGGACGTAGTCTAGTCTCCTTTTTTATCGAGACTGGTGGATCATTCTGAGCTCTTGTTCTGATGGTTGATACCCAAAACCACAAGGAGTGAAGACCTTCTTTAGTTCAATCGGCTCGAGTATCCCTTGATGTCTTTGTCCTAGCCCCAGTTCGGGCATGAAGTGCATATTTCTGAACATCTGAATCACATTGACATTGCCATGAGGGTCGTATTCTGGATAAATCCTTTCTTTGAAGTCGTCCCTTATCGGGAGTAGAAGTGGTTCAAATTGGAATCTTGATAGGAGCATATCATTTGACCTGTGATGTATATCAAGGATTGGACTTCTTGTACTTGCACCATCTACATTGTTGTCATCTCCCAAGATGGTAATGACTCACCCGTCGGTGAAGAACTTTAATTTTTGATGGAGTTAGGAAGACACGCCCTTGATACTATGGAGACACGATCATCCTAGTAATAGGTTCAAACAGGCTGGGATGTCAATAACTTGGAATGCAACGACAGGGTTTATAAGGCCAGCCCCTATTACCAGCTTTATGGATCCCATCACCTCCCGACGAGTATTATCGTAGGCACGCACGGTAGCGAATGTTGGAGCGAGGTCGCTTTCTTTCAGACCCAAACATTTGAATATTCTCAATGGGTAGACATTCAAGGAGGATCCATTATCGACAAGAGAGAGTGGTACAACCTTCCCCATAACTTCGACGGAGATGTTGAGTGCATGATTGTGGTTTGGCTCAATCTTGGGGATTTCCTCCTCGGAAAAGGATAGCATTCGGGTTAAGGTTAAGGATTCGACCAAATTTACCGCTTCTTCTGGTGGGGGTAGAGGGATGAACTGTGGGTCCAATGAGCAACTTTATCAAAGCATATTTGTGTAGTTGAGAAGACATGAAAAGCCCCTATAGAGTTATGTTAGCTTGAGTTTTCTTTAGTTGATTGAGGATCTTACTCTCCTCGAGGGTTATCTCCGGCATATGAAGGTTTTCCACGTCCTTCCCCTTATTATTATCTGGTAGTGAGTTTGGGATCTGATAATGCCCCCCTGATCTGGTTATATGACTTACTGAAGAAGGGAAAAACATAAATCCTGTTTCCTCATCGATCTCGGGTTGTTCTGCTACCTTGCTTATTTCTCCAAGGAGTTCTTCGAATGATATCATCCCACACATGTCGGCTACCGAGCTAGTTTTCTCTGAAGCTTTCTCTTCATTCGAATCTTTTAATTCTTCCCCCCATCCGGTGGTAATAATTTTATCTTTCCACATAAAGTCGATGCATACCATAACTCAAATGCCTTTTTTATATAGGTTATCCCATTCTGTGGGGACGTGTAAGGGTGAAGGGACCAGGCGCCCCTGTAGCTTTAAAGCATTAAATAACTCGGTGATACTGCAAAGGTTATTAGTCTGTCTGAATAATTCTGCTATGATCTGGATGACATCATCCAAGCTCACTTTATCGGTCGGTACTACCCAACTATCTGACTCTCGATCCCATTTACGTGCTTCCAAGAATAGCGTTCTGAAACTTTGGCAATCAATGATCATCTGTGAGGGCAGCTTCAGCCCGAACTCTAGGAGTTGGTTCAAAACGTTTGATAATTCCATACTTCCATTTTTGGAACGGGTACGGACGGCGATGTATGCTCTGGTAAGGAGTGACAGTGCCTGATCAGCGAGGCTAGTAGGGTGTAGGAGGAAATATAGGAAAATTTGGAGAGGTTTAGGAGAGTATATGGGTGTGATTTGAGTTGAGGGATCAAATTCTGGGTTCTCTTCTAAGAAGATAGCATTGGTATGATTTGGAAGTGGGTTATGAGTAGTATTTGTCTTAGGATTGTCTGGTAGGGCGATGGTACCCGGTCAATCATCATGTTTCGAAGGTGAAAGCATTGGTCGGTGGTACGGCTAGCATTTTGGTGAAAGGCACAATGAGCATCTGCCTTGAAATTTCTTGGGAGTGTATTTGGCAATGGACGGGGATCCAAAGGTTTGATAAGGTTTCGACTTAACAAGGCTTGATAAACTTTGGATAGGGGAGCATGGAGCTCGGTGTATTCCTTTCGAACTGTGATAGGGCGGCTCTTTGGTGCCCGTGATGTGGTTAGTTGAGAGATGTTGTTGATGGTTGAGATTGCGGCACTGGCAGGCTTGTCATATTTTCTGGGGGTGAACTATCAGGACACTTTCTTTGGGTCAACTTCTATTTTGGCAAGACCCTCCTCAATTTTTACTCCTGCTTCTCTGAGAGCTCGAAAATGGGGATAGTATTGTCCTCCCATCGTTGCTCGAACATGGGGTAAGAAGTTCTTCTTCACTATGCTGAAGGTAATGAAAACAGTGTTTAATGTGCAGGAATTCATGATTAATCTAAAGAAAACTTGTGAATTGATGTAGAATAGAATTGAAAAGAGATAATTACTCACTAATTTTTACCAAAGCAGTAACAACAGCAATGAATAAAAGTGGTAATCAAATAAATTTTGAATAAAGCTTCAATCTTGGAATTAAAACTGGAAATTGTATCCAAACTAGGGTTTCTGGAAAAAAAGAGGAAAATTAACTAAAATTCTCCGTCAATCTCCGTTCAAATAATGATAATAAAATGGGTTTTTATATCCTACAGGAATTTCAGCTGCATTAGGACTCTTTTAGGAGAAGATCATATTTGCAAATCTCGATACCCGGACTGGTCCGAGCCTTAGGCGGACCAGTCTGCCTCTAAAGCAGGTCGGTTCTTTTTATTTGGGGGCGAACCGGTCCGGGGGTGGACCGGTTCTTTTTATTTTGGGGCGGACCGGTCCGGTGGCAGATTGGCTCTTTTAATTTCTGCCTTCTTCGGTTTGCTTTCGATCCGAGGTCTACTGGAGTTAGCACAGCGGACCGGTCCGGGGTCAGGGCGGACTGGTCTGCCTATTTGACTTTTTTGCTCAACTTTGACTGCTCATATCTTTTGTTTCGGGACTCCGATTGTGGTGTCGTTTCTTCCTATGTGCTCATGAATGTGATATCTTCAACTTCTCTTTAGGTACCTCATCCGAATTCCAGGTGAAAATTACACTTTTGCCCTTTTGACTTTCCTTCTTGTCTTTCTTGATTCTTCCGATTTCCTTCTTTCGTTTCTTGACATCAAATACCTGTAAAATCTCTATGAAATACCAAAAACTCGGTGTACTCATTAGGATCAGTCAGTAGCAAGATTATGAGATAAAGTCAAATCGATTATGTTGTTCGAGGTGCTAAAAGTACCCAAATTAAGGGATAAATTAGGAAGAATTTATGCCTAATCAAACCCCCCTAACTTAGAACTTTGCGCGTCCCGAGCAATGTAAAAGAATCCTAGCAAGGTTCAATTCTTGAAAAACATTTTGTTGGGATAGAATACCTTTTTCGGGGGACAGCGGTTGCATTTAGCATATGCAACAAGCCTTTAAACCCCTAGGTCACCCTAGTAGGACGAGTTGTGTCTCATGAGGGTTTGCAGAGAATATACCCACAAAATTCGACTCAAAGAAAATTTAAAATATGCAAAAATTATACAATTCAAACTTTTCCAGAAAATAGTCATCACCAAGTCATATGTACAAGTCTCAAACCCTAGTGCGTGTGTGCGAAGCCAGAAATATAACCGCGGATCTCCACCGATTGACCATTACGTTACTTATCCGAAAATTCGTTTTGATTTCAAATTCTCACTGAATTCTCTCTCAAACGAATCACTCGGAATGTGGCTATTCTCTCGGTATGCATGATATAAAGAGTAAATTTAATAGATGCAAGATCATGCATACAATTAGAAAGATGGAAATTTCATGGTGAAAGGATCTCATCAACGGATTACGGTTTTAAAAACGGGAACATAGCCTCTTATTCGCGCACTCAATCTCCTTTATTATCTTTTGGTGTATTAGCTCTCCACGCGGTAACCAATTTCGCAATTTAGACTCGATTAGGACTTTTTCGGGTTTTAAGGTATATTGGGTAAAATGAAAGAGGTAAGGAAGGTTGGAATTGGAAAATTAATATATGATGTCCATTTGTGCTTTTTCCGGCTCATTTTTTCTTTTTCTTCTCTATTTTTTCTATTTTTCACTTCTTTTCTTTTCTTGCTATTTTTGTTGAGCATATCTATTTTTTTCTTGCCCCTTTATATGCACTTTTTGGACTTAAATTCTGAATTTTTCCATTTTTCCCAATTCCGGGCTATTTGGGTTTTTCGGGTTATCAAACGAAAAGGACAATTTATTTGGCTCAAATTGGGTTGCAAAAGGGGTGATTTTTCACGACTTTTTATGGCCAATATTTTTGGGTGACAAACGAGGGCCTACTTCATTGTTCAAAATACCAATTGCGTTACCATATGCGTTTCGAGATGAATTTAAGTTAGAGATCAATTTTTAGCACGTTTTTCAAAGCCATATCACACACGTCTTTCATAACCGATCAAAATGAAAGGATTGAGATCCTCGACGACTTTTTAGACACTGAAGAGAACTTTGAGTTAACAATTAACTCGGATTGATTTAAAAACTCGTAAAAAGTGATAGGCTCGAATCTCACCGGGTTTGTTAATCTCCACACTTATTCGTTAAGTCGTCAATTTTCGCTCAATTTCCATCTTTAGTCAATTTCGACTTTGTGTACATTGTATTTTACCAATTTGAGACTTTAAACCGAGTTTTAATGATATTTTTGAAAATTTTGAATTCTAATTTTTATTTATTTCGAACAAAAATATTTTTGGATTTTTCAAAATTTTATGATTTTTTTTTAAATTTCTGGGCATTTTGAAAATTTGTGAAGTTTTAGACATGCGCACTTGTGACCCCCCCTAACTTAGACTTTTGCATTGTCCTCAAGCAAAAAGGACTAAAATCTAAATAAGGCAAAATAATAAGTGCGATAAATAAAACAAACAAATGGAGAAAATATAGTTTTTTATTACAAACAAGACTGTGGTACAATTACAAAGAAAAGCATAAAACTGTGAACAGGAAAAACAAATAAAAAGATGCCAGAACCACATCAAGCTTCACTGGGGCGGGGGATGGGAAGAACCGGGCGCGTCGGGGCCACAGGGATCATAGTAGTAGGATGGGAGTGGCTCATTAGGATCCCCTTGGCGTCCGTAGATGTCCGCTTGGAAGCGAAACATCATGCTCCTATCTCGACGGTAATCTGTCATGAAGGTGTCGAAACGTGTTTCCAGCGCTGCCATTCGGTTTGAGAGGTCGCTTCCCGCCCACTCAAAATCTAGATCGTCCTCCTCGTCGGCTGACTCTTCATCCAGACCGATATCCCCCATCACGATATTCGCACCGGTTGCCTCTTCATCCTCGTCGCTCTCGCTCGGGGCAGCCTCTTCGTCACTATCATCTCCTCGCCGTGCCCGTAGGACATCTAGCTGTTTGGCGCTCTTGGTCCGGGTCCCTTGTCCAAAAGGATTGGGAATGCGAGTATGATCGAGCGGCGCCGCTATGCCAGCATCCTTGAGGATAGAAATGATCAAACGGGCATAGGGAAGTGGGGAATTACCCTTCTCATCCAAGGATGCATTAATGATATCGGCGCATAAAGTGCGGGCCAAATGGATGGAAGTGTGGGGGTCAAAGAGGTGATAGGTCAAGGTGGCTTGCCGGGGCCGCATGGCGGAATCGTTGGACGTTTGCAATATTTTGTTGCACACAATCTCAAATGTGAGGCGTGCCTTCTCGTTAAGACGTCCAACGGCGAAGGTTTGCCCCGTCCAAGCCACATTCGGTGCAATGCGGGCCATGATAATATCCTTGTCGACCGGGGGGACGTTTCGTGGATAGGTGAATTCTTGAACGTCCAGGACGTCATACTCGGACAACTTGGCCGTGAGACGGGCCAAAGAAAATGGGATGACATTCCCATCCACGTAAGCTTAGGCCTCGAATTGGCCCGCCCGAACTAGGGTGCCATAAAAGGAGCGGACTTCGATTGCCCAAACTACTTCGTAGGGTTCGTTGAGGAATCGGCACCAGCCCCGAGCCATGAATAGGGCGGTGATGGAGTTGGGCAGCCCATCCCATTGGAAAACGCGCTCCATATGGAGTTTGCGGTCCAAATCGAAGAATTGATGGCACCATCGCTCCTCTTGGCGAGAGCGGAACTCGCCATGACCGGAGGGTTGGATGTCGGTGGAGTCATACTTGGTGGGGGCAACGCGTGGAGCCATTGAAACAAGAGGGATTTTTGCTTGGAAAGTTAGGGAAGGAGAAGAGAGGATTTGGTTGAAGGTGTGGAGGAAAAGGGAGGGTTTGAGTGTGTATTTATAGGTGAGAGGGTGAGTGGAGGGGTTGGAATTGGAGGGAAAGGGTTTAGAGGGAAAAGGGGGTGAATTTGGGAGGGAAGGGTTGGGGTTGGGAGTTGGGAAAACGGATTTGAGGGAAGGAAGAGGATTGGGGAGAAGGGGGGTGAATCTTGGGAAGGGTTAAAAATAGATCTGCAGAAGGAGGACCGGTCCGGGGTAGGGGCGGACCGGTCCGGGTACTTTAATATTCATAAATTCGACTAGCGGATGGGTCATTTTTAAAATTAAAGGAACCGATCCGAGGGCGGATTGGTCCAGCCTTAAATTAAAGGAACCGGTCCGTCCCAGGGTTTTTGGGCTGGATTTTTCCCGAACTGAATTTCGATCTCTCCTCTCCGAAAATTTTCACTTGCACAACATACTCCCTATCAATCTGGATTAAAACCCTCTCGATTTCGCTGGTCAATGCCCTTTGACTCGATACTCCCGAAACACACGAATGCTTTTCCCGAATGAAACCTAGTCCTATCGATGCTCACTACACACACGACTCTCACCCCATACGCGTCGGGGTGCGACGACCTCGCTGTAACAGCTCACTCTACCCCGCAAGCGGGGTTCGACAACCAGACGGTGTTGACTTCTTCCACACACGCCTCTAGATATGGCTTTAGGCATTGTCCATTCACTTTGAACGTATTTCCCCTTTTAAATCGTCTAATTCAACCGCGTCGTGGGGGAAAACATTCTTCACTACGAACGGGCCAGACCATCGTGACCGCAATTTGCCCAAAAAGAGATGAAGCCGAGAGTTATAAAGAAGTACTTTTTGCCCGGGATGAAACTCTTTGCGTCGAATGATGCTATCATGAGAGAGTTTCATCCTTTTTTTGAAATTTTAGCATTCTCATACGCATCATTGCGTATCTCTTCTAACTCATTGATTTGAAGCTTGCAGGCTTCACCGGCCTTATCCATGGCATAATTCAGTTGCTTAATTGCCCAATAAGCCTTATGTTCTAGCTCGATGGGAAGATGGCAAGGTTTTCCATACACAAAGCAGAAAGGGGACATGTCGAGTTGATTCTTATATGCGGTACGATAGGCCCATAGCAAATCGTTCAATCGAAGTGACCAATCTTTCCGGGTAGGATTGACGGTCTTTTCAAGAATGTTCTTAATTTCCTAATTCACTAGTTCGGCCTGCCCATTCATTTGTGGGTCATAAGTCATTCCAACCTTGTGAACGACACCATACTTTCTCATGAGCTTCGCGAATGGCCTATTGCAAAAGTGCGTACCATTATCGTTGATTATCGCTTTCGGTGCACCGAAGCAGGAAAGTATGTGTTCCTGCAGGAACTTTATCACCACTTTGCTGTCATTTGTCTTGGTAGCTATGGCTTTCACCCATTTAGAAACGTAGTCTACCGCGATAAGGATGTATAGGAAACCAAAGGACAGGGGGAAAGGGCCCATGAAGTCAATGCCCCAACAGTCGAAGATCTCATTGATGAGTATGGGGGTAAGAGGCATAATGTCTCGTCGGGCAATGGCCCCCATCCGTTGTCACCTATTGCAAGATTTTCAAGCAGCGTTCACATCCCGGAAAATTGTGGGCCAATAGAGGCCACATTGCAGAATTTTTGCGGTTATCTCTTTCATCGAAAAGTGGCCTCCACAAGCTTCTGAATGACAAAACTGGATGACTTTCAGGATTTCATCATCCGGTACACATTGTCGGATGATTTGGTCGGCGCAATATTTAAAAAGGAATGGATCGTCATAAAAGAACATGCACAACCAAGTAATAAACCTCTTCTTGTCTTGCGGTGTCTAGTCGGGAGGGACGACTCCCGTGACAAGGTAATTCACTATGTCCGCAAATCAGGGCGAAGAAGAGGTAGCAAAAAATTGCTCATCCAGAAAATATTCATCTATGGGTATGGGATCACTAGGTACGTCGGACGAAATTCGAGATAAGTGGTCGGCAACGACGTTTTCTAATCCTTTCTTATCTTTGATGGAGAGATTGAACTCTTGTAGGAATAGGATCCACCTTATGAGGTGTGGTCGGTGAAGCAAGTAATGGGGGAACGGATAGATATGACCGGAATTTATCAAGGGCAAAGACTACCGCTGGCAACTCCTTCTCCGTGGTAGAGTAGTTGAGTTGAGGTCCGGTAAGGGTCCGGCTAGCGTAGTAGATGACATGATCTTGATTATCTTTTCTTTGGCCTAAAACATCCCCGATCGCATAATCTCTAGCGTCACACATAAGTTCGAATGGTAAGGACCAATCCCGAACTTGCATGACGGGAGCGGACACAAGCATGGTTTTCAGTTTTTCAAAAGAGTTTTGGCATGCTTCTATCCACTCGAATGGGTTGTCCTTCATGAGTAGGTTGATCAAGGGTCTAGCGATGGCGCTAAAGTCCTTAATGAACCTTCGATAAAATCCCGCGTGGCCCAAGAAAGAGCGCACATCCTTAAACGATTTTTGTGGGGGAAGGTCAGCTATGACATCTATCTTTGCCCTATCAACTTCTATCCCCTTGGATGATACTATGTGGCCAAGAACTATTCCCTCGGTGACCATGAAATGGCATTTCTCCCAATTTAGCACTAAGTTCTTTTCCACACACCGGGCAAGTACTTTTTCCAGTTTTTCTAGACAAAGGTCGAAAGAGGTGCCAAAAACGCTGAAATCGTCCATGAACACTTCGAGTCCTCTTTCAACCATTTCACTAAATAAGCTCAACATGCACCTTTGAAAGGTCACAGGTGCATTACACAAACCAAATGGCATACGTTTGTAAGAAAACGTACCAAAAGGGTAAGTGAAAGTTGTCTTCTCCTCGTCAAGTACATCTACCTCAATCTGGTTATATCCGGAATAATCATTAAGGAAGCAATAATAAGGGTGGCCCGCTACTCTCTCAAGCATTTGATCAATAAATGGCAAGGGGAAATGGTATTTCCTAGTTCCCTCATTGAGTTTCCGGTAATCAATGCAAATGCGTCACCCAGTGGTGGTACATTGGAGAACTAGCTCTCCATTGTCATTCTCAATCACTGTCATCCCCGACTTTTTTGGGACGATTTGAATAGGGCTCACCCATTTCCTATCCGAGATTGGGTAGATAATCCCGGCATCCAATAACTTGATAATCTCGGTTCTCACAACTTCTTTCATGTTGGGATTTAGTCTTTTTTGCATTTCTCTAGAGATCTTGACATCCTCTTCGAGATGGATCTTGTGAGTGCAAATCAAAGGACTTATCCCCTTCAAATAAGCAATGCACCAACCAAAAGCACTTTGGTGCTTCCTCATAATTTTCAACAATTTTCCCTCCTGCTCTTAGTGTAGGCTAGAGGAGACAACAACAGGAAATGTATCATCCTCTCCTTGGTATGCATATTTAATATGGGAGGGGAGTTTCTTTAATTCAAGGGTTGGAAATTGGTCACTGGAGGGAACCATGCATGTATCCCTCGGAGGTAACTCCTTGAATCTAGAAACTCAACTAACATCTCTCGCATCCTCGTCCGACGCACTCTCATCGAGTAACTCTCTCAACTCCCTAACCTCCCCCTCGAAGTCGGCGTACGTCCCCTCACTCTCGTGTCTCTCCGCTAAACAGGACCCTAAGGCGTCGCCACAGTAATTCTCCTCAAAGTACTCCTCTACTATCTCATCTATGAGTCTCACCGCATGAAGATCATCTTCCTCCCCCGTATGTTGGGCTATGTGGAAGATGTTGGTCTCTAAGGTCATGTTCCCAAAAGTGAGTTGCATTCGCCCATTCCTAGTATTGATGATTACGTTAGCCATAGCTAAGAATGGGCGCACAAGGATGATGGGAACATGGTTGCTCGAGTTGAAGGAGGGCTCCGTGTCCCAAATGACAAAATCTATCGGGAAATAGAAAGTGTCAACTTGGACGATCACGTCCTCGACTATGCCTCGTGGGATCTTCACGGTTCGATCCGCTAATTGGAGAGTGACCTTTGTGGGCTTGAGCTCGCCCAAGTCAAGTTGCCTATATATGGAGTAAGGGAGAATATTTACGCTTGCTCCCAAGTCAAGTAAGGCTTTTTCGATTTTATTTTCTCCAATGATGCAGGAAATGGTGGATGAACTGGGATCTTTGAATTTATACGGGAGATCATTTAGTAGAATGGAGCTCACGTTTTGTGCTAGAAAGACATTCTTCTTTACCTTCATCTTTCTCTTTACCGTCAGCAAGTCTTTGATGACTTTAGCATAAGCTGGAATTTGCTTAATGGCATCAAGGAAAGGTAAATTTAGCTTTACTTGCTTTAGCACTTCTAGCACGTCTTCACGTGGGTTTCCTTTATGGGAGGGAATCAACCTTTGAGGAAACGGTGCTGGGAAGGGTGGTTTCACTACTACCTCTAGCTCACTAGCGTCTTCTTTGTCACTCTCATTCAAGGGGACATCTTCGGCCTCTTTCGTGCCGGGCGAAATCTCCTTATCTTTCGTTGTGTTTTGTGGGGGAGGTGATAAATCAACGACTCTCCCACTACGAAGAGTAGTCACAGCTTGACATTACTCCTGATGTTCAGTAGAGGTGGAGCTAACACTAGTTTGACCATGGGGAGGTCTTTGGCCTTGGGCAGGAAACTTGCCCTTCTGTTGAACACTCAGTGAGGATTGTATCTTTGATAGATTCGCATTTATGTCGCCAATCAGACGATCATAGTTGGCATTGGTTGCGGTCTGGCTTGCGATGAATTGATTCATGGTATCCTCGAGAGTTCTCCTCGGTGGTGGGATATAAGATCCTTGCGGTGGTGGTGCTTGCACTTGTCCTTGCATGTGCGGAGCTTGTTGAAAGTGTTGTGGTGGAGGAGGGGCAACATGTGAAGGAGGGTTCATTGTGGCATGTTATTCCCCATAGCTAAAACAGGGATGGTTTTTCCATGAAGGGTTGTATGAATTCCCGTGCGGTGCACCGAAATTACCCTTAAATCCTTCTATACCACTAACTTGCTCCTGAAGCATTACTTTGTAGGCGGGTATAGTCGGGCATTCCTCAGTTGAATGACCCGCCTCACAAATCGCACACCCCTTATCGATAGGTTTTGGTATGGATCCAGCCGGTCCTTTTCCATATATCTCCATAGGTCTCGAAATCCTTTCTCTAGGGTATCCAATCGACTGTCCGACATAGAATTCTTATCTACGTGAAATAGGCCGGATGCCGACGGAGTGGTGGTCACTTGACGATTTAGATTTTGAGCATTAGGATCAGAAGTATCCCAGGATTGGGTAGTCTCGGCAACATACCTCAGGTGAAGCTCAGCATCGTGGGCATCTAAATCGATAAACGGACCACTTCCCATGGTTTCAACAAGTTGCTTGGAGTTAAGATTCAGTCCATTATAAAGAAAAGAGATGATTTGCGCTGAATCAAATCCATGATTGGGGCATGAAGTAATTAACTCGTTGAAACGTTCATAACATCGATGAAATGGCTCATTTTTAGATTGTCTGAATGCTTGAATTTGAGCCTTTATGGAGATTGTTCGATGTGTTGGAAAGAATTTCTTGAGAAATCTCGATTGTAACTCTTTCCAAGATGGAATTGAGCTTAGAGGTAAAGACCATAACCAGTTCTTAGCTTTATCTTTGAGCGAGAAAGGGAAGAGTTTGAGGCGGATCACCTCTTGTGTGCAGGTTTGATCATTGAGAGTTTCGCACACATCCTCAAATTCCCTAATATGAAGGTATGGCTTTTCAGAATCCATACCATGGTAATGTGGTAACATCTGGATCATCCCGTTTTTAAAGCGAAATTGCCCGGCATTATACGGGAGTATAATGCATCCCGGAGTGACAGTGCGCTCGGGATATAAATATTCTCTCAGCGGGCGGTACGGGGCCTCTTCCTCACCGGCAGGTGCATTACTGTGTTGTGACATCACTCCCTCACTTAACGATTCGGTGTTCTCACTTGGTGTGCTCGAGGTGTACACGGGGGTGTGTCCTAAGAAGGAAAACGGAGTGTTATTTGAGATTGAGTGTGACGGTGTGGGAGGTGAGATCCAGAACTGTGTGGCATTTGGAGTGTGAGGACTATCGGGGTTATACTCAACGATTGGACTTTCGTGAATGCTGGTTGGAGTATTATAGGATGTAGGAGTGAGTTCAGAATTTTTCATTAATGGCTTATGAGAGATGATGGTGAATCTTTTTGTGCTTTTTGAATTTTTTTTTATATGTTTTTGAATTTTTTTTTATTTTTTTTTTTGGAGATTTTTGGTCAAAGCTTTGGATTGACTCGATCTAATCCTAAGTCTACCTAATTCCCCGGCAACGGCGCCAAAAACTTGACGCGACTCAGAATGTGTCTCAGAAGTGCGTACTCTCTAGGCTCAAGTGCAAGCCTGTCGCTCAAGTAATAATCCAACAAGTTGGGTATCGATCCTCAGGGAAAAAGGACAACGGAGTTGTTACGACGGGAAAAGACGGAAGAATCCTAACCTTGACTCTAAGAAGAAAGGAAAAATGATTTGGTTTTGAAAATTGATTACAACTAAATGCAATTATGAAAAGATGAAATTATACTAATATTACCTAAAATATGAATGAAAGATGATTTGAAACTTTTGACCTAAGTGATGAGAAAAACAGGACGGGAATACAATCCCCCAACCCTAGTGTATTGCAGTTATAATATTAATCATAAATTTAACTGATTAATTTGACCCGGAATTTAGTACTCCCAAGCATTACGTATAAGAGCTTCAAGCCCGCGCCATACTTAATCTGAGGATGATTAAATCGGTATCGCGGTAGTGACACTCGAATTGCATTCTAAATCATCACGGTTACCCAGAGGCAAACGAGATATAAAGACCTACAATTGTTATGTTCCTACGCAATACGGTCGTAATCAATCACTAAATTCAGAGGATTAATGTTATACACGTGCAATTAACACATAAGGCTGGGTTCATGTATCCCGACCCTTAAAAACCTAGCCTAACATGCTGAAAGTAATGAAAACAGTGTTTAATGTGCAGGAATTCATGATTAATCTAAAGAAAACTTGTGAATTGATGTAGAATAGAATTGAAAAGAGAGAATTACTCACTATTTTTTACCAAAGCAGTAACAACAGCAATGAATAAAGGTGGTAATCAAATAAATTCTTAATAAAGCTTAAATCTTGGAATTAAAACTGGAAATTGTATCCAAACTAGGGTTTCTGGAAAAAGAGAGGAAAATTAACTAAAATTCTCCGTCAATATCCGTTCAAATAATGATAATAAAATGGGTTTTTATACCCTGCAGGAATTCAGGAATTTCAGCTGCATCAAGACACTTTTAGGAGAAGATCAGATTTGCAAATCTCGATACCCGGACCGATCCGGGCCTTAGGTGGACCGATCTGCCTCTAAAGCGGATCGGTTCTTTTTATTTTGGGGCGGACTGGTTCTTTTTATTTTGGGGCGGATCGGTCCGGGGGCAGATCCGTTCTTTTAATTTCTGCCTTCTTCGGTTTGCTTTCGATCCGAGGTCTACTGGAGTTAGCACAGCGGACCGGTCCGGGGTCAGGGCGGACCGGTCTGCCTATTTGACTTTTTTGCTCAACTTTGACTGCTCATATCTTTTGTTTCGGGACTCCGATTGAGGTTTTGTTTCTTCCTATGTGCTTTCAACTTCTCTTTAGGTACCTCATCTGAATTCCAGGTGAAAATTACACGTTTTCCCTTTTGACTTTCCTTCTTGTCTTTCTTGATTCTTCTGGTTTCCTTCTTCCGTTTCTTGACATCAAATACTTGTAAAATCTCTGTGAAATACCAGAAACTCGGTGTACTCATTAGGATCAGTCAGTAGCAAGATTATGGGATAAAGTCAAATCGATTAAGTTATTCGAGGTGCTAAAAGTACCCAAATTAAGGGATAAATTAGGAAGAATTTATGCCTAATCATTTGCTGAAACAATTGGGCCATCACTTCTTCAGAAGTCCCTAGTAGAGTCATGGAATGGTGATAACTTCGGAGATGAACAATCGGGGGTCCACTTCCTCAGAATTTCTCGATATTTGGCATCTTGAACTTCTCGGGTAACCTTGCTTTAGAATAAGGAGACATGTGGGTGTAGTCCATGTAATTTCCTGAGATTCTGACTTGGTCAAACTTCTTGGTGAGCATCTTGAGGTATTTTTTGACTTTGTTCAATTCTTCTTCCTTTGGGTTAATGACTATAGGCAAGTTAGCCCCATATTGGGAAAGATTCGGCATTGGAAGCTGGGCAGGAGGCGGCCCATTAGCATGAGGGGAACGTGGAGCGTACAGATACTCTTCAGGAACCTAGATGGGCTTGGTTGGATCCATAATGAGAGGAAATAGGGCCTCGGGCTCTTGGGGAACATGAACCTGGTTTCGTTGCAGCTCTCGAACCTCGGTTTGGAGGTTGTCAATCTTGGACACGAGATGAGCTAAAACTGCCGTCAGATCTGACTGCGCAACAGGCACTTGATCTGTGTTCTCCATGGAAAACGGATAGATTTCGGACTCGAAAGGAGTAATAGGGGAATGGACGGAACTCCGGGGTGACTTGACTGAAGACCTAAGCCAATAGAGAGCCAAGCCAAGGGTTTGCGATCGACCTGAGAAGGCGCAAAATGGGATTTATTTTTTAGAAAAATGGATGAATTTTTTTTTTTTGTCAAGATTGAAAAATATTTTTTTGGATTTTTGTTAAAGAGAGGAGAAATGTTTTTGGATTTTTGATAAAAAGGGGAGAAATGTTTTTGGATTTTGGATTTTTTTCGGGAGACGAACCTCAGCATGATTATTATGTTCTCACTTTTATTAATTCTCCTAAATGCAAATCAAATGCCGGACGGGACCCGAGCCTGGAAAAATTAGGTTTGTAATATATGCAAATCTATGGATGGACTTGTGACCAGGCTCACGAAAAGGGTCCCGTTTTAAAAATGCGCAAAAAAATAGGGCTACAGGTTGACCCGTAATTTCAACAGAGTTTCGGGTTAAAACCGGTAATCTAACATCTATGCCCTAGGGTTTACACCTATATGCGGGTATGCAGTTGGTTAGGTGAATTGGAATGGGTTCCCCCTTTGGCGTAACTTCCACGATATACGTCTTGATCTTGCGGGCAATCGGTACATGTGGACAAGCCATTTGATATACCTGAGTGTACGTGAATTGCCTCACTATATACATCGTGGGGATGGTACGTGTGAGAGCGAATTCGATATACTCAGCGTACGTGAATGAATTTCGTGCGATATAACTCCCGTCATTACTTCGATCAAGTGGTACGATGCGGGGGAACCGTTCGATATACATCAAAGGTACTTGGCCAATGGAAGGTGAGAGTCATATCACTTAGGCTAGCTGTGACCTACCGAACCAGCGCCCATCACGAAGTGACCCTCCAGAACTGGGTAAAAATTTGGTCAATAGCAATGATCTTTGGTGATGTTGTGTGAATCATACATGATCCTCTTATTAGTATCTTATGAGAATGTATTTATTGATTATGCCAAACAGGGAGCAAAGTGCAAGTACCAATGGTACACCAAGTATGGATGGGGCGTGCAATATGTGGATATATGTGACCTTAGGTGCACGTGGTGCGAAGTGTACATGGAGAATTTTCTACAAGTGTGTGAATAGAAGCATAAGCATGGGATACACATGAGTAATAAAGGGGGAACATGCAAATAGGGGGACAATATAAGCAAACATAACATCCATGTAAATAGAGTCTATCCCTCAAAATAATAGTCCCCGGCAGAGTCGCCACTGTGTCCATCCCCGGTCCTCACCGCACGACGAAGGATCCTCGGGTCCCGCACATCCCTCTCGGGAGCGCTTCGGCCGGCGTCATTTGAGGTGAGGTGAAAGATGTAGATATATTAGAGTCGCCAATCTATTTTACTCAAAACAGACAAAAGAAAAGAGGAAGCCATCCCAAAGGACAGCATCCAAAGACATATTGGTACATACGAAACCAAAATGATTCGAGAAGGGTCCGGAGGCTAAGTTATGAAATGGGAAGGTGTTAGGCACCCATTCCTCCCTTTCGGTCTCTCAGGGATTTTTGTTATTTTCCTTTTATTTTCCCCGTGATATGTGTGCATGTGTATATATAGTGGAGATAGGAATCATCGACTTGTACCATGGAAGAGGTAAAGCGAGTCATCCGTAGGAAGGCTTAAAAATAAGATTTACGCGATCATCCTTACGTTAATCGTTATGAGGGAACGATAACGCATACGGAATGATATTCCCCTCAGAACAAATATATATATATATATATATATAATGTAAGAGAATAGAGTTTAGAGAAAATGGAGAATGAGAGAAAAAGTAAAAAATAGGACTCGAGTCTCGGGTTTTACCCCGAAACGCCTACGTAACCTATAGAGGCATCAAAGTCCATGTAGTTCGCATACAAAACGAGGGGTGGGGGTTTATCCCATAAATCCAATCGGGGTTCTCTTATTTGTGTGTGTGTGAGTGTGTAGAAAAAGTGTTTTAGTGGTGAGAAAAGTGTGAGAAAAGTATGAGAATTCTCGTTTGGAATTTATGAGCAAACCCTCTTTTTCTTGTTTTGGGGGTTTTTATTTATATGAAAATAAGGGATGTGCAATAATACTAAATAAAAAGTATATTATGATGTGTGAGATGAGATAATAAAAGTGCTAAGTAATAAAACAAGATATTGCGAATTTATGAGAATTTAAGGAGAGAGTTGAGGAAATTGTACCTTCTTGAACATCTTGATCTTGATCTTGAATGTTGGAGAGTAGTTCTTAGACTTGGATGATGATGGAGGGTAGTGAGTTCACCAAGTTTGATGAAGATGATGATGAAAAGTGAAGGTTGGAAAGGGATTTGGGTGTAGAAATCACGCTGACTTCGAGAGAGGTTTTCCGGATTTGCTGAGAGTGATTTCTATTAGATCTGGGCTCTCCTTGTAAGTGAGGTCAGGCCTCCTTTTTATAGGACCAGGGCATTGACGATCGGCATAGCCCTGTTCTTTCCGTTCGACAGGTGCGTTTAGGCACACTGCCGATAGGCAGGGTCTGGCACCTGCCGTTTGGCAGTGTCTTTCAGGCCTTTTCGAAAAATTGGCCGCATAATGCAAATTGTTAATCAGAATCGCGCACAGGGTAGACCGCTGGAAAGATAATTTAGAGACCTTCAAAAGTCCTTTGGACTGCTCCTGGGTCCGGGAGTTGACTTTGGGTCAAATATGGCTCGGAGGCATTCGTCAGTCCATTGGACGGGGAATCATCGGACGCGAACGGATTGTTCGTCCGCCTAGTAAGCCTAAATCATGCACGGGGTGGACCGTTGGAAAGGTTAGGATATTTACTTTGACATTCCAAAGAGTTTGATCATGTTAGGGGAGTTGACTTTGGTCAATTGATCCCTGAAAGCATTCGGTGACCTTTCGGAGTAAAACGGATCATTTGTTCGTACCATAAGTCAGAATCGCTCATGGGATGGATCGTTGGAAAGGGTATTCAGTGTCGTTCGGAGATTTATTTAGTCTCGGTCGAGCTGAAGATTTTACCTAGGTCAAATAGATCTCAGGAGCGCCCGGTGGCCTCCGGATTATGTTTTGGGGGAAAACAGGTCGTTCGTCCGCATTGTAAGTCAGAATCGCGCACTGGACGGACCGTTGGAAAGGGGTTTCAGTTCCCTTTGGAGATTCATTCAGTCTCAGTCAAGATGAAGACTTTGACTTTTGGTCAAATGGAGCCTAGGAGTGTCCAATGGCTTCTAGGTTAGTACCCGGGGTATGACCTGGGTTTGTAGTGATGAAGGGAGGTGCTAGGGACCTAAGGAGAGTTTTAGGGGGTAACAGAATGGGGTGTCTGCACTTGCTAAACTATTTTTAAAATTGTTTTACACTCGGGCTCTGACTCGTTTCCTGTCATCTTTTCTCTCTCTTTTATATATATATGTATTACAGGTGCCCAGCCACAGGGGCGTCAGGCATGGATCTTTGGACTGTTAACGTGCTGCAGCTAGTGTGGGAGTTGTAGGTCTTTGCAGTAGACGACTTCATCCTTGTTTTTTCAATTTTTCATTTAGTTCTCCTTAGACCCATTTCCAGTTTTATCTAGTTTCGATAGATTTGTACTTTTAATTTATTTCAGTATTCTGTTATAGTTGGGATTACTTGTAATTATCACTTGTCCTGCGATTTGGGATATTTTATTTGGATTGATTTATCTAGCATGTTCTTTCATTTGGATGGTTTGGTTTTAATTCTATCAATTGTATTCGTGAAAATGGCTTCGTAATTAATAATAACATTCGGACTTAATTTATAAGATTAAATGTTTTGACACTTAGCTTAATTATTTATAAGGTGATTAAATAAGAAAATTGTTTTTCAGCAGTGATGCTAAGAATGAACCAACCTGACACTTTGAGTTAATTTATTAAAGGACTAATCACTCGGTATTTAATTAGGCGGGGTGTCACAGGAAGTTGGAGTGTGTATAAAATTCAAATGTCAAACAATTTAACATATTTACATAATAAGAAAGTCAAGGGGTTTTAACCTAATAATCCCATAGTTACCAGACTACAAAGTGAGTATAGAAATAAATAAGCCATCAGTAAAACTAAATTATAATAAATCCAAAGCTTTTGGAGACGTAAACCAAATCCATGAAGCATCCTGCTAAGATTATGGCTCATCCAGAGCCAAAGAGAGACAAAACTTCACAGGGATCGCTCATCATGGAAAGTTCTCGATACCAATGAGCAAGGAAGGATGATGCAGTTGAGACCCGAGATGAGGTCAAGGTCGAGGTCATTACCTATATGAGGGACTCTTCTCTCCCAATATCTTATGAGATGCTAAGGAAAAATAAGTATTCCATATGGGCCAACGTCGAAAATTCCACGAACCACATTAGGTACATCTGCTATGATCTTGATTACTGGTACCTTTGGTCTTTGAAATAAACATCTTATGACCTTATTCTCAGCATCGTGATACGTTGGTAATATTTGAACCCTTTTGTTATTTATTTCTACTTGTATGTCTTTTCTTATATTTTTATTACTTGGTTTGAAGCAATGCATGATGGCCACTGTGTTAAAAGAGAGGATACTTGTGTCTAAAAACAAGGATAGATGATACAAAGACCATAAGAAGAAAAGTCTTAAATTTAAGACAATGTGGTTGACATGAAGAAGGAAAGTGCGACCTTGAGAAGAAGTTAATTAACACTGACGCTCAGGAGTCCACTTTGAAAGACAAGAGGAAAAAAGACAAGATTATCAGCTTAAAGCTCAAGGATGGTCTAAAAATGGCTCATGAAAATTACATGTTTGAATACAAGGCCTCTATTAAATGCATGGAAGACAAGAGGATCTACTTCACTAATGGGTACGTTACGCCGAAAAAAAGGATCGCAAAGTACTATACAGAGATTATTGAAGTCATAGAGGTGATGAAGAGGAGACCATGGATTTGGTGACAGGGAGGTTGATCCTCCCCCAACTAATAGGAGGTCCTTGTCGATATAGATGTTCCTTTGGTCGATCCGAACACCATTCATACCTCATATGCAGTCAATCCGGCAATTTATTCTTCTCATCAGGCTTAATAGTTTTCTCTTAGTATATTTCTTTTGGATAATTCATTTTTACCTCCACAAGGGGATGAAATTATATTCACAAAAATTTGTAGGCCTTTTGACATTTTATGGTGAATGTATAGCTATTTTGCTTCTTATATGAATCTACTGCTCATACATATATGCGCTTTTGGTGTTTTTTGAGCTCTAATTATTATGTCATTCTTTAGAATAATTATATTATTATAAGTCTTTGGCTTTAGCCTTAGATGCTATTCTATGTGAGTAATTAATGTGTTTGTATCATTTTTTAAAGGTTTGATTAATGCCTTAGTCACTTTATAGTGTTAAGATGGAACCATATGATAGCCTTTAAAATTCATAATTAGATTGATTAGGTTTAATATAAAAATCACTGAATCAAAAATATTTGGTAACGTTCTCAGCATAACGAAATAACTAAAATTGAACAAGTAATAACAAGATAATGAAATACTGAATAACACAAATCCAACTCTGATACCAATCACTGCCAATTCAAGTAAACCAACACTAGAATAAAATTTTATCTTATAAAACTGTTCAACTATGAATATAAGTGCCACATATACAAGATTACTGAAGTTAAAAGTACAAGAAGAGGATAAGATACACTTACTCGACTCCTACAATTTAGGAGTAATAAATGGAATGTCACTAAAGGTGTCCCTCTAATGAACCCGGTTTATAGGAGCCATCGCAACCTAATACTTATGAAAAAAATATATAATAACAACGTACACAAAAGGTCTACATAATAAAAAATTATAATCTAATTTGGAACATATCAAAGCTACGCACCTTGCTCTCATCTTTTAGTGGATTTTGAGTTATTATTTAAACCCAACAACCTAAAATAAGATGTGGATCGAAATCCCGAACCCAAATGTATCCCATGTGATTAAAGTTTACCTCGCCATTCTTTAATCTTTACCATTGAAACATTAGGTTAATCTCTTTCATTATGGAACACATGATTTACTAAGGTCTCGAACCTAAAGTATATCTCGATAAAATAAGAGGTTTATATCTCAAGTCTATCCATACTAGGTTATCCCACAACAATAATACAATATACAAATTTCTTGTAAAAGTAATACTCACATTTGAGTCATAAGTATATAGGTAGACATCCCTACGATAAGTCATATACATATAGTATATCCAATAAACCGGTACAACTATCTCTAGTACCATAACACATAATTGCACAAGGTAGGATAAAGACAATCTTAATGTCAAACATCCATACATAGATACAAGGAAAAATTAATGGGCTTCTCGTACGCCTGCACATAGCGAAGCTCTATCCATATCGCCTTCGGGGATCACTTATGAGTACTAGGTATAATCTTAGGCCACCCTAAACCTAATACTTCAATACCATCAAATGATAAATTGCTACGCCTACACATCATATATATAGCCTACTATACCCAAGACTAAATGATGAAATCTCTCCGTGAAGCCATCTCGGTATATAGATACCTAAACTTAGAACCTAGGGGTAAATGACCATGGACTACTCGTCTACTCACCGAGGCACCATCACGGTCGAGTTCGCACACGCCCCTTAATGGAATTCCTCCTATTACTATCACTAAGACCTCTCACGCATGGTATCCATTACACACAAAACATTTAATCAAATACAAATCTTGTTAATGGGTTAAATAAAATAAACATATATACATATTGACCCAATGCTATCGGTTCACATTTATAATCATCGCTAACGAGTTAAATCAACAAAACATAAATATAGATCCACCACTACCGGATCATCCATAGTAATCCAAACTAATAAAAGGTAATAGACTCGTTACACCTATCTAAATTTATATGCTACTAGCCCTACTTCCCAAGGCCTTCCAAATTATATTTATAGATTCACACACAACTTAAACTAAAAATGCTCAGAATAACTAAATCTCCTATAATTCTAGCCCAAAACTCCCTAAGCTACACATCTAGGTATTATTCTACACCTAATTTATATAGACCATTAAATATGATAACGACCCCTCTTTAGGATTTCTTAACTCATTCCTAATCTTACTAAAAGTATAAATGCCCCACTAGTCTATCACAATACCTCTAATAATCCTAGCGAATAAGACCCAATCCTTCAAACTTCCACATTCCTAAATAACAACTTGTGGCAATCCGGGTCGGATTCCTCTAGCGCAGGCTCGGGCCCGAAGTCGGGATGAGAGGAGAAGGGGAAAAGGGGTCCCCCTCTCTCTCCTTTTTTTGCTATGTGCGTGTGGGTGATTCGAGGATATGGAGTTCCACTTTTCTCCACTCGTGTTGGTATCTTTGCGGTCCGCCTCGAATATAAAATTGGTCATCATCAAATGGCGATAACACGAAGAGATGGAGCCGCCGTCTTATTTTTCTCAAAATAGGCAAAAGAATGTCGTCGCCTCAAGAGAATGGCATCAAGATCATACTGATATATACGAAACTAAGTGATTCAAAGGTTCCGGGGACTAATTGCAGAATGGGAAGGTGTTAGGCACCCAAATCTTCTCCTTTTTTTACATGATGTGTGTGTACATGTTTATAATATAAATAACAGCAGAATGGAATTATCCGTTTCGTGTAATGGAATGGACGGAGTTGACTCATCCATAGAAGTGTACCCAAAAATAATAATAAACATATAATGTAAATGTTTGTCGAATCACAAACCTCTATGAAAGAGAGAATGTGCATGTCAGGTGAAGGACATATATGTAGGATTCCAAGACTCACAAAATACATATAATAGAATATAAAAGACATAAAGTGAAAAGGTAGGACTTGAATATCGAGATTAGCCAAAGACGTTTACATAGCTGATTAGGCATAAATTCTTCACATTTATCCCCTTAATTTCGATATTTTTATGATCCAATGCGGTGTAAATAGCTTGGATTTATCTCATATCTATGATACTAACCCTTTTTGGCAAGTATTTCCAATTTTTTGTATCTCTTATGTGTTTTACAGATATTTCACGCAAGAAAGATGGAAAAGAGAACTCAAAATAGTGAAAGAAACCAAGAATCGGGGAGTTAAAGGGCATTTTCATAATTTTTTAGCCTTAGTCCAGAGGTGGGGACAATTGGAAAGTTGAAGATCTTTCAATTACAAGAACACTGAAAAAAACGACACCTCAATCCGAGTTACGGTGAAGAAGTTATGCCCATTTGAAGTTGAGAAGAAATCCAAGAAAAAAGCTGTCAGGCCCGAACCGAACCGAAGCTGAGAAAAAAGAATCGATCCGCCCACTTGTCACGTACCAGACCCGTTACAAAATTAGTCACGCTCCAGATCCGTTACGAAATTAGTCACGATTTCTAAGTGTGACAAATTGACAGATACGGGATTTTTATTTTGTGCTTATCTTTTAGCCAAAAGAGTTTTATGTTTTGGGGACTCTTCTAAACAACCTCTAGCATATATATTTAGTCATTAGGACTCTTTTTATTAAGATTTCATTGATGTAAAAGCTCCATAACAAGTAGGAACATCTAGGAGAAAGAATCACATATTTTGCACCATTAATTCAAGAGCTTTTCAAGTTTTTCTTCAATCTTTGATTTCTTCTTACATGTTCTTATTCTTCAATCGTGGTAACTTTAATTTCCAGCACTTTTATTATTATTAACCATGTTAGGCTAGGTTTTTAAACGTTGGGATGCATGAACCCAGCCTGATGTGTTAGTGCGTGCGTATAAAATTAATCCGCTGAATTTAGTGATTGATTATGACCGTATTGCGTAGTTACACAACAATTGTAGATCTTTATATCTCGTTTGCCTCTGGGTACTCGTGATGATTTAGAGTGCAATTCGAGTGCTACTATCACGATACTGATTTACTTATCATCAGATTAAGTATGGCGCGGGCTTGAACCTCGTATACATAATGCTTGGGAGTACTAAATTCTGGGTCAAATTAATCAGTTAAATTTACGATTAGTTTTATACCATCAATACTCTAGGGTTGGGGGATTGTGGCTCTACCTTAATTTTTCCAATTAGTTTTAGTTAACTTCTTTTTTTTCCCTTTTTCCTTTCTCACTCAGTCATCATCTTTTACACTTTATTTTTTGAAATAATAAATCAATTAAAATCTATCAAACATTCCCTGTGGATTCGATACCCAGACTCGCCACTATACTCCGCAAGAGTGTAGTTAAAGTTTAGTTTTTTTTTGTATTGTGGTTGGAAGCCGACAACAACGACTAGCGTATTTATACGGACGCTCGGTTTTCAACACGATCAAAATGGCGCCGTTGTCGGGGAATGTTTTGTCATAGATTATAATTGATTTACTATTTCGCAAGATATTTTTTTCTTTCTTTTAATTTTTTTTTGTAGGCTTGCACGATTGAGCGCCAAGAAACGTTGAATCCTTAGCCGCACACCTCTTTAAGTGGATTGTCCGTTTACAAACTATTCGGTAATCATGTCTTTTTTATAGTGAGTTCGGTAATTATAATGGTTCATATGGGAATAGTTTTCAATCTTTTTATTTTCAAGAATCTCCGCCTCGACCTATTAAAATGGGTGAGTGGCTTTTAATTCATGAATATGAAAGGCTTGAAAATAAATATCGGGAAAAAATCGTTTTTGGGAGAAAGAGTTGGATGCATTATTCGAATCCAATGACGATTTTTCTTCCGAGGTTATAGAGCCAAGGAATCCTACTTTAGAAGAAAGAATGCTTTTTCTAATCAAACAAGTACTCGATTTTCTTTCCACCCAAAGTGCAATGGATGTTGGTCTTGTTACGAAAATGACCTCACTTTGCGATGAGATACGTTCTAATTTGGAAAACAAAGAGGAGGTTGAGACTTGTGTGTCACCTCAAATTTTTGAAGAACATCTCATTGAAAGTGAGTCTTGCTCCCTTGAAATTCAATCTCCGAGTGATGATGAATCACTTGAGATTGAGTTTATTTCATCACCATTTTCGTTCACCGTTATTGAACCATTAGAAGTACCGCTAGATTCCTATGAGTCGGTTGAAAATTCTAAAACGTTTACACCTTTTACCGACAAAGACACTTTGCTAGAATTGTTTTCTAATATGGACTCTTCCTTTTTTTGTGCCACTCTCCCCATACTATTTGAAAAAGATTTGGGAGGTGATTATATTTTTCTTGGATCTCAATTGTACTTGTCCCACCTAGCACCCAAACCCCCCATCATCCCGTTAAATTTTTTAATTGGTGATGGTTCATTTTTCCATCTCACACATGCCTTCCGTTGTTCAAACGGAATCCTTATTTTTCGGGAGGCATGCATCCTAGTGAGGGTACACCATTAATCCCTCAAAGTCATATTGTATTTTGGGTGGACCCTCAAATTTTTCGACTTCTAGTGTATAACTTATTAGAATTTGAAAATCGTAGCTTGTACAATAGTTAACTTATTTTTTTTTAGTTTAGGGTTTATGTTATTCTTTTTGTTATGCTTGGGTCTAACATGATTTGTAGATTCAATGGACTCGTACTTTTTGGGGATCGCTCCATTTTGGGTAATATCTTTCTTTTCCTCTCTTTATGTTGTGTTCTTGATTCGTATTGAGGACAATGCAACATTTAAGTTAGGGGGTGTGGGATATTCTTCCCGTTTATTGTTTAGATTCATTGATTCGATCACATGTTCTTTCCAAGAGTGTTTTTTTTAGAAAATTAAAAAAAATTGAAAACTTTTGAAAAAAGCCAAAAATATTTTTCTTCAAAATAAATAAAGATTGGAATTTAAAAGCTTCAAAAATGTCACAAAAATTTTGTCTCAAGTTGTAAAAATCAATTGCACAAAGCCGAAATTGACCAAAGATGGAAATTGTACGAAAATTGACGACTTAACGAATAAGTGTGGAGATTAACAAAACCCGGTGAGATTTCGAGCCTATCGATCTTTTTGAGTTTTTAAATCAATCCGAGTTAATGGTTAACTCATAGTTCTAATTCAGCATTTTACAAAAGTCGTTGATGATCTCTATTTTATTATTTTGATCGGTTATGGAAAAGGGAATGTTGTCTCGAAACGCGCGCTACAAATCTCTAAATTAAATTAATCTCGAGACGCATATGGTAAATTAATAAGTAATTCGGACAATGAAGTAGGCCATCGTTTGTTACCCAAAAATATTTGCCATAAAAATATGTGAAAAATTATCCCTTTGATAACCCAATTGAGCCGAATAAAATTTATTCTTTTTCGTTTGGTCACCCTAAAAACCCAAATAGCCCAGAATTGAGAAAAATGGAAAAAATTAGAATTTAAGTCCGGAAAGTGCATAAAAAGGGGCAAGAAAAAAATAGTTAGGCTCAACAAAAATAGCAAGAAAAGAAAAAAAGTGAAAAAAAAAAATAGAGAAAGAAGAGAAAATGAGCAATAGCCCCCCCCCCCCCCCCCCCAAAAAAAAAAAAGCACTAACGGACATCATAAGAAAAATTTCCAATTCCGAATTTTCCAACCATTTCATGTTACCCAATTACACCTTAAACCCGAAAAAGTCCTAACTGAGTCCGAATTGCGAAATTGGTTACCGCATGGAGAGTTAAAACACAAAAAGATAATAAAAGAGATTACATGGTGTGAAAAAGAGATGATGGTTCCCATTTTCCTATGACCGTATTCCGATGAAGAGATCTTTTCACCCTTCAATTTGTGTGCGTGAATTTGTGTCCATTATATTTACTCTTTATGAATCACGCATACCGAGATAATAGCCACATTCCGAGAGATTCATTTGAGAGAGCATCCCGTGAGCATTTGAATCAAAACGAATTTTTGAAATGTAACGTAATGATCAATCGGTGGAAGTTAGCGGTTCAATTTTTGACTTCGCACACACACACTCTGATTTGAGACTCCTAAATAAGATTTTAAGGTGACCATTTTTGGGGAGTTTAAATTGTAAAATTTGTAAGTATTTTGAATTTTCTTTGAGTCAACAAAGAATTTTGTGGGTATATTCACTGCAAACCCTCACGAGACACCACTCGTCCTACTAGGGTAACCTAGAGGTTAAAAGGCTTATTGCATGCGCTAAATGCAATCGCTTGCCCGCGAAAGAGGTATTCTATCCCAATAAAGTTTTTGAAGGGTCCTTAACTCATACTCTCATTCTTTTACATTGCTCGGGACGCGCAAAGTTCTAAGTTAGGGGGGTTTGATTAGGCATAAATTCTTCACATTTATCCCATTAATTTCGGTATTTTTATGATCCCGTGCGGTGTAAATATATTGGATTTATCTCATATCTATGATACTAACCCTTTTTGGCAAGTATTTCCTATTTTGTGTATCTCTTACGTGTTTTACAGATATTTCATGCAAGAAAGATGGAAAAGAGAACTCAAAATAGTGAAAGAAACCAAGAATCGGGGAGTTGAAGGGCATTTTCGTAATTTTTCAGCCTTAGTCCAGAGGTGGGGGAAATTGGAAAGTTGAAGATCTTTCAATTACAAGAACACTGGAAAAAACGACACCTCAATACGAGTTACGGTGAAGAAGTTATGCCCATTTGAAGTTGAGAAGAAATCCAAGAAAAAAGTTGTCAGGCCCGAACCGAACCGAAGCTGAGAAAAAAGAACCGGTCCGCCTATTTGTCACGTACCAGACCCGTTACGAAATTAGTCACGCTCCATATCCAATACGAAATTAGTCACGATTTCTAAGTGTGACAAATTGACAGATACGAGATTTTTATTTTGTGCTTATCTTTTAGCCAAAAGAGTTTTATGTTTTGGGGACTCTTCTAAACGACCTCTAGCCTATATATTTAGTCATTAGGACTCTTTTTATTAAGATTTCATTGATGTAAAAGCTCCATAACAAGTAGGAACATCTAGGAGAAAGAATCACATATTTTGCACCATTAATTCAAGAGCTTTTCAAGTTTTTCTTCAATCTTTGATTTCTTCTTACATGTTCTTATTCTTCAATCGTGGTAACTTTAATTTCCTGCACTTTTATTGAAAGAGTTGGCGCTTGCGTTCAATTAAGAAATAATATAATAAACACCTTTTAACCCAAACAAGCCCTAAACATGCAACTAGGTGTGAATGAAACAATATGAAATTATGCACGAGTTATTCAAACACACATAATTGAGGAAAAATCCCCCACAGGGGCAAAACCATTTATTTTCACTATAATTTGTAAGAAAACGGCTTACAATCGGATTACAATGAAAATACAAGTTGACTAAGAATTACCCTTAGGTATCGGATTCTGTAGTCGCGGCTGGAATATCCCTTTCCAGTAGGGCAACAATGAAGAGGAAGAAGTGGTCCACTTCACATGGGTTGAACAGCATCAATGGTGTTCTAGGGTTACCAAAAGTGACTCACAAATGTATGGAATTTGTGTGAATCAAGGGTATGAATCAATGGACTCAAATACCATGAAGACTTAAGAGTTATGGAACTCACAAAATCGTGTGTAAGTCTTATCAAACCACTTCCCCGTAGTGGGATTAAATAGGAACTCTTTGGACGAGAAAATTTGATACACGATCTGGGAAATTCTATCCAGGGCGGACCGGTCCGGGCCTTAGGCGGATCGGTCCGATAGCGGATCGGTTCTTTTAAATTGAAGCAGATTCAGTTCGCAATCGGTTCGGTGCTCTCTGGATACAATTTGCAAGGCAGGCCGGTCCGGGACTAGGCGGATCGGTTCGTTGGCGGACCGGTTCCTTTTTTATTTCAGCGGATCGGTCCGGGGTAGTCAGAGGTGGATCGGTTCGTTTTAATTTCAGGCGGACCGATCCGGCTGACTGGATTTCTGAATTCTTCCTTTCTTTTGATCTTCGGATTCCTTTGATGATGAATGGACTTTGAATCTTTGCAACGGTGTTACGGATAATGACATATACAAGTATGTTGGACAAAAATGTCCTTACAAATCTCCCCCTATGTCTATGCCAGAACAAACATAAAAAATCCGAATTATCTATAATCACAATGCCTATACAAATCTACCCTTCCATGAACCCAAAAACTGAAAGTGGTACAAATGACTAAGGCTGCATCGTTTGTTCTTTGAATCTTCAGAAATCTCACCGCTTTTCTCATCAGGGTGTGCAACATAGGATTATCAAGAGATGTACCTACACACATGAGACAAAGCAAATACCAAGTGATGTATCGAGTTTGAAATGAGATAAACATAAGCATATATATCAATTTAAGATGATATTCTCAGAATTTCAAAACTCCCCCATAATCAGATAATTCATTCTCCCCCTTTTTATGATGTCCCCAAATAGACAAATGAGAGAAATAAATCAAGCAATCAAGTACCGGGGTGACACAAGGCATAAAATCACACCATGAATGAACATAAAACAACCAAGTCGGTGATAGCGTAAAAGAATGGGTGTGATCAAAATTCGATAGGAAAATCAAAGCATACAAACATGACATATGTGCACGATGAATATTGGATATTCCTAACGAATGAACTCAAATGCTTCCTTTGGTGTAAAAGATTGGAAATATAAGACATTGACTACATCAGATCTACAAATCAAGGCTCAAAGTGATTTCTACACCAATAATGCCCAAAATGATTTTCATGCTTTTTCAGGACTTTCAAGGAAGTGCAAACCCATTTTTATTCTCCAACCGAACTCCCTCAGAATTATATTATAATAGAGGTATACTAAATTCTCAAACTTTGGAGAATTGATGGTGAAACCTAAATGGCCCAGATTTGGCATGAATTGCTTTTTATTGCCGTATCAATTTTTTGGGCTCTTTTAACCTCTTAGGACCTCGGATATTAAAATTCCTCCATTTTTTAGGTCCATTTTAACGGTGGATTTTGCGCAAAGGATAGGAATAAACTTTCGCAACCCCTCCCCGTTATGAAAATATACACACAGTGGCACCAAAACGGTTTTTACATGCAATCCAATCTTGTCAAGTTTTATCACATATTGTACATTGTATAGACAGAATTGAGATAGAAACACTCAAGCCAATATGTGATAGACAAGTGCAATAATCAAATATAGTCGTGCATGTGTGCATTAAAGGATATAGGAGTCAAACATGTAGGAAGATATCACTAATTACATCTCAAGGACTCCAATCAATGTTAAGCACATGGATGAAATGATGTAGCGTCTCAAATCTCTACCAAACAGTCACATGGATATATGAAATGAAGTTGTGACTTGGCTATCTTAAGTGCTCATCCATAAAAGGTGCAAAAACAGAAAAATCTTTTTGGTCTTTTTCAAAAAATATTAACAAAATAAAATCTTTTTGTGCTTTTTCTCAAAATTTTTCTTAAAGGAAAATCTTTTTGTATTTTTCAAAAGAAATATAAAAAGCAACAAGAATAAAATAAAACTGTACAACTAAGCAATGGTACATATAAACAGACTAGCAATAGGAAGCATATGATATGAACATGAAGAAGCATCCTATTATAGACATAGACCAACCCCTCAGTCAACTGTGCAAATCCCTAAAGATTTCCTAAGACTCTCAAATCTAAGGGCATCTAAAGGTTTCGTGAAAATATCGGCTAACTGACGGTCGGTAGGGACAAAACTCAGGGATACGACTTTCTCTTCAACTAACTGACGTATAAAGTGCTCACGTATCCTGATGTGTTTTGTGCGCGAATGTTGGACAGGATTGCGGGATATGTGTATCGCGCTCGTGTTATCACAGGAAATGAACATGGTGTCCTGTGAAATCCCATAATCCTCCAATATTTGCTTCATCCACATGAGTTGCGTGCAACAACTCCCGGCGGTGATGTACTCAGCCTCCGCAGTGGACAAAGAGATGGAGTTTTGCTTCTTGCTCAACCAAGAGACAAGAGCAGTACCAAAGTAGAAACACCCACCCGAAGTGCTCTTACATCCATCTACGTCCCCGGCCCAATCGGCATCCGAATAGGCGGACAAACGGTCATCGGTATCAAAGGAATACCAAATACCGTGTGAGAGAGTCCCACTCACGTATTTGATAATACGTTTTAGAGCGAGTAAGTGTGACTCTTTAGGAGACGCCTGATAACGCGCACAGACTCCAACACTAAAGGCAATGTCGGGACGACTAGCAGTCAAGTAGAGAAGACTGCCTATCATACTCCGATACAAGGTTTGCTCTACGTCCTTGCCTGAAGTGTCCTTACTAAGCTTGGTAGTGGTATTCATAGGTGTACGAGCATGCTTAGCGGAGTCTAAACCAAATTTATTCACTAGGTCCCTAGCATACTTGGATTGGGAGATGAACATCCCATCCTCTAGCTGACGAACCTGGAGACCAAGGAAGAATGTAGGCTCACCAACCATGCTCATCTCAAACTCACTTTTCATCTCCTCCTCAAAGTGGTGAGCATGCTGGGAGCATGTGGATCCAAAGACTATGTCGTCCACATAGACCTGGGCAACCAAAATAGCACCGTCATCTCTCCTGACGAACAACGTCATATCTACTCCCCCTCTCTTGAAGCCACGAGCTAAGAGATAGGAAGTAAGCCTCTCGTACCAAGCACGGGGTGCTTGCTTCAAACCATACAAGGCTTTCCTCAGATAGTAGACGTGCTCAGGGTGCTGAGGGTCTTCAAACCCTTTTGGTTGTTCCACATAAACCTCCTCCTGTAGAATGCCATTCAGAAAGGCACTCTTGACATCCATCTGATAAACCTTGAAGCGCAGATGACATGCGATGGCGAGTAGAAGACGGACGGACTCAAGCCTCGCAACAGGAGCAAATGTCTCCCCAAAGTCTACAACCTCTATCTGTGTGTATCCTTGAGCGATTATGGTTCCATATTCATCCATTTTGTTCTTGAAAATCCACCGGGTACCTATCACATTAGTCTCACTAGGTCGGGGGACTAATTCCCAGACATTATTCTTTTTGAACTGAAGCAACTCATCCTGCATAGCAGATATCCAGTGTTCATCCTTGAGTGCTTCTTTATGGTTCTTGGGCTCGACTTTGGACGTGTAGCAAAGATGGCTAACAACGTTCTCTAGCTGAGCACGAGTCTTAACCCCTAGAGTGGGATCACCAACAATGGCAGAAGGGTCATGACTCTTGCAAACCCAAGCAGGTGTGTCCCCTAACATAGGAGTAGGGTCCACAGAATGTGGGAGAAGAACAGGAAAATCACTGTCAGAACAGTCCTCATCCTCACACTGAAGGTTGGGATCAATAACCGTCAAAGGTTCGTCATCTTGCACAGTAACGTTTATTGATTCCATAATCCTAGAGCTCGTCAGGTTAAAAACCCGGTACGCTCTACTATTCGATGAATATCCTAGAAATATTCCCTCATCGCTCCGGGAGTTGAACTTTCCTAATTGCTCTCTATCCCGTAGGATGTAGCATTTACTCCCAAAAACACGAAAATACGCCAGGTTGGGCTTCTTGCCGGTCCACAACTCATAAGGTGTCTGAAGTGTGTGTGGACGCAAATAAACCCTATTCACCGTGTGGCATGCAGTAGACACTGCCTCTGCCCAAAATCCCCTAGAAACTTTACGACCTAGAACATAGATCTAGCCATTTCTTGGATCGTTCTATTCTTTCTCCCAACAATCCTATTTTGCTGAGGAGTTCTCACAGCAGAAAACTCATGTTTGATCCAAAGGCTATCACAGTACAAATCCACTTTTGCTTCCTTAAATTCAGTGCCGTTGTCACTACGTATTCTGTTAATAGTGACACCGTGTTGATTTTGTAGGACACGACACTTGGTCGTTAAAAACTCTACAGCATCGGATTTCTCTCTCAGAAAACCTACAATGGAGTACCTGGAGAAATCATCTACCATCACGAGGATGTACCTCTTACCACCTAGACTCTCAGTACGAGTGGGACCCATAAGATCCATGTGAATCAACTCCAGAACACGAGAGGTGGTAATGGAATGCAACTTCCTATGAGGACTATGTACTTGTTTTCCCAACTGACAGGGTCCACAAATGGTCAAAGTTGACTTTCCAAGAGATGGTAAGCCATGTACTAGGTCCTTTTTAGCTAAACGATTAAGATCTCTAACGTTTACGTGACCTAGACGTTGGTGCCACAGATCCATAGGAGTGATCGTGGCGCTGTTGCAAACAAGTGAGGATGTGGGCTCAGTCCCATAGCAATTATCCTCGGTCCTCACCCCTTGCATCAAAAGTTTACCGGCTTGATTGTAGACTTTACACGCGTCCCGGTCAAACTTTACTGCAAAGTCAGTGTCGCACAACTGGCTAATGCTGAGAAGGTTTGCTTTCAAACCTTTGACGTACAAAACATTTTCTAGCTTAGGAAAACCAGGTAGCTCGATAGTACCTCGTCCTATAATGCTAGACTTACTCCCATCTCCAAAGGTGACTCTTCCATCTTGATAATCCTCAAGAGTAGTAAAAAATGAGGCATCACCTGTCATGTGTCTGGAGCACCCACTATCAAAATACCACTGAGAGGTATTATGTGCTTTGAGAGCAACATGAACAACAAAAGCCTTTTTATCTTTCTTAGGTACCCAAGTCGAGATGACCTTTTGTTTGCCTTTGTTGATGTTGGTTTTAGCTGGAATGTGAGAAGCATTCACTAACGGCGAAGACATCCGTCGGAATTCTTTCATCAAACTCTGAGTCATGGCAGCTAAGAACTCAACTCGCTCTCTCAGACTAGAAAATTTATCAGTATGACGTGGTGGAGCAGTAGTACGTCGTGTCCGACCAAATCTATAGCAAAACTCCCTAAGGTGTCCATTTCTTTTGCAATGGGAGCAAAAGGGCACAGTATTAGGCGGACCTTGGTTTTCTTTTCTTGGTCGAACTCTCCTTCTTGGTTTTTGATGACGGCCATAAGGAGTCATAGTAAACTCAGGAATTGGTCCCGGTGCAATTTGAGACGTGGAGGCACCATCAAACCCAATTCCTTGCCTGTCACCAAAACCTAAAGCGGGACCGAGGAGCATCTTTCCCATCTTCCCAGATCTGTCCTCGATTTGTAACTTGACTTTCCTAGATCTCTCAAGGTCATGAGTACGTTGAGCAACAAGGGCTGTAAGACTAGCCACTTGTTTAGTCAAGTCCGCTTTCTCTTTCTCAAAACTGCTCTCTCTCTCTCTAAGCAAATTCTCTTTACTAACCCAGGCAGACTCTCTCTCTCTCTCATGGCGGTGCAGGTGGAGGACTCTCTCTCTCTTGTCTCTTCTAACTCTTCTTCTAACGCGGTGATCCTAAGAACTAACGCCTTGTTACCTTTTTTAGTTTTGAAAGACTCATTATATAACTCGGCGTAGGCGCGTTGAAGGTTACTTTCGTCCTCACTACCTTCCTCCTCCCCCTCACTTTCTTCGCTCTCATTTTTGAGGTGTCCCTGTGAAGCATCATCCTCATCGTCGTGAGGAGAACTAGGAGTATTCACATGACTAGCCATGAACGCTGTGAAGTTACGCTCATGCGGTGATTCATCTCCCGAGTCCACCGACTCGACCTCACTGTCGTCACTAAGGGTAGCATTTAGGACAGCTTTACCCTTTTCCCTATTCAGACGAGTGGCACACTCAAACGCTCTGTGTACCTTACCGTCGCACTCAAAACACCTCTCACTGTCTTTAGGGGGTTCTTTGAAATCTTTCTTTTCAAACTTATTTTTCTGAAAATTCTTTTTATCTTTGAAATTTCCACTTTTTTTAAATTTCAGAATTTTCTTGAAGTTTTTAGCAAATAATGCCAAATCATCTAAGTCAAACTCACATTCAGAATCAGAATTTTCTATCTTTCTAGATGACTTGACTTTCTTTCTTGCCGACCCCTCACTTTTTCTCTCTTGGGCTTTAAGGGCAATTCCCTTATCTTTTGGCTTGGCAGATTTAGGAAACATGTCTATTTCATAAGTTTGTAAATCTCCTACCAGTTCTTCCAATTTTAGTGTATTTAAATTACCCAAGGAATTTAGCACAGTGACTTTAGGTATAAAACGCTTAGGAAGGGAACGGAGAATCTTTTTAACAACTCTAGCATTTGGAATATGTTCACCAAGATTATAGCTAGTATTAACAATGTCAGAAAGCCTAGCATAAAATTCATCAAAGCATTCAGAATCATGCATGGTGATTGTTTCAAATTGAGTTGTCAAGTTTTGCAGTTTAGACTCTTTCACAGCATTAGTTCCTTCATGGGTGAGTTGTAAAACATCCCATGCCTCTTTTGACGTGGTACACGTCATTATGCGTTAGAACTCATCAGGTGTGACAGACCCAGAAATAGCACTTAGACCCTTAGAATTAAAAGATGACCATTTAATTTCTTCATCAGACCAAGAAATGTCAGGTTTCAAGTTGGTCACATTATCAACAGTCACAGTGGGAGGAGTCCACCCTCGTTCAACCAAAATCTAGACACGTTCATCAATGGCTTTTAAAGCCGACCTCATACGGGCTTTCCAATAAGCATAATTTGTCCCGTCAAAAACAGGCATTTTATAATATGACTTCTCCATTTGAACACGAACTTTTTCAAAAATCAATTTTTTTTTTGAGAAAATTGATATCTTAGAAAAATTTTGCGGAAGATAGGAATACGCGATAGATTAGCGTAACCCGCTCTGATACCAATTTGAAAGAGTTGGCGCTTGCGTTCAATTAAGAAATAATATAATAAACACCTTTTAACCCAAACAAGCCCTAAACATTGAACTAGGTGTGAATGGAACAATATGAAATTATGCACGAGTTATTCAAACACACATAATTGAGGAAAAATCCCCCACAGGGGCAAAACCATTTATTTTCACTATAATTTGTAAGAAAACGGCTTACAATCGGATTACAATGAAAATACAAGTTGACTAAGAATTACCCTCAGGTATCGAATTCTGTAGTCGCGGTTGGAATATCCCTTTCCAGTAGGGCAACAATGAAGAGGAAGAAGCGGTCCACTTCACATGGGTTGAACAGCATCAATGGTGTTCTAGGGTTACCAAAAGTGACTCACAAATGTATGGAATTTGTGTGAATCAAGGGTATGAATCAATGGACTCAAATACCATGAAGACTTAAGAGTTATGGAACTCACAAAATCGTGTGTAAGTCTTATCAAATCACTTCCCCGTAGTGGGATTAAATAGGAACTCTTTGGCCGAGAAAATCTGATACACGATCAGGGAAATTCTATCCAGGGCGGACCGGTCCGGGCCTTAGGCGGATCGGTCCGATAGCGGATCGGTTCTTTTAAATTGAAGCAGATTCGGTTCGCAATCGGTTCGATGCTCTCTGGATACAATTTGCAAGGTGGACCGATCTGGGACTGGGCGGACCGGTTCTTTTTTTATTTCAGCGGATCGGTCCGGGGTAGTCAGAGGCGGATCGGTTCGTTTTAATTTCAGGCGGACCGGTCCGGCTGACTGGATTTCTGAATTCTTCCTTTCTTTTGATCTTCGGATTCCGTTGATGATGAATGGACTTTGAATCTTTGCAACGGTGTTACGGATAATGACATATACAAGTATGTTGGACAAAAATGTCCTTACATTTATTATTATTCACCATGTTAGGCTAGGTTTTTAAAGGTTGGGATGCATGAACCCAGCCTGATGTGTTAGTGCGTGCATATAAAATTAATCCGCTGAATTTAGTGATTGATTATGATCGTATTGCGTAGTTACACAACAATTGTAGATCTTTACATCTCGTTTGCCTCTGGGTACTCGTGATGATTTAGAGTGCAATTCGAATGCTACTATCACGATATTGATTTACTCATCCTCAGATTAAGTATGATGCGGGCTTGAACCTCGTATACGTAATGCTTGGGAGTACTAAATTCTGGGTCAAATTAATCAGTTAAATTTACGATTAGTTTTATACCATCAATACTCTAGGGTTGGGGGATTGTGTCTCTACCTTAATTTTTTCAATTAGTTTTAGTTAACTTCTTTATTTTTCTCTTTTTCCTTTCTCACTCAATCATCATCTTTTACACTTTATTTTTTTAAATAATAAATCAATTAAAATCTATCAAACATTCCCTGTGGATTCGATACCCAGACTCGCCACTACTCCGCAAGAGTGTAGTTAAAGTTTAGTTTTTTTTTGTATTGTGGTTGGAAGCCGACAACAACGACTAGCGTATTTACTCGGACGCTCGGTTTTCAACACGATCAATAGCCAAAGGGGCATCAAAGTCAACGTAGTTCAAAATTAGCACAGGGTTGGGTTCAATCCATAAATCCAAATGCAGGACTCTCTTTGAGTGATTTTGAAGGAAAATGTGTTCAAATGTGAAAGTGTGAGAAAATGATGAAGTCTCACTTTTAGAATTTATAAATAAACCCTATTTTTATCATTTTTGGGTTTTATGAAAATAAGTTATGTGTAATACTAATAATAAAAGTGAAGATTGCTTGATGTGAGATAATGAAATAAAACTTGAAGGGATCACAAAATGAGAATACAGTAAATAATAATACTAAAATAAACAAATTAGAAAAGGGGTTAGGGATGGACCTCTTTATGGATCTTTGTTCTTGAATTTAGAATGTATGAAGGCTGGTTTTTATAGTGGTATGAAGGTAATATAATAGGATGAGGTGGATGACTAAGTGTGGCAATAAAGTGAGGTGGGCGATTATTGGAAAATGGACATTTTTGGTAATGAGAAGGCCTCGATTTTGAGAGAATGTTTTCTGACTGCTGAAAGGGACCTCCTTAAGGGTGAGGTTATCAGCCCTTTATATAGTGCCATTTAATGTTGGAGAGTGCCGAATTGTGCATGAATGGGACATATGGAAAGGTAATTTAGAGCTTTTAAAGAATACATTGAGTCACTCCTATGTCTGGGAGTTGACCTAAATCAAAATGATGCTCGAAGGCGCCCGATGGTCTCTAGATAAGGGATTTTTGGAGTAAAATGGGTCATTCGGGAGAACCGTGAGGCCAATTCACACATGGCATGAACCTTTGAAATGGAATTTAGATACTTTCTATATTTTATTGAGCTTCTCTACGTTTGAAGAGTTTACCAAGGTTAAACGAGGACCAAAAGCGCCTGGTGGCTCTTTGAACTACTATGGATCGTTCTTGTGAGTCTTGAGGCTGATTCGTGCACCACGTGTACTACTAGAAAGGGAATTTATATCCCTTCAAGGTTTCATGATCTTCATTCAGGCTGGATAGTTCATCGGATTCAAAAGAGACCCGGGAGTACCCAGTGGCCTCTAAATCATTACTCAGAGTAAAACGAATCGTTTGTGTGAACTCACCAGCCAATTCGTGCATGGGATGGACTATTTAAAGGAGATTTAGTGACCTTCAAAGTTTCATTGATCTTCTCTAAGGTTGGATAGTTTGATAGAGTCAACGAATCCTGAGAGCATTCGATGGCCTCTAGATCAGTACTCAGAGTAAAATGAATCATTCGTACGAACTGTGAGCCAAATTCGTGCATGGGATGGACCATTCGAAAGGGGATTAAGATGCTTTAGAAGCTTCATTGAGTTTCACTCTGGTTGGAGAGTTGATTAGAGTCAAATAGGGTTCGAGATTCCCGATGGGCTCCAGATCAGTACTTAGAGTAAGGCTTAGGGTTTATGGTGAGTGGATGAGTGTTAGGAACCTAAGGAGGTGTTAGGGAGTAATAATATGGGGTGTCAATAGAGCCCCTCGATGAGCGAGCTTAGAACAAGTAAAGGTCGTCGAAACATAGACACCTCATCGATATTGGAAAAGAGGATTAAGGATAATTTTGCGAACCTAGGGGAAGGAGGTGACCAATTCAGAGGGTCGAGGTTAATTCTGTGCACCTAAGGAGGGTTGAGGTCGATTCTGTGGACCTAAGATCATGATGACCAATTTTACGGGTCATGATTAATTTTGTGGACCTAAAGATGTAACGACCGATTCAGTGGGTAGAGGTCAATTCTATGGACATAAAGATGTAGCGACCGATTCAGCGGGTCGAGGTCAATTCTACGAACATAAAGATGTAGTGACCGATTCAGAAAGTCAAGCTTAATTCAACTGACCTAAAATTATAACGATTAATTTTCTGGTTCGAAGTAAGTTTTACGAACATAAAGATTAGATGACCAATTATGTGGGTCGAGGTCAATTCTATAGACCTAAAGTTGTAGCGACCGATTCAGCGGGTTGAGATTAATTCTATGGACCTAAATTTGTAACGATCGATTCAGCGAGTCGAGGTCAATTTTATGAACCTAAAGTCGTAGCGACCGATTCGGTTGGTCGAGGTCAATTATGCAAACTTGAAGTTGTGACGACCGATTCTGTAGGTCGAGGTCAATTCTATGGACCTGAAGTTACAGCGATCAATTCATCGGGTCGAGGTCAATTTTGCAGACCTAAAGATGTGGCGACCAATTTAGCAGGTCAAGGTCAATTCGACGGACCTAAAGAGTGAGATGACCAATTCTACAGGCGAGATCAATTCTTCGAACCTAAATATGTAGTTTATTGATAGTGGCTCCGCTGGGAAAAGCATGGAGTATTTTAGTGTAGTCACACCTTAGATTTTTAGTTCCGCTAGGGAGTACTTTGATGATGAGAGTGAGTGTTGATGATATTGCCAGGTATTTTTGAGATTTTTAATTGGTTTGGTTCTCCAAAAGGAATTTTCCTCGAAGAAATAATGTTCTTGACTTGACGAGAATTTTCTGGGAATTTTTGGATTTTTTCATCATTTTTTATTTGAAATTTTAAGGGGACTGTCGATAGGAAGGCTTGTGGAGGTGCCTATCAACATAGGACACGGACTCTATGGCTTCTCGGGGAAGGGTAAAGGCCACTAACGATATGTGCCTGACTCTTTCTGGGGAAACAGGTGACATTCTACCCATGGAGTCTTCCTTCGAGGGTCGTGGGGGCTACGGGTGTACCCACAAAGATGAGGCGATTATTAGCTCAAAAGTTTGGATACGTCTGGTACAGAGGGTGATACGTCAGATTATGGAGGGATAGGTATATGTGCCACCATCAATGCCAATGGAGTACATGAGGTTGTGAGAGAGATGACGGATGACTAGCAATGTGTAAGTTAGGGGGTGTGATACGACGCAAATATTGCGTATTTCACCCGTTAACCTATGCCTTATTAGCCCCCTAGGGTATCTTAATCCCTATATTTATGCTCGTTAACTAGAAAACCTCGGATTTCTATGTTAACATGTTTTGCAGGGGTTAATTGAGCTTTTGTAGGTATTTGGATGCTTAGTATGAAGTTCGGATGCATTCCGGTGAAGTTTCGTACACAATCGCACGCGCAAGGGCATTTTAGTCTTTTCATAGCTTGGGTACCTGGCCCGACATCTCACGAAAGTTTTAGCCCTCCTCGCTAGCTTCGCGTGGCCGCGAACGGTGCGCGATTCCGATTCATAACGAAGAAGTTACGGCGATTTCAGCGGAGGAAATACAAGAAAGCAAAAGAGGAGAATGGAGAAGAAGAAAAGACCAATGCAGTGGGCTGCTGCATTCTGCCCTGCTTGATCGATCGATCGACGCTTCTGGTCGATCGATCGACCATTTTGGATTGCCGAATTTTTGCCTAGGTCGATCGATCGACCAAAGGGGTCGATCGATCGATGCTCTGTTTTCTGCAGATATTTTACCTTCTTTTCTTTCTTCTTTATTTTTATTCCAACTTACTATATAAGCCAATTTTGTTGTAATAAGACGATATATTAGTAGAGGCACGATTTTAGGTTAGTTTTAGTTAGGGTTTTGGGGTTTTTCTTGGTTCTTCTTCCATTCCTCTTGGTTTGACACCCCATGTGGATTGTATGTTAACTATTCATCTCCCCTACCAATTAATATAGTTGTATTTCATTATTTCCTTGCTTTCTAGATAAATTTACATGCTTTCATAATTAGTTTTCTTGCTTTATTTCTTGCTTTCTTAGTTTAATTAGTTTAATTTAGTTTAATTCATTATGCACCCTTAGATAAATAGGGTCGGGATTGCGTTTCCTCCATTTATGGTTTGAACCTCGAAAGTTAGGGTTTCGTGTAAAATTGCATTTAATTGAAACCGCGCGTATTAAAGTCGGATTATTATGCGTTTAACTTTCTTTTTCATGCAACGTTAGTGTTTATAGCGATTATCCGAATTTAATCCGCGTGTGACCATTTTCCGTTAAATGTTTAATCTCGCAACTTTGGCTTAAATTCCTTATTGCGTGATGTTTATGCTTAATTGAAAATGATCGATTAAATGTTTTCGAACCGAAATTCTAATTAGTAGTTGTTTAGCCCGTGAATGCGTGTATGTGATCCCGATCCTCGCTTTCCTTTAAATTAGCGTTAACTTCTCTTTTCTTTTGTCACCATAACCACCCATCACCTTTTCTTATTTCTTTTACACCATTTTTATTCCTGAAGTAATTAAACAATTGAAGTCTAAAATTTAATCACTCCCTGTGGATTTCTTACGACACCCGACTTACCACTGTGCTTGCTTGTCAAGTGTGGTAGTAGCTTAGGTTTCTTTTGTATCGCGGCGGAGAAACACACAACGATTGTGCACTTTACACGCGCACACTTTTTCCGCCCGGTCAGTATCATCACTGATGGTCTACCAGTTCATCACAATCCATTGGAGGGACTTAATTTATATCTGGGGATTATTTTAAGTGGTTATGGAAATGGGTGGTTAGGCAGATTTTGGTGGAGGAGACTGGACGAAGATGGCTTGCCATGTTTGATACTATAAAAGAAGGTGTTGTAGTCTTATCAAGGCATACGATCGCATGGAGCGCATTCGGAGTAACAATCAAGAATGGGACACTTGGGGGCCTCCAGGAGTAGGTAATGATGATGAGGCGAGCACATCTAGTAGCTGAGAATGAGGTCTTGTAAAGATGGTAGTGTTTGTATTTTTTGTGGAATTTGTGTTTCGATAGGTGTTTTGGTATGTTTTTTTATTTTTTTAGCGAAGCTTATGTAATGGCAAGGACTGATAGGTTGTAATGAAGACTGGGATGGGAGTGTTTTGTTTGACTCTCATCGCTGATATTTCATGTAACAACCATATTCTTTGATTGAAAATAAAAGAAATTTTGACATATTTTGTTGTGTCTTTTAATGAATTTTGTATTTGAACTGTCTATACCAATCACTAATGCATACATAATCCTTTTGTTCATATAAATGATGAGATGGACCACCATTCTCAGCGAATGGAAAGAATAGTATTTTATGAAAGACAACGGACCGCACCCTTGTATGTTGTATGGGCTGCCTACGTACTTCTATCGATTTTGAAAATTTATGAGCTTTATTTTGAAAAGGGTCTTCTGAGAGGATTATGTCCCATGTAGTTATGGGTAGAGAGAAACGAGGAGATTTTTTTAAATAGAACGAGGATAAGAAACGTCTTAGTGCATTGAGAATTCAGATTAAGGGTATAATTTCTTGAGATGGTCCAAATTGACTGTATGCTCCATTTCTTTTCCGTCGAGATCTGTGAGCATAGAGGCGCCGCATGATAGGATTTTCTTTATAATGTAAGGGCCACTCCAATTAGGTTTACACTTACCTCTAGGATTCCAGACGGATTCTACGACTTCTTTTAGGGCAAGGTTTCCTCCTTAGACACCGCGGTCCTTGAGTTTCCTGTTGAATGATCGTGCAATCCGACGACAATATCCTTGTGTGTGGTGTAGAAATTTGAGTCTCTTTTCATCTAAGAGTGAGAGCTCATCGTAGCGGCTCTGATGCTAGTCTTCGTCACTGACTTTTCTTTTAAGCATGACACGTAGAAAAGGTACTTTTAGTTCGACAGGAAGAACCACATCAATGTCATATACCATAGAATAAGGGGTAGCCCCAGTAGGTGTCCTGATAGAGGTGCGGTAGCCCAGAGGTCATATGGAATCTAGTCGGCCTAGTTTCTGCAGCTTTAAGTCATCTTACTGATGGTGGTTTTGAGGCTCTTATTGGTGTCTTCGACAACGTCATTAGTTTGTGGTCGGTAGGGATAAGACTTATTTCTTTAAATTCCATACTCGTCGATAAATTTTGTGACCTCAGCCTCGAGGTAGAGTCCATTATTTGACACCAACTCATGGGGAACTCCATACTGGTAGATGATATTCTTTTTGATAAATTTGGCCATTTTCTTCACATTTAGTATCTTTTATGACTCGGCTTCGACCCATTTCGGGAAGTAGTTGATGGCTACTGGGATGAATTCGTACCCATTTAAAGCTTTGGGAATGACCTTCCTTATGATGTCTATGCCCCACTAGAGAAGGGCTAGGGAGAAGTAATGTTGTATAACTCTCAGGGAGGTAAGTGTTGAAGTTTAGCAAATTGTTGGCATTTGAGGCATCTTTGATCAAAGGCAGTGCAGTTTTCGATCATGGTGGTCCAATAGTACCCTTGATAGATGATTTTCTTGGCAAGCATGTGATTGGTCATATGGGTGCTGTAATCCCCACTATGGATTTTCTACATCATTCCTTCAATACAATCCCCTACTAAGCAATTCAAATGGGTTCCATGGAAGTTTCTCTTGAAAAATAATTTATCGCATATGATGTACTGGGCAGCCGATTTGTGAAGGGTCACGCGATCTTTCTTATCTGCGTCTCGGGGATACCTACTATGTTTGAGAAGGCACCAAATGTCATAGTACTATAATCCAGTATGTCAAAGTCATCTTCGATGATGAGCTCAATATGGTAACAGTGAGTGGGCACAACTTATTTTTTAACCAGGAAAGGAGCCATTATTATTCCCTCAGGAATGTCCACCATTAAGACTAGGGCTGCTAGTGCATCGAATAAACTATTCTTTGAGAGAGGAAGGTAATAGAATGTGACATCTTTAAATTGAGAGGCAGTATCTTCTAGGTGGGCGTCGAAAGGTAAGAGCTTCTCGTCTTTGACTATCCATTTTCTGAGAATTTGTTCGACAATAAGGGTAGATTCCCCCATAGAGCAGGTGGGAAAACCACGGCGTAAGTGTATAAAGATATACGTCGGTCATTGTGCTCGACTCCCACCACTATGCAAAAACCTATACTATTGACTACACTCTTTTAAGGAGTACAACGTCCAGTCCAATTATCAAAAATTCACATAGACTAGTTGCTAGAATTATATTGGTTCAATACTTCTCAATAAAAGTGTAAAAGATATCAGATAACAAAAAGAAAACATAATTAGGCATGGGTATTTAAACTAAGATTAAATGAAAGAGGAATAAAAACTATAGGTTGTGACTAATACCCCTCACCTCGGTCTAATGTGTATAAATGGTTACATGGGACTACGAATTTAGTAAGATTGAGTCTCATTTCAACAGTTAATTAAATCTAGAGTTGTCACCACCTAAATTCGCATAAAAGCCTAATATGATTTTAGCGTCAAAAAATACTTCGAAAATTACACACGCAAGGTCGTAAATACGTAGCATACAAGTTATAGACCGTTAAATCCCCTAGGCATAATAATAAGAACAACCCAATCGAATGTGATGCATAAAACCCATCACTGTAGCAAAGCAACCCATTAAAACCAATGTGAGTTCCATTAATCACAACCTAATCTAAATTAGCTACTAATCATGATAAAAAGCATAAATAAAAGCAAGTAATTAACAAAAGTAAATAAGAGATAAATTAACTACAACAACTTATTTAGGCATGGAACTAATTAATAACGCAAGAAATAAAGGAATTAAATCATGTAGTAAACAAAGAAGGTAATGAATAGTACCCACTTACATTAATGGGTGAAAACCCAACAAGAAAATGGAGGAGAGAGAAACTCCACAAATAATCCCTAATTCTCTAAACCTGGGTTCTAAACTAAAAAAAGAGATAAGAATAAATATATTTACAAATAAAACAAAGCTTTTTATTTATACTAAGTTACAAATAAAAAAAGAAAAAGAAAAAGAAAATAAAGTAACACCTAGCGGTGGACCAAAGCAGAGGACCGATCAACCAACCAGGGGTAGTGGTCGGTCGACCGGGAAATAGAGATGAGCCCACTACATAACGCGCAAGGAAAAATTAGGACTGAGCGGTGGCCAGAGGGAGGTCGATCAGCCGTAGCAGCATAAGCCCACTACATTCGTAAATTGGTAGCCGAGATCTGCTTGTAATTCTGTCAACAAAAATCAAGAATTCCTATGAATCTTTAATGGCCAAAGATGTCCAAAGACCATTTTGACATTTTAGACCTTCTTGCAATTTTGGGGCTAGGACATGTTTGGTATTTCTTTATTTGTTTGTATTTGTGAATTTCCTTTTAGAAACCCCCTGCTTAAACACTCGTAACATCTCCGTTAGGACTCGGTTTCGCACACTGTTCACAGCCATGCAAAGCATATTCTAAGGGCCTCAACTTCCATTAATACTTTGGGCAAAATTCGAAAGTGTGAAATGACTGATTTACCCCTGAACGTGCGATAATCAACGGAACTTTATCGAAATGCAATCAAACTTCATACTAAGCATCTTAATACCTACAAAAACTCAATAATACCTCAAATAACATGTTAACATATAAAACAGAGGTTGTTTGGTTATTGAGCATAATTATAGGAATTGAAGTACGTGAGTGGGCTAAAATGCATAAGTATAGAGGGTATATATATGCATGATTCAAGACGAACCAATGTCTATGTGTTTTATTCCTTTCTCAAGGGTGATCTTGAGACCTATAATTCATGTCTAGTCTTATATCATGTTGTTGGTGCAAGGGAATTCTAGCTTAATGGAAATGGGGGTGTAAGAGTCATTGGGGGCGATTAGGAGTATCCCAATGCCATATCCTTTCTTGTAGGCAGCTCCGTCGGAGAACATCTGCCATTTGAGATCCTCCTGAGAGGTGCAGAGGATGTCTTTTTCTGGAAATTCATAGAGCCAAACCTCGGCTCCTTCCATGAGATGATAGACAAGGTAATCGGAGATGGCCCTTCATGGCTTTATGTGTGATGTACACAATGTCGAACTCGGATAGCAACATCAACCAACATGCCATTAGTCCTAACAAAGAGGGTTCCTCTAGAAAGTATTTTATGGGATCTATGTAAGATACTAGTCTGATGGGGAATGCAAGCATGTAATACCGTAGTTTTTGTATGACCGAGACCAGGGCGACGCATATTTCTCCATGGCAGTGTAGTTAAATTTGTACTCGGCTAGCTTTCAACTAGCGTAATAGATGGATCTTTTCTTGTAGGATTATTTAATGTATTGGGCCATCAAATCCCCTGTTATGGTATCGGTGATAGTCAAGTATAGGAGGATGTGAAACCTAGTTGTGGAGGCATGAGCACTAGAGGTCGGGTGAGGTATCGCTTGATCTGGTTAAAGGCTTCTTGTCACACCTCATTCCAAACTTTGGTTGAGTTTTTGTAGGAGGAGTTTGAAAATGGGTTTATAAGTAGTGGTCAGTTAGCTGATGAATCGGTTGATGTATTACATCTTACCCATGAATCCTCATAGTTCCTTGTCCGTCCGAGGAGGTGGCATCTCGAGTATGACTTTCAGTTTGGTGGGATCTGCTTTAATTCCTTTCTCACTGACCATTATTCTAAGGAGTTTCCCTTTAGTAATACTGAAGACACACTTCAATGGGTTGAGCCACAATTGGTACTGTTGCAATCGCTCGAAGAATTTTCTTAGGGCGGGGATATGACCTTCCCAAGTCTTGGACTTGATGATCATATCGTCAACATAGACCTCGACTTTTCTATGGATGTGGTCATGCATGATAGTTGTCGCAGCCCTTTGGTAGGTAGTTTTTGAGTCTGAAAGGAATAACAGTGTAGCATAAGGTTCCCCATGGGATCATGAAGGTAATTTTCTCCTGTGGTCAAGGTGCATCTTAATCTGGTTGTAGCCAACAAATACACATATATAGACTTTTCCTCCCGATTTTGGCACGGGGACGATATTCGCAAGTCATGTAGGGTATTAAACTACACGAATGAAACCCACATTCAGCTATTTGACTACATCTTATTTAACCTTGAGGGACCATTCTGTTTGGAGCTTCCTCAATTTTTGCTTGATGGGTTTACTTTCTAAGAATGTGGGGATATCGTGATAAGCTATCTCTTAATCAACGTCGGATATATTATCATAGGACAATGCGAAGACGTCCACAAAATCTTTCGAAATCTCTTCGAATTGTTCCCATTCATACTCATTGAGGGTGGACCCTATCCTAATATCACGCATATGGCCACTAGAACCAAGATTAACAACAACAATCTCATCAGCATTAGTTAAACGCAGTTATGTTGTCTATTTTTTCCTTATTGAGATCAGTTAAAAATTATTCATTTAAAAAACTATCATCATCAAAAGTTTGATTATAATCAATGCAATTAATGTAAGGCACAACAAGATACTCAAAATCTTTGTTTATTTCATTCTCATGGAAAACAACACTGATAACCTCATCAAAGAGACATAGTTTACATTGATATCAAAAATAAGAGAAACGATGACAAGTTTCGAGATTTCTTACATGGGGTGAATAGCACGGTTTGGTTAGGCTTGATTAGGCTAGATCAGAATGGCATGACAATTAAGGAGAGGTGCTTCAGTAGTCATAATCTTCGTGGACGGGTCTGAAAGCGTAGCTTCTTTGTAAATCATGCAGAGACTCAGGACCGGTGTCTGTAGGTTGATGGACTCCTTGGTATTGCTACCTTCATAGTTTTCCATATTTTCGATGGTCTCATCAGTCAGAAGTTTTATCTCGTGCTCCCATTCCTCACCCCTAGTGTTTCCATCTTGGAAGAAGATCTCCATTCCTGACTTTATCTTTTTCCCATCAGGGTCATACCACAGTTCAAAGAATTTGAAAAAGTCTTCGCCCTCAGATTCACCATTTGAGCTTTCAAAGTCATCACCCCAGTTGGTGGAAAAGATGTCCTACTGCCAAGAGTAATCGGTGCATTTAAAAACCTCTAAGGATTCATTAAACAGGTCTTCCCAATCTGTGGGGAAGTGAATGAGTGAAGGGACCAGACTCCCGTGGAGTTTCAAGGTTATGAGCAACTCAGGGATGCTACATATCTCTCCTTTCTGGAGAAACATATCGAACGTTATTTGTACGACATCATCCAAGTTGATTTCTTCTACGAGGACCACCTATTTCTCTGATTCACAATCCCACTTTTGAGATTCCATAAATAGGACACTGAACCTCTCGTAATCGATGGTCATCATTGCAATTAGTTTCAGCCCAAACCTTCAGAGTTGATCTAGTACTGCAGGCAGTTTCATGTCCCCCTCTAATGGGGTGATGATGATAATACAGGCTCGCGTAAGGAGCGATAGATCTTGATCAACAAAGATTATCATGGATATAGGAGAAAAGATGGATAAACTTTCTTGGGTTTAGGTGAGATTGTAGATATACGGGGTATTTTAACAAGAAAAAATTGGGTACGGTGATCAAATTTGGGGTTGTAACTCTTGGTACTGCATTAAGCTAGGATGGATATCAAATCTGGTTGAACATTCGGTGGTTATTTTGCATTCTCCATTAAAATCTTGTGAAGTTAGATGTCAAATTCGGTGTAAGAAGCAGAGGAAGCGGTAGATCTTTGGGGTGGTTTGACAAAAGATCGAAGTCAATAGGGAGCCAGGACAAAGTCGGGTATGCAATCGACCTGAGAGGGAAAATGATTTTGGTTTATTTAGGAGGAAAAAGGGAGTATTTTCGGTATTTTGAAAAAAGGGAAAATATGTTTTTGATATTTTTATTTTTGAAAAGACGGAAAAGGGACAATCCTCAGCATGATGATTATTATTATTATTATTATTAGGTTTCACTTGTATTATATTTGCCAAAATGCAAGGAAAATGTTGGGCAGGACTCGAGCCTGAGAAAAAAATAGGGTTTAAGATATAAGACACGGTTTGACTTGTTTTCAGACTCGCAGACAAGATCCTATTTTAAAAAAGGGCAATATAGCATGAGAATTCAAGCGGTACGATGACTTGAAATTTCGTCAGAGTTTTGCAAAGTAACCGGCAAACTAATTATGAGTGTCCTAAGGCAGATGCCTATGAGGTTTATAATTTTCATAGGTTAATGGAAGGGTTTGCCCTTTTGGCATGACTTCCATGATATACCTATTTCCTATAAGTGAAATCATTCATCGGTACACGTGGACAAGCCATTTGATATACCTGAGTGTACGTGAATTGCCTCATGATATACCTCATGGGGATGGTACGTGTGAGGGCGATTTTGACATATTCAATGTACGTGAATGACTTCCTGCTATATACGTCCCGTCGTGAGTTGGGTTAAGCTATATGATGCTAGGGGAGCCGTTCAATATACGTCAAAGGTACGTGGCTAATGTAAGGTGAGAATCATATAGCTTCGGTTAATTGCACCCAGCATTATCGGAACCCATCACGTAGTGACCCCCAGTACGGGACAAAATTTTGGTCCTTGCTCTGGTGATGTAGTGTGAAAAAATGCATGAGTTTTTTATTGGCATCTTATGGAGATTTTGTATCCTAAGTAAAGGGAGTTCTACCACTATGAGGGAAAATGTACAAATATGATGAGATAAAAGGGATAATCGTTGAAAGAAAAGTTAACAAGTATATACATGGAGCACGGAAACTATACAAAGTTTGGTGACAGAGTTTAAAGCATGTGAATATAAAAGTGAGTGAGATATGTAAGGTGAGAGCGTGATATAGGAATAGTGTGAGTGAAACAACATGTGAATACATACAAGTGAAGGTGTGTGCTAGTGAGATTAAGCATGGATAATCTACAAGTGGTATGTGAGATGTGTAAGTCAATATGGAGATATATACAAGTGCAAAAAATGAGGGTGTGTGCTAGTGAAGCTAAGCATGTATAATCTACAAGTGGTGTGTGAGATGTGTAATTGAACATGTAAATATATACAAATGAGAAAAAGTGAGGGCGTGTGCTAGTGAAGCTAAGCATGGATAATCTGCAAGTGGTGTGAGGAGCATGTAAGTAAAGGTGGTACTATATACAAGTGTGAGTGTGCAAAGAATATATACAAGTGGGTATAATATACATAAGAAGATAGCAAGATGGAGATAAGCATGGGATAAGTAGTAAGCATTGGATTAAGGAGAACATACAAGTGGAGGTGCATTAATGCATGTAGAAAATCGGGAGAGTAAATAAGTAATACCCATGTAAAAATAGAGTCTAGTTCTATAGAAAGTCCCCAACGGAGTCTCTATTATGGCCATCTGGGTCATATTCCTTCAGCACAGGCTCGACCTCGAAGTCAGGACGAGTGGAGAAGGGGAAAAGGGGTCCCCCTCTCTCTCCCATTTTACGCCATGTGCATGTGGATGATTCGAGAATATAGAGGTTCTATTTTCGCCACTCATGTAAAAGTATTCACGATATGCCTATGATATAACATTGGTAGTTGTCAGATGGGGAAAACATGAAGAGATGGAGTCGTAAGCCTATTTTTCTCAAAATAGGGAAAAGAATGCCTCTACCTCAAGAGAACTCCATCAAGGTCATACGGATGCATGCGAAACCAAGTGATTCAAAGGGTTTGGGGACTAAGTTATGGAATGGGAAGGTTTTAGGCACCCATTCCTCCCCTTCGATCTCACATAAACTATATTAATCTTCTCCTTTTTTCTCCGTGATGTGTGTACATGTGTATAATACAAATAACGGGAGAATGAAATTATTCGACTTGCGTTATGAAATAGACGGAGCGAACTCATCCATAGGAGTGTACCCAAAAATAATAATAATAATAAACGTATGAGGTAAGTGTTTGTTGAATCATGAATCTCTATAAAAGAGAAAATGTGCATGTCAGCCGAAGCACAAATATATAGAGGTCCAAGACTCATAAAATAGATATAATAGAATATAAAAGACATAGAATGAAAAGGGAGGACTCGAATCTCAGGATTGGCCCAAGACACCTATGTAGTCCGAGGGGCATCAAAGTCCACATAGTTGGAAATTAACATAAAGGTGGGGTTAAACCCATAAATCCAACCATAGGACTCCTCTTTGAGTGATTTTGAAGGAAAATGTGCTCAAGTGTGAAAGTGTGAGAAAATGATGAAGTGTTACTTTTGGAATTTATAAATAAACTCTCTTTTTGTCTTTTTGGGATTTTTATGAAAATAAGTCGTGTGCAATACTAATAATAAAAAGTTAAGATTACTTAATATGATATAATGAACAAAACTATAAGGTACCAAAAAATGAGACTAAAGTGAAAAATAACACTAAAATGAATAAACTAGAAAAGGGGCAAGGAATCGACCTCCTTGTGGATCTTTGTTGCTAAATTTAGAATGTAGGTAGGTCGATTTTTATAGTGGTATGAATGTTATATGATAGGGTGAGGTGTATGACTAAATGTGGTAAGAAAGTAAGGTGGGGGAATGTTCGAAAATGGACTTTTTTGGTAATGAGAAGGTTTTAATTTCGAGATAATGTTTTATGACTGCTGAAAGGGGCCTCCTTAAGTGATGAAGTCATGAGCCCTTTATATAGTGCCATTTAAGGTTGGAGGGTACCAATAGGCATGTCCCCTGGTCTTCCTATCAGCATAGTTCTTGCCTTACTAGGCAAGGAAAGTACACTATGCCGATAGACAGGGGTATGGGGTACCTATAGCAGTCCGAAATGGACTTTTTCAGAAAAAGGGACATAAAATGCAAACCGTATGTTCTAATCGGGAAACATCAGGAATGTTGGAAAAGGAATTAAGAGACCTTAATTCGGTAATTGATCGAAGTCAAATAGGGATCGGAGGCTCCCGGTGGCCCTTTTCGAATCAAACGGATCATTCATGCGAACCATGAGTCCAATTCGTGCACGACACGGATATTTAATAATGTAATTCACAGCCTTTATAGGTTTCATTGATCTTTGCTCAGTTTGGAGAGTTAACCGGAGTCAAACGGCTCGGGAGCACCCGTGGCCTCTAAATCAGTACGCAGAGTAAAATGAATCATTTGTGTGAACCGTGAGGCCGATTTGCACACGGGATGAACTGTTAGAAAGGATATTCAAATCACTTTGAGGTTTAATTGATCTTCTCTCAGGTCAAAGAGTTTATTAGAGTCAAACGGGGCCCAAGATGGCCCAGTGGCATCCATATCAGTACCCTGAGTAGGACCTAAGATTTATGGTAAGTGGATGAGTGTTAGGGATCTAAGCAGGTGCTTAGGGGGTACTAGGGTGGGGTGTCTACACAACCCATTATATTGTTGGATTCGTAAACAAATACCTAATAATCAATTTAACCCCTCTAATTTAATCAATTTTATAAAAATTCCGAAAATCCCAATACCGATTTCCAAACCTCTAAACATTAGAATCCAACTCTATTCTACAATTATTAAAAAACACCGAGGCCAATGCAAACAAACCCTAAGTCCCCAAACCCAGTAATCTAACCCAACAAATAAAATCTCAAAATAGGCAAAACTTGGGACTGTCTATCAATCGACGACCTAGGTTTGATCGATCGATCATCCCAGAAAGTGGGCACTCCCCTTTGTTACAGAAATCATTGTAAGACTCAACGTAATTCTGGCGTCGGCCGCCACCAAACTATGTCGGGGGTCACTAAATTAAATACTATTCTTAGCATGTGACAAATATGAGACATATAAAATTTTCATTCCACAAGATTATAATTAAATTGATCCCAATAAATAATAGCCATCCATGCAATAAATATCCATCACCATGCTAACTCCAAAAGTAATTCAACTCCATAATTTATTTAAAACTCAAAATAAAATATCCAATAAAGTAGCTGACTGAAATCATAGACAACTTTGGAACCGAATGGCCCAATAGAATCCATAACGAAGTCTCATAATGTAAAGCGAATGAATAAAAGTAAACCTATACTAATAAATCGAATAAATAAAATGGAACTCCAGCTGTACCTCCAAATCGATCTCCAATAACTCCTATGCAACTACTCCATCACACAACCTGAATTGTTAGTCAACGCAATGGGTCAGAGCCCACGGCATGGATACCAGCTACTCCTCTCAAATAAGGTCCTTGAACCCAAACAATAGCATTATACACAAGAAACACGACAGTAGAATCTTTTAAATTAAACGAGATATATTAATCGATGAATAAAAATAAATTATCATCTAACAACTTCTAAGCCACCCTCGAGGTCCAAGTCCAATTATATACATTAACAACAACTAATTATTTAATTTAATTCCATTAACCTGATGATTATTTTTATTCATTATTAATATCAGTTGCGGGACTCCCGTTTAAAGTCGTACATCATTTGGTTGTAGTACTCCCTATAGTTCTACACCACACCCATTCCCCTTATTATGGCCAATCAACTCGGTTCACTGTTAGCTCTGCACACACTCGTGAGGTTCCATGCACGATACGTCATTATAACCCGTCAGCCCATTTAACTGTCACTCCGCACATACTCGTGATGCCACACACACTCACGTCGCTATAGCCAGTTGGCTTGTTTAACTGTCATCCCTACACATACTCACCCCCCAATATATTTTAATACCCGTTTATTATCTCATGAATTAATTCTCAATTTATCAAGTTTTCTCATTTATCTCAAATTAGTCCCACCCTTTTTATCAACATAAAATCCTTGAAACGCCCTTAGTCCCATACCTAAAAGTATCAAAGACACCAATATTTCCTAGCCTATCATGTAGGAAGAAAACTAACTAACCAACACCACTTAGCCTCACCCCTAGGTTCATTAATCCAAGGAACAACGTAAAAATCAGCCTCACCTCGGAATATTTATCCGTAAATCATCACCACTATCTAATCCCATACCTAGAAGGCGATAACTACCCAAAGGTCTACTAACTACTCCCATACCTAGAAAGAAAGTGAGTGCCCTATCTAACTCATAACCCCTTCATTCCCGCGGTGACGAACATAATAAAACAAATAAGTGGCATAAGGCTAAATTTCCATTCCTCACACTAATTTATCAATTTAATCCACCAATCATTAATTAATCAATTAATGTCTGTTAAATCATAATATTAATTAAACCACACTTTCTCATCAAATTATCCATTTTATAATCATATGCATGTATAGAATTTATACAACAAGAATTTTCTACTATGTGACATCCACAAAATTTCTATTATTTGACATCATACGAATTATTAAATGACATTCCTACGTAAGAATCTACATGTGAACACCTTAACGTCTACAGCACCCAAAACTCTACCCTAACATGCAAGGTTTTGAGTCTTCATTCATATTAGAATTTTTTATAAAAACAGTCCCGAATTATCTTCCACTTTTCCTAATTAATATTTCTAGTTTGTTTTACGAAAACACATGTATTTAGTGTGTAGGCCATAATTACTACACATAATACTAAGGGAAAGCAATATAGGTAACCATTCATGAGATTTTTTTTGAAGAAATCTGATTATGAAGATGTGTTCCTTGCGAAAAGATGATAAAGTTTCGTTCTTGGATCAACTTGAGAAAACCTGGTTTGAACCTTCAAAACTTGGGTTGAATCTTGCTTTTAAATGGGGCTAGAATTTTGTAGATGGAAGAAGATGAAAATAGAGGAGGCTACTGATTTTTGAGAAGGCTAAAATGTGTTTTAAAAGTCCTAAACCCGTCACTTTATGTTTATTTACCAAAAAGAGTTTGAGTCATAATCAAATACAAACACTCAAAAATTTATTACGAATGATCGGAATGTCGAAATTAACTGAAATTTTAGTATGTTGTAGCTGATAGTGAGACGGAGTTGCTGAAAAATTCTAATTAATCGGACGGTCGGATTTTTTATTTGTTATTTTTTTAACCTCCTTAGGTCGGATCCTCCCCTGATTTTTATACAAATAGTTATAATTTCCAAATTTAATCCCGATTTAAATTCCACTTACAACTTTATTTTTATATATAAAAACCAACATTTTGACAGATAAAAATTAAATAGAATCCAATTTTTTTTAAATTGTTTATTTAACAAGATTTTTATGGCTAAAAAATTTCGGGGTGTTACAATCATTATCTTTAAAACCGATATTATCCCTCTCAAACCCCATTAAATAAACTCAAAAGCTTCATCCAAGCCCCCAATCATCATCCCAATAATGAAAAAACCTAATATGAACAATTAAAACCCATTTCTAACATCAAATTCCCATGTCCAAGTTTATGTCAAGATCCAATGGAAACCTAGTGTCTCATTCAAGAACACTAGATATACCAATTTCTTCAATTAGCTTATGATTTCAATAGATTGATACACATAACCACGGGGGTTTTAATAATTTTACAATAAAAATATATTATAATCATCTTTCAATAATTTTAATCCACCTTCATGAGAAAATCCAAAAATATTAATGGAAATTAACCTAATTAATATATTGATTAGATTAATTACGAAAATTAAATATGTAATTATCAAAAATTAGATTTACAACATAATTAGTTTTAGATTTCAATGAATATATAATCTTAACACACATGCAATCATAATCCAACTCTATACAAACTTGCCTCAATTGATGTGGTGGAGGAAACCGTGCTAAAATCCTCAAATTCCTTCTCTTCTCTTCAAGTTCCATCTCTCACGCTCAAGGAGCTTCCCTAATTATGTTACGTTCCTCATGAGATTCTCAAATGACTCCTTAAACCCCGTAATCCACGAAATTAGACTTGGGCCCTAAATGGGACATCCTAAAAGAGCCCAAAATCACTTCCAAATGAATTAAAACTTTGCCTAATCCTTATACTAGCCCAATATCCCTATAATCCACCATTTTAAACAAAAAATGGACCTTCTACGCATCCTAAAAGTCGAATATCAAATATACCAAAAATAAATAAATAACAACTTAGTTATTTAGCAATTAACTAATCCAAATATTATTTAATTTAATTAATGAATTACCATATCTTAAATCTGATTTCAAATTCGAATTAAATAACACACAAAAATATAAATAGTGACATCGCATGTCACAATCAAGCATGCATAATTAATCTTCTTCAATTTAATAGTTCATAGAAAATACGGGGTATGACAACCCATGTCTGGTTAAGCCTTCTGAATGCTCTAACTCCTAGTGGACAAGTTCATTTATGCCTTGACTTGTCTAAAGGACCAGACCATTCATGTAATGTTTTGTCCCAACGAAGTTCATTAAAAGATAAGTCTCCAAGCTCGTGAGCCTCTTCCCACTTATTTCTCTGTTGTGTCATTAGCCTTTGTTACTTCACGGATGAAGTCGAGGCCTTATACTTCGGCATTTTATTCCCCCTTGAGGAAGTGTTGACTGACTAATACTCGGCCACTTAATTTTAGGGAACAATTAATTAAACATCCTTAAGGAATTCTTTCCACTAAGGTGCAATGCTTTAATTGATGTTTTTCTCTTTGTCTTTACCCCTAGAGATGACTTCGACTTTATCCTTTTGCCCGTCTCATATGGCTAGGAATTAGGGAAATAAATAAAATAGAGTAGTACATTTTCTTGAAACAATGTTTTCTTATCAATAATCATTTTTATTTACTACACCATCTTCCGAAGTAACATCATAATTTGTTTCTAGTGGTAGTATTTTCGAAGTTGTTTGACATTCGAGGGGTTAATAAAAGGCTCCCCTTTCAGAGTCTCAATTTTCTACATACCTGGGAGAATGGCTAAGCCGATGCAGTACAATCCATATTATTTAGTTTATAACTTGTTTCCTTTTTGTATAACCTTCTTCAGTGATAAATCCCCCTCCTGTTTTGGCCTTCACTTTCTTGTTATAGTACCTGGTAGTTTTTTGTTAGTAGGTGGTGACCCTCAGTGTTGCCTATTCTTGTACCTCTTTCGTCAAGTATAGATCTAATTGCCTCATAAAGTTACTTTATTATTTGATGTTAATCATGCAATGAGTGGGAGATCGATATTGGTAGGAACCATAACTTCTGACCAAAAGGGCAAGTATAAAAGGGTTATCTCTCATAGGGATCTTAGGAGTCGTACGGTATGCTCAAAGAACATTGTGTAGATCGTTGATCAAGTTGGAATTTAGTTCCTCCAATATTTTCTTAATCCCTTCCAAAATTATTTCGTTTGTCACTGTTGATGTAAAAAACTATACTGGATCTAAATAGTTAATCACAGATAATATTTGTAAGCAAAAGAAATAAAGAAAAAGGTTTTCAAAGTGATTCGACTTATAGAGAAAATCCTACGTCCATTGTACTTGTTATTGCCTTGCATTTTCCTTTCAATCACTTGCCCTTGACGAAGGGATTACAACGTATTTATAACCCAATAGGGAGACCAAGAGATGGAATGCTAAAGTATGGAATGCCTTGATAAATTAGGTATTTACATCAGTACAGAAGGTCCATAATATTTTTAGTTGTTGGCATTTTGCTGATAGTGTTGGTCGGCCTCCCTACTATTGGTCGGGCTTCCTGGCATTGGTCAGCATTCTAGGCCTTGGTCGGTGGTTATTCCTTGATGACTAGGGTTACTGCCATAGTGGATGACACACGTCTATTTATGATTGGTCCATGTAATTGGGTAATTTTTTGTATCAACAGAAACCCCCAATATTCCATGCTTGATGCTTGCTTGAAAGTATGGAGCATTTAGTTTTAGTAGTAGTTCGGGCTACATATATGATGTTTGGTCGGTTATCGACTTCCCACACTTGTTAAATTATTAGCTTTGTTGATGGCTTGTACAGCTGATGGCCTTTTTGTAAATATCCAAACTTATAACGAATCGTTTTGAGGAAAATACGTCTTTTTCTTCTTAGCCGACAAAATTTTAATCGTCGTTTCTCTTCACTCGTCATGTTCATCGGTTTTCGAGGCAAACTATAAAATGCAATAAAATCCCAGTTATCTCTCACCTCAGACCCTCTGAGTTTCTACCATAATTTCTTAAGCTTTCATGCGATCCTTCTTCCTGTCTTCTAGTTCTTGTTGAATCCTTCAGTCTTTATAAGAATTCTTTCTCTTTCTTATTTTCTTCATATCGAATTATGGTTTACGTTGTTGTCTGTCTATATGAGTTTAGAAAAGAATGGAACATACCAGACTGGGTAGACTTAGAGTTTCCCAATCCCCCAGTATACGTTTTTTCTTTGTCTGAGGATCATTGGATCCCTTCTTTATTTGTTGCTGAATACGATTTTACATTTTCCCCCAATCATTTTTGTATAGAATTGTGTTAATATTTTGACATTGTACCTACCAGCGTAGCCCCCAATACTTAGAGGGTTATTGATGGTGTTCATATGCTCAATCAACTCTATGTGACACACATAGGTATTCCCGAAATCATGTTTTATTATAAGTGGGTCACTAGTGAGAGTACATACTATTTAAAAACTAGAGTTGTAAATAAAGCTTTAGTTGTTAACCTTCCTGACTCCAATAGGGATTACTTCGACCATGGAGTGATTGCCAAAAATTGGCAATATGTACCCCTAACGGGGGTGAAGTGTACAATGGGCCAAAATACCCTTAAAAAGGCCATGGGATAGGTTGTTTTAATTTCTTATGTGACTTTGTTAACATCTATTCTACTGAAATTTTAATTAATCGGTAGTTGTTTGTATACTTGTAGTTGATAGGAAGAGGAAGTGTCCCAAAGAAGGTGACATTAAGATTAATGAGTTTAAGTTTCTCTGGGGCCTTCATCATAAAATTGGCGAGGAATGTACTAGGTCAGCATCATACTTGCTCAAATACAGGAATTCTAGCACCTCTTTTGTTGCCCGACCTTCTGTTGTTACTCCTACCATTGTGCTTAACTTGGACCAGGACCCAGCGTCCACATCATCAGGTAGTGGTGAACTTGCTACTGGTCCTTCCTCATCCTTGGACTCTGACCTTCCTCTTGCTTCTGCTGTGGGAAAGAGGAAATTACTAATATAATGGGATATATTGCTGCTCCTGACTCCACTAACTCTACTACTAGTAGGGTCACTAATAAAGAAGATGCTGGGAAGAAGGCCTCGGCTAAGAAGGGTGAAGAGTCCCTTCTTAAACGTATAAGAAAAGGTATTCCTTCCAAACTTGCTAAAGGAACTATTGATACTACCGACTAATAAAACTTGGTCAATTTATCTGTTGTTGACACTGGTTCTCCTCTGGCTATAGGTCTTGGGTTATCCAGACAATTAATAAAATCAGGTACTTTGCCAGATCATAGGGTTGTTGCCTCTGCCATGACCCGTTTGAAAATTTCTAAAAGGGCTGCTCAAAGCCTTGCCTTGGTAAGAATTCTTACTTCTTCATTCTTGTACTTTTTTACTGTTTTCTTATACTAACTTGGCTTCTCTTTTTGCAGTTCCTAATTGATTTTAACCAGATGTTGAAGAAGGATGATGCACATCATTCTTCTTCAAATGACGTAGAAAAGTCTTTTGAAGGCCTAAAGAAGTCCTTGTTTGGATCCCAACAAGTATTGGAAAATAAGAAGTAGTCTTGGGAGAATAAAATAAAGGATGCTGAGGAAGCTCAGAAGAAAGATGAAGATGAGGTTGTTGCATCTCGGGGACAAGTCTCTGAGTTGAGGAAGAGCTTGGCTACTGAGAAGGGTAAGAAGGTGAAGGATAGGAGAAGGCTCTTTCAACAAGGGATGGGAGAAGGCCATAGCAGTTGCTTTTGTCCAGATTAAGTATGTGAAGAAAAAGTGTCACAAGGACGGTTGGTCGGCAACACTTTCTAAAGTTGGTACTCCTCAAGAGTCTGAGCTCTTCCTCAGACATGAACCTGGTTCCCCACCAAACTTGGATGAGGAAGTTGAAGATGACGTGGGATCAGGGGATTCCACCCTTATTCTGGAACCTGCAGTTGACCAACTGCCGACAGTTGTTGAAACTTCCCTCCCTAAACTTTCAAGCAAATCACTCCACCCATTCCTGTCTCTAATCAAGTTAAAACTTCTACTGATAAGGAGAAGGTGTAGACTTGCTCTGCAATCAGCCTTTTTCCCTTTTGTCTTCATTTCTTTTTAATTTCCTTTCAATATATTTGTAATCTGACTTTTATCAATGAAAATGACTATTTCTTGTCTTTGTGCTTGTATTCTTTCGATTACTGCTTAAAACTCTTTATTCTGTTATTAATTAGAGATTCCTTTACTCTTTATAGTTAATGGCCAAAATGGATCAACTTTCCTCTACTGACTCCGAGCTACTCAGAAGATGCAATGATATGTTCAAGGTTGTGCGACACCCGCCTAATTAAATATCGGGTGATCAGTCCTTTATTAAATTAAAATCAAGGTGAACGGTTGGTTAATTCTGAGCATCACTGTTGCAAAATAAATTTCCAAATTAAACACCCTAAATAATTAAGCTAAGTGTCAAAACAATTTAAAACCTTATTTCCATTTATTTATTTATTTATTTTAAATCCAGATATGAAAACCTTTTTAATAATTAACAGTTTAAGAATCACATAAATATGAAGAATGGTAATAAGCACCCAAGAATTCAACCATTCAGATAAACCAAAACCAGTTTAAAACTATAAATGAAACCATCCAAACAATAATTAAATCCCAACGAGTACCGAATACTGGAAATATAAATGAACATAAATCTCTGACAAATCCAAACGGAATAGAGGAACGGGCGACACATGCCCTAACTAAGCAGAACTAAAATAAGAGTAGAATCAACAAAGAGGTAGTCTAAAGCAAGGGCCTACAACTCCCACATAAGCTGCAACACATCCGGTCCAAAGAATCTAAACATGACGCACCTGTGGTCGGGCACCTGTAATATGTACATATATACAAGAGAAAGAGAAGTAATAGGAAACGGGTCAGAGCCCGAGTGTAAAACAGTTTAAACTAGTTTAGCAAGTATTTAAAATGCTTACCGGCTAATGTAACAACCATGTTAGTATGCGACACTCTCTTGAGAATTCTCGCCTCTCATCTAGTGTGCACGCCTACCGTACTATTAGTCTCTGAAGTTTATTTTAACTTAACTTTCCCATAAGGTTTCATCCCGAGAAAATACTATGGCTAAGATAATTAATTTTTGAAAATTAAACTCTCTCATATGTCTCACGTTGCTTAGAATAAATTAGTACTGTTACAAAATTCCCATATACTTATAATAAAGTTGGAGTATTTATCCATTACTTAACTACTTTTATTCACAGTAGAAAGTTCCCATACATAAATAAATATATATATATATATATATATATATATATATATATATATATGTGTGTGTGTGTGTGTGTGTGTGTATATATATATATATATTATATATTATCGAAACCCCACATAAAATCTATGGTACTGGCATACTCTGCTACCAAGTCCCCGTATCACTCGTACTAAGGGAAATACTAGTTCGGAATCACTCTCGAACTGTATTAACACAAAACACATACAAATGGAGGCGAAGTATAGTTCTAAGTCACAAAGAGGTCAGCACATACCCTCACGTCTCTTAGGACCATCTGACTATCACTCAAACAGCCTGTATCAAGGATACTATCTTCTAGGGTACAAGTTGTTATCCCCCATAAAGGCCCAATCGAGATAAGACTGTCCCGGCGTGGAAAGCCCCGTGATAGCAAGTAGCTCGGGTATGATTTTTACACAGATATATAATATATGCGCAATCACACAGTCATATATATATAAATATTCGCATTTCTAAATCAGGTGCGCCCACGACCCATAATTATATTTATCCGTTCTCAGCACATTTTACTCGATTATCTCGCATAGCGGTTGCGTCACTTCTATTCTCATATATAATTTAATTCGTACTTACTTCTCATCTCTCGAAGTATTCTACCTTCCTAAGTATAATTTCAGTAGGCATACTCTCACTTACCTTCTCGTCTAACTCCCGTACGGTCTCGATCTTTTATTAAATGCACGCATGATTTCTTATACATATGAATAACTCCTCGTTAACCCATAATCTCATCCTACATTAAATTTCACTCAACGGGGTCTACCTAGACCCTAATGGTCTTCTCTATATCCCATTATGTTCTGACAATAGTACTCAATGGTTCCTACTCATTTTGATCGGATTAAACAAACAGAAGAAAAATATGCAGTTTTCCATGAGGGATCGATCGATCGAGGAAAGGGGGTCGATAGATCGATCGATGTTCTTGATCGATCGATCGATCAAGTAGTTATGACGAAACCTGCTATTGTCCAGTTACGGGTTTACCTCTCCAACCTCAATCAAATATCCATTAACGATCCCCAAACTCCCAAACAACATTACTACAAGTACTATATACCTAACTACATGATTTTCTACATAAAATATGTCCGAATTCATCAAGTATAACAATTTAATGGGGTAAAATTTGACATAAACTTCAAGAACCCTAATTTTTCTTTTACTTTCCATTCTTCCAATTCTTTTCTAGATTACTTCCTTTTAAATCCATACAAATTCGTGGCTTATCCTCTACATGTGATTTAGATGTTTAGAATATGTCTAATTCCTCTACAACATATGACTTTAAGTCTAAAAAATATTAACTTCTTCCACGAAACATGTTCTAAACAACCCTAGACTAACGTGATTGAAATATTAACTAAAAATAAAGAAAGATAGATACTTTCCTGGAATTTGAGTTTTCGATTTGTGGAAGAAAGAGGAATGGTAGCGTTCATTGTCGGGCGATCTACGCTTTGGTGGTAGTGGCGGTGCAAACGGGTGAGTCTTTAGCCTTGAGTTTCTTGGAAAACTCTTCAACTCCTTCTCTAATAGTCGTTCTTTGGTTTTGTGTTTCTTAACCCTAGAAGACAACTCCTAAAGGCTGATATATCCTTAGGAAATTCGTGGGTTTAATTTCCCAAAAATGTAAAATGTCTATAATACCCTCCCGGGATGTCAATTAGGCCTAAAAACGTCCCGAGACCCAAACTAAACCACCGGGTATACTTTTCTGACTATCTCGACCCTTTCGAACACTTTGGCGCACTCGAAATGACCATACGGGCGACTTATAATTTATTCTCTTTTAATAATAATAATTTAGTCCTGACACGACACAGGCGCGTTCCAACTTAATTTCCATAATTGCCATTTTATTCATTCGTTACAATTTTTAACAAATTCAGTTCTACATATTACTTTACTCAATAAGTAATATTTCACAAATCAACAAATTTCTAATAATTACTAACTCTCATCACGCTAGTAAATATTTAAAACAAATTTCTGAATTAATATTAAATTAATTTATCTCAAATAAATTTAATAAATCTCCTTAAATTTAAAGGCCATAAAAATACGGGGTATTACCAGCTGGTCACATGACTTTTTTCGAGGAAGATCTGTCAAAGTTGCTTGGGGCTGACGTTTTAGATTAAGCCAAGGAAGCTTACTTATACCTGAAGTGTCTTCTTGATCAGGCAGTACCTAATAATGTAGCTTACTTTGAAATTCTTTAAGAGATTCAAGAAGTTACAAAGAAGTTAAGGCTCTCGTGCATGCTGATTCTGAGAAGAAGTATAAAGATCTAAGTGAATCTTGGAGTTTTGAGGAAAAATTAGAGAAATATGCCTCTTCTTTTAGGAAGAAGGAGTTCTTACTCAAGTGTGAAGTGGATGAGGCTAGGGCCATTGCCAAGCTGTTGGAGAAAGAAAATAACAGTTTAAGAGAGGAGATGAACTCTTTGAAGGTTCCTTCAACTACTGCTGCTACTGATAAGGGAGTCTCATTTTTGGAGAGTGAAAATGCTAATCTGATGGGAGAACTGGAGGCTTTGAAAAAATCCAAACCTTCTACCTCCTCCCGATCAAGGGTAAGGCCTGACCGAGATACAACTGATGAAAGCAGGACTCAGCAGACACTTACAAATTAAGCTGCACAAATAAAGGCCAAGAATTTAGCCATTGCTGAGATGTCCTAAAAGATCCAAACCCAGAGCGAGCAACTTGCCACCCAGTCTTCTCAACTACAAATCAAGGATAGAGTGTTGAAGAAACTGTAACACCAGGTTGAGAGGTTAACTTTTTAGTTTCACAAGTAACCCGGAGAAGTTTGGATGGAGGGGTACAATGAGGCTCTTGGTCATTTTGATGAACACTTTAGTGAAGCTCGGCGCGAAGGCTATAAATGGGGCTGGACCAAATGCCTAATAGTTATGAAGGTTGATCAGGATAGTAGATTATGGTATTGGGCTGATCGGGGGCTTTTAGAGTGTCAAGATCCTTCTTTTCAATTGGATATCAGTTGGATCCCAATAAAAATCATTCTCAGTGCATGATCTCCAAATACTTAGGGGATTATGGTCTGCATGATGGGCTAGAAATAGTTTGTCCTCCTCATCTGTTAGATGCCCCGGGCAGCAGTAATAGGAGAATGCTTCAAGATTTCAACTTCATTAACTCCTCATACACATTGGATGATCCTCCAGCATGAATGGAACCAGCACCGAGCTCCTCTAAGTCTAAAGGAAAGTGCCCAGTAGATTAGTTTGCTCCTGTAATTCAACTATGAACAATACTTGCATGTAATGATCATTTTATGAATGAAAGATATTTGATTAACTTATCTTATCAATTTTTGGATGAGAATGACTTCTTTGTTTCATCATTTCTATTGATACACTTAGGCATTTGCCCAAGTTTAGTATCAATTACCAATGAGATTATCATAAAATTTCTAAGTTTGGCATCGGTGACCATTGATGTGATTATAAGTTCTATTGGCACACTTAGATTTAAATCCAAATTTAGTACTAGTTGCCCATGGTATTTTCATAGGTTCTACTAATGCACCTAAATTTTTAGGTTTAGCATTAGTTACCAGTGGTGACCAGGCGTATGTGGAATATGTGTCTACATTCCTATTTAGTAATCTTCATAACGTTCTTCCACCATTTTTCCCAGTTTGGATCAAACTCCTTGATTTTTATACAGAGCTTTATCCCTGATTATGTTGACCAAGTATTAAGGACTTAAAGTCCTATCTTAACTCTATGTTACCGATCAAATTTTACTTGTGTCGACCAACTATTGAGCGAGCTCCGATCAACTATGTGGTTATTGTTCCAAGCTCCGACCAACTATGTGGTTGTTATTCCGAGCAAGTTTTAAAAGGTTTATCGACCAACTATGTGGTGATGTATATCATCAGTACTCTAAAATAAATAAAAAAAAATGGAGCAAATCATCATTTTATTGATATTGAAGTGACATGATTACAAATATTTGTCTCATTACATTACTGGTAATATTTCTTAAAATGCTCGGCATGCCAAGGATTTTTGAACTCCTCTCCTTCCAGAGTCTCAATTCTGTAAGTACCTAGTCGGACAACTATTGAGATACGATATGGCCCAAGCCAATTGGCTTAAAGTTTGTTAGTCTTCCGAATCACCTTCTTGAGAACATAATCCCCTTCCTTCAAGTTGGTCAGCTTCATTCTTTTATTATAAAATCGTGTTGTTCTTTATTAGTAAGCAGCATTTCTCAAGGCTGCATCCTCGCGTATTTTCTCCAGCATGTCCAGGTCTAATCTATGCATCAAATCACTATAAGGAGAATTAAAGTTTAACACTCGGTGGGTTGGCAAACCCATTTCAGTAGGTATCACTGCTTCAGTTCCAAACGCCAGCTTGTATGGTGTTTCTCTAGTAGTAGTACTTGGAGTTATTCGGTATGCCCATAAAACGGAGTGTAGTTCATTAATCTAATTTTCTTTAGCCTCGTCAAGTCTTTTCTTTAACCCATTGAGAAAAGTCCTGTTCGTCACTTCAGTTTGCCTGTTGCTTTGAGGATGTCCTGGAGCAGAGTGCGGCTTTTGAATGTTTGATTGGACACAATAGGCAGTGAATTCTTCATTATCAATTTATGTGCCATGGTTTGTGATGAGGGCTTAAGGCAAACCATATCTAAAAATGATGTTTTTTCAGATAAACTGGTAGACCTTCTCATAGGGCATATCTATCAATGGTTCTGCCTCAATCCATTTTATGAAATACTCCATAGCCACGACCAAGTACTTGAATCTTCCTCGAGTGGTCAGTAGTGGCCCGACCAAGTCTATTCCCTACATAGATAATGGCTAAGGTGAGGTGATTGGAGTTAGAGCATCTTGTGGAGTTTTGCAAATGTTGGAGAACCTTTGGCACTTGCCACATTTTCTTGTGAAAGTTGTACAGTCTTCTCTCATAGTTAGCCAATAGTATCTCTAGGTATTAATTCGCTGCAACAATGACCAACCTACCACATAAACCCCACAAGACCCTTCATGAAATTCTTTTATCAAGTATTGAACCTCCATTAGATGGACAAATTGCTGCAGAATAGTTGTTAATCCTCTCCTGTATAGTACTCATTTTTGTAGCACATATCTTGCTGATTTATACTTAAGTTTTTTGGCCTCGATTGGATCTACTGGAAAGTATCCTTCTTCAATATAAGCTTTGATGGGATCCATCCAAGATGGCCCTATATCTACTGCGATGAAATTAATCATCAAGTCTTCACTAATACTATTATTGGCCAAAGTTTAAATGGGAATAGTTCTTTGGAGCTCAATTCTGGTGGCTGATGCCAGTCGAGCAAGTGCATCATCTCGGGCGTTCTCCAATCTTGGAATTTTGCTCACCCGAGCAGCTGGAAATTTGGCTATGACTTCCACCGCCTTGGCTAAGTATCTTGTTATTAGCTCTCCTTTAGCTCCATATAAACTCTGAATTTGATTCACCACCAATTGAGAATAACTGTATGCCACAACTTGCTCGGCGTTCAATGATTAAGTTAGACTCAAGCCCATAATGAGAGCTTCATACTTTGCTTCATTATTTGAGGCCTAAAACTAAAATTGTAGAGTATATTCAATATTTATTCCATCAGGAGTGTTGAGTATTGTACCTATTCCACTTACTGTTGCACAAGATGATTCATATACATACAAGTTCCATATAGGGATGTCGTCGTCAAATGATTGGTCTGATAACATCCCATGATGGAATATTTTACTCCCTACTTCCTCATATCTTTTGGCCATCACTTTTGCTATGGTGGATGTCTCTAATAGGTCGGCAGTAATTTCTTCTGAGCTTTCCCTTAATGGTGTCTTCTTGGGGTGTTGATCGGTGTCCCCCATTTAAGCTTGCTTTACTTGAGTTTTTCATTGCTCGAGAACCTCTGGATAAATGAATTCAGCAATGAAGTCTGCCATGATCTGGCATTTTAATTAGGATCTTCGCTCATACATAATATCATATTCCCCCAGCTCTACTGCCCAATACATTAATCTCCCAGACTTCTCTGATTTATTCAAGGCTTGCCAAAGAGGCATATTAGTATTCACTATAATAGTATGGGCTTGAAAATAAGGTTTCATCTATCTGGATGCCTCAATCAATGCCAACGCTAACTTCTCCAGGTGTGGATATTTAATTTCTGCTCCTCAGAAGAGTTTGCTTGTATAGTAGACAGGCTTTTGAACTCCATTATCTTCTCATATCAAGGCAGAACTCACAGCTGACTCAGAGACGGCCAAGTATAAGTATAACTTTTCTCCCAGAATTGGTCGAAAGAGCAATGGGGGTGATCCTAAATACTTTTTCAACTCCAGACAATATTCCTCGCATTCGTCGTTCCATTCAAAACTCTTCCTTAACACTTTAAAGAATGGTCGACACCTGTCAGTAGCTCGAGACATAAATTTGTTCACGGCTGATACCCGCCCAGTTAGCCTTTGCACCTCCCGCCTTGATTTTGATCGGGTTTGCTTTGATTTCCCTCTGGTTTATTATGTGCCTAAGAAACATACCTTCCTCAACACTAAATACGCATTTGGTCGGATTCAGTTTCATCTTATGCTTCTCCAAAAAAGGTTTGGATGAGGTCGGTAATGTGGTCGAATGCTTTTTTGCACTTTGTCAGCATGTCATCTATGTATACTTCCATATTCTTGCCTATTTACTCCTCAAAGACTTTGTTCACTAATCTCTGGTAAGTAGCACCTGCATTTTTCAAACCAAATGGCATAATATTAAAGTAGTAAGTTACTCAGGGAGTAATAAAAGAAGTGATTTCCCTGTCTTCAGGCTTCATCTTAATCTGGTTATAACTATAATACACATCCATGAAACTTAATAACTCATGCCCTGATGTAGCATCAACGAGTTGGTCAATCCTGGGAAAAGGAAAGTGGTCCTTTGGGCAGGATTTATTCAAATATGTAAAGTCCACACACATCCTCCGTTTGTTATTTTTCTTTTTAACCATAACAACGTTGCCCAACCAATCTGGATATTTCACATCTTTAATGAATGAGGCTTTCTGAAGCTTCTCAACTTCCTCTTGAATAGCCTGGTTCTTCTCGGGGCTAAATACTCTGCACCTTTGCTTCACAGGCTTGGCATCCTTGTTGATATTGAGTTTATGGCAAAGAAAATTAGGGTCAATCCCAGGCATATCTTTGTGGCTCCATGCGAACACATGTTTTCTCTATCTTAGTAATGTCACTAATTCCTATTTGAGAACAGGATCCAGTGTTGTTCCTATTTTATTAGTTCGTTCTGTCTTATCATCATCTAGAATAATACTCTCCATTGCTTCTACTATCTGACCTTTCACCAATTCTATTTCCTCCTTTGGATCTAAAGTTTTCACCTCAGAATCACTATTAGGTTCAGGAATATCCACTTGGTAAGTGGTGGTCTTCCTCTTTATTTCTTCTAAATTTTCTTGCTCGACGGAGGAGTAATAGCATTCTCGAGCTACTTTTGATCACCTTTTACCACGCTTACTCTGAAGTTGGTTGGGAACTTCAAACATTGATGGACTAAAGATGACATAGCTTCAGATTTCTTTAATCCTACTCTTCCCATGATCATATTGTAGGAATAATGAACATTTTTTTCTATTACAAAGAAACGTATCTTCTCAGTCCGACTTGTTGGACATGTGCCAATCAGTACTTCTAACTTAATTATTCCCAGAGGAAATACTTTTTCGCTAGAAAAGCCTATTAGGGGCCTGTGGTAAGGTTCCAATTGGCTAAGCTTCAAGTCCAGACTATCAAAGCATGGATAAAGAATGATATCCCTTTAGCTGCCTGTTGATACCAAAATTAGTATGCTGATGTGGACGAATAATAAGAAGACACGTGTCAATCTACGTGGCACAATAGCAACGAGGAAAATTATTCCCCCGAGCAACAGGTATACTCCGAGGAACGCCAGTCTTCTGAGGAACACCAACCCTCCGAGGAACTCTTATCCCCCGAGGAACTCTTGGACGACGAGCAACTAAGGCGGTTCGAGCTGCATCTCGACCACAACATTAATTGCCAGATAATCAACAGTTCAATTATTCATTGAATGATTATCATCTTGACGCGCACGTTTGAAGAACATTAAGTGAATTACCCTTTCATATGTGTATCATTTAATGTAACACCCATTTATGTACAGCCTAAGGGCTATAAATACCTTGTATCACCCTCATTCAAGGGGACCGGAATTTCTTGATAGCACTTGTAATCGAGAATTCCTAAACACTCAGCAATAACATAACAGTGGACGTAGGCCATTCATATAAGGCTGAACCACTTTAAAATCTTTTGTCTCATTTATTTATCTGTGATTAAATAATTAGAGTAATCTAGTTTTTTACATCAACAGATTGGCGCCGTCTGTGGGAACGATTGTTATTATCATTTTTCACCAAAAATCATTCGTCATCAATGGCGAATAATCCAGAATCTAGCAATCGAAACGTTAGAAATGCTGGAAATCCTCCAAATCCCTCTGCACCTCCAGATCTGGCCGGGATTATGACGAATCTGGCTCAAGGACAAACCGCCATGCAAGAAACAATGAGGCAACTCATACAAACCCTTCATGGCGGTGCACCTGCACGTTCAGGACAGCGAAGTGGTTAGAGGCAAACTTATTTACTTTCTTCACGATCCAAGCGTACTGAGTCATATCATAATGAGGAGTCTGATGATTTCTCTTATCAACCTGGGCGAACTTCGTCAATAAGGGCTACAGATACTGATCAACGTATCACTCTCTCTCCAGAAAGACCCAGTGCCTTAGAAAGACTGAGTAGGGTGTCTCCTTTCAGTCGATTAGGCCCTAGGAGGAATAGGAGTCCACCTAAGACCATGTCGAGGAGTTTTCGACAACCATCAGATCTAAGAGAAGGATCAGCACAATCACGACCAGTTGCTCGTCAAGATAGATCTCAGGAGGCTACTTCGGAACGATCTATTGCTCGAACCAATAGGCCCAAGGAAGGAAATGAAGCGTGGAAAGGATCCCTTCAGCGGTTGGAGGATAGATTGGGAGAAATGGCTAATGCGAAGAATCCCCTACAACGAACTTTTGTTCAAGGGACACCTTTTGTCCAGGCCATTGTGAATTTTCCTACACCGTCAAAGTTTAAAGCACCAGTAGTGACCCCCAAATATAATGGAAAGACAGATCATGTTCTTCATATAGAGCAATATCAAGCTGCCGCCGATATCTATGCTGTCCCCGACGAGATGAGATGCAGAGCGTTCTCAGGAACTCTTACTGGAGCTGCCTAAATATGGTACAACAATCTTCCTCGGGGTAAGATTTCAACTTTCTTTCAGTTGGCCGAGTTGTTCATCGGTAATTTCTGTTTTGGAGCAAAGCCAGTAAAACGAGTAGCACACTTGTTAAGTGTTAGACAAAAATCTGGTGAGAGTACTAGAGATTACATAACTCGTTTCAATAACGAGAAGCTGGAAGTCATAGATTACGAGGAGAAGACAGCAATCACCGCCTTGATGAGTGGGTTATTGCCTAATAAGTTGTATTACACCTTGGCGAAAGATCCACCTAAAACCATGTCAGAGTTGATGGAAAAAGCGGCCAAAATCATGAATGCCGAGGAAGCTATGGCTGCAAAGAATAATATGGATAAAGACACCAAGGTGGACGTCGACAAATCTACAAATAAAGAGCATAAGGGCAATGGCGGTGACAAGCGTTCCAGAAATAATAAGTCATCATGGGAAGTCCTGAAGAAATTCGATAATTATACTCCCTTGAAAATGGGTATTAATCATGTCTTGGAAGAAATCAAGAATAGCGAGGAGGTAAAGTGTCTGAAGAAACTGAGGTCATATCCTGATGCGAGGAACAGGGATAAATATTGCGAGTTCCACAAAGATCATGGCCATATGACTAAAAATTGCATAGCTCTTCAGAACGAGATTGAAACACTCATCCGAAGAGGAAAGCTAGCAAAGTATGTTGATCGGGGAGGTGAAAGAAGAAATAATGATCGAACTAGAGAAAGATCTAGATCTCCTCGTCGAGCAGAGGAGAAAAAGAAGAGAGACCATGAAGATGATGCCGAGGATGACCCCGATCTTCCCAAGAAACCAAGGCAGCCAGAACGAGAGGTATTTTCCATACGTTTTGGGTCATTTGATTGTAATGTTATTACAGGAGGAGATGCAGGAGGAGGAGATCTTACTGCAGAAAGAAAAACTTACCTCGGAGAGGCACAAGCTTGCTCGTACATTCAACGAATAAATTTGGCCGAGGAGGATCGTCCGAGGAAGGTAAACAAAGAGAAGTTGGTTATTGGCTTTTCAAAAAATGACCTGGCAGGTGTTCTTTACCCTCACGACGACCCTTTGGTGATCAAAATGAGGATGAAAGAAGTAGTGATTTCAAGGGTGCTGGTAGACAATGGCAGTTCGGCAGACATCATGTACTATTCATGCTTTGACAGTTTGAATTTGAAATTATCTCAATTGGAACCTTATCACAGACCTCTTCTGGGTTTCGCTGGCGAGAAAGTTTTTCCACTTGGGACGATCAAGTTGGATATATTCATTGGAACTTGGCCTGCTTGTTGAACAGAGAGAATACGCTTCTTTGTGATGGATAAGAATGTGCAGTTAGCCTACAACATCATCATGGGAAGAGTTGGTTTGAAGAAGTTCGAAGCAGTCCCATCTACAGTACATCAATGTTTAAAATTTCCAACAAATTTCGAAGTGGGAGTGGTGAAAGGTGATCAAAAAGTAGCTCGAGAATGCTATTATTCATCTGCCGAGCAAGAGGAGCTTGAAGAGTCAAGGAAAAATACTACTACTTACCAGGTGGATGAAAGTACAGAAATTGAAACACTTGATCCGAGAGATGAATCCCAACTTGTAAAAGGACAGGTGGTAGAATCTACAAAAAATATTATTCTAGACGACGAACACCCTGAACGAGTAACCCAGATAGGTTCGTCGTTGGATGCTTCAATAAAACAGGAGTTGATAACTTTCTTAAGAAACAGAAAGAAAACTTTTGCGTGGATTCATGAAGACATGCCAGGAATAGATCCAAACTTCTTATGTCATGAGCTCAATGTGAATAAGGATATCAAGCCTGTAAAGCAGAGAAGAAGGGTATTTAGCCCCGAGAAGAATCAAGTTATTCAAGAGGAGGTCGACAAGCTCCAGAAAGCCCAATTCATTGAAGATGTGAAGTATCCGGACTGGTTGGCAAATGTGGTGATGGTAAAGAAGAAAAACAATAAATGGAGAATGTTTGTTGATTTCACTGATCTCAACAAGGCCTGCCCAAAGGATCACTTCCCATTGCCCAGAATTGACCAACTAGTGGATGCTACCTCGGGGCACGAGATGCTCAGCTTCATGGATGCTTACTCTGGCTACGACCAGATCAAAATGAAACCTGAAGACAGGGAAAGCACTTCTTTTATTACCCCTAGGGGAACTTATTGTTATAATGTTATGCCTTTTGGTTTGAAAAATGCAGGAGCGACATATCAACGGCTGATGAATAAGGTTTTTGCCGAACAAATCAGTTGCAACATGGAAGTCTATGTCGACGATATGCTGATAAAGAGTAAGAAAGCTGCTGAGCATCTAGTTGACCTAGGTCAGACCTTTGATCAACTGGATAAATACCAGATGAAGATCAACCCGACGAAGTGCACCTTTGGAGTATGAGAAGGAATGTTCCTCGGGTACATCGTCAACCAGCGAGGCATTGAGGCAAATCCAGCAAAGATCAAAGCTCTTTTAGGGTTGCGATCTCCAACGACGAAGAAAGAAGTGCAGAGTCTTACAGGACGAGTTTCAGCGCTCAATAGATTTGTATCTCGAGCAACTGATAGGTGCCTTCCATTCTTCAAAACACTCCGAAAAACTTTCGAGTGGAATGATGAATGTGAAAAAGCCTTTTAAGACTTGAAAAAATATCTGGGAACACCTCCATTGTTGTCTAGACCAGTGATGGGTGAAAAGTTGTACTTATACCTGGCAGTATCAGAGAATGCAGTCAGCTCGGCACTGATCAGATTGGAGAATGGAGTCCAGAAGCCAATTTATTACATAAGTAAGGCTTTCCGAGGTGCAGAGATCAGGTACCCAAAGTTGGAAAAATTGGCATTGGCATTAATTGAAGCAAGTAGAAGAATGAGGCCTTATTTCCAGGCCCATACCATCGTTGTATACACCGACATGCCATTGAGACAAGCCCTTCATAAGCCAGAAAAGTTAGGGAGACTGATGTACTGGGCAATAGAGCTCGGTGAATATGATATTGTGTATGAACCCAGATCATCCTTAAAAGGGCAAGCTATAGCAGACTTTATAGCAGAGTTTACATATCCTGATACCCCTGAGGAACAAAAATTGCTCGCTGACCAACCTGTGGATGTTACAGGATCAACAGACATAAGTCCAGACCAACTCCGGTTGGTAAAAGGGCTTGTGGAGGTAAAAAGATCATCAAATTCAAACCCAGACCAACTCCAGTTGGTAAAAGGGCGAGAAGAGATGGTCGACGAAGATCAAAAAATACCAGGGGAGGATGAAAGGAAACAGCAGATATTTCACCGAGGAACTCTGTCAGAAAAGAAATTTGAAGACGAATTACCTACATGGAGATTATATGTAGATGGGTCATCTTGCACAACAGGTTGTGGGGCAGGGATTGTTTTGAACACCCCAGACGAGATTGACGTGGAATATGCCTTACGATTCCAATTCAAAGCTTCCAATAATATGGCTGAGTATGAAGCCTTGATAGCAGGTCTTAATTTAGCAAAGATTATGGAAGCATAACAAGTGATGGTATTCAGTGATTCTCAATTAATTGTGAATCAGATGATGGGAACGTATGCAGTTAAAGGAGAATTAATGGTCAAGTATCATGCAAAGGCGATGGAGTTGTTGGCAGAATTTGATGCCATTTAGTTGATCAGAATACCAAGAATGGAGAATGCACAAGCAGATGCACTGGCCCGACTAGCATCAGCTACTCGTACCAAGTTGCGAAGAACGATACCAATTGAGGTGTTAGAAAGTGGAAGCATAGATGAAGGCCTGACGATGAATGTTATTTCCCTTGATTTAGGACCATCTTGGATGGATCCCATCAGGGCATATGTCGAGGAAGGAGAATTACCGGAGGATAAGATCGCTGCCAAGAAATTGAAGTTTAAAGTTGCTCGGTATGTACTAACTAATGGTGTTTTGTATAGACGAGGAATTATGGAAGGTTTGCAAATATGTGTACATCCCTCCGGGGTGAAAGAATTGATTGAAGAGATCCATGAAGGGTCCTGTGGATCCCATGTAGCAGGTCGAACACTTTTGCAAAGGGTGATGACGCAAGGATACTACTAGCCAACGATGAGGGCTGATTGTATAGCATATGCTAAGAAATGTGATAAATGCCAACGTTTTTCTTCCATCTGACGTACTCCACAAGCATTGTTGACACCCATAACTTCCCCTTGGCCATTTGCCATATGGGGAATTGATCTGGTTGGACCACTGCCAACGACCCGAGGAAGATTCAAGTACCTCGTCGTCGCAGTGGATTATTTTACTAAGTGGGTAGAAGCTAAGCCTTTGATTGATATGACATACGAGAAGGTATACCAATTCGTTTGGAAGAATATCATCTGTCGATATGGTCTCCCTCATGCCTTCATCACAGACCATGGAACACAGTTTGATAACGAGGAGTTTGTCGCCTATTGTCATCAGTCAAACATTTTGAAGGTTCATTCAGCACCAGGCCATCCTCAAAGCAATGGACAGACTGAAGTGACGAACAGAACATTATTAAATGGTCTGAAGAAGAGGTTAAGTGAGGCTAAAGCTAATTGGATTAATGAGCTACAATCAGTATTGTGGGCTTACCGAATAACTCCCCGAGCAGCAACTGGAGAATCACCATATATGCTGGCGTTTGGAAGTGAGGCTGTAATACCTGCTGAGTTGGGTCTCCCAACACACAGAGTGCTGAATTTAAATTCCCCAGTCAGTGACTTGATGAGAAGATTAGATTTGGACATGCTCGAGGAGGTTAGAGAAGAAGAAGCCATTAGGAATGCTGCATATCAACAATGAACAGCTCTGTTCTACAACAAGAGGGTGAAGAAATGCGATTTAAAAGAAGGAGATTACGTGCTAAAGAAGGTCATTCAGAAGCACAATAAATTGGAAGCAAATTGGCATGGACCTTACCGAGTTACAGAAGTTGTTCGACCAGGAACTTACCGAATAGCAACTCTAGAAGGAGAGGAATTCAAGAATGCATGGAATGCTGAACACCTACGCAAGTATTATCAGTAATGTAAAATGTAAAGAAGTTCTATCAATATGAATAAAACGATGATGTTTCACCATCTTCTCTCCTTTTATTGAAAGTTTTTCGGGGAATACTAGTGTACAACACTACGCTGCTCGACAGCAAAAAGAAGACGATAGTTCAGACCCACGACCAACTCCGGTTGGTAAAAGGGTGAGAACAAAATATACTCCTTTGGTTAGGAGGCATACACTAGCGTGAACAACTCCGATTGGTAAAATAACTAGTGGACACTGATAGTTCGAGCGTGATCAACTTCGGTTGGTAAAATAGCGAGAACAAACTATACTCCTTTGGTTAGGAGGCATACACTAGCATGACCAACTCCGGTTGGTAAAATAACTAGTGGACACTGATAGTTCGAGCGTGATCAACTTCGGTTGGTAAAATAGCGAGAACAAACTATACTCCTTTGGTTAGGAGGCATACACTAGCGTGATCAACTCCGGTTGGTAAAATAACTAGTGGACATGATAGTTCGAGCGTGATCAACTTCGGTTGGTAAAATAGCGAGAACAAACTATACTCCTTTGGATAGGAGGCGTACACTAATGTGATCAACTTCGGTTGGTAAAAGAGTTAGTGGACATGATAGTTCAAATCCATGACCAACTCCAGTTGGTAAAAGGGCAAGAACAACATTCTTAAAAATGTCAATTTCGGCTGGTTAAGAAACAAAATATGCCAACTTATGTTGGTCGGAAGGTAAAACTATTCCAGAAAATACAAAATATTCCAAACTGAACCAAGTATGGTTGGTCGGGGATAAAAATCCACTAACCGTAGTTGGTCGACGAGGATAAAATTATCGACCTTAGTTGGTCGGAAACATTTTATGAAAAAAATTACCAAGTATGGTTAGTCGGGGATAAAAACTCACTAATCATAATTGGTCGACGAGCACAATTTAACAACCTGGGTTGGTTGGAAAAATTTTAAACATTTTTATACTCATTACTTTATTATTAAGTGATCGGGCAACATTTTTTATACTTGTAACCTTTTATTACTAGATTGGTCGATGAACCACAAAGTATTGTTATGCAATCACAAATATAAAAGTGTTAGACAAGTACAAAACAATAGCAATACAGATTTGCAAACAGAAAATGAAAGTCTTTCATTAAAATTCAAAACGAATTACAAATTACATGTATACTAACTATTACATTGAGATCCCTACTCTATTGGTTTCTTTCCTTCAGCTTTTGAAATAGGTTCCTCGCCAGCAGGAGGATCGTTTAAGGTCTGAGGAGAATTAATAAAATTCAAGTCCTTCAACATTCTGACATTCATTACTGAAGGTGTGTCCAATAGATGCTCGGTACGAGATACCTCGATCTGAGAATAAAGATTGTAATCACCGAGGTATTGTGCAATTAAGCTCCGAGGAATGTCACGAGCTGGGATCCATTCCTTGTCCAAATTGAACGGTGTCACAGGCAAGTCAAGCACCCCGGGGTCATAATAATCCCACAAGTAATGTCCCTGTTCAAGTTTCAACATGCATAAGGCATTCAACCAGCCTTGTTTATAGCCCTCATTAGTGGCATTCTGGATACGAGCATCTAAGTGGAATAATGCCTCGTTGTACCCAGCCATCCAAAATTCCCTGGGCTACTTATGGAATTGGAAGGTTAGTCTCTCCAACTGCTCGTGAAGGCTTTTTGCAAAAATGTCCTTATTCTCTAAAGCAGACTTCGTCGCAGTAAGTTGATCTTCCAAAGTTAGGATTTTCTTGGACATTTCAGACAAAGCCCAATCTTTGGCATTCAGTTGGTATGCTGGGGTTTCCAATGTTGACAGAATACGAGCTTCTTCAATACTACGAGGAGTTCTTGATCGACCCCGAGCAGCTGGAGTACTTCGTTCCTCGACAACATCCTGGGCAACTCTTCCTCGCCCACGAGAACCTCTTACTCGTCCCTGAGTAGAAGTAGAAGTACCAGATCTTCGCAGGATATCCAACTCTTGCCTTAATTTGGCATTCTCAACCTCTAAGAAGGAAAATCCCTCATCGGTCACTGGGATTACCGCTGTTGAAGAAGAGGCTGCAGACTTATATTGTGCTAGTTCTTTCTGCAAATTATTATTCTCTTGCTCCAGCAGTTCAGCAATTTGTCTACAAGCTTCAACTTCTCCCTTTAGGGTCCTCTCCCTGACATCATACCCAGCAAGGAGTTTGTCATAGCCCTTCTCGGCAGAGAGCTATTGATATTTCTTTTCATACCCCTCATGTAACAAGGCATTTGAATCCTTGTACTGAGTTTGAAGATCTTCTAGAGTATATTGGAGCTCCTCGATCATATCATAGTAGGCCACGTTATTGGCCACAGCTCGATCAAGTAAGCCCTTCAGATATTGATAAGCTTCTACTGCCTGCTCTGAAGCACCATGGCCAAGGATGTCAGCAACTTCTGATGCACTGAGGTCTGTGTGACCAGCTTTATAATATTCATGACATTGCTGCATCAACTTTGTGTCATTAGCAGACAAAAGATCCATCCTGGCCAGAAACTAACAGAGAAAGAAAAAGAAGATCAAGACAGAGTGCAGATAAAGAAGAGACAATCATATGGAAGAAAAAAACTCAAATTTTATTAGATCATAAGGTAAAGTTACAAAGATCTGAGATACAAAGTACAAGTAAAAGAAAAACAGAAAGAAAATACCGAACAACTTCACACCTTTTCCTTGTCTCCCAAGACTTTCTCAGGAGGCTGGGACGAGGAGCTTGGTTGCTCGGTGGAGATAATGAGTTGGTCGGCGGGAGCTGGAACTTGTTCTGGAGGAGCTGGCAAAGATGAAAGCTCCTCGTCAGCAGGCTGGGTAAGGATTATATCACCCACTACCAATGAAGATTCTTCTGAGGCAGCTTCGTCCTCTTCTTCATCCTCGATGGCTGGGGGAGGACCAGGGAGATGCTGTTGAAATAGCTCGGAGTCCTCGCTCACCTTCAATTCTTGCAAAGCTGCAACCCAGCCATCTCGAAAGTATTTCAAACTTCCATATTGCACCTGAGTCATCATAGCAGCTACTCCCTTGTTCCACCCTTTATCCCAACCTGTGCTGAAAGATTTCTTTATTGCTTTCTTTCTTTTCGTTTTCTCCGAGGAGAGCTTCTCGGATATAAGGTCCTCGGAGGCTTTCAGCTTGTCCTCCAACTCCTCCTTCTGACGATTTGCTTCGCGCAGAAGGGTCAGCTCTTCCTCAGCTGATTTCAGCTTATTTTCAAGCTCCCCGAAGGTGGTGAGCTTCTCAGAGTATTTCTTATTCTCCCTCTCCAAGTCCTTCACTTTATTTCCCAACTGCACCTTCTCTGATTCAGATGCAGCCAGTTTCTTCTCCCATTCACCTTTATCCTCGTCGTACTTCTGACGGGATTCCTTCAGAGATTGGGCCAAACCCTGGAATGCATCCTCTACTCCAGACGAGGAGCTTGAAGCCTTGAGCGCTTCATCTTTCTTCACAATGGTGTTAAAGCAACTCACCAGCTGAAAAAGAAGGTAGTGATGAGTTAGTGCCGAGATACATATATTGATAGAAGGAAATAAGAATTCAAGATAAGAAGAAACTTACTGAAGCAAGGTGACGAGTAGCTAGGGATGTCAGCATATCCCTAGGCATGTTTTTCTCGATGCCTTGGACTTCAGGAATAATCCAAGTCTTTACCGAGCTCATTACAGAGCTCGGGGAAATGATGGTTGGAACACCAGCTCCACTAGTTTGGAGCTGGGGAATGACTTCAGAAAAACTAACCGAGGAAGACTTCTTCAATCTCCTCGGTGTTTTCTCAACAACCTCAACCAAAGAAGAATTTTTGGTTGGAGAGATAGTGATTACTTCCACAGGCGCATCCTTCTGTACAGGAGCCACTGAGGGCTTCTCGATGACCTTCTGAGGAGCAGCAGAAGGGGCAGCATCAACTTTCTTTGTCCCCTTTGGGACATCGGCTTTGTTTCTCTTTCCATCTCCAGCAGAGGAGGTCTCTTCAAAGAGAGCAGGAACTCTTCTCTTGCCCATCTTCTGACTCAAAGGAATGTGAGAGTCTGGTGAAGAGTCTTCAGAAGCTGGCAATGGTTCGCTAATGCTAGCCACAGGACGAGCAGTATAAGAGGATGTATAGCTCATGTACTGCAGCAAGTATGAAGCAGACCTAATATGCTCGTCTGCAACCTTCTGATGCAAACTCCAGATATGTTTTAAATGCTTGATATTAACTTCTGTTTCTTTTGGAGTTTTTCTCTTGCTGTCAACTGCAAATAAAAACATAGTGAAATATCAGTCATACATTTTGTCAAAAACAATGAAATCATAATTTCAAAAAACAAAATAAGATGAAAATAACCTATCCCATTGCCATATGGAGGGCATTTGGGACCCTCATATACTTCGTCTCCAACTAAAGGGGCGTGTTGCCAATTTTTTACAACTACTCCATGTTCAAAATAATCCCTGTTGGCATCAGGGAGGTTGACTACTAGAGCCCTATTCAAAAATCTAGTTTTTAAATAATAAACATTGTCTAAAACAGCCCATCTATAACAGTACATGATCTCAGGAATTCCTATACGAGTTCCATGAGTTTGATTTAACCTATACACCCCATTAACTATTCTCCATGTGTTGGGGGCTATTTTTGCAGGGACAACGTCGAAATACTGACAGAATTCTAAGCATAAAGGGTTTGGTGGAAAAGAAAATCCACATTCAGCAATAAAGAGGCTAGGGAACCAATGTCCCTCAGCCAAATCGAAATAATTTGAAGGCTCAGAAAGAACCTCCAAAATTACCCAAGATGGAATAGAGAAATCAGAACGGAATTTCTCAAGAGACTCAATAATGTAAACCATGATGAATAAAAGAAGAAGGAAGAAGAGCTTACAGGGAAAAAGGAGATCTGTTGACAAACAAACGAAGAAAGGGATGGACGCACAGGAGAGAGAAAAGCAATAGAAAACTTGAAAGCATAAATTGAAAAGGTAGAAGACGATGGGATTGCCTCTGAGGCTTAAATACTTTTCCTTGGGAAACGGCGAAAGAAATGATTACAAAAAGGAAACTATTACGCTACCGGCGGCTAAAAGGACATAAAGGGCACGAAGATCGAAGCGACTATAAAATGCAAAAGGCGGATTCTGCGAATTTGGAAGGAAATTCAAATATGAAGAAAAGGCTCCTAAAACCCAGGAAGGTCATTTAATATCGCCATATACCGAGAAAGAATGTTCCATACTCCTCAAAGTTCGAAATATGAAACATTGGGGGCTTCTGTTGATACCAAAATTAGTATGCTGATGTGGACGAATAATAAGAAGACACGTGTCAATCTACGTGGCACAATAGCAACGAGGAAAATTATTCCCCCGACCAACATACTCACTCCGAGCAACAGGTATACTCCGAGGAACGCCAGTCTTCTGAGGAACACCAACCCTCCGAGGAACTCCAATGCTCCGAGGAACTCTTGGACGACGAGCAACTAAGGCGGTTCAAGCTGCATCTCGACCACAGCATTAATTGCCAGATAATCAATAGTTCAATTATTCATTGAATGATAATCATCTTGACGCGCACGTTTGAAGAACATTAAGTGAATTACCCTTTCAGATGTGTATCATTTAATGTAACACCCTTTCATGTATAGCCTAAGGGCTATAAATACCTTGTATCACCCTCATTCAAGGGGACCGGAATTTCTTGATAGCACTTGTAATCGAGAATTCCCAAACACTCATCAATAACATAACAATGGACGTAGGCCATTCATATAAGGCTGAACCACTTTAAAATCTTTTGTCTCATTTATTTATCTGTGATTAAATAATTAGAGTAATCTAGTTTTTTACATCAACACTGCCGTTATCAATTAATATCCAGGAAACAATTATATCTTACATTCTGACCTTGATTACTAGGGGATCATCATGGGGATAGAGTACCCCTGACAGGTCATTTTTGGAAAACCTAATCACTATTTTTTCTCTATTAACTTTCCTTGGCCTGTCTTCCTCGACTAGATTAATCCTTTGAATATAGGAGCATGCTTGAGCATCATTGAGGTAAGCTTTTCTTTCAGTAGTATGATCTCCTCCTCCTTCATCTCTACCTGTAATCATTTGATAATCAAATGATCCAAAACTAAGCACGAATACCTCACATTTCAGTTGTCTGGACCTTTTAGGTAGGTCGGAGTCATTTTCTTGATCGTCTTTATGAGTTCTCTTTTTCTCATCTCTGGGCTTGCATGGAGACTTTGACCTTTGTCGAGCTCCATTTTTGTCTTGTCGATCAACAAATCTATCTAGCTTTCCTCTTCGAATAAGTGCTTTAATTTCAATCTGAAGAGAAACATAGCGATCTATCATATGCCCGTGATCTCTTTGAAATTTACAGTATTCGGACCTATCCCTCTTTCCAGCAGGTACTTTTCGCTTTTCTAGCCAACGTACCTCCTTGCTATGCTTTATTTCTTCCAAGACACGGTGGATGCCCATTGTTAATGGAGTGTAATTGTTGTATTTCTTAAGTTTATCAGTATTCCCCTTTTACTTTGATTCCCTATGCTCCTTATGCTCTTTCTGCTCATTTTTCTCAATTTTAGCTTCAGTTTCTACTCCCGAGTTTTGTTTGGATGCCATGGCTTCCTCGATGCTCATTATCTTAGTTGCCTTGGCCATTAACTCTATTATCGTCTTCAGAGAGTCTTTGGAAAGTGTGCAGTAGAGCTTCTCAGGGAACAATTCACTCATGAGGGTTGTATTAGGTATTTGTTTCCTTATAATCAACGACTTTCAACTTATCGTTGTTACAGCGAGTAATATAATCTCTAGTACTTTCTCCCACCTTTTGTTTTACACTAAGAAAGTGAGCTACTCTTTTCACGAGTTTGGCTCCAAAGCAGGAGTTACCAATGAATAGCTCGATGAGCTGGTTGAAACTAAAGATTTGTCCCTGAGGAAGGCTATTATACCAAATATGTGCAGGACCTGTAATTGTTCCTAAGAATTCCCTACATCTCATTTCATTAGGGATAGCGTAAATGTTAGCTACTGCTTGGTATTATTCTATGTGAAGAACATGATCAGTCTTCCCATCATACTTGGGCGTAACCACAGGAGCCTTAAACTATAAAGGAGTGGGAAGATCGACAATAGTTTACAAAAGGATATCCTTTCATAAAACTTCTCTACAAAGGGTTCTTTGCCTTCACCATTTCTCCCAACCTATATTACAATCGTTGAATAGGGCCCTTTCATGCATTATTAACAGCATCAGATCTATACATTGCAACTCGGTTGTTTTGACCAATTATTTATGCTCAACTCTCCTTTTGTGAAGTTTGCTCAACACGGGCAGTTCGTCCAGCATCTGATCTAGATTGGCATGAGCTTTCACATTGATCAATTGGTCATCGAGTGTTTCTCGACAATGCCTTGGGAACATTTCTGTTCCCCCTGGGTCCCAAACGATCAAACGGAGATGCTTTACTCAACCTTTCTAAAGCACTAAATCTTTGAGGAGTTAAATATTGTTCATTATACGGTTCTGAAGTTTTAATTGAATAACTTGCTCCTGGACATTATGAAGTATCTCTGGTAGTCCTGGATTGGCTACGTCTGCTATTTCTTGGAGGCGGTGGTAGCATATTTCCACGAGTAGACAAGGTAGGGGACCCTACTTACAGCGTTTGGGCTAACTGCCTTATGGTATCTTACATAGCCTCTTGACCTCTAGTGAGGCTAGCCAAGATTCCAGTCAGATTGTTATTTATTGGTGGAACGAACAGAACAGGCAGGATGCCATCATTCCTAGTACTTGATTCAGGAATATCAGTCTTCTTTAATTAGTGAAAACATTTAGAAATATGTTCCCACAAATGGAGCCAATCTGTTGATGTAAAACACTAGACTGGGTCTAAGTAGTTAATCACAGATAATATTTATAAGTAAAAGAAAGAAACAAAAAGGGTTTTAATGTGGTTCGACTTATAGAGAAAAGCCTATGTCCACTGTACTTGTTATTGCCTTGTATTTTCCTTTCAATCACTTGCCCTTGACGAAGGGATTACAACATATTTATAGCCCAATAGGGAGACCAAGAGATGGAATGTTAAAGGATGGAATGCCTTTATAAATTATGCATTTACATCAGTATAGAAGGTCCATAATGTTTTTAGTTGTTGGCATTTTGCTGATAGTGTTGGTCGGCCTCCCTACTGTTGGTCGGGCTTCCTGGTGTTAGTCGGCATTCTAGGCCTTGGTCGGTGGTCATTCCTTGTTGACTAGGGTTACTTCCACAGTGGATGACATGCGTTTATTTCTAATTGGTCCACATAATTGGGTAATTTTTTGTATCAACAGTTACTTTTGTTTTCTCATTACACTGGGGGTAATAGGGTGACGAGTTTAGATATCTGATCTGGTAGCTCGCACAATATTTTTTGAACCAATCATTATGAAGTTATTTACCATTATTAGGGATGAAAGATTTGGGGATGTCGTATTTGCGGATGATATTCCTCTATATGAACTAGAACATTTTGGGCTATGTAATCTCTATCATCGGCTTGGCCTCCACTAACTTGGTTAAGTAAACAACTGTGGCGACTAAAAACCTGAATTTTCCTTTTATCTTTGGCACAACTAAGTCTAATCCCCACTGTACGAAAGGTCTGAGGATTAATGGGCATTAAGGCTCCATCTAGGATATGAGATATTGTTGCATGCCTCTAGCATTTTTCACACTTCTTGGCACAGTCTGCACAATCTTCTTTTACGCTCGGCCAATAGTCTCCTTATGTTGCCACCCTTTTGGCTAAAGACCTTTTGATGACATAAAATCTATAGGTACCTACATGAAATTCCTAAAATTAGAGCTTAGGCCTCAATGAGATAAACATGTCTCAGGAAAGGAAGTATAAGACCCTTCCAGCACGCATCTCACATCTTTATATTATAGGCACTAGGATCATCTGAGACTTATTCTATTTGTCTATATAAAACTATCGGGTCCATCCATGACAGCCTTATTTCTAAATCCAGGACTTGAGTTTCACATTTGCCTATGCTTGGGTGTAATAAGATTTCCACCAAGACTGTTCTCCTGAGTTTTCTCACGTAGTCGAGGCCAAATGAGCCAATGAATCTACTCATGAATTTTCTTCCATGTGGATTCTAATAACTTTCACAACAATGAATTTTTCTAGGAGCTTTTTCGCCTTAGTTAGATATAGGATCATTTTATCCTTTCTTTTTGCATACGGGCAAAAAAACGGTTCGCGACTAGCTGTGAATCACTATGGGTGGATACTTGTAGCGCTCCTATAGAAAAATCTAGCCTGAGTCCAATAATCAGGACTTTATACTCAACTTCATTATTTGAAGCTTTTAAGTTGAATCTGAGCACATAATCCAGATCTGCACCTTTAGGAGTGATCATGGTGAGCCCAACTCCACTTCTATTTATGCAAGATAAACCATCTACTAAAAGTATCCACGTTAGAATGGGTTTTTGAACTCATCATCAATCATTATACCCCATTATAACATTTTCTCATGGTCTCTCTTTGCTTTAATTTGTAGCCTTCATGGATGACCTTGCTTCATTCTGACATTCCACAACCATTTCTTTTTTAAGCTAAAATTATGTGATGATCGAAGTTAGATATTAGTTGAACTTTAGTAGTTGTTCTGGTCTCTTATATTATGTGAAATTATCCTAACTCAACTGTCAAGGCCATCAGTCTTTCAAATTTCTCCATTTTTTGGATGTCTTGTCTTAGTGGCTTATCAGTATAAACCACAATTATGTGGGCCTGGATTTATGATTTTATCCTCCTTGAGGCTTTGATTAAGGATGAGGCTAACTTCTCAAGTCTTGGATACTTGGTTTTGGCTTCTTTATAAGCATTACTGGTGTAGTACACTGGCTTATGAATGTCTTTCTAATTTATTATCATTGTCGAAGTGACTGCTGACTCTAATATGACCATGTATAGAAATAACTTTTTGCCTAAGATCAGACTTAAATGTAATAATCGGGAGCCTATATACCACTGACTAAAGTGCACTTCACATTATTCATTCCGTTGAAAGTTGTTTCGCATGACCTTAAATAACGGGAGACATCTAACTGTTGTCCTTAATATGAATCGGTTCAAAGTTGCGCTCGACCTGTGCCTCTTCATCTCTTTCTTATTTGATGGTGAACACATATGTATGAGGGATTTGATTTTATCAAAATTTATTTTCATTCCCATTTTATTAACTTGATCCTTAGGAATTTTGCACTTTAACCTCTATTGTTACATTTCTTTCTAGGGCAAAGACTCGTCTTTTTTATTTGACAGTATTTGCCTCTTTAGGTCAATGATATCCTTGTAGATTTATGTGAAAATGTCACATCACTACTTAAAGAAATCATCTCATTTTATTTTGATTTTTAGCTCTAGAGATGGGTTAATCTTAACCGTACGCTCTAGTTTTTCATCAGAATGACTGGCTCAAACTCTTTGGTTGCCTCAATATTTAGTTTTTCTTTATAGTGAGGATCGAGAGTTTCCATTCAATATGTAACAATCAGCTTCTTTAGGGCTTCTCTCTACTCGAATAAAGTGAAATAGCATACCCTAGTAATTGCCTAGTTACCTCTCACCTCACTTAAGCTAAAATCAGCTTGAAATTTCATGACCTAATGTCAAATAGAGGCCACGACTTCAAACTTTTCCAGTCTTACACGATAGAATATAATGTTATAGGTTGAGGCCACATTTAGATTCGAGATGAAAAATCTCACCATTTGGGTGTTGAATGTTGGACACGTTCCTCATGTTACTTCTAATTCCATTGTTCCCAAGGGGTATATCTTTTCATCTAAAAAAGCGATCAATGGCTTGTGGTATGGATACAACTTCTTCTACGAGAGCTTTAGCCTCTTAAAGAAATAATTTAATTCTACATCATATGAATTATCCACCAATATTTTTTTCATTATGAACTCATGCACCAACAAACTGACCACCAAGGGTTCATCGTAAGAGTATAGGAGATCATTCAGGTCCGCTTTTAGTAAACCCACAATGAGTCCATCTCTATTCGTCTTGCGAGTTCGGCTATCTATGACCTTTGTGGGGTTCACTTCATTTTGTCCTCGTCCAATTTAAGACTTATGGTTCGTTTGGAAACCCAATTCCAAGGCTTGGAATTGAAATTGGAAGGTCAATTTTAATTCCGTGAAATTAAAATTGGCCTTCGAATTCCATTTTCATGACTTGGAATTGGGTTGCCAAATGGACCCTTAGCTTTATTCATGTATGTATTTATCTCTATCGAGGATTCTCCTCTGTCGGGTACTCCATTAGTGCTAAAATTTATGGTGACTGAGATCATGCCGAGGATTTCTTTTGGTTCCTTTGGCTTATTTAGGATTTCATGTTCTCCTACTTTGTTTAATTCGTCGTCGTCTTTATCGCTCTTTGATCCTCATTCATTTCCTTTCTGAAGTAATGTTTATTGGAGTATGTGACTTTTATCTCTCCTGAGTTCCGGAGCTCTGCCGAATTTGTCCACATAATTCTTTATCTTATTTTTTATATCAGAGCCTATATCTCATCTATTAAAGTTCGGTATTTATTAGTGATATGATCGTGATCTTTAGTGAGATAACACCATTTATTCTAATTCCTTCTTCCATTTGGTGTTTTAGGTTTTTTTGTCCATCTCAAATCTTCTTTATCATGGATTTGTTCCAAGATGTGATGGACCCGACTAATGATACCAACATCATGCCATGAATTCAACTTGAGTTTCGAGCTTACACAACAACGGTAAAATTACAAATAATGAAAAAAATAGTTGAAAAGATGAGAGAAAACTGGAGATAAACACTGATATAAGTGGTTCAGCCGTTGGCCTATGTTCACTATGCAAAGTGAAGGTATTTTAACTAGAATAATGGCTCCAAAGGCCATGGAAGACATGTAAGCTCTCTCTCTCTCTCTCTCTCTCTCTCTCTCTCTCTCTCTCTCTCTCTCTCTCACTCACTCTATCTCTATCTCTATCTCTATCTCTATCTCTATCTCTCAACAATGTAGCAGAGTTTCTTTAAGGTTATAAGAAGTCAATCCTGATGAAGAAGACATATGATGATTTATATAGACCTGGGGGTGTGCAGTATCACCCCCAATCATATAGTCCATGCCTAGTTAAGGTCATGACCAATGAGAGTTTTCCAGCTGTAGATGTGTAGAGTAAATGTCATTATGAAGAATATTCCCTCACATGGATTATTGATCTTCGATAATAATTTTATGTGATGCCCTGAAATACCCTTATCATCCTTCCTATCCGCGTAGGACGTATCATAGGCAGGAGGTCTGGGCCAAGCCAAGAATACTGAGGCTTTGTATTGTGTTATAGTTCGGTACGAGATTGGGTAATCGTTTATGAGCGACATCCCCATCTCTAACTGAGGTTACTGATTTAGTGTACTGGTGTCATCTGTGGTTGACATTAAAGTTGGCCAAAATAAGGATATTATATGTCATGAGATGAGACTGAAATTAGGTAGGTTGTCGGGGTGTTATCTAGATAAGACGTTTATTGGACGAGACATATGTGTATAAGACTTCCCATATGGGCTTGGGTGGCTATAATGGTCTCTTATAAAGGATTTTTATGACAGTCACTTTCAGGGTGTCGTTTAGAGGAAACCACACTTATGTATATCAATCACCCCAAGACTTTAGCCTCCAATGTCAGTAGGATCTTAAGATTTAAGAACATTATGGTTGTCTCATCTTCGTCTTACTGTATGGTTCATGGGTCATATCTAAGGGCATCCAAGAGTCAAGTTAGGATTAACGGTCAGGTCATATCATGCCCATATATTGGGTCACATCCCACTTATAAGAAGTTGTCTAATTATCATCTATCGGTGGGTTGTACGAGAGGTGGAAAAACTTCCTAAACATAATTCGTCCACATGAGCAGCCAATGCATCACACTTGTGCTTAGAAAGTTGTGTCATAATCATTACAGTACATTTCAAAATTCGTTTGGGCTCATTTAGGCAAAAAACTACCCCCAGCCCATTCATTTCTCACAAAACACGTAATAGCCCCTTCCATTTCTCTCTCTCTCTCTAGCTTTTTGCTTTCTATTGTATCTCCGATCTTCCTTATCTGGTGTGGTTTGTCCCCTTTCAGGCCACTTTCCTTCTTTTTAGGTACTCCTCAACCTTTCATTACAATCATTTGATCGTTTAATTTAGGGCTTTCTGAATTTCATAATTTTCGATTTTGGGTTACTCTGGTAGTTATTTTGTGGTAGATCCACCCCATCGTAGTGGTGTTAGTGTGGTGGTTTTGGTTTTTAGGAGTTTAAGAGGTGGGTTGGTGGGGCATTTGAGGTTTTAGTGAAGCTCGGTTTGGGTCAATTAAAACTTTTTTTTTTAGCAAAACAAGAAAATTTTATTGAAACAAAACAAGAAGAGTACAAGGAGAGATTACATGGAAAAAGAAAAGATACAATGGAGAATGAAAGAAAAAAATCCTCTTGCCTTAATGAAACCTATAAGAGGGCATGCCCATGAAGTCATTGAAGACAGGACTGATGAGATCTTTGGGGCATTGGTCTAACCATAGACCATTGTTATGGGTCAGACCTAGGTTGGCAAGCTTATCATCAGGGCAATTCACTTCTCTATAAGAAGAGTGTTCTTGGTTGAAAGCCATCATATTCACTGTGATATTTCACCCTTATTATCCCTAATTGTCAGTAATTTTTTCATGTACTATCATTTCTACATGACTTGAGCAGAGTTATAATATCTTCGCAATCGTTCGAAAGTCGTTAAGGTCATTTGCATCACGTTTTAGAGATTGAACCGTCGGATTTCCTTTAATTTTCGATATGTTAGAGCTGAAGGTGAGATAAAGTCTTGTAAGAAAAATCAACTCGATCAAACATCGTTAAGGTCATTAGCATCACGTTTTGGTGATCGGACCGTCGAAGTTCTGATCCTCCTTAGGTCGGATCCTCCCTCTAAGAATCCTTATTTCAACAACTAAATTAATTCTAAATTTCAATCTTTTTAAGTAAGATCTAACATGAAAATTTTCATAAAACCCCACTCATTAGAAATTTCCAATTTCAACTAAACAAATCCGGTTTCCCTCAAAATTACTAGGTATTACAGTCTTCCCCACTAAATATAGGAATTCGTCCTCAAAATTCGACGAAGCATAAATGTCAAACATAAAGTCGCGCAAACAAAATAAGACTCACATATGCCTACCTGTAGAATGCCACGATTGGGCGCCCATACACTCAATCCTACACGCACCTACCCCATGAACAAAATACAATATATATATATATATATATATATATATATATATATATATATATATATATGAAAATAACGGCATACCACGCTCTCCCGTGAATGATCACTTGATTATATAACCAAAAGTCATCGCAACGCTTAAATCCTAAAATAAAATAGTATCATAGGCAGGAGGTCTGGGCCAAGCCAAGAATACTGAGGCTTTGTATTGTGTTATACTTCGGTACGAGATTGGGTAATCATTTATGAGCGACATCCCCATCTCTAAATGAGGTTACTGATTTAGTGTACTGGTGTCGTCTGTGGTTGACATTAAAGTTGGCCAAAATTAGGATATTCTATTTCATGAGATGAGACTGAAATTAGGCAGGTTGTCGGGGTGTTATCCAGATGAGACATTTACTGGATGAGACATATGTGTATAAAACTACCCATATGGGCTTGGGTGGCTATAATGGTCTCTTATAAAGGATTTTTATGACAGTCACTTTTAGGGTGTCGTCTAGAAGAAGCCACGCTTATGTATATCAATCACCCCTAGACCTTGGCCTCTAATGTCAGTAGGAGCCTGAGATTTAAGAACATTATAGTTGTCTCAACTTCGTCTTATTGTATGGTTCATGGGTCATATCTAAGGGCATCCAAGAGTCAGTTTAGGTTTAACGGTCAGGTCATATCATGCCCATATGTTGGGTCACATCCCACTTATAAGAAGTTGTCCAATTATCATCTACCGGTGGGTTGTACTAGAGGTGGAAAAACTTCCTAAACATAATTCGGCCATGTGAGCAGCCAATGCATCACACTTGTGCTTAGGAAGTTATGTCATAATCATTGCAGTACATTTCAAAATTCGTTTGGGCTCATTTAGGTAAAAAACTACCCCCAACCCATTCATTTCTCACAAAACACAGAATAACGCCTTCCATTTCTCTCTCTTTCTCTAGCTTTTTGCTTTCTACTGTATCTCCGATCTTCCTTATTTGGTGTGGTTTGTCCCCTTTCAGGTCACTTTCCTTCTTTCTAGGTACTCCTCAACCTTTCATTACAATCATTTGATCGTTTAATTTAGGGCTTTCTGAATTTCATAGTTTTCGATTTTGGGTTACTCTGGTTTTTATTTTGTGGTAGATCCACCCCATCGTAGTGGTGTTAGTGTGGTGGTTTTGGTTTTTAGGAGTTTAGGAGGTGGTTTGGTGGGGTATTTGAGGTTTTAATGAAGCTTGGGGTGTTTTTTAGGTTTTCCAACGCTATCTCCGGTTTGGGTCAATTGAAACTTTTTTTTTAGCAAAACAAGAAGAGTACAAGGAGAGATTACAAGGAAAAAGAAAAGAAAAGATATAATGGAGAATGAAAGAAAAAAATCCTCTTGTCTTAATGAAACCTATAAGAGGGCATGCCCATGAAGTCATTGAAGACAAGACTGAAGAGATCTTTGGGGCATTGGTCTAACCATAGACCATTGTTATGGGCCAGACCTAGGTTGGCAAGCTTATCAGTAGGGCAAATCCTTTCTCTATAAGAAGAGTGTTCTTGGTTGAAAGCCATCATATTCACTGTGATATTTCACCCTCATTATCCCTAATTGTTAGTAACTTGTTCATGGACTATCATTTCTACATGACTTGGGTAGAGTTATAATACCTTCGCAATCGTTCGAAAGTCGTTAAGGTCGTTTGCATCACGTTTTAGAGATTGAACCGTCAGATTTCCTTTAATTTTTGATATGTTATAGCTGAAGGTAAGACAAAGTCTTGTAAGAAATATCAACCCGATCAAACATCGTTAAGGTCATTCGCATCACGTTTTGGTGATCGGACCGTCGAATTTCTGATCCTCCTTAGGTCGGATCCTCCCTCTAAGAATCCTTATTTCAACAACTAAATTAATTCTAAATTTTAATCTTTTTAAGTAAGATCTAACATGAAAATTTTCATAAAACCCCACCCATTAGAAATTTCCAATTTTAAATAAAAAAAATCCGATTCCCTCAAAATTACTGGGTATTACAGTCTTCCCCACTAAATATAGGAATTCGTCCTCAAAATTCGACGAAGCATAAACGTCAAACATAAAGTCGCGTAGACAAAATAAGGCTCACATATGCGTACCTGTAGAATGCCACGATTGGGTGCCCATACACCCAATCCTACACGCACCCACCCTAAGAACAAAATACAATATATATATATATATATATATATATATATATATATATATATATATATATATATATATATATATAACGTATCTATGAAAATAATGGCATACCACGCTCTCCCGTGAATGATCACTTGATTATATCTCCAAAAGTCATCGCAACGCTTAAATCCTCAAATAAAATCATATCACCACAACTATTTTACGATACCTAACATTTATTCTATTGATTTTCAAAATAATTATCGTCTCCAAAATCAACTCTAAAGATCCTCACATCAATATTACTACTTCTAACCCTAATGCATACAACGGCTTGAACACAAAACTTTCTCTCTCCAAGAAATAAAATTAATACATATGTTAGACCTAATACCTTAGAGAGTACGAATCAATAAAGGGAATCAAAGATCGATAACGCATAAGCTATAACAGACTCAAAGCCTATGAGACCTAAGACCATGCTCTAATACCATCTATAACACCCTACACATTTTGGAGTCGGCCATTGCCAACTTACGCCTGACGTCACTAAAAACATACCATTCTCATCATGTGACAGAAATATGAAACAATAAATCTTTGTTTCCACCAGATATAATGCGGTTTAATCCAACGGACATAAAACATCCAAATAATAATATCCATCACCATGCTACTCCAAAATACAATCCAACTCCAAACGATAAATAAATACTGAAATTAAATAATCCAATAAAATCTCTGACTGAAATCTGTAAACAACCGTGGAATCGAATGGCCCACCAAATCCATAATAATTATCTCAAAATAAACGTCAGAATGGAAATAATCTAAACTACTAAAGCAATAAAAATAAGTCTCCAGTTGCACTCCAAAAGTCTCCAATCCATCCCATGCACTTACTCCAGCAACTATACCTGAAATATTAGTCAATGCAATGAACAGAGCCCACCGCATGAACACTAACTACTCTTCCCAAATAGGGTCCGTGAACCAAGACATGAGCATCATACACAATAAATATCACAATAGAGTATTTTAAATTAAATAATATTATTAAATGCGAATGAGTACCTGAACACTACAAACCCACATAACTAAGCCACCCCACTATTCCAGTTTAACCATTAAATTACAACATTTTATTATAACTAAGTTATTAATTTAATTTAATTTAATGCGTTTAATTAAATTATTATTAAAGCGATGCCACTATAGCTAGCTGGCCTATCTATGAATCCGGCACATATTCAGGCCCGCCTAAAGTTACCAATCCATCATACCCATTCCCATCACTATAGCCAGTCGACCCAATTTCGTTAGACTTGCACATATTGGTAATGTTCTACATACAACACGTCGCTATAACCAGCCAACCCAATTTTCATTAACGCTGCACATATTGACGACGCCAACACACACACACACGCGCGCGTCACTATAGCCAACCAACCTAATTTTTGTTAGTTCTTCACATATTGGTGATGCAAATCCATTTTAATGCCCGTTCTTTGTCTTATGCATTAGTTATGAATTTTTTATCATTTTTCTCTATTAGCCTCACCCTTTATTCAGGTAGTCCGGCTTAAATCATCCCTTTCTAAAGATCACCAAAACCACAAGTACTTCCTGACCTATCACTTAGGAAAGATACCTACCACAAATCACCACCTAGTCTCGCACCTAGGCTAATGAAAAACACGTGACGATGTACTACCTAGCCCTACCTAAGAAATACCCAGTCGTACGAACATACACTCATTAGTCACATACCTAGAAAGTGTTAACAACAACGAGACCCATCTACTAGCCCCATACCTAGCAAGAAACCTACAAATAAGGGTAAAGGCATAACTACCCAAAAATCTCAACGTCCCCGCAGTGTTGGCATATTAACACAAGCAATATTCACATATAACATATTTTCAATTTATAGCTACAATTCTTTCAATTTATTTTTCGATTACAATATTATCCAAATTATGTCCGTTTAATTATATACTTAAACAAGTTCTAGCAAAATTCAGACAAGCTGTAATATTTCATAATTTCCATACAAATGATATTTTATCGGTTAACACAAGATTCCATTTTTTTAACATGCATATACACATATTACACCGTAATAAATCCCTTCTACAATTTACATATAAAAATCATATTTTTTTTTCAGTTGAAACATTATTACAAATTCATATTTTTAAATTTAAAATCTGAAACATCCCATAACTCTATCGTCGTCTAACTCTTTAATCTAGGCATGCGATTATTATAAGTCTTACATATATTTTTAGATTTGAATGAAAACATACCCAAAATTATTTTTACTTTCCCTAATTAGTCTTCCTAATTTATTTTAAGAAAAATACCATTTATTAAAGTTTAGGCAATATATAAAACTCATACACTTAAGGGGAATGATAAGGCGTAAATATTTCATATTTATCCCATTAATTTCGATTCTGTTATGGTCTCGTGCATTGCAAAACGACTGGATGTATCTCGTATTCATGCTACTGACCCTTCTAGACAAGTATTTCTTATTTTGTGTATTTATCATGTGTTTTACAGGTATATCATGCAAGTAAATGAAATAGAGAAACCGAAACAATGAAATAAATCAAGATAAGGGAGTTGGAGGGAATTTTCATAATTTTAAAGCCTTTGTTCGAAGGTGGGGCCAACTGGAAAGTTAAAGAGCTTGAAGTTACAAGAATACTGAAAAAAAACGCACCCCAATCCGAGCTATGGCGAAGAAGTTATGCGCATTTAAAGTTGAGGATGAAATCCAGAAGAAAGAAAAGAAAAGCAAGATAATACAGTAGGATTTTCCAAACCGCACTCCAAACAGGTTAGGCACCCAAACCGGTTCTCCTATTAACCAGAACCGGTTCGGGGTACCTGACAAGCGAAAATTCATTTAATTGTTGTCTTCTTTTAGAGTAGTATTAGGGTTGGACTCTTGTAAAAATGGCGTTGTAATGTTATAGTTTAATATTAGACATAGTTTGAATAAACTTTTACTGGAGAATTGGAGACCCTAGTTTTAATTCATGCACTAAATCTACATAATTGTGGATCAATTCTCAAGGTTTTAATATCAAGTTTGTTTTCTCTATCTTATTCATTAATATTCTCCATAATTGGATGGTTTTATTTATTTTTCTGGGATTTTAAGGCTTCCATGCATGCTTAGCAATAGTTTCATCATGATTTCCAACAGATGCAACATTAGGAGTTTTTTTATTTCTCTCATAGCTATGTCCGGCTAAGTTTTTAGCGGGTTGGGGTACGAATGGATTTAAAAGTGAATAAAATGTAACTAAAAATTCAAAGGTTTGAACTTTATCAAAATAAAGGTTATAGGTCTTTTAATTCCGTTTGCCCTAGATAACTAGAATTTTTAAGGGTGCAAATGGCGTTTTGATAATTTATCATCCTCGTCAATTACAATTTTTGATTTGATATTGTGAGGAGTAAAATCTGCATATGTTAAATGCTTAGAGAGTATTTGATGTTTCTTTGGATTGATAATTAGGTTTTTTAAGTTTTTATTTTCTACGTAATCACCGACGGTTCAAGGGAGTGTACCCTAACTCCATTTTCTCATATTCATTTAAAAAATTGTTTCGTTATTCTTGCATACGTAGTTTATTTACTAATTTAATTAAATCGCATTAGTTGATAGGAAAGTCACAAATCATCATCTTTTCCTTCTTTCTTTGAGTCAATCATAGGGTTAATCATTCTTCATATTTGTCGTTACGTTCTGCGTCCTATTCCCTGAGTTCGACTCCCGATTTATCGGATTATTACTTGAGCGACTGAATTGCACTTGAGTCATAAACACATGCGTTAGAGACACAATTATTTAGTCGCGTCAGGGAACAATGGAAGCATTCATGCCTATAAAGAAGTCGTTTTGAAAATCTTATTACGTGGTTGCGTTCCTCTCATGAAAATAGCAAAGATATGTTCATGGTTGTTCTTGAGAAAACTTGATTTAGATCTTCAAAACTTGTGTTGAAACTTATTTTTAATGGGGTTTAGATTTTGTAGAAGAGAGGAGATAATAATATGGGAGGCTATTTCTTTTTTAGAAGGGTTAAAAGTGTTTTAAAAAGTCTAAATTTCGTTTATTATATAAAGCATTTAAAGAAAGAGTCCTAATCAAGCACAAACACACACAAATAAGTTCTAGACGATCGTACCATAGAAATTCGACGAAATTTTGACATGTTCTACCTGAAGGCGAGCCGAAGCCGCTATCTAAAAATTAGATTGATCGAACGTCATTAAGGTCGTCTGCATCACGTTTTAGAGATCGGATCGTCGGATTTTTTTAGATTTTGGATATGTTCTAACTGAAGGCGAGCAAAGTCGTGTAAGAAAAATCAACCCAATCGGACATTATTAAGGTCGTCTGCATCACGTTTTAAAAATTGGACCGTCAGATTTCTAATCCTCCTTAGGTCAGATCCTCCCCCAAAGAATCCTTATTTAAACAATTAAATTAATTCTAAATTTTAATCTTTTAAAGAAAGATCTAACATGAAAATTTTCATGAAACCCCACTCATTAGAAATTTCCGATTTCAGCTAAAAAAAATCCGGTTTCCCCTAAAATTACGGGATATTACATCAATATCCATACCCCCTTTTATCTCTTTTTCTATTTTATATGTAACGAAGAAGGATTTTGGATAGGAACACAATAAAAGAGACGCTTTAGTTTCAAGGAAGAAGAAAACCACATATGGGTGTTACCCTTTTGAATTTTCCATTTCAGCGTGTATTATATATATAAAGTTTGTATTTTATTTCTCATATTTTTTTTCCTTAAGTGGTTCTCACTTTTTTTTACATAAAAAATTATTTCGACATGACTCTGTTCATTGTTTTATTCATGAAGATCTCGTTATCTCCCCTGATGTGTGTACATTTTTTTGGACACGGTGAATGAAAAAATATCTAACTTATTAGGATTCTATGATTTTATACTTTTGACAATTTCAGTAAATACTTTCTAAACACTGCAAGGTAAAGATAATTTAACCTTTGTCCTTGTAACTTCATAATACCTGATAGTTAAGTTTGGGCATTTGGTCTATATAAGGAGATTAAAAATACATGTCACATTCCCTATTTTCTTTGTGGTTGTACATTCTCTTTTGGGTAGTTTTAGGACTCTATAGGGCCTATATTTTTTTTATCGGATGTACAAGTGATATGTAAGAATTTTATCTTGCATGATTTTGCATTCTTTATTTTTTTTCCATATATGTAAGTAACTAATGTTACCATGCAACAAATGACACTTAGGTAGACTCCTATTTCAATTGATCTTACTGAAGTGCCAATATGAGTCTCTTTAGACTTCAAATGCAAGACACACGATTTATGTTATATAGTGGGGTGATAGTTCATTAGAAAAATATTAAGTCTCATTTTACTATGTACTTTTCATGTAAAACCATTTGTATAGCTTATATTGAATAGATAACTAATTTATCTCTTCAAAGCGAGATTGGTTTATTTTTGGAGGAATATTTTGGTAAGGTTATTTTCTGCTGCTACATTCGTGGTTTAATGAGACAGATGAATATGTTTATTTTGGAGGAATATTGGTTTATTTTCTGTTGCTACATTCGTGGTTTATTAGCATAATTTGATTTATTGATGATTATTTTTAATACTGACTTCCTAACTACAATATATAATAAGACTATGTTCAATTAGATAAAATAAAAATGCAATAGGGCTACGTTTAAGTAAATAAAAGATTCACATCAGTCACTTATAGAGGTTTTAAGAATGTTGTGCATTTGCATGAGGAGATAGCGAATATTATTTAAATGTTTTAAGCACGGGATCTATCTATAATAAGTAACAAAAAATATTTTAAATATTTTTTGGATTACTTTAACAATGTTTTAAGTAAAATATGCATAGTATATCGTAAATACATAAAACGTCTGCGCATTGCACGGGTTGCATGCTAGTACAGATTAAAACCGCATCATTATACACATTAAACTAGCAAGGTACACATTGATGACACCAACTCATAATTTCTCAATACTACACGCATACCCAAAAAATCATATGAAAAACTCTATAGCCCACAAAAAAACTTATATCATACCACGACACCATCATATCATATCACCAACAGCCCACAACCCATTCAATTTACCATTTAAACCTTATATCCTCAGTAACATATTCTTAAAAATCTTAAACTACGATCTTAGTAATAATCACATATATTAATTTTGTATAAAAAATCAAATTGAATTCATTTGAATCTTTAAAACGACCTCGATAATAAAATTCCATACAAAAAATAATTTATTCTATGCAATATCTAATTTCAAAGGATTATATAGTAGAATACACTTAATTGAAAAATGAATATTTTCAAAATCCAAAATGATCTACAAATCCCATTCTAATTTAGAAAGATATTTCGTTTTAAAATTACCCGACAAAATAAAAAAAAAATAAGAAAAGTATTTTTTTGGGTTTAGTTCCATCTCCAAAGTTTTGTTAGACTCTCATCCATGTATTTTTTAAATTGTATTCACTCTCATAGCCACCTAAAGTCATTTTCGGCTGCATTGTAACCGCCCTATTCATTCTACAGATAATGACACTTATACTACAGTCGTTACATAATACCAACAATTAAAAAAATAAAAATATGAGAGTGACTAAATGAATTTTTAAAATTAGGATTTAATATTTATGATCCTTAAAAAAATGATCTTAGAAACATTCTACATTCAAGCGCAAAACAAATGACTAAATCATTTAAAATAAATCTCCACATAAAGCGTACTCCAAAAAAGGTTCAGCAAAAGAACTATGAGTAAACTTCTATTTTTTCTCTCTCTATACTTTTACTTTTTTCCACATGTATTTTTTATTCCAAAACAAATAACTATGATTTTGTAAGGGAGGTTTTATTTCAATTTACTTTTTTTTTTTCTAACCACCCCAATTTTAGTATACCCCCATAGTTGGGCGGAGTTGTTAGTTACCCATCCAATGGTTTAAATGAAAATCAAAATACTCCATCACACATGCAAATATTTTAAACATTTTTTTTCTTTTTTTTTATATATTTACTTCATATTTGATATTTTTTACTTTTTCAAAATACACACAAACACACATATCAAATGTGAAGAAAGCATATAAAAATAATCGAGAAAAAAATTCGTTTAGAGTATTTGCATGTGTGATTAAAATATATTTTGATTTTTATTTAAATTACCTTATACGATGGAATGGATAAATAAGAAATCCAACAATAAAAATATACTAAAATTAGGATTGTTGACACCAAAATTAGTATGCTGATGTGGACGAATAATAAGAAGACACGTGTCAATCTATGTGGCACAATAGCAACGAGGAAGATTGTTTCCCCGACCAACATACTCATTCCGAGGAACACCAACTCTCCGAGGAACTCTTATCTTACCGAGGAACTTCAATGCTCCGAGGAACTTTTGGACGATGAGCAACTAAGGTGGTTCGAGCTGCACCTCGACCACAGCATTAATTGCCAGATAATCAACAGTTCAACTATTCATTGAATGTTTATCATCTTGACGCGCACGTTTGAAGAACATTAAATGAATTACCCTTTCATATGTGTATCATTTAATGTAACACCCTTTCATGTACAACCTAAGGGCTATAAATACCTTGCATCACCCTCATCCAAGGGGACCGGAATTTCTTGATAGCACTTGTAATCGAGAATTCCCAAACACTCAGCAATAACATAACAGTGGATGTAGGTCATTCATATAAGACTGAACCACTTTAAAATCTTTTGTCTTATTTATTTATCTGTGATTAAATAATTAGAGTAATCTAGTTTTTTACATCAACAGATTGGCGCCGTCTGTGGGAAACGATTGTTATTGTTGTTTTTCACCAAAAATCATTTATCATCAATGGCGGATAATCCAGAATCTAGCAATCGAAATGCTGGAAATGATGGAAATCCTCCAAATCCCTCTGCACCTCCAGATCTGGCCGGAATTATGACGAATCTGGCTCAAGGACAAACCGCCATGCAAGACACAATGAGGCAACTCATACAAACTCTTCATAGCGGCGTACCTGCACAGTCAGGGCATCGAAGTGGTCAGAGGCAAACCTATTTACTTTCTTCGCGATCCAAGCATACTGAATCATATCGTAATGAGGAATCTGATGATTTCTCTTATCAACCTGGGCAAACTTCGTCAATACGGGTTACAGATACTGAACAACGTGTCACCCTTTCTCTAGAAAGGGCTAGCGCATTGGAAAGGTTAAGTAGGACCTCTCCTTTCACCCGATTAGGCCCTAGGAGGAATAGGAGTCCACCTAAGACCATGTCGAGGAGTTTTCGACAACCATCAGATCTAAGAGAAGGATCAGCACAGTCACGACCAGCTGCTCGTCAAGATAGATCTCAAGAGGCTACTTCAGAACGATCAATTACTCGAACCAATAGGCCCGAGGAAGGAAATAAAGCGTGGAAAGGATCTCTTTAGCGATTGGAAGATAGATTGGGAGAAATGGCTAAGGCGAAGAATCCCCTACAACGAACTTTTGTTTAAGGGACACCTTTTGTCCAGGCCATTGTAAATTTTCCAACACCGTCAAAATTTAAAGCCCCTGTGGTGACCCCCAAATACGATGGAAAGACAGATCCTTTTCTTCACATAGAGCAATATCAAGCTGCTGCCGACATCTATGCTGTCCCCGACGAGATGAGATGTAGGGCATTCTCAGGAACTCTTACTGGATCTGCCCATATATGGTACAATAATCTTCCTCGGGGTAAGATTTCAACTTTCTTTCAATTGGCCGAGTTGTTCATCGGCAATTTCTATTTTGGAGCAAAGCCAGTAAAAAGAGTAGCACATTTGTTAAGTGTTAGACAAAAATCTGGTGAGAGCACTAGAGATTACATAACTCGTTTCAATAACGAGAAGCTGGAAGTCATAGATTATGAGGAAAAGACAGCCATCATCGCCTTGATGAGTGGGTTGTTGCCTAATAAGTTATATTACACTTTGGCGAAAGATCCACCTAAAACTATATTAGAGTTGATGGCAAAAGCAGCCAAAATCATGAATGTCGAAGAAGGTATGGCTGCAAAGAAGAATATGGATAAAGACCCCAAGGTGGACGTCGATAAGTCTAAAAATAAAGAGCATAAGGGCAATGGCGGTGACAAGCGTTCCAGAAATAATAAGTCATCATGGGAAGTCCTGAAGAAATTCGATAATTATACTCCCTTGAAAATGGGTATTAATCATGTCTTGGAAGAAATCAAGAATAGCGAGGAGGTAAAGTGGCCGAAGAAACTGAGGTCAGACCTTGATGCGAGAAATAGGGATAAATATTGCGAGTTCCACAAGGATCATGGCCATATGACTAAAAATTGCATAGCTCTTCAGAACGAGATTGAAACACTCATCCGAAGAGGAAAACTAGCAAAGTATGTTGATCGGGGAGGTGAAAGAAGAAATAATGATCGAACTAGAGAGAGATCTAGATCTCCTCGTCGAGCAGAGGAGAAAAAGAAGAGAGAACATGAAGATGATGCCTAGGATGACCCCGATCTTCCCAAGAAACCAAGGCAACCAGAACGAGAGGTATTTTCCATACGTTTTGGGTCATTTGATTGTAATGTTATTACAGGAGGAGATGCAGGAGGAGGAGACCTTACAGCAGAAAGAAAAGCTTACCTCGGAGAGGCACAAGCTTGTTCGTACATTCAGCGAATAAATTTGGCCGAGGAGGATCGTCCGAGGAAGGTAAACAAAGAGAAGCTGGTCATTGGCATTTCAAAAAATGACCTGGCAGGTGTTCTTTACCCTCACGACGACCCTTTGGTGATCAAAATGAGGATGAAAGAAGTAGTGATTTCAAGGGTGCTGGTAGACAATGGTAGTTCAGCAGACATCGTGTACTATTCATGCTTTGACAGCTTGAATTTAAAATTATCTCAATTGGAACCTTATCACAGACCACTTTTGGGTTTTGCTGACGAGAAAGTTTTTCCACTTGGGAAGATTAAGTTGGACATATTCATTGGAACTTGGCCTGCTTGTCGAACAGAGAGAATACGCTTCTTTGTGATGGATAAGAATGTGCAGTCAGCCTACAACATCATCATGGGAAGAGTTGGTTTGAAGAAGTTCGAAGCAGTTCCATCTACAGTACATCAATGCTTAAAATTCCCAACAAATTTTAGAGTAGGAGTTGTGAAAGGAGATCAGAAAGTAGCTCGGGAATGCTATTATTCATCTGTCGAGCAAGAGGAACTTGAAGATTCAAGAAAAAAGACTACTACCTACCAGGTGGATGAAGGTACAGAAATTGAAACACTGGATCCTCAAGATGAATCCCAACTTGTAAAAGGACAGGTGGTGGAATCTACAGAAAATATTATTCTGGACGACAAGCTCCCTGAACGAGTAACCCAGATAGGTTCAACGTTGGATGCTTCAATAAAACAGGAGTTGATAACTTTCTTGAGAAACAGGAAAAAAACTTTTGCATGGAGTCATGAAGACATTCCAGGAATAGATCCAAACTTCTTATGTCATGAGCTCAATGTGAATAAGGAGATCAAGCCTGTAAAGCATAGAAGAAGGGTATTTAGCCCCGAGAAGAATCAGGCTATACAAGAGGAGGTCGAGAAGCTCCAGAAAGCCCAATTCATTGAAGATGTGAAGTATCCAGAGTGGTTGGCAAATGTGGTGATGGTAAAAAAGAAAAATAATAAATGGAGAATGTGTGTTGATTTCACCGATCTTAACAAGGCATGCCCAAAGGATCATTTTCCATTGCCCAGAATTGATCAACTAGTGGATGCTACCTCGGGACACGAGCTGCTCAGCGTCATGGATGCTTACTCTGGCTACAACCAGATCAAAATGAAACCTGAAGACAGGGAAAGTACTTCTTTTATTACCCCTAGGGGAACTTATTGCTATAATGTTATGCCTTTTGGTTTGAAAAATGCAGGAGCAACATACCAGCGGCTGATGAACAAGGTTTTCACCGAACAAATCAGTTGCAACATGGAAGTCTATGTCGATGATATGCTGACAAAGAGCAAGAAAGATACTGATCATCTAGTTGACTTAGCTCAGACCTTTGATCAACTGGATAAATACCAAATGAAGCTCAACCTGACGAAGTGTACATTTGGAGTACAAGAAGGGATGTTCCTCAGATACATCGTCAACCAGCGAGGCATTGAGGCGAATCCAGAAAAGATCAAAGCTCTTTTAGGGTTGCGATCTCCAACGACGAAGAAAGAGGTGCAGAGTCTTACAGGAAGAGTTGCAGCGCTCAATAGATTTGTATCTCGAGCAACTGATAGGTGCCTTCCATTCTTCAAAACACTCCGAAAAACTTTTGAGTGGAATGATGAATGTGAAAAAGCCTTTCAAGACTTGAAGAAATATCTGGGAACACCTCCATTGCTGTCCATACTAGTGATGGGCGAAAAGTTGTACTTATATCTGGCAATATCAGAGAATGCAGTCAGCTCGGCACTGATCAGATCGGAGAATGGAGTCCAGAAGCCAATTTATTACACAAGTAAAGCTTTCCGAGGTGCAGAGATCAGGTACCCGAAGTTAGAAAAATTGGCATTGGCATTAATTGAAGCAAGTAGAAGAATGAGGCCATATTTCCAGGCCCATACCATTGTCGTGTATACCGACATGCCGTTACGACAAGCCCTTCATAAACCAGAAAAATCAGGGAGACTGATGTATTGGGCAATAGAGCTCGGTGAATATGATATTATGTATGAACCCAGATCATCGCTAAAAGGGCAGGCCGTAGCAGATTTTATAGCAGAATTTACTTATCCTGATACCCCCGAGGAGCAAAAGTTACTCGTTGATCGACATGTGGATGTTACAGGATCAACAAACATGAGCCCAAACCAACTCCGGTTGGTAAAAGGACGAATGGATGTTAAAAAATCTACAGACATAAGCTCAGACCAACCCCGGTTGGTAAAAGAACTTGTGGATGTAGAAGGATCATCAACTTTGAACTCAGACCAGCTCCGGTTGGTAAAAGAGCGAGAAGAGATGGTCGACAAGGAGCAAAAAGTACCAGGGGAGGATGAAAGGAAGCAACAAATATTTCACCGAGGAACTCTATCAGATAAGGAATTTGAAGATGGGTTACCCATATGGAGATTATATGTAGATGGCTCATCTTGCACAGCAGGTTGTGGGGCAGGAATTGTTTTGAACACCCCAGACGAGATTGACATGGAATATGCCCTACGATTCCAATTCAAAGCCTCCAATAATGAGGCTGAGTATGAGGCCATGATATCAGGTCTTAATTTAGCAAAGATTATGGAAGCGCAACAAGTGATGGTATTCAGTGATTCTCAATTGATTGTGAATCAGATGATGGGAACATATGCAGTTAAAGGAGAATTAATGGTCAAGTATCATGCCAAGGTAATGGAGTTATTGACAGAATTTGATGCGATTCAGTTAATCAGAATACCAAGAATAGAGAATGCACAAGCAGACGCACTGGCCCGACTAGCATCAGCTACTCGTACCGAGCTGCGAAGAACAATACCAATTGAAGTATTAGAAAGTCGGAGCATAGATGAAAACCTGACGATGAATATTATCACCCTTGATTTGGGACCATCTTGGATGGATCCCATCAGGGCATATGTTGAAGAAGGAGAATTACCGGAAGATAAGCTCGCTGCCAAGAAATTGAAGTATAAAGCTGCTCGGTATGTACTAACTAATGGTATTTTGTAAAGACGAGGAATTATGGCAGGTTTGCAAAGATGTGTACATCCTTCCGAGGTGAAAGAATTAATTGAAGAAATCCATGAAGGGTCCTGTGGAGCTCATGTAGCAGGTCGAACACTTTTGCAAAGGGTGATGACTCAAGGATACTATTGGCCGACGATGAGGGCTGATTGTATAGCCTATGCTAAGAAATGTGACAAGTGCCAACGTTTTTCCTCCATCCGACGAACTCCACAAGCATTGTTGACACCCATAACTTCCCCTTGGCCATTTGCCATGTGGGGAATTGATTTGGTTGGACCACTGCCGACCACCCGAGGAAGATTCAAGTACCTCGTCGTTGCAGTAGATTATTTTACTAAGTGGGTAGAAGCTGAACCCCTTATCGATATGACGTACGAGAAGGTATACCAGTTCGTTTGGAAGAACATCATCTGTCGATATAGTCTCCCTCATGCCTTCATCACAGACCACGGAACACAATTCGACAACGAGGAGTTTGCTGCCTATTGTCAACAATCAAATATCCTGAAGACTCATTCAGCACCAGGTCATCCTCAAAGCAATGGGCAGACAGAGGTGACGAACAGAACACTGCTAAATGGTTTGAAGAAGAGGCTAAGTGAAGCTAAAGCTAATTGGATTAACGAGCTACAGTCAGTCTTGTGGGCTTACCGAACAACTCCCCGAGCAGCAACGGGAGAATCCCTATATATGTTAGCATTTGGAAGTGAGGCAGTAATACCTGCCGAGTTGGGTCTTCCAACACACAGAGTGCTGAATTTCAATTCCCCAGTCAGCGATTTAATGAGAAGACTGGATTTGGATATGCTCAAGGAGGTTAGAGAAGAGGCAGCCATTAGGAATGCTGCTTACCAAAAATGCACAGCTCTGTTCTACAACAAGAAGGTGAAGAAATGCGACTTAAAAGAAGGGGATTATGTGCTAAAGAAGGTCATTCGGAAGCACAATAAGCTGGAAGCAAACTGGAATGGACCTTACCGAGTTACAGAAGTTGTTCGACCAGGAACTTACAGAATAGAAACTCTAGAAGGAGAGGAATTTAAGAATGCATGGAATGCTGAACACCTACGCAAGTATTATCAGTAATGTAAAATGTAAAGCAGTTCCTTCATTATGAATAAAACGATGATGTTTCACCATCTTCTTCCTTTTATTACAAGTTTTTCGGGGAATACTAGTATGATACACTACACTGATAGTTCGAGCGTGATCAACTTCGGTTGGTAAAATAGTGAGAACAAATTATACTCCTTTGGTTAGGAGGCTTACACTTGCGTGATCAACTTCGGTTGGTAAAATAGCTTGTGGACAAGATAGTTCGAAAGAACCTGATAGTTCGAGCGTGATCAACTTCGGTTGGTAAAATAGCGAGAACAAATTATACTCCTTTGGTTAGGAGGCGTACACTTGCGTGATCAACTTCGGTTGGTAAAAGAGCTTATGGACAAGATAGTTCGGAAGAACCTGATAGTTCGAGCGTGATCAACTTCGGTTGGTAAAATAGCGTGAACAAATTATACTCCTTTGGTTAGGAGGCGTACACTTGCGTGATCAACTTCGGTTGGTAAAAGATCTTATGGACAAGATAGTTCGAAAGAACCTAACAGTTTGGACCCACTACCAACTTCGGTTGGTAGTAGGGCGAGAACAAAATATACTCCTTTGGTTAGGAGGCAATAGTTCAAACCCACGACCAACTTTGGTTGGTAAAAGGGCAAGAACAACATTCTTAAAAATGCCAATTTTGGTTGGTTAAGAAACAAAATATGCCAACTTATGTTGGTCGGAAGGTAAAACCATTCCAGAAAATACAAAAAATTCTAAACTGAACCAAGTATAGTTGGTCGGTGATCAAAACCCACTAACTGTAGTTGGTCGACGAGGATAAATTATCGACCTTGGTTGGTCGGACACATTTTATGAAAATATTTCAAATTGAACCAAGTATGGCTGGTCGGGGATAAAAACCCATCAACTGTAGTTGGTCGACAAACACAACTTAACAACCTTGGTTGGTTGGAAACATTTTAAACATTTTATACTCATTACTTTATTATTAAGTGATTGAGCAACATTGATACTTGTAAACTTTTTTGGATGATGAACAACACAATATTGTTATCTTTTTAACAGATACATATGCACAAATGTAAAAGTGTTAGACAAGTACAAAAGAATAGCAATACAGATTTGCAAACAGAAAATGAAAGTCTTTCATTACAATTCAAAATAAATTACAAGTTACATATGTGTGCTAACTATTACATTGAAAATCCTATTCTATTGGTTTTTCCCTTCAGCCTTTGATACAGGTTCCTCGCCAGCAGGAGGATCATTTAATGTCTGAGGAGAATTGATAAAATTCAAGTCCTTCAACATTCTGACATTCATTACTGAAGGAGTATCCGAGAGATGCTCGGGACGAGATACGTCAATTTGAGAATGAAGGTTATAGTCACCAAGATAATTCGCAATCAAACTCCGAGGAATGGCGCGAGCTGGTATCCATTCCATGTCCAACTTGAAAGGTGGCACAGGCAAGTCAAGCACTCTAGGCTCGTAGTAGTACCACAAAAAATGTCCTTGCTCGAGCTTTAATACACATAAGGCATTCAGCCAGCCTTGTTTATAACCCTCATTATTGGCATTCTGGATACGAGCATCTAAATGAACTAGAGCTTCGTTGTATCCATCCATCCAAAATTCCCTGGGCTGTTTATGGAATTGGAAGGTTAATCTATCCAATTGTTCATGAAGGTTTTTAGCAAAAAGATCCTTGGTATGTAAAGCAGACTTCGTCGCAGTAAGCTGATCTTTCAAAGTCAGGATTTTCTTGGACATCTCAGACAAAGCCCGATCTTTTGCGTTCAACTGGTACGCTTGAGTTTCCAATGTTGACAGAGTACGAGCTTCTTCAATACTACGAGGAGTTATTGATCGTCCCCGAGCAGCTGAAGTGCTTCGTTCCTCGTTAACATCCTGAGCAGCTCTTCCTCGCCCATGAGAACCTCTTCCTCGTCCCCGAGCAATAACAGAAATACCAGACCTTCTTAAAGTATCCAATTCTTGCCTTAATTTGGCATTCTCAACCTCTAAGAATGAGAACCCTTCGTCGGAGACTGGTACCAAGGCAGTGGAAGATGAAGCTGCAGACTTATACTGAGCTAACTCTTTCTGTAAATTGTTGTTCTCTTGTTCCAGCAGCTCGGCGATCTGTCTGCAGGCCTCAACTTCACCTTTTAGGGTCCTCTACCTGACATCGTATCCAACAATGATCTTTTTGTGGCCTGTCTCAGAAGAAAGCTGTTGATACCTATTCTCATACTCCTTGTGCAACAAGGCAGTTGATTCATTGTGCTGATTATGAAGATCTTCTAGGATACAATGAAGCTCCTCGATCAATTCGTAGTATGCCACATTATGGGACACAGCTCGATCAAGTAAATCTTTCAGGTACCGATAAGCCTCAATTGCTTGCTCTGAAGCATCATGGCCAAGAATGTCGGCAATTTCTGATACATTCAGGTCTGTATGACCATCCTTATAATATTCACGGCATTGTTGCATCAGCTTTGTATCATGGGCAGATATCAGTTCCATTCTAGCCATAAACTAATAAAGAGGAGAAGGCAAGAGTTAATAAATAAAAAAAGACAGAGCATCAACAATGTAGAGGAACAAAAGGATGTGATTTTATTACATCATCAACAAGATTACATCATTTGGAATACAGAAGTACAAGTAAAAGAAAAAACAGAAAGAGAGTACCGAACAACTTTACACCTTTTCCTTGTCTCCCAAGACTTTCTCGGGAGGCTGGGACGAGGAGCTTGGTTGCTCGGTAGGAACGATGATCTGATTAGTAGAAGCTGGGACTTGTTCTGAAGGAGCAGGCAAGGATGAAATCTCCTCGGTGGCCGTCTGGTTGGGTTGTGGAACAAGGACCTGATCACCCACAATCATTGAGGATTCTTCAGATGCAGCTTCGTCTTCATCCTCATCTTGAATAACTGGAGGAGGACCAGGAAGATGTTGTTGAAATAGCTCGGAGTCCTCACTCACCTTCAGTTCCTCTAAGGCAGCAACCCAACCATCATGGAAGTATTTCAAACTTCCATACTTCACCTGGGTCATCATCGTTGCTACCCCTCTGTCCCATCCTTTGTCCCAACCAGTTCGGAAGGACTTTTTTACAGCTGTTTTTCTCTTCATTTTTTCCGAGGAAAGCTTCTCGGACATAAGATTCTCGGTGGCCTTCAATTTGGTCTCCACCTCCGCCTTCTGACGATTTACTTCTCGTAGGAGGGTCAGCTCTTCTTCAGCTGATTTCAATTTATTCTCAAGCTCCCCAAAGCTTAAAAGTTTCTCGGCATAGTTTTTATTCTCTCTCTCCAAATCCTTCACCTTATTACCCAGTTGTACTTTCTCTGCATCAGACGCAGCCAACTTCTTCTCCCATTCAATTTTATCCTCGTCATACTTCTGACGGGATTCACTCACAGATTTAATAGCTTTCTCCAGTGCTCCTTCCACAGTGGACGAGGAGCAAGAAGCTTTGATCGCTTCATCCTTTTTAAGGATTATATTGAAACAGCTCGTCAACTGTAATCAGAAAAGGGAAACGACATCAGAAACAAATACGGGAAATAACAAAGGAAAATATGAAAAACTCAAATTATAGATACTTACTGAAGCAAGATGACGAGCAGCCAGAGAAGTAACCATATCCCGAGTAAGGTCTTCTTCAGTACCTTGCACCTCGGGAATGGGCGAAAACTTTGCCAAGCTCATCGTAGAGCTCGGAGGAACAGTGATTGGAACACCATCTCCACCAGCTGGGAGCTGGGGAATGTCTCCAGAAATACTGACCGAGGAGGATTTCCTCAATCTCCTCGGTGCCTTTTCAACAACCTCAACCAAAGAAGAACTTTTGGTTGGTGAGATAGTGATTACTTCAACAGGTGCATCCTTCTGCACATGAGCCACTGGGGACTTCTCGACAGCCTTTTGAGAAGCAACAGGAGGGGTGGCATCTTTATTCTTTGTCCCTTTTTGGACATCAACCTTATTTTTCTTCCCATCTCCAGCAGAGGAAGTCTCCTCGAAGAGAGCGGGAACTCTTCTTTTGCCCATTTTTTGGCTCAAAGGAATATGAGATTCTGGATCAGAGTCTTCAGAAATTTGCACTGGATCACTGATGCTGACCACAGGACGAGCAGTAAAGGACGACGTATAGCTCCTATACTGCAACAAGTATGAAGCAGACCTGATGTGCTCGTCTGCAACTTTCTGATGCAAACTCCAGATATGTTTCAATTGCCTTATATTAACTTCTGATTCTTTGGGAGTTTTTCTCTTGTTGTTAACTGTAAACAAAAATAAATTGAAATGTCAATCATGCATTTATTCAAACATGATGAAATCATAATTTCAAAAATAAAATAAAATGAAAATAACCTATCCCATTGCCATATGGGGGGCATTTGGGACCTTCATACACGTCGTCTCCGACTGAAGGAGCATGTTGCCAATTTTTGAAAACTAATCCATGTTCAAAATAATCCCTGTTAGCATCAGGGAGGTTGACTACTAAAGCCCTATTCAAAAATCTGGTTTTTAAATAATAAACATTATCTAAAACAGCCCATCTATAGCAATACATAATCTCAGGAATTCCTATACGAGTTCCATGAGTTTGATTTAACTTATGCACCCCATTAACTATTCTCCATGTATTGGGGGCTACTTTTGCAGGAACAACATCGAAATATTGACAGAATTCTAAGCATAAAGGGTTAGGTGGAAAAGAAAATCCACACTCAGCGATAAAGAGGCTGGGGAACCAATGTCCCTCAGCCAAACGAAAATAGTTAAAGGGCTCAGGAAGATTCTCCAAAGTTACCCAAGACGGAATGGAATAATCAGAACGGAATTTTTCAATAGATTCAATAATATAAACCATGGTGAATAAAAGGAGAAAGAAGAGGATCTTACAGGAAGAATGGAGATCTGTTGACAACGAACGAAAACAAAGATGAACGCACAAGAGAAAGAAAAGCTATGGAGAATTCGAAAGCAAGAAAATTGGAAAAGGTAGAGGACGGTATGATTGCTTGGGAAGTTTAAATACTGTGCCTGGGGAAATGGCGAAAGAAATGATTACAAAGAGAAACTATTGAGCTCCCGGCGGCTAAAAGGACAAAAAGAGCACGAAGATCGAAGCGCTCATAAAAATTCGAAAAAAGGCGGATTCTGTGAATTTGGAAGGAAATTTAAAATAAGGCTCCTAAAACCCAGGAAGGTCATTTAATATCGCCATATACCGAGAAAGAATGTTCCATACTCCTCAAAGTTCGAAATATGAAACATTGGGGGCTTCTGTTGACACCAAAATTAGTATGCTGATGTGGACGAATAATAAGAAGACACGTGTCAATCTACGTGGCACAATAGCAACGAGAAAAATTGTTTCCCCGACCAACATACTCATTCCGAGGAACACCAACTCTCCGAGGAACTCTTATCTTACCGAGGAACTTCAATGCTCCGAGGAACTTTTGGACGACGAGCAACTAAGGCGGTTCGAGCTGCACCTCGACCACATCATTAATTGCCAGATAATCAACAGTTCAACTATTCATTGAATGTTTATCATCTTGACGCGCACGTTTGAAGAACATTAAATGAATTACCCTTTCATATGTGTATCATTTAATGTAACACCCTTTCATGTACAGCCCAAGGGCTATAAATACCTTGTATCACCCTCATCTAAGGGGACCGGAATTTCTTGATAGCACTTGTAATCGAGAATTCCCAAACACTCAGCAATAACATAACAGTGGATGTAGGCCATTCATATAAGGCTGAACCACTTTAAAATCTTTTGTCTTATTTATTTATCTGTGATTAAATAATTAAAGTAATCTAGTTTTTTACATCAACAAGGATGGTTAAGAAAAAAAAAACGTGGGTTGAAATAATAATAAATAAAAACTTTTGCAAGTAATCGAAAAAGGGATCAAATACAAAAAAGTCCCTTAAATATTTTTTTAATATATATTTAGTCCAAATATTTTATTTCGTACTAAAAAGTCCCTTATTCTCTTGAAATAAAATAAAAAACTTTTGTAAGTAACCCAAATAACCCTAGAGTGGAGATTAACTTAAAAAAAGAAACAAGGAACAAGAGGTGAAGCTTAGCACATCCAAATTGAATACATTTCAAAGGGTTGGATTCCTATCAAATCAATACAATACGCAGGTATGTTTCTCTCATTTTAATACTTCATATCTGCTTTCTTCCATCAAATAATCTGCGCACACTATAGCCCTTTGGACATGCAATATAGATAAGGTCAAAATTTGTACAAAAATCTTACACGGGTGTTCTTCCACATGTAAATGTTTTGTGAGCATTTGAGATGATAAAAAAGGGTCAGTTCTTTGGGTTTCAATACTTTTGATTGTCAAATTTGTGTAGTTATAGGAGCTGCTTAAACTGCACACCCACTGTTTGATGCTTTGTATATATGAAGCTTTGCGTTGAAATTTTTCTCTTGTGGAGAAATTACTCTCAGCCCACTATAGTATGTATGAGCCAGTTCATATTCTATACAATTACACAGACTTCGTTTTGCTTTTTGCCTTTTTTTTTTGTGTGTTTCTGTGTATGCAAATTTCTTTGGGGGTTGGTGCTTGCATATCATGGTTTTGTAATTTTATAATTGGCTTCCCATGTATAATAATGAAAGCCTCAAAGACTAAAATATAAAAAATGAAAGCCTAACATTTATATTTGTCTTTAATTGGTTTAGAGGTAGAAGTGACCCCGTCGAGATATTCATTCAAGCCACTGGTGGAGGGACTATGTAGGGTGGGGAACAAGTGCCCCACCCAGAAATTTTGATTTTTTAATTTGGGGTAAAATGTAATTATAACAAAAAGTAGGGTCACAACACAAATAAAGTTAGTTAAACCTAAAGTGACCTCGTCGACCTTCCTCCATTGTTGTGTAAGGACCTTGCTTTGTTTTTTCGCAGTGTAGTTATTTTTGTTGTTTAGATTAAAAACAAATGTCTACATTCTTGTTTGTTGTTTATATTTGCTGTTTAGATTTCAATGGGATAGTTACTTTTGTTGTTCCCCTCCTCCATTTGTTATTTATATTTGGTGTTTAGAAAAACGTATGAAAGCGGTAAGAAGCACCGAAATCTCGCCGATCCCAAGTTATATCGGCGAATCTCGATCGATTCAATGATATCTTCCCATGATAATAATATTTTACCCAAAAAAAAGAAAGAAAGGAAGAAATCATTGGAAGGAGGTTGAAATATTTGAAAGAATCTAACCTGATTTGAACTTATGTGTCACATATCAGACTTAGGTCCTGTTTGTTTTTAGCTCTTAAGTCTGAATCTGAACCATTCAGACTTAAGAGGTACCAAAAAGTGTTTATTTTTTTAAATGATTAAGAGGTTAACGGCTATATTTGACTCTTAATGGTTAAGAGGTAAAGTTACATCTGAAGTCTGAATCTGAAGTCTAAATCAATCTTAATACATTCATTCAGAGGTATATTCAGACATAAAAAAAAACATATTTTTCAGATTCAGATTTCAGACTTCAGATTCAGTCTTAAGATTTCAGATTCAGATTTTAGATAATCTCATGAAAAAACAAACGCAACCTTAGGGTTGAAAAAAGCAATTAAAAGTGGTTGAATCTGCTTGCTTTCCAAACCACAAACTTTTTCTCTTAAGCTATACTTATTTCAGTCGGAATCCTCTTTTCCTTCTCCTCCGATTTCAGCCGGAATACCCTTTCCCTTCTTCCACTTGTGTCGGGAGTGCGTTCTTTTGATAAGAAGGAGAAACCCTTTTTTTATTTTTGTTCAGCCAAGACTCTTAGCCTAAGACTATTTTGTTTTTAATCAGTCAAACCCCTGTTTTTAATAGGCAACCTTTTTTTTTCATTCAATTTTTTTGTTTCGTTTAAAAAAACGTTCTTTTGTACATTTTTAGTATAAAAATGTTTTAATTTTAGAAAAATGTCTTAATATTGCACATTTTTATAAAAAATAGTTTTTAATCGGTCGATTTCAGCCGGAATACCTTTTCCCTTCTTCCACTTGTGTCGGGCAGTGCGTTCTTTTTATAAGAAGGAGAAACCTTTTTTTTTTATTTTTGTTCAGCCAAGACTTTTAGCCCAAGACTCTTTTGTTTTTAATTAGCCAAACCCCTGTTTTTAATAGGCAACCTTTTTTTTCCATTCAATTTTTTTGTTTTGTTTAAGAAAACGTTCTTTTGTACATTTTTAGTATAAAAATGTTTTAATTTTAGCAAAATGTTTTAATATTGTACATTTTTATAAAAACAGTTTTTAATCAGCCGATTTCAGCCGGAATACCCCTTCCCTTCTTCCACTTGTGTCGGGTAGTGCGTTATTTTGATAAGAAGGAGAAAACCTTTTTTATTGGGGTCAATTATTGAATAGTCCCTACTATAAATATGTATTTTTTAAAAAGGACACATATTTTTAGCTTAACCCATTTAGTCCCTCAAGCACTCAATATTCTTTTATTTTTAGAGGTCCGCGCCAGCAGCACTCCCTCTCTAAAATATCTGGCAAAGGACTTTTTGAAGCAACATAAAAAAGTTTGGACTAAATGAGTATTAAAAAATGTTCAAGTAACTATTTGGTATATGTTTCTTTTTATTTTTGTTCAGCCAAGACTCTTATCCCAAGACTCTTTTGTTTTTAATCAGCCAAACCCCTGTTTTAAATAGGCAACCTTTTTTTTTGTTTTGCATTCAATTTTTTTGTTTTGTTTAAAAAAACGTTTTTTTGTACATTTTTAGTGTAATTTTTTTTAATTTTAGCAAAATGTCTTAATATTGTACATTTTTATAAAAAACAGTTTTTTTTATACACTTTTGTACAAAAACATTTTTTTACAAACTACATTTTTGTAAACACATTCTTTTACAAAAATGTTCTTTTGTACATTTTTATAAAAAAACATTTATGTAAAAAATGTGGAAAAATGTTTTAATTTTAGCAAAATGTCTTAATATTGTACATTTTATAAAAAACAGCTTCTTATACATTTTTGTACAAAAACATTTTTTTACAAACTACATTTTTGTAAAAAATATTAATGTAAAAAATGTTTTAATTTTGCAAAATGCTTTAATATCGTACTTTTATAAAAAAAACATTTTTTTGTATATTTTTGTACAAAAAATACAAAATACAAACTCTATCTTTGTAAATTTTTTGAGCATTTTTGTAAAAACTCTTTTTTACAAAATGTTCTTTTGTACATTTTAGTAAAATAACATTTATGTAAAAAATGTTAAAAAATTGCTTTAATTTTTGCAAAATGTTTTAATATTGTACATTTTTATAAAAACATATTTTTTTGTTCATTTTTGTACAAAAAATACAAACTACATTTTTATACAAATAGGACCGATTGGATCAAAAATCTTTTTTCATATGACCTTTTGGAGCAAAAAAAAAATGATATGGCCTATTGAACTACATACATAGTAAACGGGACTAATTGATAAAGAACCCTACAAAGTAAAATTATGTAAAAACATTTTTTTTACAAAAATGTTCTTTTGTACATTTTTGTAAAAAACATTTATATAAAAAATGTAAAAAAATGTTTTAATTTTTGCAAAATGTTTTAATATTACACATTTTTATAAAAAAAAAATTAATGTTTTAATTTTTGCTAATGTGTACCACGAATGAATGGGGTTAATTTAACCGTTAGAGGACCCAGAGGAGTGCAACCACTAAAGTGTCAGATTTAATTCAGGCACATCGATTTTGGCAACGGGTACCGAAGTTGTCAAGATTATGAAGCCCTTAGTATTAATATTGATTATATTGTCATGAATGAAAAAAATTTATCAAAGATTATGTCATTAGATTTTTTCCAATATTAATATTGATTTATTATGAAATATTGAATCTGACAAGCCCGTCGCACTTCTACAACCTATTGTGCAATGCAATGCATATTGAAAGATGGTTTTGAACGTATCTTATTGGTCCACATTGTTAATCTTATTTTTTTCAGAATTTTTTACGCTCTCTAAATAGCGTATCTTTGAGTATCACCCGATACCGCGATCGAGTTGAAAATCGGGTGTCCGAGACCGAGACTTTGAACCATGTGCCTGAATCAAGTGTGATTCTCACTCGATTCTCCTCCGATTCGTACCCACTGCGTATCCAATTATTTTAATTAAATTTAATTGCAGATTCTTAGAAATTTTTTAAGAATCTTGATTTTTTTCATAAAGAATACCAAAGGTCAACCAATATTGCTCTTTTTTATTTTTTATTTATTTTTAAATCAGTGAAGCTATGAGGATGTGTATTCTAGATTGGATGAAACTTTCAGAAACAGAGAGAGTGAGAGTTGGCCAAAAATAAAGAGAGATTAGAGAGTAAGAAAGATGCAGATTAAAGCATTAATGTGGATGTGGATCTACAAGCTCAAGATTGTCATATTATTGCAAATTAACTTACAATGTTAGACACATGTTAAACATATGGCAAGATCTTACTACACATGAAGATGAAATTAAGTACTGGGAAGTTGTTTGGGAATACATCTTTTTAGCGAATGATATTATCACTTAAATCTTTTTGTTATGGTCCATTATTTTTGTGTTGGAGATTAATAAAAGTAGTAATTAATTTCTATAAAACCTAATGTACTATCTACACAAAATTAAGGAATACTATTATAGGGGTTATTGACCCACGATAAAAGCTAGAATTTCATATTAACCCCAAAAGATTAGAGTATATAAAAACAAGTGGACATGATATACGTGGTTCGACCGTAAGGTCGGCCTACGTCCACAAAAAAAAGGAGAGGGATCGATTTATTGACTTTAAAAAAGATGGTTACAATTGGAGTGTTAGGGATGCTAGCTGAGAGTCCATGCTGTTACGTGAAGTTGCAATAAGTTTAATATGTGCTAGTTCATTATTTACCGACCTAGACGTCCTACAGCCTTAGTGCTCTTCGTGCATATTCTGACTAACAAAGTTATAGAGTCCTATTGATTACAATCTTTCGGTTTGTTGATATGATCTTAGAGATTTCATCCTATCCTTTAAACTACGTGCTCTTTGAGCCTATTCGCCTGTCATGCGTTTCTCACATGACATGCCACGTGTTCGGCCACATGACACCAGTTTGGTCACATTCCCTTCAATTGCCCCTAAGGTGGGGGTGATCGGTTAATTACGCCGATCGGCCATACCTTGTATGTAATTTTCATGCCCCATGTGGTCTGCCTACATGCCGATCGGTCACGATTTATCTACCATTGTTTGCCACGTGCCTATTTAACCCAACGATGTGTTTTACATACGTTTGTCTCTGGGAACGCGCAGGGAATAATAATCATTACTGGCGCAGTGGTGTTGCACGTGTCCCTATCCTAGGGCTACGCTTCCAGCTTCATTACCGGAAGTAATGATGGCACATGGGCGCGCAGTGCTTTTTCCCAAGTGTTTTGACAACGGTTGAGTTGGTGGGGAGTAACATAATGTATAAGGCTTTCCATGCTTATACCTTGGCATTTTTGCATTTGCTAAGGTATTTTTACTTCAGCACTCTCTCTCTTTAGCTTTAGCAAGTTCCCACTTCTATTCTTCTTCATCTTCTTCATTTTTCCTGCCTCATCTTTGACGTGTAAGGAAATATGAAATCTCAGCAGTTAGCAACTTTTGGGAATTTCGTAATCAATATGGAATTTCTGATAGTGTTAACTTGAGGGTTTCTCCAGAGGAAGAAGGCATTCTTAATTTCCCTCTGGGGAGGTTGCTTTCTTAACAATTTACATATTATAAGGAGTTCATTCTCCCCTTCACCCATTATTGGTAAGGGTGCTCCGTTATTACGGAATACTCTCTGTCCAAGCAAACGGTGGTTTCTACCGGATTGTGGTGGGGTAGTGACTATGAACCAAATTTGTGTGACTATTCGAGGAAATTAGGTACTACTACGACTTGAGGTCTTCCCCGAGCACCGAGCTTTACTACTTCCAGGCAAGGGACAAGTCCCGCAATTTGGTCACCTATTTACTCAGATCTCAAAAGGATACTGAGAAAAATGTCCTTGTGGTTTCTGGGGACATATATGGTGAAGGCTATGATGGGTTTAGAGTTCCTGCCACTAAGGGGGCACTTGGTAGTTCGCCCAAAAAATGGCTTCTTTAAATGTTAGTTGCCTTTTACTGATCGACCTGATATTCTATTGTTGATCGCTTTTTTATACCAAACCGTCCAATTACCAAGTTAACCTTGATGATTTGGAGGAAATTTGGAGAAGGCAGACTCCCCCCCCCCCCCCCCCCCAATCAAACTTCACCCCCACTGGAGGGCAACCCATGTTTTACTTGGTTACGATCTCACCTACCATTCCCATACCAACTTCACAGCTCCGCCTGCACATTCCATCTGACTGGTTATCATCAATGAGCCCGAGCATAGGCAAGGGCAACGATCAAGCACCCCACCTCCTCAGCTAAGCCGCAGTCGGCGTTGGGAGATCCCCTTTCATAAGGGGAAGACGCCTTTGATGGAGGTCGATTCGATCCACAGGACGTTAAGGTTACGTACTCCGTCGCCCAAGCGATCATGTTGTTGTTTGACATGATGGAGCTTAGAAGCTTCACCTTGGAAAGGCTTCACAAGGAGGATCTGCACCACAACGTGTTAGTAAGTCCCATACTTTTATTTGGTTAACTTGCACTTTGTCAAGTTTTTCTGACTTTTTCCCTCTTTGTGCAGAGCATGCAGGTTCAACAGGAGCTAGTTAGCCGAGTTGATTGTTATTGGAGGCTGCTAGAGTCGTCATCTAAAGAGAATGTTACCCTCAAAGACCAACTCACTAGGCAGAGCAGGGACCTTACAAAAAGCTAAAGGAGGAGGCTGCCGCCAAGACAAAGGCGGTGGAGGAGGCTGTCGCCAAGACAAGGGGGGGGGGGGGTGGAGGCTGAGCGAACTCAAATTGAGTTCCGTCGGATGGACACCGAGCTGTCCAAACTAAAGATTTCTCACCAACGCACAATTCTAGAAACTCATCCTTCAGAGGACGAGGAGCCAAATGAAGAAGGCTTGGGAGGGCTACCTGCATAAGTCATATGATGAGGGTTATGAAGTGACCGTTCAAGCGATCGTTGATCAGCTGGACTATTTGAGTCCATTGCCTTTAACAAAGGCAGAGTAGTTAGTCTCCAACGTGGCAACGTTGGCGATAAAGGAATATGGAAGATAAAGTATGCGGTTATTGGAAGATTTCGAAAAAAAGATAAAGGAATATGGAACATGTCAAGAAATGGTTTATTTCGTGAAAATGTGTAAATACAACCTAACTTAAATGAATTAATAAATGTTTCGAAAAAGGTTGAAGTGGACAAGAAATGTGTAAATTGATTAATGTCCATGAGGTAAAGGAAAGGTAAAGTAATGTGGTTAAAATGGGTCGCTAAGTAACCCGTAGAGGGGTTCCCAAACAACAAAATATAAGTTGTGAAATTGTCCCCAAAGCAATAGATGACACATATGGGACCTAGTGTAAAGATGAAAGTGCAAGCATGTTGAGGTTGTTATTCCCAACAAGAGTAAACGGTGTGAAAACTTTCATGATGATTGGATTGTGCGTACACAACTCTCTTACAAAGCATGAGACTTCTGTACGAGGGGTTTAATGTAAAGGGGTCCCATAGCTTCTTAGTACTAATTATAATTTATATTAATTATGCATTTATTTTAGTATTAATGGTAATTTATATTATAGGTTACCAAGAAGGTTACTTTGGTCTAGTCAGTTGTTCGAGTTAGTAGGGGTCGAGGGGCCTAGGAGCCCACCAAAGTAGCCAGTGGGATCTTTGTGGGTTTTGGCTTGGAGGCTGGAGAGTAAGGTTCGTTGAGTGAGGTAAAATGCTCAACCATTCTAATATAAGAGAGAAAAGCACCAAAATCTCAAGTAACTCGCGGCTACTCTAAAAAGTCACACTACCCTCGTGGGACCTTAAGGTCACTCGAGAGGCCATTTACATTATAGTTAGTCGAGGGGGCTCAAGGCTCCTTAATAAGTCATGTTCATAAATAGTCACTCGAGGAGGCTTCACGCCCCTCAAACGGTATATTTTATTTATAGTCACTCGAGGAGGCTTCACGCCCCTCAAACAGTATATTTTATTTATAGTCATTCGAGAGGCTTCATATCCCTCAAGAAGTCATGATTAAATTAAAAGTTAGTTGAGCAGGCTTATGGCCTCTCGACAAATCATGCTCACCGCATAAATGCCATGCAATCCAGAAAAATATTATTTTTAAATGACAGTTTAATATTTACTTATTTATTTTAGTCCTACAGAAAAGGGACTTGACGCGCGTACATTTTATAAATTAACTATTTTGGGTCAAGCGCATAGTTTGCCATTGGCTACGTCAATTTTGTGTCCCACAAGTTTCATTATATTATTTAAATGATAAAGACAAGTTCATTTATATTATTTTAATGAGGTCACTTGTCACATTTTGGTGAAACCCTAATTCACCCACACCTATTATAAATAGAAGGCTTATCCTCACTAGAGAGGACAATATGAAAGGGAGGGAAGAATACTCATGTATAAATGGAGAGTCTTAGTCTCAAGAAAGAAAGCCATTGAAGCTTTAAGTTTTAGCTTCATATTCATAGTATTTTACACTAGATTTATATCATAAATGGTAGAGTCCATAACATTCATTGTTACACACACACTTGGTGCTTTTACACCCTGCCATCCTCTCTCTCTTATTTTGGAGTGCTTATTCTCTACCCCTCTTCTCCAAAGCTTTCAAAGGTTCTCTCATGGAGATTAAATATTTGCTATTATTATTTAATGCTACACCAGAAGAGATTTACACCAAATTACTCCTTTAATATCCGTTGAAGGCAAGTCGCGCCTCACCAGATCCAGCTCTTCATAGACCTCGGTTACACCTCCCTCCTACATTTGACGACTCTACTGGGAGGTATTCTTGTTAGATATGGATGTCGAAGGAACATAATATAGTTGTCTTGATCTTCATAAACTGTGTTTCTCACCAGGAAAATCACCCAGCTCTACTCGTTTCTTTGCTTAAATATGTTTATTTCAGTAGTCTTGACTTTTATTCTATGCGTATTGCATAAAATGCTTGCCGATTTAATTAGCTCAAGGCTCTGTAATTAGCCTCGACTTGTAAATAAAGTCCTCGGCCTATATGTGAGGGCCACGACCTAGTACCTCACAAGGCTACAGCCTGCCATCTTACAAGGACGCGCATTCTATTCCACATCTCACCCTTATCACCACAGGTATACACCTCAACCCATGGACTTCCAGTTGTCCACCTCTTAAAAAGATTCCCTCTTGTCCATCCCTATCTATAAGCCATGTGGGCCGAGAACGTGTCCCTGGTTGACTACCATAAATAGAGGTGTTTGATTAGGCTAAAATTCTTCCGAATTTATCCCCTTAATTTAGAGACTTATATCATCTCGAATAACGTAAAATGAGTGTAATTATCGCATTTCCCTTCTACTGACTCCTTCTAACAAGTACGTCTAGTTTTGTATACTTCTCATGAGTTTTGCAGGTATTTAAAGCATTGAGGAAGAAAGAAACTGGAAAAGCATTGAAAAAAGTCAAAGGAGGAAAGTCAAAGGGAAATTTCGTAATTTTGCAGCCTTAGTCCAGAGGTGGGGCCAACTAGAAAGTTGAAGAGCTTTCAATTACAAGAACACTGAAAAAAATGGCACCTCAATCCGATCTATGGTGAAGAAGTTACGAACAATTGAAGATGAGAAAAGTCCAGAAAAGATCCCTGTATGAAAAAGGCAGGAGGTCCGGACTGCCCAGAAAAGGGTTCGGACCGGGTCCCCAGAAAGTTCTGTAGGAAAAGTGTAGGGGATTTGGACCTTTTATTCAAAAAGGGTCCGGACCGCCCTAGTAAAAAAGTCCCTGTTAAGAAATTGAAGGGGATCCGGACCTTTTATTCAAAAAGGGTCTGAATCGCCTTGACCTGGCATTCCCTGTAAAGATTTTGGGGGCGATCCAAACCGCCTCCCCCAATGGATCCGGACCGCATTGGAATTTTACGAAATTTTCTATTCTTTCTTAGAGTTGTAATGGAGTCAAACTCTTGTAAATTTCATGGTTATTTATTCAGATTAGTTCCCTAATATTAGGGGTTTAATTTTTTAGGTTGGTTAATTAGGAGTAGAGGGTTTTTGTAGTAAAAAACCCCAGATTTCAATAAGAGTTTTCTTGTAAGGATTTCAAGTTTGATTCTTCAATACAAGTAATTTCTTTCCATTCTTTATTTCATAATTGCCTTGGTTTGTTGATTATTAATCCCGCATCTCTTTAATTCTAAGTTTCTATTAGTCATGATGTTTTCTTCTTTCCAATCCCTGTTTTCTTTTAATTTAACCATTTCTAACTAATTTTCTAAGGGTTGGGGTGCATGAACCTCACCCGATGTAATTCACGATAATGGGAAATAGACTTTTGAATTAAATTTTAGATGAATCGTGTTACGTAACTATTGCAATCGTCATAGGACTTTGGATCTCGTATACCCTAGGTAACCGGGATGCTTAAGAGTGCGATGCGCGTATCGGTGAATGAGACACCGCTTTGTTCTTGCCTTTGATTTCATATGGTGCGGACTACCATCCATTATATATGGAATGCTTAGGATTAATAAAGACTGGGTTCATTTAAAATCTTAATTCCGAATCTAGTATCCTATGAAGTGAATTACTAGGGTGTGGGGGATTGTAATCCAACCTCTTGTTCTCATTTCATAATTAAATCATTGATCCAATTATCATCAGCATTTAGTTCAATTAGCATAGTTGCATATTGTTAGTTCTTAGTTTCGATTAGTAGTTACTCTAAAAATTGCAATTAGTCGTAGTTGTTTCATCCCCCAAATCATCTTTTCGTTTCTTTTAGAGTCAAAGCTAGGATTGCAATAATCTTTCCAACGTCGTCACGACTTAGTTCGTCCTGTTTCCCTGAGGATTCGACCCCAACTTACCGGGATTATTACTTGAGCGACAAGCTTGCACTTGATCCTAGATAGCACGCACTCGGATACACATTTGTGGTCGTGTCAAGTTTTTGGCGCCGTTGCCGGGGATTTAGGTAGACTTAGGTTAGATCGAGTCAATTAAAATCTTAAACCAAAAAGTTAAAAAAAATCAAAATAAAAACTCATCTCTCACAAGCTTTTAATGCAAAATCCTGAACAAGCTCAAACCCCTCAAAATACTCCAACCCGAATTCACGAAAATCCAATCATTGAGTATAACTCTGACATTCCCCACACGACTCTCGTTCCACAGTTTTGGGTTCCACCTCCCACCCTTGAGAAATCTATTGCTAGTTATACCCTGAGTCACACATCTAGGACACCGAGTGAGTATTCCGAGTCACTTGAAGAGAGAGCGATGTCGGATGCCGCTAGTTTCGGTACTGGAGAGGGGCATCCACCTTATCGTCCCATGAAAGACTTACTCTTTCCAGAACGAACTGTCTGGTTTCATTTTACTCCCGTATAATGCCGATCAGTTACACTTCCGTAATAAGTTGATACAGATTCTCCTTACTTTCCATGGCATGGATTTGGAGAAACCATACATTCACATAAGAGAGTTCGAAGAGGCGTGTGACACATTTAGTGACCAAGCTTGCACGCAGGATGTCGTTCGCCTAAAGCTTTTTCCTTTCTCCTTAAAGGATAAATCCAAGACCTAGCTATAGTCTCTACACCCGAACTCCGTTATTTCCTGGAGGGATATGCAATCCAAATTTATCTCAAAATTCTACCCACCGCACAACACCAATTCTATCAAGACTCAAATCCAAGGTTTTTGACAACAAGATAATGAGCCTTTTGACAAGTGTTGGGAGCATTTCCAAGAGTTGGTAAGCGCATGCCCACATCATGGTTTTGAAAAACACCACTTGAGCTCTTTCTTCCATAATGGGCTACAAGTGACTTCCAAACAGCTTGTGCAAACTATATGTGAACGACCATTATGGGATTAGACACTAGTGATGCTGAGTCCCATCTTAAGTATGTTGCAGAGACTACTCAAGCATGGGACACATCTGATCCTAATACCCAAGTTCGGCCTAGACAAGCATCTATCGTTCCAACTGCATCCGGTCTATAGCGTCTTGATAATAATACCTTAATGGACTGTCGATTCGATCAGTTTTAGAGAGATATAAAAGATTTGTTTGATAGCCGGCTGAGAGATATCTTCGGATCCAGTCGTGTCGCAAAAGAAAAGGTGTGTGCTATCTGTGAGGCGGGTCATTCCACAAAGGCATGCCAGACGATTTTTGCCCACAAAGCCATGCATACCGAGCAGATGGATGCTATAGGAAGGTTCAAGGGAAATCTTAACCCCCGCATAGGAACTCGTACAACCCTTCGTGGAGAAACCATCCTAGTTTTAACTATGGACAACCATAAGCTGTGATGAACCCACATTCACTGGTTGTCCCACCTCCACCCCTTTCTCAATTCCAGTAATCACCACCTCCTCCAGCTCCATATATTACTCCACCACGAAGGAACCTCGAGGATATAAAAAACTAGTTTATCAACTCCCAGAGTGCAAGAAATGCTAGATATGATCGCATGCTCGCTGACATGAATGCGAACATCTCCAAGTTGTAATCGACGTTAAGTATCCAAGAGAAAGGTAAGTTTCCATCCCAAAGGCAAAGACCGCCCCAAGATCAATCAAGTGTTATCGCTACATCCCAGGCATATCCTAAACAATGTAGTGCCATTACCACTTTGCGTAGTGGGAGAGTAGTTGACCTTTCACCTCTCCCACGCGATGATAAAAATGAAAAGGATATTTCACCCGGCACGAAAGAGGGCGAAGATGTCTCCAAGAAAAAAAGTAGTAATGATGACATAAGAGAGCCTGAAGTGATGGTGAGACCTCCGAGTGCAGCCCCATATCCTCAAAGGTTGATCCCTCAATCCAAAGATACTTCTCGGGACGATGTCCTCGATGTTCTTAAGCAAGTAAATATCAATTTACCTTTTCTCGAGACAATAAAGCAAATTACCGCGTATGCTAAGTTCCTTAATGACTTACTCACGGTGAAACGAAGGTTGAAGGTAAAGAAAAATATATTTCTAATACAGAACATCAACTCAATCCTTTTGAGTGATCTTCCACAAAAATATAAAGATCCGGGTGCACCCACCATTTCGTGCATCATGGGGAAGAACCGAATCGAGAAAGCGCTTGTAGATTTAGGGGCAAGTGTTAACATTCTTCCTTATTCCATCTATAAGAAACTAGACTCGGGAGTCCTTAAGCCCACAAATATGACTCTCCAACTCGCGGATCGCTCCGTGAAGATGCCTTGGGGAATTATCGAAGATGTGATCGTCCAAATTGACACTTTCTACTTCTCGGTGGATTTTATTATTTGGGATGAAGAGCCATCCATTCTCCTGATAAATCATGTTCCCATCATCCTGGGTCGCCCATTCTTAGTTATGGCTAATGCACTCATCAATACTCGAAGTGGGCGAATGCAATTAACATTTGGGAACATGACCCTCGAGACAAATATCTTTAATAACATTAAGAACGAGGGCGACGAAAGCGAACCACGAGGAACGAATCTTATCAAGGAAGCACATGAGAATGAGAGGTCCCACAAGCGAGAGCTGTTAGGGGTGTGCCTTGTTTCATCAAGCGAGATCGATAGTTTTGACGATGAGAGAAAAGCGGGGGAGGTGTGTGTAGTAATCGTGATTGAGGGTGAGAGAAAATAGTTAGAGGAGAGAAAAATTATGGAGTTAGAGATCGGGCGAGTAAGCGAGGAAGTAGGCATTACTCGAGAGATAAAGTTAAGGGACGTGAGCATGGAAGATTTTGAAAAAGAATTTGGACACGTGGATGAGATCCTGAATGTAGCAATCCATCCCTTATTGAATTCGTTTAGTTACTTGGATGAGAGCAAATATAAAGATACAATAGATGAATTCCTTCGTAATGATCATCCCTCCACATCATAGAAGTCTTCAGAAGAGAGAGAAAGATAATGTTCGAAACACTCTCGAGAGAGCGAATTAGGAGATATAAGTCTTGAAGACTTTAAAAAAGAATTCGGGCAGGTAGATGAGAGCCTTACTATTGAAGTCAAATCCCTCTTGGGCTCTTGTAGTCACTTAGAAGAAATCGAATGAAAAGATAAAATCGATGAATTCCTTCTTTGTGACCACCCACCCATACCACTTGATGTCCTAGAGGCGATTGGGGAGAAAATTTGTATTTCGTCCGACTTAGAGCCCGACCCATGCATTTCAAAAATTAAAAGAAACTTAGGTGTTCCCTCCAAGTCGGTGCACGTTGGCCACGCTTTGAGTAAGCATCACGAGGATCCCTTTTCAAGTAGTCATGACGAGTCTCCCAGTTTTTCCCTTATCTATGGGCGAGATCCCAACTTGTTCTGATTATTGATTTACGATATAAAGACAGGAGAGACGAGGAGAGCATTGGACCCCGTTCATGGGGTCAGGTGAGTTTGTGGAGAGATGAGAGGTCATCACACCCCCGACGCATATAGGGTGATTTGTGTTGTATTATTGAGTCATGTGTTAGTGTCATTTTACATTTTAAATATTTGTTTATTTTATTTTTCGCACTTCTTGCTTTGCCATTTTTAGAATTTAGTCCTTTTAATTGAGGACAATGTAAGGACACAAATTTCCAATTGAGTCCTTTGTAGTTTTGGCTCAATTCCGGACAAAAATGTTTGAGTCATAGGATAGAGTTTTTGAACCATCTTTCGCTTCCCCATATTTAAAAAGGAAATTATCTTTTGTAAAGGAAATTGAAATTACTTTTTGGTAAAATCTAAAAATTAGGGGCCTCCTGTTACAATAAGTGGTATCAGAGCATTGATTAAGAAAGACTCACATTTTTCAAATTGCTATCAGAGCCAGAGCGTTAATTTATCGCCTCAAAGATCCATTTTTCGGCTTTTATAATTTTTGTGCTCCTTGTATTTTTAGGTGGTTCATTTTTTTTCTCACTCTCAATTTTTATTTTGTATCTCTCGATGGGACGTCTTAATGATAATTTGACCATTTCTAATGATAATGAAGTTTTTGCTATTCGAGAGGAATTTAATGGGCTTAACAGGTGTAATGAAAATTTAAGAGAATTAAATGTGAGATTTGCGAAAAGAATTAAGTTTCTTGAAAATGAAAATTTATGTTTTAAATCTAGAATTGAACTTTTGCAAACCTCGCTATCTCAAAAAGATATTTTTCTTGAAAAGCTCATGGACAGAAATTAAAATTTTAATATTTTAGAAAAGTCCAAGAAAGAGAGTGATAGTTAAGAAAAGACTCTTAGGGACAAGTTTTTTCACATTGACGGGGAGCGTGATAACCTTCTAGGAGTCATAGAAAATTTAAAGAAGGAGTCCCATAATATTGAGGAGTCTAATTTATTACTTGAGTCCAAAATTTCAAAAATGAAAAATGACTTACAAGACTCGAGTAGTAGTTGTAATGGTTCTAGCTCATCTAGTTAAAATATTTTTGTTGCTAAAGCTAAAACCATTGTTTGTTTTAGAGGGTCAACTTTATCCAAGGGCTTTAGAAAAGGTCACACCTTAAGTAACATTCCTCGTGTTTACACATGCTTTCATTGTGGTAGGAAAGGTCACCTTAGGTCATTTTGTTTTCATCTTAAAAGAAGCCCTAGGAAGTTTATGTCTAGCATTACATTAATTCCCAAATCCCATCATTTTAAATATACATCTATATGGGTTTGGAAATCATTTTTAGACGCGCTAGATATTAGATTTGTTGATTCTTATTTCCTTTCACATGAAACCTCCCTTGCTAAATTTAAAGGTTGAATGTGTTAGTTTTGTTTGCATACTCTAGCTTGTTGTGCTTTATATTATCTATCATTGCTAGGTGTATGCATGTTTAGTCATTTTCCAGTCATTGCTTTATTTCATATTTAATGCTAGAAATCATGACTTGTTTATCTTTTGTATTATATTTCTTGTGATTTGGATTAAATATAAAATACAAAAAGATTTTTGTTTATCATTTGTGTTTTACCCTTTTCGTAATTCATGCTTAATGAAAAATACAAATGATTTTTATGTGTATTTCGAGTAAATATTTCTATTTTTGGTTAAAAATTTGAAAAACTCAAAAAGATTTTATTTTGTGTGTATTTTGGCTTTACACACATTTTGTGGCATATGTTTGTGATTGAATCCTCATTTCACTTCCATGTGACTAGAACTTTTGGTTAGAATTTTAATCCTTAAAATGTTATTTATCTTGTTTACATGGAGTAGCTTAAGTTTGACTTACTTAATGGATTCACTTTTATATGCCTTTACACACATGCACGAGCTTTTTGAACCTTAACGTCACATGTTATATTTGAGCTTAGTGAGGTGTTCTCCTACCAATCTTGTCATCTACATCTTATGTGACTTGGGAGGACTAGTGCATGTCAAAATCCGTTGTACGTGAGATTTGTGAGACATAAAAAAATAATATGTATAAATGTGCACGGGGAAGGTCTTCGAAAGGAAAATTATTATCCTTTACGAGTAAGTCACCGTTTGGAGTGGACCTAAAAGAAATACGTGGTCCAAAGGCCTAACAAAAAAAAATATGGCATTAAAAGAAAAATAATTTAAAAGAAAAATAATTTGCCCAGGCCTAATTTGTTTAGTTGATTTATTCATTCAAAAGAATAATATATATGCTTATTGAGCGAGTTTGGATGATATATCAACGGTTTGCACAATGTCCGTTTATCCTAGTTGCGCTTTCAATGTCCTGATTCTATTGGTTTGTAGAGTCATCAATATGCTAGGCTTGTATGCATTGTGTTTGTTTGTTCATTAGTTCACTTTATCCTGTCACATAAAGGCTAAATTCTAGTTGATAAAGTTTTGCAATCAAATGCGAACTATGCGAACACGTTTAAGTGATTGGGTTTTAGTTCATTGGTATCTTGTTCACACCCCAACACTTTCGTTTCCATATGACACATTTATGCTATAAGAGTGTGGAAGACTCATATTATATTTTGTGTGTGTCATTTTGGTGTCTATATCTATATATGTGTACTCATGTCTATTTGTTATATAATATGTATACATATATTTGATATTGTTTTTGTTGGTCTTTGCCTTGCTATCTAGTCCATTTATGCTTCAATTCATAATTGGTACCTTATTTGTTGCGTAGTTTGTTGGATATCACATGCTTAGAGTCTTAATTGCCAATTTGGTATCATTTGTTTTCGCATCATAGTTGGTATTCATTTGTATGGATTAGTTGTGTTATTGTTGCCCATATACTTTCATGTTCTTATCACTCTAAGCATCATGTTTAAACTAGTTTTATCCTTTGTCTATTCCTGAACAAAAAGGGGGAGAATGATAGGTGGGAGAAATGGTATCTATTCCTATTAATCGTATCTTAGTTTAGGGGAGATTTATCTTAGGGGGAGACGTCTTTCTAAGAAGGTCATTTGTTTGATAAAGGGGATAATTAATTTAGGGGGAGTATTTATTTTATGCATGTAATATTCTTGATATTCCCTATGCGTTTGATAGTTTGCTTAAGTGTGCAGGAATTCTACTAAATGGAAACTTTCATCGTCGGCAAAGATATTGATCCTTGGTTTGTTTGAGTCAAGCTATTGTAATTTTATTTTGGGTGGGACATTTTTATAAGTCTTGTAGAGCTTGACGACCCTTTAGGATTTTTATTGATTTTTGTCCCGGAATAGCCAAAGGGGGAAATTTGTAAGGACACAAATTTTCAATTGAGTCCTTTGTAGTTTTGGCTCAATTCCGGACAAAAACGTTTGAGTCATATGATAGAGTTATTGAACCATCTATTGCTTCCGCATATTTAAAAAGGAAATTATCTTTTGTAAAGGAAATTGAAATTACTTTTTTATAAAATCTAAAAATTGGAGGCCACATGTTATAACAAGTGGTATTAGAGCATTATTTGAGAAAGCCACACGTTTTTCAGACAATACAAAAGTCTAAGTTAGGGAGGGTGACTGAAGAAAAGCTTTAATGCTAAAATTTTGTTTACAAGGTTGATAACAAAATGTTACAAATTGTGTAAACTCCGAATAAACTTTTTCGGCAAAACTCTTTTCGAAAAACACAAGATGTGTTGTAAAAGACTTTCTGAATGTATGGTTTAGATTTGATAGTTGGTTACCTCCTTTTTAATCTTTAAGAAACATCTACTAAAGTTACCATGCAGTCCTAATCACAACAATAGTTAAGAATATTCAAAGAAAATGGCCATAGGAATTTTTAACGTGTAAAACCCTTAATCAAGGGAAACATCCACGGTGCCCTCTACGGCACAAAACAAAAATTCACTAGAATGAAGAATCAAGTTACAACACTTATGCAAACCACAAATATCCTAACCTATGTTCAGAATATACCTATTTGAGATTCTCCACTCCCAAGGTAATTTGAATTGGACTGATCTTTTATTGCCGCTTCTTTGCTTTTTCCTTGATCTCCTTCTCGTTGAATTCTGATTCCAACAACTCGTTCAAAATCCAAGATTCTCACACAGAACCACAGTGTCTAAGTGTTCGAGTGAGATACTGTTTGTGATGTGCTACTACATGCAAACATGCTACTCACCCTCTCAAAATTATACAAACATTCCTAACAAATTACAACAGTTCTAAAATGATAGGTTATTTTCGAATCTATATTTTAAAGTCAAGACATCTTGATCTTTCTATAAACCTACAGATCTCAAAGATACCTTGCTCAGAAAATGGTTCAAGGTCTTAAACAATTTCAATATTTTGAAAATATTTTTAAAATTATAAACCTCTAATTGAATCTAAACTAGACTAGAAGTCTATTTTGTAAAAACAGATTCAGACTTAACATACAGAGATTGATTCAACATATTTTGACATAAAACTTCTTTTCTCAGATCTATGGTTAAGCTTTTAAAACTTTAACTAAAGTTCTTTGTGTTATTTTTATTTTTGTACAGATGTATTTCATAAAACATGAAATAGAAAACCAGAAACACAAACAACTCACTAGATCTGAAAATATTTTAAAACGGTAAAAGTTTCTATTTCAAAAATTGTTGAAGCAGAATGGATCTAAAATACTAGATCCAAAAAGAGAAAAAGAAAGAAAATTGTGTGATGTTCTATTTTAAAAAAAACTCAGTTTAAACAATGAAACTTAAGTTTCTCTTAGAGACGAGTTCTGAGAGAATCAAGAACTTGAAGAGGTCTTCAAATGAAGAGTAAACTCAACATAAAAAACACAGAAACCCTAAAAATGTCTAACTCTTAAGAAAAAGTTTTCTGGTGTATGAAACGTTTAGGTTTTGGTGTTTGGTTTGGGAGAAATCACTTAAAGGTTAAAATACGAAGAACTTAGGGTTTCTTCTTTATTTTCTCTCTATTTTATTTCCCTCTCTTCTTTCTCTACTCTCTATTTTCTCTCTTGTTTGACAAAATGACAAAAGTCTGTAATGGCTGAGGCTTGGGTCCTATTTATATTAAACGAAGAAGGATCCAGAACTTCCAACTCAATCCAATCGCTGGGCTTGAATCTTAACTATTGACTTAAGATCCAACGGTTCATCACAAGCGGTGGGTTGAACGATTGTTGATTGGTTTACACAAGTTTCACAAGGATTGACTCTTTACACATGCAGAACGCTGATTAGGTTGATCTAAGGGCTAAAAAGACACACACGGGTTGTGTCTTAAAGAAAATACAATCTAAGCCGACGAGAGTGTAACACGTGTACGAGCAAGATGCAATAAAAAATGCATATTGAAAATAATTACAAAGCATACCCTGAATTCTCTAGCGCTTTTGTATTCTACCCAGGCAAACAATTAGCAATAAAAATAACTCTTTGGAATAAAAATTTTACCCACAACACTTTTAAAAACAAGTTTTAATTAATTCAAAAATTATATAAAATGTTTTGAATTGAATTAAATGATTTTAAAAAGTCTTAAAGTGTTGCAAAATCATAAATGTAAGTAGGCGTTATGAATAATGCAGTGAGTGTGCCCTATTTGTGGTTTTAAGGATCAAAATAACCTCCCTTTACGTTAATCTTGAGGATTTTCTTGGACAGGAATTCTTCATTTAACTTGAACCTTTGAGGAGGTGGAGTTCTCATAAAATCTAACCTATTTTGTCCGATATCCAAACTAGTTGGAACTAAAATATATATAGACTCAAGTAAGTCAATATATAGTGTGTTCTCAATCTCCCCCTTTGGATATTAGAGACAAAATTCCCTTGAGTATTCAGAACTCGTGGGTCAAAATAAAAAATCATATTTGTCCTATACAAAAATTCTAACTACCCATTCCAATCCTAGAACCGAAAATAAGTTAAAAAAATATATTACTCAACTATATACAGACCAATACCCTAAAAAATAGTAACAAGCTGTGCAATGGGTCTGAAATGCCTGCAACAAAATAAACACTGAATGGCCGTTTAGTTGAGTTAGAATCAAGAATAGATATAAAAATCGCTAAAAAATACTCAAGATCTTCAACCCCAGTTTTTCTCAAATATACAAGGGGTATAAATAAAAAAAAATAGAGATTAATTGAGAGTTATCATGCCTATAGCCGTGAGCAAATACTCAAATTTTATGTTATCTGAAGGTTTAGTAAAGAGATTTGCGAGCTGCTTTTGAGTATTCAGATATTTAATTATGAGATTTTTGGATTTGACAAGGTCACGGATAAAGTGATGTGTAATCTTAATATGTTTGGTTCGTGAGTGCATTACAGGATTTTTGGAAATATTAATGGCAATTTGGTTATCACAAAACATGGTTAATTATTTTTCGGTGAGACCATAATCACTAAGCATCTGTCTAATCGATAGCAATTGAGTACAACAACTACCAGCTGCTATATACTCAAATTCGACGCTAGATAATGAAATACAATTATGTTTCTTACATGACCAACCTACGAGATTATTGCCTACGTAGTAGCAAGCACCAGAAGTGCTCTTACTATCGTCAGAACAACCAACCCAATCGGTATCGGTGTATCCTACAATAGAACTGGTCGTATCGTTTGTGTATCAAATACCAAAGTTTAGTGTACCCTTAATATATTTAATAATTCTTTTCACACTTAATATGTGGGATTCTTTAGGGTTACTTTGATATCTAGCACAAATACAAACAGCGAAGGATATGTCGGGTCTAGACGCAGTAAGATACAGTAAAATCCCTATCATACTTCTATAAAGAGTGGGATCAACACTTTTCCCATTATCATCCTTAGACAGTTTAGTTGAAGTACTCATGGGGCTCTGGAAGGTTTAACATTTTCTAAATCGAATTTTTTAACTAAATCTGCAGCATACTTAGATTGAGAGATAAAAAGACCAAAATCTGCATTGTTTTACTCATAAACCCAAAAAATATTGTAGTTCACCCATTAGAGATATCTGAAATTCGGCATGCATGATATCAAAAAAGTTCTCAACTTTTTGGGACATGTGGAACCGAAAATAATATCATCCACATATACTTGCGCGATTAAGACATGTTGATTTTCCTTTATAACAAACAACGTTTGATCGTTTCTGCCGCGGACAAATTTATGAGACACTAAAAAGGTAGACAGTCGTTTATACCAAGCTGTAAGAGCTTGTTTCAATCTATATAAGACTTTCTTAAGTCTAAAGACGTAGTCCGGGTGTACAGGATCAACAAATCCTTTGGGTTGTTCAACGTAAACTTCTTGAGATAAAATTCCATTTAAAAAAGTGGATTTAACATCCATTTGGAATAATTTGAATTGCATATGACAAGAGATGGCAAAAAGGAGACGAACTGATTCTATACAAGTAACAAGTGCAAAAGTTTTATCAAAATCAATTCCCTCAATCTGGGAGTATCCCTGGGCAACCAACCTAGCTTTATTTCTAATGACCTCCACATTTTTATCAGTTTTATTTTTAAAAATCCATCTAGTGCCAATAACCTTCGAATCTTTTAGTCTAGGAACAAGATTCCACACATCGTGACTCTTAAATTAAATTAGCTCTTCTTGCATAGCATTTATCCAAAATGAGTCAGTAAGGGTATTATTAACATTTTTAGGTTCTTCAAGAGAAACAAAACAAGTAAATTATGCCACTTGTCGAAGTTGGGATATAGTTTGAACAGGTTCTGAAGGATTACCGATGATGGTTTCAGTGGAATGATCTTTAGAAACCCAAGTGGGTACAGAAGGACTCTCAGGTGGCAATAAATCGGTGTTATTTGGAGGATCAACGGATAAATTAGGTTCGTCCTCATCAAATGCTACTGGCTGACTGTTAATTCTTCTTACACTCGTGTCGTTTACAGTTACATTAATTGATTCCATAATATTTTTGGTTCTATAGTTAAAGACACGCCAAGCCCTACTATTTTGGGAATATCCAAGAAAAATTCCCTTTTCTCCTCAGGTATCAAATTTTGAAAGTTGCTCTCTATCTTTGCAAATGTAGCAAATACTCCCGAAGATTTTAAAATATTTTATGTTTGGCTTTTTGTGGAACCATAACTCATAAGAGGTTTATTTGGAATTTTTTCTAAGGTAGATACGATTAATAATGTGACACGCAGTTTGGATAGCTTCTACCCAAAAATATCTAGGGAGATTCTTAGCATGTAACATAACCCTAGTCATTTCTTGTAAAGTTCTATTCTTACATTTAACTATACCATTTTACTGCGAGGTTTTGGGAGCGCTAAACTCATGTTTATAGCCATTAGCTACACAATACTCAGAATTACCAGAGTCCTTGAACTCTCCACTTCTATCACTCCTAATTCGACACACCTGGGTATCCTTCTCATTCTCAATTTTCAAGATGATTCTTAAGAATTCATTGAAGGTATCTGATTTCTGTTTCATAAAAGCTACCCATGTATATCTCGTAGAGTCATCCACTATAACTAGGATGTAAAAGTTTCCACATAAACTAACAGTTCTTAAGGGACCCATGAGGTCCATGTGGATAAGTTCTAAAGGCTTAGTGGTAAGGACATCTTTAACTTTCTTATAAGGGGATTTACTTATTTTTCCTTCCTGACAAGTTCCACATACAGGAGTAAAAGGATTTTTAATTTTAGGTAAACCTCTAACTATCTCTTAGGAACTCAATCTTCTAAGGTTATCATAATTTGTGTGTCCTAATATATTGTGCCATATATCAAAATCCTCTAATCTGGCAACACAACAAGATTCAGAATTAGGGATTACTGTGTAACAGTTTTTCGGGGTTATGTTTTCTATTAGAATATAATTACCTTTTTCATCAGTAATTTTCCAATCATTTTTAAAAAAGGTAACTGAGTGATTAGAGTCACAAAGTTGTGATATACTTAAGAGATTAGCTTTAAGGCCTTTAACTAAGAGAACATCATTCAATTCAAGAAGCCCATGCTCACTCAATGTTCCCTTACCTATGATCTGAGATGAAACACCATTTCCAAACATGACACTACCTCCAAGGAAGTCTGTCTTATTTTTTAATTTGGTTTTATCCCCGGTCACATGTTTAGAACATCCGAAGTCTAAGTACCATCCAGTTGAAGTGCTTTGTGCCTTTAAGGCAGAAATGACAATGTTGCACTTGAGCTGGGGTAATAGATCATCTTTTTTAATCCAAATAGGCCTAGTTTTAAAAGATTTGTGGCCTTTTGATTCAGAAAAAGTTTAAGGGGTCTTTCTGAATGATTTTTTCTTAGTCTTGGACCCTCCTTTTTTCTTTTAGAGTTAGAGTTATTTGTGGCCTGTCTAGGAAGTAAATAAGTATTTCTTGATTTCCTAGAATAGTTAAAGTTTAGGTAGGTCGAGGTGTGTAGCCTTTTCTGAAAACATTCATCAAGAGTGTGACCGAAAATATCGCAATAGGAACAATACTTATGAGTATAGGATTTGACTTTCTTGGTAAAGTCTTTGAAAATTGGCTTGGATCTATTGGGTACAGTAGTCCAATCATCAGTAGTTTTAGGTTTCCATCTTTGGTCTCTGACAGAAGGACAAACATATTTGGTCTGACTATTTAGTTTCAACTGTTGATTATACTGATTATGTGATGCTTGAGAGATATTGAGATTAGATTCACCTTTTTGAACATTTTGACAAGTTTGGCCTTGTTTCACAAAATTAACATTTTCAGGAGAAATTTTGGTCTTGTGTGCACTACTTCTCCAAAACTAGGCCAGACTTATCTTCAGAGTCAAATTTGCTTCCAGTAACAATTTTTTCATAAGACTTAGTTTGTGTTTCAAAGTGTTGACATTTTTTAAACACATTTGAAACCTTTTGCTTTGACTCTTCTAGTTCAACAAGGGTTGCCTTGTATTTTTGCTCAAATTCATGGTTCTTTTGAGTCAAATCTTTTATTTTTTAAGGCATAATCTTAAATCTCAGTCTCATGAGCAACACATTGGGTAGTATAATCTTCAGTGTTCTTCCTAATGGTCTGGTTAAGCAAATCGATATGCTCACTTAAGGTTTTTATCATTTCTTCTAAGCGAGCACTCTTCTTAACCGTTTTAGTGTATAACTCATGTAAATCAGGCAGATCATCATCAAACTCGCTATGTGCATCGTTTGAAATGTCCCCTATGTTTTTGATGGGTTCTTTACTCATGCACACGTTCAATTCTTCATCAACATTATCACTTTGACTCACACACAGTCTTTCAACAGTTATAGGAACAGAATTATCAGGGATGTCATTAACAACATCAACGGGCATAACAAGTTCATGAGCAGGCAAGCATGCATCGTCATTATATATTATTTTTGCAAAGAAAGACATGCAATACTCATTTATCTGGGTTGACTCAGTTATATCCTCATCAGAATCACTAGAGTCGTCCCATGTTTTACATATATTATCCTTATTATTGTTATTAAAACTAGTTGGACATTTACTAGCATATTGACCAAGTTTACCACAACGGTGATATTTAACATCTTTTATGTCAGGTTTAGGTCTGTTGGGGTCATAGTTCCTCCTATTGTCATAAGTGTTCTTAGTATTGTCTCTGTCACGAGGTCTGTGAAAGTGATTGCCTTGATAATTTGATTTGCCTTGTTTAGAGGCTACAACATTTCTAAATTTCAAAATCTTTTTGAAATGCTTACTCATAAGAGATATTTCATTGTCAAGGTTTTCCAAATCACAGCTTTCAAGACAGTCGATGTTAAAATCTAAAGTGTTCAATTTAGGCACTGGCAATTTAGAAGAAAACACAACATTTGAGCTAGAGGCTTTATTAGTCTGTCTGGTCAATTCTACAGTCCTCAGTTTACAGGAGTCATACTAGGATCATTCATTTCTTTAATGGCATTTCTTTTGTTGTCAAATTTAGATGGCAATGACCTAAGAATCTTTGAAACAATTTCCTTTCTACTGTAGGTTATACCATTGGCATGAAGTTTTGTAAAAATATTTGTTAATCTAATGTAGAAATCGTCAAAGGATTCATTGTCATTCATAATCAGGGTGTTATATTGCTGAATGAGCATTTGAGTTTTTCCAGCTTTGACACGTTTATCACCCTCGTGAGCAATTGCTAACGTATCCCATGCCTCTTTTGAAGTAGAACGTATGGATATTATTTTGAATTCGTGTTCGTTTATAGACATAAAAATGGCATTCTTTCCTTTGTTATTATCTAGAGAGTCTTTTTTCTCTTCCTTAGTAAATTCATTGAGAAGTTTCTTAATTCTTATTGGATCAGTTACAGAGGTAGGTTTAGTAGGATGTTCAAACCCTGTTTCAATCATTTCCCAGACTTCATCACCCAGGGTTCCTTGAATGAAAGCAGTCATTCGTACTTTCCAGTACGAAAAATTATTTCCATCAAAGAGTGGTGGTCTGGATAGGTTAGCTAACTTCTCAAAATTTTTTCTTCCATATTCAGAAATTTTTCAAAAAGAAGTTTCGAAAATAATTTCTCAAGTTTTAGGATCACAAAAGTTGTTCCCGCTCTAATACCAGTTGAAGAAAATCTTTAATGCTAAAAGCTTGTTTACAAGGTTGATAACAAAATGTTATAAATTGTGTAAACTCCGAATAAGCTTTTTGGGCAAAACTCTTCTCGAAAAACACAAGATGTGTTGTAAAAGACTTTCTAAATGTATGGTTTAGATTTGATAGTTGGTTACCTCTTTTTTAATCTTTAAGAAACATCTACTAAAGTTACCACGCAGTCCTAATCACAACAACAGTTAAGAATATTCAAAGAAAATGGGCACATGAATTTTTAATGTGGTAAAACCCTTAATCAAGGGAAACATCCACGGTGCCCTCTACGGCACAAAACAAAATTTCACTAGAATAAAGAATCAAGTTACAACACTTATGCAAACCATAAAGATCTTAATCTAAGTTCAGAATATACCTACTTGAGATTCTCCACTCCAAAGGTAATTTGAATTGGACTGATCTTTTCTTGCTGCTTCTTTGCTTTTTCCTTGATCTCCTTCTCTTTGAATTATGATTCCAACAACTCGTTCAAAATCCAAGATTCTCAGACAGAACCACAGTGTCTAAGTGTTCGTGTGAGATACTGTTTGTGATGTGCTACTACATGCAAACATGCTATTCACCCTCTCAAAATTATACAAACATTCCTAACAAATTACAACGGTTATAAAATGATAGGTTATTTTCTAATATGTATTTTAAAGTCAAGACTTCTTGACCTTTTTATTAATCTACAGATCTCAAGGATACCTTGCTCAGAAGATGGTTCAAGGTCTTAAACAATTTCAGTATTTTGAAAATGTAAACCTCCAATTGAGATCCAAACTAGACTAGAAGTCTATTTTGTAAAAATAGATTCAGACTTAAAATGCAGAGACTGATTCAACATATTTTGACATAAAACTTCTTTTCTCATACCTATGGTTACGCTTTTAAAACTTTAACTAAAGTTCTTTGTGTTATTTTTATTTTTGTACAAATGCATTTTTTAAAACATGAAATAGAAAACCAGAAACACAAACAACTCACTAGATCTGAAAATATTTGAAACTGTAAAAGTTTCTATTTCAAAATTTGTTGAAGCAGAATGGATCTAAAATACCAAATCTAAAAAGAGAAAAATAAAGCAAATTGTTTGATGTTCTCTTTTTAAAAAAACTCAGTTTCAACAATAAAACTTAAGTTTCTCTTAGAGATGAGTTCTGAGAGAATCAAGAACTTGAAGAGGTCTTCAAACAAAGAATAAACTCAGTATAAAAAACGCAGAAACCGTAAAAATGTCTAACTCTTAAGAATAAGTTTTCTAGTGTATGGGACGTTTAGGTTTTGGTGTTTGGAACATTTAGGTTTGGTTTGTTGTATGGAACGTTTAGTTTTCTGGTGTGGTCGCGTTAGTGCTCACCTTTCATTTGGTAAGGAACGACAAAGAAGCCAAACTCTGTCCAAATTACTCCAGCTTCTCTTTAGACCCGAGCCTTCACCTTGGTCACCTGCTCCGACGCGATAACTCAACATAGTTGCAACCTTATAGCAGATTACACTACAATGCCACAACCTTTATTATACAATACATGTATGTTTGTGTATTTAGACTCTTTCTCTTCTTCTTGTATACCTACAAGGATTCAATCTTATACCAAATGCATTGATTTAATGAGAACAAGGTTTCGTAGTGGACGTATGCTTATTGTAACAATTGAACCACTCTAAATCTCGTGTTTCTCTCTTATTCTCTCTTTTCTATCCACTTTCATACTTTTAATTGTTAAGTATAACTTTGATGGCATGACTTTCACGAGTAAAACTATTTTTAGACGATAACATATATCCAAGCATGTTATCCATATCAACTCTGTCATCCAACATGCAATAAGGATCCCGCTCACTTCATAACTCATTTTAAACTGTAAAAAAATCAATATGTCCCATTTCTGACAGATTCCCCTGACAAAATCTTCACATGAACAACTAGGAGAAATTATAATTGCAGCACTCATTCAACCAACCTAACGAAAAGTTATTGATGCATCCTCTATAGTTACAAATGTAAAGCCTTAATTCAATGAACTAATAAATGAAAATGAAACTTATTATACAATCCTTATAAATCTAGAGTATCAAAATCGTTCATACATAATTGCCCAAAATAAAAGATTCCATAACTAATTCCCTTAGAATCTGAATATATCATACACGTGTAATATGTGATTTGCATAAAAATTAGCGCTAAAAAATAAGTAATCGAGCAACTGACTAAAGATATTCAAGATGTTTTGCAACTTAAAATCAAATCTTTGAACCTCTCACTAAATATATTTTATTAGTTAAAGTGGAGAAATGAATCAAAGTCACTTTAAAAAATCAAATATGACCAAAAGTAATCCATTTGTTAGTTTTTTTTTTTTTTTCAACTTTTAGCTCACAGTACCAAACTTTAGATATGTTAAAAGTCGTTCTTGGGTCCTGTGAAAGAGAAGAATCTAAAGACAAAGCTCTCCAAGATAGACCGGCTCTATAAATTTGGAATCATAGATAAGGATATCAAATAAAACCTCTTGATCTAATGGTATAAGGATCCCTCTGCAACGGTCTTGAAAATGAATCGAGTTTGGTCCTAATCTCGAACAAATCATGATTTGCTATAAAAAAAATAAATAAATAAAAGACACGGGGGTGACTACTAAACTAGTTAAGAGAGAAATGGAAGAGCCGAAAGGATGTGCAGCAAGAGTGACATCAATCTTCATATACCCGCTCAAATCATGCCGTGGAATTTCCGTTCCTCAAGCACCCCTCGCTTCCACTGGTATCTCATTTTATATTTTTTTTACACTATGAATGATGGTCTCACAATTTTTTGCAATTGAAATTTAGTCTAATTATCATCGTACTATCCTTTCTTCTCTATTTGCTATTTTAACTGCTATGTTTGTGTGGGTATTTGTTGCATTCAGATAAACTTACTTCCCTCTCATCACATATGGAGAATTTTAGCGAGAAACTGGGATGGGTCTAGTTGTTTCATAGAGAAGAAATGGTACAACTTTTGATCAAGATCATAATCACTCAGAAGTGATGGTTTGGGGTTGAGGGTGATGAGATAGAATCTGGATGTGGGCACTCCATTATAAAAGAATTTGGACAAATCAGCACGATTTGACTTTATTTATGTGAAAACCACCATGATAAAATTCTTACCAAAAAGGAAAAAGATAATGATAAAGTTGTTCGTCTAGAATTTGGAATGTCCAAAATACAAATACCGGACCTATTGAAGATTCGAATCTGTGACATGTAGATCGTTCATAAACAAAATTTATATTTTATTACTTGTACGTTTAACTGATACCAAGCATGTTAAAGTAGAGCACTTCTGTGTGTTTCGCCATTTCAAACCGCTTAGAAACCGCCATTACATATGGCAATTAGTCCATGTATTTCATTGCCATATGGATCAAGTGAGAATGTGGAGGTTCAAAATATCAAGTTAAATTTCATTGCCATCTGGCTAAGCTGTCTATGTTTGGTTCACATTGGTGGTAGTTTTTTAGGGTTTAGTCCAATGTTCAAAGTTTTGATAATCTCTCCTCCCATGTATTTTTTAAATTATATTAAGTTCCATTACCACCCAAAACCTCTCTTAACCACCTATCTTCCTTTGTGCAGAGAATGACAATTGTCCCATAATTGTTATATTAGGACCAACAACTGAAAAAATAAAACATGAGAGTGAATACAAATGAATCTTTAAAAGTGAGACTAAATACTTGTGATCCCAATACAATTACCCATTAAAGGGAACTTCGGATTTAGCCCACTCGTAATTCAAGATATGTGTATTAAAACCAAAAATCAAACCCATCTGAGTTGTAAAAGAAACACTACTTTTTTTGGTCTTTTTACCAGTTAGTTCTTAGTTCTATTTACCAAGTATGTAGTCAAATACGTTCTACAATCTTTTTTTGCTCCAACAGGTCCCATGAAAACAGATATTTGCTCCAAAATTTATTTTGATAGTTACAATTAGGAAATGTCTTATGTATGTTTAGTGAAAGTGTTTATGTGTAACTGATCGGGAAGTAGCCATGAATTTTCATACGTGGGGGATACAAAATTGTTAAGATAAAAAGTAGCAAGCATAACAAAAAAGACTTAATATTCAATTGAAAATTTGTGGCATAATTACAACTACAATTGTCCTCGACGACTTTTCATAGTTTGAAAGCGTTGAATGATACGCTCATTATCAATAACATCAAATACATCTTTTTCCTCATACACGATCATGCTATCATTCATCTATTGATCTTCCATCCGATTGCGCAATGAAGTCTTTATGAACACCCTTTCCACGGAGGCCGTGACAACTGGTAAGATCAACGCCAATGTCACAAGCAAATAAACCAACGAAAATACCTCACTTTTCTTTGTCTCGACCATCTTCTTTTACAAGAGAAGAAAGTCCACACAATCCTTGAAAGGTGGGAGTAGATTGGACATCAAGAATATAAGTTTCAAGTTGGATATCAATTTCAATGAGTTGTAAGCTTGAAAATTCATTAGGATAAAAATGGGCAAGGCGAATTAATTTTACCTTGTCCAATGCAATAAACGCATCATCGGGACAAAGGCATGCCACACAAAGTAGTAACTTGGTGTTCGCTTCATTGAAACGTTCATTAAGCTTATGAAGTTGCATATCGATGACCACATAAAATTACTTAACACGATAACGATGCAAATTTTCCCTTTTCGCCGCTTTACGTTGTGATATTTTTTTAGCAACGAATACATCATTCATAATGGGAACTTCAATTTACAGTTTCTCACAAAACGTACAAACTTCATCAAACAACAACACCCATCCATCATCCCGCATCATTTGTAGTCGTTGCTTGCATACCCGGACCAAAGACATGGCGTTTATAATTTCTTGATCTTTCCTTTGCAAAGTTTTTGATAATTCATTTGCAAACCCCAATACATTTTTCATCAAGTGCATACAAAAAACAAATTCAAAAGCTTGCAATGAATTTATAGCATTTGTTGCATCGAATCTATGCAAGGGGTTGATTGCATCCACTTTGACAATCTCAAGAACACCACTTACGGAGGAGAACATGCTCATCAAACTAAGTAAAGTGCAAAAATGTGAGCCCTAACGAGTGTCACCATTGGAGAGAGGTACTCTGATTTAGTCCTTTCTCCGTTTGAATCTCACCCTTTCCAATTGCACAATTAATCTTTTGAAGTTGTTGCTCACGAAGAAGGTCACGACACTTGCACGATAATTGTAAAAAGAGTCATAATATCATCATTTTTCTTTGTCACCTGCTTGGTCACCCATATTTTACTTGAAAAGATAGCAACACAAACAATATGCAGCATTAGTAATGGTGCTATATTCTAGCCAAGGAGAGAATTCAATAAACCAAACAGGGTTAAAACACCGCAATTGTTTGCCCATAGTTTTATGCTGGAACGTGTGGCCACGAGGTTGACAAGGCACCTTTTGTAAATAGGCTCTACGGAGTTTATCTTCCACTTTAGGATTGGCACGAACAACCGGAGTTCGTAGGGAGGGATCGGCATGAAAATCCTCCAAAATAATTACTTCTGGTTCGATATTGCTCTCAATATGTGGTGTGGATGTCGGCTCCAATTTTCTTTTAAAAAAACTCTCCATAAGTTGACTGATTTGACAAAAAAAAATTAGGTTCAGTAATATCCCCCCCAAAAGTAATAGCATTACATAATATCAATATCCTCTAAAATTGATAGCATAAAATTAGGTTCATTATATTAGGTTCATAAAATTGATTGCATAAAATTAACGGCATAACATCAATTACATACACACAACCAAAAAACTAATTTAACATATATACTAAATAAACACAACAAATTAACATACCTAACACAATAGGCAACAATAAGCAGCACGGGAAGAAGCAACAACAAGCATCACGAGAGTTAAACTAATGTGAGTAACACCAATCCTGATTTTGATTTATGGGTCTCTCTAAAAATACTCTTAACCCACTACTACTACTACTACTACTACTACTACTACTAATTTCTCTCTCAACCCTTCTCTCTCAACCCTCCCTCCAATGCTACCTCCACCCTACTACTACTACTAATTTCTCTCTCAACCCTCCCTCCAACGCTACCTCCACCCTAATTACCCTCCTTCAACCACTGCCCTTGACATCACTGACCCCAACCACCATTCTCTCCATCACCAGATTCACCACTACCTCCCACCCTCCATGTATAAATGGGGGTGTAGCTAAAATAATTGTTTGTATGCACAAAGTTCTAAAAAACAATAAAATAATGGTGGTTGCTAAGGGAGAGGTGAATGGGTACTATTGCTTTTTTTTCTTGTTTAATGAATTCTTTTTTAGTAGATTTGGTTAATTTATATTAAAATTGTTTATAATTTAATTTTAAAGATGGTCAAACCTTCTAATAAGTTTGATTGCAAATGCAAATTAAAAATGAAAAAAAACGAGGATGGATACAAAACGGATCATAAAAATGAGAGATCAATTCAAAATAACCTTTGCCTTTTCATGACTATGAATGTGTTAGCACTTTTAGATAGATGCAAATTTCATGCCATAGATAATCTACTTCACATTTAAACGTAATAAATAATACAAATGTTTTAAATACAAGGTTTAGTTTAAATTATATTATACATGAAACATGGAATTAGGAACGAAGTTGGAATAAAAGTAGATAAGTACCTTAAGGATGATAGTGTTACTGTTAGTAGGAAAGGTGAGACTTATACTTGTAAAACTGGTATTAGGTAAAAATATAATTAATATTGTTTGTGCTCCCCACGTAGGATTAGATAAGCACACTAAAGTACAATTTTGGGAACAAATGGACTAACTAATTCAAGAAATACCCATATGTGAGAAAATCTATGTAGGGGGAGATTTTAATGTCCATGTAGGAGAAGACTATGTAGGATATGTGATAGTGCATGAAAGATATGGTTTTGGAGATAGGAACAACAGTGGAGAGTCTATCTTAGCTTTTGTGATGGCTTATGATTTTGTATTAGTAAATGCATGTTTTAAAAAGAGGCTTGAACACTTAATAACTTATAAAAGTGGAACACATAAAACCCAAATAGACCTTTTCATTACTAGGAAAGGAGACCGATTAATATGTAAAGACTGTAAGGTTATCCCAGAAGAGAGCTTAACCTCACAACAGAGGATAATGGTGTTGGATATAAATATTAAAAATCAATCACAAGTGCGAAAAGAGAAGATTAACCCACGAACTAGGTGATGGAACTTAAAAGGAGAGAAATTAAAATTATTTTAAAATAAAATATTAAAGGAAGCGTCATGAAATACCGAAGATGAGACTAACATAATGTGTGATAAGATGGCCACATGTATTAGGAGAATGTCGAAAAAAATTCTTGGAGAATCAAAAGGCAGCGGGCACAATTTAAAAAAACTTGGTGGTGGAATGAAGAAGTACAAAATATAGTAAAAATTAAAAGGGAGTGCTTTAAAATATAACAACCAACTAGAAACGAAGAGAATATTGAGAAATATAAATGGGCTAAAAGGAAAGTTAAGAACATGGTAAGAGATGCTAAGTTAAAGGCATATGATAATCTTTATACAAAATTAGGAACACATGAAGGGAGAAAAAGTATTTATAAGCTTTCTAAACTTAAGAACAAAAAAAATAAAACATTTTGATAACGTTAAGTGAATTAAAAGTGATGATTCGAGAATCCTAGTCAAGGATGACGAGATTATGGAAAGATGGAAAAAATACTTCGAGAGGTTTTTGAATGGAGATAATGAGAGTATATTAGATATAGAGGAACTTGGGGGAGAGTCGAGAAAATATATTTTTTCGCAGAATTAGGACAACAGAGGTTAGGATTGCACTAAAAAAGATGAAAACAGGGAGGGCTTTAGGACCAGATGGTATCCCTATTAAGGTTTGGAAGTGCTTAGGGGAGGAAGGAGTGTCTTGGCTTACAAAATTATTACACAAAATTATAATGACTAATAGGATGCCCGATGAATGGAGAAAAAGTGTTCTAGTACTTATTTATGAAAATAAAGGGGACATACAAAGTTGTTCAAATTATCGTAGTATTAAGTCATCGAGTCATACAATGAAACTGTGGGAAAGAGTGATTGGATATAGATTGAGATTGAAAATAACAGTATCTGAGAATCAATTTGGGTTTATGCCTGGGAGGTCAACAATGGAAGCAATTTATTTATTGAGGAGATTAATGGAGAGGTATAGGGAGAAAAAGGACCTTCATATGGTTTTTATAGATTTTGAGAAGGCATAGGATACGAAGAGATATAATTTGGTCGGTTTTCCATGAAAAAGAGTGACTTGTAAATATATTGATGTGATCGAGGATATGTATGATGGATCCATGACTATAGTAAGAATATCAGCGGGAGAAAGTAGTGAATTTTCAATTACCGTAGGTCTTCATCAAGGTTTAACACTAAGTCCTTATCTCTTTGCTCTTGTTATGGATGAGTTGACTGGACACATACATGATGAGATGCCGTGATGTATGCAATTTGCAGATGATATTGTTTTGGTGGATGAGACGAAAACGAGGATTAATGCTAGATTGGAATTGTGGAGAGAAACTTTAGAAAGAAGAGGATTTAAAATAACCAGGACTAAAACATAATATGTGGAGTACAATTTTAGTAGTAATAGGAGGACAAACGGGAATGTGGTGAAATTGGAGGGTCAAGAGATACCGAGAAATGATTATTTTCGTTACTTAGACTCGCTTATCCAAAAATATGTAGATATTAGTGATGATGTTACTCATAGGATTAAAGCAGGGTGGGTTAGGTGGAAAAATGCTACCAGCTTATTGTGTGATAGGCGTATACCTTTGAAGTTCAAAAGAAAATTTTATAGGATAGTCATTAGCCCCGCCGTGTTACATGGGATAGAGTGTTGGGCAATCAAAAAATAAAATGTGCAGAAAAAGAGTGTGGCGGAGATGCAAGTGCTAAGATGGATTTGTGGTAAAACTGGAAAGGATAAAATTAGAAATGAACAAATTCGTGAAATAGTAAAAATAGTTACTATAGAAGATAAATTGAGAGAAAATCGACTTAGATGGTTTGGACACGTCAAGCGTAGACCAATGGATGTCCCCGTAAGGAAGAGTGATTCAATTAGTATTGATGGTAATATAAGGGGTAGAGGTAAACCTAATTGACTTGGTGGGGTATTATACAAAAAGACAAGATATCATGTGGTTTAACCGAAAATATTGCACTAAACAAAATGGAATGTAAAAATGGGATCCATCAAGTCGATCTCAAATAATTGGAAAAATGCTTTGTTAAGTTGAGTGGAGTTTAAAATGAACCGAGAGTAACGATTTTATTTACTCTGATGCTTTGTAAAAACAATATTATTCTCCAAGTATAGTGATTTTGTTTTTCAAGTACGGAAGAGAAAATGGAATTGTAAGAGACACTCTACAAGTACAAAAGTTGCATTCACAGTGCCTTCTCTCATTCTCGATACATAAGTTGTATAGTCATTAAACATGATGGACTTGAAGAATTTTTTTTTTGTTGCAACATTTATGTATCCTATGTGGCACATTATTTCTTTTCAATTCATTATTATATTGGAGATACTTTAAAATGAGAGGAGCAGTTCAGTGCCTAGAGGGCACTATATATTGTGTTTACGTGCATGCTGTTGTACCCTGAATGTCTCCCATTATACGAAAACACGTATTGTCATAAGACCCACAAGGTATTCGTGTCATGTGTCTATTAGGTGCGTGTGATGCATCTAACTATTTTCCTTAATAAAACTCAAATTCACATGTTGCCCTTCAAGTGCCACACATGAGTTTGTTTTATCTTCCTTTCGGTATCTTTATCATTGTCTATAAAAGCAGACTGGCAAAATGCATTTAAATAGGGGTGTAAACGGGTCGGGTCTGGATCGGGTCTGGGTATATCCAGATCCGATCCGGGTATATTTTTAACGGATCGGGTCTTACCCGATTACCCGACGGGTCTCAGAAAATGGATCCAGATCCGGATCCGTTAAGGACCCGGAGACCCGACCCGAATACCCGACCCGATTATATATATATATATAAACTGTTTTTATTGTTTTTAAAAGCAATATAAAAACTGTTTTTATATATATATATATAAAAACAGTTTTATTTTATATAATAAGTTATATTTATATAAAAAAAAAACTGTTTTTATATATATATATATATAAACAGTTTTTATATAAGTTATATTTATATACAGTTTTTATATAAGTTTTATTATAAAATAAAACTGTTTTTACTTAATATTTATATACAGTTTTTATATAAGTTTTATTATAAAATAAAACTGTTTTTACTTATTATAAAATAAAACTGTTTATGTTTTTATATAAATATAACTTATATATATATATATAAACAGTTTTTATATAAAACTGTTTTTATATGTAAGACTATATATATATATAATATTATATATAAATATATATTTATTATATTATATATATACACATTCGGGTCGGGTCCTTATCGGATCGGAGTCATGTATATCCAGATCCGATCCATTAACTAATCGGGTAATCGGGTAATCGGGTAATCGGATAATCGGGTCTATAAAATTTGCTCAGATCCGTTAATTTAGGTCGGGTCCGGATCGGATCCGGGTCCAGACCCGGTCCATTGACAGCCCTACATTTAAAGAATATGCAAATAGTTGATGTGGCTTGGTATAATGTTGACGTGCGTAGCTATTTTTTGTTCACTTTGTTGTAGATGGCTTTACCATGACAACATACAATGCTAGCAACTTCCCGTAAAAGTCACAATTGACGAACATAATAAACTTGCAGTTTTTTATTTTTATTTTTATTTTTTTTATTTTTTATTTTTTTATTTTTAATGAAGGAGAAAGTCATTTGTGACGAAGACACTTAGATGTAATTTTGACGCTATTTCAGAATTTTGCGTCCAATTTCTTGACAATATTTACTAGTTTACTATTACTACTCTGCTCGTGTATCTCTCCTGTCACTCCAAGAGACATGTGCATGGGTTAAGGCTTCATTGTTCACAGTATGAGTTTTAGTATTGGTGTAGGCTCTGTAGAATTCTTTTTAAACCAACTCAAGTGATGTACCCAAGTGTGACCTCATCCTAGCTTGGGACTCGCTCGGCCGACCTTTCAAACCGTGACTTCTGCAGTCACGATGCGTTAGCAGTCTCGGTCTCGTCCATTCTCTTAGGCCGAGACCCATCAACTAGCTCACCAGCTATCGCAAGTCCCATCTCGTCCTGCACTCCCTCGATTGAGACCCATCAATTGCCCATTGACCCTTACAAGTCTCGTCTCGTCCTGGCACCCCCAGACAGTTGAGACCATACTTCAGTTTTGATCGTCAGTTGCTCAAACAACATATTAAGTGGTGTCATCCTCGGCCAGGCCGAGACCTCCCAAGACGACATATGGCGACGTGTGACACAGGTTTCTAGTATGACCAATCCACGTGGACAGGCAGTTGTAACAATATCACAGGAGCTTATGAGGGGAATATTTGCATCATCATTACATGCTTGTGCTCAGGACATGTGTCTACTTCTCACTGGATGCTTCATCAAGGACACGCTCCATGCATGCTCAGGGGTGCATTGTGCACCCCAAGCACTATAAATAATCATCTTCTTCCCCAGAAGAAAAGATCCGAAAATAAAAACCCTAGCCAAACTTTGTCTCACTGGCAGTAGAAAGAGCTTGAGCGTTGTACATCTAAGGCCATTAGAACCCCCCTTTCATAGTGAAAACTACTCACCCGCACAGTGGAGTAAACTGATACAGCTGAACCACTTATATACCGGTGTTATTCCTCTTCTTGTCATCTCCTTCTCATATTTACATTGCTGTTTTGTTATATATCTCCATTATTGTGCTGTGTTTGAGCTTGAACTACATATACAAATTTAAGTGGTGATTTCTTAGGATCATCATTTTTGCGTTGTCTGTGAGAACGAAGGTTCTTTATCTTCTTCCTCTTCATTTTCACCTTGTTTCTCACTTGATTCTCTGGTGGTGATCCAGTTCCACAATTGGTTGGATCTGTATCACCAATTAAAAGAGCCCCTGCTGGGTTTTTCAAGGTGTTTTCCAGCTCACTTAGCTCATCCAACTCACCCCCTTTGTTCTGTTCATTCATCGGAGAGAATGGCCTTCGATTGCCAGCCAACAGAAAATGCAAGAACAACTTGCTGCCTTTAGCAAACTATGATGGCTAGATCTACTGGCATTGTAGCGGAGATGATAACTCCAGCCACTAGAGAGATGGCTCTGGTGATAGGGGGACCACCCCCGGCCCCACACAAAGAATTGCCACCACAACAAAGATGCAGAGACATGGCTGACCCTAGGCGATTACGCCTGGGAAGGCAGGGCCAGATGCATGAAAACCCAAACGATCAGTGTTGTGACGGGGACGACTACTGGGAGCCCTATGAAATTTCTGATAACACAGTTCGCTTAGTGCCGACCAACAGAGGAAACAGTGGCCGGTCGAGCCGAGATGGCCAACCCCGGGCTTCAGTGTTTGACAGATTGAGAAGAGGGTCAGCTTTTAATCGACTTGGCTCAGTCAGAGACCTACGAGACTGACTCTCTAGATCACATAGTATTGCGGCCTCCAGGGGGAATGGAGGTTGTGACGATCGTCGGCCTCAACAAGGTCGAGAAAGATAGCAAAGGGAAGTAAATAGACGTTAGAGGGCAACTGGTCGAGAGAAGGAGCCAGGGATAATGCTATGGCAACCGAAGGAGATAATGCAGTTGTGGCCGAGAAACCATGGAACACTTCCACCCGACGACTGGAGGAAAAAATCGTCGGCCTCCTGAAGAGCCAAGATCCCATTCAAAGGGGGTACGTGGAAGAGTCTCCATTTGTGGCGAGAATTGTGAGCCATCCAATTCCGGCCAAGTTCAAGCCATCGACTGTCACACCCAAGTATGATGGGAGCACAAACTCTATTCATCACATAGACATGTACTGATTTGTAGTCGAAATATACTCGGTTTATGATGAGATGAAATACCGGGCATTTTCCAGCACTTTAACTGGTGCAGCCCATATTTGGTATACCTCTCTTCCCAAAAATTCCATAGAAAATTTTAAGCAACTGGCTGACAAGTTCATTCACAACTTCCGCTTCGGCATGAAACCCCAGAAGAAGGTTACTCATCTGTTATATGTAAAGCAAGGGAAGAATGAGTCTCTCAGAGACTATATTGCACGGTTTAACAAAGAGAAGCTGGAGGTTGAAGACTGCGAGGAGAATATTTCCATGACCGCCCTCATGGGGGGATTACAGAAAGGTAAATTACTTTGGAAGCTGGCCGAGGATCCTCCAAAATCCATGGCAGAACTTCTGGCTACAGCCGGGAGAGTCATGAATGCGGAGGAGGTCATGGCGGCGAAGGGAGAGGATGAAAAGGAAGCCGATGGGAGTAAATCTCAAAAAGCAAAGGGCAAGGATGGGAAAAAGAGGTCGGCTGACGACAAGTTTGCTGACTCCACTCCATTCACGGTAAGTCTTGATTTCATTTTAAATGAGATTAAGGATGATAGAGCTTCGAGATGGCCCGAAAGCTTAGGGCTCCTCATAAGAGGGATAAGAGCAAGTGGTGTGACTTTCACCAAGACCACGACCACACCATCGACAAGTGTTTTGCATTAAAGGATGAGATTAAGAAAATGCTGAAACATGGGAAGCTTCGGAAGTACGTCGACCGAAGTGGTTCCAAGGATGATGCCTGGAAGAGAACTGGCGGGTTAAGAAATGAGAGGGCGAGACGACAGCCTCATGCCGAATGGAAGGATGACCAGTTTGATGATGATGGTGAAAACGACCCTGATCTCCCACTAAAAATCCCTGAACCTAAGGGATGAATGTGTATGATCTCGTTTGATGTAAAAATGATCAGTGGGGGAATGGTTGGCCGAGGTACAGAGCTAGCTGATCGCAAAGCACACGTCATAGAGGCCAAATCAGTGCCCAAGCGGATGGAAGTCAACTCGTCTGCTTCAGAGTCGAAGCCGGGAAAGATAAAGAAGGTTGATATGGACACTCTAATTGTGGGATTCTTAAGGTTGGATTTCAAGGGCATCCTCGCCCCCCATGACTACCCTCTGGTCGTCAGCAGTAGGGTTCATGGGTACGATGTGTCCAAAATTCTGGTAGACGGCGGCAACTCGGTCGACCTCATGTTCTGGGAATGTTTCAAAGGGTTGAAGCTCAGCAAGAGGTTGATTCCTTATCATAAACCCTTGATAGGGTTCAGCACGTGGATAGGCAGTTATAACATGATCACAGGAGCACGTGAGGGGAATATTTGCATCATCATTACATGCTTGTGCTCAGGACATGTGTCTACTTCTCACTGGATGCTTCATCAAGGACATGCTCCATGCATGCTCGGGGGTGCATTGTGCACCCCAAGCACTATAAATTTTCGTCTTCTTCTCCAGAAGAAAAGATCCGAAAATAAAAGCCCTAGCCAAACTCTATCTCACTGGCAGTAGAGAGAGAAAGCCCGAGCTTTGTATATCTAAGGCCATTAGAGCCCCCTTTCATAGTGAAAACTACACTGACCCGCACACTGGAGTAGGCTGATACAGCTGAACCACTTATATATTGGTGTTATTCCTCTTCTCCTCATCTCCTTCTCATATTTACATTGTTCTGTTATATATCTCCATTATTGTACTGTGTTTGAACTTGAGCTGCATATACAAATTTAAGTGGTGATTTCTTAGCATCATCATCAAGTTTAAATCATTATTTAAGAAGAAAAATAGCTGCATTTGAACAACGTTGTGCTCAGTTTTGACTTGTTTTACACGCTTAGAGTCATGGAGCATGATTTACTAGATTTTTTCATTAATAAATCACATAATTACCCTAAGCTACACACGCTAAAAAAATAATAATAATAATAATAAAAAGCTAACGAGTTGACATGGACTTTACTCTCATGATTCATTTGCAAATGAACAGTTCATACCGTAATAACTGAATGAAGTGCTAAATGTTCTTGAATTCCATCAGGGAAGTGCATAGCTGGCCTTCACCCAGTTCCTATATGCACTTAAGTGATCCTTTTTGTGCTCTAAATGATTGAAAACAAATATAATTTAAAAATCTAATAGGAAAACATAAAGGAAACTAAATACCTGATTTAGTAATTGGGAAAAGACTTTGTTGAGTTGTTGAGTTGAGATATTGAAGCTTTTACCAGGTATGAAGCAGTAGATTATCAATCTTTTCTCTTTTTCTGTTATCGAATTGGCCAATTAATCTTCACTTGACGAATTAAAAGTAAAAAAGGGTCTGTAACTATGGAGCTATTACGAAAGATATTGATTGTCTAGAAACACATGCAAAAATAACTCAAAGTTAATTTGTGCTTATACGCAGGGTTTCGGTGGGATCGACATTGGTTGGTTGTGAATTCCAAAGGCAGAGCATGTACTCAAAGAGGTGAACCAAAGCTTGCTCTAGTTGAAGTGGAGCTGCCAAATGAGGCGTTTTCCGAGGGCTGGAAACCTACCAAGAGCTCATATCTAGGTTAAATCATGATTATTAACTCTTTTCATTTCGTTGAAGTTATGCTCTTTGTATATCTTGGTGAAGAACTAACTGGCATGCTACTATGAGGACCCTTATTCCTATTTTTTTTATCAGTATTAAACTACTTTATGTCTTGGTTAGAACACAAAATGTGTGCCAATCCTTTGTTTGAGTATTTAAATCAAAGTTGAAATGCTCTTCAATCGCATTCTATCACAAGTTTGTGAATACCTCTTATGGTTATATTGCAATACGCCCATTGGTAAATACTTTGTCCCTGCATTTGATCATATTTAACTTTTTTTTTTGTGAAAGTACAACCAAAGTATTTTTGCTTGTTGCTCTTATTATTTACAGGGATGGAGCCAGAAATTCTTTTTAAAGGGGTAAAAAAGTTGTTCCCATAATAGTTGGTAAGGACATTTTTCTCATGTCCAACATGTTACATTTGTGTATGTCGTACGCCGCTACATTTGGCACGTCACCTCACGATCTCACATGACGGCCTCAATCCGAATTTCGGGAATCAAGCATTCAACAGCTCCATTATGTGTCCCACATCTGCCTCAACGACTTCATGTTCCATGATTTTAGGGACTTTATTCAAGTGGTACGCAAGAGAAGTCAAAACAGTGAAAGAAGGCAAGATATGGAAGTTCAAGCGCATTTTGGTAATTTTACAGCCACCGTCCGGAGGTTCGGTCAACTGGAAAGTTGAAGAGCTCACCGCCACGAAGAAACTGGAAGAAACGACATCTCAATCCGAGCTACGGTGAAGAAGTTATGGCTCTTTGAAAATGGAGAAAATTTCGAGAAGAAAAACTTGGAAAAATGCTGTGGATTTTTAGCCCCAATCCAGCGATATTTCGGGGGGAGAACCGGTTCGGGGTACCTGACGCTGGATAGAGTTCCAGATTTTTAAAACTCTTTTTGGTTTCCTTATAAAAGCCAACTTGGGGGGAGTTATTTTGCAAGACTTGGAAAGACGTCTTTGAGAGTTCTATTAGCTCAAGTCTTCATATTTTTGAGTCCCAAAACTCATGTTTGATTCACATCAAAATTCTCATATACTTTTGTGAATCTTTGGAACCCATAGAACACTGTGCTTTTGTTCATCTTTCGTGGAGTGCGTCTCTACAACATGTGGCTGCGTGGAGTGCTTCTCTTGCTGCGTGAAGATTCTTTGCTAAAGATTGGGCTGCGAGTCCTTGGAGGATGCTGCGTGTATTCTCTTGCTGAGTTCAAGACTGCGTGTCTTTGTGGGTTGGCTGCGCATTGATCCATTACAGATTTCTCTATGTAATTTTAAGTTGCGATTTATAAATTCATAGTGAAATGAAGGTTTTACCCGAAAGGGTTTTTTTCCTGAAATCTGTGTCTCAGCATATTTACTGTGTCGCATGCTTTATATTTGATGGGTTGATTTAGATGCATGTTTAAGGGCTGAATTTATTTGATTTAAAAGTAGACCTTAATTAAGTAAGGTTTGATTGTAAACTTTCGAATAATTTTATATCGATATCACACACCGCGCGTTCCTTCGGGTTTTTACAAATTGGTATCAGAGCCGGTTGCGCTAATTTATCGCGTATTCCTATTTTCCGCAAAACTGTGTGATATTGATTTCTTTTAATCAAGTTTGTGAAAAATTGCAATTTTTCCAATGGAACGTTCATTTAATAAGGTGCCTATTTTTTATGGGAATAATTATGCCTATTGGAAAGCTCGCATGAAATATAGTTTAAAAGCTATTAACGAGCGTGTTTGGTTGCTTTGTGAAAATGGGTGGACTCCTCCCATGGTCAGCGTTAATAACGTCACCTCTTTAAAACCCGTACCGAACATGATTATAAAATGTCTAATTTTAATTCCCGTGGTCTGAGTGCTATTTCTGGAGCTGTCACTCCTGACGAGTTCCGCCGAATTATGACGTGCACCACGTCTAAAGAGGCTTGGGATGTTTTGAAATTGACACATGAGGGTACGAACGCGGTTAAAGAATCAAAATTACAAAATTTGGCCACCCAATTTGAGACTATCACCATGTCCGAGTCCGAATGCTTTGATGATTTTTATGCACGTTTGTCGGACATTGTTAACACATGTTTTAATTTGGGTGAGGTGATTGATAACACGCGTGTCGTTAAAAATATTTTGAGATCTCTTTCAAAACGCTTTATCCCTAAAATCACTGTTTTGAACTCTTTGGGAAATTTGAAATCACTTAGGTTGGAAGAACTTGTAAGAGATCTTCAAACCTATGAGATTGACATGTTTTCCAAAACCATTAAGGCCAAGGATAATGGCATTGCTTTAAAGACTCAGTGTAAGAAAAAGAAAGAAAAAGTTTGTGAGTCTGATTCTGAGGAAGACTTTGATTTTAATGATATGACCTTGTTTGCGAAAATTTTTAAAAAGTTTCTCAACATGAACAAAAATAATTCTTCCAATAAAAAGAGATTTTTTGAGAAAAATAATAAGAAAGGGAAGGCCAAAGAAAGCGATGAGAGGAAAAAAGAGAATGACTCAGATGAGGAGAGTGAGGAAGATTTTGAGAATGTGACTTGTTTTGAATGAGGGGGTAAGGGGCATAAGTCGTTTGAGTGTCCTACGTGGCTTAGAAAGGGAAGAAAGTAGCCATGTCTGCCACACTTAGTGATAGTGAGGGAGATGAGTCCGATAAAGGATTAACACATGGGATGGTTGTCGCGTTTTCTAGTCGTGTGAGCACACCCACTTTGTCTCACGAGAGTGCACACGAGAGCAATGATAGTGATTTGTGTTCTTCGAGTGAGGGAGAAAGCGAGGAGGAGAGTGGAGATGAAAGTGATCTCCAAAAGGCGTTTGGAGATTTGTACACCGAGACCTTGAAAACAAAGAAGTATAATAGGGATTTAGGTAGTCGGGTTTTAGATTTGGAGAGAGAGAAGGAAGCTTTAAGAAAGGAGAAGTGTGTTTTGACCAACACGTTGTCTAGTCTGACGACACGTGTATCCCAACTCGAGAGTGAACTATAACGTGCCAGGGAGGTCAAAGTCAATTTTGTGAACGCACCTAAGAAGGTTGAAAAGGTGGTTCATAAGGGTAAAAGTGAGAAGTTAGGAATAAGTCATGACGGTGCTTCTACTTCCCAATTAGCACCCGAGCCAGTTCCCACTTTAGTGTTTGATTCACGTGAGTCTCACCCTAACCCACCTAGGCGTCCCATTCCTATTAGTAGAGCGCGTCCTAGAGTTTTTGAGAGAGGTGTTCCTAGGCCTATTTACGTTTGCTCACATTGCAAGAGGAGAGGGCACCTTAGAGAATTTTGTTTTAAGTTGGGTTATGTGTCACGTTTTGCTTCTACACGTGTTTCTGGCACATATGTGCCCACACATGATACTTTACATGCTCCCGGAGACTACATGAGAGAGTTTGCACATTTAGGTGAGCAAGTTAAGTTTTTAGTCAAAACTTCACAAGAATAATGGAGGTTTTTCATAAGTTGTCTCCACCTTTGGAAAACTCCTCCGCACCTAACAATTGAGGTTTGACTTGTTTACTAGCATATGATGTTTTTCATGATGATATTATTTGCCTATTGCTAGTATGTATCATGTTTGTATGTTTTAAATTTTTTTTTTTTGAAAAATACAAAAAGATTTTATTTTGAGAAAATTTTGAGAAAATCCAAAAAGATTTTTGTATTTTGTTTGCACCGTTTATGGATGGACACTTAGGATGACCGTGTCACAACATCATTCCATTATTTTCATGTGACTATTTGATAGTGTTTTGAGACAATAGGTCAATTCATCCTAGTGTTTTATAATGTTTGGAGTCATTAAGATGTAATTAAGTGTTACTTCCGACTTGTTTGACTCATGATTTCCTTTATTGCACACATGCACGAATTTGCTTGATTATTGTGCTTGTCTTATCACATGTTGGTTGGGTGTTTTCACTTCAATCCTGTCCTTAAAATAAACCAAGCGAGATAAAATTTGATAAGAAAGTTGTGCATGTAAGAGCCGTTTGTGTGCTTTGTTTGAAAACGGTGAAGGGCTACGAAAGATTTTCACTTATCCTTTGCGATTAAGCCGCCGTTTAAATTGGATCTAAAAAATGGCAGAATTTTATTATCCGGGGTCCAAAGAGGTTTAAAAGCGCCCCAAAAAATTTATAGGCAATAAAAAGAAATTCATGCCAATTATGGTTCATTTAGTTTTTTGCACCAATTCTCCAAAGTTTGAGAATTTAGTTTAACACCTCTAAAAGAAAATATAAATGAGGGAGTTTGGTTGGAGATTGTATAACGGGTTGCACGTCCTTGAAAATCTTGAAAATGCGCTAAATAGTTTTGGACGTTATTGGTGTGGAAATCACTTTAACTTTGATTTGTTTATTTGCACAAGACGATGTCATCTAGATTCAACAATCTTTACACCTAAGGATACTTTTGATGTTCATTCGTTAGGAGTACACGTATGCATCGTGCACATATGATTGATTGAGTTGATTTACCTATCGAATGTGTTCACACCCATACATTCCGTTTCCATGACTTGGTTGTTTAAGTTTTAATTCCATGGTGTGTTTTTTGTATCATATTTTTTTCAAATTGGTATCTTATTTTTGTATGAAAAAATTTGAAAAAATCAAAAATAGTTTGTGAAGATTTTTTTAGTATCTCTTTGCAAGAGCTCGTTTGCCATCTGATTGATGACTTGTTTTGAATACGGTGTCACCCCGACTTTGCTTGTTTGATTTATTCTTCTCATTTGTCTATTTGGGGACATCATAAAAAAAGGGGGGAAAGAATTATCATTTTATGGGGGAGTTTGAATTTTGGGGGAGTTTTGAGATTTGACTGCTTTCATCATAAATTGGTATCTATGTTTATCTCATTTCAAACTTGATACGTCACTTGGTAATTACTTTATCTCATGTGTAGGTACTACATTGATGATCTCTGAAATGCACACCGTGATGAGAAAATCTTTGAGACTTTTGAAGATTTGAAGAACAAACGATAAAGACTTATTCATTTGTATCATTCCAGTTTTGGGTTCATGGGAGGGTAGATTTGTATAGGCAATTTTGTTATTTGATAATTCGGATTTTTTATGTATGTACCGACATAGACATAGGGGGAGATTTGTAAGGACATTTTTCTCATGTCCAACATGTTACATTTGTGTATGTCGTACGCCGCTACATTTGGCACGTCACCTCACGATCTCACATGACGGCCTCAATCCGAATTTCGGGAATCAAGCATTCAACATCTCCATTATGTGTCCCACATCTGCCTCAACGACTTCACGTTCCATGATTTTAGGGACTTTATGCAAGTGGTACGCAAGAGAAGTCAAAATAGTGAAAAAAGGCAAGATATAGAAGTTCAAGGGCATTTTGGTAATTTTACAGCCACCGTCCGGAGGTGCGGTCAACTGGAAAGTTGAAGAGGTCGCCGCCACAAAGATACTGGAAGAAACGGCACCTCAATCCGAGCTACGGTGAAGAAGTTATAGCTCTTTGAAAATGGAGAAAATTCCGAGAAAAAACACTTGGAAAAATGCTGTGGATTTTTAGCCCAATCCAGCGATATTTCGCGAACCGAAGGCCAAACCGGTTCGGGGGAAGAACCGGTTCGCGGTACACCCGAACCAGTTCGGGGTACCTGACGCTGGATAGAGTTCCAGACTTTTAAAACTCTTTTTGGTTTCCTTATAAAAGTCAACTTCGGGGGAATTATTTTGTAAGAATTGGAAAGACGTTTTTGAGAGTTCTATTAGCTCAAGTCTTCATATTTTTGAGTCCCAAAACTCATGTTTGATTCACATCAAAATTCTCATATACTTTTGTGAATCTTTGGAACCTATAGAACACGGTGCTTTTGTTCATCTTTCGTGGAGTGCGTCTCTACAACATATGGCTACGTGTCATTGAGGATCTTACTGCGTGAAGATTCTTTGCTGAAGATTGGGCTGCGAGTCCTTGGAGGATCTCTTGCTGAGTTCAAGACTGCGTGTCTTTGTGGGTTGGCTGCGCGTTGATTCATTGCAGATTTCTCTATGTAATTGTAAGTTGCGATTTATAAATTCATAGTGAAATAAAGGTTTTACCCGAAAGGTTTTTTTTCCTGAAATCCGTATCTCAGCATATTTACTGTGTCGCATGCTTTATATTTGATGGGTTGATTTTGATGCATGTTTAAGGGCTGAATTTATTTGATTTAAAAGTCGACCCTAATTAAATAAGGTCTGATTGGAAACTTTCGAATAATTTTAAATCGATATCACACACTGCGTTCCTTCGGGTTTTTACAATAGTGACAAAGATATACCATTCTATTTTAATATGCATGTACTGTGAAGTATAACGCTTCAATAGAACACATTACATCAAGTATCAAAGAGGAGGTGCACTCATGCACATATAAAAACCGTTTTTGTAATTTTAGACCGTCGACCATGAGATAAACTTCAGTTAATTTGTTGATTTTAGTCACCCGTCGCCGTAAATGGTAATCAAAATTAGTAAAGCGGACGGTTTGATATATATTGCTCCCTCCATCCCAAATTAATAGTCATCGTTTGAAAGTCAAATATTCTAAAAAGAAACTTTTACTTTCCAAACGTATCCTCCTAAAATTGATGAATACCTTTGAATTCAAGACATTTAAAGATTAATGTTCTCGCATTGGTATTGTTTGGATTGGTAATTTTGTAATCTAACCTAATTTTATATACTATTTTTAGAAACATGACTACTAATTTGGGATGGACTAAAAAGGAAAGCACGACTATTAATTTGGAATGGGGGCAGTAATTTAAAATAAATAGTGGGGAAATTTGCTAAATTATTATATCAGGATTTTTTTTAACAAAAATGAAGTTAAACAGAAGCTAATTATATTTTATTCCTTCCATGTTTCACAACTTTACATTAATTTCATCTGGATTGTTTTGTCATTAGACTATAAGTTAGCTATGGAATGTAATTTTATTTTTTGATGTAAAGTTCACTTGCTCTACAGTTATAAGGGCCCCTGGGATGGATGCACTGAAGGTTCCAATGAGTAAACAACATGAGGTAGCTGATGGCGTGTCGGTGTGGGAGTGGTCTGGCACTGCCTTGGATGAGGGACCTGAAGCATCGAGGTGGTTCTCTGATTATCTTGGCAAGCCCAGTCGGCTAGTGCGTTTTAATGAAGGTAGAACCTCCATTACTTGTATATTTTTACTGCAACTTTATGTATGTAGATACTTTTTTTTTTTGAAGAAAGTGTACGAAATAATTTGGAACCTCTATAACAAATTAAGAGTTGACATTTGACAGTCAGACTTTTAAAATATGACTCTTATTAAAAATATATGATCAATAGCCAAAATAAATATTTACTTGAATATCGTGGAGTTTGGTTAATTGTTTTAGTGAATTACTAAAGCAACCCACTCAAGGACGAAATGATAGTCAAGTTTAATGAGCTATTACGAGCACTGGAACCAGATTGGAAGCCTTGCACATAGAGATGAGATTGTTAAATTAGAGAATGTGAGGTGAATGGACCCATTGATTAATATTTCAAAGGGCATGAACAATTTAAAAAATCTCAGCACACACAAGGAGAATAGAGTGGTATTTGTACTAAAAACTAGAGTGCAACTCCACAGGTTACTTCTTAGAACTTTAGAAGACTAGGTTTGGTCCCAAGACGATAAGATACCCATAGTTTGAGCAGCGGCTGACTGGACAAACAACCTAAGTACTGTCAGAAAAGGCAAAAAAATAGGGGTGTAAAGAGACAATCCGAGCCTAAGGTTGTTCAAGCTCGGTTTGAAAATTTTAATGAGCTTTGAATAAAGTTTGAGCTTTACTCGTTTAATTAACGAACTCTGTTCAAGACTAAGTAGTGGAGATACTAAGTTTCATTGATTTCAAATTCTTGTCACAACTTAAAGGTGGAGGAAGCAAGAAAGGAGGTGGTATTGTTTGTATGGGAGGCGTTTTTATCTCACTCATTGCCCAAGACTGATCAAGTAGCGTGTTGGCCCAAGATCAAACAAGCACACCCTAGCTCAGTTTGGCTACAGAAAAGGAGCCTAACATTGGAACTACTTGGGAGACACGCCAAAGAAAGACAAACTGTCTGGATGAGAACTGACACCTACGATATAGGGATTGCAATGCCTTCCCATGTAAACTCAATGTTCCATTAAGAAATGTATCTCTTCGCCTACAGATTATAGGCCTATATCCCTTTTACAGCCATGTTCTTAGAGCAACAATACTCTACCTAATTGTACTTTAAGAATTTTGATCAATAAAAGAGAAACCCGCACACCCTATGGATGTATGTGAGTGGCTGAACCATGTACATCACTATCTCATTCTTTTCTTTGCTTATCTGCGCTTATATACATTCTCTAGTTGAGGTATTTATTCATTACTGTTTCTACGAGGATATTTCCTCGTACAGTTGAAGAACAATATTATCAACCTAATATAGAATTGTAATCTAAGTCAATCCTTACAAAGAAAACGAAGAACTGTTGATATTTGCTTATTTAGGAGGAAGCCATAGTAAGTAATGAAGCCAGCAGGGATGGCTGTGGAGTTGACACAATTGTGGAGTTGAGGGCGTAGAGGATTAACAAACCAATGGGGTTGAGACATGAACACATATTCCTAGAGAAAAATCACAGATAGCGAAAACTAAAAAACTCAATACTGTTCAGATAGTGGTCGGTTTGACTATAGGTCGGAATGCTTCATTTCTATGATGAGTGGTAGGGTTTTATTTTAATAGGTAATATGTGTTTTTTACATATCTATGGTAAGTTATTGATATATGACGTGGAGATTTAGCTCAAATTTTTGCTTCGCTCTACTGCACCAAGAACAGGGTATTGTTATTCGACTGAAGGGCTGGACCGAAAGTTGGCCTCAATAGACAGAAGAAATGGTCAGTTGATTGAAGACTGTTTTTCAGCATGTATATTTATAGAAGGGTTGTGTCAATATTTTCAATGTGGATCTTGTTTAAATCCAGGTTTTAGGCTCTTTTCAGGCTTGATTTCTGTTAGCATTAGATAGGACATCATGTGTAGAAAGAGGCATTGCAATAGAAGATTTTAAGGTTTTCTAAACTTTATTTCCATGTAGAGATTGAGTGTAATTGGGTCTTGGGGTGAGAGTGTGCATAGCTCTTGTGTATTCCATCCACAAAAGCATTGCACATCACAATTCGACATGCCCACACAATATATTTTGAAAATGTAGGACATGGACATGTTGGGGAATCTTAGACTATTATTCATATATTTGCATATATTGCTAAATGAAAAAATTAACAATGTTCCAATAGTTTAAAATATTGTTTCATCCTTGTAAGTATAAAGCACGCATTTCAACCAACAAAGATTACATTTTGAGCCCATTTTTGTTGAGGGTAATTAATATTATAGCTCCCAAGATGTGTTTAAGCATGATTTTTTAGCATGTCCCAATGCGTCCAACCAAAAAAATGTAGGACACTCTCTAGGTGTGTTTGAAAGGTGTCCCAGAGTATCGGAAATTCTCGGAGTCCGACACGTGTTGGATACGAACGCATAACCTCCAGGAGAGTGTCGTTGATTCGTAGATTCCAACCATTGTAGCTGTTATTCTCAGGTATGTGTAGTCAAAGGTAATTTTGACGAATCAACATGAAATCTCGTTTTTATCTTGTTTGTTGCTTGTTTATTTATATCTAGTGTATGTTTCCTTGTTTGATTGGATGTGGTTCCATGGCTGTGTATGTAGATGTTATTAACTTAAGAGTAAATGAAGTAATTTGGCTGGTTTGTTTGTTCATGTAGTGTCGGAGACTAGGGATGTGGACCCTGATTATGCTCGCGGATACAAAATTATGTTTTCTGATTGCTTTCCATTCCTCTTGCTATCCCAGGTTAGTCGAGTTCACAATTATTCCCAAGCAATCTTTGCTTTAGATAGAACCTTAGAACTTGAGCTTGTTAATGTATCTTTTTGCAGGGATCGTTGGATGCATTGAATAAGTGTCTCAAGGAACCTGTCCCAGTAAATCGTTTTAGACCAAAGTATTTGTTTGAAGTCTACTTCATTAAAAGCATTTAATCATCCCATTTTGCGTTAAAAGTGCATAATAGACAGCTTAAATGCATCGAATTAGCTTCTTGGAGCATGCTTAAACTTCTTTTCACCTATATGTGCCCTAGATTACTTCTCATTTTCTCTTTACCATAAAATTCAATAAGGGTGCGTTTGATTGAACTTCGTTTACCTGGCAAATACCCAAGATGCCAAAATTTCTGCCCAAAAATATCCCGAGTTATAACTTGCTTCAACCTAATTTTCCGTGACCCTCCTTCCCCCCCCCCCCCCCCCCCCCCCACCACACACACACACAAAAAAAAAAAAAAGGAGTTGTTTCCCTGGCAAAGGAACTTGCTTTAATTTAGCCTGATAAACGTATCGCTTTACATCGTTACAATCAAACACTACAACAGGTGGAAAATGTTGAAATAGGCATTTTCCATGTAAAAAAAATCTGCAAAAAATAATTATTTCTCATGATGCAATCAAACACGCCCTGCATATATTTTTGTTACCTTAGATCACATACAATTTCTACTTCCTTTCATCAACTAAATTTAATCATTTTTGGAATTTTCACTTGAATTTTACAGCATTCTTGTTGATGGTTGTGCACCGTATTCTGAAGACCTATGGAAGGAGATGAGTATAAACAATTTAACATTCCATGGTGTCAAGCTATGCTACCGCTGTAAGGTAGAAAACTAACCTGCCTATATTTTCTCCTTATTATGAAAAAGAAACAGCGAATTTTTCATAAGGTCATTGGCTTATGGGGGTTTCTATTTGATGCTTTCGAATCTCTTATTGCAAGTTTAATATTAGCCTTCTTAAAAAATAGTATTGGCGAGTTGGTAAATGCACCTTGAAGCTGAGCTTCATTTGATAAAGCATGGATGGGTGTGTGTGTATAAGAGAGAGAGAGAGAGAGAGAGAGAGAGAGAGAGAGAGATGTGGGCAGGATTCTGGATGTCCAGTATGGGTGAGAAAGTTGCTAAAAAATTTAAATGATTAAGAGGGGCAAGAAGAGTACCAATGTTCAATTTTAAATCATCTGCCTAAAGTTCTCTTTTTTAAGAATATTAACATCAATACAATCAAAATTTGCTTGATTATCATAGGAATACTGTAACTTAGCAAGTTAGCAGTTCTGGATGTCCAGTATGATTACTAGTTACATGAATCATTAAAATTCACCAGTTTATTATAACAGTTCTCATGTAAATATTGCATTTGCTACTCATTACTCATTTTTGGGCCCCAACCTATATTTTGCAAGGAATGCGTTAAAAAGATATGAAATTTGGATTTCCAACAAAAATTTAGAAGCTTCCAACATGTGATGCAATTCTCCACGACCCCGTTTGTTTGTCCCAAAATTATAAATTGACTCAGTAATAAATTGTTCCATTTACAAATTGACTCATTAATTGTGTTTGGTTTCATTAATGAAATGATTAATTAATTGTTCCATTTTAGCTCACGTGTAACATTGTAATTGGATCATTTCTCAAAAAACGTGAAATGCATCCATTTGAAATAAAAGTCACATAAAGTGCACGCTCCTCTCTCTTTCCCTCCCTTCCCTCCCTTCCCCCCTCCCCCTCCCCCCTTCTTTTAATTTTTATTTATCTTTTTTTTCTCATAGAACCTCAACATCAATTTCAGATTACCAAACCTTGCGTAAAATTGGGTAAAATTGGATTTAAACTCATTTCAAATCAACTCATTTACAATTCACTAATTCACAATAAACCAATTTACATGAACAATTTGCCCAACCAAACAGGGCCTATATGTTCGTGTTTAGTCTTTTATCTTTATCATATCTAAACATGTTAGCTGAATTAATTATATTTATGAAAAAATTCTCATGATATTCAGGTACCCACAATTAATCAGGAAAATGCAACTCAAGGGCCTGAGCCAACTGAAACTCTCATGAAGTTCCGTTCAGATAAAGTCTTGCGTCCAGCTCAGAAACAACAAGGGAAGGTTAGGGCTCAAATCTAAAAACTTCCCCTAGATCCCATTTCGGTTGAATATTTTTGCATGGACTATGAATTGTAGAATAGAGTAATTCCATGGTGACTCAAGATTAGGACTCAACATGAGACTCAATGATGTTTTGCTTGGTGACTTAAATGATAGATGATGGACCTCACACCCCAACCAATGTATTGAAAACTGTGTTAAATGAATTTACAGGTTTACTTTGGACAAAACTTGGTATGCAAGGACTCCCTTACTGAAGGAAAAGAAAAGGTAATTAAAGTGAGAGATCCTGTTCAGGTTCTCAAGGTGTTCTCCTCCTGTGCAGAAGCACCAGCTTAAACTCTAAGCAGCATTGAATTTGTATTTCCAGCTGTATTATCTATAATAAATGTGGCAGTTGGGGTGTGAAGCTGCACTAGGACACGCAGATGTATGTGGTACAACTATTACTCATATGCTACAAACTTGAGTTTTGTACTCACTTCCAACAAATACGAGAAATGTTTACGCTAACAAGTATTTGGCTAAGGGCTTAGACTTGTGTGGTAGGAGCGGCTAGGTCATTGTAGGTACGAAATGAAATTGTGTCGTATATACGAGTTATTCTCACAATAAACACGGGTTGTGCGGTAGGTATGAGTAATTCATCATAGATACAAATTTGAGTAATGTCATACAACTAGCAGGGGTTGGATATTTTAGAGACGACACTATATACGATAGGAAATAACACGAAATTGACATAGTATGTCGTGTTCGTGTTGTGTCAATATCAAAATAATGACTTGTGTTAGTCATGTTATTATGTTATTCATGTTTTTACTCGTGGTTTGATGTATTATTGTGTTCAATTAGGAGTAAAAATTATAGTCGTGGTCGTGTTATAGTAAAAAAACACAGTTGTATGTCATGTCGTGTCAGTTCAAACATGGCCTAAAAAGTAAAAATTGCCCACGAGTAATGGGTTAGGCACAACATGACCATTGTTGGTCCTAACAAATGTGTCAGAGCATTTATACCAATTAGTAGAAGTCTTGAAGTTACGCAGCTTGCAATGTACCTACTACCTAGCGTAGAAAGATACAAGGATGCTTTAAATATGGCAAATGATAAGGGGAGACAATGCCAATTTGCCAACCGCAAGACTGTGTTGCGCATGAAATATCCAGGCGCAAACCACGAGTAATTCGAATGGTGGTTTTTAAACGAGGCATGAATTCTCTTGCACTTTTCCTTTTAAAAATAAAATAAAATTTCAACTTTTTCTAAAAAAAACTAAAAGTAAAATTGTAACCAAGCGCCAAACAGATTTGCCCATGGTTGAGCATTAAAAAAAATGGGGCAATCTAGTTTGCTTCCTATACATTTGGAAGTTTTTAAGTTATCCATTATATCCTTGAGGAGTTCTAATGTTGGAGATGATATTCGCAGAACTTGGGCATACATAAATCTAGGATTAAATCACGCTTTCATCCAAACAGAAAGATAAAAGACTTCATGACTTGGAACTTCACGAGGGCTTTAGATGAACACTGCATTTGTTTTTTCATCTAAATATAGAAGGATCAAATACCAAAAAGTCCCTCAAAACATTTTTTATTACACATTTAACCCAAGCCTTTTATTTTGTATCAAAAAGTTTCTTATTATCTTATTTTTAAAGATTCACGTCATGGTGAAAGACTTTTTTAATACACATAGTAAAGCTTTTCTGACACGGTGGAGGACTTTTTAGTGCAAAATAAAAACGTTTGGACTAAATGGGTATTAAAAGAAGTTCGAGGGACTTTGGTATATGCCCCAATATAAAATCTAAAGTTTGGAATCTGAATCTAAAAAAAATATTTGTTTTTATGTTTGAATGTTGTAGTGTCTCTGACACAAGGCAATTGAGACGGTCACTTTGGGCCTCCAAGTAGGGAGGGCCCCCGAATGTACAAAAATATTCCATTTCTTAAAATTTAGTCCAAAATTTCAAATTTAACACTATTAGTGGCCCAAATGAAGATGTAGTAGCAAAACATATAAATTTTAAAAAGTTAATTTACGACACAAAAGGCATGTCATTTGAGCTCTTTTTTAATCTCCTTTAGTTTTTGTTTTGTGGGGCCAGTTTACAACACAAAAAGAACTGCTAAAATGTGAGAATTTGAATTTTACATGATCCTTTGAGTGATTGATTAATTCGAAGGGTTCTCTTTATATCTTCATTTTATTATCTAATTTATTAATGTATTAACCCACATATTTTGTTATTGAAGTTGATCAAGTCCCGATACCAAATGCAAGTCATTCAAATTAAATACAATTCTTAGCATGTGATAGGAATTTGAGACATCAAAAACTTTTTTCACAAGATATAAATCAAGATAATCCAACAAATATAAATCATTCACCACAATAAAAATCCATCACCATGGTAAACTCTAATAATAAATCTCAACTCCAAATATAATAAAACTCAAATGAAATAAAGTCAACTATAAAATCTTTCTAACTAACAACCATAAAACAACTATGGAGTTGAATGACCCATGAAATCCATAGCAAACGTCTCATAAATAAAACAAATGGAAAGGACACTAAATTAAAGCAATAAAATAAATCCCCAACTGCAAGGTCACTATCTCCAAAGCTACCCAGCAACCTAATCTGGAATGTTTGTCAACAATGATGGGTCAGGGTCCATCACAAGAATACCAGTTACTCTTCCCAAATAGGATTCATGAATCCAATCATTAACATTATAAGAGATAAATATCATAATAGAATATGTTAATTAACAAATCAATAATAATAATGATCATAATAGAATAGGTTAATTAACAAATCAATAATAATAATGATGCGAGTAATGTAAAACCATAACAACTACCCACCTATAACAAACCATCTCACTACTCATGTCTAATTATGTTTAATTCAACATTAATTAAATATATTTCCATTATCTTACTCAATTTCAATTATTTTTCTCAACATTAATCGCATTATCGGCGCAACACCATTGTAGACACCCCATCCCGACACCACCTAATACCCCCTTAGGTCCCTAACATTTATCCTACCAATATAAGACCATAGGTTTTACTCCAAACCATGATCCAGAGGCCTTTAGGAGCTCCCGAGCCCTGTTAGCCCTCGGTCAAACTCTTCAACCTGAGCGAAACTCATTGAAACCTTGTAAGGCTCTGAATCCACTTTCCAAAGTTCCATACCATGTGCTAATCGGTCTCGCGGTTCGCACGTACTCACCTTTTTACTGTAAACATTGATCCAGAGGCCATCAGGCTCTCTTGGACCCTGTTTGACCTCGGTCAACTCTCCAACCTAAGTGAAGCTCATTGAAACCTCATAGGTCTTTGAATCCCATTTTCAACAGGCCATATCATTCGCGAATCGATCTCACGGTTCTAGTATACTCACCCTTTTACTCTGAGACCTGATCTTAAGGTCGTCGGGCTCTCTAGGGCCTCGTTTGATCTCGATCAAACTCTCCAACCTGAGCGAAGCTCATTGAAATCTCATAGGGATCGTAATCCCCTTTCCAACGGTCCATGACATGTGCGAATCGGCCTCGCAGTTCCCTCGTACTTGCCTTTTTACTCCGTGACCCCCTGTCAAGAGACCATCGAGTGCTTTCGAGTCCTGTTGGACTTCGGTCAACTCTCAAGCTGGAGATTTTCTCAAGGTATTCTTGTAGGGCTTTTAATACCCTTTCCAACGGTCTCAGTCATGCGTGATTTGGACTTATGGTTTGCATTTTATGCCCATTTTTCTAAAAAAGTTTGTTCCGGACTGCTTTTAGGCACCCAAGACCCCCTGCCTATCGGCAGGGTGTACTTTTCTTGGTCAGCAAGCCAGGGGCTATGACGATAGGTAGGCCAGGGGACATGTCGATCAGCACCCCCTGAAATCCTATTTTTTTACTATTTAAGGAGACCATGACCTCATTCTCTTCATTTCCTTACATCACTCTCACTCATTTTTCACCACACTTTCCATCCTCACCTCACCATCATCTAACCATACTAAAATTAGCTTCCAACCATTGAAAAATCAAAATTAAAGTTATCTATAAGGTCTACCCTTATTCATTTACAACTCACTCAATTAGTAGTAGCTGTTTACTTTTCTTTCCACTTTTGATATATCTTTATTTCATTTATTCATATCAAAACTAATCTCACCTTTTACTATTTAGTACACACAATTCTTATTTTCATAAAATATGAAAAAGCTAAAAGGAGGGTAACTTATAAACCCTAAATTAGAATTTCCTCATTTTTCACACTTTCTACACTTGCGCACATTTTCTAAAAAGCAAACTAAAGGAAGTTCTAACTTAGGATTTATGGGTTAAACCCGACCTTTGCATGTTATCGAATTATGTGGACTTTGATGTCCTTTGGGCTACGTAGGCGTCTCAAGCCAATCTTGGGGTTCGATTCCTATTTCCTCCTTTATTCATTTTATGTTTTCTTTTGTGTATTAGTATTGCGAGTCCGCATACTCCAACATATTCGTGTTCCACCCAATATACACAGTAATTTCTTCATAGTGATTTGTGATTCGACGGACACTCACATTATATTTTTATGTCATTTCTCTTGCACACTCCTTAGAATGATTATGCCCTGTCTTTCCCATGATGCGGGTAAGATGATTTCTTTCTCTCATTACCCACACCGCACACATGTACACACGTATCACATTTTAGAGAAAAGGAGAATACTATCATGCCAATGAGAGACGAAGGGTGGGATGGGTGACTAATACCTTTCCATTTCGTAATTTAGTCCTCGAACCCTCGATTCATTTGGTTTTGGATGAATCAGTATGTCTTTTGATACCGTTCTCTCGGGACGACTACATTTCTTTTGCCTGTTTTGAGCAAAATAGGCTGGCGACTCCATTTCTTCATGTTTCTCCCCTTTTGATGGCGATCGATTTATATTCGAGGCAGTCCGTGAAGATCAATGCGAGTGGCGAAAGGAGAACTCCTATATCCTTAAATCCTCGCATGTTCGGGAGAGATGAATTTCTTCGACTTTCTCTCCCCTCAAATTTTTGGGCCGGTCCGCGTCGTAGGAATCCAACCCGAATGGCCACAGTGCCGACTCTGCTGGGGACTTGTTTAGAGGAGGTGTTATTTCGTTTTCTCTCCTCCTTTTATACATGTGTACATATGCCTCCACTTGTATGTTCTCCTTATTCTAATACTTACATCTTGTATATATGCCTCATTCTTATCATGATGTTTATCTCTACCATGCTTTTTTCTCACCACATTTTTATATCATTTTCTTAACACATGTTTCACTCGTTACTCACTTGTATATATTCACTATGTTTCACTCCACACACTCTCATTGGTATATAGTTTCACTCTTACTCACATGTTGCATACACCGCTCGTATATATTCATGTTTAGTCTCACTAGCACACACTCTCACATTCTTCTTACTTATATATAGCTTCACGCTTACTCACATGTTTCACACACCACTTGTAGATATCCATGCTTAGTTTCACTAACACACACTTTCAAATTTCTCTCATTTGTATACATCGACATGTTTTCTTCACTCACACATGTTCACATGTCACTCTCTCACTTTGCACATATTTCTCACTCATTTGTATATTCACACACTTCACACTTTGTATCTATCACCATGCTTTGTATAGTCTCCATGTTTCATGTACATACTTACTAGTTTTGCTTTCCATGATCATCCCTCTTGTCCCATGCTACTTGCATATTCTCCCTTAGAGTGGTAGTATTTTTTATATGACATACATAAAACTCTCCATAAGGTACTAATTAAGACTCATTCATTATTGCACGCTACATCACTTGAGTATGGTAATATTGAACAAAATTTTGTCCTGTATTGGGAGATCACTTCGTGATGGGTGCCGGTACTATAGGGAACGTTAACCTAAGTGATGTGATTCCCACTTTTCATTAGCCTTGTACCTTCAACATATATCGAACGGTCCCCCCTGCATTGTACTACTTGACCGAACTCACGACGGGAAGTATTTACCAGGGACTCGTTCATGTACATTGAGTATACTGAATTCTCTCTCACACGTACCGTCTCCACGAGGTATATCATGAGGCAATTCACATACACTCAGGTATATCAAATAGCTTATCCACACGTACCGATGAATGATTGCCCTTATAGGCAATAGGTATATCATGGAAGTCATGCCAAAATAGGGAACCTTTCCATTAACCCACCAAACGCATCAACAACATATAGGCGTCTATCCTAGGACACTTATAGCTAGTTTGTCAGTTATAATGTGAAATTCTATCAAAATTTCGGCTCGCCTTACCACCTTAACTTTTGCGCTATTTCGTTCATTTTTTAAACAGGACCCTGTCCATAAGTTTGGAAACAAGTCAAACCATATCTTGCATCAAGTACCTTATCGTTTCCCCAGCTTTGATAACTATTAGATTTTTTTTCAGCATCCTAGACAAAACATGATACAAGTGGAAACTAATAATAACAACCACGCTGAGGATTTTTCTTTTTTCCTTCCTTTAAAAAAAATACCAAAAATATTTTCCCCCTTTTCAAAAAGAAAAAAAAAATACCAAAAGTATTCCAATTTCCCTTAAAAATAAACCAAATTTATTTATTCCTCTCAGGTGTGATCGCGTACCCTGATTTTTGGCCTGGGTTCAGTCTTCCGTCAAATCACCCCGAAGCTCCACTGCTTCCTCTGTTGCTTATACAAAGTTTGAGATATCCCTTCGAAAGTTATTCACGAAGAACGTAGACTAGATTGAAAACTCTCAACCAGATATGATGACCCTCCGTGTCCAACTCAGTGCTAAGATTGATCACCTCCAGGAAGGAGACCCAAAATTTGACCCCTTAACCAGAATCAAGCCCGTTGAAACACTCGATTTGCCTACCATCTTACCTAAACCTCTCAAAGTCTTCCCTTCATTTCTCATGCATCCCACGAGGTCTGCCGATCAAGATTTGTCACTCCTCATTCGAGCCTACTTTTTCGTTCGTACCCACTTAAAAGGGGGAGGCATGGAATTACCTATATTTCTAGACCATCTTCGAAAGTTCGGGATAAAATTGCCCTCGAAAATGACTTCTGATCGGGAGAGGTTTAGCGATTTGTTTATGGAAGCCCAGAGGTGGGCCCAAAATTTGATAAGTGGGTGATGCACGTGGAAGAATTCAGTCTAGATGACATCGTGCAGGTCATGTCAGATATGTTCCTTCAAAAGAGAGAAATATGCAGTGTCTTCGAGTTGCTTACGATCCTGAAGCTCCAAAGACATATAGTCCCTTCATTTAACCACTTCCCCACTGAGTGGGAAGATTTGTATGATGAAGTTATGAAAGTTTTTGAGTGCGTCGATTTTGCATGGAAATATGACATCGTTGTCACCGAATCGGGGAAGATTTTGATAGTTCAGATGATGAATCAAATTGTGGAGAAGTCAGTTATATTTCTTTTTTATGTGGGATGATCTCCTTCGAAGAGTTGCTTGGGGGGTGGGGGGTCAACAACATACCCTTTGAGCCCGAAGTAGATGAAAACATAAGGTTCTTGTTCTTCCCTGCCTCCGTTAACCACATGACACGATCCGAGCGATATTACAAAGATCTAATTCCTCGGTCAACCAGAACAAATAAGGGAAAAAGAGTCGTTGAGGGGATCTTGATGCAAAAAGTGACAGTTGAAGAAAGCAGGGTCCTTGACCATTTAAAAAAGACTCAAGCCAATATCACCTTTTAGGGGCTCTTCGTATCTTCCCAATTGCACATAAATGCCTTGATAAAACTCCTCCCACTACTATCTTCGAAGAAACATTGCATATGGTCGGATATCTAGCCACTACCAGACTCATCTCCTTCTCCTAAGAAAAATTCTGAAGATCGGTCTTGATCACAACTACGCCCTCAACATCTCCGTTGAAGTCATTCGGAAGATAGTTCCATTGGCACTTATAGATAATGAGTCCGCCTCAATATCTGCCCACTCAGAACCCTCAATTTCTTGGGGATAAAATTTAATGATCTCACTCCAGCATTTGCCACCGTGCGTGCTTATGACAACACCCTCCGAGAAGTCATAGGTTCCTTAAAGCTTACACTAGGGGCTAGCCCTATCCACCCATGACAAAATTTCAGGTCATTGATATACCTGCTTGTTTCAACCTACTCCTTGGCCGCCCATAGCTCCACAGTATCCTAGGGGTATCTTCTTCCTTCCACGAGAAATTAAAATTCTTCGACAATGGTCAAGTCATCATAATTTTTTGGGACAACGAAAATTCAAATGGTACAGGCACTAGCAACCCATATTGCGGATTCAACACGGGGCCAATGATATGTTCCACTTCGATTTAAAGATCGACCCACTTCCTATCCTAGTTGGGGACAATTTCAAAGACCGAGTGTCAGAACACAACCCTCTTGGGTATGTCAACGTGATTCATATGTTCAAGACCATGCACTGCCCAGAATGGGGCTGGGTCGATGCCAACAGGGAATCCTTGAACCGATAGTCTTAAAGGAAGCCCTTCCCCCATACGACCTGGGTTATCAACCATCACCAACTGAACTCAAGGCACTCCACCGACCATATCAGAAAAGAAGCTTAAAAAGCAAAAAGGCTATCTCAGGAGACTCCCTGAATGGGAGGTTTGTCATGGAGGGTGAGGACTTCCCCTTCTGCGGGTTCCCTAAACTATGGTATGATCCTGCTGATGAAAAGATGAAATCATGGGTAAAAATCTTCTTCGAGGATGACATCGCTTGTGATGAAGGGCAAAAACATGAGGCAGAGACTCTAACAGATAAAACTATGAAAATAACTGAAAATTCTGGGGATAGTGTTATCGATGAGTCCTTCGAACTGCACACACTGGGGCTGGATCTCTGCATGATCTACCAGGAAGACACGTTGTCTGACCCGTCTGAGAAGATCATTATTACTGATGTACCCCTCCTCAATTGGCATGCAATTCACGTTCAACTCACTCAAGTCAACCAAAACCTCGTTGACAATTCAACCTTGTGATGGTAAAAAATCATGACATGGCCTGGTGTGACAACGAATTTGTCATGGACCTGTCGCGATCAAAGTACGTGACAAGTTTAACCTTGTCACGGACGTGTCACGGTCAAAAATCTTGACAAGTCCTTGACATGGCACTGAGTGACAACATAATTATCATGGACATGTCGCGGCCAAAGTCCGTGACAAGTTTGATCATGTCACGGACGTGTCACAGTAAAAAACCGTGACAATGATAACTTGTCACGGACTTTGATCGTGACATGTCCTTGACAACTCTACTTGTCACGATCAAAGTCCGTGACAAATCTAGGCAACAGTATAAAAAAACTGTTGAGCAGTATGGCCACTGCCACTACCTAGCAGTATATTATCACCTATAACAATAAATATATGACATATTTTCTCAATAAATAACAACAACCAACATTCAAAAGCCATGATAAGCAAACACTAAACAAATATAAATAAGAAACTAGGCCATACAATATTCATTTATTATCAAACATTGAACAATACTCAATATTCTTGATAACCAAATACTAAACAAACAATAATAAAATTATTACATATTATTCATTCATTATCAACTTGAAGGAGAAATCTAGGCCATACTACATAAGAATTGACATAACCCTCAGTAGTTTGTATACCACACTGTCCAATCAACTACACGACTTCATTATTTTTTCCCACCAACATTTTTGTGACATGAACTCGAGCCGCGTGTGGTTGCAATGGACAGTTATGCACCAAGAAACCTGGGCAAATATGCAGGTCCCTCAACCCCTATCTATTATATCGCCACCTTGTAAGTCTACTAAATACACTCTATCCCAACCAATTGTAAATGCCCTAGTTGGGAAGAGGGGGTATGGGTAGCGGTGGTGAATATGTCATATGGAGACGAGGAGGGTATCGGTGAAGGTGAGGGTGATAAAGACGGAGTGGTGGTCCCCTCATCCACCACTTTCTCCTTTTCCTTCACTAAGTTGGACCCATAGCATGCTTGGCAAACTAAAACATTTTATTTAATGTTTTCTTTAGGTTCTCAAACTTCTCGGCGTTGTTGGTCTGCAACTCATCCACCTTGCGTACCAACCCAGTGTTGCTCGATGCAATCCCGGTAACCATCGACTTTACCATCTGAGATCTCACCCCCGAGTACGGCCCTTGTGATCCCATCCAAGAACTTGGATAAGTGCGTCCGTACTCAGAGATGTCTTATCGGCATCACTTTGTGAGCTATGGACTTCTTTGAGTTTTTCTTGAAACAAGAAAAAGTACATGATTAGATGAATTAATAAAAAAGTATGTGAGTAATTAAAATTATAACTTACAATAGTGGGGGCCACAATCGGATTCACCCCCTTATCCTTCCCTTTCTAGGTTCGAATTGCCACATAGGCATTAAGCCTATGTGGCTTACCCCCGGGACCACTCCCCGTCTCCTGAAATAAAATATTTCAAAATGAGAGAATTAGTATATAATTATCACTAAAATCAAATAACATTCAATACTTACCATCCTATGGTCCACCTCGGCGTAAGACGTACGCCCAGAGTAGTGCACGTCGATCTTTTTGGCCCGTTTTGCCCTCCTCGATTCACGAGGGGACAATTGCTTATCTGATATCTCATTATCGTCAAAATGTTGCCATCTTAGTAAGGAGACTGGCTCCTTGTCGGGTAGCGTGTCCCTACGTCGTAAGACGAACTCTCGATCCTGGTCAAAATATCGTGCAGGCATATTTTTCTTCCACGTTTTCCATTGATCTCTTAATTTTTCCAACGTGGACTCACGTGCTTATGGGGGCAAGTCGAATTATTCATGTCAAACAAATACAAAACAAATATAAAGTGAGTTAGCAGTATTTAAATTATAAAATAAAAAATAAATATTATTCAGTCAAGCAAGCACCTCTAATGTCCCCCAAATGGCCATCTTAAGTTCATAGGGCACCTTCCTCCAGTTAATGTACTTGGGATCAATAATCGTTTTGAGCAATTTCAAGGCCCTAGCTTGTAAGTCCATCTTATTCTCCACGAAGATCCCCAACTTGCCTCACTTTGGGGCCTAGTGCTAGATGAGTCTTCCTCGCCACCGCTTTCCTGACTCTCTGATGAAGACATTTCCTGCAAAAATGATCATTAGTAGAAACATATATATAAGAAAATGATTTAGAAATGTAAATAATGAATTAGTTTGACATATTTACTAAACCAAATTAAGGACATTAGAAGAATACAAATTCATATCATAAACCAAACTACGAACTGTTTCAAATAATTGGAATAGTTATAATCTAAGAATGATTTCATATTCAGGTTATGTCACGGACTTTGAAATAATGCTTAAACTGATTAATATCCAAATAAACATATTCACTTACCAACCAACCAAGATTGATTCAAATCCCCAAAAACTGATCAAATCCAAATGAATAAAGCATTAAATTGTCATCCGATAATAACAAAGCATTAGAATAATACAAATTAACGACATTAGAAGAATACAAATCCATATCACAAACCAAACTAAGAATTGTTTGAAATAATTGGAATAGTTATAATCTAAGAATGATTTCAAATTCGAGTTATGTCACGGACTTTGAAAAATGCTTAAACTGATTAAAATCCAAATTATTATATTCACAAACCAACCAACTAAGATTGATTCAAATCCCCCAAAACTGATCAAATCCAAATGAATAAAGCATTAAATTGTCATTCGATAATAACAAATCACTAGAAGAATACATATTAACGACACTAGAAGAATACATATCCATATCACAAACCAAACTAAGAATTGTTTGAAATAATTGGAATAGTTATAATCCAAGAATGATTTCATATTCGGGTTATGTCACGGACTTTAAAACAATGCTTAAACTGATTAAAATCCAAATTAACATATGCACTAACCAACCAACCAAGATTGATTCAAATCCCCCCAAACTGATCAAATCCAAATGAATAAAGCATTAAACTGTCTCCGCGATTATGTCATAAACCAAACTAAGAATTATTTCAAATAATTTGAATAGTTATAATCTAAGAATTATTTCATATTCTAGTTTTGTCATGTACTTGGGTTGAGGTAGGTGTGCACAATTTTTTTCTAGTTTCATTTTTCCTTACAAATATAACACCACTCCCCATGATTTTACGAACAAAACTACCCCTGCGATTCCGTGCCCGGGATCCTCAATTGAATTTACTTCTATTATCAATCCTGTATGAATTTAGTGGGGTGTGTGCAAAATAGTTTCGACAAACATTTTCATACTAAAGGAATTGCTACCTCCAAAACATGCATAAGATTGCACATTGATTGATTGTTTTGCACCAATTTATTTAATTGTTCGATTGACCTCAAGAGGAAAAAATGCTAACCATTGAGGTTGTCAAACGTTGAAAAGGAAATTATCAAAATGAATTCGGATTGCATGCTCATTAAAACTTTGAACTAAACATGAATATGTTGGGATATGATCCGAATCAAAATAGTTTTGATATTAATTCAAATGAAATTAGGTATAATTGTAAGAGTAATTATGATATCAAAATTCCTTCACAAGCCATATAGGAGTAAATATTAAACATATCAAATTAATGACACTAAAATCTCTTATTATTTTACTAGACAAAATGAAGTGATATTCTTAGAAGATCGAATTATTATAATTCATCTCCAACCCATTTACTAATCCGATTATCAGTTATCAACATGCAAATACCAAATTCATATCAAATCAAATATATCTAATTCATATTCAGATAAAGAGGATCATACAATGAGTACTAATCATAAAATTGGGTCATTAAATTACAAAACATGAATCTATACCCTAAATGCTACAAAAACCTAGGGCCAACCAACTCAATGACCACCTAAATGTTCAAATTCACCAGTCAACAGCAATTCAAGAACCCCAAACAACAATATTCGGCAGAATCACAATCAAAAAGTAAGGAAATTGCAGAAAATTACAACAATAATCAGTTACATTTTCTTTCATCCTACCTAATTGGGGTTGAAATCGGTTGGAAGAAAACCTTGAAACAAATCGCCTAATGAAAAATTCCAAATCACCATAAATTCCATGAATTAGCATAGGTCCAATTCATATATACACAACTGAAAATTTGTGTGTGTGTATATATATATATATATATATATATATATATACCATTGATATCTACATGACTGAAATATTTGGGGGAAACGATTCATATCTGCACGACTGAAAATTTAAGATATATAAAGAAAAGACACATATATATGCACGAATTTCCAGTCTATAATGAGAACATGAATCCATACCCTAAAAATGCTACAAATTCCTAGGGCATAACATATGTATATGATTTTCAGTCTATAATGAAAATATATATACCCTAAGCAGGTATATATGTACACGAATTTGAAGTCTACAAATCCATACCCTAAGTAGGTATATGTATACACGAATTTTCATTCTATAATGAAATATTTGGGGGGTTCAAAATATATATGAAATTCCTACAGAAATGAAAAACTACACACAAATGAAACCCTAATTTATTAATCAATCAAATGAGACATACTTAATGGTTTGTTGTCACACAAATCCACTCAATTTACCCTTTTGAACCAATTTGACAAGAACACACAAAGCAGTGCAATAGTTTGAGAGATAGAGTTTTATTTTATGGAAAACGACAAACAGATCTGGTGTGGGTAGGGTTTTAATATCTTTTTTGTTGCCACGGACCTTGTCAAGGTCTTTGACCGTAACATGACTATGATAAGGTGTTTTAACGGACGCGTCACGGTAAAAGACGTTGACAACGTCTCCGTGTTATTTTGTCAAGGTTTTCTACCGTGATAACCCTTTGCGGGTAAAAAGTGACAAAAAAGGATTTTTAGAGTAGTGTTGTAAAAGATGCATCCTTTGATGAGGTCCTCATTGCTCTATTTCCTACAAACTCTTTCAATGAAATAAAAGGAGGATTTTGAGTATCTTACTGTGCCTTACATTAATTGTCTTGATTCTAATAAAACTTTTGATGAAGATGATTTAATAAATTAACAATTCTTAACTGATCTTAGTAAGGAAAAAAATAAACAACATAACAACGTTCAAATAATGACGATGAGACTGTTGTTATATATCTCGATTCTAATAGCCATCCGCGCAAGATTGGGCTAGGGTCCACCCTCGACGAGCATGAGCGATCGCAGTTTGAGAAGCTTTCGTAAGAGTTTGTGGACGTCTTTGCATGGTCCTACGACGACATGCCTAGCAATGACCCATAGATAGCATATTATGAGATCCCTACCTTCCCAGAAAGCAAACCTGTCAAGCAAAAACTGAGAAAACTCTGAAAAAAATAGTCTCTTAAGGCTAATGATGAAGTGGTGAAACAGTTAAACGTAGGCTTTATTCACGTGGTCAAATATCCTACCTGGCTTGCAAAGATCGTACATGTGCCAAAATCGGGAGGGAAATCCCGCATGTGCGTCGACTATCGAGATTTAAATAAGGCATCCCCAAAGGATGATTATCCTCTGCCTAACATCGACATGATTATAGATAACACTTCCAGCCACGCTCTCAAATCGTTTATCAACGATTTTACCAGGTATAACCAGATTAAGATGCATCATGACCACCAAGAGAATGCTACCTTCATCACCTTGCGGGGAGCCTTTTGCTACACAATCATGCCATTTGGTCTCAAGAATACGGAGGCTACCTATTAGAGGGCCGCTATAATTATCCTTCTTGACCGTACCCATAAGGAGATCGAGGTCTATGTCGATGACATGACCATCAAATCCAAGCCTCGAGAAGATAACATTTCTGACCTGAGGAAATTCTTTAAGCATCTATGATAGTACCAAATGTGACTCAACCCACATAAATACATTTTTGCTGTCATCAAGAGCAAATTCCTCAGATTTATGGTCAGTGAAAAGGGGATTGAGGCAGATCCTGCCAAACTAAAAGCCATACTCGAGATGCCACCACCCCGGACGGAAAAAGAAGTGCATGGATTCCTGGGTAAGCTATAATACATCAGTCGGTTCATCAAACAACTGACCAATGTCTGCGAACCCATCTTCAAGCTTCTCCAAAAATATTCAACTAAAGATTGGAACAAGGCGTGTCAAGAAGTCTTCGATCAGATTAAACGATACCCCACCCGGCCTATGGTGCTCATACCTCTGTAACATGGTCTCTCCATCCTCCTATACTTAACTGTCACCGACACTACAGTGGGGGATATGCTGGCCTAATACATTGAGGAATATCATAAGGAGAAGGCCATCTACTATGCTAGTCGGAAGCTAGCTGGGTATAAAATAAACTACACTGCATTAGAGAAGGATGGTGTCGTCTTGGTCTGGGTTACACAAAAGTTACAAAACTACATGCTTGCATTCCCTATCAAATTAGTGTCCCGAATGGGTCCCATGAAATACCTGTTAGAGAAGCCCGCCCTGTCTAGCCACATAGCCCATTGGCTGATGTTACTGGTCGAGTTTGATATCACGTATGTCACACAGAAAGCTATTAAAGGGAGAGCCATATCTGATTACCTTATTGACAACCTATGGAAGGAACTGAGATTTGAATCTCCGAATTCCCAATTGAAGACATCCTCTTCACCTCTCATGAGGACCTCAGATGGCAAATGTTCTTCGACGGAGCTACAAAAAAAAGGTATGGTATTGGGATACTCTTAGTCACCCCCGATGACTCTCACACCCCCATTACCATTAAATTGGATTTCCCTTGCATCAATAACATAACAAAATATGAGGCATGCACAGTGGGGCTCATGATCGCCCTCGAGAAAGGAATCAAACGCATGGATGTCTATGGAGACTAGACCCTTATCGTGGGGAAAATCCTCAAGAAATGGAAAGTAAAAAATGAGAAGCTTGTACCCTTCCACGCTCACCTAAAAGAGCCTGTCTCCCAACTCAAAGATGTAACCTTCTCTTACCTTTCTCGCTCAAGCAATAGCCTAGCCGATGCACTGGCGACCTTGTCTTCCATGGTCGACATGCTTAAGGGGATAACAATTGTCCCATTTCTAGTCCATAAATTGGTCGGACCGGCGGCCCACTGTTACCAAATCGAGCTCGTTATAAAAAAAGATCCAAACATGACATCTCAAAGACGCGAACAAGAAATATCGCGTCTAGGCAATATTCAAGAGGAATTTCGATGGAACCCACTTACATTGTATAGCATGGGCTAGGATCAAGTACATGATGTAGAAAATCCACTATGGAAGATGTGGGCCCCACATGAGAGGTCATATACTTTCCACAAAAATTATTCGTTAAGGGTATTACTGGACCACCATGGTTCAAGACTACAGTGCTTATATTCAAAGATGCCTCGAATGTAGTTTGCCAACCTTTAGCACTTGCCTCCTTGGGAGATTTCAACATGACTTCTCCCTCGCCCATATCCACTTAGGGCATAGACATCGTAGGGAAATGATATGACCAATATAGTCATTATGGCTGCGAAAACTTATAACAAGTCCCTGTCAGGGGAACAAACAGGTCGCGACCCCATGTGCTTTCTAGGACTTATCCCAGGCCATGATCAGATTTTGCTGCTGCCTGGGCTCTGATAGGACACCACACCCATTTAGGCACTTGCCACTGCCTGGGTTTAAACAGGTCGTGGCAACTACTCTAGCATTGGTCACTTGATAGTTTTCCAACTTCTAGAAGAATTCCATACATTTATGAATGATCTACATGTCATGTGCTTTAGGCACATGACACACCTTTTAGGGTTCTATAAATAGAAGGTCTCACCTGACCAAAGGGAGGGAGGAATCACTAGGCAAAGCCTTACCTCTCTATCGACTCAACCTCTCTCTCACTCTCTCTCCAGTGTACTATACTTGGGGGCTCACCCCTGCTGCAGTGAAAGCCAGAGAACTACTCAGGCCACATCTCATGTTGCCATCTCTTATCTACACATGTATTCTCATCTCTTATCTTTCTTGTACGCCTCTAACAACAGTTCAATCTTGTATTACATAATGTACATAATGAGAGCAAGGAAACATAGTGGATTTAGGCTCAATTTTATAGCCGAACCACTTTATATTCTGTGTTTTTCCCTTTTTTACTTGCTTTATTATTATTTTACATTTGACTTAATATTTGTGAATGACTTGTGCCTGATTTCTCGTATCATCATTTTGGCGTCGTCTGTGGGAACCGAGGTATTAAATCTAGTTTTCTTTTTACATTTTAGGGTTCCTTACACTTTATTTCATTCATGAGGGCCCTTTGGGCACCGTCTCACGGTGAAATTTGCGTTGTGGGACTCGGGTTTTGCACATAGAACCCTGAAAGGGGATTATTCTTTTTCAGATTTGTTTATTGGTCTTATTTTTTATGACCTTAGATCTGTTTTCTATACCCCGGTGATGTTACCTTTCCAAAACAGTGTTGAAAAGCTCAAAAGGTAATAGGTTCATAAAGGTGGGTAACTAGGGAAAAGTTATAACTACCCAATTATGCTCACTAAGTTTATGTCGTTTTTTTCACGGAAAGGTTGTTTTTCCCTTGGCAAACTCCTAATAGGCCTATTCTGTACATTTCCTATAAGATGATCTCATGTTTTGGGCTCAATCTTGGTATCACACCCTTCGCTGCCTCAGACAGGATGTGACCCGACAATTTAACTGCCCGAATACCGAAAGCAGTTGGTCTATACAACTTTTACAGTTCCTAGGAAAATTGGACTTATTTTAAAGTGTCCTCAGACTCAGTTATAGGGGAAATTCCCTTGATAAGTCCACGACATTACCTACATATGTACCTCAGGCAGCGACCGCAATAGTATAATGTTGCAAATATTCAAATACCGCATCTTTGTTACTATACTCGGTTCATTCTTTGCATCTCTTGATTTTTCACCATTGTTCAGTTGATCTCAGAATATGTATATATATATATATATATATATATATATATTAAAAGAGTAACACTCATAAGCAATAGAAGGAAGCTCCAAATCAGGTTCACAGCAGAGTGAAGAGATAACCCAGAAACTAAGCTACATAAACCATCAACATGATAGTCAGGCCTCACTTTAGAACTAGATACACTTTTTGATGCATAGTGTTTTGATGTGGGAGTCTGTACCTTTAACTCCAGCGGAGATTGTAGCACCAGAGGCCACAAACCCCACTCCCATGACCGCAACAGTGGCTGCAAAATCCGCAGCCAAATTTCATAAGAGGAAGATGGAAAAATCCAAAGCCAGAAGGCTATGAGAGATATACCCTCTGATCTACAGCCATGAAGACATTCTAGAGATCATCAAGGCAGAGAAACTACTCAGGTGGCTTAAGAAGCTGAGATCACCACCCCACAAGAGAGACCAGGACAAATGGTGTGAGTTCCATAAAGATTATGGCCATGATACCACCAACTGCTTCTCCCTGAAGAATGAGGTGGAAAGGCTAGTTAGGCAAGGAATGCTGTAATGGTTCATAAAGGATGCTTGTGAGATGCAACCATTGACTGAAGGGCCGAATGCTTTATTTTTAACTTAGTTTCCACTTTCAGTTTCCAAAACTCTTTGTGTAGCTTTTACATGCCTGTTTTGTATCTAACTTGGAAAACACACACACACATATATATATATAATGACAGTTTTAGCCACATATTAATTCTTAATCTCCTCATTTATAACCTTGTAAAAAATCATTGTCTTTGACAGATTTGAAAAGGAATCTTTATGACCAACTATCTCGAAGATTATTTATTGTGGGAGGAAGAGTCTATGGATGGGGGGGGGGTGACATCCTTAGTTGGTATTTAACACCCCCTCACATTGTTAAGACTTTTGAAGGTTGAGATGCTTCATTTAGCCATGGGGGCTTATAATACTCATTCTCAACTTTGGGGATGATTCATTTAGCCACGGGGGCTTATAATACTCGTTTTCAGCGTTCGAGATGCTTCAATTAGCCATGGGGGCTCATAATACCCAGTCTGGAATCGTTTAATATATATATATATATGATTATAGACATGGGTGGCTTGATAACGAACCTAGACTAGGGAGGCTTGAAAATTCCCTAAGAAATGAGAAGATGGCAGATAGATAAGGTGCGCGGGCCAGAAATAGATGTCTGGTAATGGAAGATAATTCTCAATCACCCACAATCCAAAAAACGCTGCTATCCTCTCTCAGAAATTTCGCAGAAGATAACAAACAAGGAAGGTGTTGCAGTAAAATTGTTCCCAACTATCCATCTATCCTATAATTTTAAACTCTGCGTCAAGGGAATTTGTTCCCAACTATCCATCTATCCTATAATTTTCCGGCAGAATTTCTCACCAAGTAGGCCAAGTAGTTTAAAGTCCACGTCAAGGTAATTTGTTCCTACCTGTCCATGCCCAACATTTTTGTGGCAACATTCCTCACAAAGGGTTCAATGACCTAATCGTGTGTAGTATTTCTACAGTCCATTCCAATATTTCTATAATGAAGTTTTCAATTGGACATGAGAAGCTTATGGCCGCAACCTCATGGACCATAGCCATTCAGTTCCACACAGCTACAACCTATCACTAAAAAAATTCAAAACTATGTTCTATTGAATTGTGCAAATATTCAAGTATACAAGATAGTATTCAACAGTGCAGAAAGCAATGTAAACAAAAGTAGTCACAGTCTCACAAAGATGGCCACAAACAATTTTCAAGATGCACAGCCAAGAGTGCAAGCAATTCAGGGCCACAACTTGTTCAAGATTGTATTTATAGTAGTGTGGAATTCATCAAAGTCCGCAACATGATAAAGAAAACTTGCATGTAAAATGAATAGAGTAAGCATGGAAATTGATAGATAATCAAAATGGCCGCAACACTGTGTAATTCTAAGCAAGTTAATGCTCAAAATTACAATTTACGACTGCAGCCTAAAAAATAAAGTGGATAATGTTTTATGTGTAAATATCAAAGTTTACAAAAGAGACTAAGAAGATGCGTCCTCTTCCAGATCGTCTGCATTATCTTCGATCGCAGTCTATATCTCCTTAGCTACGGCTTCTTCCTCAGCCATCTTTGTGGCCCTCTCTTCTGCGAAAACTCTCAGTTCCTCCAATATTCATTGTGCCCAGTGTCACTAAGCTTCCATTACATGACTTTATTTTTTAATTCATGGAAATTTTTCACCACCCTGTGCCTAAGATCCTGGAAGCTGCGGAGGTAGGCTTTGTTATTTTTCAGAAAGAAATCTCTTGAAGTTTTAAAATTTGCCACATCATCATTTGCAGCCTTCTTTAAGGTTGCAACGTGATCCACATCCTTCTGTTTCAGAGCTGCAACATGGTCATTTATCTTTTTGTTTAAGGTCAGCAACATGCCTTTCTTCCAAATCCTCATACCTCTTCTAGAAGAGGTTTCATTTGTCCCACTGTTCTAAAAAAAAATTGCCTAGGTTCCGCCTAGGCAGACCAAGGCTTGAGGCTTGGGAGAAACGCCCCACCTTACGCTTTTTATGCCTTATTCTTGGTAAAACCCTTAGCGAGTACTTTTTTCTAAAAACAATAATGATTTAGTGAAACGATATCGCCTTTTAAAGATTTTTTTTTTACAAATCGGACCATTATCTCATCCAAAATAATCAAATAGTATTTTAATTTGAATATATTCAGACATATTTTTATGATATGTACAATTTTAGTATTTTAATAGCCTTGTTATGGTTAAAAAATATTAAAATATATTAAGAAGACCTAACGCCTTTTTATGCTTAAGGCCCACTTAGGTTCTAAGGCTTAAGGCTTAGCCTCCAAGCCTCAATCACGCCCCGCATTTTTTATAACCTTTATTTGTCCGGAGAGGCCTTAGGTTTTTTTGCCTCTTCCATTTTTTTTTGCCTCATCTACTCTCAATGACTCCAAGGCCTGTCTGAGGTTCTCTTCTGCATGCTTCTCGGCCTCAACTGTAACATTGACTTTAGCATCTGCGTTTATCTTATAGGCCTAAAGTTCCGCGATAGAAGATTGTTTCCTAACTTCAAAAGAAGAGGTGCTAATAATATCCATACCAGTCTTATGAGTAGACTCAGTATCCCTATAGAGTTTTAAGAGACCCTCATACTTCAATCTTTGGGATAAAACGACCTCCGTAGCCTGAAGTTTTGAATAAGTTTGTACAAGCAAAAGAACTGGCAGCAGAGAAAATAATCAGAATATACTTACTTGCATCAGCTATGGAGGGAATATTCCTCCAAATATTTATGATCTTCATTCACCAAACAATCAATTGAAGCAGACATGGCCAAACTAAAAGCCATGCTCGAAATGCCACCGCCCCGAACGAAGAAAGAAGTCTAGGGATTCTTGGGAAAAATATAGTATATCAGTCGGTTCATCAGCCAATTGACTTCCATTTGTCAACCTATGTTTAAACTCCTCCGAAAGGATTCTACCAAAGTCTAGAATAAATCTTGTCAAGAATCCTTCGATAGAATCAAGAAATATCTTACTCGACCTCCGGTACTCATGCCACCACATCCTGGTCTCCCTCTACTCATATACTTGACCGTAACAGACACCGCAACTGGGGCTTTTCTAGCCTAATACACTGAAGAATCTTGCAAAAAAGGGCTATTTACTATACCAGTCATAAATTTGTCGGATATGAAGTCAACTACACTACCTTGGAGAAAGTATATGTTGCCCTTGTCTGGGTCACTCAAAAATTACGACCCTACATGCTCTCTTTTTCCATCAGACTTGTGTTCCGAATGGATCCTATCAAATACCTGCTCAAGAAACCTGCACTGTCTAGACAAATGGCCCGATGGTTGATGCTTCTATCCGAGTTTGATATTGTGTATGTCATGAAAAAAGTCATAAAAGTAAGAGCCATCTTTAACTACCCCATGGAATAAGTCGACATTTGGATTTATGAATTCCCGAATGATGATATCCTTTGCATCTCTCAGGAAGACCTCCGATTGTAAATATTCTTTAGCAGCGCTACCAACAAGAAATGATACGGCATTGGGATACGCCTGATTTCCCCTGATAACTCTCACACTCCCATTGCCATCAAGTTAGATTTTCCCCTGCACTAACAATATGACCAAATACGAGGCATGCACAGTAAGCCTCAAAGTCGCTATCGAGAAAGGTATCTAGTGCCTATATGTCTACGATGACATTACCCTCAGCATCGTCTAAGTCCTTAAAAGATGGAAAGTCAAAGATGAAAAGCTCTTACCCTTTTACACTCACCTAGAAGAACTGGCCTTCCAATTCTAAGATATCATATTCCTCTATTTGCCCCGAGTAAGGAACACCTTAACCGATGCTCTTTCCACTCTCGCCTCGATTGTCGACATGCCCTAGGGAATAACGATGGCCCCTTTTCTAGTCAAAAAACAAGCTAAATCGACACACTGCTACCACACCCAGATCATCACAGAAGACGGTTTAAATATGGTCGAGTTATAGTACTACGATATTTAGTGACTCCTCAAGCACAATAGATATCCTCAGGATGCCAATAAGAAATACCGAGTGACCCTTCAGAAATTAGTTGTCCAATACATTATCAGCGATAAAGCACTATTCATGAGAAACTTCGATGGAACCCATTTGTACTACATCGCAGGGGCTGGAATTAAAGAAATGATGCAGAAGATCCACAAAGAGGAATGCAAACCTTACATAAATGACCATATGCTCGGTAAGAAGATTATTCAGTAGGGATACTATTGTACCACCATGGTTTAGGATTGCACCGCTTATGTCCGGAGATGCCTTAAATGCCAATAGTTTTCCAATCTCCAACACTTACCTCCACGGGAATTATAAAGCATGAACTATCCCTGGTCGTTCTCTACATGGGGCATCGATATCATAGGGAAAGTCACACACAAAGCCTCCAATGGGCACAAATTCGTCCCGGTTGCCGTTGATTACTTCACCAAATGGGTCGAATTCGAGTCATACGCAGTGCTGAATGACAAAAAAGTAGCCAAGTTCATCTGAAAGAACATCATCTGTTGATAAGGGGTTCTCTACGAGTTAGTGTAAAATAATGGGTTATATTTTGAGACAGAGATCACATAATTCAGAGACACAAATCTTCTCCCTACTGATCACAAACCAATGGTGCAGTTAAAGCCGCCAATAAGAACCTCAAAGAAATCATTAGCAAAATGACCGAGAGTTGTCGAGATTGGGATAATTGGAACCTTTTCGTCCATTAGGGCTATCGCACTTCATTCTGAGAATCTACTTGGGCTACCCCTTACTCTTTGGTATGCGACTTGGAAGAAGTCCTACCCATTGAACTAGAAATACCTTCATTACTCGTTATGCTTGAGAGCAAAATTAGCGAGGAAGACTGACATCAGAGCCATTTGGACGAGTTGTCACTCTTAAATGAAAGGAGGTTAAAGGCACTATATCATATATAAGGGTACTATCGCCGAATATTGCCACACTTCAATCGAATAGTCAAGGATCGTGGTGTACGAGAAGGGAACTTGACCCTGAAAGAAATCATAAAACCCGTCTGGGACCCAGAGGAAAATTTAAGCCAGACTGGATTGGCCACTACATCGTGAAGAAGATCCTGTCCGGAGCAACGCTATGCTCACTGACCATGATAAAAAAGAGATAGCACGTCCAATCAACCTCAACCATCTCAAAAATTTCTACCCTTAGTCTAAAATCTCGGCTCGCTATAACTCCTCTCATATCCCTTCTATTAAAAAAAATCTTCATTTCTCTCTCAGAATTACGTGGGGCCTGATCCTCTAAAACAAATTTGCTCTAAAAATAAAACTCAAAAAATTTTCAAAACCCCGAGAGGTACGTAGGCAGCTCATACGCTTTATGTGGACACGGTCCCCTTCTTTTTCACAAAATGCTATTCTCTTCTTACCTCCGAGAACGACAGTTCATTTTATCATTTACATGAACAAAAGGATTATGTATGCCTTAGAGATTGGCATACATAATTCAAATTTAAAACTCATTAAAATGTACAACAATATGATCAAAATTCTTTTTTATTCCATAAATGGGAGAATTCTGTACAATTATATGAAATATCAGCTTAGGGAGCTAAAATAACTACCCCCTCCCTGGCCAACCAAACTACCTATAAAATAAATCTAACAAAACCTTCCCAAAATTATTCCTACAAACAAAACAACCAAACACATCTCAATCATAAGAGACTCATAATAAATGAACACCGACTTCACAAAGATCATATTCGCATGTTTCGAAAGACCCAACCCCATAATTATTTACTCCTTGAGGCCCCCAAACTTCCCCTGCTTGGTTAATATTCCGAAGGCACTCCATAGAATGATATGCCCTAACCAGCCTAGATAAAACCACTATTCCCACTTCATAGTATCAAAAAGGATAAACCATCTCTGTCTGGTCTCCTCTGCCAAGATCGTTGCCACAGCCCGCTTCCACACTCATTTCAGATAATCTCCAGAAACATGCCAAACCCCTCCGGTAGATTGAGAAGGATGGGTTAATAGGCCCAAGGTAATAACTCTAGCATCAGTACAGTCTCTTCAATAGATCGAATTCAGCACAATCAAATGAAGGCCAAGTTCCACTTTACAACCAAGATTTCTATCTTCTCATCCATATACCAACCAAGCCTCTAAGGCCCTCCTCTACTAAAAAATTCCAAAAAACTCTTTTTTCCTAATTTGTCCCAAAATGAATCCCTTCAAAAGAGAAACTCTTTACCACTATGCCTCCAAGGCCTCCCCTTATTCCAAAAAACATTTTCCTACTTTTTCTCAAAATAAAAACTCAACAACAAATTAAAGTGCATGTAGAGTAAACCATTAATTCAAGATAATCAAACAAAATATGCATATCTTTTTGCCCTTTTTAATTATCATTTTAGGTGCAATGCCGCTACAACAAGCATTCAATATAGTCAACACCAAGCCCCCATAATCAACATGAACCTGCAAGAAGATCCTAAAGGGAAAGAACCAGAATTAGATGTCACCCCATCTACGTCACAACCCTCTCTCCTAGGTACTAGACATACCCTAACTCACGAGCCCTCAACCGCCACATCTGTGTATGTTGACCCATCACCCCCATATCTCAAGGAGTAATCCTTTAAGGGTAAAAGGCCACCTACATCCCCAACAGAAATTCAGCAATCCTACACAACGCCGCTTGCACCGCCTCCGACATCACCCTCAGCATACGATCCACCTCTATATGAAAACTCTTGCAATCAATCCCCAACAGCTGCTGAAACCCATATCGATCGACACCTGCATGTTCCTCTTCCCAAAGTAGCCTAGAAGATTGTCAATTTGGGCATACTGATTGGAGTTTTGTACATATGTCGGTCGGCAATCCCCTAAAAATTTTGTAAAAAACATCCCAAAAAATAACAGAAATTCCAAAAATTCTCTAAAAAAATACTTAAAATTGCCAGATAAATATTAGAACATTTCTTCACCAAGAAAACCATTTTTTAAGCTCTCAAAATCCCCTACCAAATTAAAACCACACTGTTATCCGCAATTTAAACCCTAAAACGACACGCCTGCATCCCCAGAGTCTACTACAATTCCCCAACGAAACTCAAAATCGCAAAAATTAAATGTTTCCCCAACAAAACTTCCAAATTCAACTTCCCTAATGGAGCTTCCAAATCCAACTTCTCCCCGACAGTGTCTCAAAGAAACACATTCCCTGGTGAAACCACAAGTGCATCCAAACTTCCAAAAATATGACTCCCTAGAGAGCGAACCCCCGCATTACAACTTTAGGTCCTCAGAATTTACCTCGACCCACAGAATTGGCCGCCCCCACTTTAGGTCCTCATAATTGACCTAGACCTGTAGAATTTGTCGTCCCAACTTTAGGTCCTTAGAATTTACCTCGACCCGCAGAATTGGTGGCCACAACTTTAAGTCCTTAACTTTAGGTCCTCAGAATTAACCTCGACTCGTAGAATTGATCGCCTTAACTATAGGTCCTCAGAGTTAACCTCGACCTATAGAATTGGTCGCCCTCAACTTTAGGTCCTCAGAATTGACCTCGTCCCGCAGAATTGGTCGCCCCTAACTTTAGGTCCTCATAATTGACCTCTACTCAAAGAATTGGTTGCCCCAATTTTCGATCCTCAGAATTGACCTCGATCTGTAGAATTAGTCGCCACCACTTTAGGTACTTAGAATTGAACTCGACCCACAATATCGGTCGTCATCACTTTAGGTCCTTAGAATTGACCTCGACCCACAAAATCGGTCCCCTCAACCTTAGGTCCTCATAATCGACCTCGACCCTCTGAAACGGTCATCCTCATCCCTTTGGTTTGTAAAATTGACCTTTTTCCCAAAACATCCATGTGGTGTCTATTCGACAACTTTCACTTATTCCAAGCTCACCCATAGAGGGGATCTAAAGACACCACATTCTAAGATCCCCTAAGTCTCTCCTTAAGTCCCTAGCACCTTCCCATTTACCATAAACTCTAGGTCAAACTCTGAGTATTGATTTAGAGGCCATCGGGCACTTTTGGGCCCCATTTGACTCCGGTAACAGAGTGAAAGCTTAATAAATCTTATAAGGGCTTTGAATACCATTTCTAATGGTCCACCCCATGCATGAATCGACATAACGGTTCGGATGAACATAACATTTTACAATCAAAAATCGATCTGAAGGCCACCGAGAGATCTCGGGCCCCAATTTGACCCCAATCAACTTCATCGTCAGAGTGAAAGATCAATGAATCTTCGAATGTCACTTAATCCCCTTTCCAACAGTCCACCCCATGCATGAAAGGGCATAATCGTTCGGACGAACGATCCATTTTCCTCCAGAACTGATCCAAATGCCACCGGATGCTCCCGAGCTCCATTTGAAGTCAACTCTTCAGCTTTAATGAGTCTAAATGAATATTCAAAGTGTATTGAATAACCTTTATAATTATTTTCCCCATGCATGAATTTACCTTACGGTATGGACGAATGACTGGTTTTACTCTGAAGGGTCACCGAGTGCTTTTGGGCCCCATTTGACTAAAGTCAACTCTCTAAACTGAGCGAAGATCTTTGGAACACTGAATTGCCTTGCATAATCTTTCCAATGTACCACCCCATGCATGATTTGTACTTATGGTTTGGACGAACGATCCACCGTCATCCGACGATCTCCTGTCCAAAGGACCGATCGACACTTTCGACTCCTGTTTGACCCAAAGTCAACTCCTAAACTCGAGAGAAGCCCAAAGGATTATCAAAGGCATCTAAACAAACTTTGCAATGGTATGCCCCGTGCGCAATTTGGGCTTATGAAATGTGTTTTTCAATCGTCTTTTGGGAAACATCTGCACGAGAGTCTATTTCCCTGCCTATCGATAGTGTGTCAAGGATTATCTGCCAATAGGAAGGACAAGGAGTCCCGATCGGTAGTCCCCTAACCCTATATAAGGAGAGTATGATCTCACTTTGAAAGGCACCTCAAAAACATCAACGTCAGTAATCTCAACAACATTCCTCTTAAGTCAACGAGGTTTCCATGTTTGAAACCTTTCTCCACCTTTCATTTCCATCACTTTCAGACCCAAATTAGAAAATACCTCTATAGTCCTTACCCACTTGCAAGAAAGTTCATCAACAATCAAGATCAATCTCCAAGTCTCCAAAGAAGGTCCAAACATTCTTCTATCTCTTTAAATTTATTTATTTTCGCATTAGTTATATAAGTTCTTACTTTAGATTCATACACATATTAATATTCAATCCTGTATTAGTAATATTTCAGATAATATATTTTCTATAAAAAAATCCCAAAACAAGAAAAGGAGGGTTACACCTATAAATTGCAATGGGATTTTTCACCACCTTTTCTCAAAACTAAAAACACCATTTTCTTACACACGTATATAATAAAATCCCCGTTTGAATTTATGGTATATACCCCACCCTCGTGTCGCATGCGAACTACGTGGATTTCGATGCCTTTATAGGCTACATAGGCATCTCGAGCTAAACCCCGAGACTCGAGTGCTATTTTCCTCTTTTTTCGTATTTTATTCATATATTATTTTCATATATCATACTTGTGATTCATATTTTTGTCTTATTTAACACATATTATTATTTCATGATAACGATCAATATATTGATAAGCGCACATATCATATTTTTATTATTATTTTGGGAGTATTCCTATGGATGACCTCACTCCATCTTTTTCCATGATACGAGTCGACCGATTCTGATCTCCACTTATATATACACGCACACACATTTCGTGGAGAAATTAAGGAGAATAGTAACATCATCCCATGAGACACTGAAAGGGCGGGATGGGTGCCTAACACATTCCCATTCCGTAACTTAGCCCCCAAACCTCTAAACAAATTGGCTTTGCAAGCATCAGTTTGTCTTTGATGTCGTTCTCTCGAGGCAGCAACATGTTCTTTTGCCTATTTTATGCAAAATAGATTGGCGACTCTATCACCCTACATCGACGAGACCTTTTCTCCCTCTCCACCGCAGCGCGAGCGCCAACCCCGAGATGGAGGAAATCGGATGGATGGCCACATTAAGAATATTTGAATTTCAAGGACGAAAGTTTTTTAAGGTGGGTAGATTGTAACACCCCAATTTTTATTTTGTCATAAAAATTTTAAATTTAATTATTTATTTGTCAAAATGACATTTTTATTTTATTAAAACCATGTCGACAAATAAAATAATAATTTTTAACCAAACTAATTATCGAGTAGACATTTTATATATAAATTATACACGTGTCAAATATTATACATAGTTAAAGTAAGTTTTAATATGTCAATTTGCATTAAAACAAAAAGGATCCAAATTTAGTTTGTTGTTAACTAAAAAAAAAATAAGCGTAATGGGTACAAAGCATAAAATCCTAAACTCAAACTTTAGAGGGTAAAAATAGAAAAAAATAACAAATAAAATATCTTGTGTATTTTGTTTTAAACTGCCGCTTTCAAAGGAAAAAAAAGTAAAAACTAAACCGCCCAAACTCGTGTATAAAGACCAACCCATGTATAAACTCATATTCTCTCCCTCAAAACTACACAAACAAGAAACAAAACAAAATCTCCTACATAATAGGTATTTCCCCCTGTTTTTTCTCTTCTTCTTCTTCTTCTTCTTCTTCTTCTTCTTCCTTATATATATATATATGTCTATGTGTGTTGGTTTAGAATGTAAATGATTTTTTTCTAAGTTTGGGCAACCATGGAGTTATTTATGGAGGTTATATACATATATATACATTTTTTTTGTATGTGTGTGTGTGTGTGTATATATACACCCACGCATAGGAACAAGTTACATTTTTCATATATATATATATATATATATATATATATATGTGTGTGTGTGTGTGTGTGCAAGTATGTGTTTAAACAATGGTGTATATCTAAGGGTATGTGCATGTGTTATGGGAAAAGAGATAAAACTCGAGAAAAAATCGAGGCTAAATGACGTGAAGTAGTTTGAAGTTAAATGGAATATATATATATATATATATATATATATATATATATATATATATATATATATATATATATATATATATATATATGTGTGTGTGTGTGTGTGTGTGTGTGTGTGTGTGTGTAAGTATGTGTTTAAACAATGGTCTATATCTAAGGGTATGTGCATGTGTTATGGGAAAAGAGATAAAACTCGAGAAAAAATCGAGGCTAAATGACGTGAAGTAGTTTGAAGTTAAATGGAATATATATATATATATATATATATATGTTGTCGAAAAAGAAATACCATACTTTTTAAACCAAACGGTGACTATAAGTATACACGTTAAAATGCCATGTTTTTAAACTTTAAAAATTTATATATTTTCAATCGTAATTCAAAAAAATACGCAGAATGTATTGTTGGACTCACAATTTCGAATAGAATGTTTTGGTATATAAATATTTCTAATTCAATACTATTTTTTACAACGTAAAATTTGGCCATTGTGTCAATTAAGGGACCCATATACCTATTAAAATATTATCTTATTATATTTTTCTAGGGATATTATCTCTATAACAATTACACAGAAACTATAATTCGAATCCTATACGTGTATAAATACGAGTCTGCTACCCGAATACCCGCGTCAGTCAAGTTTAATTACGAAACAAGCTACGTACATAGTAAAACATTTACTTAGGATTATCCGTAATAACACTTGTATTTGAAATTACAGCTGAACATGACAAGAAAACAAAGAACCAGTCGAGCTAAGCACCAGTTTCTCGTAGGTTTTGCCTTTTCAATATTACTTTCAACGTATTTGATATACTGCTATTGATATCACATGTGATAGCTCCAATTTATTCTTAGTTGCGCATGTTATGATACTATCATAGTCCATATGTTATTAAACATCTGTGATTTTTGAAAATGGATCAAGTTAACCCTCTCATTTAATAATTGATTTCATGATATTATTGCAACGATTAAATAAGTTATACCCAATACATGTGTGCAAATGTTTATATTATAAGCATCGGTATTAACTAGGAAGTAGACTGACGTGTTATCCCATGAAATTTTTCTGCTTGGCCTAAGGTTTCAGTTATTTGAGATCTTAGATTATACATATGAATGCCACTTTTATTGTGTACCTAAACGGTTACTTTTCCCCAAAGTTTTTGGGTTGATATTATTTGGTTATACTGATGGCTTACTTACTTCTATGCCCTTTAGTGAGTTGGTAAGTATGGGATTATCAGTTAAAAAATTGTTACCTTTCTTTATAAGATCCGTGATATTTATGAAAACACACTGCTTAAGATTCCTTTGGCAAACAATTAAAATCCATATACAGTCCAAACTCTATGTATATAATTTGTTATATAACACGTTAAAACCTACTCAAAAACTTTGTTGATTCATTTTGTTCTAGTTATTTTATATAGGTACCTATAGGACATGATGAACACTTCAAGAGTCATTAAATACGTAGAATCAATGAAGATTTTATTAAAATAAATGAATCATAAAGAAACAGGAGAGATATGCATAGAAGTTTGATAGAAGGACGTATATTTTAAATTACAAATGTAAGACAATTTAACATTAATAAATTTTTCAGTTTGTTTAGTATCCTTGGTTCATTTATGATTTAGCTTTATTTTAATATAAAACTCACCCCGAGAAATTAGGGTGTGACACACTCTGTGGTTGATCAATCTGATGTGGAGTCTCTACCTTCTGAGGCTAGCTCCCTGGACACTAGATTCAATGCAATAGAGGTGGATGCTCCAGACACCTATATGAGGGCTATATGGCGTGAGCACTACTCCAACAAGTTTAGAATAGATGATAATGACATCTTGGGCTTGATATTCGACCACCACCATGATACTTTCACAATCAGGAGTGTCTGCAATTTTTACAGTTTGACCATCCACAACTTGAAGGCCCTTGCTAGTCATGTCTGTGAATCCACTCCTATAGCTGAAGTTACCAACGTGAGGGCTAGACTTTTTTTGTCTTCATCGAGGACTTGGAGAACTAATATCACTTCATGCTTGATTGGCTCGATGCTTTCGCTTGCCACCTCATCTGTCAAGTTGTTAGGAGAACGCTAAGGGCTAAGTCTTCAAAGAGGATGAAGGTCGAGTGATGACATTTAGTGGCCGACCGCATTCGTGAGAATATCAATTCATTGGAGGCCTAGATGGCTAAAGTTTTAGCTAGTGACACAGAGGAGACTGCCCGGAGGTCTAGGCTAAAAGCAGATCTGGTTAGAGAGGCTTGCCCCTATTTTAAAGGTCTCTTGTCAAAGGACAATATTTTATTTTTATTATCTGGTTGACATTCGTATTTTATTTCATAAATGTTGTTTGTAATAACTAGTTCTTTTCTATTTGGAGCAGATCCTTTATATAAATGAGAAATAATTATCTCGTTCTTTTTTTGCTACTATCTGCTCGTTTTCCTTATTTACAATTTTTTTCTATTATTGGCTTATTTTATTCACATGCTATCAACTACCCCTCATTCTGTGAAGTGTCCACCTATGAACTGATACTGCTCCATTTATCTATGGGAGTCCCTACTCCAAACCTGGCGAGTGTTGTATAAAACTTTTTTGTAGTATGTGGAATGCTTGCCCAATATTTCCTTTTTTTTTTTGAAAAATAGGACTTGAGGTCAAACCCCCTGTTTTTTTTAACATGTAAACTATTTTGGCAGTTTAAACTTAAAAACTTTTTTTCTAGAGGTGCTTTGTTCATCATACTTCGTCATAAGGGTGTACATATCCCCCATATATGGTGGGCAGTGCTCCTTAAATTTTCTCCCCTTTTATCTTATACTGTGAAAAACTTGAGTTTCTCTAAAATTTACTAGTAAAAAGAAAGGAAATTTATCAGAGGAACGGAATCACAATAATGATGCACCCACTCACATATTTTAGCGACTGGATGTTGTAGACACCCCGTCCTAGGACTCCCTAAGAACCTTCTTAGGTCCCTAACACTCATCCACTCACCATAAACCCTAAGTCACACTCCGAGTATTGATCTAGAGGCCACCGAGTGCACCCGGGATCCATTTGACTCCGGTCAACTATTCAACATGAGAGAAGCTAAATGAATCCTTTAAGGGATCTAAATCCTCTTTTTAATGACTCATCTCATGGATGGATCGGCCTGACGGTCCACACGAACGATCCATTTCACTCTGAGTACGGATCAGGAAGTCGCTAGGCACTCCCAAGCCCCGTTTAACTCCGATAATCTCTCCAACCTGAGAAAAGCTTAAAGAATCATCGAATGGATCTAAATCCCAATTCCAACAGTCCATCATGTGCATGAATTAGCCTCACGATTTGATCAAACGACCCATTTTACTCTAAAGGGTTCGGGACCCATTTAACCTCAGTCCACTCTCCAAAGGATCAAAGCTCAATGAAATCACTAAGGGCAATGAATTCCATTTCCAACGGTTTATGCCATGCACAAATCATCCTCATGGTTCGAACAAACGATACATTTCCCTCTGAAAAACTCCGGTATAGAGACCATCGGGCACTTTTGAGCCTTGTTTGACTTCGATCAACTCCCAGACTCGGTCTTGGTCTTGGTCGTGGTCGTGAGTGGTTAGGAGTGATGGTCTTCATTTTATGCTCGTTTTTTCTAAAAATACGTTCCGAATCACTTATAGGCACCCCAGACACCCTGCCTATTAGCAGGTTGTATTTTTCCTTGCCCATTGAGGCAGTCCTTATACTAATAGGCAACCTAGGGGCCATGCCAATCAGCATCCCTTTAAACCTAAAATTTAGTATAAAAGGGTCATGACCTCACCCTTGGAAGGGGACCCGTCTCAGCAATCAGAAAACATTAACCTTGTAATCAGAGCATTCCCTTTCCCAGGAAAGCCCATTTTTCAACATTATCTCACCTCACCTCTTCATCCACCTCACCTTACCGCATCACCTTCATACCACTTCAAAATCAGCATACATGCATTCCAAATTCAGCAACAAGCATCCATAAGGAGGTCCATTTCCCCAACTTTTTTTCTAATTTATTTATTTTTAGTGTTATTCATCTTATTTCCATTGTGTTCTTTCGTTTTATTATTTCATATCAACTAATCTCTACTATTTACTATTATAATTGCACATGACCTATTTTTATAAACACTCAAAAAGGCAAAAGGAAGGTTTATCCGTAAATTCCAAAAATGATACTTCCATTTTCTTACATTTTCACTCTTAAACACATTTTCCTCAAAACACATAATAGGAGTCTTACATTTGGCTTGAACCCCACCCCTATGTTATTTTTTTAACTACGTGTGCTTTGATGCCCCTTGGGTTACATAGGCATCTTGGGCCAATCTCGAGATTCGAGTCCTCCCTTTTTCGTTTTATAAATATTTTATATCTTATTATATCTATTTCTTGAGTTTTAGACTCCTATATACATATGTCTCATCTAACATGGATAATCTCTCTTCCATAGCGATTTGTGGTTCGAAAAACACTTACATCATTTTTTTATCATTATTTTTTGTTACATTCCTACGGATGAGTTCACTCCATCCATTCCATTACGCAAGTTAGATAATTCCATTCTCCCGTTATTTATATTATACACATGTGCACACACATCACGGAGAAAAAAGGATAAGATTAGCATTATCCCATAAGAGACTGAAAGGGAAAAATGGGTACCTCACACCTTCTCATTCCGTAACTTAGTCCTCAGAACTTCGAATAACTTTTCCCATGTAAAAGTTTGACATTGATGTCGTTTTCTCGAGATGGCGACATTATTTTTCCTGTTTTGAGAAAAATAGGCCAGAGACTCTATCTCTTAATGTTACCCCCATTTGACGACGGTCGACTTTATATTCGAGGATGGAATGCAAATATGTCGATGCGAGTGGTGGAAAGAGGACCTCCATGTCCTCGAATCCCCATACGTGCAAGTCCAAAAAAGTGAAGAGAGGGAGGGAGTGAACCTTTTTCTTCCTTCTTTCCCCCATCATCCTGACTTCGAGGCCCGAGCACACGCGAGAGGAATCTTACCCAGTTGGCCATTGTGGAGACTCTTCTAGGGATGTTCTAGAGGACTAGACTTCATTTCTATATGTGTGTTACTTATTTACTCTCCTACTTTTCTATATGTGTACCCACTTGTATGTTCCCTTTACTCTTTTACTTACTTTTTTTTATATTTAATCCCATGTTTTTTTCTCATGTATATATCACTCTTCACTCACTTGTATATGCTTACCATGTTCCACCTTATACACACTTATATGTATCTTCATTCTCACTTAGGATTATCTCTACCATGCTTTTTTCTCATGTATATATCACTCTTCAGTTACTTGTATATGCTTACCATGTTTCACCTTACACACACTTGTATGTATCTTCATGCTGACTTACACACCTCACACACCACTTATAGATTATCCATGTTTAGATTCACTTTCACACACCCTCACTTATATCACTTCTATATATCTCCATGCTCACTTGCACATCTCACACACCACTTGTATTTAAACCATTCTTAGGCTCACTAGAACACACCTTCACTTGTATATATTCACGTGATCATTTACACTATTCCCATGTAACTCTCACACTTACTTGTATATATTCACATGCTTCTCTATCACCATGATTAGTACGATCTTCATGCTCTATGCTGACTTTATTTTTCATGATATTTATATAGTCTCCCTTATAGTGGTAGTACTCCCCTTGCTTAAAATGCAAAAAAAAAAAAATCTCTCCATAAAATACTAATAAAAACTCATGCATTTTTACACACTACATCACTAGATCATGTCAATATTGACCAAAGTTTTATCCCGTGTTGGGGGGTCACTTCGGGAAGGATGTCGGTCTTGCTGGAGCATGGTTAACCTAAGCAATAAGATACTAACCTTTCATTAGCTTCATACATTCGATGTATATCTAACGGTTACATCCATATTGTACTACTTAACCGAACTCACGATGGGAGGTATATAGCAAGAAACTCATATACGTACATCAAGTATATCGAATTTTCTCACACGTACCCTCCCCATGAGGTATACCATAAGGTAATTCACGTACACTCAGGTATACTATTTGGATTATTCACATGTATCGATGAATGATTTCCCTTATAGGAAAGAGGTAAATCATGTCAAATGGGGAAACCCTTTAACTAACCCACCAAATGCATAAATCTTATATAGGTGACAACCATAAGGCACTCATAATTAGTTTTCTGGTTATCATGAGAAACTCTTTCAAAATTCAGGTCATTATACCGCTTATATTTTCATGCTATTTCGCCCATTTTTAAAATAGGACCCTGTCAATGAGCTTTTAAATAAGTCAAAATGTGTCTTACATTTTGATCCCTATCTTTCCCCAGGCTCGGTTCATGTCCGACATTTTTCTTGAATTTAGGCAAACATAATATAAGTGGAACCTAATAATAATAAACATGTTGAGAGTCTTCCCTTTCCCCCTCTTTTTTAAAAAACAAAAATACTAAAAACATGTTTTCCCATTTTTCCAAAATACCAAAAATACTCCCTTTTTCGTTCACAAATAAACCAAAATCATTTTTTCCTCTCAAGTCGATCTCATACCCGACTTTGGTCTGGTTCCCTATGGCTTCGATATTTCGTCAAACCACCCCGAAGCCCCACTGCTTCTTCTGCTACTTCATTAAAATTTGGGATCTACCTTCGCAAGCTATCCATGGAGAATGTCGATCAAGTACCGAATGTTTTACCATATCTGATGTCCATCCTAGACCAACTTAGTGCTAAAATTGATAACCTTCAAGTTGATGTCCAAGAGATGCAGCGACATCGAGCTCAGACACCTGAAGCTCATGAACTTGAGATCTTTTTTCCTCATGATATGGGTACATATTCCCAGAGCCTATTTAGATCTGAGAGGATTTACAATATGCCCCGCGTGCCTCATTTATAAATGGGTCGCCACCCGCTCAACTCCCAATTTTGAACCTCACCCAGCTAGGGGCTAATTCGCCAATCCTTGTGGATCCTAAAGAAGAAGAACTGAACAAGGTCAAGGAAGACCTCAGACTGTTATCAAAGAAGCTTCACCAAGTCATGATCTCCAAAAACTACATGGAATACACCCACATGTCTCCTTATCCTAAGGCCAAATTTCCTATAAAAGTTTAAGATGTCGGATATTGAGAAGTTCGGGGGCAGCGGGCCCCCAATTATGCACCAATATAGCTACCACCGAGTTATGACCCTTCTTGGAGATTCGAAAGACATAATGGCCCAGTTGTTTCAACAAACCTTGAAAGAGAGTGCTCTCTGATGATTCTTATCTCCCAGAGAATCCTGAATCCGTAATTGGGAGGATGTAGCTCAAGAATTCATGTCTCGATAAGAATACAATAAAGAGCCAGAGGTCACAAGCAGAGACCTAAATCTGCTCAAGAAAAACCATGGGGAATCAATCAGTAGCCTCATTAGGAGGCGGAGAGAGAAAGACACCACTATGACTAATAGAACCTTAGAAGAAGAATACGTGATCATTTAGAAAAAGAACTTCCTGCCTCATATTAGGGCATAAATGGGAGAATATTACTACCCATACTTCAGATCTCTCTGAGAGGCTGGTGTAGAAATCAAATAAGGTTTAGCCAAAGTAGAGTCTGAATTGAAGAAGTTGACCAGACAGTTTACACCACGAAAGTATGAAAAGCCCGTCAATACCTCAATCTCAACCATCAACAACATATCCCAACCTACCACTTTATTACACCCCGCAAAATCTGACAGACGGGGTGGCCAGCCACCGCCTCCGAACCGTGTCGGGCGTGAGTAAATAAATACCATTCTATCATGTGATAGATATGAGACAATAAAAATTAATCCACAAGATGAATATTAATCAATCCCAACAAATAATCGTAATATAAAAACTACCACATGTTAAACTCCAATGAAATTCAATCTCCCAAAATATGAATTAATTTAAAATCTGAATAATCAACTGACTGTAAATACTCCAAATCATCAAATAACTTTGGAACCGAATGGCCCAATAAAACCAAAATGAAGTCTCATAATGAAATACGATGGAAAGGAAAATCTAAACTAAATAAAGCTGTAAATAAAAGCAACTCCATTTGCACCTCAAGGCGATAACCAATAAATCCTATGCCACTACTCCAGCACTAATACCTGAAAATATTAGTCAATTAATGCACGAGGTCAGAGTCCCGAGCATGAATACACACTACTCCCCTCAAATAGGATCCATGAATCCAGACAATAGCATTATACGCAATAAATATCACAATAAAGTATTTTAATTATGAATATAAATAAACGCAAGAATGATAAATCTCTAACCACCCCCAAATATTCTTATAAAAATCACACCAATATCATTTTAATTATCCCACTGTCCCAAGTGTTAATTTAATTAACTTAACCCAAATTATAATTATTCTCACTTTTTATTATAGCGGTCCCCCAGCCCCGGGTGGTAATTTTCACCAAAGTTTTACACTTTCCCTTGCCAAAACGCCAGTCGAATCCATTTAAACTGTCGATTCCCCGTAATTTGGCACGGTTTCACACACGACACGACATAAATCGTCAGCCGGCCCATTTAAACTGTCAGCCCCCTCACATTATGTCGCCACAAATTTTAATAGCCGTTTTTATCTTAGGCATTAATTCTCATTTTCTCAATTTCACCATTAACAAATTACCCCACCCCTTTAATCGATGTGAGATCCTCAAATTACCCATTAGTCCCATACCTAAGGCTCCCCAAGTGCACATACGTTCTATTCTACATATATGATGAATCACCAACATAAAACACGTCCTAGTCTTATGCCTTAGCTAATGAAATGATGATAAAACGTAAAAATCTGCCCACGTCGAAATATCAAATTTCCACGAATTTACACTAACTAGTCGCATACCTAGCAAACACAAATTTTAACCAAAGCCTACCCATTAGTACCATACCTAGTAAGCATCCTAAAAAAATGGGATAAGCAATATACTACCCAAGATCCCCTCGTCCCCGCAAAGACAAAAGTGACTAATAATAAATCACACAACACATAATTTATATGAGCAACATAGCAGTTCAAACATAAAGGCCCCGATTAATTTAAATTCCAATAATGATATCATCGTCGATTTTCAACACAATTATTTTAATAAAAAAATGTTAAATTAATCAACATGCCAAAAATATTCAACTCGTCATAATTGTCCTCTTTTATAAGTCACATAATTTTTTTATACGCATCCCACATATCATATAAATAATCTCACAAAATTCTACATGAGAACCTATACCCAAAATCATAAAAACCCCAATAATCTCACCTATGCACCCAAGGGTTTAAAAGATTTATTCATATTTAAAAGTTTTATAAAAATAATCCCAAAATTTAGTATCCACTTTCTCTAATTAAGTTACTAATTGATTTTAACAAAACACATGATTAAGGGTTTAGGCGACACTTAAGATGCATTATACTAAAGGAAAGGAATAGAGTATTCATGCCTAAGTAAAAATTGTTTGACAATTCTGATTAGCCGGTTGAATTCCTCTCAAAAAATAGCAAAGAGTCGTTCTTGAACAATCTTGAGAAAACACCAATTAAGCCTTTAAATATTGAGTTAAACACTTGATTAAGCTTGGGGCTAAAGTTGTAGATGAAAGGGAATAATTTTGGAGAGGCATTATGGTTGAAAAGTTGATGAAAAAGTGATTTGAAAAGCCTAGCCACGAATTTGTTGATATATAAAGGATTAAGAGTTTGATTAAGAAAATTTTGGATGATCGGACCATTGGAATTGTTTGAGATTTTGGGGCGTAGTAGCTAAAGACGAGTGAAAATCTACACAAAAAAATTTAGCTCCATCGGACGGTCGAATATTTTATATATTTATTTTTCTAGAGAGTTTTATGTTTTGAGGACTCTTAGAGAATTTTATGTTTTAAGGACTCTTCTAAACAACCCAAGAATTATATATACTCATATTACGAGTCTTGGAAGCTAGATTTCCGAATTTCGAATATAAAAACCAACATATTTAATTATAAAAATAATTAAATCCAAAATTTATTTTTCTCTAATTTCCGAACTAATTAATTATTTAACTAATAAAAACACGGGGTGTTACACACTTCTTGGACACCAGAAAGTCGGCCCAATCATGACATAAAAGAGTAATCTGGTCTCCATGCCACCCTCCCAAAGGTATACCAAGCCCTATTAACCCAAAACCTCATAAAACTATTGGAACCCCGGCCATTGCCAAGTCATCTCTCTAAAAACTTCAAGCATAATGTCCGCTGCGACTTTCACTAAGTCGCGAGCCATACCACCGGCTAATGTTTTCACCTTTAAAACGTAATTCGGGGACTTATAGATTGAGGAATCAACACCCCTCCAGCTAATACCAAACCCAATATCACTTATAACCCTCTCCTAACACATGGAATAGGAACAATTGTCATCTTCCTAAAAAATAACCCCGAATTTGACCCTTCTACCCAAATTATGCCTATTAAAATACCCCGCACATTCACAGTTTAACCAAACCTCTCAAAGTTGACCCATCCTTTCTATTATATCCCACATACTTTGTTGACCGGGCATTGTTGCTCCTTACGGGAGCCTATATTGTTGTTCACACCCGATCAGGGGGAGGCATGGAACTACCTACTGTGCTAGACCAACTCCAAAGGTTTGGGCTGAAATTGCCCACAAAAATGAACATCGAATACTAGAGATTTAGTGGCCTATTCATGGAAACCCAAAAGTGGGATCGGGAACCAGATGAGTGGGTGGTACCCATTGAGGAAATAATTTAGGATGATGTTGTACATATCATATCCGACATGGTTAGAAAAACATGAGAAGTATGCAGTATCTCTGAGTTACTCATGGCCTTAAAACCTCAGGGACGTCTGGTCCCTTCACTCTTGCACTTCCCGGCTGAGTGGGAAAATCTATACGATGAAGTCGTGGAGATTGTTAAGTGCATTGATTACTCTTGGTAAGAGGACATCGTCTTTACCGATTAGAGGGATGACTTCGAGAGCTCACATATTGAACCAAACCATGAAGAAGCCAATTCAGTTACCAGTTTATGTGGAATGATATCTTTCAAAGATTTATTGGGGGAAATAAAAAAAGTGTCAGCCCGACGTTGACGAAGACATAAGGTTCCTATTCTTCCCCACCTTTGTTAACCACACGATTTGATCTGTGCGATATTATAAAGATTCGATTCCCCATTCAACCATGTAAGGGAAAATAGTTTAACTTAGGCTTAATATTTTTTTATTTGTGCTATGGCACATTTGGTGTATCCCGTTACAAACCGACATGTGCCGACATGATGAACCGAATCTCCAATATATCCAAGTTCAAGACGTCCCTACATTATGAAGGTATAAATATTTTAGGAGTTATAATTTATTTACCTATATTCGAAGATGTATATTTGTAAAAAATAGAGGCGAACTTTTAAGAGTTTAAAATAATTTTTTTACCTCGTTCGAACGAAATGGCAATTTTATTATAACGCTTATTTGCTCTCTACATCAAACAAACATCCAACGAGGGTGTTATGTTTAAAGCTCGTCAGAAGTTGGTTCTAACGAGATTAGAGTCTCGTTCGAACGAACTATGCTTTCACTCTAATGAGATGTTATTCTCATTCGAACGACTTCTATTTTCGTTCGAACGAAATTTGCCTCCTCAAATTTCGTTCATAACCTATAAATACCTGTTTCGAAAAGATTTTAATAGTGAATTTTGATAAAACGAAACCTCCATACCTATTAAAAAAGTCTTCAAATTTTCTAGGTCAAAACACATCTTTGATTCACAAAACATCCTCCCCAATATAGTTTTGAATCCTTTTGAAACCTTTGAAGACTCAAACCTGATCTATACTTCTAAAGAGAGATAATTACTGCTAACATTGTGACTCGAGAAATCACTGCTGAAAAAAGGGTGATCGGTGGATACTGAGGGTGAACTGCTACCTGTGAACTTCTCTGGATCTGAGTGGTTTTCTTTAGAAATTTTTGTAAGTGAGTTGTCTTATAAAAATATCTAAAGAGCTGATATAAAAGGTTTTCCCCTAAAAAGGGATTTTCCTCATATCTGATTGTGATTGCATATGTAGTTTCTTTTCTCTGATCGGAATGATCATCATATGCAAACCTAATTTAATCAAAGATTAGAATTTAGTAAATAATTGAATTTGTGTGCTTAAGGGCTGATCAAGTGGAAAAATCGAGCGTCCGTGTAAATACGATATTCGTTGTTATCGGCTTTTAACCTCAATACAAAAAATCTAAACTTGTAACTACACTCTTAAGGAGTATAGTGATGAGTCTGGGTATCGAATCCACAGGGAGTGAGGACGTGTGAACGTGACGACAAAGGAAAGGTAGTTTAATCCTAAAGTTGATGTTAAAAGAAAAGAAAAGAAAAAGATGATTGATTTTTGGATTTTATCTATGAATTAACTAAATTCAATTAAATTAACCTAAGTGCACAAAAATAACTAAAAATTGTAAAGAGAATAGATATGAGTATGAGAGGAAATAGGTTAGGATACAATCCCCCAATACCTAGTAATTTACCCTATAGAATATTAGAATTGTAAATTAAAATCTTAACTGAATCCAGTCTTTATAGATCCTAAGCATTACATATATGAGGGAACTATCCCGCATCATATGAAATCAAAGGTAAATATAAAGCGGTGTAGAATAATTACACTTGTATAGTATTCTTAAACATCCCAAGTACCTAGGTCAAGAGAGATTAAAAGATCTACTATGTTCGTATAATTTCCCTTACAAGATTCGATCAATTTTTAATTTAAACTCTATTTTCTACATGGGTAATTTACCTCAGGATGGGTTCATGCATCTCAACCCTTGAAAATTTAGCTAGACATGGATTTGTTAGATGAAAACAGAACTATAACTATGCATGGAATCATAGATCTAAGAAACATAGCTTCAAAAGAGAATTGCTAAACAATTGAAAATCTAATTGAAAATAAAATAGAGAAACAAATAAGAGAATTGAAATTGATGCTTTGATTGAAGATTGAAATTTGTAACCACAACTTGTAAAGAGAATTTAACTTGAATCTTGAATACTCCTTTTCTTCAAACTTATAAACTAGGGTTTCTAAAATATGAAATTGTTTGTCCAAAAAGAACTCTCCCCCTTCCTCCCTTTTATTACTCTAGGGCTTGGCTTTTTATATACCCAAATATGACTTTTTCCATGTCTCTCCACGTTTTACAACTAATAAAAAGGAATTATACAAGAAATTTCAAGAGTTGAAACTCTTCAGCTTCCAGAATTAATTTCAACTTTGGCTTTCTGTCTCCAACTTAAGATGGCCATAACTTCTTCACCGTAGCTCGAATTGGAGTGTCGTTTTTTCCAATGTTCTTATAATTTAGATCTATTCAACTTTATAGTCTTACCCACCTCCAGAATATGGCTGTAAAATTATAAAAATGCCCTTGAACTCCCCATTTCTTGCTTTCTTTCACTATTTTGCATTCTCTTTCGCACTAATTTGCATGAAATACCTGTAAAACACATAAGAGATACACAAAATACGAAATACTTGCCAAAAAGAGTTAGTAGCATAAATATAAGACAAATTCAAGCTATTTACAATACACGGGATCATAAAAATACCGAAATTAAGGGGATAAATGTGAAGAATTTATGCCTAATCAAATCCCCCTAACTTAGAACTTTGCGCGTCCTGAGAAATGTAAGAGAAATGAGTTGACTTTTGAAATTTCTTTTATCAAAATAAAACTCCACTTTCGCAGGCAAGAGATTGAATTGAGGATATGCAATAAGCCGTTAAACCCCTAGGTTACCCTAGTAGGACGAGTTTTGTCTCATGAAGGTTTGGAGTGAATACACCCACAAAATTCTTTATTGACTCAAATAAATATCAAAATACTTAAAAATTGTACAATTTAAACTTTTCAAAAAATAATCACCATAAATTCATACTCAAATGTCTCAAACCATAGTGTGTGTGTGCAAAACTAGAAATTCAACCTCAAATTTCCACCGATTGAGCATTACGTTACTTTCTGAAAATTCGTTTTGATTCAAATTCTTACGGATGCACTCACAAACGAATCACTCGGATTGTGGTTGTTTGCTCTGGGTATGCATGATATAAAGAGTAAATATAATGGACAAAATTTCACGCATACAAAATTGAAAAGAGGGAAATATATGGTGAAAAGATCTCATCATCGGAATACAGTTATTAGGAAACGGGAAACATCATCTCTTAATCACACCATTTTAATCTCTTTTATTATCTTTTCATGTCTTAGATCTACATGCAATAATTAATTTCGCCATTCGGACTCAGTTAGGACTTTTCGGGTTAAAAAGTTTAAAGGATAAAAATGAGAATGGATGGAATGTTCGGAATTGAAAAATGTCCTTATTACGTCCATTAGTGCCTTTTCGGGCATTTGCTCATTTTTCTCTTTCTTTTTCTATTTTCTTTTTTTTCTTTTTTTTTTCTTGCCCTTTTTTTTTATTTTACACACTTTGGACTTACTTGATGAATTTCCAAATTTTCACAATTCCATACTATTTGGTTTTTTCGGGTTATCAAACGAAAGGGAAATATTTTATTAAGCTCAAAGTGGTTTGCAAAGGGATAATATTTTCACAACTTTATTATGGCTAATATTTTTGGGTTAAACAAAAGAGGGCCTACTTCGTTGTCCAAATTTCTAGCTACATTACCATATGCATCTCGAGATTAATTAAGTTTAGAGATATATTTAGCACGAATTTCGAGACAACATTTCACACATTTTCCATAACCGATCAAAACAAAGGATTGAGATCATCAACGACTTATTAAAATGCTGAAAAGAACTTTGAGTTAATGATAAACTCAGATTGATTTAAAAACTCATAAAAAATTTGAAAGGCTCAAAATCTCACCGGGTTTGATCAATCTCCACACTTATTCGTTAAGTCGTCAATTTTCTTTCAATTTCTATCTTCGGTCAATTTTGGCTTAGTGCATTTTGAATTTTATAATTTGAGACTTTAAATAGAATAAAGGTGACAGTTTTGATAAATTTAAATTCTAATTTTTATTTATTGTAAAGAAAAATATTTTTGGCTTTTTTCAAAAATTTTCATTTTTTTTGAAATTTTCTAAAAAAAACACACTTGGAAAGAACATGTGATCGAATCAATGAATATAAATAATAAATGGGAAGAATATCCCACACCCCCTAACTTAAATGTTGCATTGTCCTCAATGCGAATCAAGAACACAACATAAAGAGAGGAAAAGAAAGATATTACCCAAATAGAGCGATCCCCGATGAGCGCGCGAGTTCATTGAATCTATAAAACATGTTAGAACCAAGCATAACAAAAAGAATAACAAAAACTTTAACAAATTACTCTAAACTATAAAAAAAAGGAAAAATAAAAAGCCAATTATGTACAACCTACGATTTGAACTTTAATAATTTATACAATAGAAGTCGACAAATTTGAGGGTCCACCCAAAATACAATTTGACTTTGAGGGGTAATCATTGTACCCTCATTAGGATGTATGCCTCCCAAAAAATAAGAATTCCGTTTGAACAACGGAAGGCATGTGTAAGGCGAAAAAAATGGACCATCACCAATTACTGTTTTTAAAGGGATGATGGGTGAAAATACAATTGGGATCCAAGAAAAATAGAATCCCCTCCCAAAGATTTTTCAAGTAGTAGGGGAAGCGGAGCACAAAAACAAAAAGAGTCCATCTTGGAAAATAATTCAAGCATAGAGTCCTTGTCCTCAAAATCTTCTCCCCTAAAATTTTCAACTGGATTTGGTGGAGTGACACGTCTAAGTGTATGGCCCGTGAGATGAAGCATCTAAAAAAAACATTCCCATACAAGAATCGAATCAACATCCTCAATACATTCATCCAGTTCTTGTGATGGATTTAATGGTTCGATAATAGTGGGTACACAAGGAGACAAATGATCTTCAACCTCAGCAGATTTTGTAGTATTTAGAAGAGGTTGATATTCAAAAGAACTTGGATCACTCTCAATGATTTCATCCTCAAAAGTGTTAGGTGAAGCGCAAGTCTCGAGCTTCTCTAAGTTGTCCTAATAATCATTAAACTCCTTGCAAGTTGCTCTAATTTTCAACTCTGTAGTAGCAAGGTCTAATAATCAACAGTTCTTCCAAAGTAGGCTTACTTGGTTCTAGCACCTCAGATTCCTTATTTAATTGAAAACATTCTTCAACTTCAAAAATATTGGAAGAAAAATCCTCATTGGGTTCAAATAATGCATATAACTCTTGCTCCCAATAACGATTTTTTCTCGAAATTCCTTTTCAAGTCTTTCTTCTTCAAGCAATTCATTTTGATAAATTTGGATGTATTTATGAGACTCAACTTTAGTGATATTGATCCAATGTTCATAAGTCTTGAGCGCCTCCTCCTCCTCACAATTATCATAACAATTAAACTCACAAAAGGAGTTAAAGTGAGACATTTCAAATTGGGCAATTCAAAAATGCGACACCCATATTTTTGAAAAAAAAATTAAGGTCAAATTCGGGATTAACCAACCTAACCTAAAGTCTACCTAATTCCCCGGCAACGGCGCCATTTTGATCGAGTGGAGAAATTGAACGTCCGTGTAAATACGATATTCGTTGTTATCGGCTTCCAACCTCAATACAAAAAACCTAAACTTGTAACTACACTCTTAAGGAGTATAGTGGTGAGTCTGGGTATCGAATTCACAGGGAGTTAGGACGTGTGAACGTGACGACAAAGGAAAGGTAGTTTAATCCTAAAGTTGATGTTAAAAGAAAAGAAAAGAAAAGAAAAGAAAAAGATGATTGATTTTTGGATTTTATCTATGAAGTAACTAAATTCAATTAAATTAACCTACGTACAATCCCCCAATCCTTAGTAATTTACTGTATAGAATATTAGAATTGTAAATTAAAATCTTAACTGAACCCAGTCTTTATAAATCCTAAACATTACATATATAAGGGAACTAGCCCGCATCATATGAAATCAAAGGTAAATATAAAGCGGTGTAGAACAATTACACTTTCATAGTATTCTTAAACATCCCAAGTACCTAGGGCAAGAGAGATTAAAAGATCTACTATGTTCGTATAATTTCCCTACACGATTCGATCAATTTTTAATTTAAACTCTATTTTCTACATGGGTAATTTACCTCAGGATGGGTTCATGCATTCCAACCCTTGAAAATTTAGCTAGACATGGCTTTATTAGATGAAAACAGAACTATAACTATGCATGGAATCACAGATTTAAGAAACATAGCTTCAAAAGAGAATTGCAAAATAATTGAAAATCTAATTGAAAATAAAATAGAGAAACAAATAAGAGAATTGAAATTGATACTTGGATTGAAGATTGAAATTTGTAACCACAACTTGGAAAGAGAATTGAACTTGAATCTTGAATACTCCTTTTCTTCAAACTTACAAACTAGGGTTTCTAAAATATAAAATTGTTTGTCGAAAAAGAACTCTCCCCCTTCCTCCCTTTTATTACTCTAGGGCTTGGCTTTTTATATACCCAAATATGACTTTTTACATGTCTCTCCACGTTTTACAACTAATAAAAAGGAATTATACAAGAAATTTCAAGAGTTGAAACTCTTCAGCTTCGAGAATTAATTTCAACTTTGGCTTTCTGTCTCCAACTTCAAATGGGAATAACTTCTTCACTGTAGCTTGGATTGGGGTGCTGTTTTTTACAATGTTCTTGTAATTTAGATCTCTTCAAATTTCTAGTCTTCCCCACCTCCGGAATATGGCTGTAAAATTACAAAAATACCCTTGAACTCCCCATTTCTTGCTTTCTTTCACTATTTTGCATTCTCTTTCGCACTAGTTTGCATGAAATACCTGTAAAACACATAAGAGATACACAAAATACGAAATACTTTCCAAAAAGGGTTAGTAGCATAAATATAAGACAAATCCAAGTTATTTACAATGCATGGGATCATAAAAATACCGAAATTATGGGGATAAATGTGAAGAATTTATACCTAATTAGGGGCATATCGTGATCGCTCTCAAATTGGTATCAAATCCCGATTACATGAAATTACTGTGTGATATTTTTCCATAAAAATTTTCTCTGATATCAATTTTTTTAAAATTATTGATCATGAAAAGGCCGGATTTTAATGGATAATTTGTATAATCGAATTCCCATATTTAATGGTACCAACTATGCATATTGGAAAGCTAGAATGAGGTCTAATTTAAAGTCAACTGATGAATGCGTCTGGTTTCTCTATGAAAGGGGTGGACACCACTCACTGTTACTGTTGACAATGTAGTTGGCCCTAAACTTATCTCTCAATGGATATAGGACGACTTTAAGTGGAGCAACTTTAATTCTCCCAGTTTGAGTGCTATCTCAAGAGCCACCACACCTGATGCGTTATGTCGCATTATGACGTGGACCACGTCTAAAGAAGCTTGGGATACCCTTCATCTCACTCATGAGGGTTCCAATGCTGTTAAAGCTTCTAAGTTACAGAATCTCAACACATAATTTGAAACAATCATAATGCTTGAATCTGAATCGTTTAACGAGTATTCCGCACAACTGTCTGATATAGTTAGCCCGATTTTCAATTTAGGTGAGAAAATGCCTGAGATGCGTGTGGTTAAGAAAATTTTGAGATCGTTCCCCAACCGTTTTTTTCCTAAGGTTACTGTACATAATTCATTAGGTATTCTAGATACTCTTAGGTTAGAAGAACTTGAATGATATCTAAAAAGAGAGACGAATTGTCGTCTAATTTTGCGTACAATTTTGATTTAGATCATTTGGCCTTTTTTGCTAACAAATTCAAGAAATTTCTCAAACTAAAAAGGGACAATACTTCCAAAGATAAGAAAAGTTTTGAGAAAGATAAAAAATATAAATCGGGGAAGAAAAAGTTTGAAAAAGAAAAGAAAGATTTTCCAAAGAAAGATGAGGAGAGATGTTACGAGTGTGAGGTAATGGATCATAAAGCTCACGAGTGTCCGACTAGGTTGAAACATAAAAGGAAAGGTAAAGTTGTTTTAATATCACGCTTAGCAATAGCAAGGCCGAGACGGTGAGTTTAGGGGATGAATCACTGCATGGATGCAACTTTACCTCATTCATGGCTAGTCATGTTAATATATATAGTGCACCTCACGATGATGAGGAAGCTAATAAACATGAACATTTCAACAGTGAGTCTAGTCGTTCCGAGGAGAGTAAGGGAGAGAATATTTTAAGTGAGAGCTAGAGTGACCTTCAGTGCCCCTATGCCCATCTTTAAGTTGAGTCCTAAAGAACTAAGTAAACAAAGGGTTAGCTTTGAGAATTTTAGCACTAGAGAGAGTTTAGAGAGGGGAGAGAAAGTGAGTCATCAATGAGAGAGGCTTTTAGAGAGAGAGTTTGTTTAGTTGAGAGAGAGAAAATGGGGACTCTACCAATAAGCTGACTAGTCTTATGAGAGATCTCCAACCATCCGTAGAGACTCGTGAGAAAATCGAAGCCCTTGTCTCCCAACTCGAGAAAGATCTCTAACGTGCATGGGAGGTTAAGATAACTATCGAGGATATATCGAAGAAGGTAGGTAAGTTGTTCCTCTGACCCGTTTTAGGTTTTAGGAAGAGGCATGTAATAGGTTATGAAGATGCATCCACTTCCCATACCGTATTGAAATTGGTTCATGAATGTGTGGTTAATCCTTACGGCCCTCAACCTAAACAACAAAAGAGAGTTTAACCTAGAAAATAAAATCTAGGTAGACCCAAACTTGTCTACGTTTTCACTTTTTGCAAAAAAAATGTCACTTTAGAGAGTTTTGTTGTAAATTAGGTAGAACTAACAGTACACAGACTTCCGTACACCACTATAGCGACTTTGCTAGACTTAGAGAGCAAGTTGAATTCCTAGTCACGACTTCGTATAATTTGATGGAAGAATTTCAATGAACGTATTTTCCATTTGAGAACGCTTTCAACATTCTGACTAGAGTTAACAACGATAAGGGCAAACAAAAGGTTACCTCCACTTGGGTACCTAAGCAAAACGACAAAGCCCTTGATGTTCATGTTGCTCTCAAGGCTCAAATGTAATACCCCGTATTTCTGAGGATATAGAATTTAATTAATTTGGTGATATGGGATTTAATTAATCTGGAGGATTTAATTAAATTTGTGAATTAAGAATTTAATTAATTCGGGTTGTTTTTAAAATTCGCATGTGTCATAATGTGAGGTCGAGATTAGAGAATTTTAGTAGAGTAGCTCGAATGAAAATTCTGAGTGCACGGTTGATTCTGGATAGGTTGAGATAGTATAAAAAGAATAACCATGGATAGTAATTCGATATCGGGGCATTTTTAGGCATAATCGAACTCACACGGGCGTTTTCGGGTCATTTGAGCTTGGCGCATAGGCTTAATTTTTGGATTAACAATATAAAATTTATATTAGGGAGTTTACAGCAGCAATAAAAAAAACCTAGTTTTGCATAGAAGAAAAGAGGGAGAAACTGGGAGAGCTTTTGGGAGCTGAACCAAGAAGAGGGGTGTGTCCTTCGTCAAATCTTTGTCTACATCAAAGGAAATCAGACCCTATGAATATATTTAGGCAAGTAGTTAAACTTGCTTTCAATTATTCTGCAGTGTGTCGATTCATATCATAGTTGGTGTAAAGGAGAATTTTTTTTGAGTGGGTTATTGTATAAAAAGGGTTTTTTGGGCAGTTTATATAGAATTAAAGATTTAATTGAGGTTGTAATATGATGCCATGCTGTAAAATTTTGATTTATATGATAAACCAAATATTGATAGTTGTTTAATTCAGATGTTAGACTCGGATTGTAGTAAACAGTTGAGTATAAACCACGAAAACCCATTTCGTAGATCTTAAACTTTGATGAGAATCTATGATGTTTAGAGGTTGTGATGATGACTAGAAGCCTTTTAGAGGTGGAAAATATAGTAGCTCTGTTTGGGTGAAATTCTAGGCGAAAACCATGAAGCTTCTGTAAACAAAAATGGCGGAATGAGTGTGGGGAAGAAGAGATGCCACGCACTGATTGATCGATAGATCCAAGGGCCTCGATCGATCGACGATGACAAGATTTTGACAGTGGATGCTAGTTTGTTTTGGGGGTTTGGCTTGATCCTCGTTGGATATTCCTTGGTTGAGGAAGTTTAGAAGCTTGGGAAAATCAATAATGGCCAAAGTTGAACCGTGGGGAAGATGAAGTGGGTCGGTAAAGGGACGATCGTTCGAACGATGTGGAGAAAGCCGTGATAGTTCGTTCCTTTTTTTCGTCGGTAATTTTTCTTTGTGACTTAATTGTGGATACAAGGGATTTTTTTAAGGAAAAATTAAATGAATGTAAATATCTAGGAGGTTAAGGTATGGGTACGAAGAAATATTAAAATTAATAGGTGGGTCAAACTTATTAGTGGAACTTTGTGTAATAAATTCAAATGGGTAAATTACAGAGCAAGCACGGGGTAGCCGATTTAATTTATTGTAGAGATACATAATAAATTATCGAATATTAAATTACCGAGGGGTGTTAAATTTAATAGTGGGAATTCGAGTAACAAATTCTAAAGGGTGATGATACGAACCAAATGAGTGGTCAGGGTATTGTAGTTGGGTAATACTACTTACATAACAAAATAATTAATGTGAGCTTAATTAAATTACAAGTCGGGATATAGACTTGGGTATTTTTGGGGCTAATGATATGGGTGTTAGGAATGGGTTAGACAGACTTTATTAAATATATGTATACGATTATGTGTGATAATATATATATATATATATATATATATATATATATATATATATATATATATATATATATATATCGGTGCGAATGATATTTGTACGAATGTAACCCCCTTTGGTGCTACCATCGGAGGTTGTGCGATGTGGGTGAATCCCCTATCTTGAGGAACAGGGAGAGTATAATCCCCAGGTCATAGCGTCCAATTTTTATATGTTGTGAGTCTTTTCAGGGTGAAATGTCTTGGGTATGATTCAGTGTCACACCCGGGGAAGTATGATCGCCTCCACTATGCTTATTATTATTTTTTTCTCAAGCCCAGGAGTGAGTCCACTTGAGGTAGCCGAATTAGAGTGAGCATACCTGGGACATGATAGCATTTTAAAGAAAGCATTCGGTGAGTTATTACTCGAGAATGGATGGTTATTATACTTGACATGTGTGTGAATATTGTAGTATACTAGTACGTGTAAGGACATAATTTCATAAATGTCCGGGGTAGAATCTAAGATTTTCCTATCTTCCCTTGATCATAGTTTGTATGTCTGATACCGCTACATTCGGCACGTCATCACGATCATTCACGACGGCCTTTATCCGAATCCATGCATCCATCATCTTCGCACGTGCATCATGCTGCATGCGACGTGTTGCTCAACCGTTTCCCACTACTCCATGACGCATTATCTGTAAAATGATTTATTGGAGTTGTTTATATTTGCATAAATATTTAGGAATTTTTTAGAAAATATTTTTTGAAGTCTAAATTATTTTTTATCAAAATGTAGAAATTTTTCTATGTGTAGAAGCAAAATTTTTTTGGAAGGCATGCTCATTCAAACGAGATCACATGTCGTTCGAGCGACATAAGCATGTCGTGCGAACTCGTTCGAACGACACGTGTCCTCGTTCGAGCGACAAGCCTATGTCGTTCGAACGATGCAGCCGCCTCGATTTTTGAACTAATTTCTGTCACTTTCAAATTGGTTGTTCAAAGATTTTTGCATCATTTTATTCTGCACTAAACCGGCCTATAGCTGCTCCATTTTTTAAACTTAATGATTTTAAGGCTTTTTGCCTTCTTTATAAGCACAATTATCTCCCATTTATTATGTGCACGTTTTAAACCTTCAAGAGGTCATTTTTACTCATATGGAGTATTTTATGGAGAAGTCAATCTCTTTTTCATTGCTGCCCATATGGAGTTCTTGCGGGAGATTCCTGCCGACGAAATCGGAACTAACACCTACGGATATTTTGTATGTCACACTTATTTTCATTATAATCCGTGTAACCATTATTACAAACTATAGTGAAAATAAATGGTTTTACCCTGCGAGGATTTTTCCTGATATCTTGTGTTACATGGTTTATATATTTATGGTTTGACATAAGCACACACGTAGGTGCATATTTTAGGATTTAATTAAAAACTGTGTTTAATTAAATAATTTCTTAATTTGAACAAAAGAGCACTCTTCAAATTGGTATCAGAGCCAATTACACAATTATATAATGTGATTTTCCGCAAAAATTTTCTATGATATCAATTTTCCGAAAAATTGATTTTTAAAAAAGGGCGTGTTCAATGGAGAAATTATATAATAAAATGCCAGTTTTTGATGGGACAAACTATGCTTACTGGAAAGCCCGCATGAAATCTGCTTTAAAATCCATTGATGAATGTGTTTGGATTTTGATTGAACGAGGGTGGACACCTCCCTCTGTCACTGCTGATAACGTGACTAACTTAAAATCTGTGACTGAATGGACTGAAGACGAATTTAAATGGTCATCTTTTAATTCTAAGGGTTTAAGTGCTATTTCTGGATCCGTCACACCTAACGAGTTCCAACGAATTATGACATGCACCACGTCAAAGAGGCATGGGATGTTTTAAAACTTACCCATGAAGGAACTAATGCTGTGAAAGAGTCTAAACTGCAAAAATTTAACAACTCAATTTGAAACTATCACCATGCTTGAGACTGAATGTTTTAATGAATTTTATGCTAGGTTATCTGATATGGTTAACACTAGTTTTAATCTTGGTGAACACATTCCTAATGCTAGAGTTGTTAAAAAGATTCTAAGATCACTTACTAAGCGTTTTATCCCTAAAGTCATGGTGCTAAATTCTATTGGTAATTTAAACACGCTTAAATTGGAGGAACTTTTAGGAGACTTAAAAACGTATGAAATTGATATGTTTTCTAAATCCTTCAAACCTAAAGCTAAGGGTATTGCACTTAATGCCCAGGATAGAAAAAGTGAGGGATCGGCAAGAAAGAGAGTTGAGTCATCTAGAAAAAAAGGACATAGAAACGTCAGATTCCCGAGTATGATTTTAATTTAGATGATTTGGTCCTGTTTGCTAAAAATTTTAAGAAAATTCTCAAATTCAAGAAAAATGAAAATTTTAAAGATAAAAAGATTTTTGAGAAAAATGAAAAAGATTTGAAAAACCCTCCTAAGAAAAACGGTGAGAGATTCTATGAGTACGACGGTAGGGGTCATAGAGATTTTGAGTGTGCTACTAGGCTGAACAGACTTGCAAAAGATAAGGATAAAGCTATCCTTAATGCTACCCTTAGTGACGACGGTGAGGTCGAGTCGGTGGACTCTGAAGACGAGTCACCGCATGAATGTAACTTCATCGCATTCATGGATAGTCATACTTTTAGTGCTCCTCATGACGTTGAAGATGCTACTTTACAGGGACACCTCGACAATGAGAACAATGAGAGTGAGGGGGAGTATGATGCAAGTGAGAGCGAGAGTAATCTTCAACGCGCTTACGCTGAGTTATATAATGAGTCATTTAAAACCAAAAGGCGTAACAAAGCGCTAGTTCTTAGGATCACCGCTTGAGAGGAAGATTTAGAAGAAGCGAGAGAGTGATAATCCTCCACTTGCACTACCTTAAGTGAGAGAGAGTCTGCCTGTGTTAAGAAAGAAAGTTATTTTAGAGAGAGAGAGTGTGGTTTTGAGAAAGAGAAAGGGGACTTGACTAAATAAGTTGCTAGTCTTACGAGTGAGCTCTATTCCTCCCTAGAGACTCGAAAGAAACTTGAAGACCTTGTTGCCCAGCTTACTCATGATATTGAGAGAGCACGGGAAGTCAAGGTTCAAATCAAGGACATATCTGGAAAGATGGTAAAGATGCACCTCGGCCCCGCTTTTGGTTTTTGTGAGATAGGCAGGGAATAAGTTTTGATGATGCCTCCACGACCCAAATTGCACCAGGACCAGTTCCTGAGTTTACTACGACTCCATATGGCTATCTTCAAATACCACGTAGACGTGTTCGACTAAGGAAAGCAAACCCAGGTCAGACTAAGACTATGTTCTTTTGTACGTTCTTCAGAAGAAAAGGCCACCTCAGGGAGTTTTACTATAGATTGGGTCGGACACAACGTACTACTGCTCCACCACATCATTCTGATGATTTTACCAGTCTGAGAGAGCGTGTTGAGATTTTAGCCACAACTTTACAGAGTTTGATGGAGGAATTTCGTCGGATGTCTTTACCGTCAGTGAATGCTTTCCGCATCCCGGCTAAATCCAACAACAACAAGGGTAAACAAAAGGTTACCACTTATTGGGTACCTAAGAAAGATGAAAAAGCCCTTCTTGTTCACGTCGCTTGACCGGGCGGAAAAAGTGTGTTCGTGTGAGGACACAATCGTTGTGTGTTTCGCCGCCGCGATACAAAAGAACCTAAGCTACTACCACACTTGACAAGCAAGCACAGCGGTAAGTCGGGTGTCGTAAGAAATCCACAGGGAGTGATTAAATTTTGGACTTTAATTGATTTAATTACTTCAGAAATAAAAGTGTAAAATAAATAAAAGAAAAGGTGATAGGGTGGTTATGGTGACAAAAGAAAAGAATATGTTACGCTACACAAAAGTAAAGCGAGGATCGGGATCGCATTCTACCAAACGGATCGAAACAACTACTAATTAGAATTTCGATTCGAAAACATTTAATCAATCATTTTCAATTAAGCATAAACATCACGTAATAAGGAATTTAAGCCAAAGTTGCGAGATTAATCATTTAATCAAAAATGGTCACACGCGGATTAAATTCGGATTATCGCTATAAACACTAAAGTTGCATGACAAATAAAGTTAAACGCATAACAATCTAACTTTAATACACGCGGTTTCAATTAAATGCAATTTTACACGAAACCCTAACTTTCGAGGTCCAAACCCGTAAATGGCGTAACGAAATCCCGACCCTATTTATCTACGAACAAATCATGGAAATAAACTAAATTAAACTAATTAAGCAAGAAATAAATTTATCTAGGCAAGAAAGTAAAGAAAGAAAGTAAATGAAAGCATGGAAATTAAGGAAAACTACTAAATTAATGTAATTAAAACTAATGTACAACTTACAAAACAAAGAGTACAAGAGAGGAGTAGGGCAAATCTCCCAAGTTTGCAAACCCTAAAACCTAAGACAAAATGAAGATCCCTCTTCAAAATGAAGAGAAAGAGTATTTATACAAAACAAATCCCATGGAAAAATTGTAAATAAAAGGGGAGAAAAACAAATATCAGCAGGGCCGAATCGATTCGGCAATGGGCCGAATCGATTCGGTTGGAGAATATCTCGAGACTGCCAGAGGGGCGAATCGATTCGGCTGAAATCCTAATCGATTCGCCATGGTGGGCGAATCGATTCGGCTGAAATCCGAATCGATTCGGAAATAGAGGAACTGGCACTGGTCTCCAACCGAATCGATTCACAAAAGGAGCGAATCGATTCGGACCTACAGGTCTTGAATCATTCCCTGTTTTGGGTTGGTTTGAAATTCTCTTCCGCTCAAAAGCCCGTAACTTCTTCGTTCGGACTCGGAATCGCACATCGTTTGTGGCCACGCGAAGCTTGTTCAGAGGGCTTCAACTTCCGTGAAGACATTGGGCCAGTTGCCCAAATTGTAAAATGACTAAATTGCCCTTGCGCGTGTGATTGTGTACGGAACTTCGTCGGAATGCATCCAAACTTCATACTAAGCATCCAAATACCTACAAAAGCTCAATTAACCCCTGTAAAACATGTTAACATAGAAATCCGAGGTTGTCTGATTATCGAGCATAAATATAGGGATTAAGATACCCGAGGGGGCTAATAACGCGTAGGTTAACGGGTGAAATACGTAATAGTTACGCCGTATCATCGCTCTTAAAGCACTTAATACGTCACAGTGGTATTTTGATAGTGGCTGCTCTAGACATATGATAGGTGATGTATCCTTCTTTACCTACCTAGAGGATTATAAGGAAGGCATAGTCACATTTGGAGACGGGAGCAAGTCTAGCATCGTAGGATGAGGTACAGTTATGTTACCAGGATTTCCTAAGCTATAGAATGTTTTGTGCATTAAAGGTTTGAAGGCAAACCTTCTCAGCATTAGCCAGCTGTGCGACGCTGACTTTACCGTAAAGTTTGATCGGAATACATGTAATGTCTATAATCAAACTGGTAAACTTTTAATGCAAGGGGTGAGGATAGGAGATAATTGTTATGGGACTTTGCCCATATCCTCACTTGTCTGCAACAGCGCCACGATCACTCCTATGGATCTATAGCATCAACGTCTAGGTCATGTGAACTTTATAAATTTGGCACGTTTAGCTAAAAAGGACCTAATACGTGGCTTACCATCTCTTGGAAAGCCAACTTCAACGGTTTGTGGACCCTGTCAGTTAGGAAAATAAATTGTAGCCCCCACCGAAAGTTTCATTCCATTACCACCTGCTTGAGTTGATTCACATGGATCTTATGGGTCCTACTCGTACTGAGAGTCTAGGTGGTAAGAGGTGTATCGTCATGATGGTAGATGATTTCCCCAGATATTCGATTGTTGATTTTCTGAGAGAGAAATTCGATGTTGTAGAGTTTTCAACCACCAAGTGTCGTGTCCTGCAAAATCAATACGGAGTCACTATTAACAGGATACGTAGTGACAACGACACAAAATTTAAGGAAGCAAAGTTAGATCTTTACTGTGACAGCCTAGGAATCAAACATTAGTTTTCTTCTATGAAGACTCCTCAGCAAAATGGGATTGTTGAGAGAAAGAATTGGACGATTCAAGAAATGGCTAGATCTATGCTTCTAGGTCGTAAGGTTGCTAGGAGATTTTGGGTAGAGGCAGTGTCTATTGCATGCCATACGGTGAATGGGGTATATATGCGTCCACACACTCTTAAGACGCCTTATGAATTATAGACTGGCAAGAAACCCAACCTTACATATTTTCGTGTCTTTGGGAGTAAATGAGACATCCTACGGGTTAGAGAGCAACTAGGAAAGTTTGACTCCCGGAGCGATGAGGGAATATTGCTAGGATATTCATCAAATAGTAGAGCGTTTCGGGTTTTTAACCTGAAGAGCTCTAAGGTTATGGCGCCAATAAACGTTACCGTGCAAGATGACGAACCTTCGGTGTTTATTAATCCTAGCCTTCAGTGTGAGGATGAGGACCTTTCTGGAAGCAACTTATTTGTCCCTCACCCACACTCTATGGACCCTACTCCTGTGTTAGGGGACACACCTGCTTGGGTTCGCAAGAGTCATGATCCATCTGTCATTATTGGCGATACCACTTTAGGGGTCAAGACTCGTGCTCAGCTAGAGAACGTTGTTAGTCATTTTTGCTACACATCAACTATCGAGCCCAAGAATCACAAAGAAGCCTTCAAGGATGAACACTAGATCTCTTCCATGCAGGATGAGTTGCTTTAGTTTAAAAAGAATAATATCTGGGAACTTGTCACCTGACCTAGTGAGACTAATGTGATAGGTACCAGGTGGATTTTAAGGAATATAATGGATGAAAATGGTACCATAATCAGAAATACGACTAGGTTGGTCGCTCAAGGCTACACGGAGAATCAGGGAGTAGAATTTGGGGAGACATTTGTGTGACACCCCGTCCAATTAAATATCAGGTGATTAGTCCTTTATAAAATTTATAATAGAATGTTCGGTTGGTTCATTCTTAGCATCACTGTCGAAAATTTAAATTCAATTAATTACCTAGCATTTAATTAATCTAGTGTCAAAACATTTCCCAATTTAATTTGAAACCAATTAATTCAATTAATTTCTGAACATTGAATTATAAACCACACACAAGAAATGAATGTTGATTGAATTAAATACTAAATAATTAAGACTGGATAAAACCTTATAGTTCAAAGTCACAAACAAAACCAAAATAAATACTCAATCCAATAGAAAAGAACTACAAAGGAACTGAGTACAATCCCGCTAATGAGGATGGGGGACACATGCCCGAACTGAAGTATCTGAACTAAGAACTGAATAAAATGAGAGAAGCGTCTAATCTCAATAACTCGCAACTTTCACAACAGTTGCAGCTCGACAAACAATCTAAGTATCTAGAACTGGTGTCCCTGTGGCTAGGCACCTGTACTAATATATATATACATATATGTATGTATATAGCAAAAGAGAGGAGAAATACAAAAAACGGGTCAGAGCTCGAGGTGTAAAAATGATTTAGCAAGTATTTAAAATTGGTTCTTAAAACAAGTCTTATACGCATGTTAGTTATCGAACTCTCACATGAGTTTCTCACCTCTCGTCAATTGTGTACGCCTAACGTACATCTAATCTCCCCCTAGTTATACCTCCCAGTCTAACTAGTCAGAAACCATACTAATACTAACTATGCTCACTAGTAGTATCCCCGTATCGCCCATACAATACGTTATTCAGATAGTTTATCTCACATACTAAGTTTCATTATTCACCGTTTGAATTGTTAATCTTTCATCCACTAAGATTATTTTATTTCTCATTTCCATTTTATCTATTAGTTTCACAAAGTAGAAAGTTACCCAAGTACACTTATACATATATATAGTGTCATCATCCCTATATATACACACTAATCCTTCACCCTTAGGTTAAGACCACTCGGTGCAAAGTAATGATTATTATTATTACCGAGTCTACTAATTTCACACAGTAGAAATATTCACAAGTTCATATATATATATATAGTCACATCATCCCTATGCATATATATACTAATCCTGCACCCCCGGGCTAAGACCCATTAGTGCACCTATTAAGAAAATCCTGCATCCCCGAGTTAGCACCCATTAATGCACTTATCAATAATAATCCAGCAGCCCTGGGTTATCACCCATTAGTGCGCCTAACAATAATAATCCTTGTACCCCCGGGTTATCAACCATTAGTACACTTAATAATAGAATTTCTGCCCCCCGAATAATTACTCATTAGTGCGCTTAACTATAATATTCTTGCACCCCCGGGTTATCGCCCATTAGTGCTCTTAACAATAATTTCCCATAATAGGCATCCTATTATAATTTATAGGTATTTCTCCAACCTACATATATACTCCTCATACATATTTTAATCTCATCTCTATATATAGTATGAATATTTAGATCACTATCTCTCTCATAATCTCCAAGGTATATTCTCTCTATACCGAAATAATTAAAGTATTTATTTTCACATACTTTCCCGAAATTGCATCTTATTTAAATTTACTATTTGGAAGTTTCTCTCACTCCAATAAACCGGTAACTCAAAACATGACTCTAAGAAAATTCCCAAAAATTCCTTATGTCGCTCGAACCAGATGACATGTCGTTCGAACCAAAATGACATATCGTTCGAACCAAAATGACATGTCATTCGAACCACTTCCACATGTCGTTCTAACCACTTCGCGCGAGATACCCATCTCGTTTGAACCACTTCGTGCGACTTCGCGCGAGACCCACTGTTTCGTCTTCTTCACCAAATTTCAGCGTTTTTTACCATTTTTGGACCTAAAAACCTCTAAGATTCAACACCCAACACCTCATCATCAATACCCATCAACACCTAATGGATTATAAATCATTTCCAACATCCTTGGATCATTAATTTGTCATTAAACATCATAATTATTTAAAATCCCCAAATTAATTCATATAAACCCTAGTTTCAAAATTTTCATTTAAAGAACCTAATCAACCCACATTCGTTCATCAATATATAATCCAATTCCGTGATAAATACTCTACATACATGAAGGAATTTCAACCACTAATTAAACCAATCCTTAATCATAATTTAAATCTCTAATTTTCACCCAATTCATTTGTAAATCATGATTAATTTCACCTACACTAACATGAGCATGATTATTGCTAAAAGAAAGCAAGTAATAACTACTTGCCTCGAATATGATGGTCTGATCCATTGGTGATATTTGTATGGGTAAGTAATATATAATCCCGATCTACACGGTGGTGGTGGTGATTGTGCAAGCTGGTGTTTTCTTAACCCTTTTCTCTTGGAATTAGCTCTCCCTCACACCTCCTATAGCCGTTCTTAACTTCCTGTAAGTTCTTAACCCTAATGGACTTTCCTTGTCTAATATAATTACTCTTAATTTTCATCCATTAATTTAGCCAAAAAATACCATTTACCATAATGCCCTATCGAGGTGCCGGTTAGGCCTAAAATCGCCCTGGGACGCAAACTAAACACCCGAGTATACTATTTTGACTATCTCGACCCTTACGAACTCAACGGCGCACTTGAAATGACCATATGAGTTAATAAAAATAAATTCTCTATTTATGCTATTTAATTAGTCCCGACACGACTCACACGCGTGTCAGACTTAAATTACCAAACTGTCCTATTTCTCACTTTCGACAATTTATCAAATTTCATAATTCCATATTTCATATCACACAGTAATATTCAATAATTCTCCACATTAAGTATTAACCCTTGTCACGCTAGTTAATAATTATTTCAATTCGAATTAATAAAAATCAATTTCTCGCATTTTTAATTTAATTAATCCACAACAATAATTAATAACATAATTATTTCTACCAAAAGTAATTAATCACATAATTATTTAAATCGTCAAAAATATGGGGTGTTACATACTTCCCCCCTTACAACAGAATTTCGTCCCGAAATTCGGAAAAAGTATACCTGGTACAGACAACTTTGTAAAAATATTGCGCATCGCATCCCAGCTCTCACAAGTAAGCTACTCCATACCACCCATATAGTACGCTATCGAATACCCTTAATAGTGAACACTTCACATGTGTTTGTTTTAAGCTCCAGGTTACCCTGTCAAGTAGGCTCCTCCCTTAGCCTTACCATTTAAGTTTCATTACTTACTATATTTTAGGTATTCACTGTCTAGCCTTCTACTATTTGCACCTTAGTAGATTTATCCTCCTTTCAGATACATACGACTTCGTCTCGTGTCATTCATACAAGTAAATTGACTGTGAAATATATATTTCACACATAATATATACGATAATATCGATTCTTCTCCGACATTTGTAATCATAACTGTTCCCCCCACCTTTAAATATCAAGTATGACAACAACAAAGTTTACCGTGCCATACTTCTGCTAGCACTCTGCCCGAACGTGAACTTATAGGAGTTATTTGGACACAAACTCCACTAGTGGAAGGTACTACTCTCGTCCTCCCCTAAGATCTCAGGGTCCACATAAAATTTTCTCTTCCGCATCCGATTAGACCGCTTGTTCTGCCCATCCCTTTGTGGATATTAGGCCGTACTCAATCTCATTTTAGTACCTATAATCTTAACATCTCAGCTACATGAGAAAATCCTTGGGGATACTCTTCCATTCTCTAGTGGGAGGAGCCCCTACTGGTTTCGAATTGTCCACCCTTTTTCTAACAGTCAGTTGACCCACTGGAAGACTAACTTTGAAAATTACTCTATATTAAACCCATTACCACTGTTATTTGTATCCTGATATATTTTGTATTCTCTTGAATGTAGTTCTAATCGTGATGCGTGTGACTTTGTCGTACCGTCTGACACAAGTCAATTTTCTTGCTCAAATTCTCAGTTTATTTTGAAATGTAAGTCTCTGACAAAACTTAGTGAATAAGCTTCGGCTAACCCGACTACATGTTATCGAATTCACATGCTAATCATAATCCATTGCCTCATTCAATCACCTAGGGCGCCCATACACCCTATACCTTGTGCAACCTTGTACAATTGACATGTAATTATTTTACTTGAATTCTCGCATACCTGGTATGCTGATGTAGTAGGGGTGCACTCAATCGCCCCACTAATCATAACTTAATCAATCCTTCAATGGCATCATTGCTCTATTTCGAATGATGCTAAGACTAGGCGAATCTATTGGCCTTAAGTTATAAAAGAATTATCAACTCTCAATTATATTCCTTTATAGGTATAATAACCAACATACAAAACTTATGTACTATCGACCAAACTTCTCTCCAACTCCCGACATTCGCTAGATTCATGCTTGGGATGTCTCGCAAAGCGAAATCCAAACAAGGACCCCCCTGATACACTATTATCTAAACTAGCCGATTATCGAGGTCCGTACGGCCTTCAGTACATACTATGTACTTTACCACAATCTATGTATGTTGACATAAGAGTTTGCTCGGTCACTCTCATGTCTCTAAACATAACATAAAGCATGGTGCTTTCACTATCCCAGGTACTCAGCGCTATATATATATATATATATATATATATATATATATAATGAGATCTATCTCTCTACTCAAAGAAGAACATAATGCATCCCGAGTCTCCTCAGTAATATAAATTCCTACGCACCGGAATTACATATAACTAGACAACATACTCGCTGAGGTCTATAACACCATGATTTTTTTTCATATATTCATATATCTGGGCCCAACCCTATTTCAGGTTTCGCTGCACTAAATAAAGATTCCTCCTCTCAGAGTATCCTTACGACAGCCATATCATTATATTTTTACTATCGTTTAAACATACGATAATTAATCACTACACATTACCGTAATAAACTCTACTAAAGCTGACTCAATGCAGTAGTAAATTATAACAACAAAACATATTCTTAGGGTCCACCTGGTTCACTCACGGGAAATTATCAAAATGCCTTGCTAACAACGAGAAATACGTTTGTAAAAAGATCGTTAAAACTAACGTTCCCACTAAACTCGTCCTGCACGCGAAGTTTAGGGTTTTCAATTTACATAAAAGTTGTGGCACACCCATGTCACTAGAATCTATCCTTTACTCACAAGGAAGAAGCAAAACCTCACCATTCTCGCCAAATCACAGGGTCTCAGCACATGGATGCCATCACGACCCATGAACATCTGCAATCGTCATACATCCTAGGATTTCCTCCTATAGTTGTCCACTTTCATCATGGACAATTTATTCCATCATGTGGATTTCGTGCCCATTATTGAAACGTTGGCCCAAACTTTTCAGCCCTCAATTATAGCTTTATTAAACTCCTGTTTACATCTCGGGTCCTATAGACCCTGACATACTGTATGCTACTATTAACGAGGACTCTACTGGTCCAGCCTGAACCCATTACTCTCGGGTTATAAATTTCCTGGGCCTAATTCCCTTGACCCCAAATTCTTTCACTGGAAGTCTCGCTCATCCAATTGTTACGCCTAACTGGCATGGTTTACCATTTCTAATCTCTTCGGTCTCATATCTCAATTGTGGACACCTTCAATACTTGTAGTTCTACTTCCTTCATATAAGGAAAACTTCACGAACCATTTCCCCATCACTGGTCCCACTAACCATTTTGGGAATGTCCTTCTCTCAGACCAGTAGTCTTAACTCACAATTATTCTTTCGTTGTCCCTTTGGCTATGTTGGCCATTCAGAACTATGGTTGGCCTCTACAGCCCTAATTGACTTTATCGTTCTCTTGAAGTCAATCACTAAAAATTATCTAACTGAGTTCCCTACTGGGTATACTCTCATGTGGGGTTTCACTAACACCATTAAATTCAGTTTCTGCTCTTCAGCAGATTCGTTAACCCTCTTTACTCCCTTCTCTTGGAAGCGTTAACATTATCATACTAATGCGTAACCTTGACGACCTCGACACTAGTCATCCTAGCTATATTTCCCATTCATACTGGTATTTTACTCACGGGTCCTTTATCAACTATAAATCCTTTTGGATAATTTATACCCCTCTGTCAGGTACAAAGTACATTATGTAATTCAACCTTTCTCTCACGATCGGTTTCTATCTTACCCATTGTGCTAAACATCAAAATTTCACTCATATTTTGTTACCACATCGAATGGAAGACCTCACGGTCAAATCGTACCCAAATTTCTCTCTAAATTTCAAACACACTTCTTCATATATGGTGATTGCCTCTAATCCCTACATGATGCTCCTAAGAGCTATAACTTTTAACTCCAAATTTAATTTTGAGTGCCGTCACACCCCACTCTACACAATTGCCTTTGGATTTTCTACCTCCGTTGGTATGTTACACTCTCTCATTTTCTTCCCCGCATCTTCACTGATGGGTTTTTCAAAAGAGCTCCTCCGATCTCCCTCTTATCAATTTTTCTAGGTGGTCCTGAAATCATTCCACCATTATCTATGACTGTGCCCAGGGAACCCACTGTTCCCGAGTGATGATTTCTGTTATCACTTGCTTAAGTAACGCTCATGGTGATTTTTGTCACGATCACTCTTTCCCGATTACTCTATGTCTTCTGTTGAGCTTCTTCTCCCACAGTTCTTCTTACGACCCTCGTTGGTCGTCCTAAAATGTTTGGTGTTCGAATCATTCCAAATTTCATGTAATGAGTCACATCCATTATAATTTGTAGCAGGAGAACGTAAGTCGCATACATAAGGGAAAACAACAATCCTATCATAAGGCTCTACATCAAAAAACGATGCGCCGAAACGTAATAAGCCGCACATATCTGTAACAAGCCGTATTTTTTACTATTTAAATAATTATGTGATTTATTATTATGATGGTAATAAGTATGCGATTAATTATTATTGTTGGATTAAATAAATTAAAATGTGAGAAATTAATTTGTTATTAATCCGGATTAAAATAACTATTAACTAGCGTGCCAAGGGTTAATACTTATTGTTGATAATTATTGAATATTATTGTATTATATGTAATATGGAATTATAACATTTGAAAAATTGTCGGAAGTGAGAAATACGGCAGTTTGGTAATTTAAGTCTGACACGCGCGTGAGTCGTGTCGGGACTAATTGAATGGAATAAAAAGAGAATCCATTTTTATTAACTCGTATGGTCATTTCGAGTGCGCCGTTGAGTCCGGGAGGGTTGAGATAGTCAGAAAACACTACCCGGGTATTTTATTTGGACTCTGGGAGATTTTAGGGGAAACCGGCACCCCGTAGGGGTAGTTTTGTAATTTGGATTTTTGGGTAAATTAAATGGACGAAAATTAGAGAATAATTATACCATCTACGGGAGTTTCCATTAGGGTGAAGTTACACAAATCAAGAATGGCCATGGAGGGTCTGAGGGAGAACCAATTTCCAAGAGAGAATGCCTAATTAACACTACCTTGCACAACCGTGACCACCAACGCGTAGATTGAGAAGAGAGGAACGCGTATGTACCAACATCACCAATGGATCAGACCATCATATTCGAGGCAAGTGTTTATTACTTTCTTTCTTTAGCAATAATCATACTCATGTTAGTATAGGTGAATTCAATCCTTGATTTACATGATAATTGGGTGAAAATTGGAGGTTAAATGATGATTTGAGGTTGGGGTAACTAGTTGATATTATTCCTTCATGTATGTAGAGGATTAATCACTAAATTGAATCATATATTGATGAACGAATCTAGGTTTATTAGGTTCTTTTGTTGGAATTTTGGGAACAAGGGTTCATGTGAATTAATTTGGCGGTTTTATGTAATTATGATGATAAATGACAAATTAAGGATCCTAGGATGGTAGAAATGATTGATAACCTGTTAGGGTTGATGCGTATTGATGATGAGGCGATGGGTGTTTAATCTTAGAGGTTTATAGGTTCATTAATGGTGGAAAAATGCAAATTTCTGGGGAAGAAGACGAACAGTGACATCTCGCGCGATCTAGCACGAAGTCGTTCGAGCGAGATGGCATCTCGCGCGAAGTCGATCGAACGACACGTGGAAGTCGTTCAAACGAAAACCCTTCTGGTTCGAGCGACAGAGGGAATTTTTGGGAATTTGTTTTTCAAAGTCTAGTTTTGAGTTTGTCGGTTAATTGGAGTGAGAGAAACTGCCAAATGGTAAATTCAAATAGGACTGAATTTCGGGAGAAGTATGTGAGAATTAATACTTTAATTATTTCGGTATAGAGATAATGTACCTTGGAGATTACGGGAGAGATAGTAATCTAAATATTTATACTATACGTAGTGATGAGGTTAAAATACGTATGAGGAGTACGTATGTAGGTTGGAGAAATACCTATAAATTATAATAGGATGTGCGTATGCCTATTATGTGATATTATTATTAAGAGCACTAATGGGTGATAACCCACGGGTGCAAGAATCTTATAATTAAGAGAACTAATGAGTGATAACTCGGGGGTGCAGAAACTCTATTGTTAAGTGTACTAATGGGTGATAGCCCGGGGGTACAAGAATGACTATTGTTAGGCACACTAATGGGTGATAACCCGGGGGTGCTGGATTAATATTGATAGGTGCATTAAGGGGTGCTAACCCGGGGATTCAAGATTCTATTATTAGGCGCACTAATGGGTGATAACCCGGGGGTGTTGAATTATTATTGATAGGTGCATTAATGGGTGCTAACCCGGGGATGCAGGATTTTATGGATAGGTGCACTAATGGGTCTTAGCCGGGGGTGCAGGATTAGTATATATATATATATATATATACTAATCCTGCACCCCCGGCTAAGACCCATTAGTGCACCTATCCATAAAATCCTGCATCCCCGGGTTAGCACCCATTAATGCACCTATCAATAAAATCCTGCATCCCCGGGTTGTCAATAAAATATTCACAAGTTCATATATATATATATATATATATGAACTTGTGAATATTTCTACTGTGTGAAATTAGTAGGCTTGGTAATAATAATAATCATTACATTGCACCAAGTGGTCTTAACCTAAGGGTGCAGGATTAGTGTATATATATAGGGATGATGAGACTATATATATGTATGAGTGTACTTGTGTAACTTTCTACTTTGTGAAACTAGTAGATAAAAATGTAAATGAGAAATAAAATAATCTTAGTGAATAAAAGATTAACCAATCAGACGGTGAATAATGAAACTTAGTATGTGAGATAAACTATCTGAATAGCGTATTGTATGGGCGATACAGGAATACTACTAGTGAGCATAGTTAGTATTAGTATGGTTTTGGATTAGTTAGACTGGGAGATATAACTAGGGGGAGATTAGATGTACGTTGGGCGTACACAATTGACGAGAGGTGAGAAACTCATGTGAGAGTTCGATAACTAACATGCGTATAAGACTTATTTTAAGAACCAGTTTTAAATACTTGCTAAGTCATTTTTACACATCGGGCTTTGACCCGTTTCTTGTATCTCTTCTCTCTTGCTATATATATGTATTATATCAGCTGCTCAGCCACGGGGACACCGGATTTAGAGATTTGGATTGCGTGACGTACTGCAGCTGTTGTGGAAGCTGTAGGTCCTAGCAGTAGATGCATCTATCCTTTTCATTCAGTTTCATCTAGACTTCTTATTTAGGGCATATGTCTCCCACTTCTAGTTCTTCAACAGAGATATTGTATTCAGTTTTGTTTATGGTTTGGCGTTTTGAACTGGGAGTTTGATCCAGTCTTATTTAGTTCAGTATTTGATTCTTGTACAATACTTATTATATTCCTTTGTATGTTGATGGTTTATAATTTATTCTTGGATTGTTATGCAGTTAAATGGTTTATATTTTAAGACGGAAAGAAATGGAATTTACTTGGTTTTAATAAATTGGAAATGTTTTGACACCTAGCTTAATTTTATATTAGGTGATTAATATGTTAAAAAGTTTTTCGATAGTGATGCTAAGAATGAACCAACTGAATACCCTGTTTTGAATTGGTAGAGGACTGGTCACCCTATATTGAATTGGGCGAGGTGTCTCAAGTGGTCAGAGCATCAGGTTCTAGTGTCCTTAGGATCTGTGCGGCTTATTACGTTTCAGCGGATCGTTCTTTGATGTAGAGCCTTGTGATAGGATCGTTGTGTTCCCTTACGTATGCGACTTACATTCTCCTTCTACGAATCATAATGGATGTGACTCATTATATAAAATTCTGTGTGTTTCGAACACCGAACATTTTAGGACGACCAGTGAGGGCCATAAGAAGAACTGCGAGAGAAGAAGCTTAACAGAAGACATAGAGCAATTGGGTAAGAGTAATTGGGACAAAAATCACCATGAGGATTACTTAAGCAGGAGATAGTAAAAAAAATCATCACTCGAGAACTGTGGGTTCCCAAGACACGGTAATAGATAACAGTGGAGTGATTCAGGACCACCTAGCATAGTCGATAAAGGCGAAATTAGAGGGACTCTTTTGAAAACCCTTCGGTGAAGATGCGGAGAAGAAAATGAGAAAATGTAACAGACCAGCGGAAGTAGAAAATCCGAAGGCAGTGGTGTAGAGTGGGGTGTGACGACACTCAGAATTAAATTTGGAGTTAAAAGTTATAGCTATAGGAGCATCATGTAGTGATTAGAGGAAATCACCACATATGAAGATGTGTGTTTGAAATTTTGAGATAAATTTGGGTACGATTTGATCGTGAGATCTTCCATTCGATGTGGTAACAAAATACGAGTGAAATTTTAATGTTTAGCACAATGGGTAAAATCGAAATCGATCGTGAGAGAAAGGTTAAACTGCATAGTGAACTTCGTGTCTAGTAGAGGGGCATAAATTATCCAAAGGGTTTATAGTTGATAAAGGACCCGTGAGTAGAATACAAGCATGGACGTGGAATCCAACTAGGATGACCAATGTTGATGTCATCGAAGTTATACGGTTGCTAGTGATTGTAGTCTTTCCAGAAAAAGTGAACAAAGAGGGTTAGAGAATTTGTCTGAAGGGTAGAACTGAACATAACGGTGTTAGTGAAACACCACATGGAGTATACCCAATAGGGAACCTGGTTAGATGATTTTAGGTGATTAACTTCAAGAGGATGATGAAGTCAATCAGGTTTTAAAGGCCAACCATAGTTCTAAATAGCTAGCGTAGCCAAAGGGACAATGTAAGAATAATAGTGAGTTGAGACTGTCGGTCCGAGAGAAGGACATTCCCAAAATGGTCAGTGGGACCAGTGACGAGGAAATGGTTCATGAATTTTTCCTTATGTGAAGGAAGTAGAACTACAAGTGTTGAATGTGTCCACAATTGAGAAGTGAGACCGAAAAGATTAGAAATGGTAAACCATGCCAGTTAGGCATAACAACTGGAGGAGCGAGACTTCCAGCGAAAGAATTTGGGGTCAAGAGAATTAGGCCCAGGAAATTTATAACCCGAGAATAATGGGTTCAGGCTGGACCAGTAGAGTCCTCGTTAATAGTATCATACAGTATGTCAGGGTCTACAGGGATTGGGATGTAAATGAGAGTTCAGTAAAGCTATAATTGAGTCCTAGAGAGTTGGGCCAACGTTTCAATAATGGGTGCGAAATCCACATGATGGAATAAATTGTCCATGATGAAAGAGGACAACTATAGGATGAGATCTTAGGATGTATGATGATTGCAGAAGTTCATGGGTCGTGATGGCAGCCACGTGCTGAGACCTTGTGATTTGGCGAGACTGATGAGGTTTTGCTTCTTCCTTGTGAGTAAAGGATATATTCTAGTGACATTGATGTGCCACAACTTTTATGTAAATTAGAAACTCTAAACTTCGCATGCGGGTCGAGTTTAGTGGGAACGTTGGTTTTAACAGTCTTGTTACAGACGTATTTCTCGTTGTTAGCATGGCATTTTGATGATTGACCGTGAGTGAATCGGGTGGGCCCTAAGAATATATTTTGTTGTTATAATTTACTACTCCATTGAGTCAACTTTAGTAGAATTTATTATGGTAATGTGTAGTGATTAATTACCATATGGTTAAACGATAGTAAAAATGTAGTGATATGACTGTCGTGTCGGATACTCCGGTAGGAGTGATCTTAGTTTTGTGCGGCGCCACCTGAAATAGGTTTGGGCCCAGATATGAGTATATATGAAACTATCATGGTATTATAGACCTCGACGAGTATAGTGTCTAATTATATGTGATTCCTGAGCATAGGAATTTATTTGTCTGTTAAGACTTCGAAAAAATTGTGTTCTTATCGAGCGACAAAATATAGCTCATTATATATATTTATAGCGCTAGTGAGGGCGCCATGCTTCATGATTACATTTTTAGGAGCATGAGAGTGGACGAGTAAACTTTTATGTCACAATAAGTAGATTGTGGGAAAGTATATGGTATGTACTGAAGGCCTTACGGACCTCGACAATCGTCTAGGTTAGATAGTAATGTATCGAGGGGGTTCCTTATTTGGATTTCTCTTTGCGAGACATCCCACGCATGAAACTAGAGAATTTCGGGAGTTGGAGAGAAGTTTGGTCGATAGTACATAAGTTTTGTATGTGGTTTATTATACCTATAAAGTAATATAATTGAGAGTTAATAATTATTTTATAACCTAAGGCCAATAAAGTCGCCTAGCCTTAGTATCATTCGGAATGGAGAAATGATACCATTGAAGGATTGATTAAGTTTTGACTAGTGGGGTGGTTGAGTATACCCCTACCACATCAACATACCGAGTGTGCAAGAATTGAAGTAAAAAAAATTCATGTCTTTTGTATAAGCATGCGCGAGGCATAGGGTGTATGGGCGCCCTAGGGGATTGAATCAAACGGTGGATTATGATTATCTTGTGAATTCGATAACATGTAGTCGGGTGAGCCGAAGATTACTCCGTAAGATTTGTTAGAGACTTACATTTCAAAATAAACTGAGATTTTTGAGCGGGAAAAGAGACTTGTGTCACATGAGACGACAGAGTCACACGCATCACGATTAGAAGTACATTCAAGAGAATACAAAATATATCAGGATACAAATAACAGTGGTGATGGGTTACGATGTAGGGTAATATTGCAAGGATAGTCTTGCAGTGGGTCACCTGACGGATGGAAAAAGGGCGAACAATTTGAAACTAGTAGGGGCTCCTTCCACTAAAGAATGGAAGATTATCCCCAAGGATCTTCTCATGTAGATGAGATGGTGAGATTATAGGTACTAAGATGCGATTGAGTACGGCCTAATACCCACAGAGGGATGGGCAGGACAAGCGGTCTAATCGGATGCGGGAGAGAAAATTTTATGTGAACCCTAAGATCATAGAGGAGGATGAGAGCAGTACTTTCCACTAGTGGAGTTTGTGTCCAAATAACTCCTATAAGTTCACATTCGGGCAGAGTGCCAGTAGAAGTATGGTACGGTAAACTTTGTTGTTGTCCTACTTGATAGATAAAGGTGGGGGACCAGTTATGATTACAAACGTAGGAGAAGAATCGATATTATCCCATATATTATGTGTGAAATATCTATTGCACAGCGAATTTACTTGTATGCACGACACGAGAAAGAGTCGTATGTATCTGACAGGAGGATAAATATACTAAGGTGAAAATAGTGGAAGACTAAATAGTGAATATCTAAAGTAAAGGGGAAGTAGTGAAACTTAAGCAGAAAGGCTTGGGAAAGAGCCTATATGATAGGGTAACCTGGAGTTTAAATCAAACACATGTGAAGTGTTCATTATTACGGGTATTCGATAGCGTACTATATGGGTGGTACGAAGCAGCTTACTTGTGAGCGCCGGGATGCGATGCGCAATATTTTTACAGCGTTGTCTGTACCTGGTATACTTTTTCCGAATTTCAGGACGAAATTCCTTTGTAAGGGGGGAAGTATGTAACACCCTGTATTTTTGACGATTTAAATAATTATGTGATTTATTATTATGATGTAAATAAGTATGCGATTAATTATTGTTGTTGGATTAATTAAATTAAATGTGAGAAATTAATTTGTTATTAATCCGAATTAAAAATAACTATTAACTAGCGTGCCAAGGGTTAATACTTATTGTTGAGAATTATTGAATATTACTGTGTGATATATAATATGGAATTATAACAATTGATAAATTGTCGGAAGTGAGAAATACGGCAGTTTGGTAATTTAAGTCTGACACGCGTGTGAGTCGTGTCGGGACTAATTGAATGGAATAAAAAGAGAATCCATTTTTATTAACTCGTATGGTCATTTCAAGTGCTCCGTTGAGTCCGAGAGGATTGAGATAGTCATAAAACACTACCCGGGTATTTTATTTGGACTCCGGGAGATTTTAGGCCAAACCGGCACCCCGTAGGGGTAGTTTTGTAATTTGGATTTTTGGATAAATTAAATGGACGAAAATTAGAGAATAATTATATCATCTACGGTAGTTTCCATTAGGGTGAAGTTACACAAATCAAGAACGGCCATGGAGGTTGTGAGGGAGAACCAATTTCCAAGAGAGAAGGCTCAATTAACACCATCTTGCACAACCGTGACCACCAACGCGTAGATCGAGAAGAGAGGAACGCGTATGTACCAACATCACCAACGGATCAGATCATCATATTCGAAGCAAGTGTTTATTACTTTCTTTCTTTAGCAATAATCATACTCATGTTAGTATAGGTGAATTCAATCCTTGAATTACATGATAATTGGGTGAAAATTGGAGGTTATATGATGATTTGAGGTTAGGGTAACTAGTTGTTATTATTCCTTCATGTATGCAGAGGATTAATCATGAAATTGAATCATATATTGATGAACGAATCTGGGTTGATTAGGTTCTTTAGTTAGAATTTTGGGAACTAGGGTTCATGTGAATTAATTTGGGGGTTTTATGTAATTATGATGATAAATGACAAATTAAGGATCCTAGGATGGTAGAAATGATTGATAACCTGTTAGGGTTGATGGGTATTGATGATGAGGCGATGGGTGTTTAATCTTAGAGGTTTATAGGTTCATTAATGGTGAAAAAATGCAGATTTTAGGGGAAGAAGACGAACAGTGACATCTCGCGCGATCTCGCGCGAAGTCAATCAAGCGAGATGGCATCTCACGCGAAGTCGTGCGAACGACACGTGACAGTCATTCAAACGACAACCCTTTTGTTTCGAGCGATAGAGGTAACTTTTGGGAAAAAAAATTTCAAAGTCTAGTTTTGAGTTTGTCGGTTAATTGGAGTGAGAGAAACTGCCAAATGGTAAATTCAAATAGGACAGAATTTCGGGAGAAGTATGTGAGAATTAATACTTTAATTATTTCAGTATAGAGAGAATGTACCTTGGAGATTACGGGAGAGATAGTAATCTAAATATTTATACTATACGTAGTGATTAGGTTAAAATACGTATGAGGAGTATGTATGTAGGTTGGAGAAATACCTATGAAGTATACTAGGATGTGTGTATGCCTATTATGTGATATTATTGTTAAGAGCACTAATGGGTGATAACCCGGGGTTGCAAGAATCTTATAATTAAGCGCACTAATGAGTGATAACTCGGGGGTGCAAAAACTCTATTGTTAAGTGTACTAATGGGTGATAGCCCGGGGGTACAAGAATGACTATTGTTAAGCGCACTAATGGGTGAATACCCGGGGTGCTGGATTAATATTGATAGGTGCATTAATGGGTGCTAACCCGGGAATGCAAGATTCTATTGTTAGGCGCACTAATGGGTTATACCCGGGGGTGTTGAATTATTATTGATAGGTGCATTAATGGGTGCTAACCTGGGTATGCAGGATGTTCTGGATAGGTGCACTAATGGGTCTTAGCCAGGGGTGCAGGATTAGTATATATATGTGTATAGGGATGATGTGACTATATATATATATATATGAACTTGTGAATATTTCTACTGTGTGAAATTAGTAGGATTGGTAATAATAATAATAATCATTACATTGCACCAAGTGATAACCTAAGGGTGCAGGATTAGTGTATATATATGGGGATGATGAGACTATATATATGTATGAGTGTACTTGGGTAACTTTCTACTTTGTGAAACTAGTAGATAAAAATGGAAATGAGAAATAAAATAAGCCATGTTGAGCCATCCGAAGGGAATACACTGAGCTCCATGCTCCCCTCTCCAAAGTTTACTAAGCCATGTTAAGACAAAACCTCATCAAACCCATTGATCCACGTCCATTGCTAAATCCCTTCCCAAGAAACTTCAAGACCGATGCTCATTGCGCCTTTCACCAAACTGTCGGCCATACCATCGACCAATGCTTTCACCTTCGGAACATAATCCAAGATCTCATTGACGGGGGTACCATCGCCCCACCATACAATCCTAATCCAAACACTACTCACAATCCATTTCCGAATCATGACAATGCCATCTTCTCAGAACAAAACCCAGATTTCGATCCCTCAACTCAAATCACACCCATATACTCTCCTAAACCTCTTCAAACTTGCTCATATTTCCTCCTACACCCTACTAGCCTCCCTGATCAGGCACTATCACTCCTTACCATAGCATGCATCGCTGTTCGTATCCGTTCTGAAAATGGAAGTATGGAATTGTCAGAGGTGTTAAACCAACCCCTAGAGTTCGGGCTGAAATTGCCCTCATAGATGGTCATCGATTATCATAAGTTCAGCACACTGTTCTTGGAGGCATGGAAATGGGCCCGAGATTCAGATAAGTGGGTGGTACCAACCGACGAAGTTAACCTAGATGATGTTGTCCAGACTATGGCAGAATTATTCGGGCAAACCAACAGCATTAGCAATATCACCGGGTTACTTGACACTTTGAAGCTACAAGGGCGCTTAGTCCCTTCAATCACACGTATCCCCACAGAATGGGAGGACCTGTATGAAGAAGCCGTTGAAGTTATAGAATGCATCGACTTTACATGGAAAGACATAATTATTACCACCGGATGGGGCGAAGAATTCGAAGATTCGAGTGAAGAACAAGCTTCAGGAAGAACTGGCCCAGTAGCCGACATATGTGGGATGATATCATTTGAAGAATTTCTCGGAGAAATAAATAGGGTGGCAACACAACCTGAGATTGATGAGGAAGCGGGATTCATGTTCTTTCCTTCTTCAGTAAATCACACGACGGGAGACATTACCAGGTTCCAAGCTCACTACCAGCAAATGAAAAAGGGAAGGGCGTTGAAAACCTTCCTATGCCAGAGATGACCATCGAGGAGAGCAAGATCCTCGATCAACTGAAGAAACCCCAAGCTAACATCACTCTATGAGGGCTTCTCATGTCTTCCCAGCTGCACATAAATGCTTTAATCAAATTAATCACCAGACCCATAGTTCCCCCCTCTACCACACCAGAAGAAGCGATAAATCTGGTCGGATCCTTGACCTCTACCCGAATGCTATCATTTTCTGAAGAAGAAATCCCCAGAATTGTGCTGAATCACAATCATGCACTCAATATCTCCGTCGAAGTTATGGGAAAGGTCATTCCACTCTCTCTTGTCAATAACGGATTCAACTTGAATGTTTTCCCTCTAAGAACTTTCAAGTGTTTAGGCCTGAAAGAAAGCGACCTCACTCCAACCTCCGCCGATGTGCGTGCCTACGATAATACCCATTGTAAGGTGATGGGGTCCATAAAACTTGCAATAGGGGTTGGCCCTATAAACCCTGTCGTTGAATTCCAAGTCATAGATATCCCATCTTGTTTCAACCTGTTGCTCGGATAACCCTGGCTCCACAATATCAAGGGTGTGTCTTCCTCACTCCATCAGAAATTAAAGTTTTTCGCCGACGGGCGAGTCATCACCATTTTGGGCGAAGATGAAAATGTCGAGGCAAGCACTAGTAGTCCAATTCTCGAGATACAGCACGGGTCAAATGATATGCTCCTATCAGGATTCTGAGTTGAACCACTCCTACTCCCGACAGGGGACGGTTTCAAAGAAAGGGTTTGTCCAGAATATGACCCTCATGGCAATGTCAATGTGATTCAGATGTTCAGAAACATGCACTTCATACCCGCACTGGGGCTAGGGCAAAGGCAGCAAGGGATACTCGAGCCCATCAAACTCAAGAAAGCTTTCCCTCCTTATGGTTTGGGGTATCAACCATCAGAACAAGAGCTCGAAATGATCCGCCAGTCTCGCCCAAAGAGAAGATCAGACTGCATCCGAACAATCTCATAAGACTCCTTAAATGGACGATTCATTAAAGAAGGAGAGGACTTCCCCTTTTGTGATTTTACAGAACTATGGTATGACCACACAGATAAGAAGATGAGGCCGGGAATGGAGATCTTTTTCCAAGACAGCTACCTAGGGGCCGAAAGTTTCCCACACCAAGTACAACCGCTCATCAAAGATACCGAAGAGACTGAAGAAAGCGATTCCGGAGATTCCTTCAACTTACAGATACTGGGGCTGGCACTCTGCATGGTTAATTCAGTCACCACATCAATGGACCTATCCCGTCTGATTAAAGTTGTTAATACTCCTCTCCTCAACTGGCATGCTGCGCTAGTTCTACCCCTTAAAATCTCCCTAACCCCAATGTTTACCCTATTTCTTCTTCTGTTGTCTATCCTTGCTCAAATGTAATCGAGACCTCTTTTGATGAGGTTCTCAATGCTGTTTTTCCTATCAATGAAATAAATGAAGATTTTGAGTATCTTGCTGTGCCTTACATTAATTATTTAGATTCTAATCGAACTTTTGATGATGATGATTTTGCAAATGAACAATTCTTAACTGATCTAAATAAGGTTAATAATAAACAACATAACTGCATTCAAATTAATGAAGAAGAGACTGTTGTTATTAATCTCGGTTTTAGTAGCCAACAGCGCGAGATTAGGATAGGGGCCAACCTTGATGAGCATGAGCGTGCACAACTCGAAGAATTACTGAAGGAGTTCGTAGATGTCTTCGCATGGCCCTATGATGATATGCCCGACATTGATCCTGAAATAGCTCAGCACGAGATCCCCACTCTCCCAGATTACAAGTCGGTTAAACAAAAATTAAGAAAGCTCCGCACCGAACGGTCGCTCAAGGTTAAAAAAGAGGTGGTCAAACAGTTAAACGTGGGTTTCATTCAAGTGATCGAATATCCCACATGGCTAGCCAATATTGTACCTGTGCCGAAATCAGAAGGGAAGGTTCGAATGTGTGTAGATTACCGAGATTTAAACAAAGTTTCTCCAAAGGATGATTATCCGCTACCCAATATCGACATAATCATGGACAACACAGCAAGTCATGCTCTCAAGTCATTTATCGACGGGTTTACCGGATACAACCAAATCAAGATGCACCCAGACCACTAAGAAAAAACCGCATTCATCACCCCATGGGAAAACTTTTGCTACACCGTTATGCCATTTGGTCTCAAGAACGCTTGGGCTACCTACCAAAGGGTTGTCACAACCATCATACACGATCTGATTCACAAAGATGTCGAGGTTTATGTGGATGATATGATTATCAAGTCCAAAACTAGAGAAGGTCATGTTCCCGCCCTCCGGAAGTTCTTCGAACGACTGCGACGGTATCAGATGAGACTTAATCCACAGAAGTGTGTCTTCGGTGCTACAAAGGGTTTGGGATTTATGGTCAGCAAATAGGGGATAGAAGCAGATCCTGCAAAGCTGAAGGCCATACTTGAGATGCCACCACCCCGAACAGAGAAAGAAGTCTGAGGTTTTCTTGGGAAATTGCAATATATCAGCCGGTTCATCAGCCAGCTAACCTCTATCGGTGAACCGATCTTCAAGCTCCTTCGAAAAGATTCAACCGAGGTTTGGAATGAGGCATGTTAAGAAGATTCTGACCAAATCAAATAATATCTCACCCAACCTCCAGCGCTCATGCCACCACGGTTTGGTCTCCCTTTGCCCCTATACTTAACCATAACTGATATTGTAGCTGGGGCATTGCTAACCTAATACCTTGAGGACTCCCGTAAAGAAAGAGCCATCTATTATGCCAGTCACAAATTGGTCGAGTATGAGGTCAATTGCACTGCTTTAGAAAAGGCATGTGTCGCACTTGTATGGGTCACCCAAAAGTTACGACACTACATGCTCGCCTTCCCCATCAAACTTGTATCCTGAATGGATCCCATCAAATACCTGCTTGAGAAACCCGCCTTATCCAGTCGAATGGCCCGATACTTGATGCTCCTAACCAAGTTCGATATCGTGTACCTCACACAGAAAGCCATTAAAGGAAGAGCCATCTCTGACTACCTCGCCGATTATCCTATAGACGAAGCAGATGTCCAGATCTCCGAATTCCCAGACAAAAATATCCTCTGCACCACTCAATACCGCCTTCGATGGAAAATGTTATTTAATGGCGCTGCCAACAAAAAGGGATATGGCATTGGGATACTTCAGATCGCCCCAGATGACTCCCACACTCCCATCGCCATTGTTGATGTAAAAAATTAGATTACTCTAATTATTCAATCACAGATAAATAAATGAGACAAAAGATTTTAAAGTGGTTCAGCCTTGTATGAATGGCTTACGTCCACTGTTATGTTATTGCTGAGTGTTTGGGAATTCTCGATTACAAGTGCTATCAAGAAATTCCCGTCCCTTTGAATGAGGGTGATACAAGGTATTTATAGCCATTAGGCTGTACATGAAAGGGTGATACATTAAATGATATACATATAAAAGGGTAACTCATTTAATGCTCTTCAAGCGTGTGCGTCAAGATGATAAGCATTCAATGAATAGTTGAACTGTTGATTATCTGGCAATCAATGTTGTGGTCGAGATGCAGCTCGAACCGCCTTAGTTGCTCGTCGTCCAAGAGTTCCTCGTAGCATTGGAGTTCCTCGGAGGACAAGAGTTCCTCAGAGGGTTGGAGTTCCTCGGAAGACTGGTGTTCCTCGGAGTACACCTGTTGCTCGGAGTGAGTATGTTGGTCGGGGGAATGATCTTCCTCGTTGCTATTGTGCCACGTAGATTGACACGTTTCTTCTTATTATTCGTCCACATCAGCATACTAATTTTGGTATCAACAGAAGCCCCCAATGTTTCATATTTCGAACTTTGAGGAGTATGGGACATTCTTTCTCGGTATATGGCAATATTAAATGACCTTCCTAGGTTTTAGGAGCCTTTTCTTCGTATTTGAATTTCCTTCCAAATTCGCAGAATCCGCCTTTTTGCATTTTTATAAGCGCTTTGATCTTCGTGCACTTTTTGTCCTTTTAGCCGCCGGTAGCGTAATAGTTTCCTTTTTGTAATCATTTCTTTCGCCATTTCCAAAGGCAGAGTATTTAAACTTCAGAGGCAATCCCATCGTCTTCTACCTTTTTTAATTTCTGCTTTCGAGTTTTCTATAGCTTTTCTCTCTCCTGCGCGTTCATCCCTTTCTTCGTTTGTTTGTCAACAGATCTCCTTTTTCCTGTAAGATTTTCTTCCTTCTCTTTCATTTCTTTTTATTCACCATGGTTTATATTATCGAATCTCTTGAGAAATTCCGTTCTGACTTTTCTATTCCTTCTTGGGTAACTTTGGAGAGTCTTTCTGAGCCTTCAAGTTATTTTTATTTGGCTGAGGGACATTGGTTCCCTAGCCTCTTTATTGCTGAATGTGGATTTTCTTTTCCACCAAACCCTTTGTGTTTAGAGTTCTGTCATTATTTCGATGTTGTCCCTGCAAAAATAGCCCCCAACACATGGAGAATAGTTAATGGGGTGTATAGGTTAAATCAAACTCATGGAACTCGTATAGGAATTCCTGAGATTATGTACTGTTACAGATGGGATGTTTTAGACAATGTTTTTTATTTGAAAACTAGGTTTTTGAATAGGGCCTTAGTAGTCAACCTCCCTGATGCAAACATGGATTATTTTGAACATGGGGTAGTTATAAAAAATTGGCAACATGCCCCTTTGGTTGGAGATGCAGTATATGAGGGTCCCAAATGCCCTCCATATGGCAATGGGGTAGGTTATTTTCATTTTATTTCATATATAAATTTATGATTTCATTGTGTTTGACAAAATGTATGACTGATATTTCGCTATGTATTTGTTTGCAGTTGACAGTAAGAGAAAAACTCCCAAAGAATCAGAAGTTAATATAAAGCATTTGAAACATATCTGGAATTTGCATCAAAGAGTTGCAGACGAGCACATCAGGTCTGCTTCATATTTGCTGCAGTACAGGAGCTACACATCATCCTTTACTGCTCGTCCTGTGGTCAGCATTAGTGACCCATTACCAGCTTCTGAGGAATCTTCACCAGAATCTCACATTCCTTTGAGTCAGAAGATGGGTAAGAGAAGAGTTCCTGCTATCTTCGAGGAGACCTCCTCTGCTGGTGATGGAAAGAGAAACAAGGTTGATGTCCCAAAGGGGACAAAGAAAATGGATGCTTCTCCTTCTGTTGCTGCTCAGAAGGCTGCCGAGAAGCCTCCAGTGGCTCCGAGCAAGAGAAGTACTTCTGTGGATGTGGTCACCATTTCCCCCACCAAAGGTTCTTTGGCTGAAACTGCTGAAGTACCACTGAGGAGATTGAAGAAATCCTCCTCGGTCAGTTTTTCTGAAACCATTCCCCAGCTCCAAGCTAGTGGAGCTGGAGTTCCAACCATTATTCCTCCGAGTTATGCGATGAGCTCGGTAAAGACTTGGACTATTCCTGAAGTCCAAGGAATTGAAGAAAACATGTCTAGGGATATGCTGACATCCCTAGCTACTCATCACATTGCTTCAGTAAGTTTCTCGTATCCTGAATTTTTATTTCTTCTAGTCAATATATGTATCTTGGCACTGACTTATCATTACCTTCTTTTTCAGCTGGTGAGTTGCTTTAACACCATATTGAAGAAAGATGAAGCAATCAAGGTTTCCAGCTCCTCGTTTGGAGTAGAGGATGCTTTCCAGGGCTTGGTCCAATATTTGAAGGATTCTCGTCAAAAATATGACGAGGATAGGGGTGAATGGGAGAAGAAGATGGCTGCGTCTGAGGCAGAGAAGATACAGTTGGGAAATAAGGTGAAGGACTTGGAGAGAGAGAATAAAAAATATGCCGAGAAGCTCACAAGTTTTGGGGAGCTTGAGGATAAGTTGAAATCAGCTGAGGAAGAGCTGACCCTTCTGCAAGAAGTAAATCGCCAGAAGGAGGGGGTGGAGGCTAAGTTGAAAGACACCGAGGATCTTCTATCCGAGAAGCTCTCCTCGGAGAAAATGAAGAGGAAAATGGATTTGAAAAAATCCTTTCGAACTGGTTGGGACAAAGGATGGGATAGGGGGTAGCAGCAATGATGACCCAGGTGCAATATGGTAGTTTGAAATACTTCCGAGATGGTTGGGTTGCTGCCTTGCAAGAATTAAAAGTGAACGAGGACTCTGAATTATTTCAACAACATCTTCCTGGTCCTCCTCCAGCTATTGAAGATGAAGAATAGGATGAAGCTGCATCCGAGGAGTCTTCACTGATAGTGGGTGATCAAGTCATTGCTACACAACCCAACCAGACATCTACTGAGGAGATTTCTTCTTTGCCTGCTCCTCCTGAACAAATCCCAACTCCAGCTGACCAGATTATTGTTCCCACCGAGCAACCAAGCTCCTCGTCCCAGCCTCCCGAGAAAGTCTTGCGAGACAAGGAAAAGGTGTGAAGTTGTTCGGTTTTCTCTTTCTTTTTTTCTTTTTTCTTGTACTTTGTATCCCAGATCTTTGTAACTTTGCCTTATGATCTAATAAAATTTGAGTTCTTTTCTTCCATATGATTGTCTCTTCTCTATCTGCACTATGTCTTGATCTTCTTTTTCTTTCTCTATTAGTTTCTGGCCAGGATGGATCTTCTGTCTGCTAATGACAAAAGGTTGATGCAGCAATGCCATGAATATTATAAAGCTGGTCACACAGACCTAAGTGCATCAGAAGTTGCCGACATCCTTGGCCATGGTGCTTCAGAGCAGGCAGTAGAAGCTTATCAATACCTGAAGGGCTTACTTGATCGAGTTGTGGCCAATAATGTGGCTTACTATGATATGATCGAGGAACTTCAATATACTCTAGAAGATCTTCAGACTCAGTACAAAGAATCAACTGCCCTTTTGCACGAGGGGTATGAAAAGAGGTATCAACAGCTTTCTGCCGAGACAGGCCACAAAAAGATCCTTGTTGGGTACGATGTCAGGGAGAGAACCCTAAAGGGTGAAGTTGAAGCTTGTAGACAGATTGCCGAGCTGCTAGAGCAAGAAAATAACAATTTGCAGAAAGAGCTGGCACAGTATAAGTCTGCAGCATCTTCTTCAACAGCTGTAATCCTAGTGAGTGACGAGGGATTTTCCTTCTTAGAGGTTGAGAATGCCAAATTAAGGCAAGAGTTGGATATCCTGAGAAGTTCTGGTACTTCTACTGCTTCTCGGGGACGAGGAAGAGGTTCTCGTGGGCGAGGAAGAGTTGCCCAGGATGTTGTCGAGGAACGAAGTACTCCACCTTCTCGGGGTCGATTAAGAACTCCTCGTCTTAGTATTGAGGAAGCTCGTACTCTATCAACATTGGAAACTCAAGCGTACCAATTGAATGCAAAAGATCGGTCTTTGTCTGAATTGTCCAAGAAAGTTAGAGACCTGGAACTAGAAATCTCAACAAAAGAATCTGAGTTGGAGACTAATAAACTTTTCATCCAGAATTTTTATGAGAAACTTGAGAGGTTAACATTCCAATTCCATAAACAGCCCAGGGAGTTTTGGATGGCTGGATATAACGAGGCGTTATTCCATTTAGATGCTCGTATCCAGAATGCTAATAATGAGGGCTACAAACAAGGCTGGCTGAATGCCTTATGTGTGTTGAAACTCGAGCAGGGACACTATTTATGGGACTACTATGATCCTGGATTGCTTGATTTGCCTGTGCCACCGTTCAATTTGGAAATGGAATGGGTCCCAGCTCGTGCCATTCCTCGGAGCTTACTTGCTAAATACCTTGGTGACTATAGTTTGCATTCTCAGTTTGAAGTATCTCGTCCTGAGCATCTCCTAGATCGACCTTCTGTGATGAACGTCAGGATGCTGAAGGACTTGAACTTCATTAATTCTCCTCAGACTTTAAATGATCCGCCTGCTGGCGAGGAACCTGTATCGAAGACTGAAGGGAAAAAAACAATAGAATAGGAATTTTCGATATAACAGTTAGTACACATATGTAACTTGTAATTTATTTTGAGTTTTAATGAAAGACTTTCATTTTCTGTTTTGCAAATCTGTATTGCTATTGTCTTGTGCTTGTCAACACGTTATATTTATGCATATGTATCTGTTAAAAAGATAACAATATTATGCTGTTCATCGACCAACTTAGTAATAAAAAGTTATCAGTAATGTTGCTCATCAATAATGTTGCTCGATCACTTAATAAAGTAATGAGTATAAAAAATGTTTAAAAATTCTTCCAACCAACCAAGGTTGTTAATTTGTGCTCGTCGACCAATTATAGTTAGTGAGAGTTTTTATCCCCGACCAGCTATACTTGGTAAATTTTTGTCTTTTTCATAAAATGTGCCCGACCAACCAAGGTCGATGATTTTTCCTTGTCGACCAACTATAGTTAGTGGGTTTTTATCCCCGACCAACTATACTTGGTTCAGTTTGAAAGATATGTTCTTCGAGGAACTTTTATGTAATAAACTTACTTCCCGACCAACATAAGTTGGCATTTGAGAGCATATCTTGTTTCCTAACCAACCGAGATTGGCCTTTCGTCGATCATCTTTTGTTCTCGCCCTTTTACCAACCGAAGTTGGTCGTGGGTCTGAACTATCATGTCCACTAGCTCTTTTACCAACCTGAGTTGGTCACACTAGTGTACGCCTCCTAACCAAAGGAGTATAGTTTGTTCTCGCCCTTTTACCAACCGGAGTTGGTCGTGGGTCTGAACTATCATGTCCACTAGCTCTTTTACCAACCTGAGTTGGTCACACTAGTGTACGCCTCCTAACCAAAGGAGTATAGTTTGTTCTCGCCCTTTTACCAACCGGAGTTGGTCGTGGGTCTGAACTATCATCTTCTTTTTACTGCCGAGCAGCGTTGTTTTACTGCCGAGCAGCATAGTGTTAAACACACTAGTATTCCCCAAAAAACTTTTAATAAAAGGAGAGAAGATTGAGAAATATCATCGTTTTATTCATATTGATGGAACTGCTTTACATTTTACATCACTGATAATACTAGCGTAGGTGTTCAGCATTCCATGCATTCTTAAATTCCTCTCCTTCTAGAGTCGCTATTCGGTAAGTTCCTGGTCGGACAACTGCAGTAACTCGGTAAGGTCCATGCCAGTTTTCTTCCAACTTATTGTGCTTGTGAATGACCTTCTTTAGCACGTAATCTCCTTCTTTTAAGTCGCATTTTTTCACCCTCTTGTTGTAGAACAGGGTTGTTCGCTGTTGATAAGCAGCATTCCTAATGGCTGCCTCTTCTCTAACTTCCTCGAGCATGTCTAAATCTAATCTCCTCATCAGGTCGCTGACTGGGGAATTGAAATTCAGCACTTTGTGTGTTGGAAGACCCAACTCGGCAGGTATTACAGCCTCACTTCCAAATGCCAGCATATATGGTGATTCTCCAGTCGCTGCTCGGGGAGTTATTCGGTAAGCCCACAATACCGACTGTAGCTCATTAATCCAATTAGTTTTAGCCTCACTTAGCCTCTTCTTCAAACCATTTAATAATGTTCTGTTCGTCACTTCAGTCTGCCCATTGCTTTGAGGATGGCCTGGTGCTGAATGAACCTTCAAAATGTTTGACTGATGACAATAGGCGGCAAACTCCTCGTTATCAAATTGTGTTCCATGGTCTATGATGAAGGCATGAGGGAGACCATATCGGCAGATGATGTTCTTCCAAACGAATTGGTACACCTTCTCGTATGTCATATCAATCAGAGGCTCAGCTTCTACCCACTTAGTAAAATAATCCACTGCGACGACGAGGTACTTGAATCTTCCTCGGGTCATTGGCAGTGGTCCAACCAAATCAATTCCCCACATGGCAAAAGGCCAAGGGGAAGTTATGGGTTTCAACAATGCTTGTGGAGTTCGTCGGACGGAGGAAACACGTTGGCATTTATCACATCTCTTAGCATAGGCTATACAATCAGCCCTCATCGTTGGCCAGTAGTATCCCTGCGTCATCACCCTTTGCAACAGTGTACGACCTGCTACATGGGCTCCACAAGACCCTTCATGAATCTCTTCAATTAATTATTTCACCTCGGAGGGATGTACACATCTTTGCAAACCTGCCATAATTCCTCGTCTATACAAAACACCATTAGTTAGTACATACCGAGCAGCTTTAAACTTCAATTTCTTGGCAGCGATCTTATCCTCCGGTAATTCTCCTTCCTCGACATATGCCCTGATGGGATCCATCCAAGATGGTCCTAAATAAAGGGTAATAACATTCATCGTCAGGTCTTCATCTATGCTCTGAGCTTATAATACTTCAATTGGTATCGTTCTTCGCAGCTCAGTACGAGTAGCTGATGCTAATCGGGCCAGTGCGTCTGCTTTTGCATTCTCCATTCTTGGTATTCTAATCAACTGAATGGCATCAAATTCTGCCAACAACCCCATCGCCTTTGCATGATACTTGATCATTAATTCTCCTTTAACTGCATATGTTCCCATCATCTGATTCACAATTAATTGAGAATCACTTAATACTATCACTTGTTGCGCTTCCATAATCTTTGCTAAATTAAGACCTGCTATCAAGGCTTCATACTCAGCCTCATTATTGGAGGCTTTGAATTGGAATCGCAAGGCATATTCCATGTCAATCTCGTCTGGGGTTTTCAAAACAATCCCTGCCCCACAACCTGTTGTGCAAGATGACCCATCTACATATAATCTCCATGTAGGTAACTCATCTTCAAATTTCTTATCTGACAGAGTTCCTCGGTGAAATATCTGCTGTTTCCTTTCATCCTCCCCTGGTATTTTTCACTCCTCGTCGACCATCTCTTCTTGCCCTTTTACCAACCGGAGATGGTCTGGGTTTGAATTTGATGATCTTTCTACATCCACAAGTCCTTTTACCAACCGGAATTGATCTGGACTTATGTCTGTTGATCCTGTAACATCCACAGGTTGGTCAGCGAGCAACTTTTGCTCCTCGGGGGTATCAGGATATGTAAATTCTGCTATAAAGTCTGTTATAGCCTGCCCTTTTAATGATGATCTGGGTTCATACACAATATCGTATTCACCGAGCTCTATTGCCCAATACATCAGTCTTCCTGATTTTTCTGGCTTATGAAGGTCTTGTCTCAATGGCATGTCGGTATATACGACGATGGTATGGGCCTGGAAATAAGGCCTCATTCTTCTACTTGCTTCAATTAATGCCAATGCCAATTTTTCCAGCTTCGGGTACCTGATCTCTACACCTCGAAAAGCCTTACTCGTGTAATAAATTGGCTTCTGGATTCCATTCTCCATTCTGATCAATGCTGAGCCGACTGCATTCTCTGATACTGCCAGGTACAAGTACAACTTCTCTCCCATTACTGGTCTGGATAACAATGGAGGTGCTCCCAAATATTTCTTCAAGTCTTGAAAGGATTTCTCACATTCATCATTCCACTCGAAAGTTTTTCGAAGCGTTTTGAAGAATGGGAGGCATCTATCAGTTGCTCGAGATACAAATCTGTTGAGCGCTGCAACTCGTCCTATAAGACTCTGCACTTCTTTCTTCGTCGTTTGAGATCGCAACCCTAAAAGAGCTTTGATCTTTGCTGGATTTGCCTCAATGCCTCGCTGGTTGACGATGTACCCGAGGAACATTCCTTCTTGTACTCCAAAAGTTCACTTCGTCGGGTTGAGCTTCATTTTTGTATTTATCCAGTTGATCAAAGGTCTGACCTAAGTCAACTAGATGATCAGCAGCTTTTTTGCTCTTTGTCAGCATATCATCGACATAGACTTCCATATTTCAACTGATTTGTTCGGCAAAAACCTTGTTCATCAGCCGCTGATATGTCGCACCTGTATTTTTCAAACCAAAAGGCATAACATTATAACAATAAGTTCCCCTAGGGGTAATAAAAGAAGTGATTTCCCTGTCTTCAGGTTTCATTTTGATTTGGTTATAACCAGAGTAAGCATCCATGAAGCTGAGCAGCTCGTGTCCCGAGATAGCATCCACTAGTTGGTCCATTCTGGGTAATGGGAAATGATCCTTTGGTCATGCCTTGTTGAGATCGGTGAAATCAACACACATTCTCCATTTATTATTTTTCTTCTTTACCATCACCACATTTCCTAACCAGTCTGGATATTTCACATCTTCAATGAATTGGGCTTTTGGAGCTTCTCAACCTCCTCTTGTATAGCCCGATTCTTCTCGGGACTAAATAATCTTCTTCTCTGCTTTACAGGCTTGATCTCCTTATTCGCATTGAGTTCATGGCATAAGAAGTTTGGATCTATTCCTGGCATGTCTTCATGACTCCATGCAAAAGTTTTTTTTCTGTCTCTCAAGAAAGTTATCAACTCCTATTTTATTGAAACATCCAACGATGAACCTATCTGGGTTACTCGTTCAGGGTGCTCGTCGTCCAGAATAACATTTTCTGTAGATTCCACCACCTGTCCTTTTACTAATTGGGATTCATCTCTGGGATCCAGTGTTTCAATTTCTGTACCTTCATCCACCTGGTAGGTAGTAGTCTTTTTCCTTGATTCTTCAAGCTCCTCTTACTCGGCAGACGAATAATAACATTCCCGAGCTACTTTCTGATCACCTTTCACAACTCCCACTCTGAAATTTGTAGGGAATTTTAAACACTGATGTACTGTAGATGGAACTGCTTCGAACTTCTTCAAACCAACTCTTCCCATGATGATGTTGTAAGTTGACTGCACATTCTTATCCATCACAAAAAAGCATATTTTTTCTGTTCGACAAGCAGTCCAAGTTCCAATGAATATATCCAACTTGATCGTCCCAAGTGGAAAGACTTTCTCGCCAGCAAAACCCAATAGAGGTCTGTGATAAGGTTCCAATTGAGATAATTTCAAATTTAAACTGTCAAAGCATGAATAGTACATGATGTCTTCCGAACTACCATTATCTACCAGCACCCTTGAAATCACTACTTCTTTCATCCTCATTTTGATCACCAAAGGGTCGTCGTGAGGGTAAAGAACACCTTCAAGGTCGTTTTTTAAAAACCCGACGACCAGCTTCTCTTTGTTTACCTTCCTCGGGCGATCCTCTTCAGCCAAATTTATCCGTTGAATGTATGAGCAAGCCTGAGCCTCACCGAGGTAAGATTTTCTTTCTGCAGTAAGGTCTCCTCCTCCTGCATCTCCTCCTGTAATGACATTACAATCAAATGACCCAAAGCGTATTGAAAATACCTCTCGTTCTGGCTGCCTTGGTTTCTTGGGAAGATCGGGGTCATCCTTTGTATCATCTTCATTATCCCTTTTCTTTTTCTCCTCTGCTCGACGAGGAGATCTAGACCTTTCTCTAGTTCGATCATTATTTCTTCTTTCGCCTCCCCGATCAACATACTTCGCTAGCTTCCCTCTTCGGATGAGTGTTTCAATCTCGTTCTGAAGAGCTATGCAATTTTTGGTCATATGGCCGTGATCTTTATGGAACTCACAATATTAATCCATGTTCCTCAGGTCAGGGTCTGACCTCAGTTTCTTTGGCCACTTTACTTCCTCGTTATTCTTGATTTCTTCCAAGACATGATTAATACCCATTTTCAAAGGAGTATAATTATCGAATTTCTTCAGGACTTCCCAGGACGATGTATTATTCTTGGACTACTTGTCACCGCCATTGCCCTTATGCTCTTTCTTCTTGGATTTGTCATCTTCCACCTTGGTTTCTTTATCCATATTCTTCTTCGCAGCCATGGCCTCCTCGGCATTCATGATTTTAGCCGCTTTCGCCATCAACTCTGACATAGTTGTAGGTGGATCTTTGGCCAAAGTGTAATACAACTTGTTAGGCAATAACCCACTCATCAAGGCGGTGATTACTGTCTTTTCTTCATAATCTATGACTTCCAGCTTCTCGTTATTGAAACGAGTTATGTAATCTCTAGTACTCTCACCAGATTTTTGTCTAACACTTAACAAGTGTGCTACTCTTTTTACTGGCTTTGCCCCAAAATAGAAATTGCCGATGAACAACTCGGCCAACTGAAAGAAAGTTAAAATCTTACCCCGAGGAAGATTATTGTACCATATTTGGGCAGGTCCAGTAAGAGTTCCTGAGAATGCTCTACATCTCATCTCGTCGGGGATTGCATAGATATCGGCAGCAGCTTGATATTGCTCTATATGAAGAACAGGATCTATCTTTCCATCATATTTGGGGGTCACTACTGGTGCTTTAAACTTCGACGGGGTAGTAAAACCCACAATGGCCTGGACAAAAGGTGTCCCTTGAACAAAAGTTCGTTGTAAGGGATTCTTCGCCTTAGCCATTTCTCCCAATCTATCCTCCAAGCGCTGAATGGAACCCTTCCACGCATCGTTTCCTTCCTCGGGCCTATTAGTTCGAGCAATTGATTATTCTGAAGTAGCCTCCTGAGATCTATCTTGACGAGCAACTGGTCGTGATTGTGCTGATCCTTCTCTTATATCTGATGGTCGTCGAAAACTCCTCGACATGGTCTTAGGTGGACTCCTATTCCTCCTAGGGCCTAATCGACTGAAAGGTGACACCCTACTCAGTCTTTCCAAGGTACTGGGTCTTTCTGAAGAGAGAGTGATGCGTTGATCAGTATCTGTAGCCCTTATTGACGAAGTTCCCCCAGGTTGATAAGAGAAATCATCAGATTCCTCATTACGATATGATTCAGTACGCCTGGATCGTGAAGAATGTAAGTAGGTTTGCCTCTGACCACTTCGCTGTCCTGAACGCGCAGGTGCACCGCCATAAAGGGTCTATATGAGTTGTCGCATTGTTTCCTGCATGGCGGTTTGTCCTTGAGCCAGATTCGTCGTAATCCTAGCCAGATCTGGAGGTGCATAGGGATTTGGAGGATTTCCAGCATTTCCAACGTTTCGATTGCTGGATTCCGGGTTATCTGCCATTGATGATGAATGATTTTCGATGAAAAACGATAATAACAATCGTTCCCACAGACGGCGCCAATCTGTTGATGTAAAAAATTAGATTACTCTAATTATTCAATCACAGATAAATAAATGTGACAAAAGATTTTAAAGTGGTTCAGCCTTGTATGAATGGCTTACGTCCACTGTTATGTTATTGCTGAGTGTTTGGGAATTCTCGATTACAAGTACTATCAAGAAATTCCCGTCCCTTTGAATGAGGGTGATACAAGGTATTTATAGCCCTTAGGTTGTACATGAAAGGGTGATACATTAAATGATATACATATGAAAGGGTAACTCACTTAATGCTCTTCAAGCGTGTGCGTCAAGATGATAAGCATTCAATGAATAGTTGAACTGTTGATTATCTGGCAATCAATGTTGTGGTCGAGATGCAGCTCGAACCGCCTTAGTTGCTCGTCGTCCAAGAGTTCCTCGGAGCATTGGAGTTCCTCGGAGGACAAGAGTTCCTCGGAGGGTTGGAGTTCCTCGGAAGACTGGTGTTCCTCGGAGTACACCTGTTGCTCGGAGTGAGTATGTTGGTCGAGGGAATGATCTTCCTCATTGCTATTGTGCCACGTAGATTGACACGTGTCTTCTTATTATACGTCCATATCAGCATACTAATTTTGGTATCAACAGCCATTAAATTGGATTTCCCTTGCACCAACAACATGACGGAATACGAGGCATGCACAGTGGGCCTCAAAGTTGCTCTCAAGAATGGTATTCAATACCTTGATGTCTATTGGGATTCTGCCCTTATCATCGGTCAAGTGCTCAGAAAGTGTAAAGTCAAGGACGAAAAGATCCAACCCTTTCATGCCCAATTAGAAGAGTTTGGCTCCCGATTCTAAGATATCACCTTCCATTACCTACCCCGAGCAAAGAATAACTTAGCTGATGCTCTCGCCACCTTGGCCTCCTGGTCGACATGCCTGAAGGAAGTACAATGACCCCTTTCCTAGTTCTAAAGCAAGACAAACCGACCCATTGCTACCATATTGAGCTTATCTCCACTAAAGATCCCGAACTAGTCGATTACTGGTACTATGATATCTGGTGCCTCCTCAAACATGGTAGGTATCCTGAGGGTTCCAACAAGAAAGATCGAACAACCCTCTGAAGACGGGCCGCCCAGTACATCATCTGTCATAAAGCTATACTCAAGAGGAATTTTGATGGAACTCATCTACACTGCATCGCAGGGGCTGAGATTGAGAAAATAATGCAGAAAATCCACAGCGAGGAATATGAACCCCACATGAATGGCCACATGCTCGCCAAGAAGATCATCCGACAGGGCTACTATTGGACCACCATGATCCAGGATTGCACCGCTTATGTCCGGAGGTGCCTCAAATGCCAACAATTCTCCAACCTTCAACACTTGCCTCCACGAGAATTATATAACATGACCTCTCCCAGGCCGTTCTCCACCTGGGGTGTCGACATCATAAGGAAGGTTACACCAAAGGATTCGAACGGACATGAGTTCATCCTGGTTGCCATCGATTACTTCACCAAATGGGTCAAGGCTGAGTCATATGCAGTATTGAATGCCAAGAAAGTGGCCAAATTCCTTAAGAAAAATATCATCTGCCGATATGGGGTCCCGCACGAGCTGGTATCAGATAACGGGTTACATTTCAAAGCAGAAGTCACAGAAGTAGTCAACGAGTATGGGATTTAGAGACACAAATCTTTATCCCTACCGACCTCAGACCAATGGTGCAGTTGAAGCCTCCAACAAGAACCTCAAAGCCATCATCAGCAAGATGACTGAAAGTTGTAGGGATTGGGCCAACCGGATCCCGTACGCCCTCTGGGGATATCGAACCTCAATACGAACCTCTACCGGGGCTACCCCTTACTCCCTGGTCTACGGCATGGAAGCAATCCTACCTGTGGAGCTAGAAATACCCTCACTGCGTCATGCTCGAAAGCAAGGTTAGTGAAGAAGACCGGTGCCAAAGCCGTCTTGATGAGCTAGCCCTCCTAAATGAAAGAAGATTAAAAGCTCTTTATCATATACAGGGGTACCATCGCCGAATAACGCGATCATTCAATAAAAAAGTCAAGGACTGCGGTGTCCAAGAGGGGGATTTATCCCTCAAAGAGATAATAGAACCCATCTGGGACCCCAGAGGGAAATTCAAGCCTAATTGGAGCGGCCCCTACATTGTGAAAAAAATCTTATCCGGCGGTGCCGCCATGCTCACTGACCTAGATGGAGAGGAGATGGATCGTCCAGTCAACCTGGACCGTCTCAAGAAATTCTACCCATAGTCTGAAATCTCGGCGCGCTACGACCCTTCTCATCCCCCTTCTATTCTAAAAAAAAAAAACTATTCGTTTCCCTCTACCCAGAACTACGTGGGCCTGATCCTCTGCAAAAAAAAACAATTTTCAAACAAATAAAAAACCTTTTCAAAAACCCCATAGGTACATAGGCAGCTCATACACATCACATGAGTGTGGCCCTTTCTTTTTCACAAAGTACCATTCTTTTCTTACCTCTGAGAACGGCGGTTCATTTGAAGGAATACTTGAACAAAAGGATTATGTCTACCTTAGCGATTAGTATAGATAATTCAAAATACAAAACTCATATAAAGGCACAGTTGGATGATCAGAAACTTGCTTATTTCATTAATAAGAAATTACAGTACGGATTACATAAGAAAAGGAACGGTTAACTCCCTTCCCCACTACCATAAAAAGCCAAATAAAATCTCCACATACATTCCCTATCATACAAATAAACTCTCCAAGAGTCCTACCCACAGCTACCGGAGGAGCCTGCACCCTCATCATCTACATCCTAAGGTCCCCAAGTTTCCCCTGCCTGAATAGAGTGTCGTAAACATTCCATGGATCGATGAGCCTTAACCATCTTCGAAAAGACCACAACACCCCCTTCCATGGTGTTAGATAAAACAAACCATCTTTGTCCAGTCTCTACTGCCAACATCTTGCTGACTCCTTTCCTCCACAACCACTTCATATAATCTTTGGGGACATGCCAAACCTTCCCGACAGACTGAGAGGGATGGGTCGACGGACGCCGATTTTTCCACAGGGACCCAGGCAACAGACACAGGCGCTCAGTCAAATCTTCTACCGGAAAGAAGTTTGAGGTTCGAGGGGGCACGACCTGCGCCCAGCCGAATTGGCGCAAAAGCCGTCAAGGGAAATAAAATGAGGTCTGTCTAAGACCAATCAGCCGCATATATGAATACTCTCCTAGCTCCAGAACAGGCTGCAACTGTCCCCACTAAGACACTGACCAATACAGACCACAAGCCCCATGCTCCGCAAGCCAATTCTCCCAGTTCTCAATATACAAGCCAACGCGGATGAAGTAGCACGAAAAAAAGTTGGGTACGACCGATAAGGGATATTCTGGAGGTGCCGACAAACGGAATCTTTCAGACAACCACATGAACAGCATCACAGGGCTACCCCTCAAAAAGTCAGAACGACCATCTCTCCAGGCATCCAGGCCATTCAGAGTCTCCGCCAATATCACCGTCGCAGGATTGTGACGGTATGACATCCATGAAGTAATGGCTGTAAGTTGTGGGTCCACTTGCACCTCCCCAGTCACCAACAGTAATTTTGAAACCAGGCCCAAAACAACGACTCCAGCATAGCCCGCATCACCCACTTCCCGCAAATGCACGGACTGCAGCACTGCCGGGAGGGAGATCATTCCTCCAGCAACCAATGATCTAGCCGTCGAAGGCGAAATGTGAAGAATCCCGGTCAACAAATCCCTAGGAGAACGGGAAAATTCGGACAAAGCCACAGAAACACTGGGATTTACACCCAGTATGGCAGAAAATTCCTCGTAGGTAGGACAAACTTCTTCTAACCCAAAGCGGAATACATGGTCTTCGGGGTACCAGAATTGTATCGCCGCCATCAGCATATTCCACTCAATAGGCCGATTGCGCCACAAGGAGAATCGACGCATGTTGAAAGCATCGTAATCGACATTATAAGAGCACATAGCTTCCAAGGCTTCGAGGTAGTTGGCAAACTCAATGCTACCAGGGAGAGCCATCTTGCAAGGCTAAGAGATGGTGGGCAAGTAGGTAAGAATGCAAAGGAGTGATGAAAACACTCCACCCTTACCCCTTTTTATACTTAAAAATCCTCACAAGGGACATAATCCCTACAGAAATCGGAGGGAATCCTACCCCACAAGGTACCAAAGGCTAAAAAAGGTACCATTCAAAGCTTTGAATTGATGGGACTGGACTGAACTGTCGATAGGCAGGTCAGGGTGGTTCTTGCCGATCTACAACCCCCCCGTTTTTAAAAATTTCCCTTTTTTCCTCTTTTATCAAATCAGAAAACTCAATAAAAATAAATTGATATTCTCAATAGAATTTCAAAATCCCTTTAAATTCCCCCTTTTTTAATCAAAAACTTTCCTTCAAAATTTTTTAAAAACATTCCTTTTTACCGTCTCAACAGAAAAGTAAAAAGCGCGTGTGCATGCATTCATTCATCACTAATAAAAGATAACAAAAAACTCCATTGCATTGCATATATATGTTTTCTGTGTTACATCATCTTTGCAGAAAATAAAAAGAAAAAGCAAAAACAACGGGACTCAGCCCGAACCCATATTCTTTCTCTCTCTCTCTCAAGAGCTTCCACCCCTGCGGCGTGCTCTCTTCCCCCTACGGCGAGACGATGCGCCACCACTACCAGAGCCCGAGTCCTCTCCGGATGAAGCAGACGACACCAAGCAAGAAGGAACAGGAACCGCGTCCCGAATATGGTCAGTCGCCGAAGATATCCGGTCTCTGATGTCCCTTAGCTAAGTGGTCGACACCCGAATTTGTTGCAAGGAAAGGCCAAATCAGTATCAAAGCAAAAATGAACAAAATAAAAAAGAAAGAAAGAAAGGAATAGAAAGGTAGACCGCAGGTCGAAGGACCTCCTATGTCAAACCCAACTCCTCCTGATCCATCGCATGAGGACAGTGCAGCATAGGCACCATCCCTCCATCAACCTGCCGAATGTTGTATGAAGGGGTATGCAACCACACAAAAGGGAACTCCAAGGTCGCCTTCACCGCAGATGTCGACTGGCCACTACCATTGTGGGAAGATCCCACCGCCCGACTCGAAACCGCCGGAGCGAAGGGCAGTGCATCATATATGTTGGGTGCCATCAACCATCTCGTCACAAAATCTATATAGTCATACGGCACAGCCGTATCGGTGTATAGCAAGTAGGACTCGCCGATCATCATCGCGATCCTCTCATCCTCCGACATCAGTCGCTCCTGCCTCATAGACGTAGGAGGCTGCGCGAGTGGCACCACCACCTCCTCCTGGATAATCTGACGAACCACCCTCTCCCCGAGGTACCAGGAATGGCCGAACTCATGCGCCAGTAAATGCCTCATCCGCACGTTCACCCTGGTCGCCCCCGCATCCTGAATGTCTATCCCCCAGGGATAAAAGGTCACCTGAAAATATCCGAGCGAGCATAAATCAATACAAGATCAGAAGGAGCAAAAAACAAGATTGAAATGGAAAGAGTCTTACCCTACTATTGGTCAGGTCATTCAAGACCTGACGCACCGCCTCCAGGGAGAGAGATCCTTTCGACTATTGGTTGGCCTTACGCCATCGATACAATCGACAGAAGTCCCCAACAGTGTCGTCCTTCAAAGTAATCAGTGGGGTATTGCACCCAATCACCTCATAGAACCATGTATTAATTCACAAGTAAAAAGAGACGCATAAGGAAATGCGAATGCATGAAAGGAAAATGCGAATGCATGAAAAGAAATGCACAAATTGAAGAATACCTCAAGAAGGTATGTGGACCCAGTAAAAGTTTGCCGGCAGCACCGGTTGAATGCATCCAGATAAAAGTAAAGGGTCTCCAAGGTCAGACTCCCCCAACCATAGAAGGGGATGTTCGAAAACATCCTCAAGTACGGCAGAAACCACAAATGGATGACGTCGCAGCTCGACGCCACCATGAAACCTCCCAATACCAGCAGAATGAATAACCGAGCCATCTGCCTCACTTGCAGCCCGTCCTCCACATCAATCACCCTTCTCAGTAGAACATCCTTCAGCAGGGACAGCCGAAGTAAATCCCCAGAAACTATCCTCCCTACATCACCAAGTGCCGCACGCACTGCCTCTGGTCTCACCCGTAAAGAACGATCCATCTTTATCTGCTCCCCATCACAATCCAGCCCTAGCAGCTGCTGCACGTCTATGGGAGTCACAGTCATCTCCCCGAATCCGAAATGAAAGGTGTGGGTAGTGTCCCACCACCTCTCTCCCAAAGCGCACAAGACCGCTGTCGAACGAGGCGTCTCATCCAGCGTCGATGCCAACCGCCCAAAATCCGCTGATGAGACTACCCAGCACACCAAAGGTGGGAGATGCTCCCAGACATCCTTGAGCCCCGTTGTCCCACGGGCACGCATGTTCTTCAAAGAAATATCAGACTGGCAAAAAGAAAAGTCTCATCAAAAGTCAAGAAAGAAAAATCACCAGAAAGAGAAGAATGCCAAAGGTCGGGTTACTTACATAACCACCGGGACTCACTCTCGAAGAGCGATGACGCGATGTCTCCCGCAACAAGTTCCGCTCATCCGTAACAGGCTCGAACGCATTAAAGGAGTTCTCACTCCCCAAAGCAAAAGGCGTCCTAGCCCTCCACTCCACATTCTCCCAATCATCAATGGTCAACCACTCCCGGCGGACTGCAGTGCTCACTAAAGCGGCCATTTCTTGAAGATCGGAATGATAGAACGATTTGCAGAAGAATCGCAAAGAGAGAGAAAGCAAAAGAAGCTGTGAAAAAATGAGGGGATTCGCCCCCTTTATATAGGATGCCAAGAGCCATGCCGATCGGCATCTCCCCCTACCATACCGGTCGGTACTGACCCCTTGCCTTCCCGAGGTAGCCCAAAAGTTCGTACCACTGCCGAATGGCACCCTTCATACTATGCCGACCGGCACCCCCTTAAATTTCATACATTAATTCCCAGAAAATACCACAAAAACCTCGAAAAATCCCCAGAAATTTCCCAAAAATACCAGGAAGGATTTAAAGTCTTTTTACCAAGAAAACTTTGTGTTCCCTTGAGCAGAACCCCTCTTCCCCAGCGGAATCCTCAAAAAACCAAGTGAAAACTCCTCCCGGAAAAGGTCCAGAGGATCCCTAAGGATCACCTGATCACTTCCCCAAGCTAAATTCTCTTACAGCACCCAAAATAGGTTATTCCCCCCTGCGAGGTCTCCTAAAAGCTTCCCCAGCTATCAGCTCCCCAGCTCAGATCAAAATCACAAAGCACTTTCCCCAGCAAAATCAAAATCCAATCTTCATCCACTCTTTAGGTCAGAACTGACCTCGGTCTTGGATCGTCACCTGAGTTGGGTCAGAATTGATCCCAGTCCTCAGTCGTCACCACTCTTGGGTTAAAATTGGCTCCGATCTTGGATCGTCACCTGAGTTAGGTCAGAATTGACCTCGGTCCTCGATCGTCACCACTCTTAGGTCAGAATTAGCCCCAGTCTTGGATCGTCAACTGAATTAGGTCAGAATTGACCTCGATCCTTGGTCATCACCACTCATGGGTCAGAATTGACCACGGTCCTTGATCGTCACCGCTCTTGGGTCATAATTGGCCCCAGTCTTGGATCGTCACCTGAGTTAGGTTAGAATTGACCTCGGTCCTCGGTCGTCACCACTCTTGGGTCAGAATTAGCCCCGATCTTGGATCTTCACCTAAGTTAGGTCAGAATTGACCTTGGTCCTCGGTCGTTACCACTCTTGGGTCAAAATTGGCCCCGGTCTTGGATCGTCACCTAAGTTAGGTTAGAATTGACCTCGGTCCTCAATCGTTATCACTCTTGGGTTAGAATTGGCCCCGATCTTGGATCGTCACCTGAGTTAGGTCATAATTGACCTCGGTCCTCGGTCGTCACCACTCTTGGGTCAAAATTGTCCCCGGTCTTGGATCGTCACCTGAGTTAGGTCATAATTGACCTCGGTCCTCGGTCGTCACCACTCTTGGGTCAGAATTGGCCCCGGTCTTGGATCGCCACCTGAGTTAGGTCAGAATTGACCTCGGTCCTCAATCGTCACCACTCTTGGGTCAGAATTGGCCTCGGTCTTAGATCGTCACCTGAGTTAGGTCAGAATTGACCTCGATCACCACCACTCTTAGGTCAGAATTGGCCTCGGTCTTGGATCGTCACCTGAGTTAGGTCAGAATTGACCTCGGTCCTCGGTCATCACCACTCTTAGGTCATAATTGGCCCCCGTCTTGGATCATCACTTGAGTTAGGTCAAAATTGACCTCGGTCCTCAGTCGTTCCCACTCTTAGGTCAGAATGGACCTCGGTTATTAAATCTTCACCCTAAGCTCGTAAAATTGGCTTTGACTCGCATAATCGGTCACCCTCATCACTTAAGCCCGCAGATTTAGCTTTGGCCCGTAGAATTGGTCACCCTCCCCAATACTACTTCAGGTCCTTAGAATCGACCTAAACCTCCGATCGTCATTCATCCCCAGCACACTCTTTAGGTCCCAGAATCGGCCTTGACCCTATGAATCGATCATACTCCCTCAAAAGCATCATTTGGTGTCTATTTGACGGTCATCATTTGTTCCAAACTCACCCATCGAGGGGCTCTGTAGACACCCCATTATGTTACCCCCTAACTCTCCTTAGGTCCGTATTACCTCCCTTCATCACCGTAAACCCAGGTCATGTCCCGAGTACTGACGTGGAGGCCATCGGGCACTCCCCGGCTCAATTTGACCTAAAAGTCAAACTCTTTGTCTCGATCGAGACTGAATGAATCTTCGAAGGTCACTGAATACCCTTTCCAATGTTTTGCCTCGTGCGTAATTCTGACTTACCATGCGGACGAACGATCCGTATGCATCCGAAACCTGACTCAGAGGCCAGCGGGCACTCCCGGGCTCTATTTGACCTAAGTCAACTCTTCAGCTCAATTGAGGCTAAATGAATCTTCGAAGGGAACTGAATACCCTTTCTAATGGTCCATCCCGTGCGCGATTTCAACTTTCCATGAGGACGAACGATCCGTTTGACTCCGGGAGGTCAACGAATGCTTCCTGGGCCCAGTTACCAAAGTCAACTCCCCAAATGGGGTTAAACTCTTTGGAATGTCTAAGTACATCTCCTAACCTTTGCAACGGTGTGCCCCATGCATAATTCGAACTTACCATGCGGACGAACGATCCGTTTGCGTTCGAGCGATTCCCCGTCTAATGGACCGACAAATACTTCCGAGCAATATTTGACCCAAAGTCAACTCCCGAACCCAGGAGAGGTCCCAAGGACTTTCGAAGATGTCTGAATTACCTTTCCAACGGTATGCCCCGTGTGCGATTCTGACCAATGGTTTGCCCTCGGTGGCCGGTTTTCCAAAAAAGCCTGAAGCACACTACCAAATGGCAGGTTTCAGACCCTGCCTAGCGGCACCTGTCGATAGGCAGGAACATATATATGCCGATCAGCACTTACCTGGGCCTATAAAAAGAGTCCTTCACCTCATTTTCAAGGGGAGCCCAGATCTGATAAAAATCTCTCTGAACGAATCCCAGAAACTTCTCTCGAAGGTAGCGTGATTTCAACTTCCAAATCCCTTTTTACTTCCACCTTTCATCATACTTTTCATCAAACTTGGTGAATTATCCACTCTCCATCATCATCCAAGTGTAAGGGTTGCTCTCCAACATTCAAGATCAAGCTCAAGATCTTCAAGAAGGTCCAATTTTCTCAAACTCTCTCTTAAATTCTCTTAAATTCCCAATAACTTGTTTTCTTATTTAGCACTTTTATTATCTCATCTCACACATCCTAATATACTTTTTATTATTATTGTACATCTTTTATTTTCATAAAACCCAAAAAATAAGAAAAATAGGGTTTTCTCATAAATTCCAAAAAGGAATTCTCATACTTTTCGCACACTTTCCTCACAACTAAAATACTTTTTCTACACACACACACAGACTCACATAAGATATCCCCATTCGAATTTATGGGATAAACCCCACCATCATTTTGTATGCGAACTACGTAGACTTTGATGCATTTATAGGCTACGTAGGCATCTCGGGGTAAAACCCGAGACTCGATCCCTTTTCCCACTTTTTCTCTCATTTTCTGTCTTCTCTAAATCCCATCTTCCTATATTCTATATACTTTCCCTTAGTAACGTATTGCTCCATATGCGTTATCGTTCCATTATAACAATCAACGTAGGGGTAATCGCTTAAATCTTACTTTTCTAATATTATTCTTATATCTTCCGACGGATGACTCGCCTTATCTTTTCCATGATACAAGTCGAGGATTCCTACCTCCATTCTATATATATACACATGCACACATATCACGGGGGGAAACAAAAGGAAAATAACAAATATTCATGAAAGACCAAAAGGGTGGAATGGGTGCCTAACACCTTCCCATTTCGTAACTAAGCCTCCGAACCCTTCTCGAATTATCTTGGTTTCGCACGCACCAGTATGTCTTTAGATGCCATCCTTTGGGGTGGTTTACCCTTTTTCTTTTGTCTGTTTTGAGTAAAATAGACTGGCGACTCTGAATCACTCTACATTTTTGCACCACATCTCAAACGACGTCGGTCGAAGCGCTCCCGAGAGGGATGCACGAGACCCAAAAGATCCTTTTCTCCACGCCCCCGCCCACACGATGAGAATCGGGGATGGTCACAGGATTATTCGTGCAAACCGTGAGGCCGATTCGTACACAATGCGTACTGTTAGAAAAGGAATTTAGAGCCCTTCAAGGTTTCATGAGCTTCGCTCGGGTCAGAGAGTTGATCGAAGTCAAATGGGAACCGAGAGTACCCGATGGCCTCTAAATCAATACTCATAGTAAAATGGATCATTCATGTGATTTCTATAGCCAATTCGTGCATGAGATGAACTATGGAAAGAGGATTCAGATCCCTTCAAAGTTTCATTGATATTCACTAAGGTTAGAGAGTTTAATAGAGTTAACGGGTCCTCAGAGCATCTGGTGGCCTCTAAATTAGCACTTAGAGTACAACGAATCATTCTTGCAAATTATGAGGCCAATTTGTGCATGGGATGGTCCACTCAAAAGGGGATTAAGATCCTTTTAAAGTTACATTGAGCTTCACTCAAGTTAGAGAGTTTATCAGATTCAAATAGGGCTCGAGACGTTCGATGACCTCCAAATAAGTACTTAGAGTGGGGTTTATGGTGAGTGGATGAGTGTTAGGAACCTAAGGAGGTGTTAAGGAGTAATAAGATGGGGTGTCTATAGGGCCCCTTGGCGAGTGAGCTTGGAACAAGTGAAGGTCGTTAAAAGATAAACACCTCATCGATATTGGAAAAAAGGATTGAGATGCGAACCTAGGGGAAGGAGGTGATCGATTCAGAGGTTTGAGGTCAATTCAGTGAACCTAGGGAGGGTTGAGGTCAATTCTATGGACCTAAGATCGTGATAACCAATTCTGTAGGTCAAGATTAAATTTTTGGATCTAAAAATATAATGACCGATTAAGTGGGTCAAGGTCAATTTTACGAACATAAAGATGTAGTGACCAATTTATAGGGTTGAGATTAATTCAGCTGACCTAAAGTTATAACGATTAATTCTCTGGGTCGTGGTAAATTTAACAAACCTAAATATTAGATGACCAATTCTGTGGGTCGAGGTTAATTCTACAAACCTGAAGTTGTAGTGACTGATTCAGCGGGTTGAGGTTAATTATGTGGACCTAAAGTTGTAACGATCGATTCGGTGAGTCGAGGTTAATTTTATGGACCAAAAGTTGTAGCGACCGATTCAGTGGGTCGAGGTCAATTCTGTAAACTTGCAGTTGTGATAACCAATTCTGTAGGTCAAGGATAATTCTATGGACCTGAAGTTGCGGCGACCAATTCAGTGGGTCGAGGTCAATTCTGCAGACTTAAAGATATGGTAATCGATTCAGCGGGTCAAGGTCAATTCAGCGGACCTAAAGAGTGAGATGACCAATTCTATGGGTCAAGGTCAATTCTTTGAACCTAAAGATGTAGTTTACGGGGAGTGGCTACGCTGGAAAAAGCGTAGAGTATTTTAGTGTAGACGCACCTTATATTTTTGGTTCCGCTAAGGGGGTACTTTGATAATGAGAGTGAGTGTTGATGATCTTTCTAGGGATTTTTAAGATTTTTTAATTCGTTTAGTGATCCAAAAGGAATTTTCCTCAAGAAAAAATATTCTTGACTCTGTGAGAATTTTCTGGGAAATTTTTTATTTTTTCGGCATTTTTAGATGAAATTTTGAGGGGATTGCTTATAATAAGGTTTGTGGAGGTGCCTATAGGAATAAGTCACAGACTCTTTGGCTTCTCGGGGAAGGGGAAAGGTCACTACCAATAGGCGGCTGACTCTTGCTGGGGAAATAGGTGACATTCTACCATTGAGTCTTCCTTCAAGGGTAGCGGGTCTACGGGTGTAGCCACATAGATTGGACGGTTATTAGTGCAAAGTTTGGAAACATCTGGTACAGAGGGTGGCATGTAAGATTATGGAGCGATAAGTGGAGGTGCCACCATCAAAGTCACCGAAGTACATGAGGTTTTGAGAGAGATGACGGATGAGGCGAGGGAGCGACAATAGAGGGTGATCCCTACACGCACCGATATGACGGCGGGCTTCGACTATCTGGATTTTGAGACCATCTAGTTGATGCCTTAGTGCATATATGATATGGAGAATATTCATTCTTCTGCTACGGTTTTGGATAGAGGTATTAGTCTACCGACGACATCAGCTTGTAGTTCTGGAGGAGGCACGACTACAGCCGAGGAGGAGGCTCCGCTTATTCATATCTCTACTCCCTCTTATCATTTTCAATAGACTAGCGGGGAAGTGTTGTGGGTGCCCCACCTCCCCCATGCACCGGTGGACGGGTTGGTGGATCTTTCTGATGATTCCTTCTCGACTGAGGAATATTCCTCTCTTTCCTCTTTTATTTCTTATTTTTGCTTTATTTCCCTCTTTACTAGCTTGCTTGATTTTTGTTTCTGTTGTTCTTTTTTCTTGCAGATTGTTCGTGTGTCGACCACCTAGCTGAGGGACATTAAGGACTGCATGGTGTTCATGTCAACCTATATGAGGAAGTTAACTAGTGTTTGTCTAGTGTCGTCAGCCACATTTTATGAGAGTTATGGATCTGGGAGTAGAGGGTCTACCGCTCGTCACAAGGGAAAGCATGTACGCCACGAAGATTGAGGGTTGGTTTGGACAGGTTTTGAGGGATTCGGGTTGTGTCCCGATATATATTTTCCTTTTTTTCCCTCTTTTCTTTAGTACCTGCAAGGAAATATAATGATTCTATAAAGATATATATATATATATATATATATATATATATATATATATATATATATATATATATATATATATAATAATTGCATTTTCTTTTTGGTGTTAGCCTGGTTTAATGACTTACTTTACATGCATTATACTTTACTAGTGAAGTTTCTCATTTTTTGCCACGATAGCGATAAAAATGAAAAAGGGACTCGAAGTAAAAAGGAGAACATTAATTTTTAGAAATTATGTATAAAAGGAAAGTAATAATTTTTCAAAAAAGGAACAACTCGAAGATTAACGTCTCTCAAAGAAAATTTTTGTTTTGGAAATTAATATATGTAAAAGAGGAAATAAGGAATTTCTTTAAAAATGGGGTTGCCTATTGACATACCCCTTATCTTTCCTATTGGCACACGGGTCAAGTCCAAATCACTTCTTTGGCTTTTATTACACTTTCTACGTACTTTGTGTACTTTGGGGGTAGAGTAACCGTTGGTGTTTTGAATGGCTTATTTTCTTGTGGGATTTTTTTAGTATAAAAAGGGGTTTCGAAGGTGTTTTCTTCATCGTCTTCCATTTTCTCTCCTCCACAGCTTTCTTATTCTCTGTAATTGGCTCATTTAATGTCCGAGTCCTTTTTTCCTACCTCGAGTGTCTAGAGGCAATGTACCTCTACAATATTGACTACGAAGCCTTTAGTTTGCTCTAGGTCTTTCTTTGGCCTAATCATCCTATAAATAAGAACCTTTTAGATGCAGTGGTACAGTTCTGGTACCTTGAAGACCATATTTTTTTGTTTGTCTTAGACGAGGTGTGCTCCACCTACAAAAAGTTCTCTGTAATGCTAGGCCTCAGCCCAAGTTTAGCAGCAGTTATACCTAATTTCTCCCGTTCTCCCATAGTATATTTGGTGGAGTTGGTTCATATCTCCCTCCCAGTCGCTCGACTGGTTAATGGAGGAAATATCATCCTCCTGCTAGTCATGAATTTGGTGTGCCGAAGCATTTTTTTTTACAATGGCTTTTTCAGAGCTGTAGCGTTGGGTCTGACTTCTAGGCTTTTGTTAGTGGCAGGTGACCTAACGGATGATCCTTAGGTAGCCATGATAGTGGTGTGGTTGTCCTACCACTGCAGTCATACAGCGGCGATGTCAGCGAAGACTATAAGCGGCCTCGATGCCTGAAAGTAAGGTCAAGATGACTTTCGATGGGGGCGCACTGTCATACTATTCATATGGGTTTCTAAGAGACTACTTCTGATGGCCCCTCCTGAGTGCCCTCTGTCGGGAGTTCCAAACTTCTTTACTAGACCATTCTTTAGTTTATGTACTTTGATGAAGAATTGGGTTAATTGGCTTGTAGAGCATGGGGCCTGATGTTTTGTTGATCTGTGCCATGGTGGGGGATTTACAGTTAGGAGAATATCGGTATGTGCGATTATTTTTTCTTTGCCAGACTTTTGTTTACTTTCCTTGGCGACTTCTGCGCCAAGTAGGATAGGAGTAGATTGTGCCACCCCGTATAACTAAATTTTTTTTTGTGGAAGACTTGACCGAGTCCTTAAGGATGATACTAGGGCCTCTATGGTAGCATCACCGATGGTCTACCAGTTCATCACAATCCGTTGGAGGCGCTTACTTTGTATCTGGGGACTATTTGAAGTGGTTATGAAAACACGTGGTTAGGTAGATTTTTGTAGAGGAGACTAGACGAAGATGGCTTGTCATGCTTGATACCATAGAAGAAGGTGTTGTACTCTTGTCAAAGATTATCAAGGCATATAGTCGCATAGAACACATTCGATGTAACAATTAAGAATGGGACACCTGGGGGCCTCCAAGAGCAAGTAATAATAATGAGGCGAGCCCATCTGGTAGCTGAGAACAGGGTCTTATGAAGATGGTCATGTTCGTGTTTTTTATGGAATTTGCGTTTCGATAGGTGTTTTGGTATTTTTTTGATTTTTTAGTGAAGCATGTTTAATGGCAGGGAGTGGTAGGTTGTAATGAAGGTTGGTATGGGAGTGCTTTGTTTGACTCCCGTCGCTGATATTTCATGTAACAACCGTATACCTTGATTGAAATAAAAGTAATTTTGACATATTTTGTTGTGTAATTTAATGAATTTTGTATTTTAAATATCTATACCAATCACTAATGCATACATAATCCTCTTATTCATGTAAATGATGAGATGCACCGCCAATCTCAGGGGAAGTAAAGAATAGCATTTTGTGAAAGACAAGGGACCGCACGCCATGTATGTTGTATGGGTTGCTTACATACCTTTGTGGGTTTTAAAAATTTGTGAGCTTCATTTTAAAATGGGTGTTATGAGAGGATCAGGTCCCACGTAGTTATGGGTAGAGAGAAATGAGGAGATTTTTGTTAAATAGAAGGAGGATAAGTCGTAGCGCGTTGAGAATTCGGATTAAGTGTATAATCTCTTGAGATGGTCCAGATTGACTAGATGCACCATTTCTTCTCCATCGAGATCTATGATCATAGCGGCGCCGCATGATAGAATATTCTTTATAATGTAAGGGACATTCCAATTAGCTTTAAACTTCCCTCTGGGGTCACAGATGGGTTCTACTATTTCTTTGAGGGAAAGGTCTCCTTCTTGGACACCGCGGTCCTTGACTTTATTGTTTAATGATCGTGCAATCCAACGATAATACCCTTGTGTGTGGTGTATAAATTTGATTTTACTCTTCCTCACTAACATTGCTTTTTAGCACAATACGCAGAAAAGGCACTTCTAGTTCGACAGGAAGAATCGCCTCAATGCTATATACCAAATAATAAGGAGTAGCCCCAGTGGGTACCCTGATAGAGGTGCGGTAGTCCCAGAGGTCATATGGAATTCGATCGGCCCAATTTCTACAGCTTTCAGTCATTGTGTTGATGGTGGTTTTGAGCTCTTATTGGCGACTTCGTCAACGGTTTTAGTTTATGGTCAGTAGGGAGAAGACTTGTTACTTTGAATTCCATACTCGTTGACTAATTCTGTGACCTCAGCCTCGAGGTAGAGTCCATTTTTTTACACCAACTTATGGGGAAATCCGTACTCGTAGATGATATTCTTTCTGATAAATTTGGCCATTTTCTTCGCATTTATCACGTATGACTCGACTTCGACCCACTTCGTGAAGTAGTCGATGGCTAGTAGGATGAATTTGTACCCATTTGAAGCTTTAGGAATGACCTTCCCTATGATGTTTATGCCCCACTAAAGAAGGGTCAGGGAGAAGTAATGTTGTACAACTCTAGGGGAGGCAAGTGTTGAAATTTGGCAAATTGTCTGCATTTAAGGCATATATGATCATAGGCAGTGCAGTCATCGATCATGGTGGTCCAATAGTAACCTTGATAGATGATTTTCTTGGAAATCATGTGATCGGTCATACGGGTTCGTAATCCCCATTGTGTATTTTCTACATCATTCCTTCAATACCATCCCCTACTAAGCAATTTATATGGGTCATATCGAAGTTTCTCTTGAAAATTAATTTATCACAGATGATGTACTGGGCAGCCAGTTTGCGAAGGGTTACACGATATTTCTTATCTGCATTTCGGGGACACTTACTATATTTGAGAAGGCACCAAATGTCATAGTAATATAATCCAGTATGTTAGAGTCTTCTTTGATGACGAGCTCAATATGGTAGCAGTGAGTGGGCGCAAGTTGTTTTTTAACCAGGAAAGGGACCATTGTCATTACCCCAGGCATGTCCACCATTAAGGCTAGGGTCGTTAGAGCATCGTCTAGACTATTCTTTGAGCGAGGAAGGTAATGGAAGGTGACATCTTTGAATTGGGATGCTATCTCTTCTAGGTGGGTGTGAAAGGGTAGAGCTTCTAGTCTTTGAGTTTCCATTTTCGAGAATTTGTTCAATAACAAGGGAAGATTCCCCCATAGAGCACGTGGGAAAACTGCGATGCAAGTGTGTAAAGATATACATCGATCATTATTCTCGGCTCCCACCGCTATGAAAAAACCTAAACTACTGACTACATTCTTTTAAGGGAGTATAACGGCCAGTCCGGGTGTCGAAAATTCACAGAAACTAGTTGGCATAATTATATTGGTTCAATACTTCTCAATAAAAGTGTAAAAGATATCGGATAACAAAAACAAAAGATAACTAGGCATGGGTATTTAAACTAAGATTAAATAAAAGCGGAATAAAAACTATAGGTTGCAACTAATATCCCTCACCTCGGTTTAATGCGTATAAATGGTTACATGGGACTACAAATTTAGTAAGATTGAATCTTATTTCAATAGTTAATTAATTCTAGAGTTGTCACCCCCTAATTTCACATAAAAGCCTAATATGATTTTGGCATAAACAAATACCCCAAAAATTACACACACAAGGTCGTAATTACGGAGCATACATGATATACCCCATTAAATCTCCCAGACATAATAACAAGAACAACCCAATCAAATTTGATGCATAAAATCCATCACTATAGCGAAGCAACCCATTGATACCAAGGTGAGTAACTTAATCTAAATTAGCTACTAAGCATGATAAAAGGCATAAAAAATCAACTAATTAACAAAAGTAAACAAGACATAAATTAACTGCAACAACTTATCTAGGCATGAAACTAATTAATAAAGCAAGAAATAAAGGAATTAAAGCATGTAGCAGACAAAGAAGACAATGAATAATACCCACTTACATTAATGGATGAAAACCCAACAAGAAAATGGAAGAGAGGGAAACTCCACAAATAACCCCCAAATCTCTAACCCTGGGTTCTAAACTAAAAAAGAGATAAAAATAGATATATTTACAAATAAAACAAAGCTTTCTATTTATACTAAGTTACAAATAAAAAATAAAAAGAAAATAAAGTAACAGCTAGCGTCGGACCAAAACAGAGGACCGTTCGACCAAGGGTGGTGATCGGTCGACTGAGAAATAGAGATAAGCCCACTGCATAACGTGTAACGCAAAATCGGGACAAACCAATCGACCGGTGGCCAAAAGGCGGTTGACTGGCGGTAGTAGCACAAACCCACTACATTCGTAATTTGGTAGCCGAGACCTGCTTGAAATTCTGTCAATAAAAACCAAGACCTCCTATGAATCTTTAATGTCCAAAGATGGCCAAAGACCATTTTGACATTTTAGACTTTCTTGCAATTTTGGGGCTAGGACATGTTTGGCATTTTTTTATTTATTTGTATTTGTGAATTTCCTTACAAACTCCATCTGCTTAAAGACCCGTAACATCTTCGTTAGGACTCAGTTTTGCACACCGTTCGTATCCACGTGAATCATATTCTGAGGGCCTCAACTTTCATGAATACTTTGGACAAACATCCCGAAGTGTGAAATGACTGATTTTCCCCTAAATGTGCAATAGTAAACGAAACTTTACCTGAATGAAATCAAACTTCATACTAAGCACCTTAATACCTACAAAAACTCAATAATACCTCAAATAACATGTTCACATATAAAATGGAGGTTATCTAGTTATCGAGCATAATTATAAGAATTAAAGTACTCAAGGGAGATAAAATTCATATGTGTAGAGGGTGTATATGTGCATGATTCGGGATGAATCAATGCCTATGTGTGTGATTTATTTCTCGAGGGTTATCTTGAGACCTACAATGTATGTCTCATCTTATGTCATGTTGTTGGTGCAAGGGAAATCTAACTTGATGGCAATATGGGTGTAAGAGTCATCGGGGGCGATCAGGAGTATCCAAATGCCATATCCTTTCTTGTATGAAACTCTGTCGAAAAAATCTGCCGTTTGAGATCCTCCTACGAGGTGCAGATGATGTCTTTGTCTAGAAATTCATAGAGCCAAACCTCGATTCCTTTCATGGGATAATAAAAAAGGTAGTCGAAGATGGCCCTCCCCTTCATGGCTTTCTGTGTGATGTACATAAGGTCGAACTCGACTAGAAACACCAACCAGTATGCCATTTATCTTAACAGAGCGGGTTCCTCTAGGAGATATTTTATGGGATCCGTACGAGATACTAGTCTAATGGGATCTATACGAGATATTTTATGGGATCCATACAAGAATGTAGTGCCATAGTTTTTGTGTGACCGAGACTAGGGCTATGCATGCTTTATCCAAGGCAGTGTAGTTAAATTCGTACCCGAATATCTTTTGACTAGCATAATAGATGGATCTTTTTTTATAGGATTCTCTAATGAATTGGGCCAGAAAATCCCATATTGCGGTATCGATAACAGTCAAGTATAGGAGGAGGGGAAATCTGGTTGTGGATGCATGAGCACTAGAGGTCGGGTGAGGTATCGTTTGATATGGTCAAAGGATTCTTGGCACACCTCATTCCAAACTTTAGTTGAGTCTTTAAGGAGGAGTTTGAAAATGAGTTTGCAAATAGTGTTCAATTAGCTGATGAAACGACTGATGTATTACAGCTTACCCAGGAATCCTCGTACTTCCTTCTCCGTCCGGGGAGGTGGCATCTCGAGTAAGACTTTCAGTTTGGTGGGATTGGCTTTAATTCCTTCTCACTGACCATATTCAAAGGAGTTTCCTTTTAGTGATGCCGAAGGCACACTTTTATGGGTTGAGCCGCATCTGGTACTGTCGCAGTCACTCGAAGAATTTTCTTAGGGCAAGGATATGACCTTCCCAAGTCTTGGACTTGATGATCATGTCGTTAACATAAATGTAGACTTATCTATGGATGAGGTCATGGAGGATTGTTGTTGTGTCCCTTTGGTAGGTATCCCCGGTATTTTTGAGTCCGAACGGCATAACGGTGTTGCGGAAGGTTCCCCATAGGATCATGAAGGCAATTTTCTCCGGGTGGTTAAGGTGCATCTTAATCTGGTTGTAGTCGATAAATACGCACATGCAGACTTTTCCTATCGATTTTATCACAAGGATAATATTCGTAAGTCATGTAAGGTATTCAACTACACAAATGAATCCCACGTTCACCTATTTGACTATATCTTCTTTAACTTTGAGGGACCATTCTATTCATAGCTTACCCAATTTTTTCTTAACGGGTTTGCATCCTGAGAATGTGGGGATCTCGTGATGAGCTATCTCTGTATCAATAACGGACATATCATCGTAGGACAATGCGAAGACGTCCAAAAAATCTTTCATAAGCTCTTCGAATTGCACCCACTTATACTCGTTGAGGGTGGACCTTATCCTAATATCATGCATATGGATACTATAACTGAGATTAACAATAACAGTCTCATCAGCATCAGTTTAAACTCAGTTATTTTATCTATTTTTCCTTATTGAGATCAGTTAAAAATTATTCATTTAAAAAACTATCATCATCAGAAGTTTGATTATAATCAATGCAAATAATGTAAGGCACAGCAAGATACTCAAAATCTTTGTTTATTTCATTCTCATAGAATACAACATTGATAATCTCATCAAAAGAGGCATAGTTTACATTGATATCAAAAATAAGAGAAATGGTGATAAGTTCTGGGATTTCTTGCATGGGGTGAATAACAGGGTTTGGTTGGGCTTGAGTAGGCTGAACTAGAATAGAATGCAAATTAAGGAGAGGTGCTTAGGTAGTCATAATCTTCGTGGACGAGCCTGACGGTACAGCTTCCTGGTAAATCATGTAAAAACTCAGCCCAAGTGTTTGCAGGTTGCAGGACTCCTCGGTGTCAATACCTTCATAGTTTTCAGTATTTCCTATGGTCTTCTCAGTAAGAGGTTTTATCTCATGCTCCCATTCCTCACCCCCATTGTTGTTATATTAGAAGAAGATCTCCATTCTTGGCTTCATCTTTTTCTCATCAGGGTCATACCACGGTTCAAAGAATTTGCAAAAGGGTAAGTCTACGCCCTCAGATTTATCATTTGAGATTTCAAAGTCATTACGTCAGCTGGTGGCAAAGATGTCCTCCCTCTAAGAGTAATCGATGCATTTCAAAATCGTTAAGGCTTCATCAAACTGGTCTTGCCACTCTACGGGGAAATGAATGAGTTAAGGAACTAGACTCTGTGACACCCCGCCTAATTATATACCGGGCGATCACTCCTTTATTAAATTAAAAATCAAGGTGAACAGTTGGTTCATTCTTAGCATCACTGTCGTAAAAATAACTATTCCAATTTAAACACCCTAATTAATTAAGCTAAGTATCAAAACCATTTTTTTTTATTTTATTTTTTTAACATTAGTTTCGAAATTTTATTTTGAAAACAAAGATTTAATTATTTACAACAATACAATATTTAAATAATCACACCACAATAATCCTAAAACATATAATCCAAATAATTTAAACATTCAACAACTAAATCCCAACATTAAAATTTAAAGTAAAACATCCAGACATTAATAAATCCCAAAGTGACAATAATACAAAAAAACTGAACCACAATGTCCAAATAAACAACCGAATAATGGAAAGGGCGACACATGTCCCACTAAATGAATGTGCTAGGAGTGGAGTCAAATAAATGAAGTCGTCTACACAAGAGGCCTGCAACTTCCAAGTAAGCTGCAGCACGTTCCTTCCAAAGGATCCTATCCAAGACGCCCCTGTGGTTGGGCACATGTAATATATACATATATATACAAGAGAGAAAGAGAAATAGAAACTGGTTAGAGACCGATAGTGTATATGATTTAAAATTCGTTAAGCAAGTATTTAAATTATTTACAGGCCAATGCAACAACATATTAGTGCGGCACTCTCTTGAGAAATTCTCACCTCTCTTCTAATGTGCACGCCTATCGTACTAACCTTCCCACGGATTATCTATCTTATACCGCACTAAACTTCCCAATTATTTAACTTATCTTAGGTTACTCGTAAGATTTAAAACTGAACGATGTAATTGTTTAAAAGGAAAGTCTCATTTGATAACAAAGCTCTCTTTTTAACTTTATTTATTAATAAAGTTTTCCAGTGTCATATTATACTTTTCAAACAAGTATTTCCAAATTGAAGTCAAGATTCATTTCTTACTTACCATAACAAAGTAGACAGTTCCAAATTTCAGAATTTCATATATATATTAAATACTCATATAATATATATATATTCTAACAGCACCCCACATAAAAATTATGGTGCGTGCATACTCTGCTATCCAATCCCCGTATCTCTCGTACTAAGGGAAATACAAGCTCGGAATCACTCTCGAACTGTATTAACACATACACAAACAATATTGAGGCGAAGCATAGATTCCAAGTCTCTAAGAGGATAGCACATGCCCCCACGTCTCTTAAGATCGTCTGAACTATCGATTCGATAGACTGTACCATGGATATCTATCTTCTAGGGTACAAGTCAATATCCCCCATAAAGGTCCCATCGAGATAAGACTGTCCCAGCGCGGTAACCTCAGGGATAGCAAGCAGCGCGGGCACGATTTTCACACATAGATAGTATATGCATACACAATCATATAACTATACTAATATTACCATATCAATTTTAGGTTCATCTCAAATCCCATAGTTACGACATTTATCCTCATATCTCATTATTAGTTATCCCGTATAACGGTTCGTCTCTAACTTTAATTCGAGGTATTATTCCAACTTACTACGTAACACTCATGGACTCTATCCTCCCAAGTATAAAAATTCAGTAGGTATTCATCTATTTTTCATCGTAACCATTTTACGTAATCTCTCCCTTTAATACAAAATTTCATCGTCCCTTAGGTATAAACACTCCAAAAATATAGATTTCGCCTTACATTAAAGGTCTCTTTTTCATTAATAAATCCTACTGGTCATCTTTATCTCCCAAAATATTTTAATAAGGGTGTCCAAGGATTATTTCTCATTAAATTGAATTCAACTAATTTAAAAATGGTAAATATGAGCCTGCCAGAAGGGGGTCGATCGATCGAGGTCTGGGGCTCGATCGATCGATCGATCAAGCAGGTATGGCGAATTCTGCAGTTACCAGTTACGGGTTTTCTCCCATAACTACATCCAAATCCAAACTTTTCATCCCCAAACGTCCAGAAATTTATACTACTAATAATATAAATCCATTCCATACATCTATTACGTAAAGCATGCAAATTTCCATTAATAATCATGGATTAACAGGCCAAAATTCATGTCTATCTCAAGAACCTTAGAAAGCTATTTAATATGGTTCTAATCAACCTTTTCCAGAATTTTCTTCTTCTAAAACATCAAAATTTCGTTGTTTAATCCTCTACTTGTGAAGGGGTTTCCAGAATAACATTTAAACCATTACTACATGCGATTTCCTATCACAAATTTGGGTTTTCTTCCATAAAACTCATCCTAATCATCCCTAGACTAACATGAGTGATGAATTAACGAACATAAGCAAGATAAACACTTGCCTGGGATTTTTGACGTTCTGGTTTGATGACGAATTTGGTGTGTTTGCGTTCCCCGTCGCGCGATCTACGCGTTAGTGGTGGTGACGGTGCAACCGGGTGAATCGTTGGCCTTGGATTGCTTGGAAAAGCCTCTCCTTCCCTCTCCTATGGCTGTCACTTGTCTTTGGTTGTTTTAACCCTAGAAGACAACCTTAGACATCTGATATATCCCTTGAATTTTCGTGGGTTTAATTACCCAAAAATGTTAAATGTCCAAAATGCCCTCCCGGGGTACTAATTAAGCCTAAAAACACCCCGAGACCCAAATTAAACCCCCGGGTACACTTTTCTGACTATCTCGGCCCTTCCGAACACTTTAGCGCACTCAAAATGACCATACGAGCGACTTATAATATATTCACTTTTATTCATCAATATTTAGTCTCGACGCGACACGGGCGCGTCCCGACTCAAATTTCTAAAATTGTCATTTTATTCACTCGTGACATTTAATATAACCAATATTATATATTACTTTGCTCATTAGTAATATTTAACAAATCTCCCATAATTACTAACTCTCATCACGTTAATAATTATAAAATAATTAATTTTTGGATTTATATTAAATAATTAATTCACATTAAATTTAATAAATCCCCAAATTAATTATAGCATAAAAATACGGGGTATTACATACTTCCCCCCTAATAACGGAATTTCGTCCCGAAATTCGAAAAATAAGGCATACCTGGTAAGAATAAATCTGTTTACTTCTCGCGCATATCTGCCTCGCGCTCCCAAGTGGACTCCTCTACATTATGTTGCTCCCACTGGACCCGTACAAGTGGAACTAGCTTCGACCTCAATCTCCTCTCACTATAGTCTAGGATAGCCATCGGTCTCTCCTCGTAAGAGCTGTCAGGCTGTAAGTCTATCTCATCTATCGCGATGTGAGTATGGGCCATATCATCCCGAAGATATCGTCTAAACGACGAGATGTGGAATACATCGTGAATGCGACGTAAATGCTCTGGCAGTCCCAATCTGTATGCTACCGGACCAATCCTCTCGATGATGGGAAATGGTCCCACGTACCTCGGGGCCAATTTTTCTTTCTTCCCGAACCTCATTACTCCTTTCATAGGAGACACACGTAGTAACACCTAATCCCCCACATTAAACTCCCGGAAGAACCGTTTCGCATCGGCGTAGCTCTTTTACCTGTCCTAGGCTACTCGAATGCGACTCCTGATCATCTCAATCCTCGCGGAGGTTTCCTGAATCACCTCTGGCCCTAGTAACTTGTTATCCCCCACCTCGAGCCAACAAGCTGGGGAACGACAAGGCCTGCCATACAAAGCCTCAAATGGGGCCATGCCAATCGTGAACTGATAAGAGTTATTATAAGAAAACTCTACCAGTGGAAGGTGTGGCTCCCAAACTCCTCCAAAATCAAGAACACACATGCATAGCATATCCTCCAACATCTGATTAGTACGCTCTATTTGTCCATCTGTCTGTGGGTGATAAGCTGAACTCAACCTCAACTCAGTACCCATAGCCTCCTGAAAGCTCTCCCAGAAACGTGACACAAAAATCTTGTCTCTACCTGACACAATATTCAGGGGCACCCCATGTAATCTGACAATCTCGGTAATGAACAACTGAGCATATTGACCCGTGGTATAGTTTGTCCGCACTGGCAGAAAATGAGCCACCTTGGTCAATCGGTCTACAATCACCCAGATAGAGTCGTGGCCCCGCTGTGATGTAGGCAACCCTGTAATAAAATCCATAGAAATACTCTTCCACTTCCACGCGGGTACTTCCAATAGCTGAAGCAACCCTGACGGTTTCTGATGGTCCACCTTTACCAGCTGGAAGGTAGAACACTTGGACACGAACTCAGTGATGTCCTTCTTCATTCCACTCCACCAGTATTGTCGCCTCATATCCTGGTACATCTTATCTCCTCTAGGATGTACCGCAAATCGGGACCCATGAGATTGAGTCATCACTGCATGACGTAATTCTGCTCCTTCTGGAACCACCAATCTCCCATTAAACCTCAAACCCCCATCAGAACTAACAGAATAGGACTCAGCACCCTCGACTAAAAGTAGTACAATCTGCTCCTGGCAAAACGGGTCTGTGGTCTGTGCCTTTATCACCCTCGTAACAATCTCGGGTGTGACTATCATAACAGATATGAAGGAACGGGCTACTGCGTCCTGGTGACCCAACTCCTTCCACTTTGCTTTCCAGACGTCCGCTACATCGTCTACCGGTCTACGGCTCAACACATCAGCAACTACGTTGGCCTTCCCCGGATGATACTGTATGTCGAACTGATAGTCCTTCACAAACTCTAACCATCTGTGCTGACGCATATTCAGCTCTCGCTCAGTGAACAGGTACTGCAGTGACTTGTGGTCTGTGAATAAGCGGAATTGCTCCCCCAATAAATAGTGCCTCCATATCCTAAATGCAAACACGGTCGCTGCTAACTCCAGGTCGTGGGTGGGGTAATTCTTCTCATGCGGCTTAAGCTTATGGGAGGCAAAAGCTATAGCCTTCTCCTCCTACTGAAGTACTCCCTAAGTCCCCGTAAAGAGGCATCGGTGTAAACCAGGTACTCCACACCCGGCTTCGGTAAGGCAAGGACTGGTGCTGAAGTAAGCTTGTCTTTCAGCTCGTCGAAAGCCAAATTACAAGCATCATCCCAAACATATGGTAACCCTTTGCGAGTCAGGTTCGTCAATGGACCCGCTATTTTGGAGAATCCCCGAATGAATCTCCTGCAGTATACGGCTAACCCCAAGAAACTACGCACTTCCGTCGGTGTCGTGGGCTGTCCCCACTCCCTCACCGCTGACACTTTACTCGGGTCAACTGCTACCCCTTGTTCAGAAACAACATGCCCTAAGAATTGTACTTCTCGCAACCAGAATCCGCACTTCTCGTACTTAGCATACAACTGATGCTCTCGTAGAGTCTGAAGAACCTGTCTCAAGTGTTCGGCATGCTCCTCCTCGGAGTGTGAATATATCAAAATGTCATCTATTAAGACGATGAAAAACTGATCCAAGAACTCTCTGAACACACGATTCATTAAGTCCATGAATACGGCTGGAGCATTTGTGAGGCCAAATGGCATCACCCTGAACTCATAGGACCCATATCTCGTCAAGAAAGCAGTCTTTGAAACATCCTGCTCCCTAATACGTAGCTGATGGTACCCCAACCTCAGATCTATCTTCGAAAAGAAAGTTGCTCCCCTCAGCTGGTCGAACAGATCATCGATTCGAGGTAACGGATACTTATTTCGTATCATGACCTTGTTCAATTCCCGGTAGTCCACACATAACCTCAGTGAACCATCTCTCTTCTTCACAAACAAGACTGGAGCGCCCCAAGGTGAGGTACTCCTGCGAATGAAGCCCTGACCTAACAGCTACTCTATCTGATCTCATAACTCTCGCATCTCTTCCGGAGCCATACGGTATGGAGCGCGTGCTATCGGTTTAGTATCCGGTAATAAATCTATGACAAAGTCTATCTCTCGACTGGGAGGTAGGCCTGGTATCTCCTGGAATACATCGGAATACTCACGAACAACTTGGATCGAGTCTAAGGGAATCACAACCTCTTTAGAGGTATCCTCCTCTATGTAATACAAATGAGCGGTCGAACCTCCCTCTGGACGAGGCATCGCCACTACAAACATCTCTCACCTCAGAATGGTAAAGACAATACTCCCACCGAAATAATCAATCATGGCTCTGTAAGCTGCGAGCCAATCCATACCGATAATAACATCATGCTCATGCATATCTAAGACTAACATGTCTGCAGGTAATACCAAGCTACCAATCTCTACCCCCATTCCTCGGCATATAAAGAAAATAAGCGAACCACTCCCCACTGGTGAGTCTACACACGTCACCGTACTCTCTGTTGTGGCTAACAACCCTAAGGCCTTCGTAAAATGCGTAGCTATAAAACAGTGCGTCGCCCCAGTATCAAACAAAACTCGACCCATAGTACCATGGATAGGAAAAATACCCACAATCGCGGGTGGTGCATGTGGAGCTGCTGCCTGGTGGACGTTATAGACACGTCCATACTATAACTGCCCCTACTGCACTGGGGCTGCTGGAACGGCTGGTAGGGCTGGTACCTGGGCTGGTGCTGGGAGGGAAGCTGGAAAAAGTGGCCTCTATGGCTCATTGCGGGCACCCTGCTACTGTGGAGCCCTCTTTCCCTCCGGACAATCCTGGCGCCTGTGGCCATGCTTACCGCACCCAAAACATCGGCCCTTGAAGTTACCTCCCCTCTGACCCTGCTGACCACGACCCTGCTAGCCGTTTCCACCATGCCACTGGCCCTGTTGGCCCTGGTGGAAACGCTGTTGGCCCTGCTGCTGACCCTATTATTGTCGGTGTTGGCCCTGCTGATTAGGCTGGCCCTACTGGCCCTGCCTATAACCCCCAAATCCCTGTCTGGAATCACCTGAACGGAATCGCTTAGCAGGGTCCCCCTGATGGGAACTCTGCTCGTGCGAACGAGTTTATCCTTGAGATGGTGCTCCACTAGCACTACTACCCCCGGTCCTGCCCTGCTGGCTGGACTCTCTTGCTTCTCTGCAGGTGGAAGCAATGATCCTGGAAATGTAGTAACGCAGCATTGAGTACATCAGTGAAAGTACTCAGAGATAGATTCCCTATAAGGTGCTGACGGATCCTCCAAGCTAACCCGTCCACAAACAACATTATCTTCTTACCCTCAGTGGGTGACTCATCTAGCACTATGGTGAGAAGTCTCGTGAACTCCTCCTCATATTCAGCAACGGTAGAATTCTCCTGTTTCAAGTTCAGTAGTTTCCGCCTCATCTCAGTCTGCATGGCGGGTGGAAAGTACTTGCGATTAAATCGCTCCCAAAATGACTGAATCGGGATCGTGTCCCTATCCTCCAAGGTGGTGGTGGACTCCCACCACTGCAAAGCGGCCCCCACCAGCTTAAAGGAAGCCAACAATTGTTTATGTACGTCTGTGCACTCATACATACGAAGATATCGCTGGATGTCTTTCTTCCATTGGCTGACGATGATGATATCTGAACTACTAGAGAACTCAGGGGGATGCGACTTCTGAAAGGCATCCCTAACCCACTCCCATGCATATGGAAGCTGTGAAGTACTGGCGCCACTGCCTGAATCTGGGGTGGAGCCTGCTGAACCACCGCTAGCGCGGCATTAACCGCCTGAGCAATAATAGCGGCTACCTCATTAGCATTCATAGTACCCTGTACCGGAGCAACTGGTTGCTCGGCTTGGGCACGCCTATCCTTTGGTGTACGTCTCGGAGGCATCTGAAACGTGAAGAAATTTATTAGTCTACAGTTATTATCAAATCTCAAATAGCTGAAAACGTAAACGTAAAAGCAGGAATACAACAATCCTAAAATAGGGCTCTATAGCAGAAAAAAATGTTAAGCTGAAAGAGAAAAAAGCCGTACAGATCCTAAGGACACTAGAACCTGATGCTCTGATACCACCTGTGACACCCCGCCTAATTAAATACCGGGCGATCACTCCTTTATTAAATTAAAAATCAAGGTGAACAGTTGGTTCATTCTTAGCATCACTGTCGTAAAAATAACTATTCCAATTTAAACACCCTAATTAATTAAGCTAAGTTTCAAAACCATTTTTTTTAATATTACTTTCCAAGTTTTATTTTGAAAACAAAGATTTAATTATTTACAATAATACAATATTTAAAGAATCACACCACAATAATCTTAAAACATATAATCCAAATAATTTAAACATTCAACAACTAAATCCTAACATTAAAACATAAAGTAAAACATCCAGACAGTAATAAATCCCAAAGTGACAATACTAGAAATATCTTAATCACAATGTCCAAATAAACAACTGAATAATGGAAAGGGCGACACATGCCCCACTAAATGAATGTGCTAGGAGTGGAGTCAAATAAATGAAGTCGTCTACACAAGAGGCCTGCAACTTCCACCTAAGCTGCAGCACGTTCCTTCCAAAGGATCCTATGTAAGACGCCCATGTGGTTGGGCACCTGTAATTTATACATATATATACGAGAGAGAAAGAGAAATAGAAACTGGTTAGAGATCGATAGTGTATATGATTTAAAATTCGTTTAGCAAGTATTTAAATTATTTACAATCCAATGCAACAACATATTAGTGCGGCACTCTCTTGAGAAATTCTCACCTCTCTTCTAATGTGAACGCCTATCGTACTAACCTTCCCACGGATTATCTATCTTATACCGCACTAAACTTCCCAATGATTTAACTTATCTTAGGTTACTCGTAAGATTTAAAACTGAACGATGTAATTGTTTAAAAGGAAAGTCTCATTTGATAACAAAGCTCTCTTTTTAACTTTATTTATTAATAAAGTTGCCCAGTGTCATATTATACTTTTCAAACAAGTATTTCCAAATTGAAGTCAAGATTCATTTCTTACTTACCATAACACAGTAGACAGTTCCAAATTTCAGAATTTCATATATATATTAAATACTCATATAATATATATATATTCTAACAGCACCCCACATAAAAATTATGGTGCGTGCATACTCTGCTATCCAATCTCTGTATCTCTCGTACTAAGGGAAATACAAGCTCGGAATCACTCTCGAACTGTATTAACACATACACAAACAATATTGAGGCGAAGCATAGATTCCAAGTCTCTAAGAGGATAGCACATGCCCCCACGTCTCTTAGGACCGTCTGAACTATCGATTCGATAGACTGTACAAAGGATATCTATCTTCTAGGGTATAAGTCAATATCCCCCATAAAGGTCCCATCGAGATAAGACTGTCCCAGCGCGGTAACCTCAGGGATAACAAGCAGCGCAGGCACGATTTTCACACATAGATAGTATATGCATACACAATCATATAACTATACTAATATTACCATATCAATTTTAGGTACATCTCAAATCCCATAGTTACGACATTTATCCTCATATCTCATTATTAGTTATCCCGTATAACGGTTCGTCTCTAACTTTAATTCGAGGTATTATTCCAACTTACTATGTAACACTCATGGACTCTATCCTCCTAAGTATAAAAATTCAGTAGGTATTCATCTATTTTCCATCATAACCATTTTACGTAATCTCTCCCTTTAATACAAAATTTCATCGTCCCTTAGGTATAAACACTCCAAAAATATAGATTTCGCCTTACATTAAAGGTCTCTTATTCATTAATAAATCCTACTGGTCATCTTTATCTCCCAAAACATTTTAATAAGGGTGTCCAAGGATTATTTCTCATTAAATTGAATTCAACTAATTTAAAAATGGGAAATATGAGCCTGTCAGAAGCGGGTCGATCGATCGAGGTCTGGGGCTCGATCGATCGAACCTTCAATCGATCGATCGATCAAGCAGGTATGGCGAATTCTGCAGTTACCAATTACGGGTTTTCTCACGTAACTACATCCAAATCAAAAATTTTCATCCCCAAATGTCCAGAAATTTATACTACTAATAATATAAATCCATTCCATACATCTTTTACGTAAAGCATGCAAATTTCCATTTATAATCATGGATTAACAGGCCAAAATTCATGTAAATCTCAAGAACCTTAGAAATCTCTTTAATATGGTTCTAATCAATCTTTCTAGAATTTTCTTCTTCTAAAACATCAAAATTTCGTTGTTTAATCATCTACATGTGAAGGGGTTTCCAGAATAACATTTAAACCATTACTACATGCGATTTCCTATCACAAATTTGGGTTTTCTTCCATAAAACTCATCCTAATCATCCCTAGACTAACATGAGTGATGCATTAACGAAGATAAGAAAGATAAACACTTGCTTGGGATTTTCGACGTTCTGGTTTGATGCCGAATTTGGTGTGGTTGCGTTCCCCGTCGCGCGATCTACGCGTTGGTGGTGGTGGTGGCGGTGCAACCGGGTGAATCGTTGGCCTTGGATTGCTTGGAAAAGCCTCTCCTTCCCTCTCCTATGGCCGTCACTTGTCTTTGGTTGTTTTAACCCTAGAAGACAACCTTAGACATCTGATATATCCCTTGAATTTTCGTGGGTTTAATTACCCAAAAATGTTAAATGTCCAAAATGCCCTCCCGGGGTACTAATTAAGCCTAAAAACACCCCGAGACCCAAATTAAACCCCCGGGTACACTTTTCTGACTATCTCGACCCTTCCGGACACTTTAGCGCACTCAAAACGACCATACGAGTGAGTTATAATATATTCACTTTTATTCATCAATATTTAGTCCCGACGCGACACGGGCGTGTCCCGACTCAAATTTATAAAATTGTCATTTTATTCACTCGTGACATTTAATATAACCAATATTATATATTACTTTGCTCATTAGTAATATTTAACAAATTTCCCATAATTACTAACTCTCATCACGTTAATAATTATAACATAATTAATTTTCGGATTTATATTAAATAATTAATTCACATTAAATTTAATAAATCCCCAAATTAATTATAGCATAAAAATACGGGGTATTGCAGACTCCACTGGAGTTTCAAGGTTATGAGCAACTCAGGGATGCTATTTATCTCTCCATTCTTGAGAAACATATCGAACGTTATTTGCACGGCATCATCCAAGCTAATTTCTTCTACGAGTACCACTAATTTGTCTGATATTTTAGCCCACTTATGAGATTCCATAAATAGGCTACTGAACCTTTGGTAATCGATGGTCATCTTTACGATAAGTGTTAGCCTAAACCTTCGGAGTTGATGCAGTACTCCTCGCAGTTCCATCTCCCCTGCTGATCGGGTGCGGATAATAATGCAGGCTCGTGTAAGGAGAGATAGATCTTGATCATCAAAGCTTGTTGGACATAGGAGAAAAGATGGATAAACTTTCATGGGTTTGGGTGAGATTGTAGATATGCGGGGTATTTTAACAAGAACAATTTGCGTACAAGGATCAAATTTAGGGTTGTCACTTTTAAGCTAGGATGGATATCAAATCTGGTTGAACATTCGGTGCTTTTTATGTGTTCTCCATCAAAATATTGCGAAGGTAAATCTCAAATTCGGTGGGAGCATTAGAGGAAGCGGTAGATCTTTGGGGTAGTTTAACGGAAGATCAAAGCCAATAGGGAACCAGGCCAAAGTCGGGTATGCAATACACCTGAGAGAGGAAAATGATTTTGGTATATTTTGGAGGACAAAGGGAGTATTTTTGGTATTTTGAAAAAGAGGAAAATATGTTTTGAATATTTTTATTTTTGAAAAGATGGAAAAGGGAGAATCCTTAGCATTATTATTATTATTAGGTTTCACTTGTATTATATTTACCAAAATATAAGGAAAATCCTGGGCAGGACTCGAGCCTGAGGAAAATATAGGGTTTTAAGATATAAGACACGTTTGACTTGTTTCCAAGCTCACATACAGGGTCCTATTTTAAAAACGGGCATAAGAATTCAAGTGGTACGATGACTCGGAATTTCGTCAGAGTTTCGCATAGTAATCTGCAAACTAATTATGAGTGTCCTAAGGTTGATGCCTATGAGGTTTATGATTTTCGTTGGTTAGTGGAAGGCTTTTCCCTTTTGGCATGACTTCCATAATATACCTATTGCCTATAAGTGCAATCATTCATCGGTACACATGGACAAGCCATTTGATATACCTGAGTGTACGTGAATTGCATCATGATATACCTCAAGGGGACGGTATGTGTGAGAGCGAATGTAGTATACTCGATGTACATGAACGAGTTCCCCTGCTATATACCTCCCGTCGTGAATTAGGATAAGAGATACGATGCTGGGGGAACCATTCAACATATCTCAAAAGTACGAGGCTAATGGAAGGTGAGAATCATATCGCTTAGGTTAACTGTGCCCCGCATTACCGGCACCCATCACCAAGTGAACCCCCGGTACGGGATAAAAATTTTGTCAATATTGCCTTGCTTTGGTGATGTAGTGTACAATTATGCATGACTTTTGATTAGTAGATTATAAAGATTTTTTAATGCTAAGTAAAGGGAGTACTACCACTATGAGGGAGAACGTACAAATATCATGAGATAAGAAGGATAATTGTGGAAAGAAAAGCTAACAAGTATATACATGGAGCATGAAGACTACACAAAACGTGGTGACAGAGTGTGAAGAATGTGAATATAAAAATGAGTGAGATATGTAAGGTAAGAGAGTGACGTGGGAATAGTGTGAGTGAAACAACATGTGAATATATACGAGTGAAGGTGAGTGCTAGTGAGATTAAGCATGGATCATCCACAAGTGGTGTGTGCGATGTGTAAGTGAACATGGAGATATATACAAGTTAAAAAAATGAGGGTGTGTTCTAGTGAAGCTAAGCATGTATAATCTACAAGTGGTGTGTGAGATGTGTAAGTGAACATGGAGATATATACAAATGAGAAAAAGTGAGGGTGTGTGCTAGTGAAGTAAAGCATAGATAACTATAAGTGGTGTGAGGAGCATGTAAGTAAAGGTGAGACTATATACAAGTGCGAGTGTGCAAACTGAGCATGGAAATTATATACAAGTGGGTGTAATATACATGAGAAGAGAGCACTGTGGAGATAAGAAGTAAGCATTGGAGTAAGGATAACATACAAGTGAAGGTATATTGATGCGTGTAGAAAAGCAGGAGAGTAAATAAGTAATACTCATGTAAAAATAGAGTCTAGTTCTATAGAAAGTCCCCAGTGGAGTCTCTATTATGTCCATCTAGATCAGATTCCTTTGGCGCGAGCCCGACCTTAATGTCAGGACGAGTGGAGAAGGGGGAAAAGGGTCCCCCTCTCTCTCCTTTTTTTTGCCATGCGCATGTGGGTGATTCGAGGATATGGATATTCTCTTTCCGCCACTCGTGTCGGCGTCTTCGCGAGTTGCCTTGAATACAACATTGGTAGTTGTCAAATGGGGATAACACGAAGATATGGAGTCACCAGCCTAAATTGCTCAAAATAGGGAAAAGAATGTCAGCGACCTCGAGAGAACTCCATCAAGGTCATACGGATGCATACGAAACCAAGTGATTCAAAGGGTCTGGGGACTAAGTTATGGAATGGGAAGGTTTTAGACCCCCAGTCCTCCCATTAGGTCTCTCATATACTATATTAATCTTCTCCTTTTTTCTCCGTGATGCGTGTACATGTGTATAATATAAATAACGGGAGAATGAAATTATTCGACTCACGTCATGGAATAGACGAAGCGAACTTGGCCGTAGGAGTGTACCCAAAAATAATAATAATAAATATATGAGGTAATTGTTTGTCAAATCACGAATCGCTATAAAATAGCAAATGTGCATATCGACTGAAGCACAAATATGTAGGATCCAAAACTCACAAAATATATAGATATAATAAAATATAAAAGACATAAAATGAAAAGGGAGGACTCGAGTCTCGGGATTGGCCCAGGACACTTACGTAGTCCAAGGGGCATCAAAGTCCACATAGTTAGAAAATGTCATAAGGGTGGGGTTCAACCCATAAATCCAACCGCAGGGCTCCTCTTTGAGTGCTTTTGAAGGAAAATGTGTTAAAGTGTGAGAAAATGATGAAGTTTTACTTTGGGAATTTATAAATAAACCCTCTTTTTGTCTTTTTGGGGTTGTATGAAAATAAGTCGTGTGCAATACTAATAATAAAAAGTTAAGATTACTTAATATGAGATAATTAAAACAAAACTATAAGGAACCAAAAAATGAGAATAAAGTGAATAACAACACTAAAATGAATAAACTAGAAAAAGGGCAAGGAATCAACCTACTTGTGGATCTTTGTTGTTGAATTTAGAATGTATGTAGGCTGATTTTTAGTGGTATGAAGATAATATGATAGACTAAGGTGGATGACTAAGTGTGGTAAGAAAGTGAGGTGGGGGAATGTTGGAAAATGGACTTTTTGGTAATGAGAAGGCTTTAATTTTGAGAGAATGTTTTCTGACTCCTGAAAGGGATCTCCTTCAAGGGTGATGTCATGAGTCGTTTATATAGTGCCATTTAAGGTTGGAAGGTGCCTATCGGCATGACCCCTGGTCTTCCTATCGACACATTGCCTGCCTTGTTGGGCAAAGAAAGTACACCACGCCGATAGGCAGGGGGTCTAGGGTGCCTATAGGCAGTTCGAAAAGGACTTTTTTTTAAAAAAAAGGGGAATAAAATGCAAATAGTAAGTTCGAATCAGGCAGTGTCAGGACTATTGGAAAGGTAATTAATAGACCTTAAAGAATCCATTAAGCAATGATTTCGAGAATTGATCGAAGTCAAATGGGGCTCGAAGGAACGGATTGTTCATGTGAACCATGAGGCCGATTCATGCACGGCACGGACATTTAAAAATGGAATTCATAACCATTGAAGGTTTCATTGAGCTTTGCTCAGTTTGGAGAGTTAACCGGAGTCATACGGGGACCGAGAGCTCCCGTGTCCTCTAGATCAGTACTCTGAGTAAAATGGATCGTTCGTGTGAACCGTGAGTCCAATTTGCACACGGGGTGAACCATTAGAAAGGAGATTAGGACCCCTTTGAGGTTTAATTGATATTCTCTCGGGACGGAGATTTTATCAGAGTCAAACAGGGCTCGGGATCACCCAGTGGCATACATATCAGTACTCTGAGTAAGACCTAAGGTTTATGGTGAGTGAATGAGTGTTAGGGTTCTAATTATGTGCTCAGGGTGTACTAGGGTGGGGGTGTCTACACAACATATTATATTGTTGGATTCATAAACAAATACCTTATACTCAATTTAACCCTCTAATCTAATCAATTTCATAAAAGTCCAAAAAATCCCAATACCGATTTCCAAACCTCTAAACATTAGAATATAACTCTATTATATAATTATTAAAAAAAACACTGAGGCCAATGCAAACAAACTCCAAGTATCCAAACCCAACCGTTGATGCAAAAAACTAGACTAGGATAATTAATTTATCACGGATAAATATAAATAAAAGAGACAAGAGATTTTTAAAGTGGTTTGATTTAAGGGAAGAGACTACGTCCACTGTTGTGTATCGCTTTGGGACTGTTCAATTGCCTCTCTTTTCATGTCCCTTGGATATAGGGTTTATAATGTATTTATAGCCCCCAGGGGGTGTACAAGAGCTAGAATATCAAAGGATGGAATGTCTTTATATCGTAGACATTTACATATACAATCAATTATGTATACAACTGTTGGTGCTTTCCTATCATCATTGGTCGGCATCCCTGGTATTGGTCGGTATTCACGGTGTTGGTTGGCAGTTCATCCTTGATGACTAGGATTGATCTTCCACTGTACAACACGTGTTAGTATTTGAATGGTCCACGTAGATGGATAATTTTTAGTATCAACAGAAGTCCCTAATGTTTCATGCTTGAAGTCTTCACAGGAGTATAGAGCATTTAGCTCTTAAAGTTGCTCGGGCAATAATTTCAGGCTTGGTCGGTTGTCGACTTCACATACTTGTAAAAAATATGGTTTAATTATGGAAATATAATGCGCGTGGAATTTTTGAAATTATCCACCACTTTAACGAATTGTTTTTGGGCAAATTCGTCTTTTCTACCTTTAGCCGCCACCAGTTCAATCGACGCTGCCTTTTAATCATTATTTTTACATTTCTCAACGCAACCTATAAAGAGCGAGAAAAGCCATGAACTTTCATTACCTCAAATTTTCTAAGTGTTTTTTGCTACTGTGTCTTCAAGCTTTCTTTCTCTCTCTTGTGCGATCCTTTTCTGTTCTTCAGTTCTTGTTGAATCCTTAATTCCTATAAAAAATCTTTCTTTTCTCTTCTATTCTTCATCATGGTTTACTCTATTGATTTTCTTGATGAATTCATAAATGAATTTAAGATTCCCTCTAAGGTTATTTAGGAATATGCTACTTTACCTGCTGATTTTTTCTCACTTACTGAGGTCACTGGTTTCCCTCTATTTTTATAGCTGAGTGTGGGTTTACCTTTCCTCCCAACCCACTATGCCTTGAATTTTTTATATACTTTAATGTTCTTCCAGCTAGGGTAGCCCCAAATACTTAGAGGGTCGTAAATAAAGTGTATAGATTGAATCAAATTCATGGAACCCATATGGGGATTCTAGAAATAATGTTTTGTTATAAGTGGGTGACTAGTGACACCATTTTTTATTTACCGACTAGTGATGTAAACAACGCATTAGTAGTTAATATTCCATATTCCAATAGGGATTATTTTAAGCATGGAGTTGTTGTAAAAAAATAGCAATACGCCCCTTTGACTGGAAATGCTGAGTACCAGGGGCCTAGATACCCTCCTTTTGGCAATGAGATATGTTATTCCTCATTTAATTGTTCTGCCTTGTACATATCTGTTTAAATGTAACACTAATTATTTCTCTACAAATTTTGATTGCAATTGATCAGAAGACAAGGTGCCAAGGAAAGTGAAGTGAATCTTAGGGAGTTGAAATTCATTTGGGGACTTCATCAAAGGATTGGCTGTAATACCCCATATTTTTATGCTATAATTAAATTGGGGATTTATTTAATAAAAATCCGGAAATTAATTATGTTATAATTATTAACGTGACGCGAGTTAGTAATAATATGAAATTGTTGAATATTACTTAAGAGCATAGTAATATATGGTAAATGTCACGAGTGAATAAAAATGACAACGAGTGAATGAAAACGACAATTTTGGTAATTTTAGTCGGGACGCGCCCGTGTCGCGTCGGGACTAATTATTGAGATATAAAAGTAAATATTTTATGAGTTGTCCGTATGGTCGTTTTGAGTGCGCCAACGCGTCCGGAAGGGTCGAGATAGTCAGAAAAGTGTACCCGGGGGTTTAGTTTGGGTCTCGGGATGTTTTTAGGCTTAATTAGTGACCCGGGAGGGCGTTTTGGTAATTTTACAAATTAGGGTAATTAAACCCACGAATTTCAGCCATCCTTAGCAGCCATTTAAGTCAGCCTCTTAGGGTTAGATCATTCAGAACCCTAAGACGGCTAGTGGAGAAGAGAGGAGAGACCTTGCTAGGTGATTCAAGGCCAAAAACATCACCTTTTGCACCACCGTCACCACCAACGCGTAGATCGCGAGGAGGAGAACGCAGCCATACCAATATCAGCAGGGAACCAGACCTCTGAAATCCCAGGCAAGTGTTTAACTTGCGTATTTTCGTTGATGCAATAATCATGTTAGTGTAGGAACGATTAAGAGTATAATCCATGGAGGAAAACCCAATTTTGATAAAGATTTGCATGTAGAAATCATATGAACCTTATTCTGGAAATTAATATGTGAAGTAGATGTTTAACCCACGAAATTTTGATGATTTATTAGAAGGAATTTCTGGAGAAAACTGATTAGAACAAAGGTTAAGAAAACTGTAGGGTTCTTGATGATTAGATGAAATATTAAGTTGTTTAATCATGTTTATTGATGTATATACGCATGCTGATCGTTAAAGAAACCTGGAATTATGTTAGGATGTAAGCAGTAGACTTTTTGGGTCAATTAGAGTTGGAAAATATGAGTTTTGATGAAGAAACCTAAGCAACCCCGTCACTGCAGTTTCTGCAGAATTTTCACAGACCTGCTCGATCGATCGATCGACCCTAGATCGTCGATCGATCGAAGGTTCGATCGGTCGACCCCCAGACGTCGATCGATCGACCCTCCCTGGCAGCCTATTATTCCCCTTGTTTAATTAGTTGAATTAATTTATCATGGAATAAACCTTGGGCATTCTAAATAAAATGATTTGGGAGATAATGAGGACCAGTAGAGTATATGGACATATGTTAGAACCTTTAATCTTCAACGAAGAGGGTAATTATGGGATATTTACTTTAGGTTGTTAGATTTATGAAACTTAAGGGTGAGGTGCGTAAGAGAGTTACGTTGGAATCAAATGAAGTTATTTACTGAATTTTAGAATTGTAAAGTTATAACCCATGAGTATTAGGTAATGAGTGAGAAAACCCTTCGAATTAAGGTTAGAGGCGAAACCTTTTACGTTATACTAATAAGGTGAAATTTAGGACAAAGGTTGTAATTATGGGTAATGAGAGTGACCTATATTAATATGATGAAATCGGTATATTTATATGAATGTGTGTACATATATTATATACATGTGAAAAACGTACCCGCGCTACTTGCTATCCCTGAGGTTACCGCGCTGGGACGATCGTATCCTGTGTTGCTTTATGGGGATATTGAATCGTACCCTAGAAGATAGAGATCCTAGGTACGGGCTATTAAATTGATAGTCGGACGGTCCTAAGAGACGTGTGGGTATGTACTGACCTCTTGGACTTGGAATCTATGCTTCGCCTCAACGTTGTTTTGTATATGTTAATACAGTTCGAGAGTGATTCCGAACTTGTATTTCCCTTTTATGTGAGCGATACGGGGATTGGATAGCAGAGTATGCCCGCACCATAGTTTAGTTGGGGTGCCATTATATATATATTTTATGCGAGTAGTTAATATATATATGAGGTTATAAACTTTGAACTGCCTACTGTGATTTGATAAGTAGAACATGGTTGTTGACTCAAATTATTAAATACTTGTTTTTGTGAAAATATGAAAAGGTACGGGGAAATCTTATAATTTAATGAAGCTAAAACGAGAGGAATACTACAAATTGAAAGTAACCTTTTTATAACATTGTTATCGTTCAGTTTTTGAAAACATTTGAGTAAGATAAGATAAACGAACCATTGGGAAGGCTAGTACGATAGGAGTGCACATTAGAAGAGAGGTGAGTATTTCTCAAGAGAGAGACGAACTAATATGATGTTGCATTGGCCTGTATCAATTTAAATACTTGCTTAACGTATTCTAAAATCAAACACACTTTCGGGCCCTGACCCGTTTCCTTTTCTCTCTCTCTCTTGTATATATATGTATATTTTTCAGGTGCCCAGCCACAGGGGCGTCTTGCTTAGGATTCTTTGAGAAGGACGAGCTGCAGCTTAGGTGGGAGTTGCAGGTCCCTTGAGTATAGGGGTGGACAAAAAAAAGACCGACCCGAATGGACCGATTGAACCGAACCGGACCGAACCGAAAATTAAAGCTATTTTGAAACCGGTCCGAAAATCGGTTCACAAAACCTAAAAACCGATTAAATCGGTCCGGTCCGCGGTCCACTGTATTAGAAGACCGATTTGGACCGGACCGGACTGATTCCGATATATATATAATAAAAATAATGTTGTTGTGTTTCTTATGTATAGTTTTTGAATTAATGTATATAACTTATGAATTTAATTTGGAACATTTTATATATGTATTGACATTTTTTTATTTGGGTTAAAAAACCCATATAAATATCACTTGGAGTTTCGAGTATTATTTTTTTGTATATATATTTGTGAGAAAAATAGATAAAAAATTCATAAAATGTACATATATATAAAATAGGGTCAGGACCGAATTTTACCCCGGACCGGACCGAAAAAAGCCTGGACCGAATTAGTAGGTTAACCGAATTAATCGGTCCGGTCTCGGTCCAAAAAATTTGAGGACCGAATATTCGGTCCGGTCCAAAAAATAGGCAAAACCCGGACCGGACCGGACCGTGCCCACCCCTACTTGAGTAGACGGCTTCTGTCATTGACTCCACTCCTATTACTCTCATTTATGGGGCACGTGACGCCCTTTTTATCATTTCATTTATTGTTGGGGATTTTTATATTTCAGTTATTCTAGTATTGTTTATGGGATTTGTTTCAGGATGGTTTATGATTTTAGCTTTATATTATTAACATTCGTTTGGTGAATGTATGGTTTTATTTAGATTTCGTGGTGTGATTCTATATTGTAGAAATGTTGTTTTGTATTAATAAAAATCTTTTCTTTAATTAAAATTTGGAAGTTCGTATGAAAAATGTTTTTGACACTTAGCTTAATTATTTAGGGTGTTAAATTGGAAAAATTATTTTTATCGACAGTGATGCTGAGAATGGACCAACTGTTTACCTTGATTTAATTTAATAAAGGAGTGATCGCCCGGTATTTAATTAGGCGGGGTGTCACAGGTGGTATCAGAGCATCAGGTTCTAGTGTCCATAGGATCTGTACGGCTTATTTTCGCTTTCAGCTTAACGTTATTGCTATAGAGCCCTATTGTTAGGACTGTTGTATTCTTGCTTTCACGTTTAAGTCTTCAGCTATTTGAGATTTGTTGATAACTGTAGACTAATAAACTTGTTCACGTTTCAGATGCCTCCGAGACGTGCTCCGAAAGATAGGCGTGCCCAAGCCGACCAGCCAGCAGCTCCGGCACCAGGCACTATGAATGCGAATGAGGTAGCCGCCATCGTTGCTCAGGCGGTAAATGCCGCGATAGCGGTGATTCAGCAGGCTCCACCACAGGTCCAAGCAGTGGCGCCAGTACCAGCACAGCTTCCATCTGCATGGGAGAGAGTTCGGGATGCTTTTCAGAAAGCACATCCCCCTGAGTTTTCTGGTAGCTCCGATATTATTACTGTCAGCCAATGGAAGAAGGACATCCAGCGGCACCTCCGTATGTATGAGTGCACCGAAGTGCAGAAGCAGCTATTGGCCTCTTTTAAACTGGTGGGAGCCGCATTACAGTGGTGGGAGTCCACTACTACTTTGGAGGAGAGGGACACGATCCCTATTCAGATTTTCTGGGAGCGGTTTGACCACAAGTACTTTCCACCCGCAGTGCAGACTGAGATGAGGCGGAAATTGCTAAATCTGAAGCAGGAGAACCTTACTGTAGCAGAGTATGAGGAGGAGTTCACGAGACTTCTCACTATTGTGCCGGATGAGGCACCCACTGAGAGCAAGAAGATTTTGCTGTTCGTCGACGGGTTAGCTTGGAGGATCCGTCAGCACCTTATTGGAAATCTATCCCTGAGTACTTTTACGGACGTACTCAATGCAGCGTTACTACATTGCCAGGATCACCGCTTCCATCTTCAGGGAAGCAAGAGAGCAGGAGAGTCCAGCCAGCAGGGCAGGACCGGGGGTAATAGTGCCAGTGGGGCACCAACTCAGGGACAGACTCGTCAGCACGAGCAGAGTTCCCATCAGGGGGACCCTGCTAAGCGATTCCGTTCAGGTGATTCTAGGTAGGGATTCGGGGGATTCAGGCAGGGCCATCAGGGTCAGCTTAATCAGCAGGGCCAACACCGACCGCAGGGTCAGCAGCAGGGCCAGCAAGGCCAACAGCGTGCACATCAGGGCCAACAGGGCCAATGGCGTGGAGGTAACGGCCAGCAGGGCCGTGGTCAGCAGGGACAGAGGGGAGGTAATTTCATAGGCCGGTGTTTTGTGTGTGGCAAGCACGGCCATAAGCGTCAGGATTGCCCAGAGGGCGATAGGGCCCCACCGCAGCAGGGAGCCCGTAATGAGCCGCAGAGACCACTCTTTCCACCTGCCCTTCCAGCTCCAGCCCAGATGCCAGCCCTACCAGCCATCCCAGCAGCTCCAGTGCAGCAGGGGCAATTACAGTACGGACGTGTCTATAACGTCCACCAGGCGGCAGCTCCACAGGCACCACCCGCGATTGAGGGTATGTTTCCTATCCATGGTACTATGGGTAAAGTTTTGTTTGATACGGGGGCAACGCACTGTTTTATAGCTACGCATTTTGCGAAGTCCTTAGGATTGTTAGCCACAGCAGAGAGCACCGTGACGTGTGTCGACTCACCTTTAGGGAGTGGGTCGCTTATATTCTTTATATGCCGAGGAGTAGGGATAGAGATTGGTAGCTTGGTACTGCCTGCAGACATGCTAGTCTTAGACATGCACGAGCATGACGTGATTATTGGTATGGATTGGCTCGCATCTTATAGAGCCATGATTGATTGCTTCGGTGGGAGCATTGTTTTTGCCATTCCGGGGCAAGAGATGTTTGTAGTAGCGATGCCTCGCCCAGATGGAGGTTCGACCGCTCATTTATATTACATTGAGGAGGATACCTCTAAGGAGGTTGTGATTCCTTTGGATTCGATCCCAGTTGTTAGGGAGTATTCCGATGTGTTTCAGGAGATACCAGGCCTACCGCCCAGTCGTGAGATAGACTTCGTTATAGACTTATTGTCGGATACGAGACCTATAGCACGCGCACCGTACCGTATGGCTCCGGCAGAGATGCGAGAGCTACGAGATCAGATTGAGCAGCTATTAGGTCAGGGTTTCATTCGTAGGAGTACCTCACCGTGGGGCGCTCCAGTCTTATTTGTGAAGAAGAGAGATGGCTCACTGAGATTGTGTGTGGACTACCGGGAGTTGAACAAGGTCACGATACGGAACAAGTATCCGTTGCCTCGAATCGATGATCTGTTCGACCAGTTAAGGGGAGCAACTTTCTTTTCGAAGATAGATCTGAGGTCGGGGTACCATCAGTTGCGAATTAGAGAGCAGGATGTTTTGAAGACTGCCTTCTTGTCGAGATATGGGTCCTATGAGTTCAGGGTGATGCCGTTCGGACTCACAAATGCCCCAACCGTTTTCATGGACTTGATGAACCGAGTATTCAGAGAGTTCTTGGATCAGTTCGTCATCGTCTTCATAGATGATATCTTGATATATTCACACTCCGAGGAGGATCATGCCGAGCACTTGAGGCAGGTTCTTCAGACTCTACGAGAGCATCAGTTGTATGCTAAGTACGAGAAGTGTGGATTCTGGTTGAGAGAGGTACAATTCTTGGGCCATGTTGTTTCTGAGCAGGGGATAGCAGTTGACCCGAGCAAAGTGTCAGCGGTGAGGGAGTGGGGGCAGCCCACGACACCAACGGAAGTGCGTAGTTTATTGGGGTTAGCCGGATACTACAGGAGGTTCATTCGGGGATTCTCCAAAATAGCGGGTCCATTGACGAATCTGACTCGCAAGGGGGTACCATATGTTTGGGATGACGCTTGTCAGTTGGCTTTCGACGAGCTGAAGGACAAGCTTACTTCGGCACCAGTCCTTGCTTTACCGAAGCCGGGTGTAGAGTACCTGGTTTACACAGATGCGTCCTTACGAGGACTTGGGGGAGTGCTTCAGCAGGAAGAGAAGGCTATAGCTTTTGCTTCCCGTAAGCTTAAGCCGCATGAGAAGAATTACCCCACCCACGACCTGGAGTTAGCTGCGATCGTCTTTGCATTGAGAATTTGGAGGCACTATTTATTGGGAGAGAAATTCCGTTTGTTTACAGACCATAAGTCACTGCAGTACCTGTTCACTCAGCGAGAGCTGAATATGCGTCAGCGCAGATGGTTAGAGTTTGTGAAAGATTACCAGTTCGATATACAGTATCATCCGGGGAAAGCCAACGTAGTTGCTGATGCGTTGAGCCGTAGACCGGTTGACGATGTAGCGGACATCTGGAAAGCAAAGTGGAAGGAGTTGGGTCACCAGGACGCAGTAGCACGTTCGTTCATATCCGTGATGACAGTCACACCCGAGATTGTTACAAGGGTGATACAGGCACAGACCACAGACCCGTTTTGTCAGGAGCAGATTGTACGACTTCTAGCCGAGGGTGCTGAGTCCTATTCTGTTAGTTCGGATGGAGGGTTGCGGTTTAATGGGAGATTAGTGGTTTCAGAAGGAGCAGAGCTACGTCATGAGGTGATGACTCATTCTCATGGGTCCCGATTTGCTGTACATCCGGGAGGCGATAAGATGTACCAGGATATGAGACGTCAGTACTGGTGGAGTGGGATGAAGAAGGACATCGCTGAATTTGTGTCCAAATGTTCTATTTGCCAGCTGGTGAAGGTGGACCACCAGAAACCGTCGGGATTACTTCAGCCGTTGGAAGTACCTGCGTGGAAGTGGGAAAGTATTTCCATGGACTTCATTACAGGGTTGCCTACATCACAGCGAGGCCACGATTCTATCTGGGTGATTGTAGACCGTCTGACCAAGGTGGCTCATTTTCTGCCAGTAAGGATAGATTATACCACAGGTCAGTATGCCCAACTATTTATCGCTGAGATTGTCAGATTACATGGGGTGCCCCTGAATATTGTGTCAGACAGAGACAAGATTTTTGTGTCGCGTTTTTGGGAAAGCTTTCAGGAGGCTATGGGTACAGAGTTGAGACTGAGTTCAGCTTACCACCCACAGACAGATGGACAGACAGAGCGTACTAATCAGATGTTGGAAGATATGCTACGCATGTGTATCCTCGACTTCGGGGGAGGTTGGGAGCCACATCTTCCACTGGTCGAGTTTGCTTATAATAACTCCTATCAGTTTACGATTGGCATGGCTCCATTTGAAGCTTTGTACGGCAGGCCTTGTCGCTCTCCAACCTGTTGGCTCGAGGTGGGGGACAACAAGTTATTAGGACCAGAAGTGATCCAGGAGACCTCCGCGAGGATTGAGATAATCAAGAGTCGTATTCGGGTAGCCCAAGACAGACAGAAGAGCTACGCCGATGCAAAACGATTCTTCCGGGAGTTTAATGTGGGAGATCAAGTGTTGTTGCGGGTATCTCCTATGAAAGGAGTGATGAGGTTCGGGAAGAAGGGGAAGTTGGCTCCGAGGTACATAGGACCATTTCCCATCATCGAGAGAATTGGGCCAGTAGCATACAGGTTGGGTTTGCCAGAACATTTACATCGCATCCACGATGTATTCCACATCTCGTCGTTGAGACGATACCTTCGGGATGATATGGCCCATACTCACATTGCGATAGATGAGATCGACTTGCAGTCGGATAGCTCTTACGAGGAGAGACCGGTGGCTATTCTAGACTACAGTGAGAGGAGATTGAGGTCGAAGATAGTTCCACTCGTGCGGGTCCAGTGGGAACATCATAATGTGGAGGAATCCACTTGGGAGCGTGAGGCAGATATGCGTGAGAGATATCCAGAGTTGTTTTTACCAGGTATGCCTTATTTTTCGAATTTCGGGACGAAATTCCGTTATTAGGGGGGAAGTATGTAATACCCCATATTTTTATGCTATAATTAAATTGGGGATTTATTTAATAAAAATCCGGAAATTAATTATGTTATAATTATTAACGTGACGCGAGTTAGTAATAATATGAAATTGTTGAATATTACTTAAGAGCATAGTAATATATGGTAAATGTCACGAGTGAATAAAAATGACAACGAGTGAATGAAAACGACAATTTTGGTAATTTTAGTCGGGACGCGCCCGTGTCGCGTCGGGACTAATTATTGAGATATAAAAGTAAATATTTTATGAGTTGTCCGTATGGTCGTTTTGAGTGCGCCAACGCGTCCGGAAGGGTCGAGATAGTCAGAAAAGTGTACCCGGGGGTTTAGTTTGGGTCTCGGGATGTTTTTAGGCTTAATTAGTGACCCGGGAGGGCGTTTTGGTAATTTTACAAATTAGGGTAATTAAACCCACGAATTTTAGCCATCCTTAGCAGCCATTTAAGTCAGCCTCTTAGGGTTAGATCATTCAGAACCCTAAGACGGCTAGTGGAGAAGAGAGGAGAGACCTTGCTAGGTGATTCAAGGCCAAAAACACCACCTTTTGCACCACCGTCACCACCAACGCGTAGATCGCGAGGAGGAGAACGCAGCCATACCAATATCAGCAGGAAACCAGACCTCTGAAATCCCAGGCAAGTGTTTAACTTGCGTATTTTCGTTGATGCAATAATCATGTTAGTGTAGGAACGATTAAGAGTATAATCCATGGAGGAAAACCCAATTTTGATAAAGATTTGCATGTAGAAATCATATGAACCTTATTCTGGAAATTAATATGTGAAGTAGATGTTTAACCCACGAAATTTTGATGATTTATTAGAAGGAATTTCTGGAGAAAACTGATTAGAACAAAGGTTAAGAAAACTGTAGGGTTCTTGATGATTAGATGAAATATTAAGTTGTTTAATCATGTTTATTGATGTATATACGCATGCTGATCGTTAAAGAAACCTGGAATTATGTTAGGATGTAAGCAGTAGACTTTTTGGGTCAATTAGAGTTGGAAAATATGAGTTTTGATGAAGAAACCTAAGCAACCCCGTCACTGCAGTTTCTGCAGAATTTTCACAGACCTGCTCGATCGATCGATCGACCCTAGATCGTCGATCGATCGAAGGTTCGATCGGTCGACCCCCAGACGTCGATCGATCGACCCTCCCTGGCAGCCTATTATTCCCCTTGTTTAATTAGTTGAATTAATTTATCGTGGAATAAACCTTGGGCATTCTAAATAAAATGATTTGGGAGATAATGAGGACCAGTAGAGTATATGGACATATGTTAGAACCTTTAATCTTCAACGAAGAGGGTAATTATGGGATATTTACTTTAGGTTGTTAGATTTATGAAACTTAAGGGTGAGGTGCGTAAGAGAGTTACGTTGGAATCAAATGAAGTTATTTACTGAATTTTAGAATTGTAAAGTTATAACCCATGAGTATTAGGTAATGAGTGAGAAAACCCTTCGAATTAAGGTTAGAGGCGAAACCTTTTACGTTATACTAATAAGGTGAAATTTAGGACAAAGGTTGTAATTATGGGTAATGAGAGTGACCTATATTAATATGATGAAATCGGTATATTTATATGAATGTGTGTACATATATTATATACATGTGAAAAACGTACCCGCGCTACTTGCTATCCCTGAGGTTACCGCGCTGGGACGATCGTATCCTGTGTTGCTTTATGGGGATATTGAATCGTACCCTAGAAGATAGAGATCCTAGGTACGGGCTATTAAATTGATAGTCGGACGGTCCTAAGAGACGTGTGGGTATGTACTGACCTCTTGGACTTGGAATCTATGCTTCGCCTCAACGTTGTTTTGTATATGTTAATACAGTTCGAGAGTGATTCCGAACTTGTATTTCCCTTTTATGTGAGCGATACGGGGATTGGATAGCAGAGTATGCCCGCACCATAGTTTAGTTGGGGTGCCATTATATATATATTTTATGCGAGTAGTTAATATATATATGAGGTTATAAACTTTGAACTGCCTACTGTGATTTGATAAGTAGAACATGGTTGTTGACTCAAATTATTAAATACTTGTTTTTGTGAAAATATGAAAAGGTACGGGGAAATCTTATAATTTAATGAAGCTAAAACGAGAGGAATACTACAAATTGAAAGTAACCTTTTTATAACATTGTTATCGTTCAGTTTTTGAAAACATTTGAGTAAGATAAGATAAACGAACCATTGGGAAGGCTAGTACGATAGGAGTGCACATTAGAAGAGAGGTGAGTATTTCTCAAGAGAGAGACGAACTAATATGATGTTGCATTGGCCTGTATCAATTTAAATACTTGCTTAACGTATTCTAAAATCAAACACACTTTCGGGCCCTGACCCGTTTCCTTTTCTCTCTCTCTCTTGTATATATATGTATATTTTTCAGGTGCCCAGCCACAGGGGCGTCTTGCTTAGGATTCTTTGAGAAGGACGAGCTGCAGCTTAGGTGGGAGTTGCAGGTCCCTTGAGTAGACGGCTTCTGTCATTGACTCCACTCCTATTACTCTCATTTATGGGGCACGTGACGCCCTTTTTATCATTTCATTTATTGTTGGGGATTTTTATATTTCAGTTATTCTAGTATTGTTTATGGGATTTGTTTCAGGATGGTTTATGATTTTAGCTTTATATTATTAACATTCGTTTGGTGAATGTATGGTTTTATTTAGATTTCGTGGTGTGATTCTATATTGTAGAAATGTTGTTTTGTATTAATAAAAATCTTTTCTTTAATTAAAATTTGGAAGTTCGTATGAAAAATGTTTTTGACACTTAGCTTAATTATTTAGGGTGTTAAATTGGAAAAATTATTTTTATCGACAGTGATGCTGAGAATGGACCAACTGTTTACCTTGATTTAATTTAATAAAGGAGTGATCGCCCGGTATTTAATTAGGCGGGGTGTCACATTGGCGAGGAGCACGTCAGGTCTGCATCTTATTTGTTATAGTACAAGAACACAATTTCCTCCTTTATTGCTCGTCCTACTCCTTCCCCTATAGTTTACCTTGAGCAAGAACCTCTTTCTACTTCCTCAACTATTGCATTTAGCAGTGGTGATCTTACTGCCTTTTCCCCTTATTCCCTAGATTCAAATTTACCCCTTGCCGTAGCCATAGGAAAGAGGAAATTTCCCAACATTTTGGGAGACATAGCTGTCAATTCCAAACAAGCTTATAAAGAGGTGAAAAATAAAGATGAGATAGGGAAAAAATCCCCAGCCAAGAAATTTGAAGATAACCCCGTGAAAAGAATAAAGAAATGGCTTCCTTCTAAGTTAGTAGGAGGTTCTTCTGCTCTTCCTGACCAGCGTGAGTTGGTCGATATATCTTTTCTGCCTCTCCAATGGTCCTTGGTCCTGGATTGGCAAGACAACTAATAAACTCTGGGACTTTGCCAGACCACAAGGGTGGTGCAGCTGCATAACCTCGTTCCAAAAGTTCTGACAGGGCTGCTCAAAGCCTTTCTCTATTATATTCTTTTACCTTTTTTAATTTTTTGTCTCTTTATTTATTTTTCATAATACTAACTTTCCTTATTGTTCTTGTGCAGTTCCTCATTGACTTCAATAATATGTTGGAGAAAGATGAAGCTTTGAGAGATTCTTCTGGTGAAGTTTAAGAAGCTTTTAATGAGCTAAAAATGTCAGTGCTTGATTCCCAATAAGCATTAGCTAATTAATAAAAGAAATGGGAGAAGAAGATGAAAGTTATTGAAGGAGCTGTTGAAACTACTCGGGGTCTGGCTGACAAGTTGTAGAAAGACTTAGATGCTGAAAAAGTCAAGACTACCCAACTACAGAAGGACTTGGGTGCTGAGAAGGTGAAGAGGACTAAGGCTAGGGTGGTTGGCTTCAACAGAGGCTGGGATAGAGCCATTGGAGCAGCTTCTTTGCAAATTGAGTTTGTGAAGAAAAAAATCTTTAAGGATGGTTGGTATGCTTCCCTGGTGGAGGTCATCACTCCAAAAGATTCTGAGTTATTCTTACGATATGATCCTAGGGGGCCTCCAAACCTTAATTGATGATGATGGGGGTTCCAGTGAATCCTTGATAGCCGTGGAGTCTGTCAATCAACACCAGGATGTTGATTCTGTTATTCCCTCCACAGTTAATCTTCCTCCTCCTTCTGCTCCTGCTTCTACTTCAGCTAATCCTAAGGCAAATCAGAAGAATGTGTAGAACTGAGCAGCTTTTTATTTTCCTTTTTCAGTAGTTATACTTTTTCTTTTATTTTTGAAAATGTATCTATACTTTCCCATTTTTATTAATGAAAAGAGAAATGTTTTTATTCTTCTGCTTGTGTTTTTCTATGCTCTGCACCTTTTTGATTAATAACTTTCTTCTTCTTAATAGTTTATGGATAAATTGGAATACTTCTCATCAACGGACTCCGAGCTACTCCAGAGGTGTAATGAGCTTTTTAAAGCTGACCACTTATATCCGACTGAGATCGACCTACTGAAGTTTCTCGGGGAAGGGGTATCTGAACAAGCCAAAGAAGCCTATGTTCATCTGAAGTGTCTTCTTGATCGGGCAGTGGCCAATAACGTTGCCTACTACGAAATGATTGAAGAGATAAATGAGGACTACAAGGAAACTAAGGCACGTTTTCATGGGGATTATGAGAAGAAATTCCAAGCCCTTAGTGAAGGTTGGGGTTTTGAGCAAAAGTTGGATAAATTTGTTTCTCATTTTTTAAGATAAGAATTCTTGCTCAAACATTAAGTAAATGAAGCAAGGGGCATTGCCAAGCTTCTAGAGGAAGAGGACAACAACTTGAGAGATGAACTTGATACCCTGAAGTCATCCACTATTGTTGTTACTACTAAAAATGAGGGTCATTCCTTCTTGGAGGCTGAAAACGCAAGGTTGAGTGAGGAGTTGGAGGCTCTGAAGAATTTAAAACCTGCTTCTTAATCTTTTTGAGTTAGAGTCAAACCTGATCGAGGTACTACAGAGGAAGCCAGGACCCAACAGACCCTTACCACTCAAGCTGCACAATTAAAGGCCAAAAATCAAGCCATTGCGGAGATATTGTAGAAGTTGCATGTGACACCTCGCCTAATTAAATACCGGGCGATCACTCCTTTATTAAATTAAATCAAGGTAAACAGTTGGTTCATTCTCAGCATCACTGTCGATAAAAATAATTTTTCCAATTTAACACCCTAAATAATTAAGCTAAGTGTCAAAACATTATCATACATAACTTTCCAAATTTTATTTAAAGAAAAAGATTTATTTATTTTATTAACAACATTCCAACAATTAAGAATCACACCACAGTAAACCAAATAATATAATACATTCGACAATCGAATGTCAACATATGAAAACTAAAGTCACAAATCCGAACTGAATAAATCCCATAGAACAATACTGGAAACAAACTGATATATAAATGTCCCAACAACAATGAAATAATGGAAAGGGCGACACATGCCCAATAAATGAGAATACTAGAAGTGGAGTCAATAAAAGAAGTCGTCTACGCAAGTGACCTGCAACTCCCACCTAAGCTGCAGCACGTTCCTCTCAAGGGATCCTAAGCAAGAAGCCCTTGTGGCTGGGCACCTGAAATATATACATATATATACATGAGAGAGAGAGAGAAAAAGAAACGGGTCATAGCCCGAAAGTGTGTTTGATTTTAAAATACGTTTAGCAAGTATTTAAATTGATACAGGCCAATGCAACAACATATTAGTGCATCACTCTCTTGAGAAATACTCACCTCTCTTCTAATGTGCACACATATCACACTAACCTTCCCAACAGTTTCTTAACAATTTTATCATACTAACCTTTTCCAATAATTTAGCATATCTTAACTTACTTATAAGATTTCAAAACCGAACAATATTTTGTTTAAAAAGGTTACTTCCAGATTAGTAGCACAAATCTCGTTTTAGCTTTTATTAATTTATAAAGTTTCTCAGTAACATATTATACTTTCACGAAACAAGTATTCACTATCTGGGTCATCAACCAAGTCCTACTTATCAAATCACAGTAGGCAGTTTCAAATTTCAAAATCTCATATATATATTAACTACTCATATAATATATAGAAAACATAACAGCACCCCTCATAAAACTATGGTGCGTGCATACTCTACTATCCAGACCCCATATCACTCATATTAAGGGGAATACAATCGGAATCACTCTCGAATTGTATTAACATAAATACACAAACAATATTGAGGCGAAGCATAGATTCCAAGTCTCTAAGAGGATGGCACATGCCTGCGTCTCTTAGGACCGTCTGAACTATCACGTCGATAGCCTGTACCAAGGATATCTATCTTCTAGGGTACAAGTTAATATCCCCCATAAAGGTCCCATCGAGATAAGACTTGTCCCAGCGCGGTAACCTTGGGGATAGCAAGTAGCGTGGGCATGATTTTCACAAGTATATAATATATGTACACACAATCATATAAATATACCACTTTATCATATTAATATAGGTTCTTCTCGTCACCCATAATTATACCATTTTTTCTACATTTCACATTATTAGTATTACGTATAAGGTTTCATCTCTAACCTTAACTCGAAGGGTTTTCTCACTTAATACGTGACATTCGTTGACTCTATCCTTCCAAGTAGGAAAATTCAGTAGGTATACCTCTATTCACTATCATAGCTATTCGCCGCATTCTCTCACTTGAAATACGTAGTTTCATAGTTCATTATATAATTATCCCAAAAACAAGATTCTCGTCTTATAATAAAGTTCCCAACACTTATTCAAATGTCCTACTGGTCTTTCCTATCTCCCAAAACATTTCATTAAGAATACCCAAGAATTATTTCACGATAAATTCACTTTAACTAAGTAAACAAGGGAAATAAGAGTCTGCCAGGAGGGGTCGATCGATCGAGGTCTGGGGCTCGATCGATCGAAGCTCTGGGCTCGATCGATCGATCAAGCAGGTCTGCGAAAAATTCTGCAGAATGCAGTTACGGGTTTCATCACCAAAATAACACCAAATCCATATTTTCAAGTTTCAATCGTCCCAAAATTCTACTACTAACATTATAACAATATACCAGATGATTCTAACGTAAGGCATGTACGTATTCATCATTTAAACATGGATTTTCAACCTAAAATTATATCCAATTATCAAAAACCCTAGAATTTTCTTAAACAGTTTTCTAACAATTCTTTCTCCAGAATTTCTTTCTTATGATCATCAAAATTTCGTGGTTTATTACCTCTACATGGCAGGGTTTCCAAAATTAACATATAAATCAATACTACATGGGTTCTCCTATCATAAATTGGGTTTTCTTCCATAGTTTTCATCACAAATCATTCCTAAACTAATATGAAGATTGCACCAACGAAAATAGAAAGTTAAACACTTGCCGGGGATTTTTGGTATTCTGATTCACGGCTGATTTTGGTATGGCTGCGTTCCTCGTCTCGCGATCTACGCGGTGGTGGTGGCGGCGGTGCAAACCGGTGACTTTTTGGCCTTGAATTGCCTTGGAGCTCTCTCCTCTCTTCTCCAATGGCCGTCACTTGATTTCTAGATATTCTAACCCTAAAAGGCTAACCTAAATGGCTGATATAGGTTGCTGAATTTCGTGGGTTTAATTACCCAATTATGTAAAATGACTAAAATGCCCTCCTGGGGTACTAATTAGGCCTAAAAATGCCCCGAGACCCAAACTACACCCCCGGGTACACTTTTTTGACTATCTCGACCCTACCGAACGCGTTGGCGCACTCAAAACGACCATACGAGCAACTTATAAAATATTCACTTTTTTTATTTAACAAAATTAGTCCCGACGTGACACGGGCACGTCTCGACTTAAATTTCTGAAATAGTCATTTAATTCACTCATGACATTCAATATAACCAATATAATATATTACTTTGCTCATTAGTAATATTCAACCAATTTTCCCATAATTACTAACTCTCGTCACGTTAATAATTTTAACATAATTAATTTTCGGATTTTTATTAAATAAATCATTCACATTAAATTTAATAAGTCCCCAAATTAATATAGCATAAAAATACGGGGTATTACATACTTCCCCCCTAATAACGGAATTTCGTCCTGAAATTCAGAAAATAAGGCATACCTGGTAAAAACAAGTCTGGATATCTCTCGCGCATATATGCCTCACGCTCCCAAGTGGATTCCTCCACATTATGATGCTCCCACTGGACTCGCACAAGTGGAACTATTTTCGACCTCAATCTCCTCTCACTATAGTCTTAGATAGCCACTGGTCTGTCCTCGTAAGAGCTATCAGGCTGTAAGTCTATCTCATCTATCGCAATGTGAGTATGGGCCATATCATCCCGAAGATATCGTCTCAACGACGAGATGTGGAATACATCGTGGATGCGACGTAAATGTTCTGGCAATCCCAACCTGTATGCAATCGGCCCAATCCTCTCGATGATGGAAAATGGTCCCACGTACCTCGGAGCCAATTTCCCTTTCTTCCCGAACCTCATCACCCTCTTCATAGGAGATACACGCAATAACACTTTGTCTCCGGCATTAAACTCCAGGAAGAACCGTTTCGCATCGGCGTAGCTCTTCTGCCTGTCCTGGGCTACCCGAATACGACTCCTGATCATCTCAATCCTCGCGGAGGTCTCCTGAATCACTTCTGGTCCTAGCAACTTGTTGTCCCCCACCTCGAGCCAACAGAGAACGACAAGGCCTGCCATACAAAGCCTCAAATGGAGCCATACCAATCGTAAACCGATAAGAGTTATTATAAGAGAACTCTACCAGTGGAAGGTGTGGCTCCCAACCTCCTCCAAAATCGAGAAAACACATGCGTAGCATATCTTCTAACATCTTATTAGTACGCTCTGTCTGTCGGTCTGTCTGTGGGTGGTAAGCTGAACTCAATCTCAACTCAGTACCCATAGCCTCCTGAAAGTTTTCCCAGAAACGTGACACGAAAATCTTATCCCTATCTAACACAATATTCAGGGGTACCCCGTGTAATCTGACAATCTCAGCAATGAACAACTGAGCATACTGACCCTTAGTATAATCTGTCCGCACTGGCAGAAAATGAGCCACTTTGGTCAAACGGTCTACAATCACCCAGATAGAATCGTGGCCCCGCTGTGATGTAGGCAACCCTGTAATAAAATCCATGGAAATACTTTCCCACTTCCACGCGGGTACTTCCAATGGCTGAAGCAATCCTGACAGTTTCTGATGGTCCACCTTTACCAGCTGGCAGGTAGAACACTTGGATACGAACTCGGCGATGTCCTTCTTCATCCCACTCCACCAGCATTGTCGCCTCATATCCTGGTACATCTTATCGCCTCCCGGATGTACTACAAATCGAGATCCATGAGAATGAGTCATCACTGCATGACGTAATTCTGCTCCTTCTGGAACCACCAATCTCCCATTAAACCGCAAACCTCCATCAGAACTAACAGAATAGGACTCAGCACCCTCGGCTAGAAGTCGCACAATCTGCTCCTGGCAAAACGGGTCTGTAGTCTGTGCCTGTATCACCCTCGTAACAATCTCGGGTGTGACTGACATCACGGATATGAAAGATCATTCCACTGCGTCCTGGTGACCCAATTCCTTCCACTTTGCTTTCCAGACGTCCGCTACATTGTCTACCGGTCTATGGCTCAACGCATCAGCAACTACGTTGGCCTTCCCCGGATAATACTGTACATCGAACTGGTAGTCCTTCACAAACTCTAGCCATATGCACTGACGCATATTCAGCTCCTGCTGAGTAAACAGGTATTGCAATGACTTGTGATCTGTGAACAAACGAAATTTCTCTCCCAACAAATAGTGCCTCCATATCCTTAATGCAAGGACGATCGCTGCTAACTCCAGGTCGTGGGTGGGGTAATTCTTCTCATGCGGCTTAAGCTTGCGGGAAGCAAAAGCTATAGCCTTCTCCTCCTGCTGGAGTACTCCTCCAAGTTCCCGTAAAGACGCATCGGTGTAAACCAGGCACTCCACACCCGGTTTCGGTAAAGCAAGGACTAGCGCTGAAGTAAGCTTGTCTTTCAACTCGTCGAAAGCCAATTGACAAGTTTCATCCCAAACATATGGTACCCCTTTGCGAGTCAGATTCGTCAATGGGCCCGCTATTTTGGAGAATCCCGTAAATAAATCTCCTGTAGTATCCGGCTAATCCCAAGAGACTACGCACTTTCGTCGGTGTCGTGGGCTGTCCCCACTCCCTCATCGCTGACACTTTACTCTGGTCAACTGCTATCCCTTGCTCAGAAACAACATGGCCCAAAAGTTGTACCTCTCGCAACCAGAATCCACACTTCTCGTACTTAGCATACAACTGATGCTCTCGTAGAGTCTGAAGAACCTGCCTCAAGTGCTCGGCATGCTCCTCCTCGGAGTGTGAATATATCAAGATGTCATCTATGAAGACGATGACAAACTGATCCAAGAACTCTCTGAATACTCGATTCATCAAGTCCATGAAAACGGCTGGCGCATTTATGAGTCCGAACGGCATCACCCTGAACTCATAGAACCCATATCTCGATAAGAAGGCAGTATTTGAAACATCCTGCTCTCTAATACGTAACCGATGGTACCCCGACCTTAGATCTATCTTCGAAAAGAAAGTTGCTCCCCTCAACTGGTTGAACAGATCATCGATTCGAGGCAACAGATACTTATTCCGTATCGTTACCTTGTTCAGCTCCCGGTAGTCCACACACAATCTTAGTGAACCATCTCTCTTCTTCACAAACAAGACTGGAGCGCCCCAAGGTGAGGTACTCCTACGAATAAAGCCCTGACCTAACAGCTTGTCTATCTGATCTCGTAGCTCTCGCATCTCTGCCGGAGCCATACGGTACGGTGCGCGTGCTATAGGTCTCGCATCTGGCAATAAATCTATAACAAAGTCTATCTCTCGACTGGGGGTAGGCCTGGTATCTCCTGAAACACATCGGAATACTCCCTGACAACTGGGATCGAATCTAAGGGAATCACAACCTCCTTAGAGGTATCCTCCTCTCTGTAATACAAATGAGCGGTCGAACCTCCCTCTGGGCGAGGCATTGCCACTACGAACATCTCTTGCCCCGGAATGGCAAAAACAATGCTCCCACCGAAGCAATCAATCATGGATCTATATGTGGAGAGCAAATCCATACTGATAATAACATCATGCTCATGCATATCTAAGACTAACACGTATGCAGGTAACACCAAACTACCCATCTCTACCCCCATTTCCCGGCATATAAAGAAAATAAGTGACCCACTCCCCAGTGGTGAGTCTACACCTGACACAGTGCTCTCTGTTGTGGCTAATAACCCTAAGGCTTTCACAAAATAAGTAGCTATAAAATAGTGCGTTGCCCCAGTATTAAACAAAACTCGACTCTTAGTAATATAAATAGAAAAACATACCCTCAATCGCGGGGGATGCCTGCGGAGATATTGCCTGTGGGGAGTTATAGATACGTCCGCCCTGTAGCTTTCTCTGCTGAACTGAGGCTGTTGGAAAGGGTGGTGGAGCTAGCTTCTGGGGTTTATTGTTAGCATATTCTTGTCGGGGGGGCCTATTCTTCTCTGGGCAATCTTGACGCCTATGGCCATTACTGCCACATTGGAATCACCTCCCTCGAAACTGCTTTACTTTATTACGGTGTTGAGTAGTCTCGCTTTTCCCCTGGTTTTGCTGGCCTGGAGGGGAAATCTGCGGAAAAACTATGTCAGGGCGAGGACAATCCATCCACTTGTGACCCGGTTGTACACATTTATAGCAGAGTTTCGAAATTCTTCCCTGGTCAGATTGTAGTTGATCCCTAGTCTGATTCGGGCAGGATTTACGTTTGTGATCGTCCATTCCACAACCGAAACACCTCTTGGTGATTTCATCCTGAACCTGACTTCTTTGGCCCTGACACTTTTGTCCGTGAACATAAATCTCGTTACCTCTGAAACTGACTCGATCTTGATTGTTTTGTTGTCGCAGATTCGGTGCCCTCGCACAATTCTCAACGTTAGTCACATGCATTTAGTTAACCTCTCTAGTTCTTTTGCCTCCTTTAAGTTGTAGGCTGCGTTCTTGGTATTATAGGATTGCAGTGGTAACTGCTTGTGCCACGATACCCTCTAACTCGGCGGTTGATATTCTCCCTGGGGATACCTGAGGTATGAGTCGATCTTGCTCGTTAACTCCCTTAACCGTCTTAGCTAGTTCTTCTTGACGATCCATATGAAAATTTAAGTGCCAGAGAGAGTCAAAGGTTTAAAAGCAATTTGTATTAAACCAACATGAATATAGTGATAATTTTTATCCTTCATGTGACTCAAAAGATCTTTTTTACTAAAGAGCTCGATACTCTTATCTTGCTCGTCCAGACTAAGGGTTTGTTCCATAGTCTTAATAGCATATTTGCTACGAAAGTTATACCAGTTAGTGTTGTATATAACTTTAGGATGGACCTTAGGAATAGTCCACCTGTTCAGATCCTTCTGAACATCAAATTCAATTAAGGAAGAGTTCTTCGTGAACTCTTGTGTTGTGTGTGTATCAGTGGTTTGTTCTTCCATTACACAGATGTTAGTGCTTAGAAAAGTAATAATCACATGGTCTGGAATAGGAGTGTATTAATCAAATCAAAATATTTATTTAAATAAAACAATAGGCAAATCAAAATTCTAGATCTAAATGGGATTAATATGTAAATCGAAATTCGCCAGTTAAATGAATATAATAAGCCGAATTATAAATCACTTTTGATACCCAGTGGTCAACGATTTACTTTGGGAATAAGCCTAACGCCCTTCGCACAATTCTCAACGTTAGTCACATGCATTTAGTTAACCTCTCTAGGTCTTTTGCCTCCTTTAAGTTGTAGGCTGCGTTCTTGGTATTGTAGGACTGCAGTGGTAACTTCTTGTGCCACGATACCCGCTAACTCGGCGGTTGATATTCTCCCTGGGGATACCTGAGGTGTGAGTCGATCTTGCTCGTTAACTCCCTTAACCGTCTTAGCTAGTTCTTCTTGACGATCCATATGAAAATTTAAGTGCCAGAGAGAGTCAAAGGTTTAAAAGCAATTTGTATTAAACCAACATGAATATAGTGATAATTTTTATCCTTCATGTGACTCAAAAGATCTTTTTTACTAAAGAGCTCGATACTCTTATCTTGCTCGTCCAGACTAAGGGTTTGTTCCATAGTCTTAATAGCATATTTGCTACGAAAGTTATACCAGTTAGTGTTGTATATAACTCTAGGATGGACCTTAGGAATAGTCCACCTGTTCAGATCCTTCTGAACATCAAATTCAATTAAGGAAGAGTTCTTCGTGAACTCTTGTGTTGTGTGTGTATCAATGGTTTGTTCTTCCATTACACAGATGTTAGTGCTTAGAAAAGTAATAATCACATGGTCTGGAATAGGAGTGTATTAATCAAATCAAAATATTTATTTAAATAAAACAATAGGCAAATCAAAATTCTAGATCTAAATGGGATTAATATTTAAATCGAAATTCGCCAGTTAAATGAATATAATAAGCCGAATTAGAAATCACTTTTGATACCCAGTGGTCAACGATTTACTTTGGGAATAAGCCTAACGCCCTTAGTACAATTCTCAACGTTAGTCACATGCATTTAGTTAACCTCTCTAGGTCTTTTGCCTCCTTTAAGTTGTAGGCTGCGTTCTTGGTATTGTAGGACTGCAGTGGTAACTGCTTGTGCCACGATACCCGCTAACTCGGCGGTTGATATTCTCCCTGGGGATACCTGAGGTGTGAGTCGATCTTGCTCGTTAACTCCCTTAACCGTCTTAGCTAGTTCTTCTTGACGATCCATCTGAAAATTTAAGTAAATTTGGATGAGTTCATCATTCAAATAAACAAATCGCAGAAGTACGAAATTCCAATGTATAGAGATAGACACAACATTCCTAGTATTAGGGCTCTATATCAAAGAAAGTAACGCTGAAAGCATAATAAGCCGCACAGATCCTAAAGGACACTAGAACCTGATGCTCTGATACCACCTGTGACACCCCGCCTAATTAAATACCGGGCGATCACTCATTTATTAAATTAAATCAAGGTAAATAGTTGGTTCATTCTCAGCATCACTATCGATAAAAATAATTTTTCCAATTTAACACCCTAAATAATTAAGCTAAGTGTCAAAATATTTTCATACATAACTTTCCAAATTTTATTTAAAGAAAAAGATTTATTTATTTTATTAACAACATTCCAACAATTAAGAATCACACCACAGTAAACCAAATAATATAATACATTCGACAATCGAATGTCAACATATGAAAACTAAAGTCACAAACCCGAAATGAATAAATCCCATAGAACAATACTGGAAACAAACTGATATATAAATGTCCCAACAACAATGAAATAATGGAAAGGGCGACACATGCCCAATAAATGAGAATACTAAAAGTGGAGTCAATAAAAGAAGCCGTCTACGCAAGTGACCTGCAACTCCCACCTAAGCTGCAGCACGTTCCTCTCAAGGGATCCTAAGCAAGACGCCCCTGTGGCTGGGCACCTGAAATATATACATATATATATATACAAGAGAGGGAGAGAAAAAGAAACGGGTCAGAGCCCGAAAGTGTGTTTGATTTTAAAATATGTTTAGCAAGTATTTAAATTGATACAGGCCAATACAACAACATATTAGTGCGTCACTCTCTTGATAAATACTCACCTCTCTTCTAATGTGCACACCTATCGCACTAACCTTCCCAACAGTTTCTTAACAATTTTATCATACTAACATTTTCCAATAATTTAGCATATCTTAACTTACTCATAAGATTTCAAAACCGAATAATATTTTGTTTAAAAAGGTTACTTCCAGATTAGTAGCACAACTCTCGTTTTAGCTTTTATTAATTTATAAAGTTTCTCAGTAACATATTATACTTTCACGAAACAAGTATTCAATATATGAGTCATCAACCAAGTCCTACTTATCAAATCACAGTAGGCAGTTTCAAATTTCAAAATCTCATATATATATTAACTACTCATATAATATATATAAAACATAACAGCACCCCTCATAAAACTATGGTGCGTGCATACTCTACTATCCAGACCCCATATCACTCATATTAAGGGGAATACAATCGGAATCACTCTCGAATTGTATTAACATAAATACACAAACAATATTGAGGCGAAGCATAGATTCCAAGTCTCTAAGAGGATGGCACATGCCTGCGTCTCTTAGGACCGTCTGAACTATCACGTCGATAGCCTGTACCAAGGATATCTATCTTCTAGGGTACAAATTAATATCCCCCATAAAGGTCCCATGGAGATAAGACTTGTCCCAGCGCGGTAACCTCGGGGATAGCAAGTAGCGTGGGCATGATTTTCACAAGTATATAATATATGTACACACAATCATATAAATATACCACTTTATCATATTAATATAGGTTCTTCTCGTCACCCATAATTATACCATTTTTTCTACATTTCACATTATTAGTATTACGTATAAGGTTTCATCTCTAACCTTAACTCGAAGGGTTTTCTCACTTAATACGTGACATTCGTTGACTCTATCCTTCCAAGTAGGAAAATTCAGTAGGTATACCTCTATTCACTATCGTAGCTATTCGCCGCATTCTCTCACTTGAAATACGTAGTTTCATAGTTCATTATATAATTATCCCAAAAACAAGATTCTCGTCTTATAATAAAGTTCCCAACACTTATTCAAATGTCTTACTGGTCTTTCCTATCTCCCAAAATATTTCATTAAGAATACCCAAGAATTATTTCACGATAAATTCACTTTGACTAAGTAAACAAGGGAAATAAGAGTCTGCCAGGAGGGGTCGATCGATCGAGGTATGGGGCTCGATCGATCGAACCTTCGATCGATCGAAGCTCTGGGCTCTATCGATCGATCAAGCAGGTCTGAGAAAAATTCTGCAGAATGCAGTTACGGGTTTCATCACCAAAATAACACCAAATCCATATTTTCAAGTTCCAATCGTCCCAAAATTCTACTACTAACATTATAACAATATACCAGATGATTCTAACGTAAGGCATGTACATATTCATCATTTAAACATGGATTTTCAACCTAAAATTATATCCAATTATCAAGAACCCTAGAATTTTCTTAAACAGTTTTCTAACAATTCTTTCTCCAGAATTTCTTTCTTATGATCATCAAAATTTCGTGGTTTATTACCTCTACATGGCAGGGTTTCCAGAATTAACATATAAATCAATACTACATGGGTTCTCCTATCATAAATTGGGTTTTCTTCCATAGTTTTCATCACAAATCATTCCTAAACTAATATGAAGATTGCACCAACGAAAATAGAAAGTTAAACACTTGCCTGGGATTTTTGGTATTCTGATTCACGACTGATTTTGGTATGGCTGCGTTCCTCGTCTCGCGATCTACGCGGTGGTGGTGGCGGCGGTGCAAACCGGTGACTTTTTGGCCTTGAATTGCCTTGGAGCTCTCTCCTCTCTTCTCCAATGGCCGTCACTTGATTTCTGGATATTCTAACCCTAAAAGGCTAACCTAAATGGCTGATATAGGTTGCTGAATTTCGTGGGTTTAATTACCCAATTATGTAAAATGACTAAAATGCCCTCCCGGGGTACTAATTAGGCCTAAAAATGCCCCGAGACCCAAACTACACCCCCGGGTACACTTTTTTGACTATCTCGACCCTACCGGACGCGTTGGCGCACTCAAAACGACCATACGAGAAACTTATAAAATATTCACTTTTTTTATTTAACAAAATTAGTCCCGACGTGACACGGGCACGTCTCGACTTAAATTTCCGAAATAGTCATTTAATTCACTCATGACATTCAATATAACCAATATAATATATTACTTTGCTCATTAGTAATATTCAACCAATTTTCCCATAATTACTAACTCTCGTCACGTTAATAATTTTAACATAATTAATTTCCGGATTTTTATTAAATAAATCATTCACATTAAATTTAATCAGTCCCCAAATTAATATAGCATAAAAATACGGGGTATTACATTGCAGTCCCTATCCGAATAACTATTTACTCAATCTTCTCAGTTACAAGCTCAAGATGGAGTGTTGAAGAAACTGCATTACCAAGTTAACTGATTAAGTTTTCAATTCCATAAACAACCAAGGGAAGTCGGGATGGACAGGTACAATAAAGCTCTGGGGCATTTTGATGATAAGTTTCAATAAGCTAAGAATGAGATCTATAGATGGGGTTGGTTGAATGCTTTGACAGAGATGAAGGGGGATCAAAATTGCCAATTGTGGAACTGGTATAATCCAGGTTTGATTGAGCTTGACAATCCCGCATTTAAATTAAATGTCAATCAGATTCCAGTCCATCTTATTCCTCAATGCTTAATTTCAAAATACTTGGGAGATTATGAGTTTCATGATAAATTAGAAATCATCCGACCTCCTCACCTATTAGATCGTCGTAGTACCACCAATGCCAGAATGCTTCAGGATTTTAACTTCATTAATTCTCCTTACACTTTAGATGATCCTCCTGCTGGAATGGATTATGTTTCCAAAGCTGAAGGGAAATGTGCTAGAGAATGAAGCTTTGTATTTTTTTTTGTTAACACGGTCATGTAATTAATTTGATTGAATGAAATGGAAATTTGATCAATTTATTTGAATGTTAATCCTTTCTTTATAGTTTTATTGATACACTTTGAATAAGTTGAGTATCAATGACCAATGAGTGCTAATGTTTTACAAGCATACTTAAATTAAAATCTAAATTTAGAGCTAGTTAGATGAATACATAGATTTCACTATCATACTTAGATTAAAATCTAAATTTAGAGTTATTTACCTATGTGTCTCCAAAGGTTTTACTAATACATGCAAGTGTTAGGTTTTTGCATTAGTTACGAGTGGTGTGACCAGGCGTTTGTGGAATATGTGCGTACATTCCTCTTGAGGAATCTTTGCAACGTTATTCCTGCACTTTGCCCAGTAGGATAAAGATCTTATTTTATCCTTATGTTTGTGGACCAAGTTTCTTGAGGATTTAGCATCCTGTTGACTTGGACTTTATGTATCAGTGATCAAGTTTGTGGCTTATGTCAAGAAATTTATTGCTTATGTCGAGCAACTCGCTTGTCAATTAACTATAGTAATGCATAGCACTAGTACTTCCAAAAAAATTAAAAACAAAAATGGAAAGAACTGAAGATTTTATTAGTAGTGAAAGTTGATTTCAAACTGATTACAACAATATTGATAATATTTTCTGAGATGCTCCGCATGCCATGGATTTTTTAATTCTTCGCCTTCTAAGGTTTCAATTCGATAGGTTCCAGGTTGGATCACTGCTGAAATACAGTATGGCCCATGCCAATTGCCCTCAAGATTGTTATTTTTCTGCAGCACTTTCTTTAGTACCTAATCTCCTTCATTTAAGTTGGTCGATTTCATTCGTCTATTGTAAAAATGGGTTGTTCTCTGTTGGTAGGCTGCATTTCTCAAGGGAGCATCTTCTCGTACTTCTTCCAGCATATCGAGATCCAACCTTCTCATTAGGTCACTTACAGGAGAGTTAAAATTTAAAACTCTATGGGATGGTAAACCTAGCTCGACAGGAATGACAACTTTAGTCCCAAATGCTAACATATAAGTAGATTCTCCAGTTGCTATTTTTGATGTTGTTCGGTTTGCCCACAAGATAGAATGTAGCTCGTTTATCCAATTTTCCTTGGCATCATCAAGCCTTGTCTTCAACCCATTAAGTAAAATTATGTTCGTAACTTCAGTTTATCCATTACTCTGAGGATGTCCTGGAGCTGAATGCAATTTCTGAATATTGGACTGAGCGCAGTAAGTTGCGAATTCATCCTAGTTAAACTGTGTTCCATGATCGGTAATAAAATCATAAGTCAATCCATACCTATAGATGATGTTTTTCCATATGAACTGATAGACCTTTTCATAAGGCATGTTTATTAAGGGCTCTACCTCAACCCATTTCGTAAAATAATCCACGGTGCTAACCAATTATTTAAATCTTCCTTGGGTAGTTGGCAGTAGTCTGACCAAGTCTATACCCCACATGGCAAATGGCCATAGTGAAGTGATTGAAGTGAGAGCAGCCTGTGGAGTTTTTCGAATGGTGGAGAATTTTTGACATTTGTCATACTTCTTGGCAAAAGTTGCACAGTTTGCTCGCATTGTTGGACAGTAATACCTGTGAGTACTAATTCTTTGCAAAAGTGTTCTCCCTACTATGTGAGCTCCACATAATCCTTCATTCACCTCCTAAATTAGATCTTAGACCTCTGATGGATACATACAGCGCTGTAACTTAATTGTTAATCCTATCCGGTACAAAACACCTTTATCTAATACATACCGAGTTGCTTTGTACTTTAACTTTTTTGCTTCCACCATATCTGTTGGTAGAGTTCGTTCTTCAATGTATGCTCTGATGGGGTCCATGCATGATGGCCCCATATCTATGGCAATAAAATTGATCATAAAATCTTCATCTATTCTCCTATTGGCCAAAATCTCAATAGGGATAGTTCGTCGAAGTTCAATTCTAATAGTAGAGGCTAGCCGAGCAAGGGCATCAGCTGTGGCATTTTCCAACCGTGGGATTCTGTTCATCTGAACAACTGGTAATTTTTCAATGACTTCCATCGCCTTGGATAAATACTTGGTTGTTAATTCTCCTTTATCTCCATATAAACCCAGTGTTTGGTTCACCACCAACTGAGAGTCACTGTGTGCCACAACTTGCTCGGCATTCAATGATTGGGATAAACTTAGGCCCACAATAAGAGCTTCGTACTCTGCTTTATTATTTAAAGCTTGGAATTAAAAACGTAGTGCATACTCAATATCAATAACATCAGGAGTGTTAAGTATTATACCTGCTCCACTTCCTGTTGAACAAGATGATCCATCAATATATAAGTTCCATATTGGGGCATTGTTGTCAAATGCTTGGTCAGTCAAACTCCCATAATGGAATATTTTTTCCTTTGCTTCTTCATACTTCCTGGTTATCTCTTATGTTTGGTATGAGGAATCTGGTAAGTCGGCAATCATTTCTTTTGAAGAAAGTTCTTTGGGAGATTTCTTGTTAACATCACTTCCTCTTGATTCTTGTTTTGCCTGTTCACTTTGTTGCTCGGGGACCTCAGAGTAAGGGAAGTTCGCCATAAAATCTTCCACTGTTTGTCCTTTCAAAGAAGACATTGGCTCATTATGATATCATACTCCCCTAATTCCACAGCCCAATACATTAATCTACTAGATTTCTCCAGTTTATACAAAGCCTGCTTTAGAGGCATATCAGTGTAAACTACGATTGTATGGGCTTGGAAATAAGGTTTTATGCGTCTGAATGCTTCAATTAGTGATAAATCCAATTTCTCCAAATGAGGGTACCTGATTTTTACTCCTTGGGTTGAACTCCATTCCCTTATCGGATCAATGTAGAACTTACTGCCGATTCAGAAACAGCTAAGTACGGGTATAATTTTTCACCTGTGATTGGTCGGGAGAGTAATGGAGGTGACCCCAAATACTTTTTTAATTCCACAAAAGCTTTTTCACATTCTTCGTTCCATTCAAAACTCTTCCTGAGTACCTTGAAGAATGGAAGGCACCTATCTATAGCTCGGGACACGAATCTGTCCAACGCTGCTACTCGTTCAATCAGTCTTTGCAAGTCCTTCTTGCACGTTGGGGATTGCATTTCAATTAATGTTTTGATCTTATATGGATTTGCTTCAGTTCCCCTTTGATTTACTATGTACCCAAGGAATATTCCCTCATGCACTCCAAAAATGCACTTGGTCGGATTCAACATCATCGGGTGATTTTTAAGCTGATCAAAAGTCTGGCTGAGGTTGGCAATATGATTAGACGCCTTTTTTATTTTTGTAAGCATATCATCCACGTAGACTTCCATATTCTTGCCTATTTGTTCCTTGAACACCTTATTGACCAGCCTTTGATATGTAGCACCTACATTTTTCAAACTGAAAGTCATAACACTATAACAGTATGTTCCTCAAGGAGTGATAAAAGAAGTGCTTTCACTATCCTCAGGTTTTATTTTTATCTGGTTATAACCAGAATAAGCATCCATAAATCTAAGTAACTCATTTCCTGATATTGCATCCACGAGTTGATCTATTCGGGGTAAAGGAAAATGATCCGTTGGGTATGCTTTATTTAAATCTATGAAATCTACACACATTCTCCACTCGTTGTTTTTCTTTTTGACCATAACTACATTGTCCAACCAGTCTGGGTATTTCACTTCATTAATAAAAGTTTCTTTATAATGGCTTGGTTCTTCTCGGAGTTGAACACTCTTCGTCTTTACTTTACTGGTTTAACTTATTTATTTACGTTGAGCTCATAGCAAAGGAAATTGGGATCTATCCCAAACATATCTTCATGACTCCAATAAACACATGTTTTCTATGTTTAAGGAAACTCACCAGTTCCTGTTTAAGAACAGATCCAATATTGTCCCTATTTGAGTGATGAGCTCCGGTTTGTCATCGTCTAACATAATGCTTTCAGTTGTTTCCACAATCTGTCCCTTTACCATCTATGTTTCGTCCCCTAGGTTTAAGGTTTCAACCTCATATTCTTTATCAAGCTCAAGAGTATCCACTTTGTAGGTAGTGGTTTTCTTCTTTATTTCTTCCAAGTCTTTTTGCTCGATATAAGAGTAGTAACATTCCCGAACAACTTTCTGACCACCTTTCACAATTTCGACACCAAAGTTAGTAGGGAATTTTAAACACTGATGAACAGTGATGGTACTACCTCAAACTTCTTTAGCCCTACTCTTCCCATGATTATATTGTAAGTTGAATAAATATTTTTATCCATTACAAAGAAACGGATCTTTTCTATTCGACTAGCTGGTCAGGTGCCTATCATTACCTCCATTTTAATTATTCCCAAAGGAAATACTTTCTCACCTTCAAAGCCTATTAGTGGTCAATGATAGGGCTCTAATTGGTTGAGTTTAAAATCCAAGTTGCTGAAATAAGGATAAAATATGATATCCGTCGAACTACCATTATCTATTAACACTCTAGAGACAATGATTTCCTCCTTTCTGACTTAGATTACTAATGGGTCGTCGTGAGGATACAATACTTCTGAAAGGTCATTTTTAGAGAAACTAATTACTAGTTTGTCTTTTTAAACTTCCTTGGTCGATCTTCCTCTGCAAGGATGATCCTCTGTATGTACGAGCAAGCTTGTGCCTCATTGAGGTAAGCTTTTCGCTCTGATGTGTGATCTCCTCCTCCTGCATATCCACCTATAATCATTTGGCAATCAAAAGAACCAAAATTGATACAGAATACCTCACGTTCTGGTTGTTAGAGTTTTTTAGGGAGATCGGGCTCATCATCATATTCATCTTCATGAGTTATTTTTTTCTCCTCTCTCAGCTTGCAAGGAGATTTTGATGTTCGCCGAATTCCCTTGTGGTTTTGGTGATCAACATGTTGATTCATCTTTCCTCATCGAATAAGAGTTTTAATCTCATTTTAAAGAGTTATGCAACGTTCCATCGTGTGATCGTGATCCCTATGGAATCCATAATACTTAGTTTTATCTCTCTTGGTCGGGGAACTTCTTAACTTATCAGGCCAACTCACATCTTTATTATGCTTGACTTCCTCCTAAACATGGTGAATTCCCATGGTTAACGGAGTATAGCCATTTTACTCATTTAGTAACTCTAATAAACCTTTATGTTTTGATTCCTTATGTTCTCTTGGGTCTTTATGATCTTTCTTATCATTTTTACCATCATATTTTTTACTCGAGCTATGCTTGGCCGTCATTGCTTCCTCAACATTCATGATCTTTGTTGCTTTAGCCATCAATTCTACCATTGTCTTCGAGGATCCTTAGCAAGAGTGTAATACAATTTTTTGGGAAGCAATCCACTCATGAGGGCAGTTATTGCAGTCTTCTCTTCATAATCCACGACTTCTAGTTTGTCATTTTTAAAACGAGTAATGTAATCTCCCGTGCTCTCTCTTTCTTTTTTTCTCACACTAAGTAAGTGCACTACCCTTTTCATAAGATTTGATATAAAGCAAAAATTATTATTGAATAGCTCAGCCAGTTGGTTGAAGCTAGAAATTTATCCCCAAGGAAGACCATTGTACCATATTTGGGCATATCCAGTAATGGTTCTAAAAAATGCTCTACATCTTATCTCGCCGAGGACAGCATAAATATCAGCAGTTGCCTGATATTATTATATGTGGAGGACTAAATCAGTTTTTCCATCATATTTCGGTGTTACTACTGGAGCCTTTAACTTTGCCAGGGTAGGGAAATCCATAATTGTCTGCATAAACGGAGACCCTTTTACAAAACTTCTTTGTAGTGGGTTTCTTGTCTTCGTTATTTCTCCTAATATGTCTTCCAATCTCTGTCTGGAGCCTGTCCATGCATCATTAGCAGCACCGAATTTATGCGTTGTAACTTTACTAGTTGCTGAGCTTTCTTCCTGAAGTCGTTGCTCGATCCGAGCAGAAGTTCATCAGGAATTTGATCTAAATTGAGTCGCGCTTTCCCTTTGATCAGATGGTCGTCGAGTGTTACCTGATATTGCCCTAGGAACATTTTTGTTCCCCATGGGTACGAAACAATCGAAGGGAGAAGCGAGACTTAATCTCTCTAAGGCACTTGGCCTTTCTGGAGAATAAGATTACGTGTGGAAAGCAACTGATGTCCTAAGTAATGAAGTTGACCTTGGATGGTAAGAAGCATCTCTTGTCGATATCGAGTGGCTGCGCTGACCACCTCTTGGAGGGGTAGTGGCATATTTCCTTGAGCAGATAGAGCAGGTGCCCTGGCTTGAAGAGTTTGTGCAAATTTTTTGATAGTATCTTGCATAGTATTTTTTCCTCTTGTAAGACTGTCGATAATCCAAGTTAAATCATTTACAAATAGAGGATCAGAAGGGGTAGATGGAATACCTTCATTCCTGATACTTTATTCAGGAATATCATCCATTTAGATGTTTGATTGAATGAGATCAATTATAAAAATCGTTCCTACAGACGGAGCCAATCTATTGATATGAAAAACTAGAGTAGGATAATTAATTGATCACAGATAAATAGAAATAAAAGATACAAGAGATTTTTAAAGTGGTTCGGCTTAAGGGAAGAGCCTACGTTCACTGTTGTGTATTGCTTTGGGATTTTTCAATTGCCTCTATTTTTGTGTCCCTTGTATGTAGGGTTTACAATGTATTTATATCCCCCAGGGGGTGTATAAGAGCTGAAATATCAAAGGATGGAATGTCTTTATATCGTAGACATTTACATTTGTATAATAATTTATGTATACAACTGTTGGTGTTTTCTTGTCATCGTTGGTCGACATCCCTGGTTTTGGTTGGTATCCTTGGTGTTTATCGGCATTTCATCCTTGATGACTATGATTAATCTTCCACTGTACAACACGTATCAGTATCTGAATGGTCCACATAGATAGACAATTTTATGTATCAACACCAACAATCCAACCCAACAAATAAAATCTAAAAGTAGGCAAAACTTGGTATTGTCTATCAACCGACAGCCTAAAGTCAATCGATTGTTCATCCCAAAAAGTGGTCACTTCCCTTTATTACAGGAATCATTGTAACACTCCACGTGATTCTGGAGTTGGTCGTCAGTAAACTATGTCAGGCGTCACTAAATTAAATACCACTCTTGGCATATGAGAGATATAAGACATAAAAAAATTTCATTCCACGAGATAATAATTAAATTGATCCCCATAAATAATAGCCATCCATGCAATAAATATCCATCACCATTCTTACTCCAAAAATAATTCAACTCCATAATTTATTTAAAACTCTAAATGAAATGATCCAATAAAGTAACTCACTGAAACCATAGACAACTTTATAACCGAATGGCCCAATAGAATCAATAACGAAGTCTCATATGTAAAACGACTGAATAAAAGTAAACCCATACTAATAAAGCGAATAAATAAAATAGAACTCCAGTTGCACCTCCAAATCAACCTCCAATAACTCCTATGCATCTACTCCAGCACAGAACCTGAAATGTTAGTCAACGCAATGGATCAGAGCCCACTACATGGATACTAGCTACTCCTCTCAAACAGGGTCCTTGAACCCAGATATTAGTATTATACGCAATAAACGTGACAATAGAATATTTTAAATTAAATGGGATATATTAATCGACGAATAAAAATAAATTATCACCTAACTACTTCTAAGACAACCCCGAGGTTCAAGTCCAATTATGTACATTTAAATACAGCTAATTATTTAATTTAATTTCATTAACCCGATGATTGTTTTTATTCATCATTAACATCAGTTGCGGGACTCCCATTTAAAGTCTTAAATCATTTGATTGGGGTACTCTCGCTAGTTATACACCACACCCATTCCCCTCACTAGGGCCAGTCAGCCCGGTTCACTGTCAGCTCTGCACACACTCGTGAGGTTCCATGCACGACTCATCAATATAGCCCGTCAACCAGTTTAACGGTCAACCCGCACATACTCGTGACGCCACACACACCCAAGTCGCTATAGCCAGTTGGCTCGTTTAACTGTCAGCCGTGCACATACTCGCGTCGTCAGTATATTTTAATACTCCTTTATTATCTTAGGTATTAATTCTCAATTTATCAAGTTTTCGCATTTATCTCAGATTAGCCCCAATCGACATAAAATCCTCGAAACACTCTTAGTCCCATACTTAAAGGTCTCCAAGACATCAATATTTCCTAGCCTATCATTTAGGAAGAAATCCAACTAACTAACACCACTTAGCCTCACCCCTAGGTCCGCTAATCCAAGGAACAACGTAAAAATCAGCCCCACCTCAAAATATTTATCTGTAAATCGTCACCACTATCTAATCCCATACCTAGAAGGCGATAACTACCCAAAGGTCTACTAACTAGTCTCATAACTATAAAGCAACCCAAATAAAGGTGAACGCCCTATCTAACCCAAAACCCCATCGTTCCCGCGGTGACGAACATAATAAAACAAAAAAGTGTCATAAGGCTAAATTTCCATTCCTCACACTAATTTTACCAATTTAATCCACCCGCCATTAATTAATCAATAAATGTTCGTTAAATCATAATATTAATTAAACTACACTTTCCCATCAAATTATTTAATTTATAATCTCATGCATGTCTAGAATTTATACAACAAGAATTTTTACTACGCGACATCCACAAAATTTCCATTATTTAACACCATACGAATTATTAAATGACATTCCTTCGTAAGAATCTACATGTGAACACCTTAACGTCTACAACACCCAAACTCTACCCTAACATGCAAGGTTTTGATTCTTCATTCGTATTAGAATTTTTTATAAAAACAATCCCGAATTATCTTCCACTTTCCATGATTAACATTTCTAGTTTGTTTTATGAAAACACATGTATTTAGTGTGTAAGCCATAATTACTACGCATAATAATAAGGTAAAGCAATAGAGATAACCACGCCTGATATTTGTTTGAAGAAATATGATTATGAAGATGTGTTTCTTGCGAAAAGATGGCAAAGTTTCGTTCTTGGATCAATTTGAGAAAACCTGGTTTGAACCTTCAAAACTTGGGTTAAATCTTGATTTTAAATGGGGCTAGGGTTTTGTAGATGGAAGAAGATGAAAATGGAGGGGGCTAATGATTTTTTAAGAAGGCTAAAATGTGTTTAAAAAGTCCTAAACTCGTCACTTTATGCTTATCTACCAAAAAGAGTTTGAGTCATAATCAAACACAAACACTCGAAAATTTATTACGGGTGATCGGACCATCAGAATTAACTAAAATTTTAGTATGATCGAGATAACGGCGAGACGGAGTTTCTGAAAAAAATTCATCTCGGTCAGACGGTTGGATTTTTATTTTTTTATCCTCCTTAGGTCGGATCCTCCCATGATTTTTATACAAAAAGTTATAATTTTCAAATTTAATCCCAATTTAAATTCCACTTAAAACCTTATTTTTAAATATAAAAACCAATATTTTGACATACTAAAATTAAAAAGATTTTAATTTTTCTTTTTTTTGAAATTGTTTATTTAACAAAGATTTTTATGGCTAAAAAATTATGAGGTGTTACAATCATTGTCTTTAAAATCGAATTTATCCCTCTCAAACCCCATTAATAAACTCAAAAGCTTCATCCAAGCCCCCAACTATCATCCCAATAATAAAAACACATAATATAAACAATTAAAACCTATTTCTAATATCAAATTCCCAAGCCCAAGTTTATGTCAAGACCCAATGGAAACCCAATTTATCATTCAAGAACATTAGATATACCAATTTCTTCAATTAGCTTATGATTTCAATAGATTGATACACATAATCACATGACTTTTAATTGTTTTACAATAAAAAATATATTATAATCATCTTTCAATAATTTTAATCCAATTTCATGAGAAAATCCAAAAATATAAATGGAAACTAACCTAATTAATATATTGATTAGATTAATTATGAGAATTAACTATTTAATTATCAAAAATTAGATTTACAACATAATTATTTTTAGATTTCAATGAATATATAATCTTAACACACATGCAATCATAATCCAATTCTATATAAACTTGCCTCAATTGATGTGGTGGAGAAAACCGTGCTAAAATCCCCAAATTCCTTATTTTCTCTTCAAGTCCCATCTCTCACTCTCAAGGAGCTTCCCTAATTATGTTATGTTCCACGTGAGATTTCCAAATGACTCCTTAAAACCCTTAATCCACGAAATTAGGCTTGGACCCTAAATGGGCCATCCTAAAAGAGCCAAAAATCATTTCCAAATGAATTAAAACCTTGCCTAGGCCTTATACTAGCCCAATAGCCCTATAATCCACCATTTCAAACTAAAAACGAACCTTCTACGCATCCCAAAAGTCGAATATCAAATATATTAAGAATAAATAAATAACAACTTAGTTATTTAGTAATTAACTGATACGGTCCAAATATTAATTAATATAATCAATGAATTGCCGTAAATTAAATTTGATTTCAAATCCGAATTAAATAACACACAAAAATATAAATAGTGACATCGCATGTCACAATCAAGCATGCACAATTAATTTTCTTTAATTTAATAGTTCATAGATAATACGGGGTATTACAACCCATGCTTGCTTAAGCCTTCTGAATGCTCTCACTCCTAGTGGACAAGTTCATTTATGCCTTGAATTTTCTAAAGGACCAGATCATTCATGTAATGTTTTGTCCAAACGAAGTTCATGAAATGATAAGTCTCCAAGCTCATGAGCCTCTTCCCACTTATTTCTTTGTTGTGTCATTAGCCTTTTGTTACTGCATGGCTGAAGTCGAGGCCTTAAACTTAAGCAGTTTATTCCCCCTTAAGGAAGTGTTGACTTTTATGTCGGCCACTTAATTTTGGGGAACAATTAACTAAGCATCCTTAATGAATGCTTTCCACTAAGGTGAAATGCTTTAATTGATGTTTTTCTCTTTGTCTTTCCACTTTAGCCTTTTGCCCATCTCATATGGCTAGGATTTAGGGAAATGAAGGAAATAAATAAAATAGAGTAGTATATTTTCTTGAAATAATATTTTCTTATTAATAATAATTTTTTCTTACTACACCATCTTCTGAAGTAACATCATAATTTATTTCTAATGGTAGTATTTTCGAAGTTGTTTGACATTTCAGGGGTTAATAAAAGTCTCCCCTTTCAAAGTCTCAATTTTGTATATCCCTGGGAAAATGACTAAGCCGATGCAATACAGTCCATATTAGTTAGTTTCTAACTTGTTTCCTTTTTGTATACCTTCTTCAATGATAAATCTGTGACAATCCTGCTTTTTATATCTAATTAGGTTAGCTACGCTCAATTAAATTAAAGCGGAGCGTCAATATGTTGGCATTATAAACATAATTTAAATAAATGCAGTAAAGTAAACATGAACACTCTCATACGTGTAACCAAATCATATAATAACAACTATAACAAGTGAAACCAACTCATAACCATTAAATGCAATAATCTATCAGTAATCTCAAACTGAAAATATAAAATGCCAATACATGCGGCCCAACACAAAACGGGAAAGAGTAATACAACAATTCTCTCAAATCCCAAGTATAAACAAAGTGATATTAATATCTGATACCACCCTCAAGAAAAGGGAAACAAACGACATAAATTAAAATAGAATAACTCCACGGCTACAGGAATCCTAAGATTTACATGATCTCATCAAGCTCCATAGTCTATTATCCAGCGGGACGAGGACCTGTCATATATTATATATATAGGACAGGAGCAAGAAGCAAGATAGACGAATATCAAAGCAAGAAAACAAGTTATAAGATTATAAGATGTACTTATAATGAAAGCACACTAGTCATTACTCGTTTCCAATAATTAAGTTGTCTGGATTCATTTCCCAAATGATGTTCCTAGGTTGTGACTACCCAACCCAACCCAACCCAACCCAAGTGTAGGGAGTCTTAATTAAATAGCGTGATTAATTACTATTAATCCATTTCAAATGTTCCTACTCGGAATAATTCTTTTCATTTAAAAACACTTAATAGTGGTAAAATTTCTTTTATCCAGTCCCTTAATAATAGGATATTTTCTTCAAGTATAATATCAAATGCATCGATTCGGGATATTACTTTAAGACACAAGCATAATATCTCACACAACAAATCATATCGGGTCACTATCGTTACCCGGGGGAACAAGTCGTAACACTAGGCATACACACAAATATTCCCCAATATTACGTGGCAAGGGCAATCATACTAATACCTAAATCACATGGCGTTCCAAGGTCCTTCTATCTGACCCGCATTACAACCATGTGTCCGGTTCCAATGGTTTATCTCTGACACGACACTCGAGCGGAACCTAACCGGATCAATCAGAAAAAAATCGCATTCAACATGTGCCTACATCGATCGGAGGACTAGTCTAGTGCATACTCGATAATATACATGTAAAATAATTTCACGCTTATGTATATATACAATCGTATCAAGTCTCTTACTCGAGTTATACAATAGTCATTATTTACAATATAACATAATTTATACCATTAATTTACTAATTCAACGTCAAATCATTTCAAGGTTATATATCCCTAATAACCATACGTATATGATCAAGTTATAAGATTAAGTACAACACCACAATTATCTTTCTAAGAACATGAACACCCTTAGCGCTCTTATTTCAACAACATGCTGCCCATAATTTAAAATGCAGATTCGAGGCTCTTTTGATCCGTTTTTGGAAAAACTTAAAACTACAAAGTTGTTCGGAAAGTGATTTTCTATCGCGATGCAGGAGCACGCTACCACAGCCTGCTTAAAACATACCCGAAACTAATATATACAGTTCGCACCTATTTACGAAAACTTTCTGCGCATATATATAAAACGCTAATTTGAGGCTTTTTTGATCCGTTTTTGGGAAAACTTAAAACTACAAGGAACGTGATTTTCTATAAGAACTCACTAGCACACTACCATAGCCTGCCTAAAACGGACCCAAAACTAACATATACATTTCGCACCTGTTTACGACAACTTTCTGCGTAGAACTGTAAAACGCATATTCGAGGATTTTCGGATCCGTTTTTGAAAAAACTTAAAACTACAAAGTTGTTCGTAATGTGATTTTCTATAAGGTTGCGTGAACGAAAGATCCATTTTCAGAACCAAAACAGCTCAAAGTATTTTTTAATATGACGATTTACTCAATTTCATAGATTTCTCAAACTCAAAAGGTTGTTCAACAACTCAATCCCTATAATGATGTTATTGCATTTGCATCTACATGGAGTGTGATCCTAATACATTGCATATCATTTTTAACATCAATTTCATGTTAATTTAGGGATCCAAATACATGTTCATATGAAATTTCATTATAGATACATATTATACACATATAGGTGATTAACTTGCCTTGGATTGTATGGAGAAGTTGAATCCTCTTGAAATCCTCTTAGGTTTCTTCTCCTCTTACTCTCTATCTCTATCTCTCTCTACCAAACCCTAACCCCCTTTTGTGAAATGAGAAAATGAAGACTTCTTCTCTTCTTTTCTATTTATACCTAGGGTTAGTTTATTTACAAAAATGCCATTGCCCCAAATTTAACCCTCTCGATCATTTTACGCGTTAATTCGCTTCTAATATTTAATTCGCACATTCGTATCTCAATGAATTCATTTCAACTTTTAATTTCCATACATTTCGAATATATATACTGGCATAGTTTTATTTCCAAACATTTCGAATATATATACACTGTTTTTTTTAATAGTCCAATTTCACTTTTCGAATTGAATTGAAATTGAATATATATATTGGCCTTCACTTTATTGTTATAGTACTTAGTAGTTCTTTGTTGGTAGGTGGTGACCCTCAGTGTTGCCTATTCTTGTACCTCTTCCGTCAAGTATAAATCTAGATGCCTCATAAATTTAATTTATGATTTGACGTTAAGCACACAATGAGTGGGGGATCGATATTGGTAGTAACCACAACTTCTGACCAAAAGGGCAAGTATAAAAGGGTTCTCCCTTATAGGGATCTTAGGAGTTATATGGTATGCCCAAAGAACATTGTGTATATCGTTGATCAAGTTGGAATTTGCTTCCTCTAATATTTTCCAAAATTATTTCGTTTGTCACTTTTGTTTTCTCGTTGCACTGGGGGTGACAGGGTGATGAGTTTAGAAATTTGTTATAGTAGCTCGCATAATATTTTTAGAGCCGATCATTATGAAGTTATTTTCCATTATTTATGATGAAAGAGTTGGGGATGTCGTATTTATGGATGATATTCCTCCATATGAACTAGAACATCTTAGGTTATGTAATCTCTATCATCGGCTTGACCTCCACTAACTTGTTTAAATAAACGCCTGTGATGACCAAAAACCTAAATCTTCCTTTTATCTTTAGCACAATTAAGTCTAATCCCCATTGTGCGAAGGGTCGTGAGGATTAATGGGCATCGAGGCTTCATCCGGATATGAGATATTGTTGCATGCCTCTAGTATTTTTCACACTTCTTGGCACAGTTTGCACAATCTTCTATTACGCTCGGCCAATAGTCTCCATGTGTTTCCACCCTTTCGGCTAAAGACCTTTCGATAACATAAAATATATAGGAGCCTACATGAAATTCCTTAATTAGAGATTAGATCTCATTGATATGAACATGTCCTAGGAAATCATTCATCTGAGACTTCTCCTATTTATATATGTAAAACTATCGGGTCCATCTATGACGGACTTATTTTTGAATCCAGGACTTGAGTTTCACCTTTGCCTATACTTGAGTGGAATAAAATTTTCACTGAGACTGTTCTTGTGAGTTGGCTCACATAGTCGAGGTCAAATGAGCCCATGAATCTACTCATTAATTTTCTATCATGTGGATTCTAATAACTTTCACAAAAAGGAATTTTAGTATGAGCTTTTTCACCTTGGTTAGATATAGGACCAATTTCTCATTTCTTTTTACATACGGGCAAAAAAATTGGTTCACGACAAGCCGTGAATCGCTGTGGGTGGATATTTATAGCTCTCCTACAGAAAAATTTAGCTCGATTCCAATAATTATGGCTTTATACTCAACTTCATTATTTAAAGCTTTTAAGTTAAATCTGAGCACATAATCCACATCTGCGCCTTTAGAAGTGATCACGATGAGCCCAACTCCACTTCTATTTGTGCAAGATAAACCATCTACAAAAAGCATCCACGTTTGAATGGTTTTTTTAAACTCATCATCAATTGTTATCCCCCATTACAACATCTTCTTATGGTTTCTCTCTGCTTCAATTTATAGCCTTCGTGGATGACCTTGCTTCATTATGACTTTCCAGAACTATTTTTTCTTTAAACTAAAATTATGTGATGATCGAAGTTAGATATTGGTTGCACTTTGGTAGTTGTTCTGGTCTCTTGTATTATTTGAAATTATCCTAACTCAATTGTCAACGCTATCAGTCTTCGAAATTTCTCCATCTTGCGGATGTCTTGTCTTAGTGGCTTATCAGTATAAACCACAATCACGTGGGCCTGGATTTATGACTTCGTCCTCTTTGAGGCTTTGATTAAGGATGACGCTAACTTCTCAAGTCTTGGATACCTGGTTTTAGCACCTTTTTAAGCTTTGTTGCTTCCTAATTTATTATCAATGTCGAGGTGAGTGTTGACTCTAATATGACCATGTATAGATATAACTTTTTGCCTAAGATCAAACTTAAACATAATAGTCAGGAGCCCATATATCGTTGACTAAAATCCACTTCACATTATTCATTCCGTTCGAATCTCTTTCACATAACCTTATAAATGGGAGACATATAACCGTTGTCCTTAATAAGAAGCGATTTGGAGTTGCACTCGGCGTGTGAGCTCTGCATCTCTTTCTTAATTGATGGTGAACAAATATGTATGAGGGATTTGATTATATCAAAATTTGTTTTCATTCCCCTTTTATTAACTTGATGCCGAGGAATTTTCCAGGTCCGATGCCAAACATGCACTTAGACAGGTTGAGATTCATCTTGTATTCTTTCATGACATCGAAAGCTTGGCCTAGGTCTTTCGTGTGATCTTTAGCTTTCTTACTCTTAGTAACCATGTTAACTCCAATTTAAGGCTTGGATATGTTTTCACCATTTTTTTATGCGTGGCTACATTCTTTAGTCCAAAACACATAACAATATGGCAGTGTGTTCCTTTATCTGTGATGAATGAGGTTTTCTTCCTATCGCTTATTTTTAATGAAATTTAAATATAAATCGAGTACGCATCCATGAAGTTGAACTGCTCATGACCTGCCATTACGTCCACCAACTAATTGATCCTTAACAAAGGACAACGATCCTTAGGATACGCTTTGCTTAAATATGTGAAATCAATGTGAATTCTCCACTTTCCATTTGGCTTTATCACCATTATGACATTCGAAAATAAGGACAGGTATTTAACATCTTCAATAAATTTTGTTTATTGGATCTTTTCCACTTCAACCTCTATTGTTACATTTCTTTCTAGGGCAAAGACTCGTCTTTTTTTATTTAATACTATTTGCCTCTTTAGGTCAATGATATCCTTGTGGATTTATGTGAAAACGTCGCATTGCTACTTAAGGAAATCATCTCGTTCTATTTTGAGTTTTGGCTCTAGAGATGAGCTAATCTGAACCGCACACTCTAGTTTTTCATCATCTAGAATGACAGGTTCGAACTCTTTGGTTGTCTTAATATTATTTAGTTTTTGTTTATAGCGAGGATCGAGAGTTTTCATTCAATATGTAACAGTCAGCTTCTTTGGGGCTTTTCTCTACTCGAATAAAGTGAAATGGCATCCCTTAGGTAACTACCTAGTTACCTCTCACCTCACCTAAGCTAAAATCAGCTTTAAATTTCATGACCGACTGTTAATTAGAGGCCACAACTTCAAACTTTTCTAGTCTTACACGATCAAATAAAATGTTATGGGTTAAGGCCACATTTTGATTCAGGATGAAAAATCTCATCATTTGGGTGTTGAATGTTGGACATGTTCCTCCTGTTACTTCTAATTCCATTGTTCCCAAGGGGTATATCTTTTCATCTAAAAAAGCGATCAATGGGTTGTGGTATGGCTACAATTTCCTCTCTGAGAGCTTTAGCCTCTTAAAGAAACCATTGAATACTACATTATATAAACTCCCATTATTCACCAATATTTTTTCATTGTGAACTCATGAACCAATAAAATGACCAGCGAGGGTTCATTGTAAGAGTATAGGAGATCATTCAGGTCTGCTTTTAGTAAACCCACAATGATTCCATCTCTATTTGTCTTATGGGGTTGGTTATCTATGACCTCTGTGGGGTTCACTTTATTTTAGCCTCCTCCTATGTAAGACTTAACTTTATTCATGTATGTATTTATTTCTATCTAGGACCCTCCTCCGTCGGATACTCCATCAGTGCTAAAATTTACGGTGACTGAGATCATCTCGAGGCTTTCTTTTGGTTCCTTTGGCTTCTTTGGGATTTCATATTCTCCTATTTTGTCTAATTCGTTGTTGTCGTTATCGCTCTTTGTTCCTCATTCATTTCCTCACTGAAGTACTATTTATTGGAGTATGCGACTTCTATCTCTCCTGAGTTCCGTAGCTCTGCTAAATTTGTCCACATAATTCTTCATCTTATTATTTTGTATAAGAGCCTTAATCTCATCTTTTAAAATTCTGCATTTATTGGTGGTATGACCGTGATCTTTATGTAGCTAGAACCATTTATTCTAATTCTTTATTCCATTTAGTGTTTTAGGTTTTGTTGTCCATCTCAAATCTTTTGTATCATGGATTTCTTCCACGATGTGATGAACCCCACTAATGATACCAACATCATTTCGTGAATTCAACTTCAGTTTCGAGCTTACACACCAATGGTAAAATTACAAGTAATGAAAAAATAAGTTGAAAAGGTGAGAAACTGGAGATAAACACTGATATAAGTAGTTCAGCCATTGGCTTACGTCCACTGTGCAATGTGAAGGTGTTTTCACTAGAATAAGGGCTCTAAAGGCCATGAAAGACATGTAAGCTCTCTCTCTCTCTCTCTCTATATATATATATATATATATATATATATATATATATAATAAGGTAGATGTGTGCCACCTCCTTACATATTTTTACACATTTTAATGGTTCAGATCACATCTATTGTTTTTTTTTCAACTTACCCCCCACTTATTTTATTTCCCCCTCTTTTTTTTTCTCATCAAAGTTACCCTTTAATTCAAATTTGAGGGGTATTTTGGGTCCACCACATTCCATCCCAACATAGCCGCCCCTCTCATCTCTCTTTCCCAAACCCTCTCTCTCACGCTCACTCTCTCTTTCCCAAACCCTCGGCTCACTTTCTCCCTTCTAACATGGTCTCCCCCTTCCCATGCAGCCACCCCCACCCACATAACCATCCCCTTCCACGCAACCCCCCCCCCCCCCCACCCACCCCTTCCCACGCAGCCATGTAGTAGATTGTGAGGGTTTTTTATCGCAGTAGATTGATTTGTGAGGGTTTCAAGTGTGAGAGGTAATCTCTCTCTCTCTCTCTATCTCTCTCTCTCTCTCTCTCTCTCTCTCTCTCTCTCTCTAATACACTCACTAATTATTTTGAAGATTATGTGACTTTTGTTTTACAGATCTTTTTGGATCTTGAAGAAATGAAGTGCATGATTTAGGTATTTTTTTGTACGTTACTTTTTGTAACAGTTTTAAGTTGTTACTTGGGCTGTCAAAGTTCAAAATAAGGGTTTGTTTGTTGAAATTCCATTTTTTTGGTTCGATGATGGAGGGTTCAATATATGGTTCTAAGTTTCGATTTTGGGGGTTTAAAACTTAGGGTTTACATTTTTTTATCTGTTTTGGTTTGATTTTGTAGGTGTTACGAATGTGACTAGGAATTTTTTGGGGTTTGTATTTTTGGTGTTGAACATAACCCAGGTATACTCCATCTTTATCTTTGTTTATATGTTTTTATTGGGGTTCAAATCGATTTTCCATTTGTTAAAGCTAACCAGTCTGTTAATGTTTGATGTTTATTATATTTTGATCATATTGATAAAATAAAAATTCATTTAAGTTATTTACTTTATATTTTATCTAATATGAAATTTTCATCTTTTGTTAGTTTGCGGGTATCAAGAAAATGTAGTTTTTAACCGAATTTGCAAAAAGCTTCGACTGCTGTTATTAGGTAATAGCGCTACATTTCGTGCTAGATTGTGAGAACATTAGGTCAGATTTTGTTGGTTCTCTTTAGTGGAATAATGGTTGATTACAAGAAGTCCTTTTAATTGATTGTATTATCCTTTCTATTTTAGGTAGTGTTTGTGCCACTTTTGAGATAAAGTTGAAATCATTTGTCAACCTCCACTCCCTTTATTGGTAATTTTCTTATACTTTCATGTTGTTTGTTTCTTATTATAAAAATTCCCCTACAACCTATTTTTATGCACACGTTATTATCATAGATGCAACTAGACACTAACATAACTGGATGTTATCTAGATCTACTGATTTGGGAATTACGGGTATATTAGTAATTTCCTTTCTAGATAATTTTTTTAAGCTTAATTGAAAATTTTCAAGTTTACCTAATGCATATCTTTCATCATTGGGTGCCTTTTTGTCATATTTTGGGTGCAATAAGTTATGTTATCTTATGTTTTTGATTTGAGAATTACCGGTATGATAAGTTGATTGTAAGTAACTATAAAAGATAATGCCCCCAGCTGAAATTTATGTTTACATGCTGAAATTTATGTTAGTCTTTGTTGAAATGTAGCTTAGTTTGAAAGCAACTTTGTAAAGGAAGAAACTCATTTATCCGTTCACTGACATATTTGTTGGCATTAATATTTGTTACGTTTTTATTAAGAAATTTGATGAAATTTGTTAGGTGTTCATTGAATTTTGTTGGGTGTTTGTTGAAATTTATGTTAATCGTGCTATAAATCATGTGTGTTTTGGGTTGAATAGTTTAAGCTTGAGGTTCTGAAATTATCACGCTTGGATTGGCCATATTACTTGGCAAATCAGGTGTACTATTTTTTTTGTTTAATTTACAATCTGGAAAAAACTACTTACCAAGTCTCCAAGAACCGATGGTATTCGTTTGTTTCAATCACTTTTTAGTAAATGTAGAACTCATATTTTAACGATTCTACTTATCTATTTCAGGTGGACTTTAGCCATGTTCTGAGCTTGATGCCTACGTGTTTGTATGGAGGGGGGGGGGACTTTTAATGAAAAAGAAAGGAGTGGGGTATCGGTATGAAATAAGACGGGTGAAAAAGAGCAAAAGAATACAAATAACTCGGTTTACTCTCATTTCTACTTCATTTGCTCTGTATTGAGGTTATAAGATTTGTGTTCATTTCAGTTTTATTGCTAACTGTTATCTATATCGTCTACGCATTTCTTTGTCAATATATAATAACAGATGTATGCTTAAAACGAAGCCAGAATCAATAGAACATCATAAAATTAAATCTGCAGAATGCAGTAGCAGGTATGAGTGTGCTGCCAAAAGACTCCTGGGCATATGAGTGATCGTTTTACTGAATTCCCTTATTTGGTCACAAAGATTCCTGGGTGCCAATGGATGCAGTGCCGATGCAGCTGATCTGGGAAGACCCAACCGATTATAATAGTGGGACTGATCACTTCTCTTCTTTTGAATTTCTCAGCATGTAAAAAAAATTGTGGTCTATCTCATCATAATTAGATTTATCTCATCATAATCGGGTAGAGAAGAAGCACCAGGTTGTGTACTTCGTTCATCCTGGCCTTCGCTCAAGGCTGATATCTTTATCGTTCATATACGAACCTAAATTAAGGACTTAAAAAGTAATTATCATAATTTTTTACCGTTAGGTGCATTTAATGATGTGGAAAGAATATCCATCTAAAATGCATTACATCTAACGGCGAAAAATGCGGCCTTTACTAAAACGCCTTTATTTTGGGTCCTTATAAGAACATTGATGATACTCGGCTTTCCTAAATGCGTTGAAACAATATATCCTTTGTGACCATGATTAACTAAAGTTAGAATTTACTCAGGCGTCTCTGTAAGTATGTACATATTATTCCTAAAAATCATGATATTGCGTATCGATACTTTCTTTTGCAGTTTTTGCATTACAAATCATTGAAACTAATTGATTTATACCATTGTTGTTCGTAAGCCCTTACTTCTGTCAATTAAGCCATTTTTCACCATGGATCATGTGAAAAAAAAAAGAAAAACATAATAGTGAAAGAGCTATTGAGAAGGGTTGTTGCTGCCAAGGCTATTGAGAATAGATATTTCCCGAAAAAAGGATAAACTGTTAGCACCGAATCAAATTAGATCATCAAGGTGCTAAAGGTATGGAACAATGTCTTTACTGTTTTACTTCTTCTTAATGTTTCCCTCATCCTTATTTTTAGTAATTCTTTGAACATGTTGCTGTTAGAAAATTCAATTTTTTTCATTCATTTTTGTGGTAATCTGTATATAATTTGTACAGTTGAAATTGCAAGACTACGTATGGTACATCGTATGTCTGATATATTACGTATGGTTTAATCAAACAGGCAAATAGTTGGGATCAAGGATTACTTATCATTCATAGTAAAAAATACATACCAATAGAATTCCAAAATTGATGATTAACTGATTGAAAAAGAATTTTAGGTTTTAAAATACAAAGAAAGTTTGGTCGAACATAAACATTTTAAAATATTTTGGGAATTGGAGCAATGAATTACCCTAATATTCTAACCAAAAGACTTCATTTCAAACCTTGGTTTATGTAGCTCTATGATTTGGATTTGACTTCGGAAGCATTCTTATCATTCTCCTTCGATTAACATGTATTTTTTTCTCTTTTCCTCTTTAATTTTAATGTTGTTTTAATTTTTTATTTCACACAATTTTTCGTATTTGCGATTACCTCATGGATTTAAGATCTGATTGTCATTTTCCCTTTTTCTTTTGTTTTCTTCGCAGTTTTCTCCATACAAGCATATGCTTTTGATGAAACCTAAAGATTTCATACTGTTAGTGGGGGATTTTGCTGTTGGTAGAACACGGGACACGCAGTCCCCATAAGATGACTTGGGAACCTCATTTGGGAATGAACCCTATCTGTAAATAATCTGCACGGTTTAAGGTTTGTGGGGGAGGATCCACATAAGCCTTGAAAATTGGTGTAGGTTGCGGCAAATCAAACCTTATTTTCTGTTGTTGGTGTACATTAATAGGCATGGACCTGTCAATCTTTGTATTTGGCCGAGCAGGTATTTGCGAATTTAAAATTTTTCACATTACGATATTTAGGTTTAAATTTTTGGCATTTTTTGTTATGATTTGCTTGAAAAGAGTGATTTCCATGATTTTTTTTCTTTCATTATTAGTGGTTTCATCCTTTTGAAATTTCAGTCACTAATGGTTTCAAAAAATAATTAATACCGACACATATCCCAATTTAAAGTTGACGAACAGAGGTGACATACTCAAACCCAGCAGTTGACGAGCCAGAAAACTCAAAGCCGGTAGCTGCGGAGCTCGCAAAGTAAAAATCATCCATGGGAAATGTTCACGGATTGCTATCTCATACGGGTAAGGTGAGACTGTATCGTCAACGCGGTTTTTTTGAGACACAGTAAATTTGATTGATGAATATTGTATATTTCATTTTATATGTGAATTTGTTTAATGAATTTATACAATTTGGATGTTGGACTAATCTAACATATTCACGTGATTGAATCTACAGGTGCGCTAAACACATACAGCCTTATCTGATCTGATCGACTGTTTTGATGGCGTCGACTTTGATCTCAAATACGATAACCAACTCAGACAGATCAGGACACTAAATCAAGAAACTGAAAAGAAGTCGGTCAAAACGGTTGAGATCAAACACATGTTCCTAACCATTTGGGGTAAGTTTTAGATTTTAGTAAATGTATCAAGATTTTGTCATTCAATATTTGGTTTAATTTCAGATTTCTCATTCAAGATGTAGTATGATGTTGGTTTCTATTAGATATCAAATAATATTAGGATGAAAAAATCTCAGGATGAATCTTCTTTTCCTTGGATGAAGCTTAAGATGAAAAAAAGATTACTATCAATCTTCATTTCCTTGGATGCATGTAAGATTAGGATGAAAAAAACTCATGTATGTTACTGATTGTATATTTACTTATGTGATTGTATCTTCGTTTGAGAAACTGATTAATTATGTTTATTATTTGTCAAATCATACAGAAAACCGAGAGGGAGAGAGTGATAATGGCGAGAGGTGGGAAGAAGAATGGGAAGACAACAGTAGTAGAACCTAATTCAGAAGCAGATGAGTTAAAAAGACTTAAATGAATTGAAATTTCCAAAAACATGCTCTTCGATGCTCCCGCAAAGACTTGCTCAGTTTCTCTCACCCCATCCAAGATGGTGGTCAAACACCATGGCACAAACATTTTGAGGAAGTCCCGCAGAAAGAATAAATTCATATTATCCTTTCCCGACCTTCTAGCTCCCATCTCCGAATTTGGATTTTTTTTTTATATTGTTGGATTTGTTGTTACCCCTTAAATAGGGTGGATAGTCCAATAAACAAAGGAGACTATGCCCAATTTTTTTTAAAAATTGACACTTTATTTTTTCTAGATACAGTGAATTTGATTGATTAATATTGTATATTTCATTTTATATGTGAATTTGTTTGATGAATTTAGACAATTTGGATGTTGGACTATTTGTTATTTGTTAAGCAGGGTGAATAGTTCCATAAACAAAGGAGACTATGCCCAATTTTTTTAAAAATTTGACACTTTATTTTTTTGAGACACAATGTGAATTCGATGGATGAATATTGTATATTTCGTATTATATGTGAATTTATTTGATGAATTTAGACTATTTGAATGTTATTGGAGTATTTGTTGTTTGTTAAGCATGGTGAATAGTCCTATAAATAAAGGATATTATGGCCAATTATTTTAATGTTACACTTCAAAATTTTTACGTTTTTCTATTACGTACTTTGAAAAATTTCGTCGTGCCTTCAGGCACAGGCATACGCTATATATATATATATATATATATATATATATATATATAATTTAGCAGAGTTTCTTTAAGGTTACAAGAAGTCAATCATAATGAAGAATATATATGATGTTTTATATAGGTCTGGGGGTGTGCAGTATCACCCCCAAGTGACCGGGCGGTAAAAGTGTGCGCGTGTAAAGTGCACAATCGTCGTGTGATTCGCCGCCGCGATACAAAGAAAACCTAAGCTACTACTACACTTGACAAGCAAGCACATCGGTAAGTCGGGTATCGTAAGACATCCACAGGGAGTGATTAAATTTTAGATGTTAATTGTTTTAAAACTTCAAGAATAAAAATGTAAAAGATGATAGGTTGGAAATGGTGATAAAAGAAAAGAATAAGTTACGCTACGCAAAAGTAAAGCAAGGATCGGGATCGCATACACACATTCACGGGCTAAACAACTACTAATTAGAATTTCGATTCGAAAATATTTAATCGATCATTTTCAATTAAGCATAAACATCACGCAATAAGGAATTTAAGCCAAAGTTGCGAGATTAAACATTTAATCAAAAATGGTCACACGCGGATTAAATTCGGATTATCGCTATAAACACTAAAGTTGCGTGACAAATAAAGTTAAACGCATAACAATCCAACTTTAATACACGCGGTTTCAATTAAATGCAATTTTACACGAAACCTTAACTTTCGAGGTCCAAACCCGTAAATGGCGGAACGAAATCCCGACCCTATTTATCTAAGGGCAATACATGAATTAAACTAATTAGCAAAGCAATAAACTAATTAAGCAAGAAATAAATTAATCTAGGCAAAAGATATAAATGACATCAATGGAAATAAATCAGGAAATCAACTATATTAATGGTAGGGGTAATGAAAATCCAACTTACAACACCCAAAAGTTGTCACACCAAATGAGGAAGAAGAAGATCTCCCAAAACCCAAACCCTATAACTAAGCTAAACTAACCTAAAAATCTGATTATTTTCATCTCAAAATGAGATGGATTGGTTTTATACAAAATATCCCATGGCAAACTTGTAATAAAAGGGAAGAAAATCAAAAATCTGGAGGTCCGAATCGATTCGGAAATGGTCCGAATCAATTCGACAACAGGGAAGTTCGAACTGCAATTCTGCAGCAATTCCGGATCGATTCGGTTTTGGGGCGAATCGATTCTTCCCTACAGGTCTGCAATTCTGCAGCTTTGTCCTGTTTTACGGAAAATGCCGCCATTTCTTCGTTATAGCTCGGAATGAGGCACGGTCGTAGACTACGCGGAGATAACTCAGAGGACTACAACATCCAAGAAGACATTGGGCCAAGAAACCAAAATATGAAATGACTAAAATGCCCTTGAATGTGACCTTGAGTGTACTTTTACAGTAAAAACCATCCTAAAAATGCCATAACTCCATCGATACAACTCAGAATCATGCACCGTCGGCGGCCACGCGAAGAGAAATCAAAGGGCTTCAACTTCCGTGAAGAGCTCGGGATTCAAATCCGAATGATGGAATTACTAAAATGCCCCTGAAGCTGCAAAAGTCGACGAAACAATTCCGAAAAGCGTCTGAACTTCATACTAAGCATCCAAATACCTACAAAAGCCCAATTAACCCCTGCAAAACATGTTAACATAGAAATCCGAGGTTGTTTGGTTAACGAGCATAAGTATAGGGATCAAGATACCCAAGGGGGCTAATAAGGCGTAGGTTAACGGGTGAAATACGCAATATTTGCGTCGTATCACACTCCCTAACTTACACGTTGCTAGTCCCTAGCAATGAAATAGGAAACAACAAGAACTACAAGCAAACCAAAAGCAGGATACAAGTACAAAATGGGATGAAAAAGTAATAAAAAGATAAGGCCATTTTCGCGGGCGAACGATTGCATTTAGCATATGCAATAAGCCGTTAAACCCCTAGGTTACCCTAGTGGACGAGTGTCGTCTCGTAAGGGTTTTCAGAGATGGTACCCACAAACATCACATGGTTTCCTCAAAATATGCCCAATCCAACATGCGACAAACTCAGTAACAACGAAAAAGATTTCAAACATGTTATTAGCATATTGAACAAATTCAAGCTAAAGTCCGTTGTTATTAACAGGTTGAATGCACCTCATAGAATTGAAACTTTAAAAGTGGGAGGGGGGAGAGCAAATGCAAAATATGATTTGGTAAAAACTTAAATAAACCGGATAAACATAAAGCAAGCATATATTCAATCATTACGGGCATTACGCTCATCAAATGAATTCACTCGAAACAGGGAGGTAACACACGGGACATGCGGGCTAAAGAGTAAATGGAAATGGAAACTAGGCCGCACACATGTCACAAATGAAGAACGCTATATATAAAATGAAAAAAATGTAATCTCAATGAAAGGATACCGCACATTAAAAGAGGCGAAATGCATTTTCACAGATTATCAAAACTATTATGACTTTTAAATTAAATGCACACTAAGATCACATAGGACTTTAGAGGGTTGTAATGTAGGTTTGGGGTTAAGGTACGAAATGAAAGGTATATGTACGGATTCAAAGAGTTCGGGATGAAAACTTGGGATAATGGGAAAATACGGGCAATATCAAAATTGGAAAACAAGTTCCAAAACAAGCAGTAAATGTATCATTTGGAGAGTAATCAAAGCTTATTGAACACTATACACAACATTTACAACTTTCTCTTTCTTTTCTTTTCTTCTTTTTCTCATTTTTCTCCTTTGTTTACTATTTCTTTTTGCTTTCTCTTTTTCTTCACTTTTTTCACTACTTTCTTTTCTTTGCATATCAAACTCTCATATGCCTAAAATTGCAACCGCAATACAACAACAACATTCAATCCCAAGTAACATTCCAAACAAAGGTATGTAAGGTGTATGTATGGCTTAAAACTCCAATTTGGAGTTGGTTATGGGATTTTGGGTAATGAAACGAAAGGCTAGTATTTAGGCTCAAAGGGGTTGACTAGGGAAACATATATGGTGAGGTCAAGGCTAATATGGGTGATATAACAAAGATTGCCTATGATCATTTCACAAAGTTTACGCAATTCTCAAGTCAAAACAATATATGAAAATCATGATCAAGTAACACATTTCAAGTATGAACTCAATTAATGAACGATCAGATGAAAGAATAGTGAGATTACCAATGAATTCAACGTTTTCAATGAGAAACGAATAGTGTATAACACTCACAAATGACGAAAGGTACAAAGCTTACTCGGTGTAAGTATATACAATGCAACAAAAGATTATCGAGTTATAAAAATCTTAAACCAAATCAATATAACAAGGAAAGTGCATATGCTCATGGGATAAAGTTTAATTCATGAAGTTATTCACAAAATCAATGATTTGAGGACTAAAGTCTAATAACTTCTAAAATCGAGAACATGCATCATTGAGTTGTCTATTGGATCGGGCAATTATTAAAATTTATCATCGGAAACAAGGCAAAATGCCCAACAAAGGAGAAAAAAGAAAGAAAATATTTTTGAAATTTTTGAAATTTTTCACAAAAAGGCATACTTAGTAACTAAATGTGAGCAAATCCATGGACAAAACATCAAAAGGATAGAATATCCTACACCCCCTAACTTAAATGTTGCATTGTCCTCAATGCGCATTAAGAACACAACACAAAGAGAGGAAAAGAGCGATATTACCCAAAATTGGAGCGATCTCCATAAGCACGAGTCCAATGAAATCTACAAAACAAGTTAGTACCGAGCATAGCAAAAACAAATAACAAGAAGTTTACTAATTACACAAGACTAAATTAAAATGAAAGAAAAAGAGGAAATAAAGAAAATTAAAAAGCTAATTATTTACAACCTACTATTTAGGTTTCACACTAACTATACACTAGAAGTCTAAATAGTTGAGGGTCCACCATAAGAACGATTTGACTTTGGAGGATAACCGGTGTACCCTCACATACAAGCATGCCTTCTGAAAAATATGAATTCCGTTTGAACAACGGAAGGCATGTGTAAGGCGAAAGAAATTAACCATCGTCAATTAAAAGTTTTGGAGGGACGATGGGGGATTTGGATACTATGGGGGACAAGACTACATTAGTCTCAGAAAAATCAGAATCACATCCCCAAGATTCTTCAATTGGAAGGGGAGGCGGGGCAAGTGCAAGTGAAAATCCCACGAGATGAAGCATCTCAAAATAACATTCTCGTTCAAGAATCGGGTCAAAGTCCTCAAGACTTTCAACCGATTCTTGCGATAAATTTAATTGTTCGGGAATAGTAGGGAGTAAAGGAAAGGAAGTACCAACAACCTCAATACAATCGAAAGAATTAATAAGAGGTTGAAAATCGAAAGTGATAAAGCTTGGCTCACTCTCAATTATTTCTTCAACAAAAAGGGGTGGAGATGAAACTCAAGTTTCAACCTCGACCCGATTTTGTGAAGAAATAATCTCATCGAGCAAGGCATCAGTTTCTAGAAACCAAGCTTGAGAACTTTCGGATCGGTCATTAATTTCCTTCATCATTAACTCATAATCAAACGAACAAGAAGACATTTCATCTTCTTGTGCGGGTTGCTCATAGCTAACGGATTCCCCGCATTCCAAATTACCCTCACAAGGAAATGAGGGATCACTTACATATGCTTGAATTTCACGCTCAATGAGCTCATCTTCAAGAATTTGTAGGCATTCTCTCATTGTTTTGGGAGTATAACTTGGAAAACAATTCTCATAACAATTAGGGTTATCTAAAGCGTAATAGCGAGACATTTCAAAATAAGCTATTCAACAAAAGCAACAAGCGCCAAAATTTCAATTTCTCGAAACAATCTAGCACAAGTCAAAAAGAAAGGAGAAAATAAAGAATACAAATATGAATGAAACAAATATTACGAAATAATAAAACAATTACAATCTAAAATACACTCC